>OZ025291.1:11063516-12376641 GCA_964019185.1 Maratus speculifer | reverse complement strand
TATGTATGTAATGTTTAATAATATTTACAATAGTATTATACACGAATAAATTCGATATTTTAATAAAAAGCATCGTAATTAATATCTGTGTACAATGGCAGTTAAACTAAAATTTAAGGGTTGGAATAAAGCAGAATATACACTATTTCTAATCTTCCGAGATTAACTTTATGTTGCGTGAAACTTAGATATCAGATTGGCAATAAATGACAAAGTTGCGAAAGTAAGTTTAAAGTTACTACATGTTCCTTCATCGATTCTCAGATAAAATTCAATTAGATTTCAAGACAAAGGAAGTGAAACTTGACTGTAGAATATTTTAGATGTTGAAATTGCAGTTAGCGAAATAGTGAATATAATAGAAATATTGAAATACGGATTATGAAAGTATTCAGATTTTGCAATGGGTCAAGAGAATTTCTAAAGAACTATTTGACTTTAAATTAATTTGAACTTATAATAATAACTTAAATTATCGTTTTAAATTATTTAAACTAACGTATGAAACTCAAGAGAGTTTACGTATATGCAAAAAATTGGAAGTGCTATACATATATATATTTTTAGAAATAATGATGTGTGTTGGAATTACGCTAAAAAAAACCTGTCAATAAAACATTATTGGCACTACACACCCATGTAACTCTTAAGAAAGAGGAACTGACATATCGAAAAGATAGTGAAGCTTCAACTGTAACCGCTTTCTCAAAGGATTCGTTACCACGACGGCAAATTCCCACCAGTAAATTTAACCAGAAAATTTCGCTTTATTTAAACACCTCATTAATAGAAAATTCAATCAAAAATAATATTAAAAATCGATATTCATTTTTACTGGTAAAAGATTAATTTGGCAGTTCTAGTTCCGCCACATTGTGACAACCAAAACAACATTCTGTCAATGTCAATAAAACGATTATAATACCTGGGAAAACTGATACCAGTAAAAATAAAGAGAATATTTTTACCATATTTGTGAGAGAAATTTCTCATCAATAAGGGTCTAAAATAAGAAGAAATTTTCTATTTAAGGTTTCTGATGGAAGTTTACACATGTGGTAATAAGAAACTTTGGATCCGATTAAGAAAAAAAAACAGCTGCCATCTTATGACAACCACCTCCGTTACTTCACTTTCAGCTGATAGACAATGCACTAAATGTCTCCTCCTTTTATTCATAACTCAATTTACACACCACTAGTAGTCGTATGTCGGTCTTTTCTCTGCCAAAATTCGTTTTTATTTCTATGAATCATTTCCCCTCTAAGCTACAAAAGCGAAATTCCGAATAGCTGACCCTGAGTGTTTGCACTTTCATAAGAGTAAAACTACAAGTCATTCCTTCATTTTTACAGGATTTTACTGCATTCTGAAGTTTAAATTGGTTTAAAGCATCGAGATGCGGGCACTTGCGTTAGCTAATTTTTTGTGAAGTATTTGCCTTATTTAACGAAAAAAAAAATCTATTTTCATATGTAGCAAGGACGAAATTTTGCTACTAAAACACCTGAAATCTATTGAATATTTTGATGCGAACGAACCCTGTTTAACACATTTCTAAAAATAAATTTTCTAACTTAATACATTAACCGCTTCTCTGATTTGCCCGTATGTTATACGGGGAAAGGGTTTTTGCCAATCACGATTTACCAGTGCCATGTACGGACATACATAATTCAATCATGATTTTGTTATTCTCACCATTAAATTTTTACTGTAAATTTTACATTATTTAATCCGAGAATTTTCTTTTGATTCAGTTATGGAAAAATTTCTGTTCTGAAAAGTCGGTGATATAAGATAAAAAATTCTGCATAAGACACGAAAAAGTAGGCATAATCTGAAAGTTTTTTTTCAAATATATTTATCAGTTTCGTGGCTGATAAATGGTGAATAAAATGTTTGTCTAATTACATACATTCATAAATAATTTAATGCATTGCTAAAAACTAAAAAGTAAATTCAGAGAAAAGTAAATTAGAAGTGAAGTTAACAAGAATTCCTTTATCGTATTTTTTTTAATACTTTGCAAGATAATTTATTAGTTTGTTGCTTTTCAGAGAAAAAAAATGTAACTTTTTGTTACTAATATCCTTTATGACCTAAGTTAAACAGCCAGAGAAATGAATTATTCTTCAGAAAGATCAATGAATAACACTGCAAAAGTTTAATGAGAGTATTGAGCTGCAACTTGATTCTTTTTTGTAACTTTCTCAGCGTTCTTAAGTTAGAAGAAGTAAAAATAATTATGTTATTCGGCCTAATTCAGTTACAAAAATAAATAACCGTGTCTTCCATAATGTCATTCTACATTTCGGTTTTTTGAGTTTATATGTATGTATAATCTATATAAAATTGATATGAAATATACAGCAAAATACAGGCTGTCCAATAGCTTCGTGTACAAACTTGGAAGGGAAGTAGAGAACGTCGCTACAAATCATAATTACGGAGAAAAGCATGGGAGGAAATCGACAGGTGGTGATGTATCAGCTCTCATGGTTAAACCAGTGGTGCCAATTGGATACTTTTTCTTAATTATTTCTTGATTAACACCAATCTTTTGAAATGGTAAATATTTCTTCTTTCAGCCTTAATACATACATCATTAAATAAGACCAATTTTACTATTTGAAAACAGTGGTGAGTACAAAATCTCTGAATTAAAGAAAAATAGCAACTGACAATAACTCAGTGGACACGAGTACTTCTTCATTCTAGACGCCGATTGCGTGTGATCAACACTTATCACACGGAAAACAATCCACACGATATCCAATCAAAAGCCGCACAATAACGCTTCGCTGTTAAAGTGTAGACGAGTATTGTGTAGGATTTTGTGGGTCCACACATTTTAACATCTCGTCTGGAAACTCGCGACTATCTCATTTTAATTCAAGAAGTTTGTTTCAATTTGTTTAACAACACAAATGTCCCCGTACATGCGTGACGTGGAATGTGGTTTCAACATAATTGGACGCCATCTCATTAAGCAAAAATGACCATTCGAATCTGACCTTTGGAAAGACTTTAATTGAGCTTTGAGTTCCCGTCGCTTTTCCCCCCAATTACATGATGTATCTTCTTTTGGTTATATCCTCTTGGGTACAATGAAGAACATAGTGCATGACACGCCTGTAAATTGAAATGGACTTTGTAGAACGAATCTCCATTTGTAAAGCTACCATCAACACAACAACCGGAATACTCGAAAATATCGCCAAACGTATACCATAGTAGTCCATGCGTCCATGCGAATTGCGGCAATTTCGAACAACTTCTTTGATGCTTATAAGTCATAAATTGTACTATTATCAGAGTAATGAAGTTCTTTTCACTGCTTTCTACTTTATGGCCTTACTCTATCTTTGTTTCTCTTATGAACAAAGCGCTCCTATTGTTATAATCTTAAACTATATGAGTGAAACCGGAAATTAAGAACAAATTTATTTACAAATAAGAAAAAAGGTGATATTTTACATACATAAATGAAAATATATATATATTGAAAATCTGGTGTTGCTGTTGTATTTCGTAATTAAAATTTTGTGATTTCATAGAAAAACCACTCTCCTGAAAGGACTAACACATGAGGACGATTCCTCTTATGCTTTCCTTTGTAAATGTGGTTCCTAACGAATTTCTGTACATTCCCTCCAAGTTTATACATGAAGCTCTGCGACACCCTGTATACCCTGTATTAAAGAAATTAATAAATAAAATTTCGCAAAGACATTTTCGATATTGATTCAGATTTTTGATTTAAACACTTTCTTAAATCATTAAAATTTATCAAACCCTGTAATCTTTGGTTATAAATGTGCACTGATTACTAAACAAATGACTGATTAATGATATTGATGATTACGCAGATTTTAAATTGAACGATTTGTACAGAACTTTCATTTTCTTTGTGATGATTCATGACTTAATTTTATCTTGCAAAACTAGGGGTGTAGTCGTAAAAATAACAGAGGATATACGCTCTAAGCAGAGGACATAAGCTCAAGGTAGACGGTATACCCTAGAATGTGTATATTATAGTTTTCTTTAGAAACAGACGGTATACAATATTTCTTTAAAAAATCCAGAAAGTACACGGCGTATACAACCGTATACCCTCCAGTACATCTCTGTGCACAACTAAACACAAGGTAATTTTTAAATGCTGCCAAAGATTTAAAATAAATTATTTTTTAACTGCTTTCATATTAATTAAATTACATAATATCCACCATTACGAGAGCTTCAAAAAATGCATAATTCGGAATTTATTTTTGTTTCCCTATGCGGCATAAATTTACAGTGTCATAAAAAGTTTTATTTTCCTAAATATGCTTTCTGCACAGATAGTTGTATTTTTCGAACTTTGAAGACAGTAACTTAAACCATAAGCATATAGGAACTCTCATTAATCAAATATACTTCTATTGTAAAAAATGAAAATGACAAGTTGAAATTACAATCAATCAAATCACTCTCCCTATCATGTTTTTCCCAAAACTCATTAAATATCAATTAAGCACTAAAATCAAGATTATATCTTATAAGTGGTGGAAAATTGGCGGAGAGGTGGAGCCTATTGACACCACTAAATTTAAGTTGCCTTTTTCAATTACTCTAATGACAGAGCTTCTGAATATTTATTATGTTGAAGAATATCATAAAAAATAGTGATGTCAATAGCCTCCATCCCTGTGCCAATCTTCCACTGAATTGCGCTAAAACTATTAACATGAGACCAGGGTTGTTTGGTTTAAACCACGCTGGTTTAAACCGTGGTTTAAACCATGGTTTAAACCAAGTGGTTTTTAAAAAAAAACCATGCTGGTTTTTTTAAATTTGGTTTTTTTCCCTTTTTCCTAATGTTTTCATTTATTTTACACATTATTAAAATGTGCAAAATCAAAGTTATGGAGTAGCTACAAGCAAAGCTTAAGACAAATTAAATTTTTAAAGTGACAAACATCTTTAATCAATCTAATTTTTCTTACTATCTATAAATTGACATGGCAAAATATTTTTCTACAGTGAACTGTGGAGGATAAAAAAAAAGGTAGTTTTAATTATTTTTTAAACCTTTTATTTAAAAAAAAATGCAAAAATGGCATATGCCAGCCAAAAATGCAATTTTACTGCTTAGATAGCTTGATTATGACTTACTAAGGATTGCATCATGTATCAAAGCATCAATAATGACATAATCATAAGTCATTCTTTTCATTGGTTACTCTTGTTCTGTATGCTAATAAATGATTGGCTATGAATTTTCTCTGTTCCATAGCTACTGGTTTTAGTAAGCCTTGGTTTTTCTTATATTGGATAGGCAATTTTTACATTATTTTTTCTGTTTTAAGTTACTTTGTATTGTATTTTATTTTAATAAAGCTACTTATATATATTGAAATAAAAGAATGTCTAAAACTAGAAAAAATGAAAATATAATCTGGTTTTCATTTGAGGGAATAAGAAATACATCAAAAACATGTTTAAGAGCCAAATGTAAAAATTGCATGCAATGTAAATGCTGTCAAATTAGCTCTTCCTTATAATACTAGGTGTGATTCATTTTCAGATGCTTTAGATGTTTATCTTAAAAATTGCCCCACTTTACTTAAAATTTGTGTAGAAAATAGGAATGTTACTGATAAAAATATTCAAAAGCTCGTATCTGTCTAATTTTTATTTTAAAAGAAATGTTGAAGATATGTTTAAACTGTTAAATTCTATTGCAGTTTCCCTGGATAATATCTAAAGTAATAAGTTCCATTACTAATGCAGTTTATAATTGGACAGGTCTTCAAAAAATATTAAGAGAAAAAAAATGTAAATAAAGAAGTCTCATAGTTTTTTAGTCCAGGTAGGTATAAAATAGCCCTAACACCTATGCCCTTTTAGGTATACATGCTTGAACCACAATACAGTCAAAGTGAACTATGTGAAGAAGAAAAAAAGGATACATTAAATTTTACAAAACAAAAATATCCATGTAACTCGATGCTTGCACAGATAATAAAATTTAATGCTAAATCTTCACCTTTTGAAGAACAAAGAAACAGAAAAAATAAAGTTTGTATTAAAAAAAAAAAGTAATTTTTCAAACCTATGTCTCAATTTGTATAAGCATTACATTCGTTGATGTATCAAGTAAGTCAATACACATGTATTTTTTAGCATTAATAAAATGCATATTGATATTTTTTAAGTAAATATATGTAGTAAGAGATTAATAATCATTTGTTGATGTTAATACTGTAAATAATTTCTAAATTATGCACAAGAAAATGTTTTCTATTTCAGCTTATTTCTGTTAATTTAGTAAAATATGTTCGTTTGCCCTTTACTATGTTCTTCATTATCAACCTGCATATAATTATTTCTTAAATTATTATCTAAAAGGTTTATATAAGTATACTAATAAATTAATAGTTTATTTTTTTTCACACAATGAATATTTCCCTATAGAAACCTAAACTTATAAGATAATTTAATTATAAATTTTTATGCTTTAGTTATTTAATTATCAAAAAAATAAATACTAATGTGAATGTTTAACATTAATTAACTATTAATTACAAAAAATCCTCATGACTTTCTAAAACTCAAGTTATTTTTCTTGCAAATGCTATTTAAATAATGATTTGAAAAAAACCCGGTTTAAACCAAAAAAACCTGGTTTAAACCAAAAAAACCCGGTTTTTTGGTTTTTTTCAAAAAAACCGGTTTTTATACCAACCCTGCATGAGACTAGCATACCTACCAGCCAACTCTTCCGTTTTTTTTTTTTTTTTGGCTCGGAAAAATGTAACAGAAACTTTTGCCTTATTTAATCGGTAGATTACGGCGAATTGAAATGGTAAAATTTACTATACATTTTTTCCGGGCCAAAAAATTGGAAGATGTTGACCAGAGCCATTGAATAGATTCAATGACTCTGATGTTGACAGCTATGGACATGTCAGTCAAATGCATTCTGCATGCCTGTTATTTTTTATTTTATACATGTGTAAAATTTGCGCATGGAATTTACATTCTGGTTATTATTATTCAAAAAAGTGTATGAAGATGTTTAAGATTACACACGTTGTTTTGTATTACACATATAAATAAAAAAAATATTAAATACAGTATTAGATGTACTTAAAAATCTATCCGCAGTCTTGTGTAATAACCATTTGAAAATCTAATAATAATAATAATAATAATAATAATAATAATAATAATAATAATAATAATAATAATAGTTGGACAAAAATATTAATATTTACAAAAGTATTGAGGATTTTAAAAAAATTCAAAGATTTTAAACTTTAAAAAAAAATGAATTAAATATGGAGTTATTTTTTTTTAGTATTTATTATTATTTTAACATTCAAATGCAGTGAGTTCACCCTTTGAAGCACACACACACACATATATACAAATATATATTGAAAAGAAAAACTGTGCTCTTAACTAATTATTTTAGTATGTTAAAAAAGTCCTAAAAAAGTATAAAAATATAGTATTATATAATATATAATATATATAATTTCTATTAATTTCTAAACTTATAATATATAATTTTATTAATATATATATATTTGTTAATATTATTACGTTATCTTTTATGCAACGATAACTCTATTACGCTAGCAGCATATCTGGAACAGCAGTAATTGAATAAGGCTTAAAATAGATTTAAGAAATCATAACATTAAAATAATTCTGGAGTCTGCAAACGAAAAACATCCAGTCGTTTAAAAAATCAAAAACACATTTATTCCACACAAAAACAAGAACTCTCAAAAAATTTAACTAAAAAAAACCGAAATTGCCAAAACACAAAAACAAAACTTTTGCTTAATATTTACATTGAGTTAGAGTTACAGTGCGTGAGTGTAGATGCCATGAAATAAACAAACAAAATCTCTGAAGACATGACAAATATATAATTTCTAAATTTTTTATTTTATTTTATTATGATACGTAGAGGACTATATTATAAATTATATTATAAATACAGAGACTCTTATTTAATAAATTTATCACTAAATATGTCTTGCTAACAATTCCTACAGTTTTTGTTTTCATTGTGACAATATTGGAAATTCAGAAATTTATTTGGCAAAATTAAAATAAGAATATTAAGTATAAATAAATGAAATAAGTGCGAAAAATATTTTAATAATTTAACTTTATTTGCGTATGTATTAAAGTTTTTTCCAATTATTTCCCTGATTTCTGAAATAACAATAATTTTTTACACTCATTATTTGCAGTTTTAATTTTAAAAAGACTTCCTACCTCTTGTTCTTTTATAAAAAAATTAAAAAATTAAAAATCACAATATTTGAAGTAAGAAATGCTGAGTCATATCAAATAAATATACAAAGATCAACATATTATGATTAAAATAATTGCAGTGATAGAAAACGTATATAAATAAAGCCACATTTGCAATGTAATTTAATTAAAATATATCAGACAACATTGTAAGTTTACAGAATGTCACATAATTATCACACTGTATGTAGCAACTATGTTTTCGTATGGCATATTTAGAACGCCTTGTTGTGTAACGAAACTATGCAATAGGAAACTTAGTTACTAAATTTGTATTTAGAGTTAAAATTAGAATAGATTTCCATAACTAGAGATCTTGCGTAGTCTTTAAAAAGTTGTTTATTTAAAGCGTATTTTGTGATGAAAATTCAAGTTTGATTTCAAGTCAAAGGTCTTAGCAAATTTGCATTTAATTTTATGGTAAACGAGTTTGTAACTATTGCATATACGTTAAAATTGTAATTTGGATTTTGAATATTTTCTAATTATAACTTTGAAATAACAGAATTTATAAATATAGCTAATATTAATTAAATAACTTACTTTATATTAAAATATTTATCTCACCTGACATTGAATTTATTTTGTAACTAGATATTGAAGATATTCATAATTTACATGCAGTAAATTTTGAAGATTTTAAAAAACATAAGTAGATTAGATTAATTTGTATCAAATTATGTATCCTAATGTAATAAATAAAAATTTGCATACTTCAGTACAAAGTTATTAAAAATGAGATTAATCATGATGACATTTTCATAACATTGTTCATCATTTTACTATTGGTTGTTTTTAAAATATTAGGTTACAATTAGTATTTTGACTTTTATGCTTTTTTGATAGCACTAAGTTTCAATAGAAATTTATAAATTCTTGAAACATGGTGGAACCCTTCGAATTTCGACGAAAGTAAATGTTTGAGAAGTAATTGTTTCATTTATTTATAATAAACATGCAAAATTAGCTACAGTAAAAAAATGCATCTTAGAATGGTCAGTCTAATTCACAAAAAAAATATTATTTAAAGCTAAAATTAAGAAAAGAAAATACTATTTCTATAAAACTCAGTTTTCCAAATTATTAGAATTAAACTTTAATCGCATATGAAAAAACATAATAAAGCAAAATATAACAATGATCAGCTTTTAAGATGAAGTTATCAGTTGAGGCTCTAATGTTTGGTATAAATCCGTATGAAAAAAAAAATCAAATTGTCACGGTCTTAGGATTTTACATGAAATCTAAACTCGTCATAATTTTTATCTTCTTAAAATTTACATGTACACATTTCAATTTTTATCAATTTTAAAAGAAAATGGCGCATTTCTGTTGACACAATAACAAAATTCGTACTAACTATAAAAAATTAATGTGTCAAGACTAAAGTGAGATACAATTTTCAAACAAATTGCTTTTAAAAGTACATATTTTTTTATAGGATGGTGTAAAAATTTAAAATGTGCGTAGAAGTATAAAATTTGCAGTACCGAAAATTGCAAAACCGAATTGCATGTGAAAGTGTTGTCATTCGCAAAATGACATTATGCGTTACGCACAGATACGTTTGTCCTTTATAATATAGACTAGTAAAGCATTAAAATTGTCAATTATATCATTTGTAAATACGAAGACTGATATACTTGCAGTTAAGAACCTTGCGCTATACTACCAGCTATGAAATGATCTAACAGTTACCTTTCTACAGCTTATGTGTCGCGTATGTGGGACATGGGTCCCAATCTCCTTGAGTAAACAGTCCTAGAATCCGATTGAAATACTTCATGTATTTTATATATGCTATTAACTCTTAAATTAACTTTACTACACTTTTTTGACTTTTTATAGTTATTTTTTATTGTGGTTACCAGCCGCGTGTAAACAGAATTTTTTAAGGCTCTCTAATATCCTTGCAACACGAAACACCAGTATACTAAATAATAAGTTGTAGAGCCACAAGGAAATCCATTTACTAGATTACATTGCTCCGCTGTTCCACCTTTTATGTGCAATAAAAATATATATATAATGCAGGGGTTGTACATTTCTGGGAATTTTTCAGGAGAAATATCAGTATTTATTTATAGAAACATATATCTAGATTTAACGTACGAAATGACACTTTATTTTTAAGAAGATATTTTCTATGAGAAAATACTGGTGCTGAAGATTTTCTTGGCCTTAAAATTTCAGGACATGTACGACCCCTGATAATGTTACAAAATATTTTCCTATTTCAAATCATTCTTGAAGAGCTCAGATTATAAAGATGATATGTTACACAAACATAACTTTCAATATTGAGCTATAAAGATCCGAATGCGTGTTTGCGGTTATTATCAAAAAGCTCCTTTTATCAATTTAATATAATTGCTTTGAATGTTAGTTTTTTTTCTCAAATAGATATTTGAAGTACTCACAATCATGGAAGTACAGTGAAACCTCTAAATAATCGGCACATATGGGATCACAACATTTGTTCCTTAAATAGAGGTGTCCCTTATTCGGTGTTTCTTATACAGTGAAATCTCCAAATAAAGGTCATCTATGGGACCGCAACATTTGTCCCTTAAATAGAGGTGTCCCTTATTCGGAGTGTCCCTTGTTTGGAGGTTTCACTGTATTAACCTTTTATCTACCGACGGCCGTATTAAAAGTACCATAAAATTTTCTTATTATAAAATTCTTTTGATACGTCAATTAGTTGTGATACTGTTTAGAATTAGTTACAGAAACATTGCTTTATTTTGTTCCAAAAGCATTATTGGTTATACAAAACAAAAATATTTTTAAAAAAATGATTTCTTTTGCCTTTCTATCTTTTCAGCTTTCTTGGCTTTGAGAGAAGGAGGGGGGGGGATTTTTCAATTCGGAAGTATTTCTATATTTATATTGTAAGAACATCGTATTTGTACATTTTATAATTCTACAAAGTACTAAGAAAACAATTTAAAATAAAAGATTTGAGTGGGGTTATAAGTATTGCGCAAAATCTCTGTAAATTCATATTTAATTAATCTTTCTAAATCCTTCAATTCTTCTAAAATCCTTCAAAAATTTATTAAATGATTATTTATGTCTTTTAATTTAGTTTAAACAATCTAGGTAAAATGCTTTAGAATGCAAAATTTTCATGAATTCATAATGCGGTAGATAAAGGGTTAAGAGAAAAGAACTGTCATATCCATAACTTCAACTGTAACCGTTTTTGTAGGGGTTCATTACCACCGCGAAAAACGTCTGCCGGTATACGTAAGTGGAAAGTTTCTCTTTGTTTAAAAGCCTCATTAATAGTCAGTTTCAATCGAATATAATGGCAAAAAAGTACTACTTGGTTATCCCCTCGACCAATTTCGCCAGATTATACAAATCGCCAAACTAATAGCCAAATTATACCTATTGACATAATTTTTATTTTAAACAACGAAAAGACAATCAAAAAAACACTATGAATACTACGAAATACAAATAAAAAGTCGAAATAAAAATAACTTAATGACACACGCGTGTTGTATTTAATGTCATGGAATGTGACATTCACATATCATCCATTATTGTCATTTAATCTTATTCTTTGGCGATAGTTTTTTGGTCGACTGGATATTGCATTAAATTCTGAATATATATAAAACCAGTATTAGTACCACCTTTTCTGCCGTAATTGGCGTTCAATTTCCAACTTGTTTCAAACGCAAAAGATATTTCAGAAAATATTGTCAATGGGCATTGTGAACCGAATTTTCGCGCAAAAGAAGAATAATAACCACTCAAGCTTTAAAAGAATGAGAAACGCCTTTGTCACATGATCAGGAAAGCTTATTAAAATTCGATAGGTAAATTACTTATTCAAAAATAAAAAACGCTGTTCCATTCCAAATCACTTCCATAGTCAGGCCATCAAATTTTATATGTTTCTGTAAAAAATTAATTTGTAAATGTGTCAAAACATTTTGCGTTTCTTGAGCAGAGCAGTCAATGGCAGTCTTAACCCCTTGAAGGGCGTTGGGATAAAATGTATCTCACTTAATTTTAATTGTGAAATGCCACGTTGACACCAGAAATGTACAATCAAAAAATTACCATACTTAAAAAATTCGGCTCATGAGTGTGTAAAAGATGTTAAAAACTTTAATTAAAAAATACGTACTACTTACAGTGTAAAGTAGAATTAATTTCCTCCAGTTTCGAACAAAACAACTTGTTCATCATCAGGGAAACATTAAGAGATAAAAACCAACTGAATATCTTAATGTTTCCCTGATGATGAACAAGTTGTTTTGTTCGAAACTGTAGGAAATTAATTCTACTTTATATTGTAAGTAGCACGTATTTTTTAATTAAAGTTTTTAACTTCTATACACTGATGAGCCGAATTTATTGTGTATTGTATTATCTAACAGTGTAATGATTCGTTTTATAATATAAAAAAAATAATTAGTTTAATTACATGAACAAAAGTTGTACCTATTTCGAAGTTAATTTGTTTTTAAATTCTGGTGTCAGTCGACCATTTCAGCATTTTATGAATAGAAATGCATTGTCCCCAGGGGTGTAGTCGTAAAAAAACCAGAAGTTACACGATAGACGCAGAGAATATACGCTCAAAGCAGACAATATACACTAGAGAGTGTATTCTATGGCTTTCATGAAAAACAGAGGGTATAAGGTGCTCCTTAAAAAAAATCCAGAAGGTATACGGTGTATACCCTCCACAACATTCCTGATTGCCCTTGAAAGGGTTAAATAAAAAGCAGTAACAGTACAATACTAAAAGTTAATCAAATAACGAATAGCAACAAAAACTGAAGAACAAAAAACAACTTTAATTGTATTTTTTAATATCTGAAAGGTCACCAAATCAGTATAGTAAATATGATGAAACATAGGGATGTTATTGAAATGATGAAATAGCAAACTTTAGTGAGAAATGAAGGGCAAAAATGTTAGACAGTTTCTAGACAGCACAACTGTATTATAATGATTAGTTTTCAAAAGAAACATATTTTTTGTACTGCATTCGGCGAAAGAGATTAATCAATTTCAACATTCCGCAATTTTTTATGAGCACATTTTTGTTTTAAATAAAACTTGATGAATTACTTTTTATGACTGGTCTTAAAAAGATTTGTTCATTCAGAAACTTTATTTTATTTTATTTTTGTAGATTGATTCTTTCTGTTTTTTCTTCAAAATTTAGTGAACAGGAGGAGGCATCTGCAGGGGCTTCCCCGTTGCGAAGCAACTCCACGCCCTGTGTATTAGTAACCATAGTGCACATGGTGATGTAAGCCTTGAATACGTTTAACTGTAGAACAAGTCTACTATAGGGAAATAAAGGGAAAAAATTAAATTATTAATCCAAAAATCATGTATAATATTTATGATGACAATATCCCTTTTTCTACTAATGAGATTACGGAAGTTTTTTAAGAGGCATGTGGCGGAAAGAGTAGGGGGGGGGGGCTTTAACGTACACTCTCAAAAAAACTTCCGTCTTTTCACAGAAAATGCACTGGCAGCACTGCTGCCAGAAATTGTCTGTATATTGACGATTTTCTGTTTATTTTTTTCTCTGTCAAAAGAGGAAAAATATCCGTCACTTGAAAAGAGTTTGGAAAAAATCAATGCGGAAGAGGCGGGGATCGAACCAAGGATCCCAGGATTACCAGACCAACGCTAATCCACGGCGCTACGGCTGCTCATGATGATTGTGCGTTAAAATAGAACCCTTCATTTCATATGGTGTGGGTTGGTGTATTTCGTTAAAAAGCTTTTAATTATGCAGTTAATCTCGGAAAGATTTCATCTTTAATGAAACTGTGGCTGGGTTTTTTTTACGTTTAGTATTAATATAGTATAAAAATGTGAATTTTAAATATATTACGTAGAATGTTAGAGAAAAAACATGGATGTTCTATTTGTGAGAATTTTTGAACGAATAAAGAAAGTAATTGTTATTTATTTTTAAATTCGAAAACATTTTTGTCTTTTAAAACTAAATTAGACATTTTAATCAATAGAATATTTTTGTTTTTCATTTTAAAAATAAATTCGAACTTATTACTAACAGACCCAATGCGCATGCGTGCTGGATATAAACGGAAACTTTTCCTCATTTTTCGACGCTCGGAATGAACTCACAGAACAAATACGTTTTCTGGGAGAACAGAAATTATTTGTGAAAAAATAACGATAACTTAGTGTATATTGACGAATTTTTCTGACAGTGTAGTATACGTTCACTCGAATAAAAGATATTGTTAAAAAAAGAAATACATTTATTTAAAACTTTAATTCGATTTTTTGTTTCGTTTGTATATTTAGTATTAGTACATATTTAGTACATTAGTATATATTTAGTATTTATTCTGACATATATTCTTGATGTTTCGAAGCTTTCTAACGAGGCTCTATAACGCACGCACATCTTCGATGTGCTCCGCACGCACATCCCATCTCAATAAAATATATTGTTTTGATTTTTAAAAAAAATCACTTTATCAAAAAGCAAATTAAAAAAGGGGGGTTCAACAAATAATTTCAAGGACGGAAATGCGATAGTTTTGTTCCTATTTACTACTTGTTCACAAAAAGGTGGTTCCCTTTTTGTGTACAAGTAGTAAAATAAAAACCCAGAACATTAAAAATTTCAGACATAGTCTAAAACTTGTATTTCTAAAAACTTTATAGTAGTATTTTAAAATTCATAAAATTTTAATCATACAATACCAAAAGAAACAAAGCAAAGCTTCTTCTTTGTGTATCCTTTCATGCTCAAACTCAAAACGTATCAAGCAAAGCTTGGGTTTACTGCAGCGATATATTTAAAGGAAAATGCAAGTCATTTTCATGTCTTAAAAAAAAATTAAGATTTCCCAAATTTATAATAGTTGAGGAATAGTTTTAATTGTTTTTGTCTTATGCGTTACCTTTTCTATGAAGATGATTACTTATTAAGAATTGCTTTTCTTTAATTTATTTCAGCGTATTGATTGTAATTTATTTGAGAATAAATGTCTGAGGTAAACCTACTTTTCTAAAATACAAGACTGCCTCTGGCAAATATTTATTAATTCTACATGGCACCACTTTTTCATAACAAAAATTTTACATGCAGTTTTTAAGTATACTCGCAACAGAATTCACACAAAACCAAAACTTACTACAAAAATTTTTATTATTTTTTAAATAATGGTCAAAATAAAATGTAACAAGCCACAAATCGCAAGTCAATCGTAGCAAATAAGGTGCGTTCGTACTATAAAGAAGTTTTTAAAATATTTAGATGTTGGTATAACAGTATGCGGTACTTCGGATACAGTACAGTAGCCGAAATTTTATGTGCCTCCCTGCAAATACTATCTGCTTTTTATAAAATAGAATCTAAATTATAGTAAACCTGAGCAACGTATATTAATTTCGTAAAATGCGAAAGGATTTGACATAATTAAAACGCACCCCATACAAAGTTTATTGCTATACCATCATGTCATGAAATACTTATGTGTGGCACTGTAAATTAAAAATATTCTTTGCCCTGCAGATTGTACGGAATATATATTTCCCTAAACTTTCCATTACATACTTTCTCTATACATATAAATTTTAGAATGTTCAAAAGAGTGTAAAATCAATAAAAGCCACTTAAATTATTTTCTCCCGTTGGCCGTAATGTAATGGAATACTTTTGATTGTCCCTGTAATTAAATTATACATCCGATACTCAAAAAATTTGAAATGACTAGACAAAACTATACAACAGTTATATATTTGAAATTTCAAGTATTTATGTTGGGTTGTTTTTACTCTGTTATGCGAACAAACAAACAGACGGACAGACGGACGGAATGGCGACTATAAGTTCTACGTATTTGCATAATTACCAACGTACCTAAAAACAGTCGTCAGTACTGGACATACGATTAAAATGTTTAAATCCTCCTTAATAATTTTCTTTTTATGCTAATAGGGATATGATTAACAAAATTAGGTTTAAAACACGGAAGGACTGTCAGAATTAAAAATCCTTTACGACAATGTATTTATCACTAAACAAAAATGTAATAAAATAGGTGTCACAAGAAAAAGAAATATATATACACTTTACAGTTTGTTTTAGTTCTTTAATTTAAAACATGTCTGAAATTTCTTCCACTTAATTAAAATAATCTACTTTAAAAAAGGAAGATTGTTTTTTTTCTCATGCGTTATTTTTTCTCCTAAAATCTCTAGGGTCAATTTATGATTTCAAGAGATCTTTTTAAGAGTCGTTTTTTGCTCTCTCCCCCTCCTAAAAAATACGCATCAACTTAACGTAGAATTGTGATTATTTTCCCCTTAAGGCTTGTTAATTGTACGTTTTGTACTCGAAAAGAAAATTAGCTGCCACGATTGAAATTATCAAAGGATAAATAAAAGACATAAATTAAGACATCGTTACGAGAGAGTGGAAATTTTGCGTTTAAAATTTCTAATTTTTTTGTTTATTATTTCTGTTAAAAATATTGATATATATATATATATTTCCTTGGAATCTACAATTCATTTGTTTGAAAAGAATTTCAAACCGGATAGCTCAGAAAAATTAAAGTGGAAAGATATGTGGTAAATGTGCTCTCCAAAAACTTTAAATTAAAAAAAAATTTAACGATTTAAAAAAAAAGTGTTTCTGAAACGAAAAATAAAAAATATTAAAACTTTCCTTTTAGATATTTCAAATCTTATCTAAACAGATAAATTCAAAGAAAGAAAAATTCAAAATTTCAAAGCTGCGTTTGCGTGTTATTTTTTAAATTATCTGGATATTTTAAAAGAACTATATTTACAGCACACATTTACCAAAAATGTTTTTTTCCATGTTTATATAATACGACAATTCAATACGCGTGATGGAATATGGTATTGTGTTTATAATACAATAGTTTGTGTAGAATTATACTGGGAGTTTCTAAATGAACATCAGGGTTTTAATGCTTTTTAGCATTTATGGCATAAAACTTGCAGTTATAGTTTATACAGTAAAATGAAAGAACAACTCGAACAGTTTTACCTACAAGCTTACAAGTGTTCAATGTGAGCACAGCACACAATCAAGTCGATAAGTCAAATTCCCAAATCAGTAAAAGAAGCTCTGTTCAGACGCTCATCCGATCTGGCGGTTTGTGATTTCTATCTAAGAGGGTTCATATCCACCACCAGCTGACCATTATAGCTGTTGCAACAATGGCCCCACAAAAACTAATCAACGTGTGGGAAGAACTGATCTATAGGCTTGATGTATGCCGTATGAGGAAAGTTCCTCACACAGGGCTGCCACAGGTGACTATTTTTATATTCTGTTCCCACCAGTTTTTCCTAAGACAAATTCTGATGAATATTTCTCTGATAAATGTTGTCAAAGTGTCTGTTAGAATAAAAGGTGTCAGTTAGAATAAAAAGTAGCCGCCTGTGGCAGCCCCTCTCACATTGAACACTTATACGATTGTAGGTAGAACTGTTTGATTAGCTCTTTCATTTTATGTAATAATTATAATTTTATATTTTATGTAATAAATACTACCAAGCATTAAAACCTTGATATCAATTTAGAAACACCCGTATACACTCTTTTTATTTGTTTATAAAAAAATATAATGATATTTCTGAAAAGGCTGAATTTTCAATCCTACAAATAGTATTACTTTTTAAACAATTTATCAAGATATCTTCGGTACCATGTCAAACTGTCTAATATAAAAACAATGATGACAATAGGCTATTTTTTTAAAAGTAGTCCACCAAAAATTAGCCCTCTGGCAACACTATTTTTAGGTACGTTTATAATTATATAGATTCGTAGCACTTACAATTGTCGTTCAATCCGTTCGTCAGTCTGTCTGTCTGCCCGTCTATTCGCATAAAACAACGAAAAAACTGTTCAACCGAATTGTTATGAAATTAAAATACATAATTGATGCATAATGTTGTCGAGTCATTTCGAATTTTATGAAAATCGAATGTATAATTTAATAACAGGGGCAATTAAAAAATTCTGCTAATTACGGCAAATGGAAAAAATAGCTTCAAGTTCATTATAATGATGTTACTCTTTCAAACATAATAAAATTGATATGCATCTATGAAGTATATACGAAAAATACAATCTGTGGTGCAAAGCATATTTTTTATTAATTTGCAGTGCCGCACAAAATATCCCATTGTATAATGGTATAAGAGGGAATATTGTTTGGGAAGCATTTTAACTATATTAAACAGTTTCACATTTTATGAAATTGAAATACGTTCCTGAGGTTAATTATAAGTTGTTTCCTGTATAATAGAAAGCAGATAGTATTTACAGGAGCACATAAAAGATTTCGGCTAAAATACTTTATTCGAAATACTGTATACTATTAGAGCAGGATCTCAATATATTTTTTAAATATCGTTTTATTACGAACGCACCTTATTTGTTACGCTTGAATTGTAATTTAAGGCTTGTTATATTAGATAATTTGACTTCGTACCAACGATATGAGGGCCTCGCAACCAAGTCCGTTTTGATAACCAAAAAAAAAAAAAAAAAAGGTCCACTTAGAGGGTGTATAAAATGTGTTTTATATACTTTCATGTTGTATCAAGTCTGTGTTCTATATTTTTTCTCATATGTGTCATTTGTTTACAGACTTGTTTGCAGACTTTGTTTACTGTGGGAGTAGATAAGATACATGTTGTACACAGAATTCTCGCTGACTTTTCATCAACATTGGCAATTCGGCGAATAAGAAATATAAAACAATCGCCAAATAAAAGTAAATGTTAGCTAAATAGATTCAGCATGAAATGCTGAAAAATCTATCTTTAATCTCTAGTTATATTTTTTTTTCTAAAACAAACTTTTTTAGTTTTTCCTAAAATACTATTTTTCTTTGAATTACTTTGAAAAAGGGAATTCGACTATCCACTACAGAAACTAATAAAATTTAGTTCCTTCTAATTTCTCCTAAATGTGTAAATGTTTCAGACATTCTTTTATCTCTCTAAATAAAAATTCAAAATAGCAACATTTGATTTACCATTATGAGAATATACACTAAAAGTTGAAATTTCAACTCTAATCAATAAAAATAATAAAAAAAGACCGACCAGGGATTTTTTACAAAAATCTAATTATGGTAAATGGCGAATTTCAACAGCATATTTCATGCAAAACTTTCCTCTAGTTAGCACTTGATGTGAGTATTTTTTTTTTTATGTTTTTGCCGGTGCATACATAGTTAGTAATTAACAATCGAAAAATTCGTTCTGTGTCTTTCCTGTTGTTAAACTGGATTTGGTATTGAATCAAAATGTCTGTAAATAGAGCAATGCAAATTACAAGGTGAAAATAACCATGTTAAGCGATATAAATCGTTCAGAAACATGGATAAGAATATCGAATATATACACAAATACATACTTTCAAACTTACAAACAGAGTAGAAATTCAGCATTCGCAATTTGGCGAGTCTCATTGTACGTTTACTCGACAAATGGAAAACTTTATCGCAATTTGGTAAAATGGCAAGCGGCAGCGGGATCCCATGTTATACATAATGGACTACCTTATTTTCTTTTTAAAATAATTTTGGTCAAATATGATTTTGATTTCCTCAGTTTTCACGAAAAACAAAAGAAATATGATTAATTTCAGAGTGATATTTAAAGATAGTTAAATTTTTTAATACATGTTTTTTTGTTTACTTCATAAATTATGGAAAAGGTAATAAGAAGGAATAAACTAGTTAAAACTATAAAATAATTAAAAGTACAAAATTTTTATAAAAATTAAAAAACTTTAGTATTATTAGGAAATTGCAATATTTCCTTTCGTAACAAGCAATCAGTAGTCATTTATTGTCACTCAAAATTAGTGAGCTACGTGGCCCCCTTTTTGTGTTCTTAGAGTTAGTTGTTGGTCTGGGATACCTTATGCTATGCCTTTTCTGTGCTCTTTGGTACCATACTGCCTTTACATCCTCCTTTTTTAGCCGACGCCAGTCGGTGAAATGACATCAAAGTATGGAGCGACCAAACTTGTTTGGATGCTCCATGCGCGCCCCCCCCCTTTTTTTAGAAGTTATATTTAACCTCGTGCTTCCAACTTTGAAATAATCTTAGGATTTTCCACCAGAGTCCCTAAATTATACCTTTTTGCCGTGCATTGTTTCGAAATTCCCTTTTTATATCCACTTTACTATTTTCAGTTGGAGGTTACGCGCAGCGGTTTCACGTTGAGTTGGCACTCCTTAAGGATCGTGATGTCATGTCACGCCAGTAACCATTTCGGGTCAGATTTTGTTTTTTAATTCTTACTTTACTTTTACATTAATAAATCTTTTACATTAATAACATTAACATTAGCTATGGAATTGATTAATTAGATTTTAAAGATTTTTTTTCATTGTCTTAAACATAACGAATTTTGTTGTTTTGCGTACTACTCAATTCATAATTTTATGAAAATAGCCTAAGAAAGAATCTTGAAGATGTTGAGAAAATATTATATTACAACAAGATTTAACTGATGTTACAACTTCCTATTTTTTTTTTTTAATTATTAAAGATAATTTTTTCAGGAAAGTAATTTTTTTTATTTAAAAAGTTAAATATACATTAAAAATCTCTAAAACCGTGCAAAGAGAATTAAGCGAATATATATTATTATTATTATTATTATCACTAAATGCCTAAATTTTAATAAAATCATGTAGTAAATAGACACATACTGCATGTAATAGCACACCAGACTCGGAAAGGTTAATTCGGTTAACTAGATTTGATACTGTTTTATCACTTCCTGTTTGTCAAGCACCTGTGTTCAAACATAATTCCGTCGATTGATCAGTTAGTTGATCATATATCGAATTAAGATAATTAGCATTTATATTTTTGATTTAATGACAGATATCAGCAAAATAATACCTCATTCCAACTCAATTTTTTATTTCAATTGATTTTACATGCTGCCAACATCTTCCGCTTTTTTGACCCGGAAAATTTTTATAGTAAATTTTAATATTACAAATCGTCATTATTTGACGATTAAATAAGGTAAAAATTTCTTGTAAATTTTTCCGGCCCCAAAAATCGGAAGATTTAGCAACTATATATTTATATAACGATTTCATGTGTGGGGGGATATATATGTACAACTTAACATAGATTACCAGAGGCAAAAGAAATTTTAGACAGAATTTTACATTTATAATGTATTCGAAGAAAAAAGATTTTTATTATAGATCCCTTGCACTGACGTCATGGCAACAATTGATACTGTAATCTGGTGCACATCTGGAGCACACACAGAAGGTCATAACTCCCTGTTTGCCGTTTAAATCACGTATGATCTTTCTTTTTCATTTTGATTTTTCTTATTATTGCATTAGGTTTCTAAGTATTTAAAAAAGGGAGCACAAATCCCTATGTTTACAAGTGGGAAAATACCAAATTTACCTTATGTTTAGGCGCCAGATAAAGTATGTTACGTCAAGTGCAAAAAACGCCTTTTTTACTTATTATAAAACAAATTTGTTCCAAAAATTTTGTGTCATTCAATCTCGTCATTTGCAGCACTACACTTAACCAAAACGAATGCTAAATGAAGTAGTGCATTATCTTTCATGACAAATTAGTATCTTTCTGGTAAAGCAGCTACACCAGTAATGCTCATTCTTTCTCCTCCACCCTAAAGTGGTGAAAAGTGCCTTCAATCGATCGAAAATTAAAATATTTTTAAATTCTTTTCCACATGGTTCGTTTAATGTATTTCTTAAGTATCATTGATGTCTGTCCCGAGAACAGATTTAACGTATAGGGCTGCCAAAGGGATTTTTTTTAAATATTAAATCTTTGTATTTAATTCGCATCACTATCAAAGAATTACAAATTTTGTAGCATATTTTTCATGAAAATGTCGTCAAACTAAATATCAAAGATTTTTGTTTTGATAAAGTGGTGTGAGGTAAAATTAAAAAATAGTCACAAGTAGTAGCCCTTTATGTAGTTTCAAACAAAGTAACTTCAATTATAATCACCCTAAACATTAAAACAAATATATAAAATATTTCTTTTGGTAAAAAATTTTGATCACAAGTTAGTCATTAAAACATATCTGGCGGAAGACGTGAATTTACGTCTTTTCTAGATGTGTAAATCAGCCCACAAAATTCATATTTTTACAGATAGAGAACTAAACATATTGATATTTCTATTATAAAAAAAGTTTTTAGCACTTTCGGTTATAGTATACAAACAAATATAGAAAATATATCTGTTATATAATGTAGCATACAAATACCTTAACACCCACAACCTTACATTTTTAAATACGAAAATTTTCGGTATCTAATGCGTATAAATGAAACCAGATTTCAACATTTCTCCAAATAATTACTTCTCAAAATATTTTAGAAAAATATTTTCGTGTTCTTTTTATTTTATCATTTGTGTATTTTCTTAAATAAAACAAGTTGGAAATTGCACGTGAACGTAGCTAATGAGGTGCGTTCGTACGATAACGAAGTTTTAAAAATATTCAGATCTTGCAGATATAGTAGAGCGTACTCCGGATACAGTATAGTAGTCGAAATCTTTACGTTTCTGTAAATATGCAGAAAGTAATTTTTATTACACCTCAGCAACGTATATCTTATTCATAAAATGTGAAATAGTTGAATATAATTAAAACACGTACCATACCATGTTTTCCCGTATAGCATTATATAGTGGAATACTATTGTGTGGCCCTGTAATTTAATAATAAAAATTCTTTGCATCACAGATTGTACAGAATGCATATTTTAGTATATATTTCATAGATTCATGCCAATTCTATTATATTCGAATGAGTGTAACATCATTAAAATGCATTTGAAACTTTTTCCCCATTGACCGTAATGTAACGGAATCCTTTTGGTTGTCCCTGTAATTGATCTATGCATCCGATTTTCATAACATTTGAAATGACTTGACAAAATTACGTAATAATTATATGTTTTAAATTTCAAACGATTAAAATGAATTTAAAACTTTTTTCCCTATTGACCGTAATGTAACGGAATCCTTTTGAATGTCCCTGTAAATTATCTATCCATCCGATTTTCATTAAAGTTGAAATGACGCGACAAAATTACGCAATAATTATATGTTTTAAATTTCAAACGATTAAAATTAATTTGAAACTTTTTCCCCCCATTGACCGTAATGTAACAATCATTTTGATTGTCCCTGTAATTGATCTATCCATCCGATTTTCATAAAATTTGAAATGACTCGACAAAATTATGTTATAATTATGTATTTTAAATTTCAAACGATTCGGTAGGGTAGTTTTTGCGTTGTTATATGCGGACGGACGGACAGACGGACAGACAGACGGACAGACAGACGGACGGACGGACTGAGCGACAACAATAGGTGCTACGTATTTACATAATTACGAACGCACCTAAAAATGCCTATTTATTGAGGAAAATATTAAACAGCAAAATACTCGTTAGTGTTGATGATTAAAATATGAGCCGAGAGAAAATTTATCTTTTAAAAAAAGACATTTTCTGCTATTTTGAGATTTTTTTCTTTTTAACAAAATATCTTATACCAAACATGCTTAAATGGTTAAAGTATACATTCACTATTTTTTTCGTAAATGCATGTTGAGTCTCCAAGAATATTTCTTTTATGTTAAAACAGTTTGAATACAAAAGCGAAGACATTCTCTTTAAAGAGCATTTATTTTAAACTTTAGTAATTCAAAACACATTAAAGTAAACCGATAAGAAAAATGTTCGGCATTTGCATTGGTTTTATTACAGGAATCGCATTTCTCGGTAGATTTATATGGATGAAAGTAATTCTTTCTTCATTCGATTCTTCGAAACAAATGGTCCTGAAAATCGCTAAAACTCAATTTACCAATAGGTCTGTATAAATTAAATAAATCATTGGAACAAATGATTGTTATTTATTATCGATAGTTCATTATTGTATTATTTTTATTCTCACCAGAATGACCATAACATTATTCGTAAAGATTCAAGTATTTCTAATCATTTTTTACCAGAAATTTACTTAAAGTATTTTTTTCTTTATTTAACACTTTCCGGCACGGCTGAAATCTGTTAGTAAAATGAGAAATTATCGACTGTCATCGGAATTCAAAAACGTGTTTTTTAGATATTTTGAAATCCTTAATTTAAGCTTTTTATTGTAAAAGCAAAATTTTGCTAAAATATTATTGGCGCCGTTTGCAAGTTTAGAATAAAAATTAGGTGTCCCAGACCAGGCACTGTATGGCGGAAAGGTTTTTAACGAAAAAAAATCTAGGTACCGATACAGTGACCAGCATTTGACGAAATTACTGGTCAATGCCCTGATTACTATCACCACAGAGTACGGTCAGAGCCTCAACTCGGCTTGAAAAGAACGCCCTCAGTGGGTCACTTAAAAACTAAACCATGGCGTTGGCGATTTTTATCCTCGTGATTTCTTTTTAACTGTAACCTTATTCTGGCTTGGCACTTCTTGCTGAATGCTGATTTGATTATCTTTGCAGACGTGCTTATGCTATTTGATCTTAGATTTCAGCGCTTATATTGATTCGTAATTATTACTGTTATTGTTCTTGAATTTTCAAGTTTAAATTTTTTAAAATGAAGGGATAGTAGTGAGTTCTACTTGTAATTTATCACTCGATCAATTTAAAACTGAACAGTTAATGGGAAAAGGTTTCCTATCTTTTGAAGTTTTCTTTCAGACTGGGAGCTGTTTCGTCTTCTGACTGACATCTGTGTCTGTAAAAGAACTAGACAAATTAATCATTAGTTGATATGCTCGATGTTGGTCCAGATAGTACGTCGTTGTAAGATGAAGCTGCTTTTTATTTAATTCTTGGATAATATGACAAAATTCTTGAATACATTACCACAGCATCGACAATAGATGCTAATTATTATAACTATACTCTTCCAGCACTAAGGCTTGGAAGTACAATATTAAAATATTAATTACAGAGAAGAAAAGCTACGTTACATTGTCTTAAAGTCAGAAAACACAATGCAAAAATGCATATATCAGCAGTTCTTTAATTTCTGTTTATTCCTGTGACGACAACATGCCGACGCAGTGTGCCTGTATGGTGCTGCCACCTAGCGCCGGTGTAATATACTAACTTCACAGTTTGAAGGAGCGTTTCCCGTGGAATTTCACCGCAGATGTTTTTTTTTTTTTATTATTAATAGTTCTGTTATAAGCATGCCTCACAGAAAAGTCACACATTTCACAAACTATCACGCTGCACATTTCACAAACAAATAATCGTCGGTCTGATTGGACACAAAACATGCACACGCGATTCATTATTTCCGACACTCCTCCTTTTTGTGTCCAACTGAGGACTGCTTAACTTGTAGTTTTTCACGCAGATACTCCAGGTGTGCTTTTGGTGAGGATATCGGCTAGCATTCTTTTCGTGGGACAGTAGACTAGCTTAATGGTGCCTGTTTCACTTAAGTGGCGTATGTGGTGGTATTTCACATGTATGTGCTTTGTCTTTATCTGTGCCTTCTCATTTTCGGTAAGTTTTATGGCGGATAAATTGTCCTCATATAGTGTAACGGGGGTTTGCTGGCGTAATTCTAGGTCGTTTAATAACTCAAGTAACCATATGATTTCTTGACTGGCGATTGACGCAGCCACGTACTCCGCTTCTGTGGAAGACAGTGCTATACAGCTTTGCTTTCTCGATGCCCATGCCAGGACATTGTTTCCTAGTTTGAATAGATTTCCGGTGGTTGATTTTCTGTCTATTCTGTCGTTCCCCCAATCTGCATCACTATATGCAGTTAATACTGGGGGTTCTGTTCTATCTATTACAAATTTAAGGTTTTTTGTGGTTAGGAGGTATCTGATTACTTTTTCTATTGCCTCCCAATCGACCTCTCTTGGCGATTCATTCCTTCTTCCCAGGATATTTACAACTGATGCTATATCAGGTCTAGTTAAGGTCGCGATGTATAAAAGCGCCCCCACAGCCTGCCTGTATTTTGTGTTGTCTTCCATTAATTTTCCGTTAGGGTCTAAACTGAAATAGTTAGTGCTCATCGGCGTGTAGGTTGGTTTCGCGTTTAATAGATCGAACTTTTCTGCGATCTGTATTATTTTGTGTTCCTGATCTAATTCTAGGTTTCCGTTCTCCGATTGTCTTATGTTTATCCCTAGATATTGTGTTACCTTTCCTAGATTTTTAATTTCGTATTGTTTTGACAGTTGTGTGTAAATTTCGTCGGTGTCCTGTTTGTCACCTGCTACTAGGATGTCGTCCACGTAAACGATTATGTATGCAACCTTTCCGTTTTTAACCCTTTTGTACAGACATTTGTCCGATGCACATTCTTCGAAATTTAGATTTCTAAGTGATTTATTAATTTTTAGGTTCCATGCCCTAGCCGCTTGCTTAAGGCCATAAATCGCTTTGTTAAGACTACACACTTTATGTTCTTCCCCTTTCTTTATGTATCCTTCCGGCTGATACATATAGACCTCCTCCTCAAGGTCGCCATGTAGGAAGGCAGTTTTGACGTCTAGGTGAGTAACATTCAGATTTTTGTACACTGCTGCGTTCAGAAATGCTCGCAGTGTCGTGTGAGACACGACTGGCGCGTACGTTTCGTCGAAGTCACAACCGTATTTTTGAGCGTATCCCTTGGCAACTAGTCTAGCCTTATACCGTTCTACGGATCCATTCGCTCCCCTTTTCGCTTTGAATGTCCATTTGCATCCAATTACTCGTTTTCCCGGAATTGGTTTAATTAATTTCCATGTATTATTTTGTTTCAGCGAATTTATCTCTTCATTTGTTGCTTCTAACCATTTGTCCCTAACTTCATCATCTTCAATGTTTTGTATATCCGTCCACGTTTTCGGTTCCTGAATTTGGCATAGATTTGCGCTTATGCCGAAACGATTAGGAGGTACTCCGCGATTTTGTCTTTCCGACCTTCTAGGCTCGGGCGGTTTTTGAGCTGGGGCTTGAATTGAATTTTCGTCGTCGTTTTCTAACTCAATTTCCACGCTATCCGCTGTCCTTTTCTGATCGTCTGGTTTTTGTTCGGTAGTAGTAATTTCTTCGCTCATAACGCCCTCTTCGATAAATTTCACGGTTCTAGAAATTATTATTTTATTTTGCCCCGTGTAGATCCGATAACCCTTGCTTCTAGGATCGTAGCCCAACATGATTCCCTCGATTGCTTTTTCATCTAATTTCCCTCTCTTAGGTTTGTCGACATAGGCAAATGCCTTACATCCAAATGTTTTAATGTTTGAAAGGTTCGGTTTTCTTTTATTCCATAGTTCGTAGGGCGTCGCGTTGTTTTCTTTGGCTTTTGTTGGCAATCGATTGATTAGATACGTAGCGGTCATTACTGCTTCCCCCCAAAAATGTTTAGGTAATTTTGCATCTGATAACATGGTTCTAGCCATTTCTACTATTGTTCTATTCTTTCTTTCAGAGACGCCATTCTGGGGGGGAGAATAGGGAACACTTAGCTGTCGTTCTATTCCGTTTTCGGCTAAGTAGTTTTCGAAATCATCGCTTATGTATTCCTGTGCGTTGTCAGATCTGATTGATCTTATTGGTCTACCGAATTTATTTTTTACTAATGCTACGTATTCTTTTAGTTTAGCAAGGGCTTCCGATTTATGCGCGAGCAGATATGTCCTTGTGAATCTGCTGCAATCATCTGTGAACGTTATGAAATATTTCTTTCCCCCCAAAGTTTCCGTCTGCATAGGCCCGCATATATCGGAGTGCGCCAGAGAACCGACTTCTCTGCTTCTATTTGAGGCGACCTTGGGGTAAGGTTTTATCGAGAGTTTTCCTTCGACACATTTAGTGCAATATGTGTCGTGCTTGCAGTTGTTAATTTTTATACCTTCTGCTAAATTGTGATTAACTATATATTTTATATCGTCGAAATTTTTGTGTCCCAATCTCCTGTGCCAAATCGATATGCAATT
This sequence comes from Maratus speculifer, assembly GCA_964019185.1. Taxonomy (NCBI): domain Eukaryota; kingdom Metazoa; phylum Arthropoda; class Arachnida; order Araneae; family Salticidae; genus Maratus; species Maratus speculifer. The sequence goes on along the minus strand of OZ025291.1, from coordinate 12,348,282 downwards.
TGTATTGTTACAGTGTGTTTGTGTACTTAATGAATATCCGTATTCGTCTTGGGGATTTATTTCATAAAGATTGTCGTTGAGTTTTCCTGTCATAAATATGTTATTATCCTTGACGAATAAGCATGCATCTTTTTCGAAAATCACTTTTATGTTATTTTCGGTGGCCTTTTTAACCGACAATAAATTGCTCTTTAGTTCTGGGCAGTACAGCACATCCTTCAGAGTAATGTAGTGTTGTTTGTCTGTTTTTAACTTTACGTCCCCCATACCTAGTGAAATAAGTCTTTTACCGTTAGCGATTGTGATGTTTCCGAAGTTACCAGCGGTGAATGTCGCAAAGTTTTCTTTTGTGGAGGTGACGTGTCTGGTGCAACCGGAGTCAACTATGTATTTGTGTGTGTCTTTTGTTTGTGTATGGTTAACCTCTGCTGACTCGCTCTCATAATTATTTTCCTCTGGGAAGAGAGGAATGATCGTCTCTTTCAGGTCATCTTCTATCTTTGAGTTGCTGTTGAAACAATAGTTTGAGGATTCCCCTTTTATTTGCCCTGAGTTTCTAGGGTGTGTTTTCGGGTTGTTATTATTATTATTGTATTGTCTGAATCTGTTGAATTCACCCCTCTGGGGCATATTTCTCTGTTTGTTTTTTAAATAATAGCAATCTTCTCTTGAGTGGTTGCTGCGACAACAGTGATCACAATATTTTTTGCTTTTATTAAATTTATTTGTTAATTTATATGCCGTTTCTCGGCTACGTGTATTCGAGTTTTTGTCTTCATTGCGGTGAGAGAACTCATCTAACAGTTTATTTTTTACAGTTTCGATATCTAGCTGCTGACTTTCTCTCGCTTCCAGAGCGGTAATCAGCGGCGCGTAAGAGTTAGGAAGGGAGCACAACATCAACGCAACGATGTGTGAGTCGTTCACGACTTCGTCAATGGCCGCCAAGTCATCTCTTATACTCAAGATGTTATTTATGTGCTTATTGAGGTCCCCCCCTTCTTGCAGCCTCTGCGAGTACAATTTCCTGAGCAGATATAGCTTTGAAGCTAAATTGGAACGCTGGTGGAGGTTCTTTAGTTTAGTCCATATCTCTTTAGGCGTTTTTAAGCTTCGGATATGGACTATTTGTGCATCTTCGATGCAGAGACATAGTACCGCTTTGGCTTTAGCCGAGTTTTTGTTATAAGTTTCGTTTGATGTAACGGGTGGATCGTCGGTTATATATTTCCAGAGGTCGTCTTTTATTAATAAATTTTCCATCTTAAATGAACATATTGAATAATTTTGGTCATTTAATTTTTCTACGGCGGTTATCTCTTTTGTAGTCATGATGCGTCGTATGAAAGTAATTTTTTTTGTTGTTGATGTTAGTTTATATCTTAAATAACTCGACGTTATATGGCACTTAAATGTTCATTCAATATTCAGTATAAAATGAAAAACATAAAATATGTACTTTCAATATTCATTAATATGTATACATAAGACATGAATTATTAATATTAGATATTGTTATTCATTCATTTGTTCACCACTTATTTTTTTCATGTATATTTTTTTTCGTAAATGGAGTGATTTATTTTATTTTTAATCCTCTTTTTCAGGCTCTATAATCTTTTAAAATGAAGGGATAGTAGTGAGTTCTACTTGTAATTTATCACTCGATCAATTTAAAACTGAATAGTTAATGGGAAAAGGTTTCCTACCTTTTGAAGTTTTCTTTCAGACTGGGAGCTGTTTCGTCTTCTGACTGACATCTGTGTCTGTAAAAGAACTAGACAAATTAATCATTAGTTGATATGCTCGATGTTGGTCCAGATAGTACGTCGTTGTAAGATGAAGCTGCTTTTTATTTAATTCTTGGATAATATGACAAAATTCTTGAATACATTACCACAGCATCGACAATAGATGCTAATTATTATAACTATACTCTTCCAGCACTAAGGCTTGGAAGTACAATATTAAAATATTAATTACAGAGAAGAAAAGCTACGTTACATTGTCTTAAAGTCAGAAAACACAATGCAAAAATGCATATATCAGCAGTTCTTTAATTTCTGTTTATTCCTGTGACGACAACATGCCGACGCAGTGTGCCTGTATGGTGCTGCCACCTAGCGCCGGTGTAATATACTAACTTCACAGTTTGAAGGAGCGTTTCCCGTGGAATTTCACCACAGATGTTTTTTTTTTTATTATTATTAATAGTTCTGTTATAAGCATGCCTCACAGAAAAGTCACACATTTCACAAACTATCACGCTGCACATTTCACAAACAAGTAATCGTCGGTCTGATTGGACACAAAACATGCACACGCGATTCGTTATTTCCGACAAAATTATTAGGTCGTTATGTTAAGAAGAGACACATGTGTTGTTTGCAAGACGAATACGTCAAAGATATTTCATATTAAAATAATTCTTTCATAAATTTCAAAACAAGAAGCAGCAAGCCGTCGGTGTATTTTTTTTCTTTTTTCCCTTATCATTTGTCGCTAAGGAAGCGATGTTTCGCCGAATTAGCAACCTCTCTTATGTTATGATCGTAGTTTCAGAGTGATCCGCTCGTATCGCTACTGTCTATGCGTAATCCCATGTTAAACAAGTTGCCATTACAGTGTGTGAAAGTTGATTCTCTGTTCCGTACTCTGTGACTATCACGGCAGTCTTTCACCAGTAAAATGTTATAGAAAATTTCGCCTTCTCTAAATGCACTTTTCATTCAAAATTTCTGTTATTTCTTTTTCGTGGCGGGAGTTGCCTCATTGATAACACAGGTCTGCAATGATTTTCCTCTTTGAAATCTGAGTAACGTTTTCTATAGTTTCTGATGTGCTGATTACGAGAAAAATAATAAAAAAATTCCATCACGTCAGGATTTTTTGATATTGAATATTCAAGACTTTGCTGAAAAATGTCTGAGCGTCTACATTTTAAAATTTATAAAACGTCATTAAATTACTTCAGCTTAATTTTTATTGCATTTAATTAGTGTCAGGTGACATAGAAATTACTTCAAAATAGTATTCACATTAACCATGTTGAAAACGGGTCATTTTGGCTTAATTTAGTAATAAGCTCATTAATACATAATGATTAGGTAATATAACCTAATTGTTGTAAATATTAGTCGAAAAGAGTCTAATAAAGATAAACCAAAGGGTTTTTGTGTAAGTACCCGCACTGATTTAGAAAATTAACAGTTGAAGTGCGCATTTTGCAACATAACCTTTAAAATGTAATCGCGAAGCTGTTTAAATTATACCGAATTATTTTTGTTATATTTGCAGGAAATTTATGGTGAAAAAACAACGAAACAGCATTATAGACTTTGTAAAAAATATTTACAAAAGTTATTTTGGATACGTTTTAAGCCTGAATAGGAAAATTAATGTCGGACGAAAAGTTCGATGAAAAATTTAATGATATCGAGCTGCAAGCATGGCAGTCATTTAAGGAAGTGGTGAAACACTTTTTGGGGAACAATAAAAGCTCCGACTATAAACAAATAGTGGCCAAAATGGTTTAAAATTTTGGTGTAATGGGTTGTAATTTGAGCATTAAACTTCATTTCTTAAATTCGCACATAGATTACTTCCCAGAAAATCTAGGAGCCGTTAGCGAAGAACAAGGCGAAAGATTTCACCAAGATTTGAAAGAGCTAGAAGTCCGGTATCAAGGAAGATGGATTACTAGCATGATGGCGGACTACTGTTGGTTGTTGAAGCGCTACGATCCAAACCGGAAATTTAAGCGAAAATCGTACAACCGAAGCTTCCAGGAAAAAAGGATCAGGTTCCACAAATAAAATTTATATGCAATTTAGATCAGTAATAAGTTATTATTATATTTTAGTTATTTTTTATGTTAAAAGTAATGTACTTTTTTAGCTCACAGGCTATCATAGCCTGAGAGCTTATGTTCCCGTCCGTTCTGTATGTATGTGCGTATGTGCGTAACGCGATAACTCATGATAAAAATATCGGATCCACTTGAAATTTTGTATATAGGTATATCCTGATAAGGCGCTTCCCTGATTAGTTTTTGGAGTTCATTCGATATGTATAAGAGGGGGAACGGGGGGCTCATGCCCCCCGTTGGTTGATATAAATGGGAATTTCATGCAGAATTAAGTTTTCAAAATTTAGATTAGGATCATTCTGATGAGGCGATTCCGTGACTGTTATTAGGTGTTCATTGAATAAGTATAAATAGGGGGAACAGGGGTTCTAATCCCCCCCCCGTTAGTTGATATAAATGGGATTTTCATGCAGAATTAAGTTTTCGTTCAAAATTTAGATTAGGATCATTCTGATGAGGCGATTCCGTGGCTGTTATTAGGTGTTCATTGAATAAGTATAAATAGGGGGAACAGGGGTTCTAATGCCCCCCCCCCCGTTAGTTGATATAAATGGGATTTTCATGCAGAATTAAGTTTTCGTTCAAAATTTAGATTAGGATCATTCTGATGAGGCGATTCCGTGACTGCTATTAGGTGTTCATTGAATAAGTATAAATAGGGGCAACAGGGGTTCTAATGCCTCCCCCCCCTCTTAATTTATATAAATAGGTTTTTCAAGCAGAATTTTCAGATTTCGTTCAAATCTCTGAATCGTTTTGGAAGTTTAATGGTTAAGTATAAAAGAAGGGGATAACTCCTTTTAAATTATATAAATGCTAAATGGGTTTTTATTAAGAATTATCTAATTTGCTCTGAATTTTGGATATAGATTTTTTATATGATAAAGCATGTCTTTGATAGTATAGGAAGTTCAATGATTAAGTTTAAAAAAAGAGGAAAGGGGAGAGCTGTTTCCCCTTCTTAATTTTTTTTTTCGAACGGAATTAACCCTTGAAAATATAAGGCTTTAATGTACAATTAGTATTTGTAGCCTGTGAGCTCAATGCCATCAGTTTAACTGGGCAGTATTCTTTATTAAATATATATTTTTTATGTGAAAACTTGTGTTTTTTTTCTATTTTCTATCTGCATCTTTTTTGAAAAATCTGAAAGTGATGGAAAAAAACTAAGTACATATTCGTAATCAGCGCACCAAAATACCCTAGAATCAGCTTTCAAATTCTAGAGAGGAAGTTATGACTCTCAATTTGCAGGCCTGTGTAATCAGTCCCTGTTTATGGTACTAAAATACCTAAAATCCCCTGATGCGTATGAGCACATAACGAGCGCATAACAGTCTTTTTGACGTAGGCAAAATATGGTATATACTTCGATTTAAATCAGAAATTTCCTCATAATATAAATGTGATGCAAATCCCGTAAAAATAGATTGCGTTATCAAATTGAAAATATAGTTACCCCGGAAATCCGATAGTGTCAGGACTTAGACTAAAACTTTTGAAAATTTTGGATTTCTGAAAGAAAATCAAGAGCTACTTCTGATATTTTTAATTCTACTTCTAGTCAGGGGTATAAAAAACTGAGCGCCAGCTGCCAATCACTTATCACTAAATTGTTTTCGTTATTTTTAGTTAATATTTCGTGTAAATTTTTGTATGAATACTATGAAATCTAAGAGAAAAATCTAATCAAATTTAATGGTGAGAAACTGCAATATGAAGCCTGCTCATTCCTTAAAAAATGTACATTAAATTAGTGAAGATTATGTATTATATTTCGAAAATACAGTCTTGTTTGTCTAAAGCAGATATTAATTATCCAGTCAATTTTATGCATTTTTACAGTGTCATGTTCTCTTTCACCAATGATATTAATGTATTTTATAGATACATTTGCATATATTTATCTGTAGCAAATACCGCAGACTTTTATATATATTTTTACTTTTATTTATTTATTTATTTTTCACGGGTATGTTTGGGGAATTTTTGACAAAATAGTGTTATTTTCGATAAATTTAAGTAACAGTTCAAATTATGTAGTTAATAACTTTGAAAAGTATAGCTGTTAATACTTACGATTTTAGAAGTATTCCTTTCAAACGCACAATTTTATTTTTCTGTAAATGACAATATTTTCAATTCACTTTCAAATTTAAATGTATTTTTGGACAGAAAAATTACGATTGTTGTTAGAATTCGTCTTACTCGTGGTATTAAAAATATTTCAAATTTACATATCTGACCAATATTTTTTTTCAATATCTAAGGGGTACCCCCTTTCTTGCTCGCTAGGCTCACAAATTTACCTTGTAATCGCTTCGATATTCCTGTCAGTGATTCGCAGCATTCCTATTTTCTAGCCAATCCCAGATGTAATTATTTTGCTTTTCCATTGTGTATAATTTCACAATACCTCATTTTCTATTGCATTCAATTTTTAGATTCCTGTTGTTAAAAACGCGCTCCGCCCCTCACCCAAATATTTGACGTTCTCTAATTGTTAAATTTTTTTTGTGTGTGTTATAAACTATTTTAAAATTTCAAACAGATTGCATTGTTATATTTCCTAATTTTGTCGCACCTCTTCCCCTCAAAGAATTTGACGCGCCATTATTTTTGTGTTTTTTTTATCATGTATTATAAACTATCTTAAGGTTTAAAACAGATCCTCTTGTCAGATTTCCAGCTTTTAATAAAATCGCTTATTGTTAGTTCACATTCACCGCCAGTGAGTGATTAAGGCACTGTATTCTTAACAAAACCATATCTGAACGAAACTCAATTAAACAACCTATTTGTAGATATATTACTCTGAGAGGGCAGTCTTAAGCAAGAAATTTGATTAAATTACGATTCGAAAATTGCTATAACTAAACCTTAGGTAGATTTCGTAAGAAATAGTATCTATCAGGTGTTGGAATTTCTGAAAAAATTTAGCACATTTACACCGATCATAAAAAATAGATCACAAAGTTAGAAAGTTAGAAAAATTCTAAGATTCCCTCAGTTGAAAAATTATCTGCCTATCTATCTTTCTCTATATATCATTTTTTTGTGGACATGATAAATCTCTAATTCAGCACAAGTCTCTACCAAACTGATACAAAAAATCAAGAAGCAGAAAATCTCAATAAATTTCGTTAATGGGCAAATTCGGATCAAGGCAATAAAAATTAGTAGTTTTTTTTTTTTTTTTTTTTTTTTTGAAAATTGAATAACTACCATTACTTTATAATTATAATACAGATATCAAATTAGTTGAAATTTACTATTACTTCCAGAATAATGGTCAAAAATTTAATTGCAATAGATTTATGATAAATTTAAAAATCAGCTACAGGGCTGAAAAAACAGGGTTTTAGGAAGTTAAAAATCCCAACTTCGTCAATTCTCAAAACATCAACTCTATTTAAATCTATTATAAATCTTCTTTGTACTATCTACAACTATTATATTGACAAGTTTTTGATAGAATCAACTCTTACTGCCTAAAAACATTAAACGAAAACAAAAAGGTACCCTATTGGATTACAATAAGAGCCCCTGGGATTTCGCGAAATATCGGAAGTAGCACCAAGTTCACGTTACTTTTGTAATAGAGTAATTTTAAGCCAAATTCAGTGATAAACTTTATGACATTTTCGACAGAATAAGAGACACCCTCAATCGTATCCTCTTCTCTTCGGTATCTACGCTGATTTTAATGTGCCATTTCCAAATCGTTACTTTTTTTACATATAAGGATGTTTTTTAAATAGATGATTTCTATAATTTTTTGCTAAAACTCAATTATTTCGCGGCTCACTAAAATACCCGCTAAAACCTACTAGCATTGCTGCCAGCTTTTTACGCATTTTTCCTACCATAAAAATTTTATAGTAAACATTGTGTTATTTAATCGACGAAATCTTATGATTAAATAGATAAAAAATATCCGTACAATTTTAGTGGTAGTAAAAATGCGTAAAAGTTGGCAGCTATGCACTAGTAGTTCGCGACCTATGTGGAGCTGCTGATGCAGATAACTCTTAATATGTTTTGCTTTCTAATTATGAAATATATCAAATGGAATAACATTTTAATTGCTTATTTATCCATCTGTCGCTCGTATTCTATCTAACTTCCATAAAACGCAAGTAATGAGATATAAATTCAAATTATTCACATCATTATCCTTCAGTAAAAAACAGAATAAACTGATAAAATGCAAATAAAATCAAAATATTCCCAAACTTATATCTTTCATCAAAACTCATTAAATAACAATTAAATGCTAAAATAAATCTAGCAAAACAATTATTTAGCCAATTACATATTTTTTTAACCTCTCAAGCGGATATGCTTTAATGTTTTTCGCAGACCCATGATGTATTTTTGCGCAAACTAATTACGTCTTTAAAATATGATATTTTATAACGCTATTAACCGATCCGACAGAATATTAATATACATAGCAGGGGATGCCATTCGCACTATTTTTATATTCTTTTGGCACCATTATTTATAAGAATTGTAAATTTTTCCTGTAAATGATCTAAACACACTTGTAAAATATTTTTGTCTTCATAAAATTATATGAAATAGATTTAAAAAAAAAGTAGAAAAATTGTTCAAGAATCAGTTTTGACAAAGGAAAAATATTTAATTTAAACCCTTTGCCATCCAGTATTGTATATCCAGTCTGGTTGGACATCATCATTCTTTGCAAAATGTGTTTTTGTCACCAGCAATAAATTAAAATAAAATATTCCTTATTTAATTAGAGCATTTTCGATATTGTGTAATGAAAAAAACTTCTTTTAAAAAAGGCTGGCCGAATGAATAAAATTTGCGTAACAGCCGCCGGAGTCGAAATGGTTATGGTCGTCCCATTTGTGAGAACAAAGTTTTTAGAAAAGACACATCTGTGTAAAGTTTTGAGTTGGATCATCATCTAAAGAATATAAATATGTAATCCCTAACTTTATGTGTTTACAATAAAACCAAATACAATGGTAAGAAATCTTCATACACTGTAAAGATACTGGAAATTTCCCGTACAATTTTGAAGCACAATATAATGTTTGTAAAAATAATCTAATTTCTTTATAAATAACATCTAAAGAATACAAAAATACAGGTAGCGTTTTATAAATTCATTAGAGTATTGCCGAACTGTCAAAATAGCACAATTTCCATAAATGTCGTTTTAATGTTTGTGAGAGTATTTCACTGTGCTTGAACTGCAAAATAATTGATTATTTCATAGTACATAGTTCAGCATGTCTGAAATTTATTCCAAGAGTAAAATTTCTAGCATAAAACGGATGCAGTTGCTGAAACTACTTTTGACAGGGGATGTGTCCAGACGGTAATCTTATCGTGAGAATAATAATGATCTTTTATACTTTCATGTGATTCTCTAGAAAAGTATATTGATAAAAAAAACCCTTTTAAATATTTTTATAAATGTACTTTTCGTTTCAAAATTATTAATATTTTGACTATTTTTTTTAATTTGTTTTTAAACTAAATTAATTTACCCTCATTAATTGTGATTTATAAATTTAAAGAGGTCTGAGTTTTTTCTTGAAATTAAACTGACAAAGTTTGTAACTTTCTAAATATTTATATTGAAAATTTTGAAAATTTATTGAATTATTTTTTTCTTTAGTATATGTTTTTACAAATAAAAGTACATGTTTTATTAATAAATCCGAATTGCGCTTATTTATTACAATGCTATTACTTTCAAATTATCTCAATAATTTATATTTTGTTTTAATGCTTTAAAAATATTTATTTTATGTGTATTGTGTTAAAACCTTTAGCATATTTTATGTATATGAAATATTTATTACATTTATTTGTAAAACATCACACAGATATTTTAAAAAATACATGTTTCAAAAAACAATATATTGATAAGGTTGCGGAAAATGAAAAAAGAGGCAATCATTACTGTTGTTTACATGTTTTGCGCATATAAAGATTGATCAACAAATGATATTCAGGAACATTTAAACTCAACTGTATTCATTTACTGTAATTTTTACTTACCCATCATACGTAGTATAGGGTAAGTCTTGCAATCGTTTTGAAAATCGAAAAAAAAATTTTGACGGATTTACACGTTTTAGATAGTGAAGATTCCGAAAAACATATTTTTAGAAAAAAAAAAATTGCCGTCCGTCCGTCTGTCTGTCTGTCAGTCTGTCTGTCTGTAAACGCTCTATCTCCCGAACAAATTGAGATAGAGACTTGAAATTTTGTATGTAGTTAGTATGTAAGAATGGGACGAAGCCTGTTTAATATCAGCAACCTCGATTATCCGGAACTATTTTTTTCGGACTCTCGAAAAATTCGTTCTGATGGAAGGTATAAAAAAAATTTCGAATTTTTTTGTTTTAACTAATGGACGTAAAAGGCAATAAAATAACACACATTTTGCATATAAAACGAAATCGATCGGATTATTAGTTGCCGAGATATTTGTAATCCTGTTTTCCACATTCTTCGATTTTTCATGACCCTGTATTTCATTCAAATTTCAATTCAGAGGTATATTTTAATTGGAAATGAGACGCTTAATCCGACGCAGTTAATTTTTAGTTAATAGAATTAATATTTTTGGAGTTATAAGGATGTTTCTTTTACGCAGTTTGGTACTACTTGAGTAGTTGGGCGTTTTATATAATTTTTCGAAATTTGTACATCAGTAGTTCTTTAATATAGCATTACTATGTATATTAACAATATTTAAATTTTGTTTATGAATTGCAATGCATTGTATAAATAGTTTTCACATGTTTTATTTTCATATACATATCCATGATGGGTAAGTATTACGGTGGCCCCCAACGAGTAGTTTTAATTCTTTTTTGTTGTATTTTAAAGTCTATTTATGTAATTAAATTATGTCCAACTTAATAGTTTTAGCATTATTAGTGTATCTTTTATACCAAATATTAATTATGATATTCTGGCCTCAAAAAGTTAAGGTAGAGCATGTCTTTCGAAGCTCATTATAAAGAATTGGTTGTAGTAATAAACTGCAGTTTATATGAATTTTAATAAAAAAAGTGATAGCTACCAATTTTATTTTATGGAATGAGAGAACATGAATGAGAGAAACAAAATGCGAATTCAGAGGCACAGAGTACAGACAGAGCCTCAACTCGGCTTGAAAAGAACGCCCGCAATGGATCACTTAAAAAATAAACCATCGCGTTGGCGATTTTTATCCTCGTGATTTCTGTTTAACTGTAACCATATTCTGGCTTGGCACTTCTTGCTGAATGCTGATTTGATTATCTTTGCACACGTGCTTATGCTATTTGATCTTAGATTTCCGCGCTTATATTGATTCGTAATTATTACTGTTATTGTTCTTGAATTTTCAAGTTTAGATTATTAGGTCTTTATGTTAAGAAGAGACACATGTATTGTTTGCAAGACGAATACGTCAAAGTTATTTCATATTAAAATAATTCTTTCATAAATTTCAAAACAAGAAGCAGCAAGCCGTCGCTGTATTTTTTTTCTTTTTTCCTTTATCATTTGACGCCAAGGAAGCGATATTTCGCCAAATTAGCAACCTCTCTTATGTTATGATCGTAGTTTCAGAGTCATCCGCTCGTATCGCTACTGTCTATGCGTAATCCCATGTTAAACAAGTTGCCATTACAGTGTATGGAAGTTGATTCTCTGTTCCGTACTCTGTGTTCAGAGGTGTCAAGACTCCGGCGTTTTGGATACCAGAATTTTAATACAGAAAACATTGTTTAATTCTATTGGAAGATTTCGTCGATTTAACAGATTTTTTTTAAGATAAAAGTGATGTGCTAAAAGCCGGGGACTTGGCAACTCAACGAATTTCAAGGTTTCGTTTTTTCCTGTGTACGTTTTGTTCATTGTTAACTTTTTTTTTCTTTTTAATTTCGTTAACAATAGCCAGTGGAGTTTCGCAACATCTGGGAGAACCTGTTTTCTCGATTTGTCCAGATGGTATTCTGTTGGATAAATGGAATTGGGGTTGTCATAGGCTGATGCTACTAAAAGTCTCAATGTGTCTCGCAGGGTGGTCCAACGATGTTCATCCGAAAATTCTGGGTTCAGAAGACATGTTACAAGCCGTCCCCGAGCCACAAACCCTGCAAAAGACCCTTTTCTAATTCCTTCGGACTGATGGAGAATTCGTTGCTGATCACTTTGTAAGCATATAAGGGAGGCGAACCTTCGCTACTAAGGTGCGATGGCGCCTTCACAATGTAGGTTTGTATACACGCCGACCACTTGTGCGTTTCCTTCTCAGCGGACGGTACTTCTCTGCTAGGGAACGTGTTCTGTTTCCGACCATGCATCGAAAGAGCTAACCCTTTCAGGGACAAGACATTTTAGCTCCAAAAGTGTTTAAATAATTAACTGACACCGCAATTTACAAACAAATTTATTTGAAAATAATCAAAAGCTCTTTTTCACGTATATTATTAGATCCAATCTGTACTAAAAAATTACTGGTGCTATTTGGCATTAAAATTAACCGTTTGTAGATTACAAATGGCGACCCTGTAAGGATTAATAGGCCAGTAAGTGCCTGAGATGATATCATGGGCTGGTGTTACCAATCCAGTGTTGCCAGTGGGCTACTTTTTTAAAATTCAATTTTCTTAATTGGTACCTCTTTTTTGAAACGGTAAATTACCTTTTGTTTTCGCCTTAATTATCATGTCATTGAATAAGGCACATTTTATCATTTCTAAAAAGTGGTGCCAATCAAGAATCTCAATAAAAAAAAGTAGCCCATCTGGCAACACTGTACCAATCATATGACATTTTACCACACAATACTATGATGTACAGTTTTTAACAAGAATGAACTTTTCAACCAGAGTTTTCTTTTTCTTGTAAATCATTTTTCCGTTTAACTTACGCACTTTTCTATGTCTCATTCAATAAATATCTGTGTACATTTACCCCCAATTTTTTTTACATTATTTTATTTCTAAATTAGACTAAAGAATTTGCTGTACGTGAACTTTTTGAGGCCAGTGAATATAATAAAATAATAATATGTGTTAATCAACAAAATAAGAATACTATATCATGAAGCTCTTTTAAATATTTTTTTTGCAGATGTGTTTAAACCAGGGTTGGCAAGGTTTTGGACACAATGGTTTAAACCACGGTAAAATCCATGATTTAAACCGTACTGTCCAAAGCCCTGCTGTCCAAAACTGTCTTAAACTGTCCAAAACTATATTTTATAGTAAAATTGTATTTTTTAGAACAGTGCTTAAAGTTTCTGCAATTGGCAAAATGATTACATTACAAAAATACTAACATAATTACCCTACGTAACAATGTAATTGCATAAAAATGATACTAAATTTAATTATATGTAATAATTTTAATGTTATTCACTTAAATAATAGTAGTTAATTGAAGTACTAATAGTTTTATGAAGAATGCATTCCGATTCTGTTATTGAAATTCCCAAGAGTTATTACTGAAAATAACTGTTAAATAAAAAGTCACGTTCAGCATACTGATTAAATCAGATCACTGCTGATAATATGTGCATGTTAAGAAATAAATAGTATAAATAAAAATAATTGATTTAGTTTGATTATGAGATATTTAGATATTGACTAGTGTTGTCTACATATAATAGAAAGTCGATGGTAATGCCACAACATTATATTTTATTGGTCAGTCAATTTTTGATGCTGTGTTATCTATACATGATCTTAGACCGATTCATCAGCATTCTGCCCTGAAAGGAAAAAAAAATGGTGGTACTTTTTAACACATTACAGTGAATTATTTTGCTTAGTGCTTTTGTATTTGCACATTCATAATAACAATACATATTTAAAAAAATAACTTCTGGATTTTAAATTAAATATTTGTTTTCTTTTATTATCCAATAATCTAGAAAAGATAATTTACAATGAAACATTATTTAAAAGAAATTTCTTTGTAGCCTTTTCTTTCACAAAAATGGAAATAAAAGCATCCCCTCTCAACTACATTTGTAGTATTATAAAGAATTGCTTATTATTATTGCACAAATTTAACAGTAACAGAACTTTTTATGCTGCAGAGATATTAGAAAAGTTTTAACTTTTTTTCATTTACCAAAGAATTAAATAGAATGTTAGTAAAATATATCGTGAGATATTTATTCATGTGTTTAATAAGTGTGCAGTGGTGAAATGTGGATTTTTTTTAAAGGTTTTGGACACTTTAGTACAGTTTTGTACACTTTAGTACAGTTTTGGACAGTAAAACCCACGTGTCCTGTCCAAAACCGGTTTTGGGCGTCCAAAACCCCAACCCTGGTTTAAACGCTTACCTGAATTGCCCGCATATCATACGGGCAACGCGTTTTTGCCAATCATGTTCTATTATTGTCGCCAGTAAACTTTATTTTAAATGTTGCACTATATAATCCGAGCTTTTTTTCTGATTCTTTTAGCAAACATTTCTGTTTTTAAAAACCAGTGATAAAACACATGGAAAAAATTAGGCATTATTTGAAAGTTTTTTTCAAAAATATTGATTAGTTAAGTGATTAAGTATTCAATAAAGAATACTGCCCAGTTAAACTGAAGGCATTGAGCTCACAGGCTACAAATACTAATTGCACATTAAAGCTTTATATTTTCAAGGGTTAATTCCGTTCGAAAAAAAAAATTAAGAAGGGGAAACAGCTCTCCCCTTTTCTCTTTTTTTATACTTAGTCATTGAACCTCCTATACTACCAAAGACATGCTTTATCATATAAAAAATCTATATCCAAAATTCAGAGCAAATTAGATAATTCTTAATAAAAACCCATTTAGCATTTATATAATTTAAAAAGAGTTATCCCCCTCTTTTATACTTAACCATTAAACTTCCAAAACTATTCAGAGATTTGAACGAAATCTGACAATTCTGCTTAAAAAACCCATTTATATAAATTAAGGGGGGGGGGACATTAGAACCCCTGTTCCCCTTATTTATACTTATTCAATGAACACCTAATAACAGTCACGGAATCGCCTCATCAGAATGATCCTAATCTAAATTTTGAACGAAAATTAATTCTGCATGAAAATCCCATTTATATCAACTAACGGGGGGGGCATTAGAGCCCCTGTTCCCCTTATTTATACTTATTCAATGAACACCTAATAACAGTCACGGAATCGCCTCATCAGAATGATCCTAATATAAATTTTGAACGAAAATTAATTCTGCATGAAAATCCCATTTATATCAACTAACGGGGGGGGGGCATTAGAGCCCCTGTTCCCCTTATTTATACTTATTCAATGAACACCTAATAACAGTCACGGAATCGCCTCATCAGAATGATCCTAATCTAAATTTTGAACGAAAACTTAATTCTGCATGAAAATCCCATTTATATCAAATAACGGGGGGGGGGGCATTAGAACCCCTGTTCCCCCTATTTATACTTATTCAATGAACACCTAATAACAGTCACGGAATCGCCTCATCAGAATGATCCTAATCTAAATTTTGAACGAAAACTTAATTCTGCATTAAAATCCCATTTATATCAACTAACGGGGGTGGGGGGGGCATTAGAACCCCTGTTCCCCCTATTTATACTTATTCAATGAACAACTAATAACAGTCACTGAATCGCCTCATCAGAATGATCCTAATCTAAATTTTGAACGAAAACTTAATTCTGCATGAAAATCCCATTTATATGAACTAACGGGGGGGTTCATTAGAACCCCTGTTCCCCCTACTTATACTTATTCAATGAACACCTAATAACAGTCACGGAATCGCCTCATCAGAATGATCCTAATCTAAATTTTGAAAACTTAATTCTGCATGAAAATCCCATTTATATCAACTAACAGGGGGGGGGCATTAGAACCCCTGTTCCCCCTATTTATACTTAATCAATGAACACCTAATAACAGTCACGGAATCGCCTCATCAGAATGATCCTAATCTAAATTTTGAAAACTTAATTCTGCATGAAAATCCCATCTATATCAACTAACGGGGGGCATGAGCCCCCCGTTCCCCCTCTTATACATATCGAATGAACTCCAAAAACTAATCAGGGAAGCGCCTTGTCAGGATATACCTACATAAAAAATTTCAAGTGGATCGGATATTTTTATCATGAGTTATCGCGTTACGTACATACGAACATACATACAGAACGGACGGGCACATAAGCTCTCAGGCTATGATAGCCTGTGAGCTAAAAACGAATCTTTCATTTTATAAATTATAATGAAACCATTTCGAATAAAAGTGATAACTCAATTACTCAAAAATCAAAAATTTTCGTTAAAAAATTGAAAACGTATCCCGTAATTTTTCTACTGTACTACGAAATTTTATTTAATTATCTTTTCTCAATGTAAATTTCTCATTAACCGAGGAAAAAAATCTTAACTCCCTTACTGCTGAGCAAAAGGGCAAAATTGTAATGTTGTTTTCTCTGTAATTTAAATTAAATGTTAATAAAAAGAGAGATTTTCTAGCATAGTATAATATTTTTGTTACATATATGCTTATAAGCCTTGAAAGTATGATCATAAAATAATTACTTAAAACTGGATTATATTTGTAGAATTATATTAATTTAAATACAGCTTCAATTGCATGAAACCTGCAACTTAGCGAACGGATATATCAGGTCGCGACAGTGGGAAAAAGTTAATGTTATTATTATTATTATTGTTTTCATTATTTTGGTGAGCAGTCGTTAATTTAATTACAACAATAATAGTAAACATTTCAGAGGTAAACCAAAATTTATCTTGTAATTTATTCTAAATAAATCAAATAACGTTCTAGGTTTACAAGAATGTATATAATTATTGAAAACTAACGAGTAACTATGTTTTCGGATGGAAAGTTCTGAACGTCATATTGTGGAATTTATATAAGCGACACCTTTATAACTAATTTTACATTTAACACTGGAATTAGGATAAATTTTCATAGTTGGAAAACTTGTGGATTCTTTCATAAACACATTATCTTAAAGCACATTCTTTAACCCAAATTCAAACTTGCTTTCATCACTCAAAGTTTTTCGGATATTCGTAATTCAAATTCTGCTTATATATTTGTAACTAAGGCCTCTTCTGTAAAATTAACATCAACAAATTATCATTAAAAGTTGAAAAGATGATAACTAATTGTAGCTAATATTAATCATGTAATTTAAATTATGTTCAAATTAATGTACAATGTTTTCTTTTCGTAAATAGACAATGAAGATAGTGACAAAGTTTACGAATGACAATTTTCGAAGGATGAGAAGAATTTTCATGATGACTCACAATGAACTTTCCATTTTGGCCGCGTCAGTCGCCGATGACTGACAGGGTAAAATATGATATTAACTAAAAAAAATTCATTGTTTTAAATAACTATTAAGAAAGTATAATCCTGTAATAAATAAAAGTTACGTAAATTACAAATAAATTTTCAGTAATTACTTAAAACATTATAATTTTTTTAATTTTATATCATATTTTACACAGTCGGTCACCTGTGACTGAAGCGGAATAAAAGGAAAGTTTAATGTCAGTCACCTGTGACATACGGAGCGCTAAACGCGAAAAAAACTCTTTCAGCTACAATTTTACACTATTATATATATAAAGGTATAATAAAAGTTTTTGTTTTATTTCATCTATAAAATAATTAATTTTTTCATCCTTCATAATTAATCTAATAGAAGATAATAGTATAATACATATAATATTTTTATTTACAAAATCTATTTTCTTCCATAATTATGATACAATTGTTTGTATTTTCTTAATAATATTTAGAGAAAAAATAACCATGAATGTATGTATCTTAAATAAGTTTTTGTATTTATTACCTTTGTTTATCAAGAATATTTACGTTAGAACAGCAATTCAGAGGTTCTGCTCAACAAACTTATGTATGGGAGATGCTAAGTTCAAACGCTTGTTACGCTTGTTCAACTAACCTTTTAAAATACTGTGTTAATTTCAACCCTATCGTAAATACGTGTTAGGTTTCTTTAGAAAGACCCCCCAAAGAGGGTACTTATTCCGTCAGCATACGTGCTAGCGTAGAACAAGGCACAAAACATCAAATCAAAGGTATTACTACTGAACAACACTACCTTTATCTTATTACAACTACAATTTTGTAGTTTTTGAAATTTTTGCAGTCCGTTTTGGTTCTGCATTTGATAAACTGTCTAAAGAAGACTAGTAAAATCTATATTTTTCATTTCAGAAAACACGAGGTTTATCTTTATCTTTTTCTATCTTTAATAGAAGAAAGTATTATAATTAAAAAAATTTTCGACTTCCGGTTTTCGACAGCATTTCATGTTCTAGAGGGGAGAGATACCAAAACTCAAGATTAAATGTGGTTTCAGAACGAAAAAGACCCTGCGTTGATATGGGATCGAAGGAGTTTATTTACAGTAGGTCATGACAAGAGTACAAGCAAGAAAGAGCAGAACAGAACATAATGGAAAACACATGTATTTATAGGTTTTAGTTAGGATTCTAGATTATCCAATAGTAACTCTTAATAAGAGGACCAATAGAGATCTTTGATAAGATAGCCAATCATCATTTATGCATGAAGTGATGTAATATAAAATCAGTATGATGTCATGGGCGATTAGAATCCAACACCCTCCCTTAATCGCATCTTACATTATATTTTCATATTACATTGGAGTAAAAGTGCTTGGAGTTTAGCTTTAGGCAAAGATTTTGTCATCATATCAGCAATTTGATTATCAGTCGAAATATACTCTATTTTAATTTGATTCTCTCTGATAACATTACGGATAAATTTCAGTTTTATATCAATATGTTTCATTCTCCCAGAGTTATTTTCATTAGTTATGAATTTGATGCATGATTGGTTATCGTCATACACAAAAACATTTTTAATTCTTACAATTTCACAGGCAATATTTTTCATCCATAAAATGTTTTGAATACCTTTGCACAGAGCAATTATTTCAGCTTCTGTGGTTGAAAGAGCAACAGTCTTTTGTTTATTTACACACCATAATACAGGACAGTTACAAAACATTATTATGTAACCAGACACAGACTTCCTATCAATTGAGTTTGACCCCCAATCTGCATCTACATATATAGACAAATCCGAATCATCTAAATTACCCTTTTTGTAGTTTATTTTTAATTTTACAGTACCTTTCAAGTATCTCAATATTTTCTTTAAGGCATTCCAGGCAACATCAGTAGGACGTTCCTGGAGTTGACTTAAGCAATTGACTGCAAATGAAATGTCTGCTCTGGATACATAAGCTAAATACAATAAAGACCCTATTAGTTCGCGATAAGGCCCATTAAAAGCATTACCTTTTTCAAACATAGCAGGGGTTGATTTAGGTTCAATAGGAACAGAACAAGGATTACAATCAAGCATATTGTACTTTTTCAACAATCTTAAAATGTAATGTTCCTGATCTAAAAACAGTCCTTCTGGAGTAAATTCCATTCGAATACCTAGAAATTCTGAAACTTTTTCTGATTTTGACATTTGAAATTCTTTAGATAACATATCAATAATAACATTAATTTCTCTAACATTTGAACCGGAAATTAAAAGATCATCAACGTACAAAGCCATTATAATTTTCTTAGAGTTTACATCTCTTACAAAAATACAAGGTTCAGAATTAAGTTGTTTAAATCCCAGTTTAATTACAAAATTTTGAAATTTTTCATACCGTTGTCGTGGGGTTTGCTTTAGGCCATACAAACTCTTTTTAAGTTTGCATTTCCTACCACTATTATCATCATACCCCTTGGGTTGATCCATATAAATAACTTCATTTAATTCACCATTTAAAAAAGCAGTTTTAACATCCAAAACATAAACATTTAAATTTTCATTCAACATAATAACTAATATGAAACGCAAGGCAGGCATGTTTATAACCGGTGAAAATGTCTGAGTATAGTCTATTCCTTCTTGCTGCATGAACCCGCGAGCTACCAGCCTTGCCTTATACTTACCTACTTGTCTCTTTTCCTACGTAACACCCACTTGCAAGAGATGGCTTTTCTGTCTAATGGTAATTCCTCTAAGTCCCAGACATCGTTTTCTTTAATGGATTTCATTTCATCGTCCATGGCTAGTTCCCATTTTTGTTTTTCACTGTACGGCAAAGAGGGAATGTCATCAAAAGTTAAAGTTTCTTCTTGAGCGAGCATTGCTTCATATATTTCTGGCTCTGGATATCTTATGGATTGTTTCTTTTCTCTAGAAGAGGATCTTATAATATTTTCATTAATTGAATTTTTATCGTTTTCAAGTTTTGTTTGCACTTAAGTTTCAGAGTCTGTTTTACTTTCATCATTTTGATTTTTAGATTCCGGATAATTTTCCTCAATATTTTCAGTTGTATGTTTAAAATTAACTGAATTTTTCTTTTCTTCATTGAATTTAACGTTTTTAGAAACAGTTATCCGATTTGTTGTGGGATCCAGTAGTCGATATCCCATTGAAGTATAGCCTACAAATATCATTTTCTTGCATTTTTCATCTAATTTCTTTCTTAAGTTAGTAGGTACAAGTGCATAGGCGTCACAGCCAAATACTCTGAGATTTTTCAAATCTGGTTTGCTATTATATTTCAAATAATATGGAGTATCATTATCAATAGAATTACTTGGCAATCTATTTTTAAGATAAGCTGCAGTTAGTACTGCTAAACCCCAATAGCTCTTAGGCAAATTGGATTCATATAGCATTGCCCTCCCTTTTTCCAAGAGAGTTCTATTAACGCGCTCAGATATTCCATTCAAATATGAAGTATATGGGGGAACTGGATCAATTTTTATACCCACTTCATTTGTAAAATTTAAAAGTTCTCCCTCTATAAATTCTTTTGCATTATCACATTTAATTTTCTTAACGGAAGGATTTAATTTACAAAACGATATTAGTTCACGAGCTGCATCACTTTTCTTTTTAAGTAATCGAACTTCAGTAAATCGCGAAAAATCATCAGTTATAGTTAGAAAATATTTCTCACCTCCAATAGTTTCAGGAAATATAGGTCCACAAGTATCCGTGTGAATCATCAACATTGGTTCTTTTTCTCTGTTTCTCGGACCTTTGCCAGCTGGTGTTGCACTGAGTTTTGCACGAGCACAAATTTCACAAAATGATGAAGGGGTAGGTAATCCCAAATGAATCAGTGGCTGGTTACAGGGGTGTCCAAGTCTTCTGTGCCATAAGTCCTTATCGTACGTTGATGTCAAAGCACTTTCATTAGATGGAGTGAAATAACTTATATACTGTCCATGAATATCCCGATGACCGAAGTGCATTTTCTTATTATCTTTTTCGATAAATACTTCTTCATTCTTGAATATCACAGAAAATTCTGCTTTTTCTATGTTCTTGACAGAAATTAATTGTCCGTTTAGATTCGGTACATATAATACATCTTTTAAAGTTATGCGAATATTCTCAGATATTGTACCATTTATACTTCCAGTACCTTCCACATTTAACACTGCTGCCTTTGAAGCACATTTAATTGTCCCAGTTGCAGGTTTAAGAGAAGTGAACCATTCTTTGATAGAACACATATGTGATGTCGCACCTGAGTCTATGATAAATTTCCAATTATTTATGTTTCCAGTCATAAAAGATATTTCAAAAGCTGACTGTTTTTCATCCATCTGCGTTTCTGGTTTATTTTTACAAAATTTTTTATAGTGACCTATTTTTGAACAATTATAACATTTGACCGTTTTCATTCTACAAAATTTTGAGGTGTGGCCTTTCTTTTTGCAAAAATTGCAAAAGAGTTTTTTCTGTGCCGACATAAAAGCAATATTATCATTAAATGATTTAGTAGTATTTCTGGATTCACTCATTAATGCTTCAGCATCAATTAGTCTTTGCATAACAAATTCCAGAGTCAAGTTAGTATCAGGTTGATTTTCTAACGCAACTTTGACGGATTCATATTCCTTTGGCAAAGACATTAAAATGTAAACAATTGTATCAATGTCACTCACCTGAGCACCAGATATCCTTAAATCAGTAATTAATTTCAAAACATCGTCAATATGCTGTCTCATTGTAATATCTTTATTCTTTTTCATTGTGGACAGTCTTTTCCGTGTCAATATTTGATTAATTGCTCCTTTAAGTTCATATGTTGCCTGCAGGGATTTCCAGATTTTACATGCGGTATCTTCTTTTTGAAGAGAAGATAAAATCCTATCCTCTAAAAGCGATAATAATAAAGCGTAAGCCTTTTTTGCTTTAATCACTTCTGGAGCTTTTGCTGGATCTGCTTCCTTTTCCAAGAAAACATCAAGTTCTTTCGCCGCAAAAATCGCAGTTACTATTGTGCTCCATATTTGGAAATTATTTCCATCAAACGGAGAGACCGAATAATCTTTGTTTTCAGTCATCGTTTAAAACACCGCAGACGAACGTAACATAAGTACTCTATGGCAATAAATTTTGCCTGACCCACTTTTCCGTTCAACGCAGAAAAACACTAAGTAAGTAAGAACCACACTCTGCTGTGGTTTCAGAACGAAAAAGACCCTGCGTTGATATGGGATCGAAGGAGTTTATTTACAGTAGGTCATGACAGAGTACAAGCAAGAAAGAGCAGAACAGAACATAATGGAAAACACATGTATTTATAGGTTTTAGTTAGGATTCTAGATTATCCAATAGTAACTCTTAATAAGAGGACCAATAGAGATCTTTGATAAGATAGCCAACCATCATTTATGCATAAAGTGATGTAATATAAAATCAGTATGATGTCATGGGCGATTAGAATCCAACATTAAATAATACTCAATAATACTCAACATTAACTCATATTTAAATACAAATTGTGTCCGTTTGTTCGTGTGGCGCCATTGTCCCATCGAAAACTGTATGAAGTTATGCATAGAACTGAACCTAACTTTTATGTAGAATTTCGGCTGTGGCAAGCAGATCTCCCTTAATTTTGAAATATTCCGCCGTAAGGGGACGCTTTAAAAGCAATTTTTGTGTCATTTTCAATACTCTGCCATCGAAAAGTATATGAAGTTATGCATAGAATTGAACCATTTTTTCTATGTTTTTGGCTAGGGCTAGTAGATTCTCCCTAAAATTGAAAAAAAAAATTGTCAGAAGAGGACGCTGTAATAATCTGTGCCACTTTTATTATTCTACCATGGAAAAGTGCATGCCATGGAAAAGTTTTGAGCAAAACTGAACCACATTTTTTGCAAGATTTTGGCTATGGCCAGAAGTTCCTCCTTTAGTTTGAAAATGTTCCACCGAAAGGGATCTTTGTAATAGCAATTTTTGTGCCCTTTTGTTTATTGTACCATTGAAAAGTGTATAAAGTTATGCATAGAACAGAACCAAAATTTTTGTGTATATTTTTGAGTAAGACCAACATGTCTTCTTTGAATTTGAAAATATTCCGCCGAAAAGGGGCACTGTGATAGCAATTTTTGTGTAATTTTCTACATTTTTTGTAGTTTTATTGGCTCATGCAGTGACGGGAGTATGCGTTCTTCTAAGTTGGCTTTTCACAAACCGCTGATGACAAGAGAATAAAGAAAACCTACTGATTCTAATAAATATCATTATCCAGATTTACTCGATTTTACTCCAATGAATTGACTGAAGTAGACATTTAAGTTGAAAATTAAAGTTAGTATAGTATTGAGCTAATTATGTTGAAGTATTAGTATATGACATTTTTTTTGAAATATTAAGATGTACCAGATAAAAGAAATCTTTTAATTTGGCACATGCAACTAGTTTAATTTATGAGCATTTACTGTATTTTAGAAATTAATTTTACAAATTTCAGGTCTAGCAAAATTTCGTATAGACAATACTACTCAATACTAACCAACATATGTTATTTTATACAACTCGGGAATGTAAGGCCCAGGACAGGGGAGTGGGGCACCCACTTTATCATCAAACAGTAAGTAAATGTTAATGAGGGCTGAGCTAAAGTGGTATTTCGAAGAATCATATTTGCCATTGTATCAGTTTCATACTTCCTCTGTCTTTGAAGATAACCATGGATTTCAGCAGTATTTTACTTATAGCACTTATAATATTGAATACAGTAGAGTGCATGCAAACTAATTAACTTATATCATAAATCCTGCGAAACGGAATTTTAAAAGACTTGAAAAAGTTCATATTTAGCGAATTTCCACCTTAGAAGATATATGAAAAATCTATCGATTTCTGTTCGCAATAAAATATTGATTTTAAAGTAGAGTACTGATATCACGTTTACTGAATAATGTAATCATTGCGCATTTTTTTCATCAATATTTCTAGTTTCTCTTTGCATTTTACTCTCAAGACCCTCTCAGATTGTAAATAAGTTATAAGCAGGACAAGTGCGACTCGCGAAAAATTCTTCATTGTTGTTTCTTATTAGCTTAAAGCTTAGTAATTACCTAGTTTCTTAACAAATATATATAGGGTGTATCTAAACTCATGATACAAACTTTAAGGGTAGGTAGAGCGCACAGTAACAATCATTTATTGTATAGGAATGTATGGGACCAAGAGACGAATCAAGGTAAAAACACCAGGGACGCAACTTATTCAATTTTTAAAATTTCTCATTCATGTCAGAAAATTTTTATGCTAACTTTTTATTGATATTTCATAATTACTTAATATGAAAATTCTTCTTTGGAAATTTCTGGTATAAAATCGAAATTTTTTGAATTGAAAGCAGAAATTGAAATTTTTTGAAATAGAAATGGAGTTTTTGATTAATTCTACTGGCAGTAGAATGGCCGCCGTTCAATACTATGCATTGAAATAGTAGAAATCGCCACTTTTAATTGTGCTAACGTTCGTCATGGAAGAATTTACATATGCCGAAAAAGCCGACATGCATTTCATGTATGGTCGTGCAAATGGCAACGCCAGAGCTGCCCTACGAATGTATCAGGAACAGTTTCCTCGCACAAGAATGACTGATATGTGCTTACACCGTCAGCTTTCTGAAACAGGTTCTTTCCACGTCACCAGACAGACAACTGGGCGAGAAAGTCTTGTACACAGTGCAAGCCTGGAAGAAAGTATTTTGAATTTAATTAGTGAAAGGCCCAATTCAAGTACAAGAGCTGTTGCACTGAATTAGCTGTGAGTCATCCGGCCGTTTGGAGAGGGCTAAATGAAAATTGACTTCATCGCTTCAGTTTACAACGTGTACAAACTTTGAATCCGGAAGACTGTGTTTTGCGGTTAAACTTTTGCCAGTGGGTTTTGCAGCAACATGTATTGTAGCCAGATTTTACTGCTCATATACTTTTTACAGATAAGGCGATATTTACACGCGAGGATGTATTTAATGCGCACAATTTCCCTCTTTGGGCAACCAATAATCCACATGCAACGCGGCTACATGCTTATCAGCAACTATTTTCCATGAATCTGTGGGCGGGTATTATTAATAATTATTTGATTGGCCCATACTTACTACCAAAGAGGCTGGATGGTCGCTGCTATCTTATTTTTTTCAACAGATGTTACAAGAACTGCTGCAAGATATTCCGATAGCCATTTGTAACCAGATGTGATTTGAACATAATGAAACGCCCACGCACTTCACCACTGATGTGCGCAGTTTCCTGAATGCCACATTTGGTAAGCGATGAATTGGGCGTGGTGGACCAGTTCCTTGGTCAATGCGATCTCCCGATTTATAGAGCCTTGATTTTTTTTAATGGGGACATCTGAAGAGTTTTGTTTATGAGACTAAAGTTGACTCAGACGAAAATCTAGTACATCGTATATCCGAAGCAGCTGCGCGTGAGCGGAAGTGCCTGACATCTTTAGAAGTGTATGCCAATAGTTCCACCGAACACTACTAGTAGGCCACTCGTTCCACCGAATGCTTCACACACTGAGAAGTATGTATCACACATGGTGTGCGCAATTTTGAACACTTATTGTAGCATTATTG
Organism: Maratus speculifer; assembly: GCA_964019185.1. Classification (NCBI taxonomy): domain Eukaryota; kingdom Metazoa; phylum Arthropoda; class Arachnida; order Araneae; family Salticidae; genus Maratus; species Maratus speculifer. The sequence goes on along the minus strand of OZ025291.1, from coordinate 12,322,417 downwards.
TATGCATTTTTATTTACTTGTAAACTACATTGTTCATAAACATTTTATCTTTTTCATTCATTTATTTTATTTGATAAGTTTGCCAGTTCTGCGCTTTCTTTAAATTCAAAAATTTCGATTTCATACCAAAAATTTTCAAAGAAGAATGTTATCCTTAAGTAATTTTGAACTATCAAGAACAGTATAGCTTAAAAATTTTCTGGTATGAATAATAAATTTTGAAAAATAAAAAAGAGGCCTAATTGCCAATTGGTGTTTTTGCATTAATGCGTCACTTGGTCCCATACATTTTTATACAATAAATGATTGTAACTGTGTGCTCTACCTACCCTTAAAGTTTGTACCATGAATTTATAAACACCCCGTATATAAAAAAAAATCATTTAATTTTTATTCTATCAGAGGCTCACAGCTAGTGATTTAGCCATAAAAACAACATAAAAAAAACCACAGAATATATGCTCTAAGCAGAGTGTATACTCTCAAGACAGACAATATAACCTAGAATGTATGTACAATAATTTTTTTTAGAAATAGAGGGTATAAGGTGTTCCTGAATAAAATCTGAAAGTTATACGGCTTATATCTCCGTATAAACTCCACGACATCTCTGCTCACAACCATAGTAGACCGAATCCATTCTGATAAAAAATGAGACAGTTCATTTAGAAGGATTTTATTAGGTTTTCTCCACTCCCACAGAAAACCATGTTTTCACATACTTTCTCATATATTCATTTGTTTACGAAATTAATTTACTGTGGAAGTGGATAAAACAAATTTTATGAACTTTCTAAATGAACTCTCCATCTCTCTTTTTCAAAATGGAGTTGGTCTACTATAGCCGTGAGCTCCTAATATATCGATTTAATGCGTACATTCATTATACTCGACAATATATGTTAAATTAAAAACAGATGATTCTAATACAATAAATTGAAATAAAATTATAAAGAAATAATTTCTGGATTTTTTGAATACAATGCTACCATTACATGTGCTATAAGGTCACCATATATGCCAATTTTATTGATTCTAGATCAACAGGAATCCTTTAAGATTTTCTTTCCCAAGCAAAGAAAAAAAATAGCAAATAAAGCCTTTGTGCAAAAATGTTTAAAGATAGAAAACCAATGTTTATAAATGCACAAATAATGCATGAAAAGGTAACAAACAGCTGTTTCGAATGTACTATCGATAGTTTTCATCAGTGCAGAACTCAGCAAGCCACAAAAAGCAAAACTGAGCCTCACTTTTACTTTTTCTAGGTCGCTGAGTTTTGCACTGATGAAGAATCTCGATAGTACATTCCAAACAGCTGTTTGCTACCTTTTCATATATTATTTCTGCAGTTATAATCGTTGGTTTTCTATCTTTAAACAAACGGAAAATATCCGAAAATTAATAGTTTTTAATTCTTTGTTGATTTATTACGTCACAAACTCAAACAATTCTTTAACTACACTGCTCAAAACAATTAAAGGATATTGCAGTTTTAGGTGGATTTTGTATCTGGGAAACTTTTTAGCTCATTGATACATGGTCGATAGACATAGTAGGTTATATGAGAATAAATTACACATGTTTGGCAGAAAAAAATGCATTTTATTGCGCATTTGTGTACAAAAGGAAAAAAACACAATTTGTGCATATGAGAAAAAAAGAATAAGAAAAGGTGTTTTCTTCAAAGAAAATCATTTTCAGTAGGGGGCATGGTTTCCACGGGAGGCCAGCAACGTTGAACACCTTTGAGGCATGGACTCAATGAGGCTATTAATGACGAGTTGAGATATTCTGCTGCACTCTTCCAGAAGAGCTCTTTCCAGTTCTTGGAGAGTTTGGGGGGTTGTTGGCGGCCAGAAACTCGTCTTCTTAGAGCGTCCCAAACGTGCTCGATTGGATTCATGTCTGAAGAACACGCTGGCCATTCCATTCGAACGATTCCTTCCTCGAAAAGGAAATCCTCCACCAGGTTTGCACGATGTGGCCTGCAGTTATCGTCCATTAAAATGAAGTTATCTCCGATTGCTGCAGCATAAGGGACTACAATAGGTCTGAGGATCTCATCCCTATATCGGCGACCAGTCAGAGTTCCTTCTCGAATGATGTAGAGTTCAGTGCGCCCATCAATGGAGATGCTACCATACACCAACACTCCTCCACCGCCAAATCTGACACTTTCGTGCACGAACGCAGGATTATTCCTACTGGCACAGTCCCTTCAGATGAAAATACGCCCATTATCCGGATGCACAGAAAAACGGGACTCGTGAGAAAACAGAATATTGCTCCATTCATTTCTCCTCCAGTTGATATGCTCGGTCGCCCACTCCCTGCGGTCGCGACGATGCCTTGATGCTAATCTAACACATACCATCGGTCGGCGAGCATACAGACCTACAGCATGGAGACGATTTCGGACAGTCTGAGTTGAAATCGTGGTGCCTGTAGCCGAGCAAAGGTGTTGTTGGAGAAGAGTAGCGTTCATATTTCGGTGTCTCCGAGCTGTTAACGCTAAATACCGATCTTCATTGGGCGTTGTTGCCCGCCTACGACCTTGCCCTGGTCTTCGGCCTGCACATCCACTCTCCAAAAAACGGTTCCAGATCCTGAAAATGACACTTTGTGACACTCCAATGGCTTGCGCTACTTCGGCTTGAGTTTGGCCCACTTCTAACCTGCCAACAATTCTCCAAGCTTCTGAATCTGTCAAATGACTTCGCTGAAACATCGTACTGATCGAAACAAAGCAATCACTGAATGCCTATCATCCTTGTCTTCATTCTCTTTTATCCAGTTGAAAGTCAAATTTCATTCGCTGCCGCTGAAACGACGTTTTTGACGTCGAACTCAAAATTTGCATACTCCATAGTTTGAAAACCAGAAAAATTTGCATTTGTGATTCTCTTCTTCTATTTTCGGCAAAAAAAATTCGTTTCTATCTTTATTTTATATAAAACTTCAAATATCCTTTAATTGTTTTGAGCAGTGTATATTAGATATCTTGGTCAGCATATGTGGACTTATGGATTTTGTCCTATGTGGACTTGGTGCCTCATATGTGTTTAAGGTGAAAAGTGGGGATACGGTTGGTACACGTGTGTGGACTTTTTATCATAAAAACTAAAAAGTTTGATTTTTGTTACATTTTGACTGCTTCTTAATTACTAAATGTTTTTTGATTTGAAAGCAAACTAATAGTCAGCAGATCAGATGCTTATTTCGTTATAAACATAGCTGCCAAATTTTACGCATTTTTCCTACCACAAAAATTTTATAGTAAAATTGTCTTATTTAATCGACGAAATCTTATGATTAAATAAATAAAAAATCTCCGTACAGTTTTAGTGTTAGCAAAAATGCGCAAAAATTGGCAGCTATGTTATAAAAGAAAAAATATTTTCATATGAATTCACAAAATGGCTTCCAGACAGGCTGGTCAAGCTTTTGTCTTAAGTATTCAACTTAAATCTTTCACAAAAAATTTTTTTGAAGATTTGGATATTATTAACTTGTTTAAAGCTGTTAACTTTGTAACTGTGTGGATTTATGTTTGAGAATTAAATTGCTATTTTAAGAGGATTTATAATTTTAGATCTATATTTTTTAGCCTAAATTAAAAGTCCCCTAAAGGATTAATTTCGAAAAAAAAAATATTTCTGCCATCAAGGATTCATTATGTTTGTGAAAGACCAATGAATGAGTATTTCTAACTTTTTATTAAACTTTGTTAGGGAGGAGGGCAATCGTAAATGCCGATCACATACACACACACACAAGAAAAATAAGGTATTATAATTTTATACTTGGCATCTTTATACATCTGTGAGAGTTTCCCTTTGCCAAATTTCAAAATTGTTGGTCTGCGGAAGATATCGTATAGTTTTTACTCTGTAAACATAAATGGTACTGGCCATCTTTAGTCATAAATCAATTAAATTGATGGTTCAGTAACCTTTATTTATGACAAGTCGAATACGGCAATACCAAAACTTTCTTCTACATGTTAGTACTTCTTAAAAAAAAGCAACATAGCCGAGCCACAGATTAAATGAAATAAATTAAAGTTTAAACAACAACAACTTATCTCAACTTCTAATTAAATCTGAAGTTTGATGAACATCCGTGTAATAGCTTTAGCAGCTGTGGAAGTCGTAAACGATTGGAATGCAGAAATCGCGCCATCTATTGAACGATTTGCACTAAAACCTAATCAGGACCAATCTATATCAAAGACTAACGAGATACGAATTTTAATTAAAACTGATGTATTATTTCTTCGTTTATAGAGCTACTAGCAGTTACCCGTGACTTTGTTCACATAACATTTAAAGAAGAAATAATTGATCAATCAAGCAAAAAATTTCGATGATGAAAAGCATGTGTAATTAACTTTTTATCGCGAATTTATGGTAAAAAAAAACTTCTGATAATCCCTAGTTGCTAATTTGTTTGCTGGTAAAAATTTTCCTTTCAGCGATTAATACTAATAGATAGAAACATTCTTGAATTCTTTTGTTTAGCCCTGTAGTTTTCCAAGTGCCTTTAATACACGAAAGTATCTTTCTAAAATTTATTTCAAACAAAAGTATTTCTTATTACTACCTAAATTACATTTTCAGAAATTATCATCCGAAGACAACCTTGTATCCAGTTCTTTGCGGGACCCTGTTTATCATTTTATACATATACTACAAACATTTCTTAGTTTACTAAATGCAGTTCAAAATAAAAATGCATATTTTATTAAAAAACCACCTTTAAGTAAATTACGCTCATATTCAGTAACCTTTCCGAGATCTTTTGTGTAACCCTGTATATCTAAATTTAACTATTTATACTATTACCATTTATACTCTCCATTTAATATGCATACATTTAGCGAAACTTAAAAGCACATATCATAATTCAAAATGCATTTCATCCATGCAACAGTCATCATCCATGATATACAGTACTTCGGATAGAACATATAATATTTGAAATCTTTTGTGTGTCCCTGTAAATGCTATTCACTTCGTATTATGCATGAAATAACTTGCATTAAGCCTCAGCAACCTATATAACAATTTGATTATACATGAAATCGTTTACCATAATTAAAATATGTCGGAAACTGTTCCTCCCTTTATTCCTATGCAATGGAATTCTTCTGTCTGACCCTGTAAATGAATAGTAAGTGCCCTTTTCACTACATACTTTACAAAATGCATATTTTAGTGCACTTTATAAATGCATATAAATTTGAATATGTTCTACAGGCTGTAACATCGTTAAATTTAATTAAAACGATTTTTCCCCATAATGCCGTAATATAAGGAAATTTTTTGACTATCCCTGTAAATAAACTAATCATGGTAGAAACTTCATTTTCAAAAGGTATTCGTGCTAGGTAAACGTTAATAATGTCCAAAAATTTCATGGAAATCGGAGTATATTTACGAAAGTTGGAAAGCGACCACACAGACAGACAAACCGAAAGCATAATAACTTTTCAACTTTGTTCGAAAGTGTTAAAAAATCGAGCCAAAAATATATTAATCAGTGATTTTATTTCCGGCCTTTTCCCCACAAAAAATTTCTTCCATTGATAATTATGAGTTTTGAAAAAAAATATTCATTTGTATGTAACTTATAACTTATTAATTAGTATAAAAACACATTTTCATGAGTGAACCATTTTATTAAAATTATAATTCTTTTTCATTCTTTTTACTTTTAATTTATGTCACCATATTTTACACAAAAATTCCCATTAACTAAACAAATATCCTTGTTAAATGTAATATAAAATGTAATACACCTTTTATTTTTATTTCAAACATGACGTCATATTTATTTTCTTTTAAATTATTTTATTATAGTTTTTCGCGTGGACGTTTTCTATTAAAAATTCATTGCCGCTGAAAAATTATTATTCCAATTTTTTATTTTCTTGGCAACAGGAAAGGAAAATGGTTAAATTTTATCTGAAAAATGCCTATTGATTTTGTATGAAAAATAATTAAATTTTGAATTATTAAGGAAAATATTTGAATAAAATAAATAAAAATTACCCTATTATTTAATCCGGACTTCTAACTTTACGTCTGCAAAATTTCAAAGCAATCGGTTCAGTAGTTACGGCGTGAAAGCGGAACAAACAAACAAACAAACAAACAAACTCACTTTCCGATTTATAATATTAGTAAGGATTGCGGAAATCTTGGAAAATGAAGCATAGCAGCACCATCTGTTCGGAGATTTTACACCAGAAACTGAACAGCATTAATTTATGCCAGGGCCTAACTGTATCTGAAGTTTGAGGAAAGTTTGTGCATTACTTCTTCAGAGAGAGTAAGTGCGATAATCATGAATAATGTAAAATAGCAGCGTTCCATGTTGGGTGATTTAAGCCAAAAAGTAATTAGCACGAAACTATATCTAGGACTAACTAAATCTGAATTTTATAAAAATCCGGTTATCAGGTATTGAGATATAATGATTGCGGATATCATCAAAAATGTAGCTTAGCAGCTCCATCAGTTGGGCGATTTACATCAATAGTAATTAGCGTCAATTTATACCAGGGACCAACTGATTCTAAACATTTGTGAAAATCCATTTATTACCTCTTGATATAGAGATTCCACGGTATTTGTGTTATATATAGGAAGGCTAACAGACATGTATTTCGAAAAAACAGGCCTTTGGTTATTTCTGACTCCCTGGAATCATAAATCTGTCGAAAACCATAATTTAAAAAAAATACGAAACTAATATTTTCTTCTTGTAAAGATAGAAGAAAGTAAAAACGTTCGAATAACTACTGGAGTTGCTGCAAATGTTTTGCTAAGTATATAATCAATTTTTGAATAATAAATGATCTTCAAAAAATTCTGATAGAAGTTTTGATGAATTACATATAAAACTACAGAGATCGCATTTTACGAAGAAAATTTTGTCCTAAATTGACAATATTCTTTTTTTCAGAATGTGAAAAGAAAGAAAGAAAGACAAAAAAAATATATCTTAACATTATTTAAGTGAATATAAATTTCTCTAACATTACATTACATTTATCATACATTGCCTTTGTGAAATTATATTATCTTAGGTAATTTATTTTTAAAATTATTTTTAAAAGAATGGCGTTCTTAATTATAAATCTTTTATCGTAAGAAGCTTTTAACTTTATTCATAGATAATTTTCATAAATATTTAGAAACAGTAACAAATATTGTTTTAACTAACGTGAAAGAAAAAAGGATAATAGGGTAACACCCCCAGTAATTGGCATGCACCAGTGATTGGCACATTTTACAAACATGTCCTAAAAAAAGATTTATATCCAGTCTTTTAAAAATTCAAGACCATATATCAGTTATATGTTCATTTACGTTAAAGATTATAACTTTGATTTATTTTACAAGATGACAATAGAGCCTAGGAAAGAGAAACAAGTATGGCTTGTATCAAATCAGCCATTTTGTTGCAAATTCTTGTTCTTTGGCTTAAGGAAGGCATGCTTTTCAATTCATTATTAACTGATTTATAATATATTTTAAATTTTAATTGACAACATTTTTGTTTAGTTAAAAAGGGATACTTTAATTGTGTAAAAGTATTTTCGACACAAATATTTGGATTTCTGAATTAATGGTAGTTGCCAATTAATGGTGCTTCAATTTTGCTAGTTCCTAGTAATTGGCACCTATTCCAATTACAAGGAATTCTCAAGGAATTTGAGATTAAACCATTTATTTTGGAAGTACTTTTAAAATTATAGACTAATTTTGTTTATCATTTGTTTTTATTTAAAAATATAAATTTTATCAGTAATTGGAATCCATTAAATCTTCATATGACAATTACTGGGGACAGCATGACAGTTACTGGGTATTAATGTAAATATATTGTATTGTTTTAAAGTGTTCACATTTCAGACTAATATGCTGATTTCTTGCTCTCAAAAACCTGAAATATGGCATCTTCATCTACAGTAAATTAATTTAAAGCGATTAAACCCAATGCAAAATGTAAAGTTTTTTTTTTATATAAACATATGCCAATTACTGGATCACAAGGTGTCATACATTGGTGCTCTAGGTGCCAATTACTGGTGATTTCAGCAACTTTTTATAAATATATTTTTATAAAAATACTTTTTAATTTTATTTTGCTTTTAGTGGGCAAAATAGATGCATAGATATGCATTCTTTGATTTAAAAATATTTCCAAGTAAATATCTTATTTCTTTGTAATGAAAATTGAAGTAAGTTTAAAGACAAATTCTTAAAGTGCCAATTACTGGGGATGTCACCCTATAAAATATTTCTCCTTACATAAAGTAAAAAAGGATTTTTTAAATGAGGCATGTTACACTTTAAAGCTTAAATAATACAATGACATTTTAAATGATTTACAATTTCAAAAATCATAAAAGTAGAATAATTCATTATTTTCATATAAATTATTCTTGTCATTTACCTTTAATAAATAGTGACTTTTGATAAAATTAGTGGAATAAAAAAACCACAGAATGATGAGAACTATTTAAATATATGATTTATTTGTGAAAATATTATTAATAAATGAAACCACAATGTCAAACAAGAAATAAAACTTGCGCTTTTTGTTTTTTGTGTTTGTTTTTATTTTGTTTTCTTTATTTTTTTATTTTTTTTCTTTTGTTTTCTTTTGTTTTCTCCTTTTGAATATTAGAAGTTTACTTAATAATTAAATTACCCATAAATACGGTATAAAAAATTATCATAAATAAATTGCAATGAAAGTATCATTTATTTTTTATTAACATTTTAAATATACTTGAAAGTTAATATTTATATATGTTTAATGCTATAACGTTTCACAGGAAATTCAGCACAATACATACGTCGAGCTAAAATGCTTTTTTTCTTTTTCTTTTGAATATTTGCAAAATAGTTGTTGTCCTCGGTTCAGAATTGGGAAATCTGAAGTATATATGAATCTTTTTTTTTTTTTTTTTTTTTTTTTTTTGGTTAAATTTCGCAACTTATTCTTTTTGTGATATGTCCATGTTTAACGTCCAAAAAATGGAATAAGTCTGTTTTAAATTCTATTCGTTATCTGATTGGTCCATGTTTAATGCCCCAAAATCGAATACTTATATGTTTCCACGATGACAAAAACAGTAATAAAGGCTTAAAAAATAATAATAATTTGAGTACAAATTGTGATAAAGATTTCAAACAAATTTCATTTAAAAGTGCATTTTTTCTCTACGCAACGGTGTAAAAAATAAAAATGTGCGATGTTTAGAAGTTTAATATTTTGCAGTTCCGAAAATTGTAAAACTGAATTTTTTTTTTAAATTTGCTTATGATGGGTTCAGGAATATTAATGTTTAATCCATGTCGTACGTAATATGAGGCGTTCAGAAGTCAGTCTAATTGACTCCATACAATAAAAATGCATATTTTAAACAGCTAAAATTGTATATCTATAAACGACTATTTTTTTTTATCATTGGTCTAGAAATATTAATGTTTAATGCATGGCGTACGTACTATATGACTCTTTATGATAATCATAAAAATGATGTTTATAACTATTATTAATTTAAATACAGAATATTTATGTAACTCTAAAATTTTTGTCTTTGTAATTTATTAAATTATTATTATTATTATTTGTATTTTTTTTCAGTTACGTTAAGAACTTGAGAGCCAGAGTACATATTAGTAATCTGACAATAGTCATTTGGCATATGTGAAAATCGAAGTGGTTAGACTGTGTTTATTTTGACACTCACATGACTGATGCTTTTAAATTAGAGATAAAAGACGTTTATTTTAAAATATATTTCATACTTATTTATGTTTGATAAAACGAAATTTTGATACATTATTCTGAAATAAGCTAACTATAAAATTTATGAAAATAATAGAGATTTTTGCAGCGTGATACTGACTGTACTTTGAGCTATTATTTCATAATTATGTATTCATGTCAACAGTACTTAGATAATGTTGACTGTTATATTTTGAGTGCTGAACACCATGACATATGTCATACTATTTTAGTCAAATGCAGTGTACGTCATGACCATTGAACTAGAAAGAAGATGCACAGACACATCCTGAAAACAGTGATTACCGCTAAAACGAACTTCTACCAGTAAATTTTAATAGAAATATTCGTATTTTTTAAACGCCTTGTTAATAAAAAATGTCGGTCATAAGAAATTGTTAGAAGAGATTTTTAATTTTTACTAGTTGGAGTTTACTTCGGCGGTAATGAGTCCCTACATTAAGGTAAAAAAATTTTATTCAAAATTTATTGGTGAAAGTTTGTTGCGGTTGTATACAGAAACTGGCGATCTTGTTAAAAAAAAAATCAGCCGCCATATTGTGACAACTTCCTTGATTACTTCACTCAAAAATGTAGACAATACGCTATGGTCCGCAGCCTTTTTATTTACAACTCCATTCTTTTGACATGTAACTAATTTTTTATATAGACTTTCCTGAGTTTTCACTAGAAAGTTTTATTTTCTCTTTGCAAGGTAATCCAAATTCAAGATAATCCAAACCCATAAATAAATTAAAATAAAATTACCTATTATTTTTTATGGTGTGACTTTAAACACTAAACACATAAAATTATGCTAGATGAGGTAATACTCGTGGCTAATGACATATGTCTCCGCTAACAGAGCCAGAACACGAGGGGTTAATTTCAAAAGTTGAGTAACAAAAATTAGATTCTATTTTTGTCAATGTTACCTGGAAACTTTAACTGGCATATTCTTCAAACATAGATAAATAAAATAAAATAAAATAAAATAAATAATTTTAATATTTCTTTTTAACATGTTCTATTTTTTCTATTATATTTATTATTGTTTTAGAAAACATACGAATTGTTTTTACATTTCAATACATTTTGTCACACTTCGACGTTAAATTTTCGACACGGCGTTTAATCAAATGCATAGGAATTTATGCAGCACAGACGAAATTCAGCACTGAAAGTATTTTAACAACAGTTTCAAATCCTCGGATCGAAAAATACCGCTTTACCTGCATTCAGTACATTACTACTCCCTGATATAAAAATATCGCATAGAAAGGTTAAGAATTGCGCTCGATTGGAATTTAATAAACCGATTTTCCGTAAATGCATTTTCAATCCCATTGGACATTTATTTTACACTGTAATGATTCCGCTGCAAAAGAAAAACGCTCGCATCTAAAAGTATTTATGTTTAACGCCAGTTATTTAAAACACATTAAAGTAAATCGTTAAGAAGAAATTGCCTTTTTCTCCGTTGGTTTTATAAAATGTCTCCTCTTTATTTATGGAATGATAGCTTAGAATAGGTTTTCACTTTCTTGCGGAAAATGATCTTGAAAAATTGCTAAAAATCGATTTGTTGCAGAAGTTATATTATCTACTAAATTGGGGTAAAGGATTTTATTGCCATTTTTATGCTGTGAGGGGTCGAAAGTAAAAGGGAAACTCTTATTCCTTAGCACCTAATATATGTACCCGAAAAACCCTGTTTTCAAATGTATTAAAGCACGGCGTTCGAAAAATCGTACCCGCTTCACGGTTTTATTACTGGTTTCCACTTTCTGAAAACAATCATTATTCAAATGTTCATTTTCGTATTTCTGAAAATTAATGAACTAAAAAATCATTAAATGTCTTTTTAAAAAAGGAACTGAAATAAAAAAAATAATTTGAAAAAAATCAATTATTGATTTAAAAAAAATAGTAAAAATGAACTTATTTTCAATAAAAAGTAGTGCAAACAGCATCAGATTGTCTGATTTTATTTATGAACCAGAGAGAGAAAGCTGAATAAAGATCTTTAGAAAATGTATTTTAAGATCAAACACATTTTGAAATCCGGTGGAGTTTTAATATTATTTAACAGGCAAATGAAAAATAGATTCAAAACTTTCATAAACGACAATATGATGATATGAATTTAAAATTATTAATTTTGTGAAATTGTTTTGGTCGTTTGTAAATAAAGCAAAGACCATAATGTTGCTGAAAAGTTATGTTCATATTTTGGTTTCAGAATTTGAAAGAACTTAATTTTAATTTTAATTACAAAATGACACATGGGAACAATATAATTTTGTATTTCTATCTGAAATAATAATAATTATTATTATAAACTCACTCCTTTTTAATTAAATTTATTCCTAAAGTTTGGTATCACTCAAGCTTTTCAACATTTTTGCAATTTAATTAATTTGGCCAAAAAAAAGGGTTTAATAAAGTTTTGCTGTTGAGAAAAAAGTTTAGAAGAAAACAAGGTTACTAGTGTGACTAGTGAGGCGCCTTAAGGCGCAACGCTAGGCACAGAAGAAAAGACCCGGGTGATTATGTAAAGAAGAATATTCTTTATATTATGGGAGCGTTCTTTTAAAATATCTCGCACAAATTTTAATATTTTTCAATGATTTTTTTTTTTTTTTTTTTTTTTTTGCATAGGTTAGCTGAGAACGATCCACAATCGGCCAAGTTTTTACTTTTCAATTTTGGTTTTAGATTCTTTTATAAATTACTTTATCTTTCAAAACCGATCTAAACCGAATTGAAACTATTGTAATATAAAAATATATATAAGCTAAATCAAAAAAGTAAAATTTAGGCCGGTTGTGGATCGTCCTCAGATATCCTATGCAAAAAAAAAATATTGAAAAATATTAAAATTGGAGCGAGATATTTGAAAGAACGCTCCCACAGACTTAACATTATAATCCGGTTCTTTTTGAGTGACTTGTGTGGGGCCATTATGAGAAAATTCCGATAAAATAAGGCACTTTTTTACCGGTCTATAATACTTTAGTCAAAAACCCTAGCTTGTGACTTGCACAAAAAACACTCATGGAAATAACCAATATTAATGTAGCATAAAGGTGCGCTCTCTTTTTTTAAAGCTCATTTTATTTCACTTAAGGCCCCATACTAAAAACAGAAAAAGACCCAGATGATAATCTAAAGTCTATGTAAGCGTTCTTTTCAAATATCTCGCTCAAATTTTAATATTTTTATATGATTTTTTTGCATAGGATAGCTGAGGACGACATACAACCGGCCTAGTTTTTACTTTTTAATTTTTGGTTTCAGATTAAAAAAAAACTACTTTAAATCTTAAAATCGGTTTAAACCGATTCTGAAATTGAAACTATCATAATATAAAAAATACGTAAGCAAAATCGAAAAAGTAAAAACTAGGTCGGTTGTAGATCGTCCTCAGCTATCCTATGCAAAAAAATCATGTAAAAATATTAAAATTTGAGCGAGATATTTGAAAAGAACGCCCCCATAGACTTTACATTATCATCCCATTATCATCCGGGTCTTTTTGTGTTCCTTAGTGTCGGGCCTTAAAACGCTACACTAGTCACTGAAAAAGATCCAGATAATAATATTAAGTCTATAGCGCCGCTATTTTTAAGTATCTCGGTCAAACTTTAATATTTTTACATGTTTTTTTTTTGTATAAAATAGCTGAGGACTATCTTAAATCAGGCTAGTTATTAGTCTTTGTTCTGAGACTTGTTCTGAAAATGAACCTGTCCAAATATAAAAAATATATAACTAAAATCAAAAAAGTCACAACTAGCCTTGTTGAAGACTGTCCTCAGCTACCCTATGCAAAACAAATCATGTAAAAATATTATAATTTGAGCGAGATATTTGAAAAGAACGCTCCCGTCCAATTAACATTACCATCCGGTCTTAACAAATATTTCAAAAAAAAAAAGTGGACAAGCCTCTCATATGTGGTAAGCCCTCAACCATTATTTTCTCGTGATTAAAATCAATCATTTTTCAAATTTTTTATACATTACATTTATGTATAATTTTATTTTGATAACTGATTTCATAACGCAGAAAAAAATAATGTATTAAATATTTTCCTAGGTTCAATATTGAAAAATAAAAATAAAAATAATCATTTTGAAGAAAGGGGATAAATTTCTCCCTTGTCTCCCCTATATAACTTTAATCTATCTCTCTTTAATTATTCTAATCTCTTACGTACTGGCATAAATTGTATACATTTTTTAAAGGTTAAAAAAATCACAATACATACAACGAATATATCAAAATTAAATTGGATAACTATTAAAAATAGATATATATATATATATATATATAGCTCATTATGTAATTAAATAATGATTTAAAGTAGCTTAATAGAAATGTGCAGTTTCTAAAAAAAAATAACTCTATTACGAAACTATTTATTAATTTGTATTTTTCAATTTAAACCCTACGTTAGTTAAATTACACGTTTTGTAATTTAAGAAAGATTAGAGTTATGGGATTAAAAAAATATGTATCAACTTCGTTTAATGCGAGTTATTATAATTTTTTTAAACAAAGAAATTGAAAAAGTGCTTTTCAAATTGCAATTTTTATTTTTAAATCTCGAATCATATTACAGAATAATTGTGCACTTCTACTTTAAATATCTATACAGCCTTATTTTATTTTTTATGGAATAATTAAAAAACTTAATCTCATTTTTTTTTCTTCTCTATACTGATTTTTTTAATAAAGATATTTTTCTGTGTATTAAAAAAAGTGGACCAACATAAATTGATTATGTGTTTACACAATAATTATGTTATTGAAATTAATAATTTTCAATTACTTTTTAAATAAACGAAACACTCTTTTATGTATAAGGTTTTTTATAGTATCCCTGACTAAATATGAATTTTGAAATTGGCATAAATTAAAAATGGACTACATTCGACGTGAATTACTTTAACATGAATTTTTTACAATTATTCAATAAAGCTGCATATGTATTTATTGTGATTTTATTGCACGTATTTTTAGCACGAACATGGTTCAGGCTACTGTACCTGCCGGCGAAGACACTCGCGAACTATTGCTGTTCCTAGGGAGAAGTTATTTTCTAATATCTTGTTTGTATTTTATTTTATTTTTGCATTAGAAAGCTGAGATCCTTCTCAACATTGCTTTTTTTAATTTTTTTTTCGAATTTAATCAATGTTTGTAACCACATTACTTACTGATGACAACGCCAGCTGTCATTTTGCGAGGATTAAGGATTGGTATGATGATAATATGGTTAATCGACGGGAATGGATTGCTCAGGCCAAACCTGAATCACGGCATACTTCATCAGAGGCAACAGAAGCTTTTGCTTGTTAAGGCAGGGCTTAGGACGAAGTTCGTGACATCAGGTTATGTGATCTCCATCGACCCAATCTCGCGAGAAGGTTGTCCTAACAAGAGGCGTTACAAACAAGGGCTAACTTTGACGATTGTGTCGCCGTTAAATTGCGTGATATGATGTAAGTAACTCCATATTAACAACTAAGATCGTCCTAGGATTCTAACGAACTTGGCTATGCCCGAACCTAATCAAAAACCTCTGGTACAAGTTGGATAATCGAATTCAGGAATGAGACAACCATCCGAAATATTTAAAGGAACTTTACTGTCTCTAAGTCGAATGCGAAAAGTACTACTAGCTCTCATACAAAGACTTGCAGGAGCATGCCCAGGAGAGCGATTTTTAGCGATTTTACTATCTATTTAATTTGAATAAATGTTGTTTTTCTTTTCGATCACAAGTACCCATATTCATATTTTCATAAAATTAACATTTGCACTAAGGTATAATGGTTGCAAAATAATAAATATATTTGTTAGAGATTAAATTTTAATTGATTTTACAGATTGATCGCAGTGCAGTCTACGATTAATTGAAACAATTATTTTAAAAATATAATGCTATCTGAAAACATGAAACTGAATTGCTAAACATTTTAATAAATAATATATTATTCGAATTAAATATCAATTATATTTAACTGAAAACTTATATTTTGTTACTGTAATGCAAGTTTATTTTGCTTTATATAGATAGTAAGCATATATTTTTTTTAATAGTGCATTTTATATATATTTATCAATTAATTTAGTTATGGAAACAGGAATTATTTGTCACAAAAGTCGTTGTACTTCAGATAGAATCTACATACATTCATAAATAAATCAGTTCATCATTTGTGAAACATATTTCAGGGAATAAGGTTTTACTTCTTTACTTGTACAAATTCATAAGGTATATAAAAGGTAAGACAAAATATATTAAACTATTAACTTTTTTTATTATTATTATTATTATTAATTGTTTAAAAATTCCTGACAATGACCAAACAAACATTTTGATTTCGACTTAAAAAATATAATAACTTCTTTAAATAAATGATAAAATCATATTTGCATGCATCCTATAATCAAATATATCTTAAATTATTATTCATTTTATAACATTTATATCAGAAAACCACAGAGTTACTTCCCGATTACTGAGTGTTCCTTCATTAAAATAAAACATCTGCACATCAAGCAGTGTTATCAAACCTAATGCATATTGTATTGGGAGATTCATTATTCAAACCGGCAAACATTATGCATGGTATTTCAAAATTATCTGTCCGAAATGTAAAGGAACATAGAGAAAATCTAAGTAAGTAGATTTATTATAGGAATGTGGGTGTGGAAATACAGTGCTGAGGTAGCAGAGGGCGCTGTCGAGATTGACCGATGAACGTGCTTCGATGGCTTGAACCGACATTTCCAGGCGGATTTCGAGCAATATTGCATTGTTACACCAATCCAGACCTTTCAGACACACATTTAATGTATGGGGATAAACACTTATATAGCTGATATCCAACGATTCTTGATCTTGTAGAAGGGCTGTGTTTTCTACTGTGCATAATATTTTCCACTGCAAGAATACTGCGATAATTTCTATTGTCCACATCATGTATGGAAGCATAAAATAATCCACTCTCGAACGACAACCCGATGAAGATGCACAAGGGTTCAGCGATCTGGCAGACCGGAGGATAGTTCCATATACATGCAGTCCACGCCAGTAGCGCCAAAAACGCCATTTCTCTGCGGATCCTATACATTTATGTGCCTATTTGTTTGCTTAAGAGAAACCTCTCAAATAAGGAAACGAAATTTGTGGAGCATAATAAACCCCCCCCCCCCGGTCGTCTTTATAAAGCTCTAAAAAATATGAAAAAAAAAAACAGAATTCAGCCAGAGCTGAAGCCGCCAGAATCGCGACAGTGGGCTGCATAAATATAAAAACCAAATCATGGCCGCAACTGCCAGATTGAAAGAAACTAACGTGACAGAGCGCAGGTAAGATAATGTAAGAAATAACAAAATACCATATAGAGAAAATAATAAAATAGGAATCATTCCGCCAACATAAAATGCAGGTCGACAAGCTTGCATTCGTGTTATAATACACGTTGCTCGAAATCCTTATAGGGAATGACAGTTCAAACCGAAGCGCCTTCATTCGCTGAACGCAACAGCGCCCTCTACAATTTGAACGCTGCATTTACTCACACTCATTCCTACACGAAATCTATTTATGTAAACCCCCCCCCTCTTTCTGCCTTTACATTTTTGATATATAGTTCTGATACACCCTGTTTAGGAGTATTTTTCTTTTATTTATAATTGTTTTATATGTTTCAAAATAAATACAACCTTGGTGTAGATTGCGAAATCTTCAGAATAATTCTTGATTTAGTGACGATGACGTAAACCTTATTTAATATTTGAACGTCATATCCTAATTTAAATTCATAAAATACCTTCATTTTTTTATTAAAATTATCATTGCAAATTTACTTTCATGAACAATTATAACAATAATCATTCATAAAATAGTTTACTTAAAAGTGTGCGATGTAATAATGTTTTTTAATTTACATCTTTTTACAAAATTTACTTTAAAAAATTCACAAGAAATTAAAAACTTTAGCACTGCTATAAGCCAGAACCTGTTTCATTTGAAAGCTCTTAAGTATCACACTTATTTTATAATGCAGAAAACTTGGATTTCAGATAAGCCATGGATGAGAAACTTGCGAAAACAACTTTGTAGTTATTGAAGATTGCATCATCAGTTTGTAGATAAAATACGATTAGATTTGACGTCAAAGCAAGCGAAACTTTAGTAAGATTTTCGATATTGAAATTATTTTAGATGTCGAGAGTGCAATTTACGAAAACGTAACTTTAGTTTATATTAGAAATCTTTGACTGCTAGTGTTACAGTTTATTATAGTCAAGAAAATAAATCAAGAAGACTTTAATGGGAAATATAATGCAATTTTCTCATATAAAATTAATTACTAAATACTAAAAAAGAATAATTAAAGATTATATCAACGAGGAATGGTAAATAAAAATATGTTTGTTGTGACAAATATTTTTTAAAAGCCTAGATAAAAATAGAAAAAGATACGTTTGGTTACAACATTAAATTAAACATCAAATTGAAATTTAATTATATAATGTGCAAAAAAGATAACAAAACGACCAGGCTATTATTTTAGTAATCTGCTCTGATCATTCTATTAAACCGATTTTGATAATTATTTTTTCAAATGAAAGCTGTTCATTTGCAGTTATGTTCATTTTAGCTATTGTTTTAATTTATTTTAATTTTTATATTTAATTTTTAATTTTAAAAGCCTTTTACGACGCTTCTTCAAAATGGAGGCAATCCAGTTCAGCTTTTCTCTCTATAATAAAACATTATTTTCTACCAAACCGAAGACTGATTTCATCAGTGTATGTATCATTACATTTAACTCTTTCTGTCATCACATTTAACTCCTTTCATCTAGATCTGCTTGAAATAATTTACTTCCACGAGAATTTATAAATGGTTTTATTAGAAAATACAAACTTGCTTATTTTCAGGTAGGGAAATTTCAGTTAAATATTCTTGGTGCAATTAAAATAAAAATTAGGTTTCCTTTTTTAAGGATACTGTTCAGGAAAGGATTAAATTTTAAAAGTTAATAGTTTTCGTAAAATTTAACCATAATAAAATGATTGCGTATAATTGCAGAAGAAGAAATATTATTTACTTAGAAATAATATTAAGTATTCTATGTAAATAAAATTACAGAATAGTTTAGGACAAAAAGGTGACATCTAAAGCGAAATGTTTCGAAAGAGGAAATTGATGCCATTCCGAAGCCAGATAAATTTGCTCCATAAAAAATAAAATGAAAACAATTCTGAAAATCACATCATTTCCTTAGTCATCTACCCTGAAATTTCTACTGAACAAATTTTGATAGTTATTTTCTTAAGTGGAAATATTTTATTTGTAGATGTTTCTGCACTTTCTATTATTAAAAGGGATTTCCAATTTTGTATTTTAATTTTAATTTTAAAAATCTATGAAATTGTTTAACTGGTGGAAATATGATTAATTCCTTTCTTGTAGACAGAAAGAAACAATGGGAATCACCATATTATCTGGGATGCCTTTTCAATGTTATTATTAACAATAACTTGAAACAAACTTTTAAACAGAAAAAGACGTCACTATATAAAAAAACGCATTTTTGCATATAATATTTTTACATTTCAATATTTCGTTTCATTTCCTGGATAGTGAAATTAAGACCTTTCCTTATAAATGGCTACAGTTGATGAAAATGATGTCGTAGTGAAAATTAAATGAGTATTTTCTTTGATAAAACTGTTTTCCTATGAGCGCATCTAAAAGAATATTTCTGGATTTCGCAAGCAATCGGATTGCAATTTTAACTAAAGAGGGCAAATGTTTGCATGGAAAATTGTAACTGGCAAATTTGACATCGAGTTGAACATATACATTAAATATTTGTTCAATATTGTAATTTTTTGTTATTTTTTAATTCCGTCAATCGGGTCTTTTAAATAATTTTATTCGTTGAATTCGACACGTTTCGACTCGTTACATTTATTTGTATGTTGGTGTTATTTATGACAGCCGATTACATACACAGGAGTTGCAGACCGGATGTATGTATATGTGGGGGGAGGTGGATAATTCTAAAATAGCCTAGCCTGTATTTACGCAAGGTTCGTTAGAATTAACTGAAAATGCATCATATTTAATCGTAAGAAAGTTTTAAAAAAATTTCTTAATGATATATTTCTCTTGCAAATATGGTAGCATGTGTGTGTGGTAGAGACATTATGTTTGAAAAAGTGTTTGATTATAATTAAATAGAAAAAATCTACTGTATGTATATACTCTAAGCAATAGTAATAATGTCAATGTGTAATTTAATTTCGTTAAGTTTGAATTCGATGTTAAAAAGAGGTAATTAATTTAAGAATCTGTAATTTTTTCTCACATTCTCGAGTCAAAGCGTATTGGAGAAATGGAATATTTGCTTTTATTTTTTTCTGGGCCTTTAAATGCACATTCAAGGAATAACGAAAGCAAAACAATATTGATAAATTGAAAATCTATACATTCCACTTAAAACACCTTCGCAATAATCTTTTTTATCTTATTATCCTTTTGTCACGATGCAAATGTTGTGTTATGGAGAGAAACGATATTTATCTCTTATCATCCGTGGAACCGATAAACAAAAATATCTTTGTTGTCTCGGCCTAAAGGCACTAATTTGACCACCAAAAGCTAAATCAAGATAGAGATAAACTCACATAAAAATTTTATCTAGCCGAGTTCTTAACCCGCCAGTAGTCGCGTGTCGGTCGTTTTGCCGCCCGTATAACTTATCTCCTCCAAACTTGTATCACATTCAAAATACAACGGAGATCTATCATGTAGCTGACTTTGAAGGTTTCTTGACCACCTTAGTGAAGTAACAGGACACCATTGTTTTTCTTTCAGGTAAATATTTAGAATAAATGTTGAAATGGGCGAAAAAGTGTACGTAAAATCCCTAATGTCAGTTCATTTTTACTTTTTCCAAATAGTCCCAATCTCATGAATAAAATGCAAAACTGAAGAAAACTGCAAATTTATATCTTCATTGAAATGTTATTTTCGTATATTAGGTGAAAAATATTTCTTATATTACATATTTGGTACGCGGGGGGCCAGCGGCGAAAAGACCGAGCGCGACTAATGACGTTGTGAAAAAAGTCGCGACTACTCATTTATCTGTAAGATATGGTTTTATAAGAATCATGTTACTACAAAAATTCCTTCTTCAACATGTTATTTTTTTGTTTCTATAAGGTTTACTTATCAAAAACTTGCCTATTACAGTTATAGATCACGGTTTCTCAAACTATGGTACGCGTACCAGTATTGGTACGTGCCTGGTTACTGGTATGCGAAAACCAATTACTAGTACATGTAATAATATATGCAGTTTATGAAATGACAAAAAAAAAATGGCTGAGTTCCGTTCCCTTCTCCTCTTTCTTGATTTGTCAGTTCGTCGGCACCAAAGTGTCTGTTTTGTGATATTACTGTTTGGACTGCGCTTTGCTTTCTCGTATTTTAAAGTAATTAAAAACTGATTTTCAATGAATAATTAATAATAATTTTTAAATTTTATTTATAAAGAAAATAGCCTGTTACAGTATGTAAATCATCTTATTTTAACTACCGTAACAACATAGACCTCTATCTTTCACTATTTATGGAAAAAAAAGGTACACAAAATTGCTGAATTTAACATGACGAACATAGGATAGGGCTTTCCAGGTACCCATAATAGAGGCACCTTTCTGTAAATGCACCAATTTCTGGCAATATATCATTAAATATTGTACCTTCTTTCTACCAAAATTCTGTATTGTGCATAATATTAACCCGGGTGAACTCGTTATGAGAATCTCTCACAGTGCCCAACTCTTTTCTTTTACTTTATAGTCACTTAATAACAAATTTTTTGTTTGGCTTAGTACTTTTATACAAAAAAGAGGTAAAGTAATCGAAATCACATTTTGAAATTTTATTAAAATGAAAAATAATCTAAAAAATATTCTTAAAAAAGGTACGATGGAGAAAGAAAATCTCATGCGCGAGTTCTCCCAGGTTAAAATGTATCCTTGTTATTATTTAAATGTTAATATAAAGTAGGAGATCTAAATACCAATTTAATAATGTAATCATGCTATGAAATTCCGTAGAATCAAGCTCAAAAGACTAAGAAAATGTTTCAACTTTGACATATTCCGTTTATACAGATTTTTTCAGTATTAGCTTTGATTTTGTCACCTACTGGTACGCGGAAGTGTGAATTTCTATTTACTGGTAAGTCAGTCTGAAAATCTGAGAGCCCCTGTTATAGTTACTATTAAGAAGATTTATAATAACTTAAAGTTGTTTTCATATCTTGTAAATTGCTGAAATTATGAAAATCTTTCTTCTTCATGCCTACATTTTTTTTATTTGTTTTTAATTTTTACTTACTGAAAGAGTTGACACTCTCAAACATTTGTCAATATAACAGTTGTAGATAAGACTAAGAATATTAATAAGAAATTTATGTGGATTTTATACCTTGTGAATTAAAAAAGTTATAAACCCTTTTCTACTTAAACATCTCTTTTTGCCCCTTAAGTCCATTTTTAATGATCATAAATGTATCATAAAAAGTTTTTCATAGAAATAGTAATAATTTCAAACAAATTTGATATGTATGATAACTAAGAAGTTTTTGCAGTTTTCACGAAACCTTTTTCTATTTCCATCCCTCTTGTACCAATTTTGCTTATTGAGGACAAAAATTTTCTGCACCTTGATTTTATGCATCAGTTTTGAAGAGATTTATGCAGGTTTATGAAAATTATAACGTCCATATACATTGCAATAGAAGTGATTTGAAATACTAGGGCTTACACTCGGCGTATATCTGCAAAGTTTTCAGAAATTCCAAAATAGGGGGGAATATAATAGGTAGTATTTCTTACAAAATCTACCTAAAAATGGCTAATGATTATGCATACAATTATGTCATAGTATTTCATGAAGTATTTGTATTTAAAAAATAATGAATTACATTTAATCCGCATATAATGCAAAAGGAAAGTCTCTTTCTCCAAACACAATTTTTTCTTAAGACTGATTTTGAAATTTATCATCATTAAGTTCTTCTTACTTTTTGTCAATTACATGAGTCATTTACGCCTGTATGTTATGAGGGGAGAAGAAAATTTTTGTGACATCTACTTAAGAAAAAGCAAAAGTGACTTCATGACTGACTGCAAATTCCTTTTTTGACACACTTTTTTTTTTTTTTTTTTTTTTTTTTTTTTTTTTTTTGTTATAGAATGCAAGACTTTTTAAAGATAAACTGCTTTTGACCTGAAAATGCTATTTTTCTTTTTTTCAAATAAAAGTAATCATATCCTAGATGATTCGTTTTTTTTTTTTTTTTTTTTTTTTTTTTTTTTTTTTTTTCTCATTAGGGATTATTCTGCCTTTAGAAAATAGAAAAAAGGATGTTTTAAAACTTTTTCTTAAAAGTAGGAATACGGATTTTAAATCCTTTTTTTTTATATTATTCATAATTTTATGAAAATGTATAATACCTATTGTCAAACTTCTATTATAAAATGATACAAGTGTCACATAATGCACAAAAAAATACCTATAATAAACAGACGAAATTATCTAAATTTCAACATAATCTATAGTTTAAATTATCTTAAAATAAAAATCGATAAAAATAGCATACATTACAGCAATTAAAAACTATTATTTGAAACAAAACATCCAGAAAATAGTTTTTTCTTGTTCATCTCTATTATTTGAATATTGACGAAACATTTAAAAACAGAATATTGAAGAAAAATATAACAGCTTCTATTTCCAAGAAATTATTATTAATTTTCATAATCAGTTCTTTTTCTCAACATTGATATTCCTTTTTATGATTATAGCTAATTTAAAAATGGCTTAAAGCGTTTATCAAATAATGTGGGAAAAACGCATTAAAGAAAGAATAGGAGATAAAATGTGATTTTAAATGGGGTTTCGTTAAAATAAACAAACAGCTGATAGTACCATGTTCGTAACAAAAGAAATAAATTGTATTAAGAATTGCCTATGTTATTATTTTTTTCTACAAGAAATAAAATTTTTATTTATCTTTCATATAATTGGTATATATTTTTCATTAGATAATGACACACTATTTTAAATTTATATCAAAGGATTACCACCGAGAGAAATGTGGCTTACATAAATTGCATTATTAATAATTTTGTATATATATTTTTGATTGTAAAAAAGTTTATATTAAAACTTTACATTTTAAAATATTTTCTTATGCATAAGCTTCAAAACCCTATCTTACACAATTTGCGAAATATTTCACTCCGTATTGTTAAGCCTATAAGCGTTTGATGCATTTTTATATTTAAAATGCCTCCCAGTGGAACTGATATTTTAAAATTTTATTTCAGTGCTCTCTTCTTAAAGAATGTCACTTATTTCCTAATTGTCGAAATATTTCTAAAATTCATGCTTAATTTATTGTTTTATGTTATAAAACTGACGAACTTGGAGAATTTTTTTAACACTTTATGTAGAATAAAGCGTATTTTTTAGAAATATTTAGAAAACTAAGGAAAATAGAGAAGACCATTAAAAAAATACACCGAAACAATTTAAAATATTAACCCTTTCCGGCACGGGCAAAATATGCTGGTAAAATGAGAAAATATCGACTGACACCGGAATTCACAAACGAATTTTTTAGATATTTTGAATTCCCTAATTTAAGCTTTTATTGTAAAATGAAAATTTTACTAAATTATTACTGGTGCCGTTTGCACGTTTGTAATTAAAATTAGGTACCCCAGACTGGACACTGCCGGAAAGGGTTAATTTCTCGAGACAATATTATAAATATAACAACAAATGAAACACCCATAGACTTAACATTATTCAGAGAATCTGAATGAACTACCAGCCTTAACACATTCAAGCGCAGTAATCTCACGGTGGAGCCACCTAATTTCATGCAAAACTTCCAGTGAATAAAGATTTCCAATTTAACGAAAATCAGTTGGGTAGTTTTTTGGGAAAAGAATCTTAAGAGCCCACACTACTGACTGAAAAAGACCCGGATGATAATGCAAAGTCTGTTGGTGCGTACTTTTCAGATATCTCGCTCAAATTTCCACAACCGGCCTAGTTTTTACTTTTTCAATTTTGGTTATATTCCTTTTATATTAGGATAGTTTAAGTTTCATAACCGGTTGAAACCGATTCTGAAAGTTAAAGTATATATTTTTTAGAAATCTGAAACCAAAATAGAAAAAAATAATAACTAGGCCGGTTGTGGATCGTCCTCAGCTAGCCTATGCAAAAAATATTACGTCAAAATATTAAAATTTGAGCGAGATATTTGAAAAAAATGGAGATTTTACATTATTTACTTCCCGAGATTTTACTTTATTATCCGGGTCTTTTTCAGTTAGTAGTGTGGCGTCTTAAACTGACATATTTTTCATAGGTTTGCACAATGGAACTATGAATAAAGAGCACAAGACAAATTGTGTATTGCATAGCAACTGCGAGTGTAGTAACTGAGGATGTTATCACAATATAATGGCAGTTTTTTTAATTGGACATTCCGATTACTGTCGGTGAAACATCCCACCAGTAAACTGGAATAAAAAAAATTCATCCAATTTAAACGTCCTATTTATTGTTTGACCTGATTTTCTCTCACAAATAAAGTGAAACATTTCTATTTCTTTTTACTGGTGTCAGTTTGCCCAAGTATTATAATGTTTTCACTCATACAGACACTGTCTTGACTGTCACAACGTGGCGATCTACTGCCGCTGAAGTAAATTTCTACCAATAAAAATTAATATCAATTTTAGTTAGTATTTTTAGCTGAAATTTTCCATTGATGAGGCGTTTAAATCAAGGGGAATTTTCTAATCAAATTTACTCGTGGAACTTTTTTGTTATGGTGATAAAACTTTGCGAAAGCGGTTATAATGGAAGCTTCGCTATTTTAAAGATGTGTAAATTCCTTTTTTGAAAAAGTTCCATAGATTGCACCCAGTTTCATTTTTATTTAGCACTTTAATGGTCGATAAAATATATTATATCACGCATAATTTTAATCCCGATTCGTACCAAAAAATTTTATATAAATTTTACTTTTATAACTTTGAGTTAAAATATTGTAAAATTGAATTTTGTTATTTTGAAATAAAATTTTTCAAATCTTCCGCTAAGAATTTATCATTGCAGAAACACATTTGCTTGCCCTTAAACGGATAATCAAACCCAATTCAACAAAATAAAACATCCTCCTCATAATATCAGTGAAAGAATTTATAATACCAACGATAGAAGCTGTTACTAGTAAAAAGAAAAAAATATGTCAGTAATTACTGCTTGTGTACTATTTACTTCTCTCGCAAATGCTAGAGCAAAGACACCACATATGTCTTTTCATCTTTATCTATTTGAGTTTGAAAAAGAAGCGCGCCCGTAATCCCTAAGATCCCCCCGAGGAGCTACCACAAGTGACTATTTTTATATTCTGTTGGCACCAGTATTTTTATAATATAATTTTTGAACTATATTTTTCTTGCAAAAATTGCGAAAGTGTCTATTAAGAAATTTTGTTCTGAAAAAGTGGGACCAGTTAGAATTAAAAAATAGGCGCCTGCGGCTGCCTTGTTACATGAAAGGTGTTATTTAACGCTCTCTAATTTGAAAATTTCGGCAGAAACAAATGTTTAGATTTGAAAAATTTTCAGTAAATATTTAACTGATTAACTTATTTTATGAAGTGCAAGAAGCGGAGCAAATAAAACAAATTTTATTTTTTTACTAATATTTTTTATCAGTATTTTAAAGAGACATTATTATAGGATTTGTAATAGGAATATATCCTGAAGATTATTGATAAAAGATACAAATAAAAAACAATAAAAATTTTTCTATACGCTCCGACTCTTGGAAATGGTAAAAATCATTCAATTATTTTATACTTATTCTATAATACAAGAAAATTACTAAACTTTCCAATAGATATTCAATTTGCAATAGATATTCATTTAATGTCTGAATTAAAAAAAAAACTATTAAAAAATTGAATAAAATAAACTAATACAGACTTGAATACATTTAAAAAATTAAAATTAAAATACCAAAACTAAAATTACTAAAAACATTTAAAAATACAAAAAAGTAAACGTTTCGCCAAGCTACTCGCAAGGCATCATCAGTACAAATATCCGTTGCATAACAAACATTAGAACAAATGAAGAACAGTTACAGTTAGTTATTTTTTAGAAATAGATAATATTCACTAGGGATAGAATGAGCCTCATCACAGAGTCGGCGACCACAAATATATGAACCAAACTTTGAGGAATAATTTACTATGATAACTGCTGCAACCCGATTTTGAAATACTGGCGTTTACAGACTTCGGAATGGATTTCATTTGAAGACAATGCTGGACATTTTAGAATTTAAATTACCACTTTTCAGAGCACCGGTATATTCCTTCAGGCGAATTTAAAAAGATCCGCCTGTTTCACCAATGTATACACTTTCAGAATCTCCATAGTTAATGACATAGATAATACCGGATAGTTCAGATTTATCGTATTGAAATTTATGTTTATTAAAGAAACAACTAACTTTATTAATTGGTTTAAAAGAAACACATACATTAAACGAACTTAAAATGCTAGAAGTTTTATCAGAAATACCCTTAAATTATGGGATGCATATGAAAGAATTAGGTTTAGTTCGTTGAAAGGGAGAGGGTGTTGAATTAAAAAAATCTAAAGAATTTCTTTAAATTTTCTTAACAAGACCAATAGGGTAGCTAATTTTAACCAAATCGTGATCAATTTTACATTTTTCTTTTTTTAAATCATTACTGGAACTGCAATATCTAATGGATTTGTTGGCTAAAGTCTTAATATTCGCAATTTTATGGCTGAAGAAGTGCTCTGAAAAGTGGTATTTTAAATTCTAAAATTGTCCAGCATTGTTTTCGAACGAAACACATCCTGCAGTTTGCAAACGCCAGTATTTTAAAACCGGGTTGTAACAGTTATCACGGTAGATTATTTCTGAAGGTTTGTTCACATATTTGCGATTGCCTACTCTGAATGAAGCTCCTTCTATTCCTAAAGAATATTATGTATTTCTAAAAAATATTTAACTGTAATTGTTCTTGATTTGTTAGACTGTTTGTTATGCAGTCGATATTTGTACTGATGATAATTTAGCTTGACTAAACGTTTACTTTTTATATTTTTTTATGCTTTTTGGTATGTATATTTTTTGTAGATAAATTTTAATTTTTTAGATGTTTTCAAGGCTGCCTTAGTTTACTTTATTTAATCTTTTAAATTACTATAATTTTAGTGAAAAGATTATAAATATTGTCACGACATGTTTTGCTAGTTCAGGATGGTGGAAAATCAGAAGAGAATGCAGTAAAAAAATGTGGAAAATGTCCTACAATATTTTCTTAGTGAACTTTCAGCCGTTTTCATATGAATGATTATACAAGCCAAATTACACTAGAGAAAAATAGTGGAACAAATCTTTCTTTTTACTGTGTTTTCCTTGATCTGTATCTACCGGGTGTCCCAAAAATGACTGATGGATTTTAAAATTTAATAACTTGCAAACGGTGACAGCTATTTAAAAAAAGTTTTACAGGAGGGTTATGTATAATGTCAGGAATTTTTTTACCGTAATTTTTGATTTTAGTTCGCATCTCAAATAATAGATGGCACTGAAGGCGATTGAAGGCCAGGTCGACGCTCCACTCAGCACTGATCACCT
This sequence comes from Maratus speculifer, assembly GCA_964019185.1. Taxonomy (NCBI): domain Eukaryota; kingdom Metazoa; phylum Arthropoda; class Arachnida; order Araneae; family Salticidae; genus Maratus; species Maratus speculifer. Next base: position 12,293,778 of record OZ025291.1, on the reverse strand, counting down.
GGCCTTCAATCGCCGTCAGCACCACCTATTGTTTGAGATGCGAACTAAAATAAAAAATTACGGTAAAAAAAACTCCTGACATTAAACATAGCCCTCCTACAAAATTTTTTTAAATAGCTGTCACCGTTTGCAAGTTATTAAATTTTAAAATCCATCAGTCATTTTTGGGACGCCCGGTAACTTCTACATGGAATTTCGCACTTTTTTACAATTTTATATACTTCTTTATACAGAAACATCTGATTAAATCATATGTCAATGTCATACACTAAGGTTATACCTTTACCATGACTTTTGTAATTAATCTAAAGCCATTTCAATTTGAAATGCAGAGACGTAAATTAAGTTTTAATATGATTAGATCTTGATTTCTAGCTTCATAACGTAGGGAGAAATTGCAAAAGCAAATTCACTGTCACTCAGATTTGCAACGGCTATTTTCACATCAAATAAAATTGGAGTTAAATTAATGTGAGTCAATATTGCATTTAAACATGACTACACTAGCGAAATTGTTGAATGTTAGAATAAGTTACTGTAAGTGCAAATGACGATTCAAGAAATAAAGTAATTAGGAATCTACTAAACTTGAATTAAACAACAAAGTGTAAATAATTCAAACTTGACATTTTGAAAGCCTCTAATTTAACTCTTTCATGGATAAAACTATACAGTAGGATCTCGTTAATTCGAACTCGTCGGGAACCATGAGAAAAGTTGGAATTATCCGAAGTTCGAATTATGGAAAGTATGGAAGGAAAACATGTTTAAAGGGGTACTATTACAAAGGAATTATTGTAATAATATTTTTTAAATTTATTAGGTTGTTATTATTAGAATATAACTTAATATTAAATTAAAAGATAAAAATACATAAATTAATTAAGGGATTAGGAACATGCACAATGGGAGAAAGGATAAAGGTTTTATTGAGGGATAGAGACGGTTCATTAAGAAAGCGGGTAACAAATGAATGGGAATATAAGTATACTAGCTTTAGAACAATTCTGACAAAAATAAAAGAAAGAAATTTATTTTAAAGATCTGAAATCCGTGTGAAAGTAATGAAAAATGAAAAATCGGAATTCTTGTTAGTTCGAATTAAACGAAATCAAGAGAAAATGAGTTCGAATAATTGAAAATTTTTAACATTATTCTGCCATTGAAAATTTCCGGACTTCATGTTTAGTTCGAATTAAGCGAAAATTCGATTTATCCGATTTCGAATTAATGAGGGTCGACTGCATCATGTATAAGCCAATATTTTATACCTGTCAACTGCGAATGGTGACCATTTTCTTTTTAATTTATAAGTAAACTAGCAGGCTATGCCCGCTGCGCTGGTCAATATTTCAAAATCAACCGAGGATGAAACGAACTGGTGAATTTAAATTTGTATTTTAAATAATTTGGACCTCCAGCAGCACCTTGCTCATTGCTGAAAACTATTTAGACACCATTGTGATATTAAATTATCTTAAACGTTGCACAAAAACCAGTTATTTAGAAGTAACTATTTTAGTTTATTACTAGCAGTGCACATTTGAAAGCGAAATGAGACCATTATCGCAACAGGATTTAAAATTTTCCCTTATCTAAAAAAATATTAATTATTACAGTCGTTACCGTGGTACAACTTCTGAAAAATGTCTTCACAACTTTTCATTATGTGAAGCCAGGAACCCAAAGCTACTCCCACCTAAAAAGTTTATATATATATTAAATTTTGTCCGCACGATAAAAGGCACAATTATGCAAGAATCATCTTCAAACTCGTCAAGTACATTGAAATGGTTAATATCTCAGTGGGAATTGCAAATGAGCAAAATCGGCCCAAGGAGGTTGTAATTGGGAAAAGTTCAAAAATTTGAATACCATCTTAACATGGTTTTGACAAATCCAACTCTTACAAAACAATGGCAGAAAAAAAAATAAAAATTTTTCGTTACAGCAAATTGCCAACGATAAAAAAAAAAAAAAAAAAAAAAAAAAAAAAAAAAAAAAAAACCGCACATTAAAATTTTTACTACAACAATTACTTTATTATTGCAAAATTTCTTCCTGAAAAATGAAAACAAAATTATTTGCTCTTTCATATTTAAGTATTTTCTCTTTAGTTATTTAAGATAAAATTATGTAAATTTGTATAATTTGGCGGACGATTTGGCGAAATTGGTTGACGTGATAATCAAGTAGTAGCCACTTTACACTTTTCATATTTCACAAAAGATTCCTACACAGACATCATATATGCAATAGGTTTAGCACGATTTTCTTGCAACTACAATGTGGCAAAATCCTCGTTTTAGAATACCAAAGAAATTTATATATATTTTATTATTTTCTATCATTTTAAACAGCAATTAACAGTTAATAAAAAAGTAACTGTAGAACAAAACAACAAATATCATTTCAAAAAAGAAAATGAAAGTAAATAAACAACTTTTCATCAGATAAACAACTATAGCTGGGTTACCATATGAGGCAAATAATGCCATTTTGGCGCCAGTGAGATACCTCGATGAGTATATGACCAAATCCGTGACAAAATTTCCATTTGGAAAAACTTTAATCGGTATTTATACTGCATTTTCCCTACTGATGTATAAGAAAAAACTTTGACACAGATGTCATGTATGTACCACATTGGCGCAATTTTTTTCTGGCGCCAATTTGGAGAACTTGGTTTTTAATTACCAATTTCATAAATATTTTTTAATTATTTTATATTATTTGAAAAAAAAATAATAAATAAAAAAGTTTAATTAATAGCTATAGAACAAAATGATTTATATTATTTTAAAAAACAAAATGAAAGTTAATAAATAGTTTATTAATAAATAAACAACCATAGTCGGTTTACCATGTGTGGCATAAAATCGCCATTTTGTTGCAATCGTGCGAATGTGGTGCGTATTTGACATCTGCGCCAAAACTTTAAAAAGTTGCAATTAAATTATTTAACAGTTTGGATGAGGAAGACATTTATACTAAAATTCAAACATTATACGCATTTTTTTTTTTTTTTTTTTTTTTTTTTGCTATAACAGCTATTTATATATTTGCAATTAAACATAAAAAAATATTCTAAAAATGCTCTTACACATTTAAAAGAGAGTGAGAGAATTTAGCAATTGTGAACATCGCTCTGGCTTATGCTTTCTTCGTATAAAATCGCATTGTTTGATGACAAAAGTAAATTCAAACACCCAAATAAACAAATAACATACAATTAACAGATAAAACCATTTTTAGCACTTTCCAACAAAGTTGAAAAGTGCTTATGCATTCGGTTTGTCTGGCCGTCTGTCCGTCTGTCCGTCTGGCCGTCTGTCCGTCTGTCCGTCTGGCCGTCTGTCCGTCTGTCCGCGCTCTAACTCCCGTAAATATACTCGGATTGCTATGAAATTTTTATACATTATTGAGATTTACCCTAGCACGAACCCTATTGAAAATGAAGTATCTACCATGATTAATTTATCTACAGAGAGAACCAAAAGTTTCCCATTACATTACGGCCTATGGGGAAAAATCGTTAATATACTCGGATTGCCATGAAATTTTAGGACGTTATTGACGTTTACCCTAGCACAAGTCCTATTGAAAATGAAGTTTCTACCATGATTAGTTTATCTACAGGGCGAATCAAAAGTTTCCCATTACATTACGGCCTATGGGGAAAAATCGTTAATGTACTCGGATTGCCATGAAATTTTAGGACGTTATTGACGTTTACCCTAGCATGAACCCTATTGAAAATGAAGTTTCCATTATGATTAGTTTATCTACAGGGCGAATCAAAAGTTTTCTATTACATTACGGCCCATGGGGAAAAATCGTTAATATACTCGGATTGCCATGAAATTTTAGGACGTTATTGACGTTTACCCTAGCACAAGTCCTATCGAAAATGAAGATTCTACCATGATTAATTTATCTACAGGGCGAATCAAAAGTTTCCTATTACATTACGGCCTATGGGAAAAAAATGTTTCAAAGGAATTTTAAAGATGTTATACCCTGTCAAACATATTAAAATATGCATTCTATAAAATATAAGGTGAAAATGTAGCTATTATTCATTTACAGGGCCACACAAAAGAATTTCATTAGATAATGGTAAAAGGGGGAATTGTGTGTGACATATTTTAAATATATTAAGATTTTTCATGTATAATAAAATTGATATATGTCACTGAAGCTTAATATAAATTATACGCTACTGTTTTGCATAATATGAAGTACATAGCATTTACAGGGCCATACAAAAGATTTCAAATAGTATATTCTTTTCGAAGTACCGTATATGTGTCCGATGATGAAATGCATTTTAATTATGATATTCGCGTTTATATTTCGCTAAATATATGCACATTATATGGTGCGTATAAATGTTATAGTTGATATACAGGGCTCCCCAAAAGAGCTCACCAACGTTACTGAATATGAGCGTAAATTATTTAAACATGGTTCTTAAATAAGCTATGCATTTGTTCGCTGAGCTGCATTTAATTTATTGAGAAATGTTTGCAGAATATAGATAAAGGGATATACAGGGCCACGCAAAGAATTCGGTACATAGACGCCTATGAATGATGATTTATGAGAATGTGATTTCAGTTGTTTTAAAAGTGTTTTAGTTTACAATAAATTTTAGCCTAATGCTGACGTGTAATAAAGGTACAATGTAAACTACAGGGCTGAACAAAAATATTCAAGTATGTTTCCATCTAATAGTATGAATTGCTGAAAAAGAAATTTCAAGCTACTGGGTATTTTCTTGCTAAGCTAAATTTTCCCATTATATGAACTGACACATGAAATACAGGGCTGTTCTAATGTACTGGAATACATATTTGGGTATATTTGGCTATACACTATTATTTCCCTAAATAACAAAGTTTTGTTAAAGATTTCATTAAGTGTTGGAAAGTGCTTCATAATCTATGCTTAACGCATGATTTTTCTTACTTGTTAAAAGTAATTCTGCTATTTTGTCCTGTAATACACATAACGGTAGAATTAGATTTTTAAAATATTTTTAAAAAAAAATAGAAAAACGTTATTTATGTTTTATCTAATAAAATATTTAAAATACATTTTTGTTAGCCTGCGCGAAAGAGAATAGCGAAAGTTTGATTGAAGAAATATTGAAGAGGAAATGGCCAGTTAAAAAAGACTTGTAAATTTTATTCAGCGGGAATTTTTCATTTCAAAATGTTGAATTTATCTATAGTAATAACGCATAATTGCATAAATTTACTTTGAGTTGCAAAATTTTTCCTTCAGTACTACTTGGTTATACCGTCGACCAATTTCGCCAAATTATACAAATCGCCAAACTATTAGTCAGATTATATAGATTAGCATAAATTTTCATTTAAATAACGAAAAACAAATTAGCAGAACATATATAAAAGTAGAAATAAAATGTCAAATTAAAAATCACTTGATTAGTATTTTTATCATGCTTAATGTCAAGTGAATGTGACATTTACGATCATCCATTATTGACATTTAATCTTGGAATTTGGGGGTAGATTTTTAATCGATGGGGTAATATTTCCTTCTTCAGTTTTTAAATTTTAAAACTGAAATTTTCCCTGTAAGTGAAATTGACGAAATGGCGCAAGAAAAATTAAATTAACAATGAAAACATTTGCAAAGAGAAATAAAAGAGTTATACTCATATCTGTATAATTTACGATTGAATGTTAAAATATACTCTAAAAATTATCTTCACATGAAAAAAAAACAACATTATTGCAACCATTAACCCATTAACGCCCAGCGTCCTCTTTTGAGGACGGTTACAAAAAAAGCAAGAAAGCGGTTTTCCCACCAGTAAAGAGGAAGATAAATATTGTTGTAGCGTATATTGGGTTCTTTTGATCTTATGGTTAGACAACTTCAAACTCTTGCTTATAGAAAAGTAGAAAATAATTTATTTACAGAACTTCAGAACAACAGAGTCTTCGAAACTCACAAATATTACAAGATATTCCAAAATAACTGTTTAAATCTATCGAACAAGTACAAATATAGGTCGCAGAGACTCTTTATACAATGTCTCAACACTATATCACATTCAAAACAACGTAGATAAAACTCAATACATCAAGCAAACTTGCTTAAACCTAGAAGTTCACTCTATGACTGACTGGTAAATAATAACAACAGCTCGCATCGCTTCTCTTCTTATATAGGTTCGGAGCATGTGCTAGAAATTTCTAGAACCTACTCGAAAAAATCCACGGAACAACAAACAATGTATCAGTATATCTAAGGGGGGTTACCAGAGAGGAAAGGGTTACCATCGCCAACAATCGCCAAGTTTGTCGCCAACTTGGCGATATATCGCCAAATTTGGCGACCAAAATTAGTCGCCAAAAGTGACGCCAACTTGGCGATATCTTCATTATTTCGCCAATCTGCCGTAGACATACACTGAAAATAATGGACAAGTTTGCTTGATAACAGAGACAATGTAACAAAAACTAATATAAGTAAAGGAATGGAGCTTAATAAGATTATTTACATTATTTTACAGTACAAACACTAACTATTTACAAAATTCGTAACACTACCCCCTCCTCAAAGACTGCACGTCCCGGGCAGTGCAATCCTTGAGTTAGAGGAAAACACTTAAAATAAATAAACAAATAAATAAATAAATAAATAATAACAATAATAATAAAATTTACATAAATAAGAACTAATTACTATTTACATATTTACAAAAAGTGACTTTCATGACCATGGTCTAAAATTCTAGTTTTGAATTTCTAATCACTTTGGCCAAAATAAGGGGCTAGCCGGTTATAGTGTACGACCTTGGGTTTGGCGTGTGGCGATTTTCGTATGCGTACGACGACGTCATTCAGCCTGTTGACGACTGTGTAAGGACCGTCCCAGTTTCTTTGTAATTTTGGCGACAGTCCCTTACGACGTATCGGATTCCACAACCAAACTTTGTCACCTTCGTTGAACTCATGTCCTGTTGCCTTTGTGTCGTACCGTGTCTTCATCTTTTCCGATGCCAGTCCGATTCGGTTCCTCGCTAGGCAATGAATCTCCTCAATCCGCGCCTGGAGTTCATCGACATATTCCTCAGGCGATGAAGGAGCATCAGGAGGACGGCCAAACAAAAGATCCGCAGGTAGACGAAGATCACGACCAAAGAGCATTTGAGAAGGGGAGTAACCAGTGGCCTCATGAGTGGCACTCCTGTAAGCAAGCAGGAAAAGAGGCAATTTCTTGTCCCAGTCCTGTTGGTCTCTAGACACCAGGAGAGAGAGGCTATTTAGGATGGTACGATTGAACCGCTCTACCATGCCGTCCGATTGAGGGTGTAGAGGTGTTGTTCGGGTTTTGTCCATGCCGAGTAGTTCACACATTTCCTTGAACACAGCCGAATCAAAATTTCTTCCTTGATCGGAATGGATTTGAAGAGGAACTCCGTATCTGGAAACCCAGTGTTGAATCAGTATGTCTGCTACGGTTACCGCCTCTTGATTAGGAATGGCATAGGCTTCAGGCCACTTAGTGAAGTAGTCCATGACAACGAGGATGTACTTATTGCCATCAGATGTTCTAGGAAGTGGACCCAGGATGTCTAGGGCAATTCGTTCGAAAGGAGCTCCTACATTATAACGTTGCAATCGTCCACGGGTGCGCCTCTTAGGACCTTTACGTGCTACACAGGTGTCACAAGCTCGACACCACTTCTCCACGTCACTGCGAACATTATTCCAGTAGAAACGCTCTCGAACCTTTTGCAGGGTCTTCATTACACCAAAATGACCTCCTGTGGGACTACCATGCAGTTCTTGAAGGACCATAGAAATTCTCGACTTAGGGAGTAGTAGTTGCCATCTACATGTCTTTCCATCGTCAGACTCCCATTTTCGGTACAAGATGCCGTTCTTCAAATGTAAGGAATCCCAGAGAGCCCAATAACGTTTAGTCGTAGGATGGTAATGGGCCATGTCTTGCCAGCTGGGCTTCCTGTTGGACTCCTGTTTCAGCTCTAGAATTGGCTTAATTTCAGGATCAGCAAGTTGATCTTTACGCAGGCTCTCGTCACTCCACGGATCTTGCGATGATGTAGACCCAGTTGTAACTTGTCTTACTATAGGACCTTTGACATTAAATTTCTTCTCAGCCCGGTCGCAGTATCTACAATTCTCTGAGCAGGGTCTTCTTGAGAGAGCATCTGCATTTCCATGTGATGAGCCTTTTCGATGGCGTATCTCCATATCGTACTCTTGAAGCTTTTGTATCCACCTGGCTATCTGGCCTTCAGGGTTCTTAAAATTCAATAGCCAAGTTAGAGAAGCATGATCAGTTCGGATCAGGAACTTTCGACCGTAAAGATAGTGATGAAAGTGGTCTATGGCTTTCACTACAGCAAGAAGCTCTTTTCTTGTTACGCAGTAGTTTCGCTCGGCCTTTGACAAGCACTTGCTGAAATAGGCGATAACACGCTCCTGGCCGTCGATTTCCTGGGACAGTACAGCGCCAATGCTTTCGTTACTTGCATCCGTATCAAGTATAAACTGTTTATCGATTTGAGGATATGACAGAATTGGAGTGGATGTCAAGGCCTCCTTAAGCTTTTCGAAAGCAGCGTCACATTCCTGTGTCCACATAAATTTTTGATTGGCTTCTGTTAATTTATGAAGTGGTCTTGCAATCATCGAGAAGCCTTTGACGAATTTTCTGTAATAGGTGCATAATCCTAGAAAACTTCGAAGCTGGTGAACATCTGCTGGACGATTCCAATTTTTCACGGCCGATATCTTCTCCGGATCAGTCCTAACTCCTTCCGCCGAAATGATGTGTCCAAGGTAGGCGACTTCATTACGAAACAAACTGCACTTCGAAGGGCTTAACTTCAAATTAGCTTCCTTTAATTTTTGTAGCACCCGCCTGAGGTTGTTCAGATGTTCATCAAAAGATTTTCCTATGATTATGATATCGTCTAAATAAACAAGACATGCCTCATATGACAGTCCCCGAAGAACCGTTTCCATAAGGCGTTCAAAAGTTGCAGGTGCGTTACATAGACCAAAAGGCATTACCTTGAACTGCCATAATCCTTGTCCCGTTGTAAAGGCAGTCTTCTCGCGGTCGTCGGGATGGATCTCTACCTGCCAGTAACCACTCTTCAAGTCTAAAGTCGAGAACCAAGTGTTGCCCGCAAGTGTGTCAAGAGTGTCGTCAATCCTTGGCAGAGGGTAACTATCCTTTTTGGTGACGTCATTCAGTCGGCGGTAGTCTACACAAAATCTTGTAGAACCATCCTTCTTTCTTACTAATACAATGGGAGACGCCCATGGACTTGTTGATGGTTCGATGACGTCATTTTCTTCCATATCTTTAATTAAATTCTGCACCTCTTCTTGCTTCGCAAAAGGTAATCGTCTAGGGTGCTGTTTAATAGGAGAGTGATCTCCCGTGTCAATTCGGTGTTGTGCCATTTTAGTTCGTCCAAAGTCTTCAGATATTTGGGAAAATAAACTTTGGAATTCTCTAATTAAATTTTCCGCAGCTTCCAACTGTTTTGGATTTAAGTCTGTATTTTGTAACAAATCCTTGACTAAATTATCTGAAGATTTCTCAGAGTGACTGGAATTTTGACTTATGCACGTCACAGGAGCACATGACGCTATCACCTCTCCTTTCTTGATAGTCTTTGTCTTATCACTGATGTTAGCAATTCTGACTGGAATGGTCTTTTTCGAGAGGTCTACCAAAGAAGAAGCCACCAATACTCCTGCTTGTGTACTATTGTCTTCTGGATAATCTATATGGCCAAATCGATAATTAGTTTTATTTTTAATTACAGCAGGAACCAAACATTCTGTTCTTGCATCTAGATTAATGTCTTCTTTGGCTATTACTATTTGTTTACATTCAATTTCGTTATTTAATCCAAAAAGACTTATTTCTTCAAATTTTGAGATCATTTTGTTATTTTTGAAATCAAGTCTGAAGTCAAACTTCTTCAGAAAATCTAGTCCGATTAAGCAAGGATCTGTTATGTCAGCCACATATGCCGTATGGTAATATTTCGTTCCTCCAAAGTTGATAGTTAAATTGGCCTTTCCATATATGCCTATTTTGTCGCCGGTCACAGTTTGCAGGGTAACGCATGGAGGATTCCAGATGAGTTTACATTTCAATTTTCGAGCCAAATCTTCTCTTATTATTGTAACATTGGCTCCTGTATCGACAATCATACGGCACTGAATTCCGTTAATAAAGCCTATCACATATAATTCATTATCGCCGCCACTCATTTTCGATATTTGAAGGATCTTCAGGTAGGGCTTTTTATTCTCTGGTCTTGAATTCATCTCACGTTCGTGGACTTTGGGGCAGTTTCTTCGGAGATGTCCTGTATCACCGCATCCCCAGCACCTGAGATTCTGTCTTCTTGAGCTTGTTCTTCCATATTTTAAAGCTTCCAGCTCTTGATTTATTTTCCTAATTTCTTTCAAGACGTCGCTCTCAGTGTCTGAGCTTTTGTTCACCGTTGACCCTCGGACTGAATGACGATCTCTTCGGCTGGCTTGTGTAGCTGCTTCCAACTTTAAGGCATATAGTAATGCAGCTTTTAAATCCTGTACATCTGCCATTCGTACCGCTCTCTGCACTTCTGGATCTTTTATTCCGTCTACGAAATATTGCAGTGAAAGCATTTCCCGTACATTTGTTGGACAGTCGATGAAGGCTAAATTTGCAAGCCGTTCAATTTCCGAGGCAAACTCTTGAAGGGTTTCACTCGATTTTTGATGGCGGCTCTTCATTTGTATTCTCGTATAATCCTTGAAGAATTTTTCGCCGAATCTCATTTCAAGTGCACAACTTAAAGTCTCAAAATTGAGTTGCGTCATATCGGGCAATGTTTGCAGCACGTCGGCGGCTTCTCCTCTTAAAGATGCTGCCAGCTGACAAGCTTTCACCTCGTCACTCCATTTGTTCGCTTCGGCTACAATGGTGAATTGGGTCTTATAAACTTGCCAGGAACTCTTTCCGTCATATGTCGACAGTTTGATGTGCACGGGAGAAGCAGGCGGATTCCTAAATTCTTCATAATTACCACTGGACGCTGAAAGCTTCTTCTCGAGATCTTGTACTCTTTTATTTAGCTTTTCATCTATTTCAACTATTTTTCCTTCCATTTTCTCTTCAACATTTTTAACATCATTCTGAATTTTCTCTTCTACTTCCTCTATTTTCCTTTCCATTTTCTCTTCTACATTACTAACTTCTTTCTGAATTTTCTCTTCTACTTCCTCTATTCGTCTCTCTACCGACGAGAACTTTTCTTCTAAAGTTTTCTTCATTTCTTCTTGGCCTATATTAATCTTTTCGGTCACTTCTTCTTGGCATTTGTCAATTTTGTTTGTCAACTGTTCCATTCTTTCTTCGTTTTTATTCATTTTATCCGCCAACTCTTCTTGGCCTTTATTCATTTTATCCGCCAACTCTTCTTGGCCTTTATTCATCTTTTCCGCCAACTCTTCTTGGCCTTTATCAATTTTATTGGTCAGCTCTGTTCTTAATCCGTTAATAGCTTCTAACAGTTCTTTTAGTTGTACGTCCATTGTTCGTGTTTTCGCCATAAGATCCCGACTCCTGACACCAAATGTTGTAGCGTATATTGGGTTCTTTTGATCTTATGGTTAGACAACTTCAAACTCTTGCTTATAGAAAAGTAGAAAATAATTTATTTACAGAACTTCAGAACAACAGAGTCTTCGAAACTCACAAATATTACAAGATATTCCAAAATAACTGTTTAAATCTATCGAACAAGTACAAATATAGGTCGCAGAGACTCTTTATACAATGTCTCAACACTATATCACATTCAAAACAACGTAGATAAAACTCAATACATCAAGCAAACTTGCTTAAACCTAGAAGTTCACTCTATGACTGACTGGTAAATAATAACAACAGCTCGCATCGCTTCTCTTCTTATATAGGTTCGGAGCATGTGCTAGAAATTTCTAGAACCTACTCGAAAAAATCCACGGAACAACAAACAATGTATCAGTATATCTAAGGGGGGTTACCAGAGAGGAAAGGGTTACCATCGCCAACAATCGCCAAGTTTGTCGCCAACTTGGCGATATATCGCCAAATTTGGCGACCAAAATTAGTCGCCAAAAGTGACGCCAACTTGGCGATATCTTCATTATTTCGCCAATCTGCCGTAGACATACACTGAAAATAATGGACAAGTTTGCTTGATAACAGAGACAATGTAACAAAAACTAATATAAGTAAAGGAATGGAGCTTAATAAGATTATTTACATTATTTTACAGTACAAACACTAACTATTTACAAAATTCGTAACAATATATACCTTCTTTTATGAGACAGAATTCTCGATAAATTTAGATAAAAGTTAATTTGATTTTAAAAGTGGTGGGAAATACAAAATTTAAATTTTAACGAAGAAAATAATTTGGGCGTTAATGGGTTAAGAACCTAAGTCAGGCATTAAGTCAGTAGTGCATTTTTGGCTTAAAAACACATATTCTTTGGCGCCAAAGCAAGATGAAAATTGTACAGAAACGAATTGTAACTCACGACTTAGTGTCTTTTACAATCAGATCTGCTTTTTTCTCCTGTAAGTTATATTATATGGAAATTGGATAAAAAAGAGAAAGAAAATAATAAAAAGGGAAATGACTATCATTCAAAATTCATTTAATCAATTTCTGAAATTCATGTTTTTATTCTAACACCAGGGATAAGTCGCCAAAAGTTGAACCAATTGTTATATTTCGCGTTAATTTATTTTTTAAGCATTACAAATATTTTTTTCATTTTCAACATAAATATATTTTTATAATATTACGCCTCATTTAAGCGGTCTTTCTTTAATATTATTAATATTATCAGTAGTTATTTTCTGCTATTATTTGCAAGATATTTGTAATATTTCTAAAAGATATAGCCATTTTAGTTCTTTTAGCAATTATAATTATCGCCAAAAACAGCTACTGGCAACCCTTTTGTCAAAAATAACCGAAAATACGAAATTTACTACGAAAAATCAGAGTTATCCCTGTAAATTTGAATCATAAACCTTCGGAAAAATATTTCCTATCGAATGATACAATCGGCAAAAAAATCCATCGGGTAGTTTTTGAAAACACTCGTTTGGAAGTTTCAGAACTTCTGCTTTATAATATATATGATAATAATGCATGAGCTTTTATAAAGTGCATGTAAAAATTTAAACTTTTCAGCAACAGAAATGACCAGAAATTGGTAAATTCATAAGAAAGGCCCCAGACACAAAAATATTAGGGTGTTGGTCCGGGTGGAACAGGTCAAGATTCCAGTTTAAAATCAACACCGAGAAGATGACAAAGTTAGGCGATTAGAAAAAGTTCAAGGTATCCAGAATTTAGCTGGAATGCAGAAGCGGGCGAATAATTAAGTGGAAAAATGGGTCCAAAAATGAAGATCGGGTTAAAAGAGGGCAATTCGACTAGTTTATAATCCTGAATTTTAAGGGCCCACTGTACACGGCCCCTCAAGGAACAGGGCCTGAACTGGAATGTAGTTGGGTATAAATTTATTTAGTAATAATTTTTAAAGCAATCGAAAGACGCTAGAACTATGTTAAAGAAAACTGCAAGCAATTCGAATCATTTTTAAAGACGCGACACCAAAGGCCCCAAGAAGGCCTTTGAAATTCAAAATTAGCAGAAAATAAGTTCTTTGTATTTTTTCTTTTTTTTTCTTTTTCGCAGAATCTAGAGGATTATGAAATTGTTAGAAAAAAAAACCGCTAGTAAATCGGAGCATTTTAAGGTAGCTGTAACATGATCTTAAGTGGCTCCAACTGATAGATGAGATCAGCACTCTAGTACGTAAATATGTTAAAATGTTTTAACACTTAGCGTTTTCGATTTTCAATTAGTCAAAATTAAATGTAGGCAAAAAATTAATAATTAGAATAATATTTTTAAAAAAACAGCACAAAAACAGGGTAATAGCTTAAAAAGAGGCCCTAGGGCCCACTTAAAAATATGAGGGTGTTGGTCCGGGAAAAAGAGTTCATGACTCATCTATAACCCCTTGAAAGGCGGTGGGATAAAATATCACCCACTTAATTTTAATTGCGAAATGCCACATTGGCACCAGAATTTTGTAATGAAAATTTTAATTTTATCAAGTACGTTAAGAAAAGCTTTTAGCTATTTTGAAAAAAAAATTGCTTTTTAATTTCCGGTATCATTCAGTCATTTCAGAATTATAAGATTAGAAGTGCTTTGCCCCTCAAAGGGTTAAAAACATGTATTCAGTAGATGAGAAAATTTGGGGTTAAAAAATGCTCGATGCCCCCCCCCCCCAAAAAAAAAAGTTCAAAGGGCTCTAGATTGAAATTTACAGGATCATAAGAAGTTCCAGTATCTCTCCTGGAGTTTAGAAGCGGGACAAATAACTAAAGACAGGAACCCAAAAAGAAGACTGGATTAAAAGGAAGCAATTTATTAACAATTTATTTGCCCAAGCTTCAAAGAGCCTTGTACGGGGTCCCAAAGGCAAAGTTCTTAACTGGAGAGTAGAAAGAAAATAACTTAATGAAAAAAGGTCCTCTAAAAAGAAAAAGATTGGAAAAAAAGGGTCAAGTTATTAACAATTTAATGCTTAAAACTTAGAGAACCTTAAAAAATTTATAATTTGAGACTCTGATGCATCAGGACTTGTCTACGGCTATCTACACCTAAACTTTCATACTCTTACGTGCGATATATTTCGCAAGCCATCGCACACACACAGACAGAGCGAAATTTTCTTTTACTAGTGTGGCATAGATGAATGTGGCATAGAAGCTGAATTTCCATGCTTTTAAAAATTCTTAAGATCTGTAAGTTTTCTAAACGAATAAACAAATATACATTAATTTTATTGTCATGAGAATATTTATCAAGTAATAAGTCCGCCTTTATAATTCATCCATGTCCTGTTATAATAAGCATATATAAATTTAGCATATATAAATAGAAAAATAAACCTACCATATATAAATCAATACAAACTTAATTTTTCCAACTGAGCGAAAAAAAGCCAAAACTGAGACTCGAAACAAGATTTTATTCTTAAATTGACTATGCTCTACCGTTTATTCTTCCTGGTCTAATAAACGGCAAAAATATTTTTGTCAGATAACCTTATCGTCTAAGAGCCAGTGAAAAGCCACCTATATATATTTGACCAGACCTTAGTTTTTGCACATTGAGGCCTCTATACCTACTATACATGAGATGGGGAATCACTTAGCCCAATGTGGTGGACGCGGCTAGTGCGCAAGTAACACAGGTATCAATTTTTGGCAAATTTTAAACCCATTTGACCCCGTCTGCCGTTTTCGAATTTTAAAATATGTTATTAGTATTATCGGAA
Source organism: Maratus speculifer (assembly GCA_964019185.1). Classification (NCBI taxonomy): domain Eukaryota; kingdom Metazoa; phylum Arthropoda; class Arachnida; order Araneae; family Salticidae; genus Maratus; species Maratus speculifer. Next base: position 12,278,335 of record OZ025291.1, on the reverse strand, counting down.
GACAACAATGGCAGACCATTATCGCGCGGTTAACATTGTGGCAGACAATTTTGAAAGTGCTGAAAAAGATTAAATTTTAAAAGTAATTGACCAGATCTGCCATTAATATATTTTGTTTATTAGGGTCTTAAAACTTATATTGATCACGGCAGACGTCTTCATTGAAACCACACTTCAGCAGACAACCAAATCTTAGCTAATACTCGGTCAAATGTATATGAATTAAGTTCCCTGTTTTACATCAATATGATTTGCTTTATCATTGTATTTATAAAATTAATATTTAATTTTTTAAATTATGAACTAAAATTTATTAGTTTGATGATAAAAAAGTAAATATATTGAGAAACAATCTCAAATATTAAACTATATTGCAGATAACAAATAATCATTCAAATATTGATTTTACTTTATTCTTTTTATTCATTTAAGAAAAAATTAAAAAAAAAAATAATTAAAAAAATGAATCATATACGCATTACAAAATATTTATTTCATTAATTTGAATCTCGCCTATCATTCTAGGACGATTCTATTCTAAAAAGGGGTGCAAGGCTAAAATGGGCATTTTCTTGTCTGCGCAATCATTAAAATTAGCTCTTACTTCTGTTATATTCAATTTCCGATCAAAGTTTAAAAGTATGTTACCGTAACTTCCAGCGTATAATCCGCGGATCAAACAATCATTTTTAGACTCAGAATATTTTTTGTTAATAAAGTGCAACTTAATAAATCGCCGTAAATATTTATCTTATCTCATTAAATAAGATTTCTGGGTCCGAAAAACATTGTTCTATCCGCGGTTTATACGCCGGAAATTACGGTAATATCACATTTTAATTCAAATTAAAACTTCTATATTTAGTGTTCACACGGCTAATTCGAGTAGAAATAAATCTTTCATGAGTAGCAGTACGACAATTTTATATGTCATTCAATTCTGTGATCAAGAGACAGAAAAAAAAAATTGTTCCGATAACTAATTCTATAAAACGATCCAGTCAAATTGCCGGTGATTCTAGTAGTACAATTAAAAAAAATCACGAAGAAACAAGGAATGCGCCTAATACTGTTTTTTGTTCATCACTAAAAAAGAGTAAAAAGAATGTCATTGAAAAAAAAAAAACATCTATAGATGATTTCGATTGCAGCAATATTAGACAAACTGTACACGATTTTTTTTTTTTTTTTTTTTTTTTGTCATATAGAGAACTATTACGCCTTTAAATAAATTTCTTCCTGTTTTGAAATAAAGAAACTTTGCGTCAATTACTCCAGAAAATTGGTTTTAAAATTAAAGATGCAAAAAGAAAAGACTTAAAACGAGAAAAAATTATATTTTAAAAATTTTTAGTTTTTTATAAATATTAACTACGAAAACTTTTTTACATAAATCGATAACTCCCAAAAATGGATTCTTGAAAAAAAATGTAACTAAACAAACTGTTCACCTCTATTTCGATAAAATAAACCAGACTTGACGCATGCGCAATAGTGCTGATAATTTTACGGTACGATAAGAAACAGTGTGTATTTTATTAAATTCGCGAAATACGAGGCCATCTGTATGAAGGTTCACAAATATACTGAAAACATATAGCAAAAACCATTTGTGTGGGGACATAACATGCCCTCTCAGGTATAAAGCCTCAGTTATTCGAATGCTAGTAACTATAAAAGAGAATACTATAGGCTAGAATGAGTACAATAGTAATCCAAGGGGAATGAAGCAAGATAATAACTATAGACAGTCTATGCATAATCTGACCGGGTAATAGATAAAATTTGTTGTCTGCTGAAGTGTGTTTTCAATGAAGACGTCTGCCGTGATCAATATAAGTTTTTAAGACCCTAATAAACAAAATATATTAATGGCAGATCTGGTCAATTACTTTTAAAATTTTATCTTTTTCAGCACTTTCAAAACTGTCTGCCACAATGTTAACCGCGCGATAATGGTCTACCATTGTTGTTTTCCGATAATACTAATAACATATTTTAACATTTCAAAACGGCAGACGTGGTCAAATGGATTTAAAATTTGCCAAAAATTGATACCTGTGTTACCTGTGCACTAGCTGCGTCAACCACTTTGGGCTTAGTGACACACCATCTCATATATAGTAGGTATAGGGTCCTCAATGTACAAAAACTCAGGTCTGGTCAAATACATATAGGTAGCTTTTCACTGGCCCTTAGACTATTATTCGTAATTAACACATGGTCTGCCATTTAGATAGCTTAACAGTGTAAAGAAAAAGTGCAGGAATTCCATATGAACGATGCTGCAAAATGAAGCATAAAACCGCCGCAATTAGGGGAATTAACAACGAAACCTACTAAGCAGAAACTTGTGTCAACGCATAACTGAATCCTAAGTTAGATTAAAACTCGTATATTATTTCTTAAAATAGCATTGCGGAAATTGTGCGAATTACAACTTAGCAATGTCAAATGTAAGGTTATTTACGCCAAAGTGCAAACAGCTCCATGTCATATCAAGAATTAACTGAATCTGAAATTTGATGAAAATCCGCTCATTAATTCTAGAGATAGAGTTAATGCGCAAACCTCACAATACAGATTCAATTCAAAATGTAAAAATCTTTAATTATGTCAATGAATAACTGAATCTGAAGTTTGTTAAAAATCCTGCATCAGTTCTGGAGGTCAGGCTATTGAAGAAATCGAATCCTGAGACATGCTGTATGACAGAACCATCCGTTGTGCGATTTACATGAAAACCGAATCAGCATCGATTTTTATCAGGGACTGACTGAACATGTTGTTTTATTTAATTACGTGCATTAGTTCTGGAGATAGAGCGCCCACAAAATTTGTGTCACATACAAACACAGAATCTGAGAGATAGACATTGGATTCCCCTATAACTTCCCTATATAATTCTATGTCTCAGTATAATTGTACCCCTATACCTCTGTATAATTATAATCCCCCTATTCTTTGGAAGATAGAAGAAAATAAAAAGAAAGAAAGAAATTCTAAAAATAAAAAGAATTTTTAGATACTGATAACGACATCATTAGAAGATAGGGGATCGAGGAATGATAACGTGTGATATCAAGAAGGAAAAACTCCTTAAATCGCCAAAAATTTATAATTTTATGCGTACAGTCTCAGTATATAAAATTAAACTCAATGGATTCGAATTAAAATGATTACGGACCATGTTTCTTCTTTTTAAAAATAAGTATAAATAACTGCTTGAAATCTTTTGTATATCCCTGTAAATGCCATGCACTTCGTATTAAGCATGACTATATTGTATAACTTCAGCGACGCTTATCAATTTTATTATTCATAAAATAGTTTAATATAATTAAATTATGTCGCACATAATCCCTCCCCCCCTTTACCATTCTGTAATGAAATTCATTTGTGTGTCTCTGTAAAAGAATAATAACTTTTTTCTTTTCATCACATATTTTATAAAATACATATTTTGGTCCATTTCGTAAATGCATGCAAATTTTAGTATGTTTGGCAGGGTGTAACATCCTTAAAATTCGTTTGAAGCGGTTTTTTCCCATAGGCCGTAATCTAAAGGAAACCTTTTGACTTTCCCTGCAAATAAATTAATCATGCTAGAAACTTCGTTTGAAATAGAGTACGTGCTAGGTTAAACATCAATAACTTCCAAAACTTTTAGGGGAATCCGACTATATTTACGACAGTTAGAGCGTGAACAGACGGACAGAGAAACCGAAAGCATAAACACTCTTAAATCTGTTGGAAAGTGTTAAAAAGGATAATAAAAGTATGTAATGCCCGGAAATTTTAGTGCTGTATTATTTTAAGCTTTTAACGGAATTAGGCCAGCATTCCAAGATGCTTAAACACTTCAAAAAGAAAATTATTCTAAATTCTAATCGTGATTGTATTTTAACACATTTCTATACATTTCATAAACTATAGAAATAAATCTGGGACAGCAATTCAAGAAATATAAGAGCTTTTCTAGTATTTTGAGACCTAGATTTCCGAAAAGCATATGGTCGGAAATGTGTTAACATTGTTTACTTTAGATCTCAAAACTAAAGTAATTTACAGTAAAATTTATAAAATAATATACAGTGTGTCCGAAATGTCAAGATATAATTTTGACAGATCATAGAAAATCAACAAAAGAAGATGGAAATGGCTATTTTTATGTGAGCTTGTTACGTCTGTCACACAGCATAAAATCGTTATGCTTGTTGGTCACCGTTTGTTTCGAAAAATGTGTTTCACTTTATTCAGATGATGAAATAGCTTCGATAAATTAAGTCACATTTTCAGTTCATAAAATACTGGCGGGCAAACATCGTAGTATGTGACAGATATGAGAAGTTCGCATGGAAATAGCCAAATGAGAAATCTTTACAAAATATGAGAAAAAATCTCCAAGCTTTATACCTGTTCAGTGCTGTTTTATGGAGGATTAATTTACTACTTTAAACATATCTAAACGTTCTCACACACAGATAAGGACGTCTGGTGTAACATAGTGAATTATATCAGTGATTTCTGTTTTAAATAAAGACACATCGAACTGCACTGAACAGCCATGAAACTTAAAGAGTTTTTCTTTTCTTTAAGAAGATTTCACATTTCCATCTTGTTTCGTTGATGTCCTGTAACTTTTTAAAACTGCACTATAACTTCATAGAGACTCTGTAAACTTTACAAAATAAATTTATACGACTTAAAATAACTAATACGGCCACAAAATAAATTTATACTTACGGGTCCAGACTGCAAAAATCAGACTCTTCATTATAAATGTTACGCAAAGCAACGCTTTTTTCTATTTTGTTTATATACTTTTTGTATAATTTTTGGATCGTCAACTTATATTGGTTTGAAAGGACGGACTGCCCTGTCAAATGGATAGACTTAAAATTTAGTTCTCGTTTGAGATTCACAGTAAAAATCACGATGTACCGCTTTTAAATCTATCACAATTAAATTTCCTTATATATCATTTTATGTACTACAAGTATTATTCTACATTATAAGTTCCAAAATTTAATTTCGTTTAAAATGGTCAATTCAAATTTCGTGCAGCTTCATTTGCACAAGTAATTAATCAGAACTATTTTAATTCGCAAAATCTTGAAACATAAGTTTACAGAACACTGAGTTTAGTTTCTAGCATTACACAGCAGTCGGTCTAATTTATACGGCTTCTCTTAAAATAATAAATCACGATGTATCACTTTTAAATCTATCAGTATTAAATCTCCTTATATACCATTTTATATGCTACAAATGTTATTCTACATTATGAGTTTCAAAATTTAGTTCCATTTTAAATGTTCAATTCAAATTTCGAGCATTTTCATTTGCACGAATAATTAATCAGAACTATTTTAATTCGCGGCATCTTGAGACATAAGTTTGCAGAAAACTGGGTTTAATTTCTGGCATTAGAAAATCATGAAACCTTACACAAGTCGATATAATTTATACGGCTTTTCTTAAAATAAAAAATCACGATGTATCTTTTTTTAATCCATCAGTATCAAATCTCATTATATGTCATTTTACATGCTAAAACATTATTTTACATTATGAGTTTCAAAATTTAGTTTTATTTAAAATGTTCAATTCAAATTTCGAACATCTTCATTTGACAAATAATTAATCAAAACTATTTTAATTCACGAAATCTTGAGACATAAGTTTACAGAAGACTGAGTTTAATTTCTAGCATTATAAAATCATGAAACCTTACGCAGCAGTTGATATAATGTATGTCGTCTTCTCCTGAGATGAAATACGATTAATTTCAATGCTAAGTCCTAGAAATTGAGTAAGTTCAAGTACAAAGTGCAGAATAAGATAAAGGTGCAGAAAACTAATATGCATTTAGTATTTATGCGACTTTCGGTCTTATGTTTTGATTTGATTTTTGTATGAATGTATAATAAACAGGAGTCCATTAAAATTAATGTATGCAGTAAGTTTGAATACATATTGTAAAAAGTATTTTTCAAGTACTCAATTAAAATTAAATAATGTTTTGGATTTATAGACGATGGACGCATAAATGTTAAATTCAAAAAATGAGAAAATATTAATAAGAATGAATTTATGAAATTTTGAAACCGTTGAACAAGATAGAATTTTAAAATCTTTTACAGTAACTGAAATTATAAAAGGCAGCAAATTATCTAAAATTATAACATTTCATTAAGTTTTTATATCCTCTTATTTTTTTCTGGGAATACATTTCTATAGTACATATTAAAAAAAATTAATAGGTTATAATAAAAAGGAAAACAATGTTCCCTATTCATACTTGCTTTGAAAAGAATAAAATTAAGATAGTAATAAAATATTTTTTAGCGTGAAATAAATGACCGTTTTGAGAATTTTCTATATTTGACAGTGGAAGATGACAATTTGAGGTTTCTAAATTCTTCTACTTTTTTCAATAGCAATGATTTCTAAAAAAAAAAAAACTTTTAGAAATACTTTTCTACAATATTTGCAATGTAGAAATAACCGTCAATTTTGGTTCTTGTAACATTTTTTTAAAAATCTAGAACTTTTTTTATTTTACAAAATAGTGACATTAAAAAAAAGGAAAACTTTGGAACTTTTCATCCTTAACCAGTTTAAAGTATAGTTATGGAAAAAACAAAACACCCTAACTTACTCCGAAAAAAAAAATTAGCGTAGAAAAAAATTACTCCTACGAATCTATTGGAAATTAAATCTACTTTTCATGATGTATATAAAATTTGTTTAGGGGGCCACTTACATTATTAAAACGAACCCTAGCTTTGCATTTCTCAATAGCAATACCTAATTCTGACAGCATAAGTGAACTCTACACCGTTCAATTAGCTTAAAAACAAATTTCCATGCAATTCATGGGATCCTGATAAATTAATTATTTAAATACAAGCATAGTTTAGGGTCTATATTCAAACTGAAGCTGGGTATTCGATTGTTGACCGAGATAGTACCTTTCGAGAGAGCACACCCTTCATCAAAGGCGCCACTCAAACAGTCAGTGAAGATTTTTACATTTCAATATAACTAAGAAGTATCAAAATATTTAGTTATTTCTATCATAGACAGCCTCATAAAGGATCATTTTGACGTTTTCTAAGCATAATTTGAAAACTACATAAAAAAAAGCGGATTTCATAAAGCAGAACTTAATAAATCTAAATACATCAAAAAGTAGTGTGTTGAAATTAATAATTTTTTAGAGTATTAATTTTGTAATTCATTGTTCATATCATAAAATTATAAAAATTTCAAATTCAACGTATTTATGTGTGGGTATTTTAGTATTATTGCTACATTCAAAAATAGCACATTAAGAGTATAATTTTAGGAAATAGTTATAAAAATATGAAAATTTAATTCAACATTAGAAGCATTAAATTTTGAATGTTCATAATTCAAAAACTTATCTTTACAGTGACTTCAACTTCGCTGTCTGGGCATAGTTTGAAAGAAGATTTGAAATATTTTGCTAAAATTGGGTATTCTTTATAAAAAAAAAAGAGAAGTTTGGGTATATTTTAATATGTAGATGGCCTCATAAACAAATTTTATATACATCATTTAAAAGTAAACTTTATTTTCAAACGTTCGGTACTTGTAACTTTCTTCTACAATAATTTGTGTAAAAGTTAGTAGAGGGTGTTTATTTTTTTCCATGAATGCACATATAATTATGTAATAAAAATCTATAACCTTATGCCTTGATAAATATCTGATTAAATATACATTATAAGAAACTGTCATTACGATTCTGAAACTGAATTAAAAATAATTCTTTATCAATGCCTTTATTGCCACATTCTAGCTTTACAACTCTGATATAAATTAAATTCTGCATTTGCAATTTTATACGTTTTCATGTATATTAAATGAAGGAAAGAAAGTGACTCATTTTTTGAGAATGTTTACATTCAAAATTTGGAATGCTAAGTTTAATTTGAAGCAGTCAGTTTTTGACAAAATCTGACAGCACATTCTGTAATTGCTATAATTAACATCAGCGTACCTGTTATAAAATATAATTACTTTCTGTATAAATCCCATGAAATTGCAAAGAACTGGAAAACATTAAAGAAGCCAAATTTGCACAACAAGTAAGTATTTCTTCAAAGTTAATGCCAATTGTATTTTGGCGATTTGATTTGATTTATAACAAAAACAACAGGCAACCGTGTTAGTTATAGCACTAAGTAATGTATAAAGTAAATTTAAATGCACTGTAAAAACAAAATACCAAAATTGGGTTGAAAGATTTTTGGGTACAGCATTGTTCCAATTTGGAAAATTCAGTTTGTAGCACAAAATCGTTTTTAAAAAGTCTGATTTTTAACGACATTAAAACAATTAAAATATCTTAGATAGTATATACATTATACCTCAGAAATTTTGATTAATTTAATGTTAATAAAGATCTGCTCTGTTTTGAACCATTTTGGGTTATCTATTTTGGGAACAATACTCTACCATTTTGGAATCCTTACTGTACCATTTTAGGAACATTACTATACCCAGAAATCTTTCAACCCAATTTGGGTCTTCAATTTTTACAGTGTGGAAACTATAATATACGTTTTTTATTACTTCATGTATGTGAACATTATTTTTCATGTTTTGCAGATTAGTGAATAAATAAACATTTGAAAATATGTAAAAAATACACAATAAATTTTCAGTAAATATATTCACATGAAAATTTGAACTGTTGTAGAAGCTAATTTATACTATTAATTTAAACTTTTTTTTAATCAATAAGTTATGCAACATTTATCTGTTTCTTCATTTTTATACGTGGCCAGATCCATAGAATTTTGTAATAAGTCACATTGCTGATAACCGCTTGCTTGTTGGCCACCGTTATTTAAAAAAAAAAAAAACTTCTCTTTATTCAATTAATGAGGTCTCTCCGATAAAGTTAGTGCCTTTGCAGGTGTGTTCGTAATTATGTAGTCATGTAGCAACTGTAGTCATCGTTCTGTTAGTCTGTCCACAGAGTAGTAACAGAGCCTCAACTCGCCTTGAAAAGAACGCCCTCAGTGGATCACTTAAAAACTAAACCATCGCGTTGGCGATTTTTATCCTCGTGATTTCTGTTTAACTGTAACCATATTCTGCTTGGCGCTTCTTGCTGAATGCTGATTTGATTATCTTTGCACACGTGCTTATGCTTTTTGATCTTAGATTTCCGCGCTTATATTGATTCGCAATTATTACTGTTATTATTCTTGAATTTTCAAGTTTAAATTATTAAATCGTTATGTTACGAAGAGACACATGCATTGTTTGCAAGACGAATACGTCAAAGTTATTTCATATTTCTTTCATAAATTTCAAAACAAAAAGCAGCAAGCCGTCGCTGTATTTTTTTCCTTATCATTTGTCGCCAAGGAAGCGATGTTTCGCCGAATTAGCAACCTCTCTTATGTTATGATCGTAGTTTCAGAGTGGTCCGCTCGTGCCGCTACTGTCTATGCGCAATCCCATGTTAAACAAGTTGCCATTACAGTGTATGAAAGTTGATTCTCTGTTCCGTACTCTGTGAGTCTGTCCGCATACAACAGAGGAAAAACTAGCCAGTCGAATCATTTGAAATTCTGAATATATAATTGTTGTATAATGTTTTTCGAGTCATTTCAAATTTTAAGAAAATTGGATGTAAAGTCCTATGACAGGGAGAATCCAAAACATTCTGTTATATTACCGCCAATGGGAAAAACATTTCAAGTGCATTTTCATGATGTTACGCTCTTTCGAACATAATTAAACTGATATGAATCCATAAAGAATGTTCTAAAATATACATTCTGTACAATGTGTGGTATAAAGAATATATGTTATTCATTTACAGGACCACACAAAAGTAATCCATTGCATAATGGTATAGAGGGAAACATTGTTTGAGGTGCGTTTTAAATATATTAATTTATTTCACATTTTATGAAAATGATATGCATTGCTGAGATTTACAACAAGTTAGGTACAATTTAACAGAAAATAGATAGTATTTACAGAGACGTACAGAAGATTTTGGTTACAATTATACTGTATCCGAAGAACTGTATAATATTACACAAAGATCTGAATATTTAAAAAATAATTATTGTACGAACGCCCCTCATTTGCAATGTTTCCTATGCAATTTTCAACTTATTTCCATTCTAAAATACTGGTAGCTAAAAATAAAGCATGTGACTTACACTACCCGTATTCATTGAACTATGCATGTCTGTTTTGATTGCTCGAAAATATATTTCTGTAGCAGTTTAAAAATTTTGAAAAGCACTGCGAAATGAGAAGAAAAAAGTATCCATACGTAAATACTATTTTCGACAAAGCTATTTTAGAGTTGTTTGTATATGGAGTCGAAAAATGACGTTTTGAATGAATCTATAAGTGTCTATGTTTATTGAACAAATAGTGATATCATCATGATTTTTAAAACGTCTACACTAAATATATGTTAAAAAAATATTATGAAAAATTAAAGAATAAATTTTTTAATGTCTCTTTATCAGTTTTCTTACATTCATCATATGATTTTTTTTACAGAAATTAAATACTTAAATTTTAATTCCCAATAAATTTATTTTCACAAATTTGTAATTAGAGCCGAAAAATTGAAGGTTAATGTATTCATTGAGATTTCAGAATTCTGAGTTTAATTTCTAACATCATAATACACGACGTAATTATGAAACCCCCTTAGCACAAATGTAACTAACATTCTCTTTCCCGAGATAAAATAAGACTAATTTCGGTGGAAAATTCCTAAAATACAAGTACAAAATATTGAAAACGCGAAATTTCAGCCAACAACTATTTATATAAAATTTATATCAATTGCGTTTTGACCATTTTATATTTGAGCTGAACATTCAAAACATTAACATAATGAAAATTTACTAAATATAACATTAATACAAAAAGTAACATTTCATTACAGATAATTACTTGATGTGAACAGGAGAGTACAAACAAGATATTTATTATACTGAGAAAATAGACAGTAGGTACACGAGAATTTGAATTGCAAATTCTAACAATGCAACATACATAATTCTTAACTCTTTCAAGCATGGCGGTAGCAAATGTGGCCAATTAACTCTTAATTTCAAAATTCTAAATGGCATCCGAAATATTCGAATTCATTTTTTCCTTCATATTAAACGTGAAAAAATTTTTTTTTAATCTATATATATATATTTGGCAAAATCAGCTTTCAGTGGATGACTTAATCATTTTATAAATACAATTAATATACTTTTGAAAGAACTAAAAAGAAATACATAAAAAATAATTATATAAAACAAGTTGAAAATTGAACGTGAAGCGTAGGAAATGAGGCGCGTTCGTACGATAACGAAGTTTTAAAAATACTCAGATCTTGCTGTTATAGTAAGACAGTACTTCGGATATAATATGGTGGTCGAAATCCGTTTTGGGTTCCTGTAAATATACAGTAAGTAACTTTTATTGCACCTCATCAACGTATATCAATCTCATAAAATATTAAATAATTAATTTCAATTAAAACGTGCACGAAACAATGTCCTCCCTATATCATTATGTAATGGAATACTTTTGTGTGGCCTTGTAAATCAATAACAAATGTTGCACCACAGATTGTGCAGAATGTATATTATAATATGTACTTCATAGATTCATATACATTTTATTATGTTCTAATGAGTGTAACACCATTAAAATACATTTCTAACTTTTTTCCTAATTGACCGTAATGTAACGGAATTTTTTTGATTGCCTCTGTAATTGATCTATGCATACGAGTTTCGTAAAATTTCAATTGACTCAACAAAATTATGTAATAATTATATATTTTAAATTTCAAACGATTAAAATGCATTTGAAACTTTTTTCCCATTGACCGTAATGTAACGGAATTCTTTTGATTGTTCCTGTAGTTCATCCATGCATCCGATTTTCATAAAATTTCAAATGACTCGACAAAATTATGTAATAGTTATATATATTAAATTTCAAATGATTCGGTTGGGTAGTTTTTACTTGGTCATATGCGGACGGACGGACTGAACGAGAACTATAGGTGCTACGTATTTACATAATTACGAACGCACCTAAAAATAATGCTTAAAAACGAAGATCAGAATCTCAGCTAGAGTTGACAGTTTTATTTTAATTTTTTTATTCCAAAATTTCTCTTTCGCATCAGATACTCTTCGTAATATTCTGTTTTTGATTTAATAACAGAGTTAGACATCTTTCTATTCACGAGAAGCCTAGGACCTTTACCCCACACCCCATCAGATAATGAACTAGATGCACTAATGGGACTGTGATCCGTGGCAGCAACTGTATATTTAAAAAAAAATGCGTGTGTGTGTGGGGGGGGGGAGGGGGGCAAAAATATTAAAGCTCAATTTGTTGTAAAAAAAAAAAGCAACCCAGATTTTTGGGCATTATATAAGATGTTTATTAAATATATTTTAAACTAAAAGAAATTTTCTGAAAACAAAGAATGAACTTATTTGCAATCTCGAATCTTTTTTTATTTCTCCCATTCTATTTTGCCAATATGCAAATAGTATTTTGTAATGTATTTTGCTTTAAATTTCTAGAAGAAAAATATTTCGTCGCCATCAAAATCCTAAGACTTTTTTTTTTACGGTTTTTTAGGCTTTTAGGTATGTGTTAGGCGCATAGTAACCTGCATTGGCATGTGTATTTGAAGTTTAAAAATTCCTATATTTTAAAAATGGTTTCACCTAGAGATGTAAATTTACCGGAAAATATATAAGTGGCGGAAAAAACTGGTTTTTTACCGTTTTTTTTTTTTCGGAAAAAAACGGAAAAATTGGAAAAATTGATTTTTCATGACAGTTTCTCCCAAATAAATTATATTTTCTTAGGGAATATTAAATAATAAACATTTTCTCCCATTTATTTGTATTAAATGAAAATTATTTTCACTTTATATTACAAAATAAAAAGTAAATAGCAAAGCCTGCTTTTAAAAGTTTAGTTTTTTTTTTCCCACAGCCTAAGAATTTTTAAAACACTATTGTTTGTTATATCATATCTCTGTTGAAATGACTTTTCAGTTACATGTTTAACTACCAACTGACCTAATGTAAGAACCTGAGCCAATATGTCTGCAGTTTGGAATGATATAAATTATACATTCCATTTACACAAGTACAGTTTTTAAGTAAATGATACTAGTTTAAAGAAATTGTTGCCGTTTTGTCATTATTATCAATATCAGTATTAAAAAAAAATTCCATTGTTTGTTTAAAAAAATGTATATTTTTACATTATTACACTTTTTTCTTACAATTATAATTTTATTTCCTTTAAAAAATATGTTTAGTTTTGGTATAGCTTTCCAATCTCAACTCAAAGTTTTGATTTAGTTTTATAATCTAAATTAAAACAAAACTAAGTTTTAGTTTGGCTTACTCAGGTTACTCACTCTGCAACTAAAAAATAGCATAGGATTTATTGACTGTTAGATTTTTACTCAGGGAAACCAGAAAAATATTTATTTATTTATTTTTTAAGTTTAATTAAACATAATATTTTTCTTTTTATCCTAAAATCTGGTATTCTATTCTTGAGTAAGAAACCATATTCAATAATGTTTCCATGTGGTAATTTCATATTTCTAAGAATGGAACTCAAAAGTTGTGAAAACAGAACACTACAAATAGAAAATGCTCGCTATTTGAGGAATTAACAAAAGCAATTACATACAGAGATAAACTTCTAGTGTGCTTTAAAAAACTACAAAAATTCAAAGTTTAATCAAGAGGGAATGTATAATTTGGAACATAGTTACTTGTAATAAAATATGTTTTTTTTTTTTTTTTTTTTTTTTTTTTTTTTTTTTTTTTTTTTTTCCATCGCAGTTGTACTTTTTTAATGCAAACTGCCCATGTTTTTGCAACATTACTGTACATTATGGAGGTAAAATGGAGGTAAATTTTAGATTCAATACCTTGAAAAAACATTCAGTTAATCAGCTATAACGAAATCTTGAAAAATGCAGCATAGTAGTGCCACATATAGGGCAATTTACACCAAAAACTAAACAACATCAATATATATCAGGAACTGTCTGAAGCTGTAGTTTGATAAAAAATCGTCCTTTAGTCCTTGAGATAGAGCTATTGCGATAATCATGAATAATGCAGCACAGCAGCGTCATCTGTTGAGCGATTTACGCCAAAAAGTAATGTGCACAAAGTTATATCAAAGATTAACTTAATCTGAAGTTTTATGAAAATACATACATTAATTCTTGAGATAGATCTATTGTGGAAATTATGAATAATGCAGCATAGCAGCGCCATTAGTTGGGCGATATACACTAATAACTAAACATCTCGAGTTTATATCAAGGTGTAACTGAATCTAAAGTTTTGTGAAATTATGTGCATCAGTTCTTGAGATCGAGTGCCCATAAAATTTTTGTCCCATACAGACTTAGAGTGACAGATATTTTCCAAAAACTATCAAATCGTGTTTAGGACCTTCTAAAACGTTTAAATACACCGAAAACTGGAAGTCAAAATTTTCACGAATTCAATACTTACTTCTTGAAAAGATAGAAAAAAGTAATAAATGCATGCTTCAAATTTTATGTTAAATTTTTAATTTTACCATTTATATTAATCAGCATATTATTGAAATAATTTTGCACATGAATTAATTTTTAAAAAGAGAAGTTGCATTTAATTATATATCTAGATTTTTTCATGTAATCCTGTTTTTGTGAAATTGTGAATTTCTTGTATATATACTTATACAAAATGTATTCAGAATTTATGAATAAGAAATTATTACTATTTTTAGAGTCCTATTTAGACATTTTAAATAAGGTTATTTATGCATTTATACAACTTCATAAGATTCAGCTGCTATATGGCATGAGATTTTTTTTTCTTCAATCACTACTTTTGCGAAAGATTTAATTTGTAGATTAAACTTTTTTTCTGAAATGTCTATTTTCAAGAGAAATTTTACGAAGGGTCTTGTGTTTCAAACAAGAAAAAAATAAGAAGGATCCTTTCAAGTCTTCTCAAACAGATTTCTGCTCAGAGATCAGATTACCCACATTAAAGTTTTCATGTGGGACACTCAACATAAAAATAAATAAAATAAAAAGTATGAGAACGTAGTTATTACTAAATTTTCACTATATTATTTCATAAATGAAATTTCAATTTTTCCAGTTCGGAAAAATTGAAAAATAAGCCTTCGGAAAAAAACCGAAAAAAGTGGTTTTTTTCCCAATTTTTCCGGTTTTTTCCGAGCATTCCCATCTCTAGTTGCACCATAAATTAGAAGATAATTTCAATTTTAAGAACACATTTTTGACTTTTCGGAACCTTTAAATTTGCTAGTTAGTAACTCAATTAATTATAAGAATGTTAAAATTCTGAGTCTTAGGTGCATCATGATGTACTTTGTGCTGGCCTAACAAAACTTTTCAGCCTTGTATGTGCCGTAAATTAAGATAACCACCGCACATAGACAGAAACTTTGCTTTCTTAGTATAGATGTGCTTAGTACTTTTTATAACATATGGACTACAAGTATCAAAAGGTAGTACACTGGTGGCTAACCGCCTATGAATGTTAGTACTTATTTGACATCATGTGTTTTACATAACCACATTTAAAGTACACCAGGGATGAGATTTTCACTTTTTTGCCCACCAATAAATTCTTATAGAAAATGTTGTTTTGTTAAATTACAAAAATGTTCTGATTAAATAATATGAAATTTTCTTTATCAAAATCTGATGTACAAAAAAGCAGAAATTCTCTAATACACCTAATCTTTACCTATACACATGTTTTCACAAAAAGTATGTTTTGTTAGTTTCTTTCTAAGGTTTTTAACATTTAAAAATTTCTTACAACTATAGATAAAAAAGTTTAGTGCGTGTAATGTGTAAATAAACTTGCATTCTATGAGCACTTCATATAGCTGTTTAACATTAATTAGTGAAAAAGAGTAATTCATTAAAAATCTCTAAGATTATATAATGATTTGGTATTCCGATATATATTTTAAAGAAATGCAAATTTTGTCCCAAAACTCTAAAATTATTCTCCGAATTAGAATTAATTTGCATAATTAGAAAACTTATAGTATCTCTCCCTGCATTGGAAAACTCGTTATTTTATAATCAAAATTCAAAGGAAATGTAGTGTATGATTTCATGCGCCAGAAATTTCAAAAATTTGTACTTCATATTAGTGTAAATTCATCTGAAACAAGAGTAAAGTAGAAAATTAATTACAATATATTTGAGCACCAAAATAGAAATAAAAATTTGACCAATACAAATAATTTCAAGTATTAATTTACAAATGTAAAATAAAAAATACCATACATATATAATATATTTAATATATATCAAATAAAATTAGCATAATAATTTTACTATTTATATTTTAAAAGACAAACATGCGTATAGCTGATGTTATTTTGCGAATGACAACACTTTTACTAAAAAACGTCGGTTTTGCAAGTTTTACCACTGCAATTAGTTTAATTTTTAAGCATCGCACATTTTCAATTTGTATACCATCATACAGGAAAAAAGTCAACTTTTAAATGCAATTTTGTTAAAAGGGGTTTTTCATTTAACTGATGTTTACAAGCAATAATTATATTAATCTAATGTATATCTCATGCAAGCTCCAATACAGAATAATAAATTTTGACCTAAAACTATATAAATAGATCAGCATTTGTCTCTAGCTAGTTTTTCATAACGAAATTACAAATTCAACAATCTGTTATATTATGTCCTTTGTATTTCACAGCTGCCTAGAATATAGAATGTTGTGAGTGTAATGACTGATGATGTGTTTTTGTTTTATTTATCGGCGCCGCTCTTTAGTCACGTGACGAGCGGACGAGAGTGTGGGGAGAGGAAGGGGTACGAACACACAGAGAGAGGTGTGTGTGCCAGAGGTAAGCGGTAGACCTGCGAATGTTTGATGCAGGTGAAGAGATTTTAAAAATATTCTCCCATTGGAATATGGGTGTGCTACGGGCACCGTGTTTATTTTTTTATTGAAAGTAGAGTTGTGTAGAAGTCTTCAGAATGTGTAATCCGGTACTCTATATTTAATTGTTTGTGTTTTTTCAAGTCTTGCTGTTTAGTCCCTTTTTTGTGTTCCGTGTGTCAAATAAACTTTCGTGTTTTTTGTCAAGCTGGATTCTTTTGGATTATTTCAACATACACAGGTGTTCCGAAGAAATTTATGAAGAAATAGGGAGAGCGTATATCACAGTGAGAACAAATTAACGCCAGTTATATGCGTGAATCCATGGATGTCAAAAAAGGTCTTAAAATTCCTTAATTTTGATTACTTTTCGAGATAGCAATTTTTCCATAATTCTTAATAATATTTCTGTAATGATGATATATACTAAATTATTCCATTTTTGCACATAAAAGAGAGAAAGGGGAAAGAATATAGTGTTACACTTTTTTCCTTTTAGATTATTTTTTAATTATAATTACGTTTTAGTGGAATAGACTGTGAAAATAATATTGTGTTCGAATGCAAACTTATTTTCACTTATTCAAGCTTCAGGAATCAGTTTATTTTTAAAATATATAATTACTGGGGACGTATTTTCATTGCAGACTTGTAACTTTAATTTTATAACTTTTAATATTTATAATAATTAGGTAAAACAATTAAAAATTTCAATTTGTCTAAAATGTTTTTTAAGATTGTCAGAAGTATAACCCGTTCAGTATAAGAGTTCAAGTCTTGGAGACGAGCGACACGTATACGTGCCGCAAAAAAGATCTAATACCTCATTTATCCGCACCAATAATTTTTTACTCTAAAATTTGACTTATTTAATCGGAGCATTTTTTTTTTCGATTTAATAACACACAAATTTCTGTTTTTAAAAACTGGTGACAAAGCATTAACATTTTCGTAAGAGGCTCCAGTCTCGAAGAGTTTAAATATGACTTTAAAACGCAACTTATACGTTCCAGTAATTTATTTTTTTTTAATTCTGATCTTATCACCTTTTGACAAATAGTCTATAGCGTCTCATTCCTGCACTATTCCTTGCGGGAGCGATGAATAGGGGTTAATCCATTTCAATACTGGTGGAAAAGGTAGGCGAATTCTTGGAAAATGCGATTGATTTTAATCGATCTAATAGTTTTTATAAAGACAATTGTAGTACAAACCACGATAAGCTTACAAGGCGGAATGGATAGAGCATTGAACTCGATGCAAAGGTTTGTGGGTTCAAATCCAAACGCAAAATTGGATTTGTGCTTTTTTTTATTTATTAATTGCTTTATGCTATTGCTTTTATATTAATAAATGAGATATTTTTGAGAAAGGTAATTTTTTACTTTAATAATACAGAAGCACACGTGTTTCCATTATACATACTTGCCAACCTCCCGCTTTTTTATTAATGAAAAAACGCAAATTCAACCAGAAAAATTATCAAATTAAATGTTTCTAGCTTCTATGTAGTACACATTTGAAATCTGCATAATTTTATTTATTGAATAAAATTTCTGGTTGAAAGTACGTTTTGTTGAATTTAAAAAAGCGGGAGGTTGGCAAGTATGATTATGAAAATAAAATACTTATTTAAAATACGTATAAATGAGATATTTCGCCATGAAAGTTTTACATTTGAAAGATTTTTTATATATTATTCAAAGTATCGTTTCAAAGTGACTTATATATATATGTATATTAAACAAATGAAAAAATAAGTATTGAGCAAAAATAACAGTTAAAGCGTAAAATTATTATTTGATTATAAATTAGTTCTTGGCTAAAAATTATTATTGTGGTTTGCGGAGCGAGTTTCTCTCATCTCCCAACCTTCCCACCTGAATTTCGAATATACTTAAGATCCCACAATAGTCACTGAAAAAGATCCGGATGATAATGTAAAGTCTATGGCAGCGTTTTTTTCAAATATCTCTCTCAATTTTTAATATTTTTACATGATTTTTTTTTGTATGGGATAGCTGAGAATGATCTACAACCGGCTTAGTCTTTACTTTTTCGATTTTGCTTATATATTTTTTTATATTATGATAGTTTCAATTTCTGAACCGGTTTTGAAATTCAAAGTATTTTTTTTTAATCTGAAACCAAAATTGAAAAAGTAAAAACTAGGTCGGTTGTAGATCGTCCTCAGCTATCTTACACCAAAAAAATCATCTAAAAATCTTAAAATTTGGGCGAGATATTTGAAAAGAACGCTCCCATAGACTTTATATTATCATTCGACTCTTTTTCAGTGACTATTGTGTGGCCTTAACCTTTATTCATCGCTCCCGTAAAGACTAGTATGAAAAGAGACGATAGTCAAATAATCTCTTTCTTTCTTTCTAACCGATGACCAGGCCCCTACCTGCCGAGTTTTCTCAGCTTAACGAGTTAGATACCTGGTATCGGGGCGGACGACCGCCTAATTGCCACGTAGTGGCAATAAACTTTGCTTCGCATGCCTTCATTTCTGCAGTATTTGCTTGTCGTTGAGCATACTTTGTTTCGCTTGTTAATTAATGGTACATCCTGATGTTTGAACTGCAAATGGCTTCGCAAGATGGTCTCGTAATTTAGAGCCTTGATCCGATGACGAGACCTTCACCTGGCAAGACACATCCAGAGGTATAATTCACAGGTAACTTGGAGGACTTTGCACCCACGACGGATTTTACATGCACCAGGCGCCATTAGCGTACATGATGGAATTTTAGCCGGCAAAGTGGGGACGATCTACGCAGACAAGTGCCGAGGTCGGCTGATTGTGGCTAACGGTTGCTGGACTGAGTACGTAGTTTATTGCCTTTGTGAATGTACTGAGTTTGGCGCCGCACACCACTCCCACTCGCCGTGCCAGGTAAAATGGGGCTGGAGCTAAAATTATTTTTTGAGCCGAAACGGTGGCATGTTCTTAGCAGACAACAGGGGGGACAATTTTGAGGGAAATTTAGAAAAGTAAATAACCAAAACTAAAAAGGCCGAAATGCTAAGTAGTGCCTAAGAAGGGAGAATTTTAGGACCGAAAAGCAAGGCAGTCGAATCGCTTCTGATGGTGACGAGAATCCTCCTTTCTACCGTACGCCAAAAAAAAAGAAAAAAAAAGAAACAGAGAGAAAAAAATAAAAAGGTGCTCTATGGGCTGTCCCATTGGAGCGGGTCCGGTAGCATGTGCGGACAGAGTCCAAATGCACCTAATAAAGATGCGTACTGTCACTAGAAAAAAAAACAAGGGAAGAAACGAAAAAGGAAAACCCCGAACACGTTTCGGACCGCACAGAGTCCCTTGAGTCTCTGCGTCAATGAGGTCAACGTGTGCGGTTCGGAGTAAGTGGACTAGTAGGTTGCTTCCCATTGCTTTTCGGACCGCCCAGGGTCCCGTGAGTCCCTGCGTGAATGAGGTCAACTTGAAAGCCTGAGAGGCGTTAGCCAACTAGGGTGGGGTTCCAGAACGATGTCGGACCGGCCAGAGTCCCTTGAGTCTCTGCGTCTAGAGGTCAACCTGTACGGTTCTGGTGCAGTGGACTTGATTGGTGCTCCCGAATCTCTTCGGACCGCACAGGGTTCCTTGAGTCCCTGCGTCGATTAGGTCAACTTGAAATTTTCGGGAGCCAAGTCCTAGGGGAGGGAATCCTGGAAGGTAAATGGGTTAGTAACATTGCTATTGTTTAAAATTAACCAGATAGTTCACTTAACCCAAGCACTCCCCGTAAATTCCCCTTTGATTTTTTTTTTTTTTTTTTGTAATTTATATTTTATGTTATTAGATCTGGACGGACAAGCAGTTATAATCTTAGCTATACACTGGCCATTACTTTCGGTTTCTTAAGTCAAAAATGCTTTAATTACCGTAAAATGGGGTGAATAGGAACGAAACTTCCCTGTCATACAAATAAATTCATTATAAATTTATGTGATGATATTTTTAGTTGCCAATTTTTTTATAAGAAGGTAATAACATTAAAAGTTGGGAAATTCAGTTTTGACATGTTGGCACCACTAATGAGGTATATAAAAAACTTCAAGAGGATCCTCAAAAACCTCATTTTTTCAACGTCTTCAAAACTTTGTATGTAACTGCAGTATTTTTCGTATTCTAAACCTAAGATAAAGTATTTTTAATTATTGATAGACCTGTAAACGATATGCTGTATTAAATTCTACTTATTTCTAAACTACATAATGAAAAAATGAAAAATGGCTTGTAACATCAGAGGTTTAAGATTTACGGGGTGAATCGAAACGCGTTTTCTCTCATGATTTATTTTTCTATACAGTTATAGTTTCATGTAATATATGAAAACATATGTATGAATATGTAGAGTAACAATATTTTGTTGGTTCAAATTACTTGAAGAGCTTAAAGATGCCAAGAAATTACTTGGTTAAACAAAAAAGTCAATTTCTAATCCAACATACATGGAACACACGATAAAAGAATTTAAAAATAGCAAATTAGTTAGAAAAACTGCACAGAATTATTCTATTATTCTCTGACATCCACAACGTTACAAAAACATCTCAAAATGAAAAAGCAATTAAAAAAGAAAGGGATGCAAACAGTACTAGGGCCTAGGGATGAGGGCGTATTAGTAGATCGTATTGATACATACAGCGATTGGGGCTACTCAATAGATTCACTTACCCAATGACTACTAGTAAAGGATAACACAGAACAGGGCTGAATTTGTATTAAATTCTGCTTCTGCAATTCGAATATAATTTCTTAAAATAAATTTTAATTATTCTTGATTTCAACGTTGTTTTCTTGTTTTTAAAAAGGCATATCTTTATATATATGTAAAATAAATGCTTGGTTTCACAGTAACTACGTGTTCCTATTCCTCCCTTATCATTATTACCTGTTTTTATTGACCCTATTAAAGTTGAAATCGAAATAATTAAAGATTACAACATTTGTTTCTATTCACCCCTATCTGCGGGGTGAATCGGAGCACCATTAAATAAATATATAATATATATATAAACAGTAAAAATGTTTCGTTTTTGCTTAAAAAGTAAAGAACAAAACAAGACTGAAGTTTCTAGTAAAAAAATAAAAAAATAAAAAAAATCAGTTGTTGCTTTTTTTAAACTTTAAAGTTGAAAAGTGTTCCGATCCACCCCATTTTACGGTATATAAGATACATTTTATTCTCCTTTTTTACTGTTGTCAAGAACAATTTTTGAAAAGAAAGATGATATCTAGTGAGACTGGACATACTTAAGCAAACAGTTAATATCTCAGGATTCTAAGTTAAAATTATAACTGTTCGAATGTTTAGAGTGTTTATTCTAAAACAGTAATATTTACAAACGTTAAATTACTTCATATTTCAGAAGTGACATTAATTAACTCAACTGTTTACTTTAAAACCATAATAATTATAAATGGTAAATTACTTCATAACTCAAAAGTGACATTAATGATATTAATATAATATCATTGTTTATTTAAAGCAATTCATAAGTAGTTGATTGCACATGATTGTGAAATCATTTTTGTTGATTACTTCAAGGACAATATTTTACTGTGAACGAACTTACTTCAGTTTCTCTTATGTCTTTGTAAAGCACACACGGTGCTTATAATTCTCTTCGCTATGATTTCGCATACTTGGATAATATGTTAATCCAGTAACCGCAGCAGGAAACTGCATTCCTGTATCTTGTTTTCAATTTACTAAATGTTTCTTTAAGTTGTTAATATAACGCAAAAAAGATATATTAGTGTGAATTTATTTACACTTGACAACACCAAAGAACTGCTTCGTGAACCTCGGACACCAACATTATGGAGGCACCACCGGCGAGATAACCTGCACACATCGCTTTTTATGGATTACTTCGTTTCAAAGTCGCCGTAAAGGAGCACCCTTCAGCCCAGCTGTTTCAGATAAGTACATTTTGGTTTATTATCAGTTTGGCTTTGTTTTTTAACTTGGTTCCCTCATTATTTTAATAATGAGTCAAGAAGATTTAGAAAAGACAGCAATAAATTTACGTGGCAGAGCTAAATCTGCATTAACACGTATCACGAACTTCATTGACGCTGATCAAGTTTTTCAAAAGAATGATTTATTGAATAAATTAGAAAAATTAGAAACAGCTTATTTCGATTTTGATAAATATGATGCACAATTACCAGAAGAATCCTCGGAAATGGAGGAATTTGAAACAAAATATTATGAAACCAAAGCCAAACTGCAATCAGAACTTGAAAAATTTTCTATAAATAGTATGAATGCACATTCTCAAGTTGTTAATGAACAATTACCTATAGTTAATACAACTAATAATTTTAAATTACCCAGATTGAATATTGAGCAATTTGATGGTAATTTCAAAAACTGGATGTCATTTAAAGACTTATATTTATCGTTAGTGCATAATAATGCCAGTATAACAAATATTCAAAAATTTCAATACTTAAGAGGTTTGCTCGGTGAAGAGCCATCTTCAATTATAAAACATATACCCATTTCTGAAACCAGTTATGCAGAAGCATGGGAAAAATTATTGTCAAGATACGACAAAAAAAAAACAAATTGTCGCAGCTCTTATCAAAACATTTATGGATATACCTCCCATTATTCATGCTAATGCACTTAACTTACGCAATATATCAGATATCTCTGACGAGGTAATTCGTGCTCTCAAATCAATCGATGTTAAAGCATCAGAGAGAGACATTTGGTTAATTCATATTCTTCTTCAAAAGGTTGATAATAAAACACGTGAAGAATGGGCTCAATATTCATCAAAGGATGATTTTCCTTCTTTTGATCAATTTATTCAGTTCATTAATGACAGATGTTTATCTTTAGAATTGTATAATAATGATTATACAGGGTTACATAAAAAAGAGAAACAATTTAATTTTCACAAAGCTCCCGCCAATAACGTTATCAAATGTTTATTTTGTAAAGCTAATCACTTATTGTACAAATGTATTAAATTTAAGGAATTAAATGTAAGAGATAGAAAACAATTTGTGAGAAAAAACAAATTATGTAGCAACTGTTTGTCTGACAAACACTACACATATCAATGTAATTCTACATTTAGCTGTCATCATTGTCAGCTCAAACACCATACGCTGTTATGCGAGAATAAACTACAAAATTATGCGATGTCAACTTCACGTTCGAATGAAAAACAGAGTCGGAAAAGCAAATCTGATTCAGAGGACCTTTCGATTCCTGATGATAATAAAAAAGAAGTTTCTCCTTCAATAAATTCTGTTCAAACATCTTTCGCACTTTTGCCCACTGCTACAGTATATATTTATGATTGCATGGGTCAAAAGCACACGTTAAGAATTATGTGTGACAGTGGCTCAGAATCTACGTTCGTTTCAGAATCATGCATGAAAGTGTTAGGATTCAAAAGGAAAAATGCCAGATTTCCCGTGAAAGGTCTTTCTAATTCAAAAATCGCAGTAACCAAGGGTTACGTAATGATTGATCTTATATCAATTCATAATGCTGACAGCAAGTTGTCAGTGAAAGCTTTTATTTTAGACGAATTAACAGCTCCATTACCTTCTGAGAAAATAAGTGAAGAGCATTATTCACACTTAAAAAATGTAAACTTGGCAGATCCACATTTTGGGACTCCAAATAAAATTGATGTTATTTTAGGATCAGATTACTTTTTTTCTATTTTGCTTCCTGGTCAAATAACATGTGCTCAGAGCAGTTTAATTGCGCAAAATTCCATCTTTGGCTTTCTCGTATCGGGAAAAATGCCTCATCTTAACACGACTCCTAATTCAATGCATAATTTACATATTTATGAACTTAATATTGATAATGAATTAAAACGATTTTGGGAAATGGAAGAAGTATTCAATAATAATGCTCAAATTCTATCTCCAGAAGAACAATTTGTTGAATCCCATTTTCAGAAAACTTACTCAATCAATTCCGAGGGTCGTTTTGTAGTAAAATTACCTTTTGTAAAATCTACGACAGAATTAGGTAATTCTAGACCTGCCGCAATTTCTCGCTTGTTGGCGATGGAAAGGAAATTTAAAGAAAACCCAGAATTCGAAAAGCAATACAAGGATTTTATGCGCGAATATATACAGTTAGGCCATATGGAATTAATAACACAAAATGACATTAACGATTCAGAAAACGAACAATATTTTCTTCCTCATCATGCGGTTATTAAACCTTCTAGTACTACTACCAAGTTGAGAGTTGTGTTTGATGCATCATGTAATACTTCAAAAGGTAATTCCTTGAATTCAATTTTGGGAGTAGGTCCTAAATTACAACGGGACATATTTGAAATTTTACTTAATTTTCGAGTTCCGAAAATTGTTTTTTGCGCTGACATAGAAAAGATGTACCGCCAGATTTTAGTTTCTGAAGAAGATCAAAATTATCAGAAAATAGTTTGGAGGTTTAACTCTAATGAGGAAATAAAAAATTTCAAATTAAAAACGGTTACTTATGGGCTAGCTCCAGCGTCTTATCTAGCCACTAAATGTCTCAAACAAATTGCTGATGATTATACAAAAAATGCTGTTATTTCTCAAACATTAGAGAAAGATTTCTATATGGATGATCTACTTTCAGGCTCAAACACTGTTAGCGAGGCAATAGAAACTTGTAAAGAAATTACCGATGTTTTGCACGCGCATGGTTTCCACTTAAGAAAATGGAATTCAAATTCAAAGGAATTTCTTAGAGAGTTTGAAGATGATTCCAATACCGAATCGAATTTTGAAATAATTCCTAATGATAACGGAAGCTCTAAAGTTCTAGGATTAAGCTGGAACTCTTCTTCAGATACTTTTATTTTCAAGGTTTCACTAAATCTCACTCCACCTCTTACAAAGAGGCAAATTTTAGCAGAATCTGCTAGAATCTTTGACCCACTGGGTCTAATTTCCCCATGCACTGTAACTTTAAAAATATTTTATCAAAAACTGTGGTTGACAAAAGGGGACTGGGACACTATTATTCCAGAACATCTAACCGAGGAATTATTCAAATTTCAAAATTCATTCAATGAAATCGATCAATTTTCGATACCAAGATGTGTTACGCTTTCATCCGAGAATGCCTTTGAATTACACGGATTCTCCGATGCGTCAACACTAGCTTATGCTGCCGCAATTTATTGCCGACAAACTTGCAATGGAAAAACCAATGCTTTTCTTTTGGTTTCTAAAACAAAAGTTGCACCAATCAAGCAAATTTCTGTCCCTAAATTAGAACTTTGTGGTGCTCACTTATTATCTAAATTATTCCGCACAGTTATGGACACACTAAAGAATTACAAGTTCGATATTTTTGCATGGACTGATTCTAAAGTAGTCCTTTCATGGTTATCCGCACACCCCCGCAAGTGGAAAACATTTGTGGCGAACAGAACCTCTCAAATAACAGAAGTTTTACCTACGAAGCACTGGGGACACGTTCCCTCAAAAGAAAATCCCGCAGATATCGCTTCTCGCGGTATTGACCCAAAGGGTTTGCCGGAATGCGAGCTATGGTGGAAAGGGCCAAGCTGGCTACTTCTAGACCCATCTAATTGGCCGAAAGACGACTTAAATGTTGACGAATTCGATGAACAAATCAAATCTGAGCAAAGATCGGATCCCATTTTTTCATTTCACATGCAGCCTTCAAATGATGTACTAGATAATTTGTTTCAAAAGCACTCTTCACTTTCAAAAATTATCCGCATTCTGGCATATTGCCTAAGATTCATTAAAAAATGCAAAAATGCTAATGAATATCAAATCCCTTCAACAGTACTTACATCTAACGAAACAAAATCTGCTGAAGAAATTATAGTTCTTTGGATTCAAAATTCTTACTTTAAAGAAGAGTTAAAATGTATCAAGGAACAAAAACCTCTAGCTAAGAAAAGCAAATTACACTCCCTATATCCGTTTATTGACGCTAAGGGTATCTTACGGGTGGGAGGACGCCTGCAAAATTCACAGTTAGCATTTAATCACAAGCATCCTGTAATACTTCCATCACAACATAAAATGAGTGAACTATTGATAATACAACAGCATATTGCCACTTTACATGCTGGACCTTCTCTACTATCGCACATTATAAAACAATCTTTTTGGATAGTTGGTGGAAAAAAGCTCATCAACAAATGCATTAATAGATGTTTAAAATGTTTCAGATATAAGAAAACTATTACAACTCCTCCATTAATGGGGAATTTACCTAAACCTCGAGTAAATCTTGAACGCCCCTTTTTTGCCAGCGGAATTGATTACGCAGGCCCCATATCCATTAAATTTAGCAAGGGTAGGGGTGCAAAAACAACTAAGGGTTACATTGCCTTATTTATTTGTCTTGCTACGAAAGCGGTCCATATAGAAGCTGTAAGTGACCTAACAACTGAAGCATTTATAGCAGCTCTTCGACGTTTTAGTGCAAGAAGAGGTACCCCACGTCACCTTTATAGTGACAACGGGAAGAACTTTGTCGGGGCATCAAGAAAAATCGACCAAATACAGAGGGCATGGTTGTCATTTCCTAAAAATGAAATCATGTCTCAATATTTAACTGAAAAATCCATTGAATGGCATTTTATCCCTCCTTCTTCCCCTCACTTTGGCGGAATTTGGGAGGCTGCAATAAAATCCACGAAATACCATCTCAAAAGAGTAATAGGAGCGACACTTCTAACTTTCGAAGAGCTCGCCACCCTACTTAGCCAAGTCGAAGGCTTACTGAATTCGCGACCTCTTATACATTTAAATGACAATGATAGTGACTGCATAAATGTTCTCACACCCTCACATTTTCTTACAGGTGATGTAATTTTCTCGCTACCTGAAGAGACCTCATCTATTACGAGCAACCCTAGAAATCGCTGGGAGCTGCTGCAAAATTTAAAAAGAGGATTCTTCCATCTATTTAAGAAGGAATATTTGAGCTCGCTCCAAAAAAGAGGAAAGTGGAGAGTCGAGCAACGTAATCTTCAACCTGGACAAGTTGTGCTACTCCTTGATGATGCCCAGCCACCAGACTCTTGGCCATTGGGCCGGGTAAAAGAGGTGCATCCAGGAAAAGACGGACATGTCCGTGTTGTGACCATACAGTGTAAAGGATCTTATTTGAGACGACCAGTACATAAATTAGCTCTTCTCCCTATATATCAGGACTAAGGCCTGATAGGGTGGGAGTGTGTTCGAATGTTTAGAGTGTTTATTCTAAAACAGTAATATTTACAAACGTTAAATTACTTCATATTTCAGAAGTGACATTAATTAACTCAACTGTTTACTTTAAAACCATAATAATTATAAATGGTAAATTACTTCATAACTCAAAAGTGACATTAATGATATTAATATAATATCATTGTTTATTTAAAGCAATTCATAAGTAGTTGATTGCACATGATTGTGAAATCATTTTTGTTGATTACTTCAAGGACAATATTTTACTGTGAACGAACTTACTTCAGTTTCTCTTATGTCTTTGTAAAGCACACACGGTGCTTATAATTCTCTTCGCTATGATTTCGCATACTTGGATAATATGTTAATCCAGTAACCGCAGCAGGAAACTGCATTCCTGTATCTTGTTTTCAATTTACTAAATGTTTCTTTAAGTTGTTAATATAACGCAAAAAAGATATATTAGTGTGAATTTATTTACACTTGACAACACCAAAGAACTGCTTCGTGAACCTCGGACACCATCAATAACGTTACAATTATAGACAAAATATTGAAACCCATTCCGCAATTATTATGAGTTACATCATCTTTCAAGAGATAGAATAAGATTGAATTCAGTTCAAATCTCCTAAAATTGAGTGAAGATTGAGTACAAAGCAATGAGAAAGCTAAAACTGCTGCAAACAAATATTTATTCAAGATTTATGTCAAATGTGTTTTCATATGATTTGTGTTATAGCGTATAATAAACAGCAATGTAGAGATAGAGTCTAGAATAAATTTTAGCAGATATTCTGGTGCACTATTTAGGAGTACATGACATAGAATTAATATAATTTCGTACATTTAGTAGATGAGCTAATAAATATGAATTTTAAAGTGTGAGAAAGGCAAATATGTGAAAATATATTAATAGGGCTGTATTTATTAAAGTTTTAAATTACAGAAAAAATAATAATTTAATAAATTTCCAACAAAGCTAATCTTATAAAAAGCTATAAACAATTTTACACAATATGTAATATAAAGGTCCACTTCATCAGGAACCAATAAACTTCCTAAACATGTAATAAATATATAATAGACATTTGGAATAATAGAGGATCCACGTCCTTTAGATTTTGTAACCTTTAGATTTTGTAACCTTTAGATTTTGTTAACCTTTATACAAATAATATCTGATTAGTTTTTGTTGTATATTTCTCAACAGGTGACGCTACTAAGTTGCATTATTTACCATTTCCTGAATAGCCATAGCTCAAGGACTAATGCTTAAATTTTTATAAAACTTTAGATTAGTTAGTACTTGATAAACATGGCACTGATTAAGTTTTGGTGCAAATCGCTCAACAGGTGTCACTGCAATGGTGCATTGTTCATAATTTCACAAAACGTTAGATTTTGTTAGACTTTCATGTAAACTAGATTTGATTAGTTTTTAGCGTATATCGCTTAACAGGTGACGCTGATATGATGCATTATTTAGAATTTCCTGAATAGCTCAAGAACTAATGAATACATTTTTATAAAACTTTACATTTAGTTAGTACTTGATGTAATATGGCGCTGATGTTGCATGTGATGTTTCCCAAATCGAATCAAAAAAATTATCCGATTAAATAATGGAAAATTTGCTATAAAAGTTTACTGGGGAGAATAATAGATCTTAACCCTTAAATGCATATTGTATCATTTTCGATACCATAAGTGTTCCCGATTTATTGGGGGTTTTATTTACATATTCCGTATTCTCACCAGAAATTTAAAAGAGCAATTTTCACTTTACTTAATGACAGACCATTCGTAATTAAATAAAAAAAAAATTACTATTTAGATTTTCAGGTATAAATTCTGATTCTTTGAATTGCGCATTTTTTGGAACGCGTTCTATCCTGAGCATTTAAGAGTTGATTGGCAAAAGCACGGTGCCCGTACGATGTACAGACAAAGCAAGGAAGCTGTTAAATAACGTTGGCTTATTCAATCTAGAAACTAAAATTCTTTATTCTGATATAGGGACCAGTACTTTACGAAATTTCTGGTGCTAAGACACCTGAAATCCTTTAATACTCTCATGTTTATCATAATAACCGAGAACTAAAGTGTTCGAAATACAGAAACTTCCGTGTCAGATCATGAATGTTTGCACTAAAAAAGTGTAAATTCATATGTAAGTGAGCCTTAATTTTTTTTTCTAAAATTCGCTGTTTATCTTATATCTCAGTTTCTATCACCTGGTCTCCATGGTTAAACAAATACGTAGCGAATCGAGCGGGGCAAACGTACTTCTATGATGAATACAGTTGACAAAAAATGCAAAATCAAAATTAAAATGTTTTCTAAAGAAAAATTATTATCCTTACTTAATAATATAAACAACTGATAATAATAAAAAAATGCTCGTTTTTTTTTTCTTTTTGGTGGATGCAGTTTTAAACAGTTTTTGAAATATTATTGCGAGCGCTTTTTATTACTTTTAAACTACACTGTAAATAAATACTTTGTATTTCTATTGATGTGTTTTCTGTATTTGATAGATTTGTCAATTTTTTCGTTATCTTTAATTCAAACATTTCAATTTTATACCGAAAATTTTCAAACATTTTTTTTTTCTTTATGTATGAAATATTTGTCTTAAGTAAAACAAAAATTAAAATAGGAATCTTCTAGTGTGAATGAGAATTTTTTAAATAAAAAAGAGCCAAATTGTCCCTTGGTGTTTCTACCTCAAGCGTCACTTGCGCCCATACATTCCCATACAATAAATGATTGTTACAATGCTCTGAACCAACTATTAAAGTTTGTACCATGAAGAACAAGCACACCTGAATTGGAAACACCCTGTATAATAATTGAGATTATTAGAGCATTATTAACTCCGCCACATGTCTTATAGCATTAATACAGTAAATAAGGCATTTAACCTGGATTTATTCGTTACTGCCTTCGACATTTTGTATTTGAAAATATGATTCTTTAGTTACTCTTTGCCATTTTTATATAGAGCATGGGTTTTAAAACTTACAGTTACAATGCAATTTTAAAAGTCTTTATTTTGAAAATATATAAAATTGTTTCATATTTCAACAATATATAGGATTAATTCTTTATCGGGCAATCGTAATATACTTACCACTTAATTTTTATTAGAAACTGGTTGTTTAACGCCTAAATTTTTTGTGAGATAATTTGTGTTAATATTCAGCAGACGCAAAACGCACTTTTCATTTTCAAATAAACTTGTTTATAGATTCTGGTGGCAGTGAAGCTTTTCAAAAGTTTAGCCGAAGAACTGAATTGTCCGATAAAGGGTTAATATTAATATTCAATAAATATGATTAATTTTAAAATTTAACCTCTCGAACAGTGCTTAAATAAAAAATTATATTTCTGTGTCTCGAATGAATATTGTAAAGGCCTTTTTATTTGTAATAGCGCATTTAATGTGTAAAATACCTTCTGATCCTGCAAGACTTTTGTCTAGCGTGCTAAAACGTTAGCGTTGAAAACTTTGGTGTCAATTTCAATGTATTATTTATTTCAAATTCATGAAAACTTTTTTTTTTATCAGCGACCAGCGATCCAAATGTAACTTAAATATTTCCGCACATCATAACTTTTGCCATTTTTAATAGTATAATTTAATTTAAACAACAACTTACATTTATTTAAATAAAATTATTCATAAATCTTTAAAGTATCTTATTGTACCTTAGTTATTGTTGCCAAATAAAATGTATTGTACAACTATTTTGATTTGAATGGATTTTTCAATATTTTTTTATTAATCGTAAAATTTATCTTGTAAAATCAGACGAATATTATTATTATTTAGAAAAAACATGTATTAACAAATCCACCAGCTTTACAAAAATTTTTTTTTTATAAAAGGATAAATAAAGCACAAACAAACAAAAAACACTGTTGCAATTTTTCTAATAAAAAGATACATCTATCTTATTTAGAAGTAAACTTGATTAGTGCTAAATTTTCTTGAGTGCTTCTTTCCAAAACATCATTAAGTAAAAAGATTCCATCTTAGTTTGTAGAAAATAACAAATAACTTTGTATTTAATCTAATCTTAGAATGGACACATCGTTAAATTTATTCTTCACTGTCAGAAAAATTCGTCAATATACACTAAGTTATCCTCATTTTTTCACAAATAATTTCCGTACTCACAGAAAACGTATTTGATCTGTGAATTCATTTTGAACGTCGAAAAATGAGGAAGAGTTTCCGTTTATTTCTAGCACGCATGAGTATTGGGTCTGTTAGTAATAAATTCGAATTTGTTTTTAAAATGAAAAACAAAATATTCTATAGATTATAATGTCTAATTTAGTTTAAAAAAAAAAAAAAAATGTTTTCGAATTTAAAAATAAATAACAATTACTTTCTTTATTCATTCAAAAATTCTCAAAGTTCGATAAGTTGAATAAAGTTGAATATACTAAGTAATTTAAATAATAAATGCGAAATATAATATTTCGCATTTAAAATATACTTTAAGTGAACACATTTAAAAGATATTTTAATTAAAAAATAAAATGAAAAAAATTGATATTATTAAAAAAAAAAATCTTATCGAATAAAAATACAATACCCATACTTTTCCTTTAGCAATCTACGTAATATATTTAAAATTTACATTTTTATAATATATTAATACTAAACGTAAAAAAATTCCCAGCCACAGTTTCATTAAAGATGAAATCTTTCCCAAATTAACTTCAAAATTAAAAGCTTTGTAACGAAAAACACCAATCACACCCATATAAAATGAAGAGTTCTACTTTAAAGTAGTTCATGAACGTGCAACGATGGCGCTGAGGTAGCGCGTTTGTCTGCCAATGCTGGGATCGTGAGTTCGATCCTCAGCCGTGCCGGATTGATCTTTTCAAGAATTTTTTTTCAAATGACGGATATTTTACCTCTTTTGACGGAGAAAAAAATAAACGGATAATCGTCAATCTACAGACAATTTCTGGCAGCAGTGCTGCCAGTACTTTTTCTGTAAAAAGACGGAAGTTTTTTTGAGAGTGTTCTTTTGTACAAATTTGTGCATTCGGAACACAATAAAAAATCATGGGCGAACATATTCTTATTAAAACTTTATATTACCAACCATGTGATCACGAGATTGGGTAATATATATAGCCTAATAACTATTTTTCTATTCTATTTATATTAATTTTTAAACATAAAATTTCTGAACACGATTACACTAAAATATTTTTAAGAGAAATGTACCGCAAAGACAATTTCTCTTATATTGTGATAATGTTGAATGTATAAATTGTAGCCAACATTAGTATATAATTAAAATTTTAAGAAACATAGCTGCTGCATGGTTTATATTTCTGAGGAATTATTACTTTTAACTTTTAAAATCCAACCTCACATAATAAAAAGTTTAACAAAAAGGCATATATTATACACAAAAGGTAAAAACGCTCAAAACCAAGGTTTAAAAATCAAGAATGTTTGGTAGATATTTTGAATAAAACAAAAACTTTCTAAATTTGTGTGAGCATACTCACTATCAATGAAAAGTGCTAATACATTTCAGACGATAGACGTGAAATGCATTTTTATTTCTGACATTATTAAAAAAATACGCAAACTTCTATATTCACAAATATTATGCAAATAGTTACTACAATTGTGTATTTACAATACCGTAATTAGCGTTATTGGACACATTCATTTATAATAAAAACACGAACAGATAAAATATTTTCGTGAAATGATGTAGCATTTTAAGAGCCCATAAGAGGAGTTTCATGTTTGAAAGACTAAAATAAGCATAACCAATGCATTAGGTAACAATTATTCCATAGGAAATTTATTGAAAAAATTTAAAGGCATAGTACTTTGAATTATTCTGACTTAATTTTATTTATTTGCAAATAACGAAGCTTTTAAGTTTTTCCCTATCTTTATTTTGAAAATTTATAAAATTGCTCGTAGTTAAAGCAATGTAAAATTTAAAATCCAAAAATAATTTATATTTTTAAAGTATTAACAAAACTTAATAATAAAGCAAATGTAATTATGCTTTGTATTTCAATCTATCATTCTATCATCTTTTCAACAGTTCAAATTCATGAAACAAAGTTGTGCTTCATAACTGACAGTTTTTATGGATTCTATAAATCATGGTACATCGCTAAATGACAGATGCTGAAATATGCAGGAAAAAAGGCATTTAGAGAGACATTCCTGGAGACAAATCAAGAATTTAAGTTTTCAGAAAACTCTGTTTAAAGAATACAGGAACACATAAATATAGCTCTAAAAGAAAATGATGTATTTCATTGTCATTTGCAAAATAAATAAATAGAATGAAGTTAATGCATAAAAATATTCAAATAATTACAATTATTAATAATGATATTCTCAAAAAAAGAAAAAAAATCTACCGCTTTCTGAATAAAAGGGCTACACACTGCATGAACTACTAACAAGGAAGGTCTCCATTGGGGGCATACTGAGAATTTTTTGAAAAAAATACGAATTAAACTACTCATGTAGGTAATAAAGAATCAGTGAAAATTAGCGGCGGAATTTCATTATTAGATATGTAAAAAAAATAAAATAGTTTGGAATAATTGGCGTGAAAAGCTGAAAGCTACGCGGGATTTGGCGAGCAGTGCATTTCCTCGCCAAAAGCAGACGATTTTAACGAATTTGAAAATTGATTTTTATTGACTTCACTGTTAAAAATCTGCAGCATTTACTGCAACGTCACTCCACTACTTTTATAGAATATCTCTCTTCTGACCAATGAGAATGCTCCATAGCACCGTGAATTGACCGCGTCATACACTGTTAAAAATCTGCTGCATTTTGTTGCAACGCACTCCACCGCTTGTATATAATATCTCTATTCCAACCAATGAGAAAGCTAAATTTCACGGCCAAGTAACCGTTTTCTATACAAGCAAGGGAGGGCGTTGCAACAATATGCAGCAGATTTTTAACAGTGTATTTTTCAATTTGGAACAATTTTAATCAATTTAAATTGTGTTTTACATGATAAAATATATTAATTTAATTTTGTTATAAGTACATATAAACGTATATGACAAAATTACACTTAAAGTAAAGTAAAAATGCAAAACTAAAATTACTTAAATTAAACTTATTTAAATAAATTGAACATCGAAAGTTTTTCTTTAAAAAGTATTCGAAGCGTAAAAGCGTATTTTTCAAAATTTCGTTTTTTCGCCAACCGGAGATAAATCGCCAAATAAACGAAATTTTTATTATTTTTTTACGGACGTTATAAGGAAGTTCCGCCGAAATGTTTTTTATAAACATATATAACTATATGAGAAGAACATTCTGTAATTTTTTCAGATTTTTCTGAGTATGCCCGTATGGAGACCTTCCTTGTAAGAAATGAATTGACTTATCTTTAAAATACTGAAGCTTCAACTATAACCGCTTTCGTAGGGATTCATTACCACCGCGGAAGTGGAAAGTTCTTCTTTAATCAATAGTCTTGTTAACCATTTTACTTTCATTGGTTTATCTACAAATCCACAAAATTTTAATTCCGATATGCAACAACGACACCGGAATTTTAATTTTAAAAAATCCATTTCATTATGAGTGGGAAAAATCACTTTTTCTTATTTTAAAATATTTTTGTTCGAAATTACCGGTGTCATTCATTTATTTCAACATTTCAGCATTTGGCCGTTAATCACTTAATAGTCGCATTAAATTACGGTTTGAAAATTCAAATTCAATATTGCCACCGCTTTAAATATATATATATATATATATATATATATATAGTATATATATTCATCTTTCTTTCTTTCTAACCGATGACCAGGCCCCTACCTGCCGAGTTATCTCAGCTTAACGGGTTAGATACCTAATTGCCGCGTAGCGGCAATAAACCTGATCTCTTTGCTTCGCATGCCATCATTTCTGCAGTACTTGCTTGTCGTTGAGCATATTTCGTTTCGCCTGTTAATTAATGGTACATCCTCTTGTTTGAACTGCAAATGGCTTCGCAAGATGGTCTCGTAATTTAGAGCTTTGATCAGATGACGAGACCTTCACCTGGCAAGGCACCTCCAGAGGTATAATTCACAGGTAACTTGGAGGACTTTGCACCCACGACGGATTTTACATGCACCAGGCGCCATTAGCGTACATGATGTAATTTTAGCCGGCAAAGTGGCCACTAAGACAAGTACCCAAACGGCTGTGTATATATATATTTATCTTATTTAATGACAAGTAAAACGATACTGGAATAAAACCAATTACACTATTTTATAAAACTGGTGGGAATCAAACAATTCTGAATAAAAACCACGAAGGTTGCAGCCCCTGAATGTCTCGGGCACGACGATTAAGTGGTTAAAAGGTTAATGTGCAATTTTAATGCAAAATAATGGCAAAAACTGATACTCTTTTTACTGGTAGAAGTTTACTTCGGCGGTAGTTGTTCCTCCACATTGTCACAACCAAGACAACCTACTTTCGGTGTCAGTGAGATGATTAGAATACTTGTGCAAACTAACATTAGTAAAAAGAAATGGAATTTTTAAACATAATTATGGGGATAAATTTCTCATAAATAAGGCGCTTAAACAAGCCAAAATTTTCTTTAAAAGTTTACTGGTGAAAGTTTTCACTGGCAGTAATCAGAAATTGCTAATGTAATTAAAATTAACTGACGTCATTTTGTGCAATGTCCTCAGTTACTTCATTTGCAAGTGCTACAGAATGCATTTACGTACATTATTCATAACTCCAATACGAACTGTCACAAAAATTAGAGCTGTTGCAGGTAGTCTCTTTTGTAGCACATGCGTATTTTGGATACCGGTATTTTCTTAGTTATTTCTTTGTTCATATTAAATATTTAATTACAACTTGAGGAAAATTTTGACCTCTCCTCGTACTAAAGTCGAGGGACCTTCAATAAACGTTGAAAGATATTCACCAATTTTTCTGTCAGGGATCGGGACTAATATTCAGGATTAACCGGCTTGGCCTACACATCCAGCTAAAAAAATCAGATTCGCAACAGAAAATACACAAAGCTTTTTTAGATTTATTTAAACACAAACTTTTCATGGTACTTTAACATAAAATATTTTTAGAATGTTTTGTTTTGAAGTTGGCATTTCGGGATAAAAATGGAAGTCAAAGAGGCAACCTTACGATGAGCAATCTTTATATGATGTAAAAAGATATTTTTTAGAAATTCGATGGATATTTCAGGATTGTCAGTTTGGTTTAAAATTTATTATTAAAATTAATTTTTATACCAAGAACAAGGAATAGTATTTTATACTTTGTACATTAAGAGATATTTAGCAGAGCGTCCAAACTTCCGGCTCTCTGCATATAAGTATTTTAATATAGATAATGTTTTTGTTTATTTAGTTAGAACATTTGGCCTATTTAAAGAACAACATTTTCACTATGACTTGTGTGCAAGAAGCCGGAAACAAGGCAACATAGCATCTAAACATCATAAAACAAAAATTCTTCTTTTGAAATTTTCTGTATGAATTTGCATTTTCTTATTAAAACTGCAGATTGCAATCTTGGCAACCCTGACGTACAATTTTAAGCTTCTTAAAATATTAATTTATTAACACAATAAATAAAAAATAGCGACCATGTGCTTCACTTTTACTGTACAGTGTACAATAACATTTCCCTTATATGCTTAATACTGAATAGCAGAGCAACTTTGACGGGTTTCCTAGTTGACAACCAACTTAACATCCTGTCTTGTAATTGAGGTATCTTATGTTACTATTAGCTATTGAGAAAAAGTTTAAGCGTAGTATAAACTATTTAATATAAAAAAGGATAATTATTAAAGAAAAACTATCATTTTAAAAATAATGGAAATTTTTAAAGTAAAGATTTATGTTTTATAACTTAAGTCAATTAAGTTAGTGGAAAGAAATATAGTACAGTTTAGCTGCAGTTATTCAAACTACTCAACTGCGGAAAAATATTAAGAATAAATAAAAGTTAGCACTTGTTCAGGAGTCAATCTCACCAAGCTAGGGCAGGAAAAGCTGTAAAGAAGGCGGCAAAAACCACTTTTCAAAACAAGAGCACTTATCTGGGCAATATATATAGATATTTCTTCTATAAGTATAGAAGGAAAATATGTATATTTATATATATATAAGAAAACATTAAAAGGATTAATAAAGAAAAAATAGGCAGAGAGCATACTACTTGTAGTGAACATAGAGATCATCAGGTGTCAATAATAATGGAAAATTTGGGTCGTTTATGGCGATGAAGCTCGAAGGCATCATAGTCAAGGCGCTCCTCTACAATTTCATTAGGCAGATCGTAAATTTTGCTGTAAAAATTTTTACCTAGATTTTTGATATGCTGATCTTTGATCGTTGGGCACGCTTGACAGTAAAGGTGTGTTCTTTAAGTGAATCAATGATAAGTTGGGGTAAGAAGTATTCCTCTAATAAAAACTTTACGTGGACGCTGTTCCGCTGGGCTCAGAATGGTATAGGCTATAGCTTTGGTATAGAGGTATGACTGAAATTTACGAAAGTCTACATAACATATTTGCAATGAACTTTTAATAATTCACCATCCATTTTAATGAGAGGGTTATTTTAAATAAGTTCTTAAATTTTAGCTGCGAGTTCATTCCATTTTTCTTTATTTTCAATGTAGAAGGGGTTAATTTAATTTTGGGGGAAGTTGTTGTGGCTGTTGTTGTTTCAGAAGTGTACTGTGTGGCCATCGGAAGGGTTAATTACTTTCGTGCCATAACTATTAATGTTTTTATCAGCTAAAGCTATCCTTAGATGTAGATTTTTTCTTAATCGGGATTTTGGAAACCACAGTATCTCTCTTACGTTTATTTCGTTGACAAGGATGGAACCGTCATCTGGGTAAAGATTTCTTTTATGTTAGTTAAAACCTCAATTATGTCTAAATCATGATTAATCATAAATTTCTTAAATTTCTTAACTTACTATGCCTAACAGGTAAAACGGCTTAAAAATATAAGATTGTGCAAGAGGATATTCTCGTTTCATTTTAGCTATGGATCTGTATGGTAATCGTCGCACTGAATAAGTTCTTTAATATAGTTACCACAATCGGTCAGGAACATCTTGACTATGTCACTTTGTATATTGTCAAAAATCTGTGGGAACTGGCTCCAAGCATGGCGCATTTTCAAAAGTAGAGTTTTTCCTCAATTCGAGCCGAATGTGATAACCCAAAAATCAGGAAAGCGAAAAATTCGTAGCACCGTATTTGGCGACTTAACTCACTTTTGGCATAAAAAAACGAACAAAAATACAATATTAAAAATTAAAAATATAAAAAAGTATATTATATGATTTTAATACAGAATTTTTATCGGTTCTCTAACTTTTATGCATAGAACTAAAAAAATGCACAGGGTCTCGAAGGTTCAAGCAACACCAAACAATTTCCTTGTAAGTAGAGAAAGTCAGAGAATAGAACTAGTGGGACCCCAAATACCGGCGTTACGAAAAGAAAATACATGTGTTGGATTGAAAAATTCCGATTTAATATCTAAGTGTACAGTAATTCCTTAACATTCGTAAGGGGTTAGTTTCGCGGAAATATCCGCGAATGTTGACACTATCCTCTCGTGCAAAATTCCGAAACAACAGAGTGATATATTATGTAAGCCATGGATTAAACATTACTATTTCAGGAACAAACAGAAAACGAATAAAATTCGGACATTACTAGGATTCAGATATGTCTCAGATATCTTTATTTTCGACCGACAACAACAACCATTTTCTAAAAGGTTAATAAATGAAAATTCATCAAGAATAAATTTACTTTTCGAAACTTTCTTAAACTAGTGATTTTCAGGAAGAACGATTTTACTATCGAAAGAAACTTTCAAAGATCCGCAAAAACACAGTTTCCAACATTTTTATATATTTTAAATCAATTACTCCCAGACAGTTTGTAAAAATAAAAGAAACTAATCCGTAATTGCTAGCTTTCGTATAATCAATTATCTTTAGTAATTTTGAATAGAAAAATAACTTTCTTATTATTATAGATTCTTAACTCCTTAAAAGACAAAACGCTTCCATTGGTAAAATGTTGAATAGAATAAATAGAAGTGTATGTTGCTGGGAATTGATTACAATACTTCATATTAGCAATAAATGTTGGAAGGGAGGTTTCAATTGTTTTCTTAACTTAGTATCAAAATTTTAAATATATTATTTAGTGTGTATAATTTTTTATCATATATAGAGATGCAAAAAAGAATTCTAGTATATTTCTTCCTTTTGACGGAATTTCTTAAATTGTAATTCTCAGATGTTATGTGTTTTTGATTTGCATACTATTTACCGTAATTTCCGATGTATCTGCCAAATTACGGCGTAGATCAAACAATTCAGTTTTGACCCAGAAAATTTATTCAATAATTAAAGAAAAATATTTACCGCGATGTAAGGAACTATACTTTACTTTAAAAAAATTCTAGGTCAAAAAATGATTGTTTGACTTGTTGATTATACGTCGAAAACTACAGTACTAGGT
Organism: Maratus speculifer; assembly: GCA_964019185.1. Taxonomy (NCBI): domain Eukaryota; kingdom Metazoa; phylum Arthropoda; class Arachnida; order Araneae; family Salticidae; genus Maratus; species Maratus speculifer. The sequence continues at coordinate 12,237,513 of OZ025291.1, read as the reverse complement.
ACATGAATCTGTCGATCGTATATAACTCTATGAAGAAGAATTTGGGTACTTTTCGGAGTTCAGATGGTTCTTCCAGAATTTTAGTTTTGAAATGGTTTACATGTTTCACTAATTGTCTATCCAGACATATTTTCGCATTATACTAAGCAGTGAGGTTTTATGCATAATTTTGAATGTGGTGTAAAGTATTTAATAGTCTACGCTTGATGAATGATTTTTCTTTCTCGTTGGAAATTTAAACCTTTTTTTAGCTGAAAAAAAAATGTTCTATATTGTTCTTCTTTAAATTTAATTAACAAAATGTGAAAAATTAAATTGAATATTTTTGTGATTAAGCTCGTTATTTTCCTCCCTGGAGATTATTTTACAACATCTTTTTAATGGCGTTTGTTTTAATAGTTTAAACTAATTAAACATGCATGGAAATATTCCTTTAATTTAAAAAGTGATATACAAATATGCAAGGTTATAAAATTAAATATCCTGAGAGGATTTAATTAAAGTAATTAAATACTTTTTGTTATACAAAAGATTATTTGATAGTATATTTTTAATGGTGTTTGCTTAACTAGTTTATATTAGAACATTTTTATATACATAACTTTGTTTATTGTTTACTACAGTCTACGGATTTGTATAAGTTATTCGAATTAATTCTACATATACTGAAAAAAGAATACATTTTTACACGTATTTATTTGAAAAGATTATTCGAGTAAAAAATAAACATGCATATTCTTTAAAAATACTCTTCAAAATCGATGGAAATTTGCATTGAATATACAAGGTGAGAATAGCTTTGTTTAGAATTTCTAATATCTTTAAATTTCTTCCTTTTTTTACCAAAAAAAAAAACACGGAAATTTTGATAAAGGTAATATTCTGTTGAAGAACGCTTGTGCTAATCTGTTGAACAAACCTTCTTCTGTCTTTCCCGTAGTCTAATAACACCTTCTTTGCAAAACGTTTTTGATTTGGCGGTAAAATACTACCAAGGTGATTTTTAAATCATTACCTTTTTTTTGTGAGCAAAATTTTTGAGAGAAAGAAAGAAATTGTAGTCGGTTGGATGAATGTCTGGAGAGTAAGAAGGATGGGTCAGACAGAGCCGTAGCCAGAAGTGAACAATAGGGGACGGGTCAATTTTTTTCTCTCTCTCTTTGACGCAGAAAGATAAATTGGCACATATTCATATTGTAAGTGATATGTTTCTTACTAAACAGTTGTAATAACTTCATTTTATGCCAAGAAAAGTATAGGATGATGAAAATTTTGAGTGTAACTGGTACAAAATTAATTATCGTGTTAGCTTCATACGTACAAATAGGATGAGGGCCTGTTGAAACACTTATTTTAGATGCAGTTTAGTAACCCTGCAAAACTGTGAAAGGGTGTCAAAACTAAATTAGATTTTTGAACAGAATTTCATTTGAATGTTCAGAACAAAAATTCATTTGGTGACCTTGGAATCTTATACACGGGGTGGGGGAGCTGCCCATAGCGCCCCCTTAGCTACGCCTTTGGGTCAGAATAGCTCAATCGGATAGAAGGAATTTGTTTTTGACAGTTAAAAATGTTACGGCGGTGTTAACATTAGAATTATCGACAATTTTATTTCAATTTTATAAAAGTATTTCACACGACAATCTTCATTTAGATATATTTATATCATTTAATTAACCTATCATTTCCGATGTACATTTTATACAGGGTGTCCCAGAACTTTGTGTGCAAACTTTCAGAATTGGTAGAAAACATCGTTTGGAACCACAATTACATAGGAACTCATGGGCGGAAACGTCATCCTCACTTGTTAACTCTTTCACGGACAACGGTATGTCTATGAAACTCCAAATTTTTTTATACAAAAGGAACATTGACACCAGAATTTTAATATTATTTTTTAATTATTATGTATGTGAAATGTATTTTTTTATTTCTTCACAAATACATTTTTCTGCGATTTCTGATGTCAATCATATTTTTCCATATTTTGGCAATTTGTAAAAGCTACTAAGATACTTGATTTTAAATAAACATAATTTTAAATTTAATTTAAAATTAAACCATTTTTTGTAGTTTTTCCTGTGTAATAAAGCGTTCTACACTGCTTTCTGCATTGTTTCCGCAGTGTCTTCTTTGAGCTTTTCACGGACTAACCACTTCAATTGCTAAAATGTGGAAAAAATATGAGTGACATTAGAAATTGCAGGAAAATGTATTTAAGAAGAAGTTAAAAAGTACATTTCACATACATAATAATTAAAAAAAATAATATTAAAATTCTGGTGTCAATGTTCCTTTCCTTTTGTATTAAAAATTTTGTAGTTTCATATACAAACCACTATCTGTGGAAGGGTTAACAAGACGTTTCCGCCCATGCTTTCCTTTGTAATTTTGTTTTAAATGATGTTCTCTTCCACTCCTCAAAGTTTGTACACGAAGTTCTGGGACACCCTGTATGTAAAATAAAATTATAGTTCAAATTGACTAATGTCAATTTGGTGTAGATCAAAATGGCACCTGTTGTCGTTTCAAGTATTAAGAAAATAATAGATCATTTACAAATCTCAACCGTTTCTGAAAACTAAAAATGAAACGGCAGAACAAATAGCATATTGCATGAAAAAGACAGCATTCGAACTGAACGGAAAACATCCCAGTCAAATCCCCCGGGTCAAATCAAGCATGCAAAAATTCCAGAAATCACGTCCAAACGATGTAAACAAAAACAAATATCTTACAGAAAATAATGACATATTTCTCTGCCATTCAATAGAAGAAAAAGAAAAGAAAAGAACTCCAAAACAGATGGATCATTAATCATGCAAAAGTATAAATAAAAGTTCCCTCCTATTTTGGTTTTCGAGAGAAAAAAAAATAGTTTTTGTTCCTAAAAATATTATTTCGTGGTTGACGGATATTTTCTAGAAAGAAATATTGGTGTGGAAAAAAAGTTTTTCATTTTTTAAATATACAGTATTGACAGCTTGAAAAGCTTTCTATATTTAAATAATACAATAATTAAGTATTTGTAAATTGGAAAAAAATGAATGTTTTTCAGATTCATAAATGATTTCACATAAAAAGTTAAGTTATTTAATCTAATGAAAAAAAAAAATATTAAACAATTAAATTTTATCGATCTTAAAATGTGTTATAAATTACATTACATATTTCAAAATTTAGCTTTTTCAAAGACACTATCTAAAACATCACATAATACATTGACTTTAAAAGCCAATATAGGGTTTGCAGTCATGAAGAGATTCAGCAGATTTAAAATGTTTCCATACAAGAAATTTATTGAAGTTCATGTCGGTATATATGAAGATGCATTTTCCTTTTATTAAGTGGGGTAAATATTATTTTACGAAAGAACAAGAATTCTGGTAGAAGTTCTTGCACGTGCTTAAAGCAAACAAACCCTGTAATATCAAGTTTTAATACACGAAATACACAAAAAAATGTTATTATTTTGAATTGGGCTGTTGTTTGATTATGGCTGAAAATATAATTTCATGGATGTATGAAGTAATTTGTTTGAAGGTATAAAGTACAACTCAATTATTTGATATTTAACTCCTTCGGTACGAGCGTCTTTTGCAAAATTTTTAATCTTTTCCCACCGTTTTTTAAACAGATATTTTTGTATACTCAAATCGTGAAAATTCTTGGATTATCCCCTTGGGAGCAAGCGACCGTATTCGTGCCGTAAAAGAGCTAAAGAATCCTTGTTTATCTCCACCGGCAATTTTTTACTGCTAAATTTGTCTTATTTAATCGCAGTATCATATCTATTTAATAAGGCACAGATTTCTGTTTTTCTTAAACCGGTGACGAATCATTAAAAATTTCATAAAAAGTTCCCGTCGCGAAGGGGTTAGGCAAGCCATAATTACAATATAACTATATAGGTGAGAATGATTAAGAATTCTGAGCACCAGCACGTATACCATTTGCTCGTTGCCAACGGGTTGACATTAATTTGAAAGAGGTTTAATTTATTATTTAATAAAATTATCAATTACTTGCTGGATTTCAATAATAATTCGTACCTTTATTATAAAAACTTTGTTGCTCAACCATAAAAAACTATTAGCTTATTACTTAGCTTTTTTATGTCCTTTATGTAATATGCCCTTCTTTTTTTATTAATAAATATATATACACTACATGGATATGAATGACTGGACACTTTTGATTTTATACATTTTGTGAAATATTTGAAAAGATACTTGTCGGATTCTTCTGGAACTTGAGGATTATAAATATTATGTTTCACCTCATCATTTATCAACGTTCATTTGATAAGTAGGACATCTAAGTATACCGATAAAAATAGCTAAGAACAATAATAATATTTGTGATCACTGAGTACATTAAAATGCATGAAATGATTTGTTGCTGTAGAATACAGATATGTGAATACAGCGAAACATGCCCACTAATCTATATTATAAAGGCCAAACGTATCTGTGCGTAAAGCATACGTCATTTTGCGGATAGCAACACTTTCAAATTTCAAATGAATTTCGGTATTGCAATTTTTGCTACGAAAAGTTTTTTAACTTCTTAATGTCGCACATTTTTAATTTTTACACCATCGTGTAGGGGGAAAAATGTACTTTTAAATGAAATTTGTTTGAAAGCTGTATCTTAATTTGTTTTTGAAATATTATTTTTCTTTTGTAGCTTTTAATACCTCTTTTCTAATTGTGGCAACAGGAGTACTTCGTTTCTATTTAAAGCAAAGGAAAAAAGAAAAAAAATTGAATGCTGTAGCTTTATGTTGCCATTTTCTCATTAAAAGGAAAAAATAGAAATTCAAATATCTTCTGTTATAAAACCCGGTGAATTTTGACTTCATTTACAAAATTTGATTTACACGTAAAAGAATATCAACAGTTTAATATCTATTTCAGCTAATAGCCCCCCCCCCCCATTTAGACTTCAAGTTTTGAATCAAAATTATCAAAATAAGATGCCATTTTTTTTTTTTTTTTTTTTTTTTTTTTTTTTTTTTTTTTGTAACGTGAATACAGATGTGAGATGTACATTTGTAAAATTTGATATGGTGAAAATGATGCCGGGTTTAGATTTCACGGGGAAAAAAATTCTATGATTGAGTCAAAGTTGAATAAATTTTGCCTTTTATCGTTTTGGAATACTAGCATAAGAACCTTAATTGATAACTTTATCTTAATAACATATCTTTATTTTTTTACTGCTTACATATACGATTAAAGTTTAATTTTAACAATTTCTACATCTGCGTTTTATAGAAATAGTATTTTGTTAATTAGACGATAAATATCGTTTGTTTAAGAGTTAGACGTACCAATAAAAAATTCATTTTTTACTATAACTAATTTTGTAGGTTTATTATAAGTCAATGAAACAGTTCCTTCTTAAACATTTTCTTTCGTCAAAATTTGACGGGTTCTACCTTATTTTTGTAAAAGTAGTACGCATATTTATGGAGATATAGCGGCTTATATGAAAAGTTCAAAAAATTATGGTATATTTTTACAGTATATTATGCAGGGTTTACAACCAAATTTAATGTATGTTTCTGAAAAATTGTAAAAATGTAGTAGAAACATTGTAGTGTAATTGGAATGTAAATATATTAAATGTTTTATGAAGTATGAATAGTTGTAAAAAAAAATTAGCTGCACTTGCGCGAACGATAACTACAATATTTTTATGTATTTTAAATGTCAACGTTATAGAGAAATGTATAAACCAAGTCCAGTTCATTATCGTGAAAATTGCGAAAGATATAGACGTTAAGAGTAAGCTGATTTTCAGTTCTCTCTAGAAGCAGCTGAATGATAAAAAGAAAATGAAAATGAATGCTACCAAATGAATTTAAAAATCCTAAAATGACATAACCACTTTATTGATTTGTCCGTATGCTGTACGAACAATACAGTTTGCTTGATACATTTAGTAAAAACAATTAATTTTATTTCTTCTAACCATTTAAAACGAATTATTCCGTAATTTTTACAACAGACTACTTTCCAAAATATACCATACTATACAGATTATAATGATCTGTATTGACTTGTGAAAAAAAATAATTAAAATAAAAGACTATAGATATAAATTCCATTAAATCATAAAAATGAATCGCATTTTAGGTATTTAGATCCAACAGAGAAAATTTTAAAGAGTCAAAATACGCATAGAAATATTTAAAAAGACACGTCAAAACAATATGTATAAAGACATATTTTCAAGAAAAAAATTGATATATTTCTCTTCTGTTCTATGAGAAATAATTTTTTTTTCTTTTTTTTGAAAAAATAAAAGAAAACAAATAGATTATTTATCATACAAAAATATATACAAAAAGACGCTCTCAACTTTGGTTTTATAGAAAAAAAGTATCATTTCTCTCTCTATTTTTTTTCTTGGCCCAGTATGTATTACTTTACTCTTATTTTCTTCGATTTTCTTTTTTCTTGAAAGAATTGTTTAGTGTTTTTTGGTAAATAATACAATTATAGACAAAATATTTAAATACATTTCATGTATTCTGCAGTATGTAATGTAGAAGCTTTCAAACAATCTACATATTCGAAACATATGATATAAAATATTTAATAATGTAAATTGTGCGCAATTTATAATAACAAATATTATACATTTTATATTTGATAATAAGATATAATAATATACTAATATATATTCCATGGATTATTGTATAAGTATAAAGTTTCAGGGAAATACAGGGTGACACATAAATATTGTGATGCGCTGAAAGTGGCAATTTATTTTAATGTTGTACGTATTTTTGAGCTATAATATTGTTTTATTCGTAATTCCCATGCTTTTCTGTTGTAGAATTGCTATATCCGCTAATATTAATTTACCGTTTTGCAAGAAAAAATGGTAAGTAAAGCAGACCATTTCAGCCATCGTCTCTCACTTAAAGAGGGGAATGTCGATTCTTGCGAATGCCAATGTTCTCAAATTGCACCGAGAACAAGTCCATCGCGCCCTTAAAAGTTTTAACCCCATTAACTGGTTATTTCTTTTCCGTTCATTAAATTGAAAATAACGGATTCACATCACTATTATTTAAACAAAATATTCGTAACATTTAGTCCAAACATTTTCGCATTTAAATGGTATGAAATTATTTAAAAAAAATAGTGGCATCAAAAAGCTTTAAACGATGAATTAACCTCCTGACTACCGCCAATTGATTTTTTCACACACTAAGCTGCAGGTTTCACTGCAACATAAGCAATATTTAAATTAATATAATTACACAAATAAAACCCAGTTCTGAAAAATTAAGTTAGGATTGATGCTATTAAAGATCTAATAACATATTTTGTATCAGGTTGGAAAAAACATCTTTTTTTTTATATTTTTAATAAATTAAAGAGAAAACAACATTACAATATTACCCTTTGGCTGGGCAGTCATGGGGTTAAGCAAATTCGTCTTGCCCCGAACAGCGTACGGACAAATCAGTTAACCCCTTCGTGACGGGAGCGTTTTACGAAATTTTTAATGTCTTGTCACCGGTTTTAGAAAACAGAAATGTGTTCCTTCTTAAATCGAGAAATTGCTCCGATTAAATAAGGCAAATTTTATAGTATAATTTTACCGGTGAAAATAAACAAGGATTCTTAATCCTTTTTGCAGCACGTATACGTGTCTCTAGTCCCCAAGGGGTTAAGGGGTTAAAGAGACTGGATGTATTGAAGACCGTCCAAAATTTGGAATACCGCGGACAACAAGGACTCCAGCGTTAGCGAAATCTACAAAGAAGTATCCGAAAATTGGCCAAAGAGCACAACATCGATCGTGAATCCACGCGCAGACTTGTAAAAGAAGATCTGCAGCTCGTCTCGTACAAAGTCGCAAAAGGACACCGTCTCACAGACAAAATGAAGAGGTCAAAACCCGAAAAGTGCAAGACGATGAAGTCTCTCTGCCGCGGAGACGCTCTGAATCGGATTCTCTTCACCGATGAGAAGGTTTTTGTGGTCCAACATTTTCGGAACTCGCAGAATCAATGCGAATTGCTATTGCGAGGATCACCTCGGAACGTGAAGGTGGAAAATTTTCTCCAATCGAAGTCTGTTATGGTATGGGCCGGGATCTCTGGGCTGGGAAAGACAAAGCTCGTCTTCGTCTAAAAAGTGTCAAGATCAGGTTTTAAGTTACATTGCTGATAACATGAAACAAAGAAAAAAATAAAGGAACAAGCACAATGAAGAAAAAGAAAATGGACAAGAAAATTAAGAAAAGGACAATGGCATACACTTAAAATACTTAAGCTTCAACTATAACCGTTTTAACAATAGGAGGGATGTGTCAATTCCCCCGCATCAAACTTCCGCCAGTAAAATTATGCAGGAAATTTCTGTTTTAATTAAACGCCTCACTAATGAAAACCTATAATCAAGAATAAGGGCAAAAACTGATATTATATTTTACTGCTGTCAGTTAGCTTCGACGGTAGTACTTCCGCATAGTGTGGCAACCAAGACAATATACTGTCAGTATCAGTGAAAAGATTTAACCCCTTCGCGACGGGAGCCTTTTACGAATGTTTTAATGTTTTGTCACCGGATTTTAGAAACAGAAGTTTGTGTCTTATTCAATCGAGAAAATGCTCCGATCCACTTAAATAAGGCAAATTTTAGAGTAAATTTCTACTGGTGGTTATAAGCAAGGATTCTTACGCCTTTTTGCGGCAAGTATACGTGTCGCTCGTCCCCAAGAGGTTAATACCAAGGAAAACTGACACCAGTACAAAGGAATAAAAAAAATTACCTTATTTGTGAGAAAATTTATACCCTCCCCCCCCCCCCCATGAATTAGTCGCTAGGGTAAAACTGAATGTACTGTTCAGTGTGACTGGTGGAAGACCTCCGGTAATCAAAAACTGTTGATCCGATTAAAAGAAAGGGCTATCATCTATGACGACCTCCTCAGTAACTTCATTCCCAACTGGCAGACAATACCGTATGTGTCTCCCCCTCTTTATTCGTAACTCTATTGCTGATAACCGTAATTTCTCAAAGAACTACTTCTAAAAAAGTAAAAAATACAAAATATCTCTACCGCTGATAACTCTATTGCTGATATGCTTGTTGACCCCCGTTAACTTTGTAAATTTCGCTTGGTTGTCTTCAATTAATGAGATATATCTTGTAAAATAAGTTTTAATAAAATATGTATATTTTTCATATTTTAACACTAGAACCGCCGGTTATTTTATTTAAATTTTATAACTATGATTTATGCCAGAATTTTTAATATGAACTATTTAACTTAATTAAATTAGCGTATTTTTATGCTTCACAGTTTCAACATATCTTATACAAAATTTACTGGTTCGAAATGGCTATTTTCAATTTGGAAGAGGTCATATAATGACCTCAAATGGCGGTTCTAGTGTTAAATACTCGTACCAAAAATCGTAGAATATGACTAAAACTACAAGTGCTTATGAAAATAACCATGTGCACGACTCTTCGTTTTATCAAATAATTCCGAAAATTTACAAAAATCCTTGTTTGAGTTTTGTTAAATGAATTTTACAAAACTATATTTTCGAAGACAAAATAACTTTTCATGATATTATTATAATAAATCCATTTGAGTTTTTTCTGAAAAAGTTCTACGACACAGTTTGTTTATTTATCAAGCAAATTACTTTAAAGATACATAAACAAATATTTAACTTTGTAGATTAAACATACTTGAAAAAATATAAAAAATATATCTAGCCGATATTTATTCCCTAAGGGATTATCCTCGTCTTTTTCACATTTTTTCATAATATAATTTTTTTCGAGAACGTGATTATATTTTTATTTTTTATACCATATCAAAATTTAATTCCCAAATCTTTAATAGAATAGCTGTGACATCTATATTAACTTATTTATTCAGTTTACTACATTTGTGTTCTTTTAAATAAGTTATTTATTATCTTTTAAAGCATATTTCAAAGCAGAAATTTAAAAAATATCATTTTAGTATACATATATTTATTTATTTCTGTATTTTCTTCTGTTATCTCAAGACATATTAATTAAAATTTTTGAAAAGAAAAATAAATGCTTTCTTTTTCGTTAGGAAATCCATTTAAAAATTAAAACAGTGACATATTTGGATATATTTTGAGATAAGTTTATAAGAATGTTTTCGGTTTCTCATTAAAAAAAATCTCTAATTTTAATCATCCTTTTTTTTTACATGAAAAATAACACTCAGTTAAAATTCATAAAGTTTCGCAGTATCTCTAATTATTCATTTTTTATTTATTTTCTTTGCAATCACTATGTATATAAAAAAAAATCTCCGTTGTTTCTTTAACCCTTTAATTGATAGGGTTACCGTACGCCGTTCGATTAGGTTACCGTACGCCGTTCGGGCAAGACGAATTTGCTCAATTCATCATTTAAAGCTTTTTGACACCACTATTTTTTAAAAAAATATTTCATACTATCTAAAGGCGGAAATGCTTAGACTAAATGCTAAAAATATTTTATTTAAATAATAGTAGTTAGTGTGAGTCCGTTATTTTCAATTTATTGAACGGAAAAGAAATAACCAGTTAGGGGTTAATATTTACTACTAGTGAAAAATGCTCCAAGGAGCAGTGCAAAAGCAGAATATGATTTTAATTGAGCATTAAAAAGTAATGGACAAGTGCTTCTGTTAATTACTGAGCATGAGGAAGGATAAGTGATCCCTTCTTGGCTACAACTCACTTCAATGCCAACTTTGAAAAAATCATATTTGCGCTTTTTCCATACAAAAGAAATTTGCGGTTCTTTAGTAGAATTTTCCACCGTGCTTTAGATGTTAACCAGGGGTGTAGTCATAAAAATAACATAAGATATATGCTCTAAGCAGAGGGGTATTCTAGAATGTGTATACTATAAGCTTTCTTGAAAAACAGAGGGTATATGGTGTTCTATTAAAAAATCCAGAAGGTGTACGGCGTATAGCCTGTACTACATCTCTGATGTTAACTGCACTGTTCACTCTGCACTATACTACAAATCAATTTTCTGTGCAATTATACACTTAGGGTATGCTTGGTGGCAGTGCATGAATGTGATACCTGCAGGAACTAGGTATCTGGCATTATGTCGCCTTCCTTTACATTTTTGTCTAATTAAGCTGCATCTTTACTGGTTACGTCTTTACACTATACATTTTTATAGTAACTGCGACTGATTTGTTTTCACGGAAAAAGCGCAAATATGATTTTTTCAAAGTTGGCATTGAAGTGAGTTGTAGCCAAGAAGGGATCCCTTATCCTTCCTCATGCTCAGTAATTAACAGAAGCACTTGTCCATTACTTTTTAATGCTCAATTAAAATCATATTCTGCTTTTGCACTGCTCCTTGGAGCATTTTTCACTAGTCCTTCTATTTTTCCATATTCCATAGGGATACTGCACAACTTGTTTTGTATTTTATATATGGAAAACAAAATCTTATTTGTATTGAAATTAAAAAATGCTACATACTCTAATACTCTGGTATTACAAATTAAAAAAAAATTTTAAACAGGTTTTTCTATACCAAAATTCTACGGTAATTTTCAAAAAAAAAAAAAAAAAAAAAAAAAAAAAATCAGTTTTTTACTAAAGTGAATAAAATAATAAATCCTTTCAAAGAATAGATTTTTCATTCAAATATCCATTATTTTTGCCAAAAACAGGAACTTTTTTTATGCAAGAGTAAAGTTTGATACAAAAACCATGCTTCTTTTTTTTCTTAATCCGTATTTATTACGGACTTATTAAAAACGTACTCCACCGCTTTTATAGGAAACTATTGCTTTACTGTGTTATGGAGCATTCTCATTGGCCATAAAGAGACATTCTATAAAAGCTGTGGAGTGACTCTGCAACAAATGGGTCAAATTTTTAACAGTGCACTGTTAAAAATCTGCTGCATTTTGCTGCAACGCCCTCCACCACTTGTATATAATATCTCTATTCCAACCAATGAAAAAGCGCCATTTCACGGCCAAGTAACCGTTTTCTATACAAGCAGGGGAGTGCGTTGCAGCAAAATGCAGCAGATTTTTAACAGTGTGCATATCCTTGGCGCTATAGTTTACAGGAGTGGTACATTGTTCAAAATTTGAAACTTTTGCTGCATCGCCACTCCATCGCTTTGATAGAATATCTCTATTTTGATCGATGAGAATCCTCGATAATGCATTTAAGTAATCGTTTTCTACTTATCTACTATATCGTTTCCGTATATTTATTTTTTCAATCAGCACCACCAAGGTGCGCACTTTATTAGAAGATGCGCTCTATTAGAGGGCGCATTCTATTAGAATAAATACGGTATATACTTATAATAAATACACTTTTTTAAAGTACAGGGCCCCAATATTTGACAGGTATGCCAGGCATTTTTGCCATTGATGCCATTGTGCTAAAAACAAAATACAAATAAATGGATAAAATATAAATTTGGCATGGTGCAAAAAATTGCCTAATTTAAAATTAAAAATCAAATTTGACAGCCACCAGGGCTAGACACCGTGCATAATTATTCAGTAAATGATTCATTAAAAAATGACAAAAATCAACATGTCAAAAATTTCAAAAAAATTCATAATTCGTTAAAAAATTAAGTTAAAAATAAGAGAAAAAAAAGCATTCTGTATTTTTTTATGCTTAATCGAATGGTGTAACTGGTTTTTCTCTCCGATGATCACAAGTACCTTAGATTGATGACTGCCATTCTTTTATTTCATCTTGTAAAAAAACTGTTTAACGTAAAGCTATGAATTTTTGCAGGATTAATTAGCATCGCAAAATCTTTAAAATAAACTTTACCGCAACATTCTATCTGCAATAGAACGTTAGATATACCCATTTATGACCAAGTTTGGAAAATACGCAATTTCAGAAAAACCGCCCAGCGAAATAACGTTTTCTCGATGACTACCTCGGGATAAAAAGTTTGTCTTTTGTTAAAAAAAAAAATTAAGTTTTTATCTTTAGTAGTTTTCGAGAAAAGTGCTGGGACACAAAATTTTTGTCATATTTTCAGAATACTCTACAGTACACCTACAGTATGCCATAAAAAAAATAATAATTTTTGTGCTATGTTGTGCGTCTTGGTCAGACGAACATTTAAAAAAAAAATCATCAAAATTGGATAAGTATTTAGTTAGTTATTGCAAAAAGAAAAATTGAAAAATCCGTGTGCACCATCGCTCAATCATATTATTGTAGCGCGCTGCCGCGCGCACAATGATGAAATTATGTAACAAATTTGCTGTTTTTTAATTTGGTTTAATTAAACAAAATGACCAAAAAAAAGAAAAAACTCTGCGAGATTTGAATATATCTAGAAATCCTATCAAATAATATATCGTGTGATGAAAAAAAATTATTTCGTATTAAAATTTTTGACTATTAATTATTTTTATTTATTTAGCATATTATTCTATCATTTCAATTCATTCAGTGTTGCCAGATTGCCGAAAGCCATTTTCACCAAAATTTCTGAAATTTTCCCCAAATGAGGGCTTTTTTCAGAAAAAGTCCCCAACGTAATTTCTTCCCGAAAAAAAAATTCTAAATTTTCAATTTTTCGTTATAAAAATTTTTTTAACAAATTTATGCTCAAATTTTTCCCCAAATCAAGCATTTTTTTTTAAATTCCCCATTTACAATATATATACATATATATATATATATATATATTATTGCATTTATATTCACAGCTAATCAATGAGAATAAGTGATATATTTTACAAAGACAAGCTCGTTTACACTTGTTATTTAAATTGTTGCCAATCAATGATGCTGATATATTATTGCATAAGCACACTTTTTTATAGCAAAAACATTTTCAAAGTTTACACCATCTTTAATAAGTTTGAGTTTGAAAGAATCTGTGGTGATGTTGGCATTATCTGTTTCCCTCCGACTTATATTATAAAACATTATTTTCAATTTTTGTCACACCTACTAGAACATCTATCTAATGGAAAGCATCTATGATGTATCAATCGCTGTGATTTCATCAATGATACAGCAAATATAACTGCTTTTAACATCTTTAATTAAATCATTGGAAAATTACAATAAATAAACGTTTGGGACACTTCTTGAAGATTTAGTAATGTAAAGGCGTATAAAACCGCAGAATTTTCATTCAAGTTTCTCATAAAAAGAACTAGAAGAGCTGCTACATACATTGAGCAATTGTCAATTATATACGTAGCAATGTGATTATAGTATGCAACTACAGCTCTTGCAATTGCAAATATCTCTACTGGCATTCCATGAAACACATATTAACCATCATTAAAGAACAACAAAAAAGTTATAAAATGTTTTCATTCTTGTTGTATCCTTACTATTAAATTAATTTTTTTATGTATTTGTGCGTCTGTCCATGATAACAGGAAAATCTACCGCATTTACTTATCTGAAAATTTAGGTAAGGGATTGTTCAAGGCAGATCGAGATGAATTTGTAGTACATGTAAACGGTGAGAACAACCAACGAGAATGATGATTTATATCTATTATTTCTGTATTTTATTTTCATTTTCCAAATCAAAATTGAATTCAAGACAGATCCAGTATTGGTAAATGTCTGAAAGTAGAAATTTTGAAAACAATTCCCCACGTTTTCCCCAAAAATGTTCATTGTCCCCAAACATGTCCCCAAGAAATACTTGTCCCCAAAAAATTCCCCTAAAGGTTCAAAATTCCCCAAAATCGGAACAAAATCCCCAATCTGGCAACACTGAATTCATTTCTCATTCACAAATACAGGGTGATTATAATTAAAGTCCGAGTTTCAAAACGCTCTAAAAAGAAAACCACTCGTTAGAATGGCGTCAAAATTTAACAGCGTATTATTGAAGATGGGGGAAAGAACATGAACAAAAAAAGTTCCAAATTTGAGTGACAGATGGCGCTGTAAGCGTCAGTATATGTAAATTAAAATACCTGGCATGCGCACGACCATTTCAGGTGTTATAAAAGCGTTGGGTAAACGGCGTTTCCTCATTTCGCTTCTCAGACGTTGGCCATGAGTGTCTCAATGAAGGATCGTGCTCTGCTTGTAAAGCTTTATTACAAGAACGGTGATTCTGCACCAGTGGCAATGCAGAAGTTCAGGACTCTCAAGGGTATGAAAAAAGGCGCTGTACCGATGACTGTCAGAGGTCTGGTGAAAATGATGCAAAAATTCGAAAATACAGGTTCGTTTGATGTGCAGTCTGGTAAAGGAAGGAAAAGATGTGATTCGGCGGTAGTTGAAGAAGTGGCCACAGCAGTTCAGGAAGAGTCTAGCGGTGGTGAGCAACCATGCAGTGCACGGAGAATTGTCCGAACATTGAACAGGCCTGTGAGCACGTAACATAACATTCTACGAAACATCCTGCAATGCTATCCGTATAAAATTTGCCATGTGCAGGAGTTGTTCCCTTCTGACTTGCCAGCAAGAGAGCGTTTTGCTTTCGAATTTCTCGCTCGCATGGAAGTGGACAATGATTGGCCGTGGAAAATTCTGTGGACAGACGAAGCCCATTTCCACCTGACGGGATATGTCAATACACAGAATTGCCGAATATGGCCCACAGAAAATCCACTCGCAACGAACCCAGTATCACTTCATCCTGCAAAGGTCACTGTGTGGTGCGGATTTACGGCATCATTATCATAGGGCCGTATTTTTTTGAGGAGACGGGTGCTATAGGTCCTGTTACCGTTACCGTCAATGGTCATCGCTATGAGTCTCTTTTGCGTAATGACGTCATTCCAGCTCTGCAACAGCGTGAATGTCTGGATAGTATCATTTTTATGCAAGATGGCGCTTCTCCGCACATTGCAAATCGAGTGAAACAGTTGTTGAGGTGGCATTTCGGAAATGCTAGAATTATCAGTCGTTATTTCCCTACAGCCTGGCCGGCCCGATCACCTGATCTTAATCCCTGTGATTTCTGGCTGTGGGGTTATCTGAAAGATATTGTGTTCAGTACTCCGATTGCCAACGTAGCTGAATTAAGGACACGCATTGCGCAACACATTCTGAACTTGACCCCGGATACACTTCGATCGGTTGTGGAACATGCTGTTTCCCGATTTAATCTTGTTGCCCACAACGGCTGACAGCATACTGAACATGTTTTGCGCCAGTCTCGCCAAACTTAAAAACCGATTGGAGGGATGCTTTTTATGCGGTTTTTGGCCTCAGGACAATTAAAAACCGATTTTTCCCATCCGATGTGGTACGACCTTGCTGTGGTGGACGGGCTTACGTAACTAACAGTATCACAAGCGTACAGTCATGCACACTGAACAATACAGTTGGTTTATATCGTGTAACTTACGCCTTAGCCGTTGTTTTACGATTTGTCCTTTGTAATCGAAATTCTGACACTTACAGCGCCATCTGTCGCTAAAATTTGTAACTTTTTTTTGGTTCATGTTCTTTTCCCCTTCTTCAATAATACGCTGTTAAATTTTGACGCCATTCTAACGAGTGGTTCGCTTTTTAGAGCGTTTTGAAACTCGGACTTTAATTATAATCACCCTGTACATAGCTGCCAACTTTTATGCATTTTTGCTACCACCAAAATTGCACAGATATTTTCCATTTGCGTAATCAGAAGATTTCGATGATTAAATAAGACACAATTTACTATAAAATTTTTGTGGTAGAAAAAATGTGTAAAAGTTGACAGCTATATAAATATATTAAGGAATGACTAATAATTTAAATAAAACTAATTTAACGGATCTAAGGAGTCTTACTTTTAACCTGACGTTGCAATTTAGCAATGTGTCACATTTATTTTTTTCCTCCGCCCCTATAAAACATAAATACTTTTTTATATAGAGAAAGAGAGACCATTAAATATTTCTTTCTTTAAAGTCATTTTGCATTACTTTATTCAAAAATTTTTATACTCAATTTCAATAAAAAAATAAAATTTAGTTTTTACTTGCATCTACTACTCGCAAGGCTGCAGCAAAACAATTGTTTTAAGAGCCCCCAAAAATATTGATAATGATGTAAAACTAATGTATCTTGAACATATGCTTAATTTATAAGCAATTTATTTATTTATTCATTTAAACTTTCAATATTTCAATATATTTTTTGAATTTTACTACATACCTGTTTTAACAATAAGCAGTCTTTTAATTTCATAATTTATTCTATAAGTGCTATTCTCATAGAACTGAAATAGAGCGGTAATACCAATATTTCATACTTTGTTGAACAGAAAAATACGATTTATGAGTATTTTACATAAATTAATTAATGTCAATTTTATATTTATCGCTAAAATTGTATCACATTTCACAAAAGTTTTTTTTTTAATACTTATAACAAAAATAGTATTTTCTGTGGTCCACTGAAAAAAACAGCTGCTATAAATAATATTGCACCAAAATAAACGCAATCATCTGAATTATGCAGAAACCATAAAATAAATCAGATAAACATTCACTTAGGTCATAAATTTGCGTATATTCTAAAAATCAAATCGAGACAGCACAAATGAAAATAATATTTTTTTAGATAGAAATTACATATTTTTCCAATGGAAAAGAGTTTAAAAAAACTCCAAGGCACAAGGATAATTTATTATGACAAAAAAATAAGTAAAATCATAACTCCCAACTTTAACACATTTTCCTACCACAAAAATTTTATAGTAAATATTATCCTGTTTAATCGTCGAAACCTTATGATTAAGCAAATGGAAAATATCTGTTCAATTTTAGTGTCAGGCGAAACTGTGTAAAAATTGGCAGCTGTGATATAAGCATCCTCCCATTTGGGCTTTGTAGCAGATCTTGTCATACATACTGTTTGGAGAGGAAGACACATTCGTTTGAAAATAATGTTTCTGATGAAAATTATTCAACATTTTTAAGTGCAATCATTTATGCATTTTATGTTTAAATTTCTATCATTTACAAAAAAGAAAAAATATTGAAATGGAAAATTTGTACTAGTAAATCCGTTTAATACTGTTATCTGTTTAATTGTCTGAAACTTTTTAATAAACGTTTAACATCTGTTAACAAATGTGTTTGCTTCTATAAAACCTTTTTCATGGAACAATTTTAACATATCTCTTAACCCATTCGTGCCCAGCAGCTTTTGCGTAAGTTTTATTTGGTTGGCAACACTATATTTAGAAGATTTAAGCTTCGTTGATTAGTCACAAAAATGCATCAATTAAATAAAAAACTTATTATTGCTTTTCTTTTTTACCGATATCAAAAACAATGCTGAATGCACCTTTTGAAGCGTCCCTAAAAAGGGATGCTAGGCACTAATGGGTTAAAGTAACTTTCGATTTAAAGACTGTCTCCATATGTGTATTTATCAAATATCTCTTTATAATACCACCATGTTTCATATTTTTGTGTGGAATATTTTTCTTCATATTAGCGAAGAGATACCACAAGTCACAAAAGATCCATTGTCAGCGGCAGTGACAGTAATAACTTTTTTTAGAATAGAGAGATTCTAATGTTTGTGGGAAAAAATCGTAGGAAAAATATTCATATTTATAAAAGTAGTAAGGTTTTTTAAAAAGTTAATTTTTAATTACAGTTTGCTAAAACAGGCTGTTTACAAGACTTTTTTTTAAATCTAACTTAGTTTTAAGCATTAAGTATTGTGCCACTACATATATTACAGTATTATTGAAAATTGAACAGACAGTTTCAAGCTATAAATCATATTGTTCCACAAGAAAAAAAACAATTTGAGCTACCCAGAAATCATAAAATCTAGCAGATAAACATCCTTTAGGTCAAATCAAGTTTGAGAATATTCTAAAAATCTCATCCAAACAACACAAATAAAAAGAATCTTTTTACAGACAGAAATGACACATTTCTCTTTTCGTCCGAGGGAAACGAGTAAAAAACAAAACAACTAAAAGCACACGGATCATTTATCATGCCAAGAAATGAATAAAAGTATCCTTCCATTTGGGTTTTGTAGCCACTCTTGCCATACATAACTGTTTGGAGAAGAGGACATATTCGTTCGAAAATAATAATTCTGATGAAAATTATTCGACATTTTAAAGTGCAATCATTAATGCATTTTATTATTTAATTTCTATTATTTACAAAAAGCACTGGGATGGAAAATTTGTAAATCTGTTAGCAAACGTTTAATTTGAAAATTCACATTAATTGCGTGAGTACATCTCATCCTCAAATTACTTTTGTTAATATAACTGGAGTTACGAACAAAAACAATGCAGAATTCACCTTGTTTACTAATTTAAAACGTAAAAATAGATATTTTCAACAGTTTTTCTATTTCCCTTTTACTCCGTTTCCTCCCCCCTCCCCTCGGTGTAAAATAGACTTTTCCAGATGAGCCTGAGAACGCGAAGCAGCAATAACTGTCATTTAGAGTTTTTCTCACTGACAAAGACCGCGTTAGCGACGGTTGAAAACGTTCTGAACTTTTTAAAATACTGTAAATGTATTTTTTTAAGTTTTTGTATGTTTTATTATGCACCTTTTAAGTAATTTATATACAGTTACACGTGTATTTAGTTTTTGAATTACTTTTATTAATATTTATAACAATAACAATAACAATAATAATTTGATAGTAATTCAAATTAAGTTAAAACAGTAAGTTAAAATATCTCACCTTTTTTTTTTTTTTTTTTTTTTTTTAAAGGTATTCAAAGTAATTTTGATCTTCTATATCATCAATATATTGGAGATGAGCAACTTAAATCATCTTTCTAAATCCGCATCATGGTTTAAATTTTTTGTCGTTGTGTAGAAAAAAAACTATTTGAATGTTTTTTTTATTATTTATTTATTTATTTATTTCTACTTTAGAAAAACTACAAGCTTCTTTTTTAATTACTAAACTAACCAAACCTACTTTTTAAAATCTTACTCAATTTTTAGCATTAAGTTACGCGTTAAAGTGTCACCACATATATTTCAGTATTATTCAAATTTTAAGAGATGTTTTCAAAGGTACTGTGTGTCCTTAAGGCGCAACACTAGTCACAGAAAAAGACCCGGATGATAGTGTAAAGTCTATGGAAGCGTACTTTTCAAATATCTCGCTCAAATTTTAATATTTTTACATGATTTCCTTTGCGTTGGAAAACTGAGGACGATCCACAACCAGCCTAGTTTTTACCTTTTCTATTTTGCTTACATATTTTTTTTTATGTTATTATAGTTTCAATTTCAGAATCGGTTTAAACCGGTTTTGAAATTAAAAGTAATTTTTTTAAAGAAAAATCTGCAACCAAAATTTAAAAAGTAAAAACTAGGCCAATTGTCAGCTATCCTATGTAAAAAAAAATCATGTAAAAATATTAAAATTTGAGCAAGATATTTGAAAAGAACGATCCCATAGACTTTACATTATCATGTGGATCTTTTTCTGTGACTAGTATTGCGCCTTAACAAAATATATTGTTATGTGTGCTTCACTAAAAAAAAGACAACTGCGATAAATAATATTACACCACAATAAAAAAAAAAAAGCATTTGAACAACACAGAAACCATAAAATCAATCAGATAAACACTCCCTTAGGTCAAATCAAGCTTGAGAATATTGTAAAAATCATATCCAAACAGTACAAATAAAAAGAATCTTTTTAGAGACAGAAATGAGATATTTTGCCTGCCATCTAAGGGAAAAGAGTAAAAAACAAAAGAACTCCAAAGCACATGTATCATTTATCATGCCAAAAAAAAAAATAATAAAAGTATCCTCCCATTTGGATTTTGTAGCAACTCTTGCCATACATAACTGTTTGAAGAGGAAGACACATTCGTTTGAAAATAATGTTTCTGATGAAAATTATTCAGCATTTTTAAGTGCAATCATTTATGAATCTTATGTTTAAATTCCGATAATTTACAAAAAGAATTGGAATGGAAAATTTGTAATAGTAAATCTGTTACCAAACGTTTTATTTGAAAACTCACATTAATTGCGTGAGTACATCACATCCTCAAATTACTTTTATTAATACAGTGAAACTTGTGTAAAAGGCCACCTCTATTAAGGGCCAATATTTTTAGGAACGAAAAATTTTCCATAGATATAATGTTAAATTTACTCCCATTAAAGGCAACATCTACCCCTCATAAAGGCCATTTTTTTCACATGTGCCTTATATCTTAAACATGTTTATTGAATTCTTGAACCAAAAGATTCAAAAGTTCACCAAAAACCAAAAGTTTTGAACCAAAAGTTCAGCAAACAATTGCTTTTGGAACAAAGAATGCAAAAGGAGTGGGAGGGTTTAGTAACACAATGAAGTGAGATTACCAGGTGCCCTCACACTTTGTTTGACCTTTCAACCTGTAGGAGTGGCTTAGTAGGGAAACCTGACCCTTTGTTGTGGACTCACAAAGGATAACAGGCTATCTAGAAAAACTGATTGCACATTTACTAAACCTGTAAATGTGTGAATGCATATGGAAGCAAAATTTTTACCATAGAAATTTTATGCTCAGGCTTATATAAAATTTTAAACTATGGCACCTAAATCAAACCAAAGAGTACATTTGTTCTTAATTGTCATGATCAAGGAACATCTGCAAGAAAATTGGCTTTACAGTTTAATTGCATCAAGAATCAAATAAACAATATTGTTAAAAACAAAGAGAACTTGCAGTAATTTCCGGCGTATAATCCGCGGATCAAACAATTCTTTTTTGACCCGAATTTTTTTAAATAAAACGTAACGTTTTAGATCGCGGTAAATATTTGGGTTCAATTACTAAATAAAATTTCTGGGTCGAAAAAGAATTGTTTGATCCGCGGATTATACGCCGGAAATTACGGTACTGAAAGAATATGCAGATTTTAAAAATCGCAGTATAAAAAGAAAGAGAAATGAAAAATTTGTAAGATTGATATATGAGAGTGATATTTTTAAAACTTCGTTATCGTACGAACGCACCACATTTGCTGCGCTTCACGTTCAATTTCCAACTTTTTAATTACTAAACTAACCATACCTACTTTTTAATCTTACTCAATTTTTAGCATTGAGTAAGTTAGCATTAACTGTCACCACATACATTTCAGTATTATTTAGATTAGAAGAGATATTTTCAAAGGTATTGTGCCCCCTTATCAAAATATATTGATATGTGTGCTTCACTGGAAAAAGACAACTGCGATAAATAATATTACACCACAATAAAACTAGTCGTTGGAGGCCACCGTAATACTTACCCATCATGGATATACATAATATAAAATATGAAAATAAAACATGTGTAAACTATTCACAAAGTGCATCGGAAATCCAAAATAAAATGTAAACATGTAAAAAAAAATATTTTAAGAAGTGGACGTAAAAGGTATTAAAATAACACATATTTTGCCTAATGACAAAGTCGATCAGATTAGTAGTTGCCGAGATATCTGCAATCCTGTTTTTCACATTCTTCGATTTTTCATGACCCTGTATTTTATTCAAATTTCAATTCAAAGGTATATTTTAATTGGAAATGAAACGCTTCATCCGGAGCAGTAAATTGTTAGTTAATATGATTATTACTTTTGGAGTTATAAGGATGTTTCTTTTACGCAATTCGATACTGCTTGAGTATATTTGATGTTTTATATAATTTGACGAAATTGGTTCATCAGAAATTCATTAATAGTGCATTACTATGCATATAAAATATTTTAATATATATCTTTCATCAGAACGAATTTTTCGAGAGTCCGAAAAAAAATTTCGGATAATCGAGGTTACTGATATTCTGCTTCGTCAAATTCTTGCATACTAAGTACATACAAAATTTCAAGTCTCTGTCTTAATTTGTTCGGGAGATAGAGCGGTTACAGACAGACTGACGGACGGCAAAATTTTTTTTCTAGAAATATGTTTTCCGGAATCTCCAGTATCTGAAACGTGTAAATCCGTCATTTTTTTTTTTTTTTCGATTTTCAAAACGATTGCAAGACTTACCCTATACTGCGTATGATGGGTAAGTAAAAAGGCATTTGAACAACACAGAAACCATAAAATCAATCAGAAAAACACTCCCTAAGGTCAAATCAAGCTTGCGAATATTCTAATAAAGAATACTGCCCAGTTAAACTGATGGCATTGAGCTCACAGGCTACAAATACTAATTGTACATTAAAGCCTTATATTTTCAAGGGTTAATTCCGTTAAAAAATTAAGAAAGGGAAACAGCTCTCTTCTTTCCTCTTTTTTTATACTTAATCATTGAACCTCCTATACTATCAAAGACATGCTTTATCATATAAAAAATCTATATCCAAAATTCAGAGCAAATTAGATAATTCTTAATAAAAACCCATTTAGCATTTATATAATTTAAAATGAGTTATCCCCCTCTTTTATACTTAACCATTAAACTTCCAAAACTATTCAGAGATTTGAACGAAATCTGAAAATTCTGCTTGAAAAACCCATTTATATAAATTAAGGGGGAGGGGCATTAGAACCCCTGTTCCCCCTATTTATACTTATACAATGAACACCTAATAACAGTCACTGAATCGCCTCATCTGAATGATCCTAATCTAAATTTTAAACGAAAACTTAATTCTGCATGAAAATCCCATTTATATCAACTAACGGGGGGGGGGGGATTAGAGCCCCTGTTCCCCCTATTTATACTTATTCAATGAACACCTAATAACAGTCACGGAATCGCCTTATCAGAATGATCCTAATCTAAATTTTGAACGAAAACTTAATTCTGCATGAAAATCCCATTTATATCAACTAACGGGGGGGGGGGGATTAGAACCCCTGTTCCCTTTATTTATACTTATTCAATGAACACCTAATAACAGTCACGGAATCGTCTCATCAGAATGATCCTAATCTAAATTTTGAACGAAAACTTAATTCTGCATGAAAATCCCATTTATATCAACTAACGGGGGGGGGGCATTAGAGCCCCTGTTCCCCCTATTTATACTTATTCAATGAAAACCTAATAACAGTCACGGAATCGTCTCATCAGAATGATCCTAATCTAAATTTTGAACGAAAACTTAATTCTACATGAAAATCCCATTTATATCAACTAACGGGGGGGGGGATTAGAGCCCCTGTTCCCCCTATTTATACTTATTCAATGAACACCTAATAACAGTCACGGAATCGCCTTATCAGAATGATCCTAATCTAAATTTTAAACGAAAACTTAATTCTGCATGAAAATCCCATTTATATCAACTAACGGGGGGGGGGCATTAGAACCCCTGTTCCCCCTATTTATACTTATTCAATGAACACCTAATAACGGTCACGGAATCGCCTCATCAGAATGATCCTAATCTAAATTTTGAACGAAAACTTAATTCTGCATGAAAATCCCATTTCTATAAATTAAGGGGGGCGGGGCATTAGAACCCCTGTCCCCCTATTTATACTTATTCAATGAACACCTAATAACAGTCACGGAATCGCCTCATCAGAATGATCCTATTCTAAATTTTGAACGAAAACTTAATTCTGCATGAAAATCCCATTTATATCAACTAACGGGAGGCATGAGCCCCCCGTTCCCCCTCTTATACATATCGAATGAACTCCAAAAACTAATCAGGGAAGCGCCTTGTCAGGATATACCTACATACAAAATTTCAAGTGGATCCGATATTTTTATCATGAGTTATCGCGTTACGCACATACGCACATACATACAGAACGGACGGGCACATAAGCTCTCAGGCTATGATAGCCTGTGAGCTAAAAATCACATCCAAACAGCACAAATGAAAGGAATCTTTTTACAGACACAAATGACGTATTTCGCCTGTCATCCTAGGGAAAAGAGGAAAAAACAAAAGAACTCCAAAGCACATGGATAATTTATCATGCCAAGAAATAAATCAAAATATCCTCCCATTTTGGTTTTCTAGCAACTTTTGCCATGCATAACTGTTTGGAGAGGAATACACATTCGTTTGAAAATAATGTTTCTGATGAAAATTATTCAACATTTTAAAGCTCAATCGTTTATCCATTTTATGTTTAAATTTCGATTATTTACAAAAAGAGTTGGAATGTAAAATTTTGTAATAGTAAATCTGTTAGCAATCGTTTTGTTTGAAAACTCACATTAATTGCGTGAGTACATCTCATCCTCAAATTACTTTTATTAATATTTTGATAGCCTATATCATCAATATGTATGGAGATGAGCAATTTAAACCATCTTTCTGTTTTAAATTTTTCGTGGTTGTCTAGGAAAAACTATTTGAATATTTTTTATTTTTATTTATTTTTTCTACTTTAGAAAAACTACAAGCTACTTTTTAATTACTAAAATAACCAAACCTACTTTTAAATCTTACTCAATTTTTAGCATTAAGTCACGCATTAACCCCTTCGCAACGGGAGCCTTTTACGAAATTTTTAATGCTTTGTCACCGGTTTTTAAAAAAAGAAATTTGGGGCTTATTAAATCGAAAATATGCTCCGATTAAATAAGGTAATTTTTGCAATATAATTTTAAGGCATGCATTATAAACAAGGATTCTTAAGCATTTTTGCGGCATGTATGCGTGTCGCTCGTTCCCAAAGGGGTTAAGTTAGCCAACTTTCCCAGTGCCGCGACCGGATATATCCGTTCTCTAGGCTGCAGGTTTTACTGCAGTTGAAGCTTTATTTAAATTAATATAACTCTACAAATATAATCCAGTTTTAAGAAATTAAGATATAATTGGTATTTTCAAGGCTTATAAGCATATACGTAACAGAAAAATTACACCATGATAAAAAAAAATCCTTCTTTTAACATTTAAAATAAATTCCAGAGAAAAAACATTACAATTTTTCCCTTTTGCTCGGCGGTCAGGGTGTCCACACATATATTTCAAAATTGAAGAGATGTTTTCAAAGATACTGAGCCCCCTTAACAAAATGTATTGTTATGTGTGCTTCACTGAAAAAAGACAACTGCTATAAATAATATTACACCACAATAAAAAAAAAAGCTTTTGAACAATACAGAAACCATAAAATCAACCAGATAAACACTCCCTAAGGTCAGACCAAGCTTGCGAATATTCTAAAAATCATATTAAAACAGCACAAAAAAAAGGATCTTTTTACAGATAGAAATGACATATTTCGCCTGTCATCCTAGGGAAAAGAGTAAAAAACAAAAGAACTCCATAGCACATGTATCATTTATCATGCCAAGAAATAAATAAAAGTATCCTCCCATTTTGGTTTTCTAGCAACCCTTGCAGCACATAACGGTTTGGAGTGAAACACACATTCATTTGAAAACAAGTTTGTGATGAAAATTATTCAACATTTTTAAGTTCCATCATTTATGTCTTTTACGTTTGAATGTCTATTATTAACATATATTTAAAAAATTAAATGGAAAAAATTATAGTAATAAATCTGTAAACAAAGTTTTTATTTTGAAAATTCACATTAATTACGTGAGCACATTTAATCCTTAAATTACTTTTATTAATGTCACTCCACTCGGTCCGCTGTTTGAACACAACTTTTATTTAAAGAAAATTCTTATTTATAAATTTAGTACAAACATACGGAAACCGACGTTTTTCTTAGAACTTTTTGCAGAATCCTGTCACGAATATCTTTCTAAAAATTTACTATTTTTCAATAAGCGAACCAGTGAGAGCCCTATAATATATATAACAATAGCATAATAATTTGACAGCAATTAAAATAAAATAAAATAGTATATTATCCATTTCCCTGATTTATCCGTACGTCATATGGGCAATGTGTTCAGATTCCTATCATGATTTATAATTCTCACCAATATTTTTTTCGGCAAATTTTAAATTATTTAGCTCGAGAATTTTGTTATTCCCATTAAGTAAAAATTTCTGTTTTGAAAAACCAGTGGAAAGTGTTTAAAAATTTTGTAAAATACATGAAAAAATAGGCTGCGATAACACAGCCTATTATAAGTCATATTATTCTAAAAGAAACAGAAGCATTTGAGCTACGCAGAAACCATAAAATCAATCAGATAAACACTCCCTTAGGTCAAATCAAGCTTGCGAATATTCTAAAAATCACATCCAAACAGCGCAAATAAAAAGAATATTTTTAGAGACAGAAATGACATATTTTGTCTGTCATCCTAGGGAAAAGAGTAAAAAGAAAAGAACTCCAAAGCACGTGGATCATTTATCATGCCAAAAAATAAATAAAAGTATCTTCCCATTTTGGTTATGAATTTTTTGTTTGAATTTCGATTATATACAAAAAGAATTGAAATGGAAAATTTCTACTAATAAATCTGTTAGCAAACTTTTTATTTACAAATTCACATTAAATGCGTTAGCACATTTTGTGCTCAAATTACTTTTTTTATATTTATAACAATAACAATAATAATTTAATAGTAATTTGAATTAAGATAAATAGTAAGTCAACCGCTTCCCTGATTTGCCGATACGTGATAAAGGGAATGTGCTTTTGCCAACTATGCTTTGTCCGTACCACCCACGGGCATTCATATTCCAATCATAATTTATTATTCCCACCAGTAATATTTTTTTTGTAAATTTTGCATTATTTAATCCGAGTATTTTTCTCACTCAATTAAGCAAAAATTTCTGTTTTGAAAAATCGATGTAAAATATCAAAAAATTTTGCAAAAGACGTGATAAGAATAGGTCGATAAAAGATAGCTTCTATAAATCATATTCACCACCAAAAACAAAAACATTTCAACAACACAGAAACCATAAAATCAATCAGATAAACACTCCTTAAGGTCAAATCAAGCTTACGAATATTCTAAAAATCAGATCAAAACAACACAGATAAAAAGAATCTTTTTACAGACAGAAATAACATATTTCGCCTGTCATCCTAGAGAAAAGAGTAAAAAACAAAAGAACTCCAAAGCACATGGATCATTTATCATGCCAAGAAATAAATAAAAGTATTCTCCCATTTTGGTTTTTGCTCCTCAAGCTGAAGTTGACGAACCAAATCCATCAACCCAAAAGCGCTCCAGACAATATTAAATACATTAAAAATGTCACCGTAAAGGTTTTTTACTTGCATTTTGTTAAATACCTAATATTAATGTTCTCCACTTAAGCTCAAAGTACAAACATGTTACCATGTTCTTAATTTTTTTTTACAATATTACCGTTGTAATCAATCGTGATTGCTATCATGCAAATACCTGTAATATAAATAAGATACATTAAAGAGAATAAAATAATGAAAAATGGTGCCAAATTTTCGTTTTTGCGATTTTTCTAAAAAGTTAGAAAAAGAGAGTCATTTTAAGAAAGTTGTAGTGCGTTTAATAATGACTTTAGAAAAACAATTTTGTAATGATATTTGTAGAGAATTTAATGTTTTTTCTTTTTGTAGTTCAATATAGTACACAAAATTTTTATAATTTTTGAGTTATAGGCCAAAAATAGAAAAAGGTCCGAAAATTTTGGAGTATTTTGGCTCCACAAAATTTAGCCTCAAGATATTTTGTTGGAAAACCATTAATTCTTGTTACTAGCATCACCATAAACAGTTTAAAAACATAAAATCTAGCAGAATTTTTGCATCTATTTATGACAATTTGACTGGCCTATAAGGCAACTTTTGCTATGAAATTTTACTAGTGGGGATAAACACAAATTCTTAAGCCTTTTTGCGGCACGTATTCGTGTCGCTCTTCCCCAAGGGGTTAATTGAACCCTATCATATATAATCAATTGAATGATATCCTATGACAAATAATGATTCTAGGCTGCCATGATAATTACATCCTATGTAAGATGAAATCATGTTATTTGCGTACTACTGATTTTAATATACCGAGTGATTCAGAAGTTCCGGGAATTTTGAAATGTCAATAATTAGTAAAATATATGCAATAGAAAGATGCGTTTTTTTGCCGAATGGCTTAAAAACTTGTGGAATTCCTTTTTAAATGAAAAGAAAATGTGTTAGATTAGTACTTAATAGAAGATTAATCCTTAGCAGTCGAACTATCTCTCTTAGACAGATGTAATTTTTATAAATTTTCAAATATACCAATGGGAACGGGATTTAAGACAACAATTCTATGTAAATAAATAAATTTATTTACATAAGAACATGAAATTTTTGTTATAAAATACAGGTATCAACGTTACATTAGTGGATTCTAATTAATCGCCGCCACTGTGGCTGCATCGGACGCAAAGAATATTCGATAATTTTTTTTTTTATTTAGAGTCTATTAAATGAAAAATTTATGTGTAGGCAAAATTAAATCGTGTAGTTAAATTTGTGCATATGTAGTATATTTGATGTATTTAATTAAAGATGATTTCAATTTTAAATTTCGAATAAAATCTTTTTTCTATATGTTAACACTTAAGGGGTGTCAGGAGTTTTAAATTTAACGCACTTCATGAAAATGTGCTTCCGCTTCGAATTCGCATAACTTCATAAATATTCAAAGTATTTACTTAATTTTTTGTGGTATATTTGGGATAGGGTTTAGGTCTAATAATATCATAAAATAAAGACTCACAACAGACTAAAAAAAATATAGCAAGAACATTTAAGTAATGAAATTTATTATATTAATTATATTAATTATAACGGGTTATTAAGCATTTGAATTTATTTAACTTAATTTATTTTTAATGTTAACTTTATTTATTTTTGAATGAAGTTTATGAATAAAGAAAAAATACTACTTGGTTATTATGTCGATAAAAAATCTAATGCAAAACTATAAGATTACATGTCAATAATAAATGATTGTAAATGTCACATTTACTTGACATTAACTATACACGTGTTTGTTATGTTACCAAGTTATGTTTAATTCAACTTTTTATTTGTATTTCTGATTATGTTTTAAAAATGCATTTGTTCTTCCGTTATTTAAAATAGAAATTATGTTAATTTATATAATATTTTGGCGAACAGTTTGCCGATATGTATAATATTGCGAAATTGGCCTATGGGATAACCAAGTAGCACCGAAAAAATAAAATTAAACAGAATTACCTTTTAATGCATATTAATGTGTATGAGGAATAATAGAATAATTACTCAAATCTCCCGTTCTCTAATTTACTGTTTTCTTAATTAAAATACTTAAATACATAAAAATATGTCTGATTTTATCGAACAAAAATACGAGCAATGTGGAATATATCTAAGAGATATTTATTCCCTGAAGACTGAATATCATTTTCTTGATCGAAAGTTTTTTATAGATTGTACTTAAAATATTTTTTTTCGCAAAAATATGTTTATATTTTATATTCTTATTTAAAATATTCCGCAACTTTAATCCCAAACCTGCGATAAATTTTGTAGATATTTTGAATTTTTTCGTACCCAGAGCATCTTTTTGTGCTCTTTTCTTGTCAAAATAAATATTTTTAGTTGTGAAAAGATATATTTCAAAACTAATTCTGCATTAAAAATTTACGACATCGATATTTCCTATTAAATATATAATAAAAACATTAGCCTCCTGAGAGATTATTATTATTATTTTCGTTTTTTACACAATAAACAAACTAGTTGGATGTGTCAATCCCGAAACTTTCTTCTATCTCATAAGTACATTTTAATATAAAATAAAAAAAAAAAATAAAAAAAAAAACGTGGTGACCCCAGAGCTGCCCACTATCGAATTTCCTCGAACGTTTGACATAGCCTAATGAGATTCTGGTATCCGAAAAGCCTAAAACGCAAAATTTAATTAATATTCTGAGAAAATGAACTTAGTAGTGCCTCATGTTGGGTAATTTATACTAAAACCTAATAAGCATCTATTGATATCAAGACCTAACAGAATCTTAAATTTGATGGAATTTCGTCCATTAGTTCTTGAGATATAGTTATAACAAAAAATTTGCAAAACGTAGCACAGCAACACCATATCTTGGACAATTTATGCCAAAACGTAAAAAAAGCGTCTAATTATGTTATGGTGTAAAAGAATCTGAAGTTTAAAGAAATTCTGTGCATTAGTTCTTGAGATATAACTAGTTTTAAAAAAAGTGTAAAATATAGTACAGCATCACCCTCAGTTGAAGGATTTATAACAAAACGTAATCATCGTGTAATTATGTTATATGTCATTTTGTAACAAAATCTGAAGTTTGATAAAATTCTGTGCGCTGGTTGTTGAGATATAGCTATCGGAAAAATCGTGCAAAATGCAGTATAGCTGCACCACCTGTTGCAAGGTTAATACCAAAATGTAATCAGCGTCTAATTATGTTATATATTCTAGTGTAAAAGAAACTAAAATTTGATGAAGTTCTCTGCATTAATTCTTGAGATATAGCTATCGCAAAAATCGTGCAAAATGTAGCATAGCAGTGCCACCTATAGGGCAGTTCACACCAAAACCTTATCAGTGGCTATGTATCTCAAGGTATCGCGGAATCTGAAGTTTGGTGAAATTCTGTGCATTAGTTCTTGAGATATAGCTATCATGAAAAACGTGGCATAACAGCGCCACCTGCTTGCCAATTTACACCAAAACTTAATCAGCGTCTATGTATATCAAGGGGTCACAGAATCTGAAATTTGGTGAAATTCTGTGCATTAGTTCTTGAGATATAGCAATCTTGAAAATCATGAAAAACGTAGTATAGCAGCGCCACCTGCAGGCCAATTTTCACCAAAAACCATTAGGCACTAATTCATATCAAGGTCTAACTGAATATAAAATTTTATTAAATTTCGAGCATTAGTTCTTGAGATATAGCGCCCACAAATTTTTTGTCACATACAGACAGACAGACTCACAGACAGACACACAGAATCACAGACAGACGGACAGACTCACAGACAGACATTTTCTAAAAATAGTCAAAACGTGTTCAGGACCTTCTAAAACATATAAATTCGTCGAAAACCGGAAGTCGAAAATTTTCATGAATCCAATACTTTCTTCTTGTAAAGATAGAAGAAAGTAAAAATAGGTAGCACGCACAACATACATGGTACTAAAATATTCACCTACATAATCAACAGGGCTGAACAATAGAGCAGCTTTGAGGGGTTATCTAGTAAAAAACAATTTAACAAATTGAGATACAGCAATTGCGAAATCGTGAAAAATGCAGCATAGCAGCGACATCTGTAGGGCTATTTACACCAAAAACTAAACAGCACTAATTTATATAAGGGACAGACTTAATCTAAAGTTAAAAAAAAAATCGTTATTTATTTTTATTTTATTTTTATTTATTTATTTATTTATTATTATTTTAATTTTTTTTTGTTCTTGAGATGGAACAATTGCGATAATCACGAATAATGCACCATGGCAGCTTTACCTATTCAGCAATTTCCGTCAAAACGTAAACAGCACCATGTCATATCAAATTCTAACTAAACCTAATGTTTTATAAAAAAAAGCATGCACTTCTTATTGAGACATGGCTATTGTAGAACTTGAAAATAATGCAGCATACCAGCGCCGCCTGTTGAGTAATATACCCCAAAAACTATTTAAATCTGGTATATATAAAGGTCTAACAGAAATTAAAGTTTTGAGAAATTCCGTGCATCAATTCTTCAGATAGAGCTATCGCAATAATCACAACTATTTCACCATGGAAGCGCCACCTGTTGAGTGATTTGCATCAAAAAGTAATCAGCATCATGTTATATTAACTACTAACTAAATCTAAAGTTTTAAGAAAATCCATGAATTAGTACTTGGGATTCGGCTGTTGTGGGAACTGTAAATAATGCAGCATAGCAGCGCCATCTGTTGGGCAATATCTACCAAAAACTAATCAGATCTACTTTATATCAAGATCTAACTGAATCTAAAGTTTTGTGAAATTTTATGCATTAGTCGTTGAATTTGAGCGCCTCCGAAATTTTTGTCGTATACAGGCAGACAGACTGGTTGGCTTACAAACAGAGAAGCAGACTCACTTACAGACGTTTGTAGAAACACGTTTTTCGGGTTCTCTGCTCCCTAAAACGTGTAAATCTGTCGAAAGCCGGATTTCGAAAATGTTCATGAATCCAATACTTTTTTGTGAAGATAGAAGAAAGTAAATATAATTATGATGTCGTTTTGACGTTGGTAGCATCAGACGACTAATTTCTCTTTTATCGCAACTAGTACACCGAACCCGGGCTTCCCGGGTCACAAAGTAAAGGTGAAAAACTTTTTTAAAATTTAAAATTGGAAAGTCTAATAATTTTTTTCTGCGTAATAGGCTTTTTAAACTGCCAACTAATTCCAAATAGCAATTTTATATGAAACATATTATTTATGTAATCATATACAGCTTTAAAAATTATCGGTACTTCCGTATTAGCGGGGCCGTGGCTAAGGGGCGCTATGGGCGGCTCAGCCCCCCCCCCCCCTGGAAAAGATTCCAAGGTAACTCAATGAATTTCTGCTCCGAAAATTCAAATGAAATATTGTTTAAAAATCTAATTTAGTTTTGAAACCTTTTCACAGTTTTGCAGAGTTACTAAATTGTACTTAAAATAAGTGTTTCAATACTCCCTCATCCTATTTGTACATATGAAGCTAACATGATGGGCTATTTTGCACCAGTTATGCACTCAAAACTTCATCATCATATACTTTTCTAAGCATAAAATGAAGTTATTTTAAAAGTTTAATAAGAAACAGAGTACCTACAATGTGAATATGCACTAATTTATCTTTCTGCGTCAGAGAGAGAGAGAAAAAAACTATGAGTCCCCCTACATTCTCTTGAGCCCTCCCTATTGTTCACTACGACCCTGCGTATTAGACGCAAGATAGCAGTTATTAGCCAAAGATTTCGTCAAAGAATAAAATTGCATTCTCAGTTTTTAAAAACAACTAAGAAAATATGACACCCAGATATTCTTTAAAATACATTTTTGTAAAGGTTAATTGATGTATCTTTTGTAAAGTAAGTTTACAACGAACTAAAAGTCACTAAATTCATAGATAAAAACGAAATAAAACCAACAACATTCACCGGGTTTTATAGCCGACGATATATTGACATAACAGATTTTTAATTACGATTTTTTTCAGTTGCTATGAAAAAATGACAACTAAAATATACAGTGATCTGTTATTTTCCATGGAGAAAAGAGATAGATGGAGGTGCAGTATACGATTAAAACGGTTTGATGGGCGTTATTCTTCCAATATAAATCTCTCATTCGACCCAAACAAAACAATCACATGGAACAGAGACCGAATTTTTTAACATCATTTTTTCTCTAGATGAAAAAGGTCTGAATATATTTTAGCATTATAAAATAGCATTTCATTGTATTATGAATTAAAATTGCATCGCTAAAAGTTTTTCTTTTTTGTGAAAGCACGCCGTTGTGTTTGATGCAATGCAGCGAATTTTAGAGTCACCTCCAGCCACTAAACTGCATCTCTATTTTTTTTTCTTTTTTACTCTATGGCTATTTTTTCTCTTTTTCCAACATAAATGCGATACTCAAGTTGCCACCATTAGAGAAATTGAACCAAAAACTACAAAAAAATTAATATCTCAAAAACAAATTGAGATAAAGTTTTCTAACAAACGGCATTTAAAAGTGCATTTTTTTCTCTAAACGACAGTATAAAGATTGAAAACGTGCAATGTCTAGAAGTTTAAAAATTTACAATAGCGAAAATTGCAAAACCGAAATTTCATCGGAAAGTGTTGCCATTCAAAACATGACGTATGCGTTACGCACAGCCTTTATTATATAGATTTTCTATACGTTGCATATAACCATATTTTATACCGCCAAATATGGACAAAGATGGATTTAACTTAAGAGTTGTGTCTCAATTTCTTTGAAATTGTATAGCAGTTTACTCATTTATTATGTTATTTGATTAATTTTTAATCATGATCTAATATATTTAGGGGAAGATGGGGATACTTGAGCCATTTTTTAAATTTTAATTTTTTTTAATTTTTTATAATTTCTTAGAACAAAATAAAATATTGAAAATGAAAATTTGATATTTTTTCTTCAATTGAAAACCGCTTTCAATTCATTTTGAACTATTTTTCTATGCCTAAAAAATGTTTACTTTTTCTTTTACATCGTGGCTCAAGTATCCCCATGGAGGGGATACTTGAGCCAGATGTCATATTCGCACCAGTATTTTGCAAAGAAAAAACCGATTAACAATATACGCGAAAAAATGCATTAAACCTTTTTCAAATAAATTTGGTCGAATTTTCTGGTGTCTTTGTGACATTTCAGAATTAAAATTATGTGGTAGAAAATTCTACCAGCAGAGCTCAAAGGGTTAATCACCATACTTTCAAAATGGTACCAAGGTATGTGATTTCTTTTTTTACATGTTCAGAACTATAAATATGTTACCATGTTGCCAGTTTTAGAAAGAAAAATTGACCAACTGTAAAGATAATAGGGGTGGCTCAAGTATCCCCTATGCTCAAGTATCCCCACTCTCCCCTATATATATATATATATATATATAGAGAGAGAGAGAGAGAGAGAAAGAGAGAGATAAAAAAAAAGCATAAATATATGCTGTTAGAATTTCCATAAGGCATTTTCCAATAAATATATAGTTCATTTAATTGAAAAATTAAAAATGACATTTATTAATTTAACATTACATTTGTTTGACTAATTTCTCAAGAGATGGCACCACTCAATTGCTTTATTGGACATCATTGAAATTTTTTGCTACTAC
The DNA here is from genome assembly GCA_964019185.1 of Maratus speculifer. NCBI lineage: Eukaryota > Metazoa > Arthropoda > Arachnida > Araneae > Salticidae > Maratus > Maratus speculifer. Next base: position 12,201,808 of record OZ025291.1, on the reverse strand, counting down.
AGAGACCACTGATACCATATATTGAAGTTTGTATTTTTGATATGGGGATATACTATCCTTGCTCCAGTTTTCTAAATATCCTTTTTTCCTATATTTATTTATTTATTTTTAGCAACAGTTGAATTATCAACTGTAATCATTATAGTCTTTCTGGTAACACCCAAACCGTTTTATTTTGCTTTTTCATGCCTGATACGAAAATGAAACCACGCCCTTTATTTGTAGTTCCATTGTTTTTTAGGTCTGATAAATGTATTATGTTCTATAAATTTCGAATATATTCTTTTAGTTCATTTTTTCATGTTTTACTGATGGTTATTGTATTACAATTAATGATTATATATATATATTACAAATTTAAATTTTTTTTCGCCAAAATTAACCGTACTTAGTTCAACATATTAAATTAAAATCTTGTTTCTAGATCTAATCTATTAATCTTTACGGAAACGATATAAATTCTTAATTCGCCTTAAAAAACATTTATTCCAATATGCGTAAATTTAAAAAGATGGCTCTAAATTAAAAATATTACTAATTAAACTTTATTTCTTAATATTCCAAATAAAACTCATTTGTTTTTATCAACCCTTTTTAAGAAAGTCTTATTAAATTTATTCCAAAACTATACCTTTCAAAAAATATCATTAATTTTTATTTATTTATTTTTTTTCTCTTCTTCAACGTTTGGTATTTGTGCATATCAATAAATACATTTCTTTCTTTTTCTCTTAAAATTAATCGTCTCTAAAAATATCGTTTGCAGGGTATTCGAAATTCTGAATTCGGTTATAAATTAGCGAAGCCATAATATTTTTAAAATAAAATTTATCGTCTGAATGAAATAAAAATCTCGACGCTAGACATGAATTATGTTTATATAAAAAAATGATGGTTAGAGAGTAGAAAATTTTCTAGAAGTTTGTTTTTAGATTTAAGAAGGAAGCCGGGAGGTGATGAGAGAGATTCTTTGCTTTTTCTTCGACGAGTACGTTAAGGACGGCTTGCTGAATTAATGATGGAATATTCCTTTCAATGTTTCGGATCAAGAAGGCTTGCAAAGGGAGCATTTCCCTCTTTATATGACTATAGTTGAATAAACTAAGTTTCAGCAGCCAATGTGTAATTTAATGAATCTTCTACATTTATTTATTTATTTTATTTTTTCCCTCGTTTGCCACGACTGTGTGTTTAAAAAAGGGGAACAAATGAAGATTTTTCGAGTTTGTCCTTAAAACGTCACATATATATAGCTTTCGCTTACAAGCTATTAAGAAAAATTCTATCGTTTGCATGCACATAAAGTAAGTATTTGTTTAGTATAAAGTTTAGTATTTGTTTTCGGTTTATGTGTGCCATTGCAAAATTAAAACATTACCAAATACTAATAATAATAAATAAATGAATGACATATAACCGAACTATACTCTTGTATCACCGAAGTAATAAGAATAAAAATGGCTCTTGAAATAGCGATATTTAACGATTTCTTAAGCTATTGACTGCTGGCAAACGGCTAATGCTAAAATATTTCTTTAAAAATGAGTTTTAAGGCCATATTTCAATACAAAATTGCTATATTTTATATTAAAATGATTTTTAGTGCTACCAATAGGCAATTAAAAAAGAATTATAAATAAATAAAATAATTAAAAATAAATAAAATAACAAGATTGTAATTTAACAAATTACAACGACTATTTGGAAAATGATATTTTTAAAGATTAAAATTTTAGAGTTATAAACAAATTCTATATTTAAATTAATAGTAATAGTAAACATCATTTTTATGATGATCATAGCGAGTCATATATTACGTAGGTCATGCGTTAAACATTAATGTCCGAGGCCAATGATAAAAAAACAGCAGTTTATAGATATAAACCTTTAATTGTTTAAAATGTGCATTTTTATTTGATGGAGTTAATCAGACTGACTTCTGAAAGCCTCCTTTTGTGTAAGACATGGATTAAGCATCATAAAAAAATTTTTAATGAAATTTCAGTTTTTCAATTTTCGGAACTGCAAATTTTTAAACTTCTAAACATCGCACATTTAAAATTTTTACAGCTTTGCGCAGAAAAAAAAATTCACTTTTAATTGAAATTTATTTGAAACCTTTATCACAAGTTTTTTAAATTATTATCATTATTATTTAAAGTTTTTATTACTTGTCTGTGATAGTGACAACAGATCTATTTCATTTTTGGACATTAAACAATGGACTAATCATAAAACGAATAAAATAGAAAACAGAAGTATTCCATATTTGGACATTAAACATTGACCGATCAGAAAACGAATAAAATTGAAAAAAGTTGTGAAATTCAACCAATAAAAAGATTCAGATATACTTCAGATTTTCAAATTCTCTACCGAGGACTACTATTTCCCAAATAGTTAAAAATATAAAAAAAAAAACATTTAGTTAAAAAAAATCACTTATTTTGTATAATATGAGAGTATCGCTGAAAACAGCTAATTAAAAAAAAAGTCGCTTTTTAAATTTTCAAATTACAAATTTATCTCAACTGCTATTATACGCATTTAAAATGTCTTAGTAATAAGTGTAACTTTTTATTTTAAATATGATTACACAGTGAGCATGGCTTTTTACCCTAAATAACAATATTTACAAAAAAAAATTGTCTGATTTTATCGGAAAATTAATTTTTGAAAATACTGGTATTCACAGATAAGCAATCCTATGAAGCTTAAATTAAACAAAAATGACGCAGTAAAAAAACTTTTTTTAGGTAGAAATTTAGAAATAACAGTCTTTCGATCAAGATTAATATAAAAAAATCCATATCAATTTTAATAAACCCTCTCTACGAAGTTTATAACTAATAAACACAAAACTTAAGAAGTTTATAAAAATGTGATGTTAAAAATAAACAGAAAATAGATAGCTGCAGCTTGCTCCCTCAAGACTTGATGCATCCTTTTTTATCGAAGATTCTTCCGATCCTAGTAAGCAACATCAAATTTTTTTTTCACAAAAACTTGCTAAGATTTTGCTTTTTTTATTTCATATTTTCAGGAGAGGCTAGTCCCAAAACACTAATAAACTTTAATAGTAGTTTTCTTTTTACTGATCTTGCTTCGTTATTAAATTCAGATTTTATTTTATTTTTTTCTGTTGCTGTTGTTACAGGTGAAATATCTATAACTTTTCCATACATCCCATCTGGTATGCAAAACACAATTGCAGTTTACCCTAAATGTTTAAATTACAGTTAAAATCTTTGCAAAATATACACTGAAAATTTGTTATTATTATTATTATTATTATTATTATTATTATTATTATTATTATTATTATTTTACATCGATACTTGTATATGAAATAATTAATAATTAGTATGCTACACCCACTGAGATGGCTTATATTTCTAAACGTAACTTGAACTAACTAACGAAATCGTGTTTTTGATCTTATATTATAACAATTTAACTGATTCGTTTTTTAAGTACAATAAATTGAAAATATGTGATAAAACCACCTTTTTTTAAAGCTTAAATATTCGTAATATTTAGTTTAAACATCTTTGACTGGTAAGAAATTGTAGCATATAAAAAATTTAATGGTGTCAAAAAACTAAGTGATGGATCAATCAAACATTTTATGCCCTTAAGACGTACAGGCATATCATTTAAGTGGTTAAAGCGAAATGGATCTTCACATAGAAGGGCCTTCCGCATAATTAAACGCCACTGCTAAGTATTGTACAAAATTTAGTTATTAAGAAGACATTCTTTTATTTTATCATATATAATACTTCAGTAAGGAAAATGAGGCAGTTAGGACAACAGAAATTAAATTATTTTCTTGTACTATTGAAATAAAAAACAATGGTAGCAGAGTTAGATCTCTGACTTGAAATAATTTTCGAGTAATTCATTTTTCGTTTATCCATCTTAACGGTATTTGTGGAATTTATAGCTTCACGATATGTGTGATTTTGGTAGCATTAATACAATCTCACTCTATATCATGTTATATTTCTCAACATTCGGCTTTTTTGGCAGATATACTACAGTTTTACAAAAGAGTAAGTACAGTCAAAAGTGTAATAAATTAGTTTCACTCAACGGCAGTGCTTAATTGCCATATATAAAAAGAAAAAAAAGCCATATAAAAAGTGGCACTTTATTTGAATATAATTTAACAGAACGAAATTTTCAATGCCTTATCATTTTATAGATCAGCTGCAATCGGGCAACCGTTAACCTGAAAAACAATTTCGATGATTGATTCTTATGCGAATTAAATATTTCCAACTGAGCGAAAAATTGCCCAGGCCGGGAATCGAACCCATATACTTGGCTTACACTGTAAAAAAAATCTGCAAAGGTACTAAACCTTTTCTAGGAAACTGGGATTCCAAGAACTTTTCCTGTAACTGTAACAGCAAAAATTCAAGTTTCAGAATCGATTACATGAATTTTTCCTGTTATCTTTACATGAAAAGTTCTTGGAATCCCAGTTTCCAAGAAAATGTTTAGTACCTTCACAGATTTTTTTTACAGTGTACAACTTGGCTTTTTCGCTCAGTTGGAAATATTTAATTCGTACGATAACTTTACCATTGAGTTTGATTGTGTTAAAAATGCGATTTATCTACGTACCCATCGTTCTATGGAGTTCCTTTACCCACGGTCAATTCTCTTGAGCTGTCTAAATGGCAGACCAGATGTTATAATCTATAAGATTATCTGAGTGAGAAACTCACCGCTGCTCACCGGTTGTCGTGCCCATTTAGCTTAAACGGTAAAGCATCGGCCTTGTAAGCCAAATATCTGGGTTCGATTCCCGGCCTGGGCAATTTTTCACTCAGTTGGAAATATTTAATTTGTATAACTTTACTAGTCAGTTTGATTGTGTTAAAAATGCGATTGATTCTTAAATAAACCTCCAGTTTGCATTCAATAAAATCTCCGTAATCTGTTTTAATCGGATCCATAACCAAGCTTCACATCATATATTAATAATGTTTGCAACTACAAAGTTATAACTGTAAGAGAGTAAATTACAATGCTATATTAATCATGCGTTAAACTACGTTGCATTAAATTAAATCAAACTGCTATTGACATAATTACACATATTTCACCAATAAAACTCCATACTTTAAATAAAACTGACAAATTAAATAGCGTCATTTATGAACCATTTTTCGTAATAAACTTTTTGAGTATTTCTTATATTGATGATTTTTTGTAAATTTTTCTAATTGGTACGATAACAAAGGAGAGATACTTACATACCCTTTATCATAGCTGCCAAAATGTTGCGCCTTCTTGGCCCGGAAAAACTTTATAGAAAACTAGCAGCCTTCGCCCGCTACGCTGGTCAAGTTTTTTATTATTTTTTATTTTTTTTTTTATTTTTTTTTAAAGAAATTTTGAATTAAACGAAATTTTTATATCATAGTAATTTTTAGTTTTATATCGTACTTTAGACTGTCTGTCATCGGTGAAAAATCAGTCATCTAAACGGAAAGTTCAGTGTTAGTCACCAATGAATGACGTGGCGCTCAACATGTTAACAATTTTAATCACATAAAAATTCATTCAGTACAACTTTTAAAATAAAGCCAAACTTTTGGAATTAGGTTCATCTGATAAAAAACATTTCCTAAGTATTCAATTAAACAACGTAGAATGCTATATTTCATTTGTTACAAAATTTCTGAAAAATTATCCAACTAACAATGTAAAATCCATTAAATCTATCTTGTAGAACTTAAGTTATAAGCGGCCGCAATGAAATTTCACTTTGCATTTTATATATATTGAGATAATTAAATATAAGCTTACATAATCATCTTAACCTGATTATAGAACTCTCTTTCAAAATTTTAGGTTCAATAGATTTTTTTGTGCTGTGATTAATACGAAATCAAGACTTTCTTTTATATATATGGATAAGGATTGAAAATTTCAGGTTTTTGCGCCGAAGATACCGCCAAATCAGGAAAATGTGAAGTATCTCGCGAACTACTGAACTTAAAAGAATTTTCTTGGTACCATTTGATTCAGCTTCAAAAAATACATTAAAACATGTTATCAGTTGAAAAATAACTATAAAAGCCGATTTTTAAGGAATTTTTTAAAAGTTCGTTCCTTTTTTTAACCCCTTAGGGGTGGAAATTTCGAAAATCCCTTCTTAGCGGCACTCGATGTTATCAGTATTTTTAACCCAATTTTCAAGATTTTTAGTTCGGCAAATTTTTTTGTGCTGTGATTAATACGAAATCCAGACTTTCTTTTATATATATAGATAAGGATTGAAAATTTCAGGTTTTTGAGCCGAAGACACCACCAAATCAGGAAAATGTGAAGTATCTCGCGAACTACTGAACTTAAAAGAATTTGCTTGGTACCATTCGATTCAGCATGAAAAAATACATTAAAATATGTTATCTGTTGAAAAATAACTACAAAAGCCGATTTTTAAGGAATTTTTTAAAAGTTTGTTCCTTTTTTTAACCCCCTTGGGGGTGGAATTTTTGAAAATCCCTTCTTAGCGGCACTCGATGTTATCAGAAGTACTTTTAACCCAATTTTCAAGATTTTAGGTTCGGCAGATTTTTTTGTGCTGTGATTAACACGAAATCCAGACTTTTTTTTATATATATAGATAAGGATTGAAAATTTCAGGTTTTTCAGCCGAAAACACCGCCAAATTAGAAAAATGTGAAGTATTTCGCGAACTACTGAACCTAAAAGAATTTGCTTGGTACCATTCGATTCAGCTTGAAAAAATACATTAAAATATGTTATCAGTTGAAAAATAACTACAAAAGCCGATTTTTAAGGAATTTTTTTAAAGTTCGTTGCATTTTTTAACCCCCTTAGGGGTGGAATTTTCGAAAATCCCTTCTTAGCGGCACTCGATGTTACCAGAAGTATTTTTAACCCAATTTTCAAGATTTTTGGTTCGGCAGTTTTTTTTTGTGCTGTGATTAATACGAAATCCAGACTTTCTTTTATATATATAGAATTTATCATTTTAAATCTGCCGATTAAATAATAGAAAAAATTCTATTAACCCATTAATGCCCAAATTATTTTCTTCATTAAAAATGAAATTTTGGGTTTCCCACCACTTTTGAAAAACGAATAATTTTTAACTTAGTATATTGAGGAATTTGTCTCGTGAAAAATAGTGCTGATATATCTCTATATTTACTGGTGTGAAAAGTGCTTTATTACCTTTTTTATCGTCGTCCCTAAAAAGGGACGCTAGGCACTAATGGGTTAAATTTTTCCGAGTCAAAAAATCTGAAGAATCGACATTTATGCCTTTGTATTTAAAATTAAATAACTCATTAGTTTGTTAACCTAAGTAATATCGATAGTGAACCAGTTCGTGATAAAAGTAGTTCACGTTAAAATTCTTGTTCGTGTTAACGCGATTCAACTGGACATATACTATATACAGAATGTCCCAGAACTTCGTGTACAAAGTATGAGGGGTGGTAGAAAACATCGTTTGGAAACATAATTACATAGGAAAGCATGGGCGGAAACGTCACCCTCACTTGTTAACCCTTTCATATACAGTGGCTAAGAAACTACAAAATTAACATTGACACCAGTATTTTAATACGATTTTTCCATTTATTATGTATGTGTAATGTCTCTCTTTTCGTCTTTGCAAATATATTTTCCCGCGATTTCTGATGCCGGTCATACTTTACTGCATTTTAGCAATTTCTAATAGCCACTATGATACTTGATTAAAAAAAACATAATTTTAAATTTAATTTAAAATTAAATCATTTCTTGTACTTTTTTGTGTGTAATAAAGCGTTCTACACCGCTTTCTTCATTGTGTCATAACTGTGTCTTTGTGTTTTTTTTTCATGGACATGATTTTCACGGACAAAGCACTTCCATTGCTGAAATGTGGAAAAATAGGAATTACATCAGATATTGCAGAAAAATGTATTTGCAAAGGTGAAAAGAAAAACAATTCACATACAAAATAAATGGAAAAATCGTATTAAAATTTTGGTACCAGTGTTCATTTTGTATTAAAAATTTTGTAGTCTCATAGAGAAATTACTGTCTGTGGAAGGGTTAACAAGTGAAGGTGACGTTTCCGCCCATGCTTTCCTATGTAATTGTGGTTCCAAACGATGTTCTCTACCATCCCTCAAAGTTTGTATACGAAGTTCTGAACACCCTGTATATACAGGGTGATTCCAAATTTTTTTTACAATAAAAGAGGGGTGATAGTACACATCAAGACAAACAATATTAAATAGGAGACCAAGGGTCCAAAACGTTTTCCTAAGGAGATAGCCGCCATTAAAGTTTAGGGACCAAAATTTCAAATAAACATAAAAAACGGAAAAATCGGTCGATTGATTTGCGGTTTTCACTAAAATTATTCTTTATGTCGGCATTTTCTTGAAATTAAATTATAAAGATAAATTTCAAAAAATGCCGATAGAGGGCGCTTTAGACTTTGGAGTAACGAACAACTATTTTTTGCCGGTATGTTTTGCATCTCATTAAATGTTTCCGTAAGTTTACACTCAAACTTAAATTTTGAGCTCAAAATCTGTAGTTGGGAGTGGTTAAGTAACACAAACTGAGCTGTGTTCAGAGGGTTCAAATTTCAAATGATAAAAAAAACGGAAAAATTGGTGAATTAATTTGCGGTTTTCACTAAAACTATTCTTTATTTAGGTATTTTCGTGAAAATAAATTATAAAGATAAATTTCAAAAAATGCCGATAGAGGGCGCTTTAGACTTTGGAGTAACGAACAACTATTTTTTTCCGTTATTGTTTGCATCCCTTTAAATGATTTAGGAAGGTTAGATATAAACTTAAATTTTGAGCTGAAAATCTGAATAGTAGGGAGTGGTTAAGTAGCACAAACTGAACTGTGTTCAAGGGGGGGGGGGGGAGGTTCGAATTTAAAGTAATTATAGAAAATGGAAAAATTGGTCGATTCATTTGCAATTTAAAATAAAACTATTCTTTAAGTCAGTATCTTCTTGAAAATAATTTTTAAAGATAAATCTCAAAAAATTCCGTCAAAGGTCGCCTTAAACTTCAGAGTAACCAACAGTTCATTTTAACCGTTATTTTTTGGTTCTAATTAAATGCTTGCAAAAGCATTTTAAATGTTCTCGGAAGCTTAGATTTAAACTTAAATTTTGAGCTGAAATCCTGAATCGTTATGAGGAGTTAAGAAGCGCAAACTGAAGTGTGTTCAGGAATTAAAATTTAACCCTCTTTCCTCCTCGAGCACAATTCAATTTTTCCCTACTTAAACACTCCCAACGATTCAGAATTTCAGCCCAAAATTTAAGTCTATGCATTTGAAAGCATTTAATGAGATTAAAAAAATAACAGTTAAAAATAGTTGTACGCTACTCCAAAGTCTAAGGCGCCCTCTATCGGCATTTTGTGAAATTTACCTTTAAAAATTATTTTCAAAAAAATACTGATTGATCAGAAAACTGCTGATTTAAAAATTAGTTTTAGCAAAAACCGCAAACGAATCGACCAATTTTTCCGTTTTTTACAATTATTTGAAATTTGAACCCTCTAAACACAGCTAAGTTTGTCTACTTAACCACTCCCAGCTATTCAAATTTTGAGCTGAAAATTTAAGTTCAAGTCTAAGCTTACGAAAGCATTTAATAAGATGCAAAAAATAACGCCAAAAAAGAGTGTTTCGTTACTCCAAAGTCTAAAGCGCCCTCTATTGGCATTTTTTGAAATTTATCTTTATAATTTATTTTCACGAAAATACCTAAATAAAGAATAGTTTTAGTGAAAACCGCAAATCAATATACCAATTTTTCCGTTTTTTATAATCATTTGAAATTTGAACCCTCTGAACACAGCTCAGTTTGTGTTACTTGACCACTCCCAACTACAGATTTTGAGCTCAAAATTTAAGTTTGAGTCTAAGCTTACGAAAACATTTAATGAGATGCAAAAAATACCGGCAAAAAATAGTTGTTCGTTACTCCAAAGTCTAAAGCGCCCTCTATCGGCATTTTTTGAAATTTATCTTTATAATTTAATTTCAAGAAAATGCCGACATAAAGAATAATTTTAGTGAAAACCGCAAATCAATCGACCGATTTTTACGTTTTTTATGTTTATTTGAAATTTTGGCCCCTAAACTTTAATGGCGGCTATTTCCTTAGGAAAACGTTTTGGACCCTTGGTCGCCTATTTAATATTGTTTGTCTTGATGTGTACTATCACCCCTCTTTTATTGTAAAAAAAATTCGGAATCACCCTGTATATTTAATCTTAATCAATGCATATTGCTAGTTTTAACTGTAATAAGGATTTGACGTTTAATAATTTTGAAGTGATTTTTTGAGGACGAATTTACTATATAAAATTAAAATACCGACAATCTGATGATGTTTTTTCAGATCAAATACTTCTGAGCACATAACAATTTCGCTGCATGAATCTATACTTAGTATGCATGTAGCAATATTTCAACACAAAACCATGAGTCTTGAGCTAAAATTGTAATTTTCAGAATATTTGACTAAATAATCTGTTATTTCAAGGAAAATTTATCGCTTTTATCGCTTAGGGGATTTTATAGATATTTAATATCTTACTTTCATAATCTTTAATATGTTTTTTTTTTAATCTTCTTGAAGTCGATTTTCATCAGTGGATCTAACAACCTTAATCCTAAAAGATTTAGGAGCGATTAAGCACGTAATGAAATTATGTATAAAATTTTTTCATTCATATTTATTTAAATGTTTTTTAAAAGGTAGAACTGTTTTACTGTTAGAAAAGATTTTTTTCTTGAACTTGTTTGCTCAATTACTCTATTTTACAATATATGTGTTTTAAACTGTGAATGTATACAATTTTAAAATTGTATTTTCAGAGTATTTAAAAATAAGTAATGTTAAAATCTATAAATAGTTTAACCCAGAAATAAACAAAAATTTGTTTCTTTAAACCTTTTTTACGTTTGAAGAATGATGACTTGAAATGCGTTTTAACAGGACAACAACAGTAACGAAATCCTTTAGAAAACAGTTGTTATTAATGACTGTTTTTCTCGGTAAAAACTGAAGCCGTTAAATATTTTACAAATAATTTTGGGAGTAAATTAATTATAAATTGACACTTTCGGAAGAAAAAAAAAATACATGATTTCGAAAAAAAAAAATCTTTTGTGGGAGTTATTTTTAACGTTAACCCATTAATGCCTAAATTATTTTCTTCATTAAAAATGATTTTTTGTATTTCCCACCACTTTTAAAAAACGAATGACTTTTACCTTAATTTATTGAGGAATTTGTCTCTTGAAAAATAGTGCTTGTTTATCTTTCAATTTACTGGTGTATAAAGTGCTTTGTTGCCTTTTTTATAATCGTCTTTAAAGAGGGACGCTAGGCATTAATGGGTTAAATAAAAAAAATTATCTTTCAGAAAAACAAAAAGCTAATAATTGTAAAAACAATAAGAAATTTTTATTTTTATTTTTTAGAAGTTTATAAGAATAAGAAACATCAATATCAGCTATTTACCATAAGATTTCGCTAATCTAGTCATATTAAAAGCCTACATTAATCGAGCAAAGATACTCATAATTAATACTTCAAAAAAATTCAATTTAGAAAATTCTCCTTGCACTAGGTTGGCATTTGCGCCTCTAAAGCAACTAAAAATGCGAAATTCGATTTTTATTTGAAATAGTCACAATTATTTTTAAACCAATGACAGCATTCATTAAAAATTTCTCGTTTGTATTTCACCATTTGTAAATGTTACTTTTCGCAAAAAAATATATGAGGTCGATTTCTATCTACGTACATTGACGTAACCAGGGTGGGTACCCAAGTGCTGTGAATACCAATAATTTTTTTAAGTTCAGTTCGCCTTATCTAACTAGAATATATTTCCGCTGTGATTCAAGCAGAAGCAAACCTTACAATTTATAGCGGTTCGTCAAGCTGTGCTGCATCAATTTATTCACACCATTAACATTATATGGTTATTTCAGTTTACTTTAACAATTTCCGGCGCATTGTGTCCACTACCCCCCCCCCCCCCGGGGGGGCACATCTAATTTTAATTCCAAACTTATAAACGGCACCAATAATATTTTAGTGGAATTTCAGTTTTACAATGAAAGCTTAAATTAGGGAGTTTTTTATTTCTAAAAAAATATTTTGTAAACACCGGTGTCAGTCAACGAATTCTCATTTTACGAACAGAATTTGTCTGCGCCGGAAAGGTTTAATCAATAAAAATTGATGAATAAATGATAGAAAAGATTCTGTTAAATTTTAGTGGTAAGAAAAATCTTATGCAGCACCCCCTGACGAGCCGCTACTGCTTACAAATATTACTGGCTTTTGGCACCCACCCTGGTTGCGCCAATGAGGTAGATACTTTTTTATTATGGAAGCAGATTTTGTATGATATCCTTCTGGATCCAATTGCGAAATAAAAAGTGAAATTAAACAACGATTCAGGAATCAAAATCGAAAAAGGTAAAAAAAATAATAATAATAACGGTTATAAAGTAATGTTTAATTTTCATTATCATATCCAAGATCTCATCCGAGAAATTCAGAATTTTGCATTTTTTTAGTATAATAATTCCAGAAAGTAAAATCTAGAGTTCCACCGTATGACTTTCCAAACAAATATATTCGAGTTCAGAGAGTAAAACAAAGCAAATTTATAAATTTATACAACAATATAATCGATTGCCTTCAACCGTTGGACCTCAGTTCCGAAATTGGAGATTTTATCCTTGGTGCTACCATTGATTGATAACATCACCACTATATTTATCAATTTTACTCAGTCACATTTTCTAGTGGTTTCCCTTATAATCCTTCAGGGACAACTTATTATGCTTTTTTAATGTTGTTTCCTCACCGGAATTTCCGAAAAAATGTATTTCAAAATAGGAAAATGAAATTTTACTACCACTTTTCTGCACTATATAAGTCATAAAAGTAAAATTTAATGGAAAATTTTTAGTGCAAATCGAGATTAAAATTAGATTTAATACAATATATTTCAAAGTTCTTCAAAGGGTTAACCGTTTCTGAAGCTGTGGTCCCACATCGTGACTATCTAGTTTTATTTCCAAACATACAACCCCCAATAAAGTCATTTAATAAATTTTGCTTTCACAATGAACGTTTAAACTAACAAATGCTAAATTTCTAAAAATAAACACTCATAAATTCCGGTGTGAGTCAATATTTTCATCATTTTAGGAGCAGATATTTTCTGTGCCGGAATGGGTTAAAAACAGTTGCAAACATGTGTGAAAAAAAAGACATAAAACAAATTAAATACTTGCACCTAATCCGCCGACTGACTTTTCGGAAACTTCAAAAATCTTTTCTTATAACAGAGATTTGTAACATGTTTATCAAACAGAAACTTGGGTGTATGTACCGTTTTGTTTTGACGTATTCATTTATACAAACACACGTACACATGCTATGATTACAAAAATATAATTTCACAACGTGCTTATAAATTAATAATTTAAACTTTAATCGAGTTTCCTTATAGACATACGAATAAAATTTAGTAGAATCTGACAATCCCAAATTTGAACATGTATGAGAAACAAGAAAGTTTTGGGATTGGTACATCCGAATAGTTAAATATTATGATTAAAATTAACAATGTTTTTGCTAAGATTAGTAAAATGCAACAGAAAAATAATATTTAAATCAAAGTTTTTTTTTAAATTATTAACATACATAAGAAAGAAGAAAGTTCTAAGATTGGTATATTCGACTATATTTCCTTTGTTAGTTTTACAGCATGTAATTAAAAAAAAAAATTGTAAAACAATGATTGGTTGGTTGGCCAATTATCAGCTCGAGGAATATCGCTCCTAAGGGGAGGAATGCCCGCCATGGGGATCTTTCAAAGGGAACCTAATCCGTATTTGTGCAAGGGAATCCAAGGAACCTCTTGGCCGCTGGTGAGTCGTAAAAAATGAAATAGAATGATTGCCATTACTCTAAACATAAAGGTATACTATTTGTATGAAATAATTCCAAAACATTTTTCCACTTCATAGATCATAAAAAGTAATTGCGAATCTTAATGTTACAATGTTAAGTCGTTAGTACGACTCTGACTCCTACTTTAATCTTAAACAGCTGTTTCTTTTATTGATGGGAATGAAAATGTGTAAAAATCAAGTATGATAATTAATAAAATCAATATTTTCGTTATTCTATTGTACGTTAGCAGCTTGCATATCACCGGATTAGCTGAATATGAAATACCAGTCACTGCACCAGCAATCTATAGACATTTTGAAAAAAAAAATTACAAAAAAGTGTTTTTACAGTGCCATCTACGAAGAAAGTTTTACCATTTTCAATTGGGACAGTCAGACACAATCAAAGATATATGTATGAACTTTAATTAAGTTCTATGTATAAAATTTCTATACTTTTCGAAAATACAATAATGTAAATAGCACAAAAAATATTATTACCGCGTCCCCTTGAGTTTGAGTTTTTCAAGATTTAACTACAAACTGAAGGCTACATCGAAAAACGTAGATATGAAATATTATTCTATTCTAGGCATGATATAATACACATATATGATATAAAAGATATATACACATATATGATATAAAAGATATATACACATATATGATACAAAGATAGCATATGAACACAAGGACATTCTATAAGAACGATTTTTTCTAGATCTCTAAACTCCTAAAACGTGTAAATCTGTCGAAAATTTGAATTAAAAAATTTCTGATACAATATTAAAAAAAAAAAAGGAAAGTAATAAATATAACTACTATAATTAAGTAACAGACGCAGGGTGCGTAGAATTTTAATACACTTTTTTAAGCGATATTTTTGCTTTTTGTAATAGAAGAAAATATTTTAAATTTTGTCATAAGTAACAAAAAGATAATAAGGAATGAATAAGGAATGAATTTTTTAATAAGAAATGACTTCAGAACGGTCTAAATAGCGGTTCTATACTCTTTAAAAATTCCATAGAGAGTGCGAGTTGCATTTATTTTCAGAAGAATGAATAATCAACAAGCGACATATAAATGCATTACCTATAGCAAAATTTTTTTTTCTCTTTTAATACCCATTCTGATAAATGATTTTTTAATGACATTCTTTCAGCTACCGTTATAGTTAAACACCTGGCGCACAGAACGTAAATGCAATTTAATGAGCTTTTGAGTAAACCATGGCAAGAATTTTATTTATTGCTACCGTCTTTATTTTATTCTCCTCATAGAGAATTTTTTAAAAAGATCTTTAATGTAAATGTAAGATTTATTGAATGGTAATATACATTTTTGTATAGTGAAAGTATAAAAATTGTAGATAGCATTTCTAAAAAAAATTTAAAAAATTTTTGGATTTTGTCTAAAATTTGCTAATTTTGCTTTAATGTTTTACAGATTAAAAGCATCATTCGACTTGTTTATGCTTCTACAGAAATTCAAAGTAGATTAATTCCTTCGCAACGGAAGCCTTTTTTGAAATTTTTAATATTTTGTCACCGGCTTCTACAACCAGAAATTTGTGTTTTAATAAACCAACAAAATGTTTTCAGTAAATAAGGAAAATATTACAGTAAAATTTTATTAGTGGAATAAATAAGGATTTTGAGCACCTTTAACGGAACATATATCCATTCGCTCGTCCCTAAGCGGTTAATCTTTTAATTTCGTTATGAAATACAAGCCGAAATTAAATAATACGCTAAAAATTTTTATTTAAAAGCAAACGAATTTATTACTTGTAATCGGCTGCCCATGATAGATATATATTTAAGAAAAAAGATGCGTGAAAATTATTTTTAAAATAATAACCAGTGAGTAAATTTCGACATGCGTTTTAAATGAATTGAGATGTAACTTTCAAATAAATTGCGATACCGTCAAGTGGAGTAATTTTGGCACAAATTTCTTTCTTTCATGGCATGTTCAACCCCTCATCCTTTCTCTTACTGTATTTAATAAATGAATGTTATGTTACTTATTTTTTTATATTTATTTATTTATTTATTTATTTATTTTATTTATTTATTTTTTTGCTAAGAATATATAGAACCTCATCATCATCATAAATTTGTTGATATATTTATTTACTTATTTATTTATTTTATTATTTTTTTTTACCAAATTTTTTTTGAGCGTTTACGGTCAATGTTACCTTGAATTGGGGTAACATTGACCTATTTGTTATAACGAATGTTATAGTTGTTACTACATGATGTGGATCAATTTCAACATATGGGAAAAAAGAGGGAGTGAGGTGGAGATATGTAAACATACATAATGACAGTATATTAAGCCCATATTTTAACAAAAATGTATTACAACATTCAAATATTGCTTAACGTGGATTATCCCAGGTCTGGGAAAGAACACTGATTTCTATTAAACAGAAATTTTGGCGGGAAAAATTTTACAAAAATATAGTTATACTACTGCGGCCAATGCTAATACTTTAAATTCGTTTCCATGCAATCAACAACATAATCCTACTTTGATTTCAAATTAATGCATGTGGGATAGATATTTTCATTTAGAAGCATCAGTATAAACTTTCCAACGTCACAGTTATTTTTGTCTCGAGATTTCTTGTTTGGATTAGTCGGAACCAACATACTAGATGAATCTTTAGCAAATTTATTGTTTGTATAAGTATAAATGTCTGTTTCCATAAGTATATTAAAAAGAAGCCAAAACATGAATGCTTAAATTCAACAAAATAACAAAAAACTCTCCTTCATTTATAAAAAATTTTATGCAATGACAGGAAGTATATAGAAAAGAGTTAAATAGTAATTAGTTGGTCCATTCTTACCCGAAATGTTGGGCTAATGGTATCTCAATTAAAAACATGCTTTCTATTTATATCTGAGGAAATAAGAAAACGCATACCCTAATTTCCTGCCTATAATCCGCGGATCAAACAATTCTTTTTCGACCCAGAAATTTTATTTCGTAAATGAAGGCAAATATTTACGGCGATCTGAAAAGTTATATTTTATTTAATAAAATTTCTGGGTCGAAAAATGATTGTTTGATCCGCGGATTATACGCAGGAAATTAGGGTAATTATACGTTAGGCTTTGATCTACACTAAAAATGTTACAATAAGACATATTTACCACGATCAAATTGATTTAATTTATCGTTTGGTCAGACAAAAGCTGTAAGAGCTACATTCTCAGCTTCTTCACACGTTTTTGTTTGACTGGTGTTGCCATGATGGAAACTTGACGAATTACTTACATCGAATATTTATGCTTAAAGGACTGTAAGGCATTTTTTCCAGAATTTTCGTTTTAAATAAGCAATATTCAGCTTATTTAAAGAAAATATTTCTAACTTCAGATATAACGCCTAGTACTTTAAAAAATTTCTTGCGCTGAAACACCTAAAAACCTCTTGATGCGTAGAACCCTTTTACAATGAGCTTTCAGCCTCAAACTGATGCTATTATCTACATTTTGAGACAAAAACTTTGTCGATAATTCAAGTGATGTACAAAATATAGCAAATTTAATTCTTTTTCACTCATGGGTTAAAGTTAATCTTAAAGGTCTAAAGTTACCCAAGTTGACAAGGTAGTTTTCAAAGAAATTGCATTTGAAAATTAATTTTTTCCATATTTAATGGTATAAAAATTGAAAATGTGAAATATTTAGAAGTCTAAAATGTTGAGTTAAACCAGTGTTGCCAGATTGGGGGCTGTTTAATTTCAAATTATTTGACTGTCAACATTTTTTATGATAATATAATTCGCCTTATTTTCATGATTTTTTTTTTCATCTATTTTCAAATAGGCTGAAAATTTCTATCTCAAAAAAGCGGTGACAATCAACAATATGGGGACTTTTTTTGTCCTCAATCTGGCAACAGAGAGTTTAGCTAAATAAAAACTAATTTTCTATACGTCTATTGGTACCACCATCTTAAAATGAAATCAGTGTTTTGCATGGTCCTTTGGAATATAGATAGCAAAAAATAATCAATAGTGTAAAATAATCAGCACAAAGCATCACAAAAAGGACGAAACCATATTATGTATAATACTAACTGGAATAAAAATAGTTGAAATGAGAAAAAACCGCTGTTGAATAATTAGCAGCTTGTTTCTAATATCATAATTAAAGTGGTTTAAAACAAGAGTTGTCACTATACATGCAGTGAGTTTTAAAATTTTGTAATATAAATTACATCATGTTATGCTTGCGAAAATTCGTTATTTATTGTAGTTATATATGTTTTCATTCGAATAAAGTGTTAAAAAAATACGTCAAGGAGTAAATTACGCGGCTATATGCGGCAAATATAGTTTTTACATGATTTTGAAATGTTTACATCTACTTGGAATTGCATATATATATATAAATATTCGTTAAAAGTTTCTTGTTTTAACATATATTCTAAATCCCATAGATTAGATTTGTTTGTTTCACTTTTTTGCTCTAATCCATAATATAAACACCGAAATCAATGAGAATTTCTTAAGCAAAACTGTTTACTTATATGTACTAGTATTTAGTGCAATACTATTTCGTATTACTTAAAACCGTATATTTAATTTCAAATCACTGCTGTAAGTTCGAGTTATTCTGAAATTGATCTCGAATTTCACCAAAACTCATCCAGCAGAAAATTAAAGGGTTTAGAAGTTATAACGTTTCTTAGTTTCAAATAGTTAGCTGAGTGAGTAATAAGTTATAGTGAAATATTCTTTTTGTCCATTACGTTACGTAGCACTAACTTTATTTGAGTTACTTAAACTGTACAAAACAATATTTTTTAATACAAAAGTTTAATTTTTGTATAGTTAAATTCAACAGTTTAAATCGGATACTCTTTTTTTTCGCATCTGTGATGCGAAAATGAAAACTTCAGTATCTGAAAATATATCCCGAGGAATCTTACAACAAAATTGTAAATCTATTTTATAAAGACCAAACGTATCTGTGCGTAACGCATACGTCATTTTGCGAATTGTAACGCTTTTATATTTGAAATGAAATTTCGGTTTTGCAATTTTTGCTACTGAAATTTTTAACATTTAAGTTTCGCACACTTTTAATTTTTATACCGTCGTATAGGGAAAAAAATGTAGTTTTAAATGCAATTTGTTCGAAAATTGTATCTTAATTTGTTATTGAAATATTAATTTTGTGTGGTTTTAAATACCGTTTTTATAATTGTGGCAACAGAAATACACCATTTTCATTAAAAGCAAAGGAGAAAAAGCCACGGAGAAAAAAGATAGATGGAGGATATATAAAATGGAGTCGTAAAATGGATTTGCAGATGGGATGCGCATTATAACTCAAATTTAAACACCCTTATTCGGTCCAAAGAAAACAAGCACGTAGAACAGGGGCCGAAATCTTTGACATCAGATATGCAATTTTTTTCTCTAAATAAAAGTGATCTGCTTATATTTAGGCATTATTTTATACCTTCTTATATTAGGATTAAAGTTTAACTTTGATAATTTCTACACTTATATAGAAATAGCATTTTGTTAATTTTTGGTTAAATATCATTTGTTTAAGAGTTAGAATTATCAATATAAGAAGCATTTTTATTGTAACTAATTTTGCAGGTTTATTATAAATCGATGAATCATTTTCTATCGTCTAAATTTGAAGGGTTCTGCCTTATATTTATTAAAATCTAAACATTTAGTTTCAGATGGTGAATGCAGGCGAACGAGCTTTCTAGGATACATGTAACATTTCTTGACTTTAAGTGGTACGCATCTTTACTGCTGGCCGGAATAGATAAATATCCTATGAAGGCTGCCACTATTATCCAAGGCAAATGATTAAAACAATCAAAAACATAAAATATTAGTAAAAAAACAAATCATAACTTAAATTCAGAGAATTAGGAAAGTTACTCCACTGCCTCGCGTGTTCCGTCGGATAATTATTTCGAGATAGAGAATGAAAGCAAAAGCGATTAAGCCCTTCAAGGGCGGTGGTTCATTTTTACACCACCTAATGTTAATTTCTAGGTACCATATTGACACCAGAATAATTGAACGAAAATTTTCTTTTTATTAAGGATATGAATTAGAGCTTTAGATTATTTTCAAATAAATTTGTTTTTAAATTCCGGTGTCATTTACTCTTTTAGGCACTTTATGAATTGTAGTACCTTGCTCCTGAAAGGGTTTTACCTGCCAGACGAATCAGTAGGGTATGAAATTTTTTAAGTGGGTTTTTGTGCTAAAATTAAAATTTTCCATTTATTCTGTGCGTTTTGACACTTAGAATGCAAATAACTTAGTTGCCATTCTTTCTTGCACATTTTCGAGGTTATTTTCAACATAGCTTTCAGGATGTTGTCATTCAAGAATTTCTAAAAATAATGATCTCAAATATTTTATTGATAGAAAATGTGTAATTTTATAAGAGATCAAAGTACATAATATCGTTATTTAACCCGGGAGAGCGCGCGCTTACCAGGGTAAGAATGGTTTTAACTTTGTCACCAATAAAATGAAATTATAACAGTCAGTTTATTTAGACGAAAATAATTCTTACAATAAGTTGAAGATTACTTTTAAAAATTTAGTGGTTACAATTGTAAAAACCATACTCACACCCGGTCTTTTAAGCCCAGCGCGCGTCCTCCCGGGTTAATGAAATATCTGTTTGCATTTTTACTATCGCTATATAACTCAGTTTTCTACCAGAATTTATTTTAAATGCAATATGCGTTCTGCTTAGCACTTGTTTTGTTTATTTTTTCTTCAAATAAACCTTTAGTTTTGAAAAAGATTTAATTAAGACGCAGAGTAGAAGCGAAAAATGACGGTGCTTTTAATTAATCCACTCTCTTATATTAAACTATAATGAAAGATGGAAGCGCTATACCACGAACGGCTAAATTTAACCACTACAGCCCAATAGTATTCTTTGCTTTGTTATATATTAACAATAAACGGTAAATGAAATAGACCATTGTAATATGGAATAAAGTATGCTTTTCACAAAATTTCATGTACCAAATCCATTTATAACCGGAACATTGTACAGTGAAACCACTGAATAAGGGACACTTATGGGACCAGAATTTTTCTCCCTTAAATAGAGGTGTCCTTACTCGGAGTTTTTTTTTTACAGTGAAACATCCAAATGAGAGACGGCTATGGTCTAATCCCTGCTTTTTTTTTGGGGGGGGGGGGAACTTTTGTCCCTAATTCGGAGTGTCCTTTATTATTTGGAGGTTTCACTGTATAAGCATTATAAAGATATTTATGAAAAATAAACAAGTTTTAATAAAAAAAAAGGTACTTACGTATTAACGCCGCCGCAGCAGAAGCTGTGCTAAGACTCCAATAAACAGCAATCTTGTTTTTAGCACGTGCACGCACTTATTTTTTGGATTGTTTGTTGCCTTGTTGTTTGCTGATTTTTGACGTCGATTTTTTTGTACGTGGGCTAACGATAAGATTATTCTTTATTGGCGCATCAGCGCAACTTCTGCTGCGGTGGCGTTAATACGTAAGTACCAAAAAAAAATTATAGTACTTGAGAGAGGTTTTACAAAAAATTAAAAACAATTAACATTCACATGTTTCGGCTTAAATCTAATAAGAACCATAATCACAATTAAAAAAACTCACGGTCATCTCACGGCCAATACAAATGACACGCGCAATGAGATGTAAATAAAAACCACGCGCCCTATTGTAAAATATTAAATTAAAATTAGACCATGATTTAAAATTAATTTCACACTCAGTTCATCGCATTCAATCTTTCACGAGGAATTTATGCATTAACTCTAATCATAACTTAGGAATAATAAAAGAAACAGTTTCTTTTATTACTTTACAATTTATTATATTACATTTTGAAAACGCAAAAATACACTTAACTGTACATAAATTACTTAAAAGGTGCACTAGAATACTTATAAAAACTTTAAAAATACATTTAAAGTCTTTTAAATGTTCAAAAGTTCAGAACGTTTTCAACCGCAAACTTACTCGGTCTTCGTCAGTGAGAGAAACTAAAAAATGACAGCTCTTACTGCTGGCTTTCTCAGGCTCGTCCGGAACAGTCCATTTTTACATCGAGGGAGGAAGGACGGGGAGTGAAGGGAACGGGACAAAATGAATAGAATAAAAC
Organism: Maratus speculifer; assembly: GCA_964019185.1. Taxonomy (NCBI): domain Eukaryota; kingdom Metazoa; phylum Arthropoda; class Arachnida; order Araneae; family Salticidae; genus Maratus; species Maratus speculifer. The sequence goes on along the minus strand of OZ025291.1, from coordinate 12,179,621 downwards.
TGCTGAAATGTTTCAAAACACAAGCTTATCTATTATTAATAAAGTTTTTCCATATTGCGTGTATATCGTAGGAAAGTACATATTACAAGTTATTTCTTTATTGGATATTATTTCGATGGATTCTCTAATGATAGCTTCTATGTGACTAGTAGTATGAAAGATAATTTTTGAACTCTTGAAATCTATTTCTATAGGGTGCGTTTGTGCAAACCTTGAAAGTGCAGTATGGGGTTTACCCAATCTTAAATCTGCGTCATGTTCTTTCAACCTCTTTTGAAGTTTCCTTAAACTGAGAACGCCAGCAGTAAGAGCTGTCATTTTGTAGTTTCTCTCACTGACGAAGACCGAGTAAGTTTGCGGTTGAAAACGTTCTGAACTTTTGAACATTTAAAAAACTTTAAATGTATTTTTAAAGTTTTTATAAGTATTCTAGTGCACCTTTTAAGTAATTTATGTACAGTTAAGTGTATTTTTGCGTTTTCAAATTAGTAAATAAGGTGAATTTTGCACTGTTTTTGTTTTTAATTCCAAATATTATATTACAGTTTCTTCAAAAGTCACGGCAGAAACTTTTATATATTTCCTTTTAAAAATGGATCTGAAATAATGTTAGAAAATTTTGAGCGATTGAGCACGAGAGTATTATTATTATTACTATTATTATTTTGAAATTGCTTTAAGATGATTCTGATAAAACGAGCTCTTACCGAAAAATAAAATTATAAGGTCTTTAAAAATGGCCAAATAAAATTGTTAAACTGGGTTTATCTCTAATCATATTTTGACTTTTGTTGATTAAATTTGCATTTAACTTCAAAATCTACTTGCGCTTGTAGGCCGAGCCGACAGCGATTTTTCTAAAATGAAATTGGTTCGGATTAGCGGATTATCAATGTATAGTGAAAACTGAGAGAGATGTTTGCCATATTGCAAGCCTAATTTGAACTATTATTTGCTTTCGTTCTTGAACCATAATTTTTTTTTCCTAATTTTTTTTTATATTTATCCGTGAAATAATATTGGTGGCAAATAAATATTTTTCTTTTTGTTATTTATTATTATATAGATGTAAAAGCCAAAAAAATCACATTTCTTAGGAGTTATTAATATTTTTATACAGCTCATTTTCACTTTTCATTAATAGACTTTTTTAATACATTTAAATAATTCGTAGTTTTATTTCCACAAACAACGCAGTCACTGGAAGACAAATGCATCACTATTTTTTAAATGGATGTTCCGCCATCAATCACTTTTCCTTTATCTCTGCAGTAGATGCCAAGACAAATTTCTTTCCCCTCCATAACACACAAGCTAGATGTTAAATGACTCGGGTAAGTGACAAAAGAAATAGGGGGTGTGATGATGATTAGCAACAAAATCAATTTTGACAAAGAGATGTATTCGATTCAGGGGGAATCGATTGATCCATTTTTGTTATTTTGATTTTGTCGGTTTCATTTATTTGTCGTGAGTGATATGAAAAAAAATGTTTAATGTAAAACTTAGCACTTTTTTCAATAGAATTTCGTATGTATTTATTTGCAAACAAACAATTAGGATATATATTTGAATATTTTTCCACATATTGAAAAATAATGTACAATGAACAGTGCTATTACAAATGTTTTCAAATGTTATATATTATTTTTAATGTTATTATATAATGTTTTTACAAATGTTATATATTTATTCAGGGGGGAAGAGCCCCCTAAAGAAATATATTTTTTAAATCTAAAAATTTATCATAATATACAGTTAATCAGACTTTTAGAATATAGCTGCATAAGATTTTAATGCTTACTTAATGGTACTTAATTTAATGCATCTTAATTTTGAAACTTTCTACGTATTTATAATTCTTATAAATATTTATGTCATTTGAAAACTTTTATACTTCGTACAAATAATTACTGTTTGTACGAAGTTAAATATTACGCAACGTATTGTAAAAGACAGTGATTTGCAAAGCTTACGCTGAGGCTCCCGATCTGCAGATTTACTAGTTATTTTCAATTAAAGTCATTTAGTCGCGAGATTAGAGCATTTCTCTGATGATATGACTGCATAAATAAATTAATTTAAGCTCTCAAGGTATTTTTTCTTTGATTAAGCCACGACTTCTGTGCAGTTGAATGGGGAAACCATCTTCTTTTAACAAAACGTAATTATGCTACGACGTTTTCACTGGCTGAAAATGTATATGTAATGTTTTTATTATTATTATTATTTTTTTTTTTTTTACAATTCTTTGAGAACAAGATACAATTTTTTAATGCAATAATAAACTAACCTTGTTAATTTATTAGCATGAGAATAATACAGAATTTCCAGTTATTTTCTGACAAGTAAAATTATAAAAATTAACTTTGATAAAGGACTTGCATTTTAGAAAATTATCCTCAAAAACATTTTCTTTGTAACTCTGATTTTGGAGAATAGAGCATTAGCAAAGAACTCTAAATGATTAAGATTGTTATTTCTAGTTAAGGAATTTAGTTTGAAGAAATATTTCATAAATCTAATCCTTTTCCACAAACCATGTAAACTTTTTTCTGAAACATATTTTTCTCTTTTTTTGTCAATTATTATCTACTCTTTTCTTTTTTTTTCTTGTTAAAATTTTAGTTAAGAGAATCTACAAATGAAATTTCATAAATATATTTGCTATAATTTTAATAAAATAATTTTTAAATGGTGTAAGAAATAGTTGCTGAAAACCCCTTTCAAAGAAAATTGATTAATGCTATTTGCAGTAAATTATTTGAAGCAATTCAATCCATCATTTAACCCCTGATGGGCGGTGGCATGTATATGAAATCACTTAATTTTCATTACAAACGCCACATTGACACCAGAATTTCGGTATAAAAACCTCTTATTAGATGAGTGAAATATGTATTTTTTAAATAAAACTGTTTTTGAATTACGGTTCATTCATTAATTTCAAAACATAAGCAATTAAATTTCTTTACGCCACAGAGGGTTTACTCCTTGGGGGCGAGCGACACGTATACGTGCCGCAGAAAGACTGAAAAATCCTGTTTATACCCACCGGTAAAATTTTACTGCAAAATTTGCATTATTGAATCGGAGCATTTTCACGATTTAATAAGCTACACATTTCTGTATTTAAAAATTTGTGACAAATCATTCAAAATTTCGTAAAAGGCTTCCGTCGCGGTGGGATTAAAGGTGTTTTCAAAAATGTGTCTGAAGCAATTTAGATTTCTAAATGTAATTTTTTTCAATGATTTTTACTTTAAATTACTAATATTTGGGTTAAAAAACAATTTCATATTTTAATAGTACTTATAAACATTTTATGATGAAAGTAGCTGGACATCATACGTGATTTCTTGAAGAATAAATCACAGGATGACGCTATTTTAAACTGCTTGTATTTTGCCCATTGATCTCGCAAGCTCAATGTATGAGGACAGAGCTATCAAGTCTCCGGATTTTCCCATACAGTATTAATACAGAAAATGTTGCTTTATTTAATTGGAACATTCTAGGGCAGGTATTGCGAACCTTTTTAAGAAAGCATGCCAAAATTTTCAAAATTATTATGTACCAACATTCTAACATGCCAGAATGAAGATAAAACATAATTTTTTTCATAAACTTTTTACTTAAATGTGTTTACAGTTATACTAAATTCAATTCCTAACTTATTTAGTATGCTGTATTTACACAACAATATAGACAGATCACATCAAATTTCGGATTAATAATCGCTAAATTATATGCTTCCGAATCAGATCTTTTTTAGTTTTTTAGGTACAAACAGGTTCAATAGATACATGATGATTTGCACTAACAATTAAAATTCAATTTAAAAAATTAAAACTAAAATATAATAAAACCAAAAATAATTTAAAACCCCAAACCTAAATAAAACTTTGTTAAACTGAAGTACAAAGCTTGCCAGTTGGGTATACATTAACTAGTATTAAAAAATGCTCTGACGAGCACCAAAAAAGGTTAATATGTTTTTAAGTATGAAAAAGGGTTTGACAAGTGCTTCTGTTAATTATTGAGCATGAGGAAGGACAAGGGATCCCTTCTTGGCTACAACTCACTTCAATGCCAACTTTTAAAAAATCGTATTTGCGCTTTTTCCGTATGAAAGAAATTTGCGGTTCTTTAGTAGAACTTTCCACCGTGCTTTAGATGTTAACCAGGGGTGTAGTCGTAAAAATAAGATAGGATATATGCTCTAAGCAGAGGGATACCCTAGAATGTGTATACTATAAGCTTTCTTGAGAAATAATGTATATGGTGTTCTATTAAAAAGTCCAGAAGGCATACGGCGTATAACATGCACTTACATCCCTGATGTTAACTGCACTGTTCACTCTGCACTATACTACAAATAAATTTTCTGTGCAATTATACACTTAGGGCATGCTTGGTGCCAGTGCATGAATGTGATGCAGGAACTAGGTTTTTGGCACTGTGTCGTCTTCCCTTACATTTATGTCTAATTAAGCTGCACCTTTACTGGCTATGTCTTTACACTATACATTTTTATAGTAACTGCGACTGATTTGTTTTCACGGAAAAAGCGCAAATATGATTTTTTAAAAGTTGGCATTGAAGTGAGTTGTAGCCAAGAAGGGATCCCTTGTCCTTCCTCATGCTCAATAATTAACAGAAGCACTTGTCAAACCCTTTTTCATACTTAAAAACATATTAACCTTTTTTGGTGCTCGTCAGAGCATTTTTTAATACTAGTCATTTAATTTTTTGATAAAAACTGAAGATTTTCTAATATCTTAAAAAGAAAAATAACTGCTGCTGTCAAAATTTATAAAATGATAACAACAGCATAAAATTTTGATGTATCAGAATAATTATAAAAGTCATTGCATTGCTATATAAAATGCATGATAAGAAAAATAAACCATGGATTTGAACGAAAAAAGTACAGAACTTTATTAAAAGAATTAAAAGCCATACCAATTAAATATATTCAAGGTAATTTCTCAAATAAAACATTCACAACTAGAAAAATTCTAGAAATTGAATAACAATTAACATAAGAATATTCCCGAATGAATAATAATTTAACACAAAAGCATTTCTAAATAAAATGAACTTACATCCGACGGGATTTGAACTCTATACCCGCTGCTGAGCAGCCAAATGTCTTACCACGAGAGTCCTAGTTTAACACCAGAGATGTTGCAAATTTTTCTATAATACCTATATAAATACCAGCATAAGTCTTGTGACTGTCATCAACAGCTCCGATCTGATTGTTTTATTTTTTATATGCCCGACGGCTATTTTGCTACTTTTATTTTAGCTACTCGAAACAATCGCCAAATAGGTTTCCTTCGCCTTAATTTCATTTTAAATATAAAGCTGTCACTAGCTTTATTTAAAGTACATGACTTTCATTAAAAAACACATAAATTAAAAATACATATATCAGATACATTTAACTTGCACGTTTTTCTTTCATTTTTTAAAAAATACTATAAGTAAATATATAACTATTTAATTTATCCCATCGACCAAAGAACGATAGACAAACTGTAAGATTATATACCAATAATGGATGAACATAAATGTTACACTTCCTTGACATTAAACCCGCTACACTTGTTTGTTAAGTAATCAAATGATTTTAATTCGATGATTTATTTATATTCTTATGAATGTTTGACTAATTTATTTGTTCTTTTGTTATTTAATATAAATTTTATGCCAATAAGCGAATAGCTCTTGATATTAATTGAGAAAAATATAATATATAATTTATTAAAGTTACTTTATGGTTGTATCCGCCGACGTTATTTGGTTAAATAAAAAGCATTTAACTCCTTACAAATTTCCGCTAACATTGATATTTTTGGTACCTTCGTATTATTGCCACCGCAGTAGAAGTTGTGCTAATGCGCCAATAAAGAGTGATCTTGTTGTTCGTGCCTTTTTAGTGTTTTTTTTTTTTTTTTTTTTTTTTTTTTGTGCTTATTTTGACGTAATTTTTAGTATTTTAGTACTTTTTTAGCCTATTTTTGATACCATTTTTTTTGTGCGCGTGCGAACAAGATTGCTCTTTATTGGCACATTAGCGCAACTTCTGCTGCGGTGGCGTTAATACGCAAGTACCATATTTTTATGCTCTTTAATAAATTCTAATATTACATTTAAAATACTTCAATGTTATTCACATATGCGATATCTTACAAATATCTCTTTATGGTTTGATTTGATAAATTCTGCATTAAAATATGAAAACTTTTATTAGTATTCCTTTGTTCGAAATCACCTGAATATATCGAATTTTATATTTGGTACGTCTCGACGTCATAACTAAACGTCATCATTAAAGTAATCTTTTTCGTTAATGACTTTTATTTTTTTAACCTAAATTCATTAATTTTCTAAACTTAAAATTTTTTAATGGCAACATTTTTCCTTTTGAGTAATTTGGCGAATAGTTTGGCGATTTCTATAAATGGGTGAAATTGGTCGACCTGATAATCAAGTAGCACCTTACGTAATATAAATAAAATAGGTATGCATTTTTGGCACAGATGTCATATACGCACCATGTTGGCGAATTTTTTTTTTTCTGACACCAATGTCATATGCGCATCGGAGTATTTAACTGAATCCAGAGTGTCGTTATTTTGCTTGATATGTCAACCCGGATGTTGTTATTTACTTTTTAATAAATAATTTTTTCTTTTTTTTAAATATATAAATTGTTTTGTTCTATTAAACAAACCTTTTTTTATTTATTGTTATTACCTTTCAAAAAATATATACCGGGTGTTCCAAAAATGACTGATGGATTTCAAAATTCAATAACTTGCAAACGGTGGCAGCTATTTAAAAATTTTTTGCAGGAGGGTTATGTACAATGTCAGGAGTATTTTTTACCGTAACTTTTGATTTTAGTTCGAATTTCAACCAATAGATGGCGCTGACAGCAATTGAAGCCCAGGTCGACGCCGAAACTGACCTCACTCAACACTAATCACCTGGCCTTCAATTGCTGTCAGCGCCATCTATTGGTTGAAATTCGAACTAAAATCAAAAGTTACGGTAAAAAATACTCCTGACATTGTACATAACCCTCCTGCAAAAAATTTTTAAAGAGCTGCCACCGTTTGCAAGTTATTGAATTTTAAAATCCATCAGTCATTTTTGGGACACCGGGTATGTAACTGGTATCCCAAAACGAGATTTTCGCCAAATTGGCTTTAGAAAAAAACTAACGCTAATGTGATTCGTATATGACATTTGTGCCGCATTTTAATATAGAAACAGAAAAAATTCGTGCGAAAACAAAAATTAAAGTTCATCAGGTTTGTTTTCAGAGCTATTTATATATTTTGGCATCATACCCTCCCTTTTTGAAGCCAAAATAGCACCAAGCTTTGGCAAACATATTTATATTAATCAGACATTCATAAAATAAGTAATAATTTAATTGACCTAGAATAATTTAACGTACCCTCAAAAAAAAAAGCTGACACATTCTCACGTCCGAATCATCATGGAGCGCCCGACTCACCGCTCTTGTGTTGCGCCAAACCGGATTTCTTACCGGTACGCCCTTACCTTACATCTCAAAGGCTCAAATAAATGTAAAACCATATTTTTACGCTTATCTTTTAATTGCCCTGTAGATTTTTTCATTCATGTCTAATTATTCATAAAATAATAACTGTGAAAAGTATTGGTATGAACGTTTGTACTTAATAATTTTACATATCTTTTTGTCTTGTACAATTAAAAAAAATAATAATATTAATGTCAATCTTGTGTTAAATCAGTCTTTGAAATAAAATATTACGTGATGGAAAAACACGGTTACGTCGCTTTTGCGGTTAAAAACATTTGCTATTCGGTCTTTCGGCGCCATTTTTGATTTATTCGCCAAACACACCACCAGAATAACTTTAATAATAATGAACTTCTCCGCAAATTCTTGTCCTGATTGCCTAAATTTGTTCATTTCATCTTATGGACCTTCAGATAAGCAAGTAAATAAAATTACGAATAAAAGTATCATATTACAGTGGCTAGCATAAATTTAAAAGAGACTAAACTTTTTGCCAGAGGCGGCTTATAACTTAAATAGATGAGAAATTAATAAATAAAAAAAATATTTCACATCGCTCGTCAAAATAGATAGTGAATATGATACATGAAAATAACAACAAATAAGTATTTTTTCACGTGATTTATCTAATCTATTTATTTATTTTTATGTTCATTTAAACTTACGTGCAACAATTACAAGAAGAAGTAAATATATAAGAAATATATATAAGAAAAAGACTAAGTTCAGCTGGAAATTTCAGACAAAAATTCGATTTTCTCAGCGACTGACAAACATACAAAGATGAAAAAAAAAACTGTTCTGCGTTTTACCATGAGGATTAAAATAAACCAAAAATGAAGTTAATCCATCCACGGAAACGTTAGCAAGACTTTGTTGAATTTTTTGCTTTCATTTTTTCATTAAAAGTTAAATAAAAAACTATTCTAAGCTGCAGTAATTTTTTGAATGCTATCATTTTATTCGTCTCGTCGAGTTCTACCTTTTTAAAAAAATTTCACTGCCGTATCTCAACTGGTTCGCCAGAAATTTTAGAAAGTTGTTTGCACTTTCTATTTCTTAAGCATATTATACCAAACGCTACCGCGTTTGCTATGATATGCAAACTATCCCTTAAAATTCAAATTTCTAAAATAAAATCTTTTAAATTTACCAAAGAAACAAATTAACTTGGAAAATAACTATATATCGAATGTTATAGGAACAAAATGATGCTGCAAAATTCTTTGTAACGGATGATTTAAGAGAAAATTTTATTCCTGTTGCACAAGACAATAGTTTTTGTCAAGAAAAAGGCTAGTTGTCCATAAATTGAATGTAATCTATAAGTTTTTTTGCGTGCCACAGAAGTTTTTATTCGTGCCAAGCTTGACACGAGTACCATAAGTTTGCAGTGCCTGTTCTAGGGATTAAAAAGAACATTTTCTTTGAAATTATACTGGTGTGAAACAATCCGCAGGAGACTTGACAACTCTATGAGGACTATTTTTTTATATTAAAAAACAATTCTTAGCTGCTATATAAAAAAATTGTATAATATTTTATTAAGAAGTAGATGAAAAATTAAACTGTCTATAAATTCATTTAACGAATATGCATGATTTTTCTTCTACAACATATTCAACCCATTGCAGTCGAGTAGTAGTTCTCACTGGCCACCAATGCTCCGCATAAATGTGTGTTCAATATACCAGTATTTCAAACTTGTTTCCTCGTCTTATCTAATACCTTCATAATTTGTGATAAAAACGGCAAAATATACTGTAAAATATTAGTGGTGTCAAAAACGTTTGGCGTCACGATTTACGAGGGACACCTGGCAAAATTAGTGGTGAGAGACATTCAACCCACAAGTGCAAAGGAACGTTCAATATGGAAAAAATTCTTTAGATAATAGAGTGTATATTTTTGGATGAAGAACTGCTTTTTCATTTCTTTTGTATTAGATTTTACTGCTGTATCCATAATTAATAAATGAATTCGTGAAATACTTATCTCTAGTGGGTATTTGTAATTTAAAATTTAAAAAAATATTTTTTTACATAAAAATAAACATTGTAATTTATTCCTGATATTTTTAGCTCTCAATGTTTATTTTATTTTCCTTACTTTGCTTTATTTTATTTTATTTGCGACTAAAGTGTTCCTATAATCAGTTATAACTATTGGGTTGTTCGGAAAGTCCTTTCTGTTTGGGTAAATCAATTCGTACCAGAAAATTTTGTCCATTATTATCTAAATATTAGATATCAAAAACAATATCTAATAATTAAATAACAGAATTTTCCGGTACGAACTGATTTTCCCAAACGGAAAGGACTTTCCGACCAACCCAATAGAATTATGATGCATGCGACTTTTTATATTTGTTTCCTTATTGAACAAATATAAATAGTCAATTTATTTATTCAATATATCGACTATATATATATTTGTTCTTAATTATTCTAGTTATAAAACCTTTATCGTTACTTTTTTGAATAAATTGAATTCGTCAAATTAATTCTCAATTATGAATATTTTTTAATTAAAAAGTTTTATCTTTTAAAATAAGTAATATTGGTATAGCAATGTGTATTTTTAGCAAGTCTAAATGTGCTTGTTTTAAATAAATGAACTATAAAATGACATCAACAGTAACCATTTAATGACTGAGCATTAAATTTTGAGGGAAAATGTAATATGGAGACTTATCTTTATAAATGGCATACATTATTGAAATTGTACGAAATACTTAAGGATTCTTCTAACACCTAAATTTATTTCTATTTTAATAAGCTGTGGAGTAATTGACCTTATTACCGTAGTTGAAAGATTCGGGCAGATTAAGCACGGAAAGGAATTAACTTTATACACACTCAATACTTAGAAATATTCTACGTTTATTGTTAAGAATTATTTTTAGGTCACATACAGCGATATTTTCCTTTGATAATTTTAATATATTATGTTAAAGCTATATTTCTCGAAATAAGAACTAATCATTTTAAGAAATTCCTTTTCACTAAATTGTCCAAATTCACATAGTAAAAATCTGATCTAGTAATATTATCTGTAAAGAAATTGTATTTTAATAACTTGTTAAAAAGTTACAATGCTCTAAAATTTTCAATTTTCAATTTTTTGCTCAGAGATAAATCAAATATTTTAAAAATGTAGATTTAGTACTGTAACATAAAATATATATTCTAAAATATAGACTAAAACACAACTGTTTGCTTAAAAAGCGTCGATTTCATTTTTTTTATTAAAAAAATTTAAATTGACATGTTTCGATTCATTCATTGAATCATTATTAGAGAATATACAAAAACAACAAATACAATGGATGTAAAAATTGGAAACGGTCCTATTTTCAATAATAAAATACTTTTATTTAACCGCTTCTCTGATTTGACCAAACGAAAACCGTGCAATGCGGCTTTGTCTATTATGATTTGTCCATACATATTCCAATTATCATTTAATATTCTCACAAGTAAATTATTATTGTAAACTTTGTATTATACAATCCAAGTTTTTTTTTTTTTTTTTTTTTTTTTTTTTTTTTTTTTTTTTTTTTTTATTGATTTAATAGGGCAAGAATTTCTGTTTTTAAAAACTGGTAATAAAAAATTAAAAATCTTATAAACGACATAAAAAATAGGAATTATTTGAAAGATTTTTTAAAAATATATTGATCAATTAAGCACTAAACCCGGGAGAACACGCGCTTACCCAGGGAAGGAATGGTTTTAACTTTGTCACCAATAAAATCAAATTATAACCGTCATTTTGTTTGCCGGAAACAATCCTTACAAATTTTGCGATAAAATATGTTGAAGATTATTTTTAAAAGATAAGTCGTTACAATCGCAAAAAATCATAGGCACTCTGGGTCAAAAAGACCTGGCGTGTGTACTCTCGGGTTAAAATATACATTAAATATTTTTACTAAAACTCAACTTTAAGACACGTTACAAGTCCGCAACATTCCGAAACCACACTGAAAATAACTTTTTTGTTACTTATACAGTTGATGTGCTGATTTGAAACTCGTTAGATAAAAAAATATTTTTTAATTCCCGAAATCACTAATTTTTTTTTTAAGTTCTAAATAATAAATAAATAAAAACTATGAATAATCTAGCCCATTCCTAAGTTCCCATAAAGCAATTTACACGTTTTCAAATTTCGAAAATTAATCGCAAATTTGAACTGAAACATAAAAGCTGTTCCATAAAGTTTTCGCTTGTGTTAATTACATTAATTAAAAATGGTGCTTTCAATGTCCCATACAAATACATAATCAGTTACTCATTTCGAAGTTTTCTATTAAAGAATCATATTAATTTTACTAATCTTGGAATGCTGTTTTTGAAGTTTATCACAAAAGTAATTTGCTCTTGTGAAAAGGAATTTCTAATACAAAAGTTAATTAAAAATGACACGCTGGGAAATAATTTGTTCTGTTAATATCTAAAATCTATAATGTAACTTAAAATTATGTATTTAATCTGAAAAATAATTCTGATAACTCATCAAATCGGATACTTTATAACGGTTAGAAAAATATACATAATGAAGTAGTTGTGCATAAGCATAAAGTCATTCACAAGGCGAATATTGATATGAAACATAAAGTTATAAAATATAGGAAAAACTGGAGTGAAGGAAAAAAGTATTTCCATTATATAAATGCGTTAAATGAAAATTATAATTTGTTTACAGGAAAGAAATCCTTCCCAATATCATGTTTTGATGAAGAATTTATGATTTCCATAACTACCACTGAACTCTTGCAATGCTCTAATCACAAAAGTACATAAATAAATAAATAAATAAAAAGTATAACTAATCAACCCAATTTCAAAACTTGCAAAAAGCATTCTACAGGTTTCCTAATTTCGTGAATTAATCGCAACTTCAGACGAAAATACAAAAGTTGTTCCATAAAGTTTTCGCTTGTGTAAATTGCACTTTTAAAAATTGCGCTATCAATGTTCCTTATTACTACATAATCAGTTATTTTTTTCGAAGTTTTCTATTAAAGAATCACATTAATTTTATCAATTTGGGAATGCTGTTTTCGAAGCTTATCACAAAAAAAATTTGCTCTTGTGAAAAGAAATTTGTAATATAAATGTTAATTAAAAATGACACGCTGGAAAATAATTTGTTTTCGATTTTCTGCTAAAATCTAAAATCTGTAAATGTAACTTATAATTATGTATTTAACCTAAGAAATAATTCTGATAACTCATCAAATTACATACTTTAAAATGTTTAGATAATTGCGCATAATGATGAGGTTAGCCAATAGCGTAAGGACATTCACAAGTTAAATAATGATATGAAATACAATGTTATAAAATATAGGAATAACTGGAATGAAGGAAAATTGTGTGTACATTACATGAATGCGTTACATGGCAATTATAATTTGTTTACAAACTTTAACTAACCCAATCAATTCCAAATCTTACATAAAGCATTCTACAAGCTGAAAAATAATTCTGATAACTCAGCAAATTATACACTTTATAACGTTTAGACAATTGTACATAATGTAGAATTTTGTTCATAAGCATAAAGATATTCACTAAGTGAGTAATGATATGAAATATAATGTTATAAAATATTGGCTTAAGTGGAGTGAAGTAAAATTATATGTTCATTACATCAATGCTTTTAATAAAAATTATAATTTGTTTACAGGAAAGAAATATTTCTGAATATCATGCTTTGATGAAGAATTTATGATTCCCGTAAAAATCACGGGAATTTAGCATGTTCTAATGACAAAAATAAATAAATTAAAACTATAACTAATCCAACCAATTCCAAAACTCACATAATGCATTCTACTCAGTGTTGGGCACGTTCACAAAATAAACGAACTAACTCAAACTCACGTTTAATCTCTGAAAAGTGATTTAAGTTCACGTTCAAATTCAAAAATTTTCAAACGAACTCGTTCAAATCAAACTCATTTGTAAAAGTGAACAAAGTTCACTAAAAAGTTCACTTTTTTATGTTTGGATATTATTGTCCAAATTTACAAAATTCTGTGAACTAATCATTTGATTATTCGATATGTAAGGTAGACGTATGCACGGACGGAAATTTCCAGGCCCGATCCATAGAAAAAAAATGTCCGTCCCGATATAAAATAAAAATTTCGGCCCGAGCCCAGCCCGGCTCGTAGAGAAAATTTAGCGGCCCGACCCGGCCCGATATAATAGCTAAAATCAAGGCTCGACCCGGCCCGATATAATAGCTAAAAACAAGGCCCGAGCTTGGCCCGGTCTGGAAAAAAAGTTGAAATTTCGAACCGAACCCGGCCCGACCCCGAGTACATTTCTACAGGATATTGATATTTATCCTTACGGAAGAGTTCTGGCCAAAAAAACGTACCTTAGTCTGTTTATAATCTCCATTTATGCAGAAGTACCGTAGGCTGCGATGTTTATGCTTTTAATGAATCTTTGTTAGTTGTATGTAAATGTTTCAGCTATCATTAGTATTATTAATCCATCTTCCATGTTATGGAGACATAAAAATCTAAAAAATAATATATGGTAAAAGTAAAATCTTCTAAGATGAAACCACATTGGAAAAAAAAATACGTTTCCTTTTTAGCAGGTGTAAATGTTTAACATATTTTTTCTACCGTATTATTGTATTCATTTTGCATGGATGAACAGTTTAAAAGAACTTTAAAAGAAATTTTCAGTTTTCAGTTTAAAAGAAAATTCCGTCATAGGCAGTTTGTTCCATATGTTTAACTCTATTTAAATAAGCCTAGAATCTACGATTCTTAAAAAAGAATAAAATTCCAAGCTTTAATTGTATAATAATGGCAACTTAAAAGTATGGGCTTTTTTGCAAAATCAAGTCAAATTTTACTGATTTTTGAACAGACTTGGCCCCGTCGAGAAAAGGATTTTCATACGGGATGATTCAACCGAAACTTCTTATTTTGGTCCGTGAAGATTAGGAAGAATGAAAATAAGCAATAAAATTAAAATACGGTAAAACTTGAGAAAAGAAACCTGCGCATAACGGAATCTTGTGCTTAACAAAACAAAAGAAAATGTTGATATATGTAAAAGAGGATAATAGTATTTGTGAAAAGAATGTAATGCATTTACAATAGACCTTGCTCATCATAACTAGATCATGACGGATTTTTCTTTCACATGCAATTCCGTCTTAGAAGATTTGTTTCTTTAGATTTTTTTTTTAAATTTTTAAATGTCTAAGCCATAGAATGTGAATCTGAATTAACGATATTAAAGGCAAAGAGAGAAGTGATATCCAGACTTAATCCGTCCTGAGGCTCGTGTGGGCCTCTAAATGGCATTTGAAAGAGGGAAAAAGTGTACTAAGGTCTGGAAAATTTTTAAATAAATTATGAAAAAATTGAACGTAAATTTGAACGTAAATTTCGTTCAAACTCGTCTATTTTTTGAGTTTCCGTTCAGTTCAAACTCGTTTATAAAATAGTGAGCGAAGTTCAGTTCAAAGTTCACAAATAGTGAGCGAAACTCGTGAGTTTTCGTTCAGTGAGCGCGTTCATACCCAACACTGATTCTACTGGGGGGGAGGGGTTTCCTAATTTCGTAAATAAATCGCAACTTCGAACTAATATACAAAAGTTGTTCCATAAAGATTTCGCTCGAGTAAATTGCATAATTAAAAATGGCGCTTTCAATGTTCCATTCTAATAAACAATTTGTTACTCTTTTCGAAGTTTTCTATTAGGGAATCACATTAATTTTACATGTTAGGCAATGAATAGTATCTTGGAAGGATGTTTATGAAGTTTATCACTAAAGCAATTTGCTATTGTGAAAAGGAATCTGTAATACAAAAGTTAATTAAAAATGACACGTTGGAAAATAATTTGTTTTAAGTTTTGTTCTAAAATCTAAACTCTGTAAAATGATTTATAATCAAGCATTTAATGTGAAAAATAATTCCGATAACTCATCAAATTTCATACTTTATAATGACTAGACAATTGTACATAATGCAGAGGTCGTGCATTAGCATAGGGACATTCACTAGGTGAATAATGATATGAAATTTAATGTTATAAAATCTGGGATAAATTGGAGTAAAGGGAAATCGTGTATTCATTATAGCAGTGCGCCAAATGAAAATTCTAATTTATTTACAGGAAAGAAATCCTTCTCAATACCATGTTTTGATAAACAGTTAATGATTCCCGTAACTATCTCTGAACTTCTGCAATGTTCTAATCACGAAAATACACAAATATATAAATAAAAACTATAACTAATCCAACAAATTTCAAAACTCGCATAAGGCATTCTATAGGTTTCCTAATTTCGTAAATTAATTGCAACTTCGAACTAAAATACAAAATTTATTCCGTAAAGTTTTCGCTTGTGTAAATTACATAATTAAAAATGGCGCTTTCAATGTCCCAAACTAGTGCATAAACAGTTAATCTTTTCGAAGTTTTGTATTAAGGAATCACATTAATTTTACTAATCTTGGAATGCTGTTTGTGAAGTTTATCACAAAAGTAATTCTCACTTGTGAAAAGGAATTACTAATACAAAAGTTAATTAAAAATGACACGTTGGAAAATAACTTGTTTTCATTTTCTGTTAAAATCTATAATGTAACTTATAATTACGCGTTTAATCTGGAAAATAATTCTGATAAATCATGAAATTGTATACTGTATAATGTTTAGACAATTATATATATTGAAGAGGCAGTGCGTAAGCGTAAGGACATTCGCTAAGTGAATAAAACTATGAAATAAAAAGTTCAAAAATATTGGAATAACTGGAGTGAAAGAGATTTGTGTTTTCATTATATTGGTGCGTTAAATGAAAATAAAAATTTGTTGACACTAAAGAAATCCTCCTCAATATCATGCTTTGGTGAAGAGTTTAGGATTCCCGTAATTATCACTGAATTTTTGTCATGTTCTAATCACAAAGAATAAATAAATAAATAAAAACGATAACTAATTCCAAAATTCCCATAAAGCAATCTACAGGTTTTCTAATTTCGTAAATTAATCGCAACTTTGAACTGAAATACATACGTTGTTCAATAAAGTTTTCTCTTGTGTAAATAAAATAATTAAAAATGGCGCTTTCAATGTTCAATACTTATATATAATCAGTTTCTCTTTTCGAAGTTTTCTATTAAGGAATCATATTAATTTGACTAATCTTGGAATGCTGTTTATGAAGTTTATCACAAAAGTTATTTTCTCTTGTAAAAAGAAATTTATAGTACAAAAGTTAATTAGAAATGCACGCTAAAAATAATTTGTTGTCGGTTTTATATTCAAATCCAAAATCTTGAATGTAACGTACAATTACGCATTTAATCTGGAAAATAATTCTGATAAATCATGAGATTATATGCATTATAACATTTCGACAATTGTACATAATGAAATGGTTGTGCATAAGCGTAAGGACATACACAAGGTGAATATTGGTATCAAACATAATGTTATAAAATATAGGAATAACTGGGGTGAAGGAAAATTGTGTTTTCATTATATTAAAGCGTTAAATTAAAATGAAAATTTGTTTACACGAAGGAAATCTTTATCAATATCATGTTTTGATGAAGAATTTGGGATTCCCGTAACTATCACTGAACTTTTGTCATGTTCTAAACATAAAGAACAAATAAATATATAAAAACTATAACTAAATCAACCAATTCCAAAATTCCCTTTAAGCATTCTACGGGTTTTCTAATTTCGTAAATTAATTCAAACTGAACTGAACTGAACTTCGAACTGAAATACCTAACTTGTTCCATAAAGTTTTCGCTTGTGTAAATTACATAATTAAATATGGTACTTTCAATGTTCCATACTAATACATAATCAGTTACTCTTTTCGAAGTTTTCATTAAAGAATCGCATTAATTTTACTAATCTTGGAATGCTGATTATGAGGCTTATCACAAAAGTAATTTGCTCTTGTAAAACGGAATTTCAAATACAAAAATTAATTAAAAATGACATGTTAGACAGTATTTTGTTTTCGAATTTCTATTAAAATCTAAAATCTATTATGTAACTTATAATTATGTATTTAATCTGAAAAATAGTTCTGATAACTCACAAATTATATACTTTATAATGTTTAGATAATTGTACATGATGAAGAGGTTAAGCTATTGCCTAACCTCTGAATATCCTTATAGAGTAAGGAGATTCACAATTTGAATAATGATATGAAACACAATGTTGTAAAGTATAAGAATAATTGGAGTGAAGGAAAATTGTATGTTCATTACATAAGAGTTATTTACAGGAAAGAAATCCTTCACAACATCATGTTTTGATGAAGAATTAATGTTTCCCGCAACTATCTTTAAACTTTTGCCATGTTCTAATCACAAAAATAAATAAATGAATAAATAAAAATTATAACTAATTCAACCATTTCCAAATACTACATAAAGCATTCTATAGCCCTTTTAATTGGCTAAATTAATCGCTACTTCGAACTATACAAAAGTTGTTCCATAAAATTTTCGCTTGACTAAATTACGTAATTGAAAATGGCGTTTTCAACGTTTCTGTACTAATACATAATCAGTTACCTTTTTCGAATTTTTATTTTAAATAGTCACATTAATTTTATTAATCTTGGAATGCTGTATATGAAGTTTAACACAAAAGTAAAGCTCGTGTAAAAAGAAATTTCTAATACAAAAATTAATTAAAAATGACACATTGAACAGTATTTTGTTTTCGGTTTTCTGTTAAAATCGAAAATCTGTTATGTAATTTATAATTATGGATTTAATCTGAAAAATATTTTTGATAACAATTTATATACTTTCAAATTATCAAATATACACTTTATAATGGTTAGATAACTGTACATAATGAAGAGGTTAGGCTATTATCTAACCTCCGAATGTCCTTATAGCGTAAAAACATTAACAAGTTGAATAATGATATGAAATACAATGTTATAAAATATAAGAATAATTGGAGTGAAGGAAAACTGTATGTTCATTACATGAGAATAATAATTTGTTTACAGGAAGAAAATACTTCTCAGTATCATGTTTTGAAGAAGAATTTATGATTCCCGTAAAAGTCAGTGAAATTTTGCATTGTTATAACCACAAAAATAAATAAATAAAAACTACAATTAATCCAACCAATTCCAAAGCGCACATAAGGAATTTTACAGGTTTCCTAATTTCATAAATAGTTCGCAATTTCTAACTAAACTATAAAAGTTGTTCCGTAAAGTTTTCGCTTGTGTAAATTACATAATTAAAAATGGAGCTTTGAATGTTCCATACAAATACATAATCAGTTACTCTTTTCGAAGATATTAAAGAATCACATTAATTTTACTAATCTTGGAATGCAGATTATGAAGTTTATCACAAAAGTAATTTTCTCTTATGAAAAGGCATTTCTAGCACAAAAGTTAATTAAAAATGATACACAAAATAATTTGTTTTCGGTTTTCTCTTAAAATCTATAGTGTAAGTTAAAATTATGTATTTAATCCGATAAATAATTCTGATAACTCATCAAATTGTATACTTTATAACGTATAGGCAGTTGTACTTAATTAAGAGGTTCTGCATAAGTGTAAAGACATTCACTAGGTGAATAATATAATGAAATCTAATATTTTAAACTACAGGAATAACTAGAGGAAAAAAATTGTGTGTTTATTATATGAAATTACATTTTAAGATATAAATATTATCTGTAAAAGTAATACTATCTGTAAGATCTAATATTATCTCTAAAGAAGTAGTATTTTAAATGTTGTTGAAAAGTTACAATGCTAAAACGATTTGATTTTTGAATTTTGAGCTTAAATATAAATCAAATATTTTCAAAATATAGTATAAGTACAATATAAAAATATATCCCAAAATATACATTAAAACGCAATTATTTGTTTAAAAGACGTCAATTTGTATTTAAAAAAAATTTACTCGACATATTTCGATTCATTCATTGATTTATCATCAGAATATGTAAAAACTACAAATACAATGCACATAAAATATAGGAACAGTACTGTTTTCAATTTTAAAATAATTTTATTTAACCACACCCCTGATTTGCCCGTACGTCGTACAGGCAAGAAGAGTTTGTTTTATCCATCATATCAATGCTTATGGTCGCCAATAACGTTTCTAAATAAAATTTCATGTTATTAAACGGCAAAAATGTTTACTCTAATTATTAAGACTACTTTAGCTTAAAAAAGTGGTTTTCATCCATTATTTTCAGTTTATTTTACGTAAAAAATGAATCAGATTAGTGGTTAAAATCACAGTAAACATTTTGAGTAAAGTTCATCTTCAATAGACATTACAATTCAGCAAGTTTTCAAAACTGCACTGAAAATATATTTTTTTTTACTTTTACAATTAATGTGCTTATTTGGACCTCATTAGGTAAAATTATAATTTATAATTCCTGCTACTATCACTGAAATTTTGTCATGTTCTAATGACAAAATAAATAAATAAATAAATAAAAACTATAACTAACCCAGCCAATTTCAAAACTCTCTTAAGGCATTCTACAGATTTTCTAATTTCGCAAATTAATCGCAAATTTGAACTGAAATACAAAAGTTATTCCATAAAGTTCCTGTTTCTGTAAATCAGATAAATAAAAATGGCGCTTTCAATGTTCCATACTAATATATAATAAGTCACTCTTTTCGAAGTTTTCTGTTAAAAAATCACATTAATTTTAATAATCTTGGAATGCTGTTTATGAAGTTTATCACAAAAGTGATTTGCTCTTGTGAAAAGGAATTACTAATACAAAAGTTAAAATGACACGCTGGAAAATAATTTATTTTCTGTTTTCTGTTAAAATCTATAAAGTAAGTTATAATGATGTATTTATTCCGAAAAATAATTCTGATAACTCATCAATTTGTATACTTTATAATGTTTAGATAATTGTACATAATGAAGGGGTTGTGCACAAGCGTAAGGACATTCACTAGGTGAATACTTATATGAAATATAATGCAGGGTTCGCCGCGTTCCTAAAATTTTCACACTTTGCTACCAGTATTAGAAAAAAAATATTCGTGGAAAGTTCATTTAGCATCTACAATAGAATTATTCAATAAAGATTATAGTTTTACAAATGTGGTAGGTAAGGTATAAAATTTTATAATGGTGCGAGCGCTTATAATGTTATAAAATATAGAAATAACCGGAGTGAAAGAAAATTGTGTTTTCTTTATATCAATGCGTTAAATGAAAATGAAAATTTGTTTACAAGAAAGAAATTCTTTTCAATCAAGGATCTATTATTCCCGTTACTGTCACTGAACTTTAGCCATGTTCTAATGACAAAAATACATAAATACATAAATAAAAATTGTAACTAATCCAACTAATTTCAAAACTCGCATAAGGCTTTATGCAGATTTTCTAATTTCGTAAATTAATCGCAACATCAAACTGAAATACATAAGTTGTTCCATAAAGTTTTCTCTTGTGTAAATTAAATAATTAAAAATAGCGTTTTCAATGTTCAATACTGCTATATAATCAGTTTCTCTTTTTGAAGTTTTATATTAAGGAATCATATTAATTTCACTAATCTTGGAATGCTGTTTATGACTAGTTTATCACAAAAGTTATTTTCTTTTGTAGAAAGAAATTTCTAATACAAAAGTTAATTAGAAATGCACGCTGGAAAATAATTTGTTATCGGTTTTATGTTAAATTCCAAAATATCGAATGTAACGTATAACTATGCATTTAATCTGGAAAATATGTCTGATAAATCATGAAATTGTATACATTATAACGTTTAGACACGTGTATATAATGAAGTGGTTGTGTATAAGCGTAAGGACATACTTGAGGTAAGTATTGGTATCAAACATAATGTTATAAAATATAGGAATAACTAGAGTGAAGAAAAATTGTTTTTCATTATATTAATACGTTAAATGAAAATGAAAATTTGTATACACAAAAGAAATCCTTATCAATATCATGTTTTGATGAAGAATTTAGGATTTCCGTAATTATCACTGAACTTTTGTCATGTTCTAATAATAAAGATAATAAATAAACAAATAAATAAAAACTATAACTAATTGAACCAATTTGAAAATTCCCATAAAGTATTCTGCAGGTTTTCTTATTTCGTAAATTAATCGCAACTTCGAATTGAAATACAAAAGTTGTTCCACAAAGTTTTCGCTTGTGTTAATTGCATAATTAAAAATGGCACTTTCAATGTTCCATATTAATACATAATCAGTTACTCTTTTCGAAGTTTTCTATTAAATAATCGCATTAATTTTACTATTCTTGGAATGCTGTTTATGAAGTTTATCACAAAAGTAATTTGTTATTGTGAAGCAGAATTTCTAATACAAAAATTAATTATAAATGACACGCTGGATAGTAATTTCTTTTTGGTTTCCTGTTAAAATCTAAAATCTATTATGTAACTTATAATTATGTATTTAATCTGAAAAATATTTTGGATAACTCATCAAATTGTATATTTTATAACGTTTAGACACTTGTACATAATTAAAAGCATTAAATATGTAATTAATTAATATGTATAAATTACATATGTATTCTTATTGTGCATAAGCGTAAAGACATTCACTAGCTGAATAATGATATGAAATATATAATGTTATAAAATATAGGAATATGTGGAGTAACGGAAAATTGTGTACATAATTTTGCGTTCATTATATCGAAGCGTTAAATGAAAATTATAATTTATTGACTCGAAGGAAATCCTGCTGAATATCATGTTTTGATCTTAAAATAAACTGCCTCTAATTTAACCAATTTCAAAACTAGTATAAGGTAATTTACAAGTTTTCCAATTTTATAAATTAACTTCATCTAAGAAGTTAAATATAAAAGTTGCTTCAGTATTTTCTTTTGCGAAAGTTATATAATTGAAAATAGTGATTTGACTATGGTAGCTAAAAGTTCGGCTTGCCGTTATTTTACAATGCTCTCTTTTAAAGAAGATTTAATTATATTGATTTTACTTTTCATAAAATGATGTTCAGGAAGTTAACTAGGAAAATTACTTGCTATCGAGAAAAGTATTTTTTATTCAAAATTTAATTATCTGTTACATGTATTAACTAATTTGTTGTTATTTTTATTGTTAGTTACCATTTGCATTTAAGAGTTGACTCTCATTCACCACTGATGTTGACAGGTGCCTTTCATAAATCTTGAGGGCAAATACTTTGGACCCCACTCATATTTTACACTTTACTTTGCCACAGATTACTCGGCCAGGTGAAGGAGATAAGGTGAAGAAAATTAGTTTAAAATACCGTTTTACCGTAGCTTTTGAAGCATCTATTTGCGCGGACACTAGTAGACAGCAGGGTTCTTGCTGTCGCTCGTGATTGCGCCAAATTGCGAGTAAATTCTTCATCTGGTGAGTAAACAAACGATTAGATTCGTCAAACTGCTAGTGCTCAATATTTGCCTTTTCTTTCTTTTCTTTTTCGTTTTTCTTACATATGCATATATACATATTTTATATATATATATATATATATATATATATATATATATATATATATATATATATATATATATTTAATATATTTGTAGCGGGTAGTTGAAATTAGATTAATAACAATCGTTGTCTCAGTTATGAAAATGTAGGTTATTTTAGAACATACTGAAAAAAGGGGGTACATTAAAGGATTAAAGACTTCTCTTGCGCTACAATACGAATCTATTTTGCTAATACTTTTTTTATTTGGCGAATTTTTTTTTCTTTTTAATTAGTCAAATAACTAACGTTGGTCATATGTCAGCGAGAACAATGGTGGTCAGTGAGAATAATCTCTGGAATGCAAATGATTAAAATCTAAAATATTTAGTTACATACAGGAAAGCGGCTGCACAAACAGTCACTTCATCGTGAGTTCGAAGCTGAAATTCCAGAATTAGCTAAAACCCGATTAGCATATTAAAATACAAATGCTCTGTCATGTTACGTATTGGTGAAAAGCACCTGCAGTACCCATTTTAATGATTAATCGAGAAATTTATACCGTGTTTTAATGCACCCAAAGTGTTAATATACAGGGTTCCCTAAACTCATGGTACATACGCTAAGACGTGATAGAACACATTAAGACGAGTAATAGTAAATAGGAAACCAAAGGTCCCAAACGTTTCGCAAAGGAGGTAGCCGCCATTAAAGTTTAGAGTCCAACATTTCAAATATACATAAAAAATGACAAAAAAATTTCGCTTGTTTTGACGTTTTTCCTAAAACTATTCTTTATGTCGGTATTTTCTTGAGAATAAATTATAAAGATAAATGTCGAAAAATGCCGATAGAGGGCGCTTTAGACTTTGGAGTAACGAACAGCTGTTGTTTGCTGTTATTTTTTGCATCTCATTAAATGGTTTCGTTAGCTTAGACTTAAACTTAAATTTTGAGCTCAAAATCTGAAAAGTTGGGAATGGTTAAGTAGCACAAACTAAACTGTGTTCAGAGGGTTCAAATTTCAAATGATTATAAAAAACTGAAAAATCGGTCGATTGATTTGCGGTTTTTACTAAAACTATTCGTTATGTCGGTATTTTTTAAAAAATAAAATGTAAAGATAAATTTCAAAAAATGCCGATAGAGGGCACTTTAGACTTTGGAATAACGAACAACTATTTTTTACCGTTATTTTTTGCATCTGATTAAATGCTTTCGTAAGCATAGATTTAAACTTAAATTTTGAGCTCAAAATCTGAATAGTTGGGAGTGGTTAAGTAGCACAAACTGAACTTTGTTCAGAGGTTTGAAATTTCAAATGATTATAAAAAACGGAAAAATTGGTTGATTCGTTTGCGGTTTAAAATAAAACTATTCTTTAAATCAGTATCTTCTAAAAATAAATGTTAAAGATAAATTTAAAAAAAATTCCCTTAAAGGGAGTCTTAAACTTCAGGATAACCAACAACTAATTTTAACTGTTATTTTTTGTATCTAATTAAATATTTGCGAAAGCTTATTAAATGTTTTCTAAATCCTAGATTTAAACATAAATTTTGAACTCAAATTCTGAATAGTTGGGAGGGGTTAAGAAGCGCAAACTGAAGAGTGTTCAGAAGTTGAAATTAAACTCCCCCTCCCCTTTCGAACACTGTTCAATTTTGAGCTACTTAAACACCCCCAACGATTCAGAATTTGAGCTCAAAATTTAAGTTTAAGCATTTCAAAGCATTTATTCAGATTTTAAAAAATAACGGTTAAAAATAGTTGTATGCTACTCCAAAGTCTAAGGCGTCCTCTATCGGCATTTTGTGAAATTTGTCTTTAAAATTTATTTTAAAGAAAACACTGATTTAAAGAGTAGTTTTAGCGAAAACCGCAAACGAATGGACCAGTTTTTCCGTTTATTGTATTCATTTGAAATTTGAACCCTCGAACACAGTTCAGTTTGTGCTACTCAAACACTCCCAACTATTCAGATTTTGAGCTCAAAATTTAAGTTTAAGCATAAGCTTACGCAAACATTTAATCAGATGAAAAAAATAATGGGAAAAAATAGTTGTTTGTTACTCGAAAGTCTAAAACGCTTTCTATCGGCATTTTTTGAAATTTATCTTTATATTTTATTTTCAATAAAATACCAATATAAAGAATTGTTTTAGTGAAAACCACAAATCAATCGACCAATTTTTCCGTTTTTTATAATCATTTGAACCCTCTGAACACAGTTGAGTTTGTACTACTTAACCACTCCCAACTATTCAGATTTTGAGCTCAAAATTTAAGTTTAAGTCTAAGCTTACGAAACCATTTAATGATATGCAAAAAATAACGGCAAAAAATAGTCTTTCGTTACTTCAAAGTCTAAAGCACCCTCTATCACCATTTTCCGAAATTTTTCTTTATAACTTATTTTCAAGAAAATACCGATACAAAGAATAGTTTTAGTAAAAACCGCAAAACAATCGACTATTTTTTTCGTTTTTGATGTATATTTGAAATTTTGGACCCTAAACTTTTATGGCTGCTAATTCCTTTGGAAAACTTTTGATACCCTTGGTTTCCTATTTACTATTATTCGTCTTCATGTGTTCTATCACCCCCTAGCGTATTTACCATAATTTTAGGGACACCCTGTATATTTTGTTAATAACTATACATGTTTTTTCTAAAAAATTAAAATTAATAATGTTGTTCAATATAAATAATTGAACATGACGCATTCATTATGAAACTTATGATTTGATTTTCAACTATGCAGGGACCTCACCGGCCTGTGTATATAAAACTAAAATATTTATACTGTTTTAAGTAATTATTATGAATGTGCAAATCTTTAATAAATAAAAACTAAATAAACTTTAAATAATTTTTCGATAATTACTTAAAACAATACATTTTGTTTTAATTTTATATCATATTTTAGACTTTCAGTCACTGACGACTGACGCAGCCTAAACGGAAAGGTCAGTACTGACTGACAGGAGATTCAACGTGTTAATGACTGAATTCTCGCGGGCAGTATACGCCACTTTTCTTTTATTCCGATTGTTTGATTCACACCAATTTTTTTTAAATAATGTAATTGTCTGTATACTCACATGCTTATATCTACCATTACTTAAGATGAATCCTTCAATTTTACAAAAAAAGATGGCAATGAAGCTATCTGAATGTCTAAAAAAAATGTTGCCTACAGTTATTGGGTACCTCGGATGTGGGATAAAGTACTATTGGGGTATAAACTTACTTAGTTTTATGATATAAACATGACCTAAATCGAGAAAATGTTTTCAATAAATTATAATAACTTTTCATTTAACTTAGTAATACATTTTCTCTTTCGACTTTAGACTACTAGCTAAATGGGAAATTTCATTTGCTTTTTTGTGTGCATATGTAATATGTAAAAATAAAGCACTTATCCGGCTAATTGGAAAGTACCCAAAATTTTTGCATGAGCCATGCGAAACACACGATTTTTATTTCATAGATAGAAAGCCCAAAGTATAAACTTTTATTTAAAACAAAAAGAAATTGGAAATTTAATTTGCCTTTTTGTGTAAAGCCTTTTTCGTGATGCCACGAAAATTTGGAAAAATAACCATAACTCTCAACTTTGGCTGACTTTTTTTATCCTAATATTACAAGTAATTTTTTTTAATTTACCCCCCATA
Organism: Maratus speculifer; assembly: GCA_964019185.1. Lineage (NCBI taxonomy): Eukaryota > Metazoa > Arthropoda > Arachnida > Araneae > Salticidae > Maratus > Maratus speculifer. The sequence continues at coordinate 12,152,839 of OZ025291.1, read as the reverse complement.
TCTCACAAGCCATGAGGTATTGGAAGGAAAATTTTCTGATGGAATCATTTCATGATAGAATTAGTGTGTACGCAAAGTTTCATCATAAATCCCGGTCAGTCGGGTTACAAATGGAAGAAAAATTGGTTGAATTGACATGGAATGACCTTGGAGCCTTGTCAAATATGGAAAAAAATTAGCTTGTATTTTCACGTCACTAGATCACTGCGATAACCTTTATGAAGGTAGTTCCTTCTGCCCCTTCTCCTCTGAAATAGTTCTGTCTTTCCAAAACACCTTCAAAGTCTTTTTTTTTTCTTTTTTGCTAATTCCAAAGCCGTAGGCGTGGTTTTACTGGAACAGCGCAGTATAAAGGACAATATTTCGGACTGACGTATATATACGTCAGTGGCATTTAACGCATCGACTATGCGTGACGGATATATACATCTGTGGCACGTAAGGGGTTAATGTATTTTATTATAAAACTAGCTAGGCGTAGAATTCCCTAATTTTAGCTCTCAGAATATAATAAACAAACGATATTAAAACACAGTTTAGAAATTTCTCGCACATAAATAAGAGCTCTAAATGAATTCTAAATGATAAGCCACTACTTTAATAATTGATAAAACATTCAATATGAAAATTTGGTTATGAGATTTTATGATAAAATGTATAATATGGTTATGAGAAAATTACTAAAATAAAATAGTTATAAATTATTTTTCATAATTTAATTAATTTTATTTTAAAGTTATATAATTTTTTTTTACAATGATTACATTATAAAATGGAGTACTTTTATAATATAAAAGCATTTATATTAGAACATTACCTAAAGAAGATTTTAAAAATATATACTAACAAATTGCACTAGCAGACATATTTTCTATATTAATTAAATAAAGTAAGAAATACACATTTTTTTAACCTTTACTAGTAAGATTATAGAATTTTTACAATAGGATAATATTGTTTTCAAATTAACAAAACAAAACAAAAAACACTTTTTGTTCTTTTTTTCTAATGCGCAATACTTTAGATAACGTTAATCGAATCAATTAATAAACTCAAATCAGATGACTCAGTCACTTCGAATTTTTGGGTCTCTTGAATTCCTATTATCAAGCGATAAAAGTAATTTTGAATTTTTGGAATTGTGACACGTTCTAAATAAAAACCTTAACTGTCCAATTGTCATATAGGATATGTTCTAAAATTTCCATAGTTCAGAAAATACTAACTCAAATCAGATAATTTAAATAATAAAATTTGTGTCCTTCTATAGTAAAAAAAAAACTAGCCTTAAAAGGAATGACTCCTGGAATGCTGCTGATGTGGAAGATTTCCGGAACTAACGAATCCGGGTTGTCCACTCCTTCCATGAGTCGAATAGACCAATCAGGAAAGGGCTCCGTCTATGCATCGCCATATGGGTTACCATAAAGAGAGGAAAGGTTACCATCGCCAACAATCGTCAAGTTTGTCGCCAACTTGGCGATATATCGCCAAATTTGGCGACCAAAATTAGTTGTCAAAAGTGACGCCAACTTGGCGATAACTGTAATATTTCACCAAATTTTTAATTTCTTTACAACACCAGTCGTTTGATACATCATTTGAGAGGTTTGCAACTGCTTATTCATATAATGGATGTCTTGTGTGTTATCCCCCATTCTGCTCCCCAGGAGGGACACATTTTTATTTTCTTTACAACACCAGTCGTGTTACACAAGATTTGAAAGGTCTGCAACTCCTTATTCATATTATGGATGTCTTGTGTGTAATCCCCCCCCTCTGCCCTCAGAGGGGGCGCATTTTGTAAATTCTTTACAACACCAATTGTGTGACACATCATTTGAAAGGTCTGCAACTGTTTATTCATTTTATGGATGTCTTGTGTGTAACCCACACTCTGCCCCCCAGGGAGGCACATTTTTAATTTCTTTACAACACCAGTCGTGTGACATCATTTGAGAGGTCTGCAGCTGCTTATTCATATTATGGATGTCTTTTGTGTCGCCTCCCAATCTGCCCCCCCAGGGGGGCACATTTTTTATTTCTTTACAACACCAGTCGTGTGACACATCATTTGAAAGGTCTGCAACTGCTTATTCATACCATGAGTTATTGGCGAGCGCAGCAAGCAGGGGTAGACAATAATTTGGAATCGCGAAGCGATTACGCGGGGGGTTGGCGAGCATAGCGAGCAGGGGGGCGGGGCCCCCCTAGTTATTTAAAAAAAAAGGGAAATTTTTCTTACTGTATAATGAAAATATTACAATTCAAATTCCTGGTGTGAATTCGAATATACGAATTTAGAAATCTAATACAATCGAAACAGTGTTGGTAGCATAATGCCATGCTATCAAAGGCATTAAAGAATTACTGAGCAACATCAAAACCAGAACATAATTATTATACATGCACATTACCGTAGGAATAACACAGCACTTGAAATTTGGAATTACTATACTTCTTACTAGGTTGAGTAAAAAGTTCTGGAAAGTTTGTGAAAATTGCGTTATTAAGCACAAATTAACTGCAAAAGCAACAAGGATTATTCTTCAAGGTAGATAGTATTATCGTAGTTCATGAATTTCTGTCATCGTTCTTCCAGATTCCGGATTTGCCGGATGTATCATGGCGGCTCCTTGGAATCGAAAAACTTTTGAAATGCATCTTCTACATCACTAACTCCTCCGAGACGAGCGTCTTTTATAATCACCAGTTTTTTAAAGAGAAAATTTTTGCCTAGTTGAATCTCGAAAATGCGCGGATCCGCGCTTATGTGTATAAGTTGCACCCCGTACTTTACAAGAAAAAATGGTGATTTTTAAAAATCTCTTATATAACGCGCACCATAAATTTAATACGCTAATGAAGAATGACCAAATAAATTTCAGTAAAGAAAGTCGAAACAGGCATTACGTCAGACCAGAAAACAAGACGAAAATGCATTTTTTAGACTTCCGGTAGTAAGTAAATGACGGGAAGAAGAGATGGTAAGTGATGGAAGTGAGTGATGGTAATGAGAATTGCTAATTAGCGTTTAAATAAAGTTACTATCTCTGTTGTATAAAAAACTGCAAGGAGTGAAATAAAGATGCAGTACTACTTAAATTAAGTAACATTTTCCGAGTTTTAATGTCTTCTTTGAATAATTTCTTGTTTCATATGTATATCGTGTGATTACATCCATCAGTAAAAAAATATTCCATGCATAACGCGCACCTGGGTGATTCTCAAAATAGGGGACAATTTATGTCTTTCAGCATACAAAAAAAATTGAGAGGTTTTCTGTCATGTTTTTATACTTAGATATGTTTGTCTTAATATTATTCATTATTTGCATTCAAGAATTACTCACTTTTTAATTAAAAACACCTTAAAATAACAGAATAAATGTTCAAAATGTCATTAGCATGGATGTCCACAGCAGCTGTGCCTTGTATATAATAGCTTTTTCAAGAGTTAATATCATGTTTATAAAATAAAACAAGTGTTATTCTTTCTTTAAATTAATCAAGGAGAGGATTTATCCAATAAATTTCTTTTAAAAAATAAAAATATAGTATATAAAAAGAGAATTAAAGTTTGTCCTCCATATTCTGTTTTCAAAACAAGGTCATACTATAACAGCTGTTTATTAATCAAAATTTCATTTTCACATATGACAATACTTTGAAAATATAAAGTTTCTCCATGGCAACAAGTAGCCATTTTATTCGAGCCTGAAAATAGAAGCATGTATTGTATTTTAAGAATAGAAGTTGAATATTAGGCGAGTACATCAATTGTATGTCATTAGAATGGATAATAATTTTCATGTTTATTTTATAGTTAAAATTTTTATTTTACTTATTTGCATAGAACTTTTGTGTTTAAAAAAGCCCCAGAAAGGACTATTGCATTGTGATTATATTATTGCTCATAATCTTATTTAAATTAAAATCTGTCATTAGCATGGACAAATATCAGTGTCATTAGCATGGTTTTTCTGTCCATGCTAAAGACTCCTATGTGCATAAATGTAACCAGTACTTATATTGTATCCTTTTTAAAGTTTAATTTTACATATAAATTTAGGTATTACATTTATTATCTCTAAAATATGCATTAAATCTGTCAGAAAATCACTAAGACAGCTTCTTACACTGTTAGTGTCAGAATGTTGTTCATGTAAACAAAGTTTGCTCTTTGGTAATGTTTTTATTCTCCTTATATGTATATATGTAAAAATGGAAACTATTTGTTGGAAAGGAAGGCTAATAAACGTAGAAAAAAATATTTAAACAGGAAGAAAATAAAAATTTCTTAATATATTTATTCCATGCAATTTGTTTTGTCATTAGCATGGCTCAAAAATACTAATTATTTTTTTTAAAGTTAATTTTTAAATATTTAGCTCTGCTGACTACATGTAAAGTATACCTAATACTATATTAACAACATATATTTTTTTCAGAAATTTTGCTAACAGTAATTTTTTTAAGATTTCATTTTTGAAATTGTCCCCTATTTTGAGAATCACTTACCTAGGAGTTTTGCTCTATTTTTTCAAAAAAAAATTACGCAATATACACGAGTAAATACGGTAAATCAAGTTTTACAATAAAAATTTACTCGTGAGAACAATAAAGGAATTTGAGGTCTTTATGCGGCACGTATACCAGTCGCGTGTTCCCAAGGAGTTAAAAGATTTTAATCAGTGATTGGTCTGAACTTCAATACATATACCACTGGTATTCCTACGATACAAGTTCTCGTAACTAATATATTAAAATTTCCCAGAAATTTTTACTCAACCTAATATTAGAAATTCGCGATTTTTTGGGGTAATTCCTGTTCACTCTTTTATAAGGAATAAGAAATTTTCCATTTATTTTCAAATCCTTTTACTTTTTAAACACTAATGACATTGTTCATTTCACAATATTATCAGTAGAAGTCCTTTGACCCTGAAATCTTAGCGTAGTCAGCAAGGTAGTTTAAGATGCACTTGATAGAACTTTTATTCTGAGAGTTTTTTCGCTTTATTTAATTGAAAAACTTTTGCAATTAAACTATATGAATTCCACTATATTAAAAAAGTGGTATATTGAGTGTCGAAACTGCCAACCTGTTTATGACGCTGTAAAACGAAGTCGATGCATTGGAATAACCCTATGATTATGCCGACTATTGAAATGGCGAAAAACTGACGACTACTTTTACACTCAGTCATACAAGAGTTTACAATTTTTTTTCTCAAAGGTAGATTTCATAAAAGGGTTTGGCAGAGATTATTTTTTAAAAAGTAATACATATTTAAAAAAAATAATTATAAAATTAACAACTGTGACGTATTATATGTTCACCCGTACATAAAATGTTCAGAAAAGTTTAAAATGGATTCCATGAATCTACAAATTTACTTTTACAATTAGATAGTTTAATTTTTTCTTTTATTACAATATTCTACTTTTAAATTATTTATTAATTTATTACTATAATGTGTGGGATAATTATTTTTTCCCTTTTCATTTTTCTATGCAAGTTAGTAATTTTGTTGTGCCTTGTTTTTGATGTTATTTCTTCATTTAATTTTGGTTTTATATGTGTTGGTATCCCCAAATTCGTATTATTTTGCATTTTTAATGGCTAATACGAAGATGAAACCACACACTTCATTTGTAGTTCCAAAGTATTTGGGGCTTGATAATTCTGCTTTGGTTCCGGAAATTCCATTTGTATTCATTTTATTTATTTAATTTTTTCCTGATGTTCAATGTGTTTTTTTTCTAATAAATTCAAATGGTTTATATTGTAATATAATTAATATTTTTATGTGTATATATATATGTGTGTGTGTACATATATAATCTCGTTGACGTGTTCTCAAAAGTAAAGACATCCACATTAAAAAAAATCTAATCAAAACAAAATTGGGAAAAAAGGGGGGGGGGACATGTGAGAAAACTACATCAGATATTACATGCATACAAATGTAATAAAGAAATTTTATATACTAAAATGCAAATGACAAATTTGAAAAAAAAAATGCTGTCATTAAGTCCTTGGGGGCGCGTATACGTGCCTCCAAAAGGTTTAAGAAGTCATATTTATCCCCACTAGCAAAATATTATTGAAAAATTTGCCTTATTTACATGGAGCATTTTCTCGATTAAGACACAAATTTCTGTTTTTAAAAAATCAGTGGCAAAAGGTTCTGCTCGCGAAGTGGTTAACATGACATTAATTTGCAAATACAATCGCGCGTTTAAAGGAACTTAACCGTTTGATGGGCAGAAGAATTCTGTTTGTAAAATGATCAAATATTTGACGTACACCAGTAAATTCAAACAGATTTCTCAGGAAAATAAAAACCCGCTACTTAGCTCTTGTACCTCCATTCTATAAGCAAGTGGTGTACGTGACGCATAGGATGGTCAAAATCCTTCATTGTTGTTACCAATGAGTTGTGAAATTTTGACATTTTTGATCCGAGCGTTTTCGCGATTCGACTAGACGTGAATCTATACTTCTAAAAGCCAGAGATAAAACATTAAAAATTCTGTAAAAAACGCTCATCCCGAGCGGGTTGTAAAAGCAAAATTTTATCAAAATACTCATAGTGCCATTTGTCAGTTTTCGAATTAAAATTAGGCTTAGACACTGCCCTTGAAAGGGTAGAGGAAAGTTCAGGTGCTGTAGTTAACTGCACAAAAAAAGAAAAAAAAACTGGTATATTTGTGTACCTCACGATTTTTTTGATACCAGTAATTTTTTTTTTCTTTTTAACTAATTGCCCAAATTTTGCGATTGCCTGTGACAAATATCTTAACATTAAAATTTTGTTATTAAAACTATCGGGAAGTTAACAACTCGTGAACTCGTGTTTTCTTCTTTCTTTTCTTCTTCTTTCTTTCTTTTTTTTTTTTTTTTTTTTTTTTTTTCATAATAATATGCTATTCTCGATTGGAATAAATCAAAAGAATGTGACAAATAGCACAGATGAAAAAAAAATCTACGAAAATTAATAAAAAGATACCTTAATTAAATAGATATTGTTATTTTTTCCAATTTTAAAAGTGAAGTGCATGAGCCATAATTATACTAAATCAACATTTTAACCTCTAACTGGTTAATACTTTTCCGCTCAATAAATTGAAAATAGCGGACTCACACCACTATTATTTAAATAAAATATTCGTAAAATGTAGTCAAAACATTTCCGCCTGTCAATAGTATGAAAATTTTCTTTAAAATAATACTGGTATCAAAAAGCTTTAAATGAGCAAAAAAACTAAGCAAATTCATTTTGTCTGAACGGTGTTCGGGCAAACCAGTTAAGGGGTTAAAAGAAATTCTCTTGTCTCATGAATTCTGAAAATTCACTACATAGAATGAATCAAATGAACTTTGATTTATTCTCTTACAAAAATATTTACAAACTTTTCATGATAGTTGTTAATAAAGTATCTAGAGTCATTTGCTCAATTTTAATGACTTTCTAATCTTCGCATTTCAACAAATTCAATCTAAAGTTTAAGTATATGCTCATTAATTGTGCTTTCAGCATCTTCAGTGCTTCGTAGTCGAGATCAGTAAAGCATTTTCAGTTCTAATCTTATTTTAAATGAGAATAGATGAGGCACGTTAAAGAAGCTGAGAAACAAATTCTTAAATTTTGCAGTATAATTCATTCTTCCCAAAATTAACTTGCATCTTACCATTCTACAAATAACTGAGTTTTGATAGATATTCATAATTTAATATTCATGTAATTAGAAAACAAGCATATGAAAATTATGAAAATATATGTACCGAATTTACTCGTGTATAACACGCACCCCGTACTTTACAAGAAAAATAGCGATTTTTAAAAATCTCATATATAACGCGCACCATAAATCTGATATGCTAATGAAGAACGACCAAATGAATTTCTATAAAGAAAGTCGAAACGAACATTACATCAGGCAAGAAAACAAGACGAAAATGCATTTTTAGACTTCGAGTAGGAAGTGAATGACGAGAAGTAAAAGTGGGTGACGGTAATGAAAATTGCTAATTAGTGTTTAAGTAATGTTACTAGCTCTGTTGTATAAAAAAATACAAGGCGTAAAATAAAGATGAAGTAATACTTCAATTAAGTAACATTTTCCGAATTTTAATGTCTTCTTTGAATAAGTTCTTGTTTCATACGTATATCGTGCGATTACATCCAACACAAAAAAAATATTCCGTGTATAACGCGCATCTAAGAGATTTGCACTATTTTTTTGAAAAAAAGTACGCGTTATGCTCGAGTAAATACGGTATTTAAAACAAAATCAGGTTGCTTTTTTTTCGTCATTATTTAAGTACTTTTAAAGAGGCAATATAATACTTATATTTTTAACTGAAAGCTAATAATTTCTAGATGCGCTATGTTTAGATTATAATCTATTGTATTATCATAAAAAATAAATAACTGTTTTTTATTTCAAACGCATAATCTCTCTGATGAACACCTAATAATATAATTATACACACCGTAATTATACTAAATCAACGTTTTAAAATGAACTCCTTTGTCTCATGAAGTCTGAAAACTCACTACATAGAATGAATCAAATGAATTTTGATTTATTCTCTTACAAACTATTTACAAACTTTTCATGATAGCTGTTAGTAAAATATGTAGATTCATTTGCTCATTTTTAATGACTTCCTAATCTTCGCATTTCAACAAATCCAATCTATAATTTAAGTATATGCTCATTAATCGTGCTTCCAGCATCTTTAGTACTTCGTAGTCGAGTTCAGTAAAGCATTTTCAGTTCTAATATTGTTTTAAATGAGAATAGATGAGGCAAGTTAAAGCAGCTGAGAAACATATTCTGAACTTTTGCAGTATAATTCATTCTTCCCAAAATTAACTTGCATCTTGGCATTCTACAAATAACTGAGTTTTGATAGATATTCATAATTTAATATTGATGTAATTAGCAAACAGGCATATGAATATTACGAAAATATATTTATTTAAAACAATATCAGGTTTGTTTTTTTTTTCGTCATTTTTTGTGTGCTTTTAAAGAGGCAGTATAATACTTATATTTTTAACTGCAAGTTAATAATTTGTAGATGCGCCATGTTTAGTTTTCAACCCTCTGGATCCCAAACCACCCGAGATATTTAAAAAAAGAAAAAAAGAAAAAAAAAAAAAAAAAAAAAAAAAAAAAAAAATTAGTTATTGAATTTTTCTGGTGTGAAATCAGATTTTCTGAACTACATAATTTCTAGAACTTGTTCTATCATGGGAATTAAAGAGTTAATTTATTGTACTATCATAAAAAATAACTGTTTTTTATTTCAAACACATAATCTCTGCGATAAATAAATCAAATTTAAAACTAATGCTGGTAATTATCCGAAAATAGCCCCTTTTCCTAGATGAGCTTATTTTTAAGGTACAAACTTCTCCAAAGGAGTTGAAAAAGCAAAAAAGTTACAAAAATACGATTTTTGAGAAACTGGAAGGCCAAGAATTTTAATGTGGTATAGTAGCTATTTCAAGAATGCAAAATATTCTCGAAGAATAGTTTCTAAAAATTTCGAAATTTAACAATAGATTCACGTCCAGTAATGAATATGAGTTCTACCAAATGCGTATAATTGTATTTGAACGAAAAATGCATTTAAAAAAAGTGTTGACGAAAGCAATAGACAGGAATCATTGGAATAATCTGGGGGCGACCTACATCCAACAGTGGACCGAACATGGTTGATGATGATGACGATGATATATTAAACGCAAACGCACCAACAAAATTAAGTTAAATAGATCAATTAACAACACCTAAATAGAAATTCTGGGTTATATTTTTTAAAGAAAACTTCAGTGAAATTTCAGATGCTTCTAGTGCCAAGGGTAAAATAATTCTGTTCTAAAATATGATGAAGTAATTGACCACACCAGAATTTCCAAGATAATAATTTAAAAAAAGAAAAAATATATATGTAACGCCGTTTGGCAAATTCGAAATGCAAAATTTTATGTAAATAATCTTAGTGCTATTTGTCAGTTTTGGCATTAAAATTAGGTAGATATATCCTCTAAAGTTTGAAGAGAGCTGAAAATACTTTGAAATACATTCGATAATTGTTCTAAATATCTATGAAACTGTTGAAGATAGAAGTCTCAAATTTGCATGAATTTAGCTTGGTAGATCTTTATAAGATATATACAAAGATACTAACATCTTTTAATTATTCCAGGGTCTGATTCAAAATTTGTATGCTGAAACTGGAAAAAATACATTAGAAAATATTTTTTCTTCTACCTAGAACAGCTTCAGTTTTCTTTTAAAATTTTTGATTAAATAAAATTTCCAGTTGAAAACATGATTATCTTGCATCAGTCTCCATTATAATTAAGAGATATTGGCATGTATAAATGTACAAAATCCAAAAGAAGAATTAAAAATTATTTCGAAATTTAAAAGTTTGAAATGTGAGAAAATCGTGCAAAAAGCTTTCTAAATTACCAATTCTATGGAATTTCAATAAGAGGAAATACCAAACCAATTTCAAAAGTATTGGTGGCAAATTTATCGCGACATTCCTTACTCCAATACAGGCTATACTTTATGTCAGCATCATTAGCTCAAGAGGATGCAGGATTAAAAAATGTTCTACAAATGCGATTTTTTAAAACTCAAACACCTAAAACTTGAACTTCAGCATAATACTTGTTTATAAGATGTAAATTCTATAATGACAGTTTTTTTAAACACTTGAAATCAAAACGGAATGAAAATGTACGAAGTAGTTTCTAAAAACGTTCTAAATAGTACGATTTCTATGGAATGTTAGAAAATACCAATATCCGAAATATCAAAACAAAAATTAAAAAAAAAATAATTGCCCATTTATGTTGACTGCTACTGTATCAAGGTAGACTGTATTTTATATCGATGCCACTGTCACCAGAACATTGTAGGAACAAACAAAAGCTCTAAAATTGCAACTTTTGTGATACAAAAAAAAATTAAGAAACTTAAAATTTGGCGTCGAAATTACATCGAAAATGTATATGCTATCTAAGATCAATTAAAAATAAAATAAAATTTAAAAGTGTTGCTGACTGACATTGCTGACAACATCTTGTGCTTTTCTATAACACAAAAATTTTACAATAAATTTTATGTTTATAAATCGCCGTAATCTGCTGAACCCTCTGGCAAAGTTTTCCCGGTCTGGACACACCTAATTTTAATTCCAAACTTGCAATTGGTATCAATAATATTTTAATAAAATCTTGCTTTTACAATAAAAACTTAAATTAAGGAGTTCTTGATTTCTTAAAAAGTCGTTCGTAAATTCCGGTGTCAGTCGATTTTTTTTTCATTTTGCTAAAAAAATTTGTCCGTGCCGGAACGCATTTTTAGAAAGAATCGCGTTTTGAGCACAAGTTTTGGCGAGTTGGCGAAAGCGAGAACGTTCAGCTAGCTGCATCGCCAAACACAAAATAAACTAAGTTCAAATGTGTCATAAAACATATCATTAATAGAATTATATTTATTACAAGAGAATCTTTACTACTATTTTTAATTAACTTCTCAATTTCTAAATTTCTTCTCAATTTTAATAGCGAGTTAAGGAAATAATATTTTTGAATTGAGGAAAAAAAAGCCTATTTTTAGATGTTCTGTGAAATTTAAAGCATTTTAATTTGAAGAAGCTCATTGTTTTAATCGTAAACAACGGTGAATAATATTTCCTCATATTATAGTCTTTACTTGATAACATTTACGGAAAAAACAAATGAACAATAAGCGCGATCTCTTTGCAGAAGGAAGGGTTGCTATTCGATAGGCGTTTGACATCACAAACAAGAAAGGGTGCGTCGCATTGACTTAATCTCCGCGCCAATCGTTGTTCTGGCGATAAGGTGCTCAAAACGTGATTCTTTGTGAAAATGCTGCCGGAACGGGTAAAATAACGCAAAATTGTGAATGTAATTTTGTAGAACAAAAGAGCGGAACAGTAGGCAGCTGTGGATAGGAGTACGTTTTTTTTTTTTGTTATACTGCTATTTGTTAAGGTGCTAGAAATTTGAAATTTGGCATGATTGTTATTTTCAAAAATGTAAACAATGGAACCTTGGAACAATTTTAAAAAATAGAAATTCAAATATGGTGAAATGAGCAAAAAGCATTTCAAAAATGCTCGAATTTACGATTTTCAAATTATAGCTTTTGTATTACGTTTCTTAAAACTAATCTAATTGTAGTATATATGATGATGTATAATTAACCAATGGATATATAAGATCAGATATGCCTATAGCAGGGCTCCCAAATGGTCCGCGAGCTGAACATCAGTATTTTTTAACAGAAAATTTCATAATACGTTTGAGCTAGAATCAACTTCCAAACGTGGTTTCTTGACAATTTGCAAGAAAAATCTAAAAAGAAAATTTCTCTAAAAAAATTCTGATGTTCAGTTCGCGGACCATTTGGGAGCCCTGCTATAGGAACAGATATGGCTATTTCATGTAATATTAGTAAGCTATTGCTATGATTACATTAGAATAATTTTAGATAAGATCTTACATTTGAATATTACAAAATTCCAAAAAAAATTTTTTTTTTCTTTGGAAACAAAAATTTAAAGTAAACCGAATTTACACATTGCAACAAGTTCTTTTCGATTTTATTCACATTTTATAACAGATGCAGGTGTTTTGTGATAGGAAGGTAAATATTATCAGTAAGATATAAGAATAAAATAAAATAACTGTAAAAGTTTATGAATATTCCAATAAAAACACAGTACAAATTGAATATTATAATTATGATAAAGCATAATCAGTAGTAGATCGCGAACATGTAAAAACACTGAAACTAATGGGTGCACCGTTGCCAGAGTGCTACTTATTTCAAATTCAGGTTTCTTCATTCGCATCGCGTTTTTGAAATGTTGAAATTCAAATTATTTAAAGACATATTAATTAAAGCGTAAACTAAGAGAATTTGAGTATTTCATAAAAGTAGTACCAATCGGGGAAACTGGATAAAAAATGTAGCCAACTGGCAACATTGACGATGGTTATTAGGGTAGAGCTTCCTCAATAAATGCTCCAATTTTTACGAAAGAATTACAAGCGTAAGCACTTTATTGGAATATCATCATGTAAAACTGAGTTTCTACTTCACCGTATGCCCCGAGATAAATCGGGGATAAAAGTACTATTTCCTTATACCCTTCGCCGATTAAATGGCTAACATGAAAATTCCATCATGTACGCTAATGGCGTTAGGTGCATGTAAAATCCGTTGTGGGTGCAAAGTCCTCCAAGTTACCTGTGAATTACACCTCTGGAGGTGCCTTGCCAGGTGAAGGTCCCGTCATCTGATCAAAGTTCTAAATTACGAGACCAACTTGAGTAGCCATTTGCAGTTCAAACAGGATGTTATATTAAATAACAGGCGAAAGAAAGTACAGTAAAACTCCGATATTTCGGATTAATTGGGACCAGACCCAATTCGGATTATCTGGAGAATTAGAAAAAACATTAAATAAAATAAAACATACTTATAGAAAATCACCTTCATATTAAACTTATTGAATATTTACAGACAGTAAAAATGTTTACTTTGTTTAATTCTACCGAAAAGATTTCAAAAAAAGTTTTTTTTAATATATACAGAACACGACGATGAAACAAGTCAATGTTATGGAAATCAGCCAATCGCTTCTTAAATTTGAAGAAAAAAATGATCAAATCGATCTGGAATATCCGGAGATCCGGATTAACGGGTTCCGAATTATCGGGGTTCTACTGTATGCTCAAACGAGAAGCAAGTACTGCAGAAATGTTGGCATGCGAAGTAAAGAAATCAGGTTTATTCCCGATACCAGGTATCTAACCCGTTAAGCTAAGATAGCTCGACAAGTAAGGGCCTGGTCATCGGTTAGGAAAAAAAAGAAAGAAAAATGGCTAATATGAGTAACTGACCTGAACTTTCCGTTTAAGTTGCGTCAATCACCGGTCATTGACCGAATAAAATAAAATATTATATAAACTTAAAATAAATTTTCAGTAATCACTCAAAACAATATAAATATTTTAGTTTTATATCATATTTAAGACTGTCAGTTATCGACGACTGACGCGGCGAAATACGGAAAATTCAGAGACAGTCACCGGTGATTGAACAGTCAACGCGTTAATTAGTAGGTTTTTATCTCCGGAACCTTCTTGTAATCTTATGCATCTATAATTATATGCTTTATACATAATATAAAAAAATAAGTAAAAAATAAAAAAAACTGATTTGCAAAGTAGACATTAAAGATCCTGATTTGCAGATTTATTTCTTTAATTTATTTATATATGAATAGTACTGAAACTTATATTATCGAAAAAAAGATCTTATAGGCACATAAAAGAAAAAAAAAACTTAAATTTGCATTAATACGTAAATCAGACTTGATAATTTAATAGTATAATGATATTATTTTGAGCTTTAAGTATAAGTATGATTGAAATGCACTTAATTTACATTTGTTTTAGGGAAACATTGTTAAATAATTAATGTCATTTTATATTTTTACAGCAAAATAAGAGCATTGAGTCGTACTTTTAAAGTGTATCTTTTAAGAATTTTAATTAATCTTCTTAAATAAGTTATGCATTAAATTATGGGAAATGACTCATGCCCCTAAACACAAAGAATTCGATATATTTTTAATAAGTTAAATTGTTTTTTTCCGATTTTTTTTTAAGAAGTAATTATTGCGTATTATTTATTACTTCCCGAAGCTTATCGGAATATTTGATTTTATTTGCTATTTATTTTTAAACATATAGATGTCTAAATTTTAACAATGAAAATTCATCATTTAAGCCCGTATTTCAGTAGTTAATAATATATAAAAGACTTAATTATGCATTCAAAGCATAGGTATTTAAATTTTTGTGTTTGCGAAAAGAATATTATAAAACAGAATTTAATCTATGCTTACATAAATACTCATGGCATATAAAGGTTACATAAAACAATATTTAATGATTAATAGGATAAGACAATTTTATTTTTTATATCTATACTAATAAAATAACAAATCGCTCTGTCTGCGTGTGTGTGTGTGTGTGTGTGTGTGTGTGTGTGTGTGTGTCTGCGATGGCTAGCAAAATCTATGGGACGTACGAAGCTCAAAATTTTTATGAGAGTAGCCCAATATCTCTCCTGATGCACCTGAGCTTTAGAATTTCGAAATTCTATTTATTAACTGAGTAATTAATTAAATTCCAAAGATCACTCTTATAAAAAATCGCCTTTTTTCTTCTTTTTTTCCTTTCATTTAGTTATGGTTGGTTGGTTGCATAAAATTTTCGCATAAATAATTAAAAAAGCTGGAACAGACCTTTAAAATTCATAGACTGGCAAACTGTCAGTTTAAATGATGATTTTTTATCACAGCGGTTGTAAACCATGGAGGAAAAAGATAGGTGGTGGTGAAGTAAACCGAAAAAGGGTCGCAATATTAAACCATTTATCGCTCAAATTTTAATGTCCCAAACAAAAGCATGTGGAAGGGATTTTGTATTAAGACGAATTGAAAGGAATGAATTACAGCTGAAGCGTATTTTACGAAGTAATAGTAATTTTTTAAAATGGTCTTTTTTCTATTATATCATTTATTTTTAAAAAATGTTTGCTTTTAAAATAATTGGAATTGATATATTCGAAAAAATTAAATGTAAAAATAAAATTAAATAAAATATTGAAAACATTTGATTTGAACTAAAAATTGTATTACTAAAAGTTTTCTTTTTTTTTTCAGAACTTTTTAATACTTTATAACGTAGATGAAAAAATGTTTTTAATTTAACAATATATTAATAACTCTATGTCAATATATAAAATATAATTATGAAAACATTCTTTTAAAATCATGCGCGAAAACTTAAATAACAAATATTAGTCTAAAATCTAGATTTCAGAGTGCAGACGATTTTAAGACATTAACGAAAGAATGTTAACTTTTCAAGCAAAATCTTAAATGATGCTTCTATATTGATATTTCAAAGTGACGGCTAGGTTACATTTATGTTATATTTAAGTTACGGTAGGGTGATGTTAAGTCGCAGTTAGGTTACAGACAGATTATGGCTATGGTACAAAAATTTACGGTTAGGAATTTGTCCACAGAGTCAACATTACGCATGCTTTGATAAAAATATACACTTTTGTTAAATGGCTCTGAAATTATAATACTATATACCAATCTTTTATCATCGCGTATCGATTTCATTCACGGTATAGTCGGATTTAAGAGTAATATAATTAGTTTGAAATTCAAAATATTTCACTTGGGATTTCTATGCGAAAAAAATAATTAGTTACGTGTTTTAACAGTGATTTTTACGGGTAAATATCAACACTTTAACACGAAACTAACGCAATCGTTGGATACATGTTCCCTCCCGTGTTTCTCCTTGCTCATTTTAAGTATTTTTAGATCTTAATATTAGTTGTTGTTTTTAAAACCGATTTTTCACAAAGTCAGCTGCGACGTATTTCAGACAATGCATTTCTGCATGCTTCCAGTTAATGATAAAATCATACAAATTTCAAGTTCGTTTAATATTGTTAATACGGACCCGGGCAACGCCGGGCGGGTCAGCTAGTTGTTTATAAAAGAAACTTATTTTTTAAATACTCAGTGATGCATGCATGTTTTTATGTAAGAAGAAATATGATCAATTATATTTCTGAATCTTAAAAAATTGAAATAAATTAGATTTTGAAAGTCGCTTATTGGAGTTGTTCATGGGCGATACTATTATTTGTTGAATAATATTTGTTTTTATTCAGTTGCATTAATATTATTTAATATTAGTTATCCTTATTGTTATTAGTAGTAATACTTTTAGTAATATTAGTTGTAGCCTTAGTTGTACTCTTTTTCAGAGAAATGCCCAATATTTTTGAAATATTTTGTGATATCGGATTTCAGGTGTGAATTTTCTCCGAGTGTTTTTGAATGTACACATATAGAAATAGGCGTGAAAGCAAAAAACAATTGCGAGGCGTATTCAACGAAAACATTATGTTTTTAGAAATATTTTGTAAGCATTTTTCAGATAAAATTTATCATGGAAATTTAACCCCTTAATGATCGCATTAAATTACAGTTAAAAAATTCAAACTCATTATTGCCATCATTTTTTTGAAAAAAAATATTCATCTTATTTAAGGATAAGTAACATTATACCAGAATAAAACCAATTGCAGTATTTTACAAAACTGGCGGGATTCAAACAGTTCTGAATAAAAGCCGTGAAGCTTGCAGCCCGTGAATGTCTCGGGCGCGACGATTAAGTGGTTAAGTAGGCTTTACGTAAAGTTGAAATGTAGAGCTTTCATTCCAGGCATAAAGATTGAACAGTAAACAACTATATTCAAGTTAACAATGTGCTATTGTTTAAAAAAGAGCCATGTTGTGAGGTTTGACAAAGTCAATGTAAATGAGAGGCGACCAGATACTCAATGCTCCCTTAATTAAATAAATAAAGAATTTTTTTTTTTTTTTTTTTTTTTTTTTTTACTATACACTGTGCATAACGAAAGATTGGTGGTTATATATAAAAAAATGTAAAATTATTCAGTAAAGCTACAGTAAAATGCGATGAGAGAAAAGAAAATGGTTAAAACTGATTAACCTTTCCCGGCACACTGTGCCCGGTCTGGGATAACTTGCAAACGGCACCAGTAATATTTTAGTAAAATTTTGCGTTTACAATAAGTACTTAAATTAAGGAATTCAAAATATTTAAAAAATTCGTTTGTGAATTCCGGTGTCAGTCGATAATTTCTCATTTTAATACAGATTTTGCCCGTGCCGGAAAGGGTTAAAGAAAGGTGTAACAAATTGATATAGCATCCACTGCAAGAAAACAAATAATGAAATATACATGGGAAAAGTGATAGGAATTTTTTCTCCATTTCAATATTACTTACAATTGGTAAATAGAAACAGCAAAAAAAACTAGAAATAATTAAAATGTATAAAAGCTGCAGTCTCAACCTTTTTAGGGTCAATGGCATGCTTTACGAAACCACTTAATTTTAATCCCCAAACACAACAATGCACTAAAATTTTGTTAAAGTGTTAAAGTCTGTTTAATATGTATGTGAAATATAGCCTGTTTTCTTAGTTCCAAATAAATCTGTTCGTAAATTACGGTGCAAACCATTTATTTAAAAATATAGTACTGAAAGTATTTTGCCCGTAAAAGGGTTAAAATGTGTTGATAATAACTAAACTGCTTACGCGACTGCAAAAGAACATAACATTGGTGGAAAAACTTTAGGAAACATGTAGAAATGTTTCACCAGGTTGAATACAGTGAGATGAAACCAAATTATGTGAGAACTAGAGTTGTCAAGTTAAGTTTTTACAAAAAGTAGAACAAGGAGGGGAAAAAAGCGGGACAGTGACTCTTAAATACGGACATAATAATACATGATACTATATGAAACGGAAACTGTTTTAGCTGAATATTGTCTTAAACTCAAAAACCTCATTTTCCTTGCTGTACAATTATGCCTACTTGGACAAAATCCTGTTAGAACATTTCTTTCCCTCTAATTTGCGAGTGCATCTGAACAAATTTGTTTAGGCATCCTATTTTCAAAAATATTTTTTTAAAAATAAATAAAAAATGTAACATACATTTATTTTCTTTTTTTAACTGATTTTATTTCTCTTCACAAATATTTTTATATAAAACAAAGTATGACTCACTTTGTTTTATAGCTCAACTGGTAGATGGCAGGTGCTGGGTTCAAACCCAATCGCGGCCGTCGGCCTAATCGCTGAGAGTTCTTCGTGGTTTTCTTCGAATCTTTCGTAAATACGGGTTAGGTTCCCTTAGAAAGACCCCCACGAAGGGCACTCCTCTCCCCTGGGTTTATATCCCTTGAGTAAATATTTGGCCGACACAAAATAAACTAAACTTTTGTTTTATACACTGATAGTGGGTCAACACTCCCATATTTGTAGAGCCTTCTCATGAATAAAATCAAACATTTTTCAAATTTCTTATATATTACTTATACAGCAATTTTATATTGATAAGTGATGGTATAGCGAATTTTCAAAGTGATATATAAACTTTATTCTACTTTCAATATTAAAAAAAGAAAAAAAATCATTTTGTAAAAAGTCTGCTAGCCCTACCTAGATTAGTTGCCCCTATTAGTTATGACAACAATGAAGTTAATTATAAACCATACCAGACCAGCTAAGATATGTCAACTGTCTATAAAAATGCGACAGTAAAGTATTTTACACACTAAAAAGTAAAAAATAAACTGTAAATATCCTTATTTTTCTTATTATTTTTTCAATATCGCTATATTGTAGTAGAGAATCTGCCCTTTCAATTTTGTCGCGTTCATTTCCACAAATTTTTGTAAAAAAATTTTCGCCAATTAATTATAAATTGTTTCTAGAGAACTTATAACTTCTTTTAGTTATAAGTTCTCTAGTAAAAAAATAGAAATTAATGGTAATGAACTCAATTTGAGTAGTAGAATACCCGCGCGCTGTTTCTTTCTATTTGATAATTATTCAGCTTTACCATATATTGGTGAAATCATTTAAACGAAGGTTTTCTTCAGTGAAGATTTTTTGGCAAATATTTTAACCCCTAAGGATCGAAGTACTCCTATCAGATTCAGGAAATCCTCAAACGACACAATTTTTTTGGAATTTAAGATAAAAACTATTTCTAAGCAAGTACAGTCGAGTCTCTATATAACGAAATCCACCGTTCCAGTAAAAAATTCGTTATATAGAGAAATTCGATGTATAAAGAATTATGTTAAAAATCGTATTTAATGTGTGAAATTTGAACAAATATTATTTTTGATCTTTTGAATTAATAATTTGAAATGTTTAAAAGTAAATATTAACCAAAAATTTTATTTCTTAAATATTTAAGCTGTTTCAGAAAAGAGAAGAGACATTTATTTGAAAGCTTAATGAAAATCAAATAAGAAAGACTTGCATTAATTTCAGACGAAGAAATCTGTGATTTTTTGTTGTTTTGATTTTAAAATTGTTACATTCTAAAAAAAAGATGCTCAAATTTTAGCAAGAAATGAAAAATTGTAGTTAACATTTTCCTCTATTTGAAAGCCCCTCTCATGTACCTCTCATTCATACCTATCTTACATGTGCATCAATCCAATTGACTCTGTTTTGGGAAGGATGTGGAAAGGTGTGTGGGAGGTGGGATGAATTCGTTGGATTTAAAGAACAAGGAGAGAAGTAATATAAAAAAAACTCAGCACTGACGATAAATCAAAAATAAGTGATGGAAAATTGATTCCATATGATTTCGAAGCCATTTAAAACTGAGTAAATTAAGACCAATTTATGAAAAAATTCGTTATATGGAGATCGATATTTCGCTATCTAGAGACTGTTTTTAATGTAATCATGCGAAAAGGGAACCGTTCCTACAAAAAATTCGTTATATAGAGAAATTCGATGTACGGAGTTTCGTTTTAAAGAGACTCGACTGTAATTGCATTTATTCGTGGACGTATGAAATCGAAAATCTTGTTTAAAAAAGCTGGTGCCAATCTGCTATTTTTAGCTTAAAAGTAAATGTCGCTAGTATGGCGGCATCGACCGCAAAGAGATAACTTCAAAGTCCTGCAATCGGTTGTCACACATTAGTATATAAGTTGTGCCTTTTTTTTTTTTTTTTTTTTTTTTTTTTGTAAGGTTTTTGTGTTTACCACTGCGACATGTAATGGCGTCGTATTTGATTTGTGTGCCTCTATACA
Organism: Maratus speculifer; assembly: GCA_964019185.1. NCBI lineage: Eukaryota > Metazoa > Arthropoda > Arachnida > Araneae > Salticidae > Maratus > Maratus speculifer. The sequence continues at coordinate 12,132,011 of OZ025291.1, read as the reverse complement.
ACCCTACAGTGCGTTAATACCGTTGCATGCTTCGAATCATATGAATAACGGTTTTCGCAGCTTTCTTTCAGCGGAGATGCTTCTATGCATACGCAAGTTTAGACAGTAATCGATATGGCATTGTTTTGATCGAAATATTTATAGGCATAGGAATCTAAGTGTAAAATATGCAAATATTGTGTATGTAGTCTTGAGATATATTGTAATCACATAAAACTAAAAGTAGTATAAACGTAAAATGCAAAAGTGTAATCGGTAGGTGCAATGAAAGATGTTTTAAAATCTGGACTGTACTTCTTTCATTAGCAATGTTTTAACATTAATAGTTCAAAACTTTAAATCATCGTAATCTCTAAACTAGACCCATTTCGAATTTTACATATTAACTTCTTAACACGTTCGCTGCCGGTCACGCGAAAGCGCGTGATATGACGCCAACGTTAAGGGGCCATTCACGCGCCAGCGTGGTATGTGGAGTGATGTCCAATAGCCAGTCACGCGCTGGCTTGGGAAAATCTTTCACAGATTCTTTGTTATAAAAAGTAAATCGGCTTCTGGGAAAAACCCACTTCTACAGTGCGGCATTATCTAGCATCACATGTTTACGTAAGCGGCAGCGAACGTGTTAACTGATTTCTTTTTTTACGAACAATAAATTGAAATGTGATTAACACCAGTTTTTTAAGCATAAATATTCGTAATATTTAGTCTAAACGGTTCTGAAATTAAATAGTATGAAATCGTACTTAAAAAAAAAAAAAAAAAAAAATAGTGGTGTCAAAACACTTTAAATGATGAATTAAGCAAATTCGTCTTCCCCGAACGGTGTACGGGAAAATCAGTTAAGTGGTTAAGGAAAACACTCTAATGAATCCAAATATGCTGTCAAAATTAAAAGTTTGTACTAGAAATTTCAGTGTTCACGAAGATAACTCGAGGAAAAATTGTATGATCATTAAGTAAAACAAACTAAAATATATTTACTAAAATTATTTTCACCAACCATTTTCCAAAGTGGTAAGAGATGAATAACCAAAGTATAGTTCAATAAATGTTCATTATTTTTCATTTTTCATAAGCTTCAAGGTCTTTCAAGGCATTTTACAAGAGTTTTTGTAATGTAATACAGTCGGCTCTCGTTGATTCGAACTCGACGGGACCACAAGAAATGTTCGAATTAACCGAAGTTCGAATTATGGAAAGTATGAGTGAAAAACCTACTTAAAATGGTACTGTTACAACGAAATTTGTTTTATATGGGTTTTTTTTATTTATCTCGTTTGTTATCATTATAATATGACTTAATATTAAAGTGAAATGTATAAATAAACTAGCAAAAGCCATGCTTTGTTTGGATTCGCGAAGCATTATTTTATAAAACAGATATTTGAAAGTAACAATATTTTTTTATTATTATTTTTGCATCTTTATTAAACAAAAACGTTATTTTATGTTTTGGCGCATTTTAATTTTTTATTTATGATGTAAAACTGGCATAATAAGATATTTTCGAAGCAAACTTTTACAAATTTTTTTTAAATTTTCAACTAAAAGCTCTTTTAAAGATGTTTTTACAATTTCAAGTAGCAACTGGTGTTTTTTAATTGTTTGAAATATGCATGTTTCCAATCTTTGTAATCAACATCCGATAATCTTTGATAGCTATTTTAGAATAATATATTTGAAGAAAGCTTGAAGAAAGTTACTTCTTCAAAATCCTATTTTCTGGAAAAAACATTTGAAATCTGCTTTCGTTGATACTATGAATTTTTAATTGTAAAACATTTTATTTTAATTTTTTCGTTTTTATACATGTTAGCGTATGAGAATTGCTGTAATTCTCTCCGCGTGGGAGAACTTTTTACTTCCTGCGAATGGGAACTCAATTAATGGAATTACCTTTTAACGAAACGCTCTCTCATTCTCGCAGTGACGTTTTCACGAATAATTATTGTTGTGTTTGCGAACTTATTAAAGTCTTATTTTTCTATAAAATCCTTCTGATTAATGAGTCGATATTATTTAGCCACAATACGACCGTCGCAAAAATATTTATAAAGAGCTTGAACCAACAACTTCACGCAGATCTTTTAATTTTTCATTTATATAACAAATTTAAGAATTAATTTTATTTGTTTACAATTATTTTGTTGCCAATTTACAAAAAAAAAAAAATCCATAATACAATTCTTTTAAAATGTTTAAAAGTGCTATTACACGTCATCTGTTTCAAGCGTCAAATTCCAGGCGTCTCCATGTAATCCTATGGGAGCAGGGGAGTCGCCTCCAAAGCAGGCTTCTCGCTTGCTTCCGAGCGATTTTGACGCGTGGAAACCAGGCGACTCGCCTGCAACAGCCAATCAAATGCGTTTAGAATTTGACGTCACCTGTTTGATTCTCATTTCAAGATTGCATTTCATCCAAGATGGCTTCCGCTGTTTTAGATATATGGTCGGTCGACCAGACTAGTTTTTTTATAGACTTACTTCTCGAAAATCGGGTTTTATGGGATCAAAAAGATCCCAATTACTTCAAAAGAAAAGTTCGTGACGATGCCTTTGCGTCAACAAGCGAACAAATGCTCAATACATTGCCTATGTTCGCACCGCTCTTTACTGTTGGTAAATATGATATTATCTTTAATTTTTTCTTTTATTTTTATAAACTATGTTAATCTAATGTTTTGTACAATAACTGTGAACTTCTGTATTTCATTCTCGTTTTCATTAAAAGTATTTCGTTGTTAATATTATCATTATTTTTTCACACATTTCAAGTTTGATATTTTGGCGCTAATTTGAAATTTTCTCGCCAAGTTATTTGTTTACATTCTTTACAAGTTAAAACTATTATTTTCGACAATTAAGATCAGACATGTATGTGTGATAGCACATTTTTAGATCTTATAAATGAAGAGTATTGGTCTTAAATTTTATAATGCATCGCTTTCTTTAAACATTTATATCAAATATCCCATATGTTACATTATTTCTAAATTACTTTTTATACTGTGAAATATGGTAGTTGTGTCATCAATGGACACCCCTCAATGTTATTGGTTTATTAAAAAAAAAAAAAAAAAAGTCGATAAAAATTTTACTTTTAATTATTTGTTATTTTGTTCAGAACTCCCTCTAGTATGTTTTATAACAGACCACTGCACAGTAACTCAACCCACACTATGTCAGCTGCTCTTTCCTTATAAGAAAAAACTAATGAAGATAAAGGGATGTACAGTAAACTCTGTATAAGTCGAAATCAATCAGAACTGAGAAAATTGTTCACAGTAAATGATATTCTGCCTTAGGCAAATTTTACACTGTCTATGGATTCACGAGGACGTGAAAAACTTTTTCGAGCTAGACAAATTTTCATCTTACTCAGTCTGGCTTACATAGAATTTACTGTACTTAGAAAGATAAATAAATATAAAAGCTATGTCAAAATTACTTATTTTTTCTTATTTTTAAAGTAGAATGCTGCCTTGTAAACTTCTTACATAAACAAGTGACTATTTTTATTCATAATACTAACACATTCATATATGCTAGAAGCCATTGTTCAAGTAAAGTATTTTATAAACAGTATATCATTTTGTATATTATTTATTTGTACGTAATTCTTACCCATAATAACATGAAAATAACTAAGCATAGGATGTGCCACTGGATCTATAAATAGATGTCTGGTCTGTTAATCATATTGGCTATTTATGAGGTTTTTGCCATATTAACTGGCTATAAAAGTGGCATCTGAAACATGATTTTAAATGAATTTCATAAGATTTTAGTTTTAATTTACATAAAATGGCCATTAGTAAGGTAAAATAATGAAAGAAGTTGTTAAAAATAAATAGTAAAATAATGCAACAGAAAAAAGCCAATAAAAGCCGGCTTTTTTGCAGCCCTGGTTGTTTTGGATTTCATTAAGTGGGTTAAACTGTTTTTTGGGGTGTGTAGATGGGTAGACAGCCCTGTTATATATAGATCTGTCAGACAGGTGCCTGATGGTATATATAATATATACATGTATATACATAGATTATGTATACATATAAGTATGTGTATGTCACATATATCTAGTACGTATATAGATATATATTTATATTTAACATTGACACCGAAATAACCAAAACGTACTGTATTTTCTTGTATGTTACTTAAATAAATTTTTCATCGTCCTTGCTTAAGTTATGTTATGAGTATTACATAAATGGAATAATTCGGCAAAATGTGCAAGTAGTGAAGAAGTGACTATTTATGTTAAGTCGCTCGTCGTTTTTAGCCGCTACTTTACAAGTAGTTTGCTTCATTTTCAATAAAATATTTGCATATTATCTGTGCCAGATATATAGATTGCAGAAATGGTTTGTCAATTGCAAATTTTGTTTATCAATGTAAGCTGCCGATTGTGTTCAGTTTTTTAATGTACATTCAATAAATACATGATATTGTTAAAAATGATTAAAAAAAAGTTAAAATAATTCAAAACAATAATTTAATGTTCATATTCATTAAATACTATGCAGGGGTGCAGAAAAATGTTTTTACTCCCAACATTTCTTCCAATCTATATAAAAATTTCCTCAAACTTTTATGATACGTTATACAGACATGTTACTGGCACAGCAAAGAAAAAGCTGAACTTTTATGGACTAATGGACTTATGATGAAATTTGTAGGGCCATACCGAGTGGTCGATTATTTACTCAGTAGTCAGCATACTTTGTATTTGGCTAAATTATGGGCAGAGTACATAGTTTGGACGAAATTCTCGTTTTTCACAAGGTTTTTTGACAGAATTTGCGTTTTTTCTTTTTTTTTTTTTTAATTCTCCAACAAAATTTGAGGTCTCATGTAATTTTTTGCCAAAATTTGCTTTATTTTCCACAATTGTTTGACGCAATTCGCAATTTTTTTTTTTTTTTTTTTTTTTTTTTTTTTTTTTTTTTTTTTTTTACGAAACTTTCATATTTTTACGATCTTTTGCAAAATTTGTATTTTTTTTTTTTTCATAATTGTTTGTCAATATTTGTTTTTTCACATTTCTTCAACGGAATTCGCAATTTTTTCAACGATCTTTCCATGAAATTTGTGTATTGTATGCGACTTTTTGCCAAAAATTGCACATTTTACACGATTTTTCGATTATAATTGTATATTTTACACAATCTTTTGAAGAAATTTTTATTTTTTCCCGAAATCCATTAACAGAAATTGCATCTTTTTCGTAATCCTTCTCAAAAATTAAATTTCTGTCAGAAATGCCTTTTTTTTTCCTTCAATCCATTGACAGAAATGACATTTTTGTCACAATCCTTTGATAGAAATTGCATTTTTCCCTGCAATCATTTGATATAAACCCCTTTTTTTAATGATTCTTAGACAAAAATAGCATTTTTTTTAATTCCTTGACGAAAATCATCTTTTTTCTGTGACTTTTCAAATATTTTTTGTTATTATCTGTGATCATTTGATGAAATTTGCTCAATTTGGTGCAGCTCATACTTATGTTTTTTGTCGTCATCCACTACTACTACCTCCCCCCACCCTCATTAGAAATGTCATCGAATTTTAATGCATATTTGTCTCGATCCCAGGCTTGATAAAATGTAGTGCCAAAAATGTGGAATTCTGCATTTCCATGGAAAAGGATAATGTCTGGTTATAGACTTAGATAAATTCAATTTTACCATAGTAGAGATTTTTTCTTTCCCAAACTTTCTCAATATATGTGTGAGTATATAATATTCTGAGATCAATTTTGTAAAGGTCACGTGTCTATAATTTTAGCGGCAATTTTTCTGCCTTGAGTAATTATGTAATTTATTGTTGAAATTAAAATCAATTGTTTTTTTATGTGTAAATTTTTTCCCGATCCTAGATTGCCAGATTGGACATATTTTGCACTCTTGATCCTGATACCAGGAACATCAAATTGATGAGTTTGAACAATAAATATCGTAAGAATTTTATTTTTATTTACAGTGATATGTTATGTACATCAGAATGTATATAAATTATATAAAAAATAAGTATGCTATATTATCAATGAATATAATATTATATAATCTAAAATACTGTTAACCCCCCCCCCTTCAAACGTGACAAAAAATAATCAGTGAGGGGGGGGGGGGGTGCCTACAAGAGATTTTTCTGTGATCTTTTCACAAAATTTGTATTTTTATTTCAGGGTGTTAACGGAGGTTGCAGCGTTTTAATAATGTTTGACAATTTTTTTTTTTTTAACGATATTTAACAAAATTTGTGTTTTTTATTTTATAATGAAAATCACATTTCCTCCTGCAATTTTTTGTCGAAATTTGTGTTATTTATGCAATTCTTTGTTGAGATGTGCTTCTCTTTCGTGATCCTTTAATGTAATGTGCATTTTTTTTTTTTTTTTTTTTTTTTTTTGTCCCCCGATTCTCAAATAGAATTCGCGATTTTTAAAACAAAATTAGCATTTTTTACAAAATTTACATTTCATTGCGAATTTGAAAATATTTTTTAAAGAATTTGCCTTTTTTTGTGATATTTTGGCAAAATTCATGTTTTACGATCTTTTGATGAAATTTGCATTTTATTGCAGTCATCTGGCTTTATTTGTACTGTGATCTTTTGATAACATTTGCATTTTTTATCGTGATCCTTTGACAAAATTTTCACTATTTTTGCGATCCTTTGACTCTTTTCTTTGTAGATCTGACATATACTCTGTTTTTTTTCCAACAGTCAAAATGTGTGTTTTTTGGTGATTCATCGATTTTTTCACGATCTTTATTATATAATTTGCATTTTATCAGATTTTTCCCCCCAGCGATCTTTTGATAGTGTTTTTTCCAGCAGTCTTCTGACAAAATGTTCCTCTTTTTAGCAATGTTTCAATGAATTTCATGTTTTTTTTGTTTTTTTTTTTTTTTTTTTTTTTTTGAAGAAATGTGCATTTTTTATGATTTGACGAAATTTATGTTTTTCATCAATCATTACATAAAATTTTCCTTTTTTTCGTGATTTTTTTTTTTTTTTTTTTTTTTTTTTTTTTTTACATTTTTCTGTTTTGTGATGATTTTTTGACGTGATTTATGTTGGAGTTAACAAAAATGTGCAGAATTCACCTTGTTCACTAATTTAAAAATTAAAAATGCATGTAACTGTATATAAATTACTTAAAAAGAGCATGATAAAACATATAAAATTTAAAAATACATTTACTGGTACTTTTAAAAAGTTCAGAATGTTTTCAACCATCACTTATGCAGTCTTCGTCAGTGAGAAAAACTCTAAATGACAGTTATTACTGCTTGGCATTCTCAGGCTTGTCCGGTATAATCTATTTTACACTGAGGGGAGGTAGGGGTGAGAAAACAGAGTAAAAGGGGAGTAGAATAAAAACTGTTGGAAAATATTTCAAAAAGCACAGGCTTAAATATTAATTTCCCCATATTGCATTAATATCGTAGAAAAGTGCATCATTACATACTGTTTCTTTATTGGATATTATTTCAATGGATTTCGATAGTTCGAAAATAATCTTTTATAGTACTAGTCACCTTGAAGCTATAATTACAGAATCTATCGCATTATTATCCAATATAGAAATAGTATGTTTTATATTTTATTATACACCTTTTAAAGTAATTTATATACCATTACATGTATTTTTAAAATTAGTAATTTATGTTTTTTCATCAATTTTAACTTTCTCAAGATTTTTTGAATATTTAAATTATTTTATAAAGTTAGGAAAGGAGGGGGCATTTGATCAAGAAAGGCAGATGTTATTTTACTGTATATGCTGCATATATTATAAAAGTGTGTAAATACTTCTGATATGTGCATATTATCATGGCAAGATAGATTGCCAAAAATGGTTGTCAATCAGAAATTTTGTTAATCATCGTCAGTTTCTGATAGTGATAAAAACAGTAAATTAATGTACATTTAATAAATACATAACATTGTTATAAATGAAAAGTATAAGCAATAATATGAAATATTAACATACAATTATTTCCTATATGATTTAGCCCAACAAGTGACAAATATTAAGATATTTAATTCAGTTTGTTCTTTATTTGGTTTTAATTTTATGTAAAAAATAAGTTAAACCAATTTATTTAAACATTAAAAGAAGTAAGCATAAAATTCAAACAATATTATACTTAAAACAACCTAAAAAGATTCTATGTCTCTGCAAATGAAATCAAAATAAGTCTTAAAATTTTTTTAAGTCGCAAATATTAGTACTGCAGATTTCTATTATGTTTATGATGGATGTATACAAACTTTTAAAGAAATTGTTAAGACAACGGCTTCCCCTAGTGGATCACCACAGGTGTTATGATGGGTCACAGAGTAATCAAAGTCTATCACTAAAATATATCTTTTGTTTCATGTGTTTAAAAAATGTAACAAATTTCAATAGCAAATAATATTTTAAGGATGAATATACATGCAGAAATGTCAAATACATCTTTTAATACCCCTGGCTGGATCCAGCACAACATTACTTGTGTCAATATCCTTTTCTACTTTGCTGTTTTTGAAAAACAAATTAAAAACAAACTACATTTAGAAAGTGACTTAAGGTTTAAATTAGCCTGTGTTAACCTTGATACGCATGCCCTTATCGGTAAACACCAGTGCCAGAAATCTGACCGATTATAAAGCTGTGCTTTGATAATAATTAAGCATATTTTAAATTGTGTTTGTAGCACGATTTAAACCAATTGGTTTTAACCATGGTTTAAACCAACTAATTTTTTTCTCAAAAAAAAAAAAAAAAAAAAAATGGGGGGGGGGAGGGGGAAGAAATTTAATGACATTTTTTCTTTATAATTTGTGTTTGGTTATTGGATATAAATAATTTTTACTTTTAACAATTTATTTCAGAAATAAACATTAGAGATAGTAAGTTTAGATAATTTATTTTATACATAGGTTTAAACCAATAGATTTTTTTCCTCCAAAGAAAAAAAATTGTTTTTTAGAAGAAATTTAATGACATTTTCTCTTTTTTTCTTTATAATTTACATGTTTCAGATAATTGGATATAAATATTAATGCGTGGAAAATTTTTCCAGAGAGAAAATTCACCTTGAATATAACATATCAAACGAAAATCAAATTTTGAATTGCTTAAAAGGCGCAAATGCCAACCTATTGGAAAAGATTCCATGCTGGGAATCGAACCCGGGCCATCAGTATAGCACACTGACGTTCTACCGATTAAACCACATGGAACGACACCCAGCAAGGAACTTATCACTATTACATGTTGGCAAGGCTACAAACGCAGCACAAGAAACGTCAGTGCACTATACTGATGGCCCGGGTTCGAATCCCGGCATGGAATCTTTTTCACTAGGTTGGCATTTGCGCCTTTAAAGCAATTCAAAATTTGATTTTCGTTTGATATGGATATAAATAATTTCTACTTTTAACACTTTATTTCAGCAATAAGCATTAGATGTAGTGGGTTTAGGTAATTTTTTTTTTAATATATAGAATTAAAATCAGTACACGTTGGTGAACATATGTTGCTCTAAAGGAAAAACTTCAAACATTTAATTGATCAAATGTAAAATAGATTCAATGTTTAGTATAAAGTATTTCAATTTTTTAATAATGCAGATTTAATGCAATTAATAACATAACACAATGATCTTTAAGATTTTGCGCAAACTGTAAAAGAAATTTTTCTTGATTGGGTAGATTATCTTGAAGAATTAAAATCAAAATATGAAGTCAAATAAGAGAGTATTCAAAGACTAGTTGCTAGTTACAGTATTTTAATATTTTTTTTTTCCCCTCTGTTACCTACTGAATCTATCAAACAAAAATGTTGACTTCAAATTGTCAACAAAAAAATAAATTAATTAGAAGTATTTGAAAGGGTATAGCGAGGTAAGAATGGCGAAATGGCCCCCATGGTCAATGACTGAATTATTATTTGTACTAGTATCAGCACTCTAAAAGAGTACGAAATGCAAGGTCATTGACCCCCAATCTTGACCTGTCTTTAAGATATTCGATAAAGTTCGTACGCGCGCCGTTATTTTTTAAATGTGTTTTTTTGAAAAACTATAAAAGCTAGAAAGATGGGGCCGATTGCGTATATTGAGAGATACTTTGAAAAATATTTTGAATTTTTTTCAGAGTTTTCGTGAAATGACAACTGTGCAAAATAATGAAACAAAGTATAAATCTTTTATTTTAGTACTGATCTGTTATGTCTACCGCGCCAAAAAAAATACATAATATTCATTAATTTATATACTTATAGCACACAAAAAATGATCAAAATCAAAGAGGCGCTTTTTGAGTAATATCTAATAAGAAAATGGAAAAGGTTAAAATAAAAATTCTAAATAGAAAAGGAAGAAAAAGAGAAAAATTGATACCGGACAAATTTAAAAGAAAAAGTAACACTGATATACGGCTAGTGTAACTCGGAAACACGGCTAGTGGGACACTGAAATACAGTTAGTGAGTGGGTGGAGTGATGAAACTAGCAATCGCCCCGACCTACAACCCAAATATACTTGTTCTGCTGAAATTCTGGCTAAAATTTTTTTAAAGCGTTGAAGTCAATGTTGTAAATAATGAAAGTAGAGATGTTGATAATTAAAGATATATCTATCATTATCATGTCTACTGCGCTATATTTATATATATATATATATATACATATATATATATATATTCATTTATATATTTATACCACGCAAAACCTGATCAAAATCAAAGAGGTGCTTCTTTGAGTAATTATGAATTTAATAAGTAAGATCACGGATGGTAGGAACTAATTAAAGAGGTCTTTTTTAGAATTATTTATTATAATTACATCATAAATATGATTTCAAACATCATTATTTTCATTTATGACAATATTGACTTCATCATTTAAAAAAAAAAAAAAAAGGTATAGCAAGGTAAGAATGGTGAAATGGACCCCATGTTCAAGAACTGATTTATTATTTGTACTAGTATCAGCACTCTAAAAGAGTACGAAATGCAAGGTTATCGACACCTGATCTTGACCTGTCTTTATGATATTCGAAAAATTTCGTACGCGCGCCGTTATTTTTTAAATGTATTTTTCTGAAAAACAATAAAAGCTTGAAAGATGAGACCAATCGCGTATATTGAGAGATACTTTGAAAAATGTTTTGTATTTTTTATTCAGTTTTCGTGAAATGACAACTGTGCAAAATAATTAAACAAATTATAAATCTTTTTTTATTACTGTCCTGTTATGTCTACCGTGCCAAAGAAAATATATAATATTCATTAACCCTTTGCGGCGCAGGACAAATTCATTGCTTAAGTGTTGAAATTAATGACTGACAACGGAATTTGAAAACAATTTTATTTATAAATAAGAAAGCGCTATATTTCAAGCATTCAGTAAACCTTAATTTTTTTAAACAGAATTCCGGTGTGAATGTGGCGTTTGAGAATTAAAATTAAGTGGTATATCTATTAAACCACTGCGACGCAAAGGGTTAACCCTTTCCGGCGCGGACAAATTCTGCTAGTAAAATGAGAAATTATCGACTGACACCGGAATTTACAAACGACTTTTTAAGAAATCAAGGACTCCTTAATTTAAACTTTTATTGTAAAAGCAAGATTTTATTAAAATATTATCGGTGCCAATTGCAAGTTTAGAATTACAATTAGCTATATCCTGATCGGACACACTGCGCCGGAAAGGGTTAATTTAACTCGTAAGCAGGGCCTAAAAAACCCGGAGTGAGTATGGTTTTTACAATTGTAACCAATAATTTTTTTTAAGTAATCTTCAACTTATTTTATCGCAAAGTTTGTAGGAATTGTCTGCATCTAAATAAAGTGACTGTTTTAATTTGATTTTATTGTTGACAAAATTAAAAACATTCATATCCTGGATAAGCGTGCGTTCTCCCCGGTTATATACTTTTACCACAAAAAAAGCTGATCAAAATCAAAGAGGTGCTTCTTGGAGTAATTATGAATTTGCTAAGTATGAATACGGATGGTAGGAATTAATTAAAGAGGACTTTATTTAGAATTATTTATTATAGTTACATGAGAAATATAATTTCAATCATCATCATCACTATTTTCTTTTATTACAATAGCGACTTCATCATTTAAAAAAATTTTAGACAGAATTTCAGCATGACGTAAAATGCGAGATAGATATCTCACATGAGCTAAATAATAAATGACACTTGCGACATGGGGGCAGCATCCAACTGTCCTGTTTCCATTTGGACAATCGCAACAATATCCTGGGATTCCCTCGATATTGTTAATATTAGGAAGTTAATAAATGCACACCCGGTAATATTGACTATTTACGTGTGTGGAACGAACATTTAACTTGATAATATTTGGGGGTTTTTTAACGTAATATATGCAGAGATTACTCGTGTCGTCCATTATTTCAGCCAGATATGAAATAGCAAATGAGAGCTGATAGGAACCTGTAAATATTATTTTTAATTGTTCTTCATTTAGTTGTGGAAAATCCAAAATTTCTGATGATACCAGTCGTTGAAAACTGTTTTTCTACGGTTCCATTGCTGCTTTTTTACCTCTTCACTTAAAGAGTTTGATAACGACATTCGCTCTTTAATGTATTGAACAATTATCTCATTTAAGCCTGCATAAGAATCTAATCGCTTACTGAATTTGTTGTGTAAAAATCCGCCAACTTTGCATAATATACTTACTTTTGGAAGTATTTTATTATCAAGATTGTTATGAAGCAAATTATATTTCTGAGCAATGGCCCCGTGCACAGCTTGGACTACCCATCGGTTTTTAGTCACCTGTCGTGGCATGTTGGCTTCTTCGGTAGGTAACTGGGCTCGATTACCTTTAAGTGCTGGCATTCATACGGCGTAGCCTTCTTTGGTGATAGAGTCAACGGCGTCACGAAAACCCAGATCTACAACAAATATATCATTTGGACGTAATAGAGTTTGAAGTTTAGCATCTTGTAACACTTTTTTCATAATAGTAGCATCATTTTCCGTACCATAAAATGGCCCAGCAAAATCAACTATAAACCCGTTCGTGGTACAAATTGTAAACGGTTTACATAAATGGTTTTTCTTTTGACTAGAATACGATTTTCGCTGATATTCATTATTAGAGCTTTTTTGATGCCTAATATATGTGCTGTCAAATATCAATACCAGCTGATCATTTCTAAGTTTAATAACATTCGAGCAGTTAAACTTGTTTTCTTTATGAAGTCTTCTCAAGAAATGGAGGTTAATCCAAAATAAGGCAAAATATCAATCTCAAAACTTCTTAATACTTCTTTAAAAAATAACAACACATGTTGTTCGTATGGTAAACCCAGCACTCCTGCTATTACTGAATTAGAATTTCCAGTTTTTAATTTAAACAAGAATACAACTAACGCTTGAGTTATAGTACGTACGCTTGTTTTTCGCATAGAAGTTAATAGCTCCCTTAATTCAATTATGTTTTGCCAGCAAAGTCCTGTCAATATCTTTATCTGATTTTCAGGCATATCATTTTCATTAAATTTTTCGAAAAGCGACATCTCTGCTCTTTCTGAAGGTAATTTAAAAAAACGAGCAACTTCCTTAGAACTTAATTTGCTGGTGTTAGATATAACACGTAGGTGAACCAGCTAGTCTTCATAAACTGACTTTCCTATTATATGTGTGCAGCAACAACGGTTACCCTCTGGTGTGAAAATCCCAATTTTTGTAAAAACCTTGTAACGTGCTTCAAACGGTACTCGCATTAAGTTTTTTATGGATTGACATATACAACAATACTTGTGGGTAGATACAACACGTGGTTTATGTAGATGTATAAATTCGTTGTTATCGGCAACATACGGAACAGCATCATTTCCATCATCATCATCATCGTCGCTTTCGGAACTACACGGCAAATTCATTTCACTTTCTTGTTGAAATGGAGCAATCGAAGATGTTTCCTCTACTTCTAAATGTTCAGTAGATTCCTCTTGGCCTTCATATTCAGCCAGGGTAGACATTGCAGAAGTTGATGTGACATTTGATTTACTATCGTAAATAATAAGCCGACACTTTCGACATATGTCACCAACAGAAACTGTTTTTTTACTCAAGCCACTATATAATCTATCATCCTCTTCAGTAGCGATAACTTTCTTTCTTCCACGAACTTTATGCACGAAAATGTCACAAACTTTACATTGCACGAACATTGTTGTCACCATACAACTTTCGGCGGGCGTAAACAATTATTCTCACCTAATTATGACAAACCAGGCAATTATGTATTGTTGCCTTGATACAGCAAGAATAAAAAAAAGGTACGTAAAATTGTATTATACAATAACTATCCACTGACTGGTGTATCAAAACAGCAGAATCTCCCAACGAAGACTATAATGCGCATGTAAGTCGGGGCGATCGCTAATTTCTCTACTTCACCCACTTAGTAGCCATATGTCTGTGACTCACTAACCGTATATAAGTATTACTTTTTCTTTTAAATTTGTCCGGTATCAATTTTTCTCTTTTTCTTCCTTTTCTATTTAGAATTTTTATTTTAACCTTTTTTATTTTCTTATTAGATATTACTCAAAAAGCGCCTCTTTAATTTCGATCATTTTTTGTGTGCTATAAGTATATAAATTAAAGAATATTATATATTTTTTTTGGCGCGGTAGACATAGCAGAACAGTACTAAAATAAAAGATTTATACTTTGTTTCATTATTTTGCACAGTTGTCATTTCACGAAAACTCTGAAAAAAATTCAAAATATTTTTCAAAGTATCTCTCAATATACGCAATCGGTCCTATCTTTCTTGCTTTTATAGTTTTTTAGAAAAATACATTTAAAAAATAACGGCGCGCGTACGAACTTTATCGAATATCTTAAAGACAGGTCATGATCGGGGGTCAATGACCTTGCATTTCATACTCTTTTAGAGTGCTGATACTAGTACAAATAATAATTCAGTCATTGATCATGGGGGCCATTTCGCCATTCTTACCTCGCTATACCCTTTGTTACTTTAATAACTGTGGAAAAGAATATTTATCAAACTACATCTAAATGTTTATTATTATTAATCAAAAGATTTTCAGATCATTAATGGTTCACTGTGTAAAGTAGTTAATTCTTTGAACATAAGACTGTTTGCTAAAACTATTTAAATTAAAAAATGATTTTTTTTTTTTTTTTTTTACATAAATGTATTGTAATTATAGGATGCACCGAATATTCGGTATCTATTCGGCCATGTTACCGAATATTCGGTTAGGCCGAATATTAAGCTATTCGGTTGAACTGAATATTCAGTTAGGCCGAATATTAAACTATTCGGTTGAGCCGAATATGAAACTATTCGGTTGAGCCGAATATGAAACTATTCGGCCTGCCGAATATTCGGTATGGCCGAATATCAAAGTATTCGACCGAATTCAATACTTAATAAAAACTTTTCACTATTTCTACTTTTAACTGTCAATTTTTTAATTTATATTTAAAACAATTAGAAACAAAATCATTTTTAAATAAAATAGAATGTTCTTACATTATTTATTTGCTGTTTGTAAAGTATAGCTTAACCCCTTGAGGGGCAAAGCACTTCTGTTCCTAAAATGTTCAAATGATTGATTGGCACCGGGATTCATGAACAAATTTATATGATAGTAAGTAAAAGCTGTTTTCCACGTACATTGTAAAAAACAAAACTTAATACTAAAATTCCGGTACCAATTTGGCTTAAGGGAATTAAAATTAAGTGGTATATATAATATACCGGTGCCCTTCAAGGGGTTAAGAAAATTAAACATGAGAAGGATTAAAATGGTGATTTATTAGGATTCTCCTTAGGAATAAATTATGTGCAGATACAAGTTTCTAAATTTTGTTTAGTAAATAATCTGTTTCTTGCTTTCCCCTAAATAAAAGTCCTTAAAAGAGAAAAAAAAAAAAAAAAAAAAAAAAAAAAAAAAAAACTTTTGAGATAAGTAATAGCTATCAAGGCAGACAATTTTTGTTCATGAAACCATAATCATAATCAACTTATTGAGTCATAAGTACATTGTATTTCATCTGACTCTAGGTCAAAGCTTGTGTCTTCATTTATTAAAATAACATATTTTCAACTCGCATGCTTTGATTTCTGTAAAATATGATATGATGGAAAGGGTGGAAAATACCACCATTCATAAGAAAATAACTATGAGCCAAACATGCCTTTATTCAAAATTAAGTTGAAAGTATTTGTACTTTATATTGAAAAAAATTTGCCTCGAGTTATTTAAAAAGGACAATTATCAGACTGCAAAATATTTCTTCAGCCATTTTTTCATTATTTGATTTTAAAATGCTTGTTTTGATTCATAGAAAATTTTATTAATTAAAGTTTCATAATTGTGCTTCTTAAATAACTCAAGACAGATTTTTTTTCAATACTAAATGTTCTTATAAAAAGCTCTTGTTTATCAAAATGTAAGTTTCTTTTATTAAATATTATGTAAAACTGTTTTAAAAAGTAACATTTTAATACGTTTAAATTTTAAAATATAAGAAGAATTTGGAAAGCCGAATATTCGGTATTCGGCCGAATAGTTAACTATTTGGCTGGCCGAATATTCGGTATTCGGCCCAACAATTACTATTCGGTTCATCTGTCGGCCGAATATTCGACATTCGGTATTCAGCCAAAATCACTATTCGGTGCATCCCTAGATTACTAAATTTAAATTATTTTAAAATGAAGTTACACTGCTTATAATGTCTGACCATCATAAAATCTGTTTTTATCAGTAAATATGCATGTATACCTTTTGCTAACAGATTTTCCCCTAGAGGTATTTTTCCATCTAATTAATAGCTTAAGAGAACTTGTAAATTTTAAATTCAATTTTGTCTATTTGTTATAAGCACCGGCAATATATCGAACTTAAAACATACTTTCCCGGTCCAAAACTATCTGTTTAGGTAGTTCTCAATAGTGATCTTGATAGTGATATGATGTAATCATAGATTGCTATGTGATTAACTTCTTCATCTCTAGTTTTGTATATGGCATTTTAGAAGAAAAGTGAAAGGGTCCTATACAAAACCTGTGTGCGACACTCTGAGTATTCTGTGGCGGTTGCCCCATCCTCCCATTGCCGATCGAGACTAATATTAAGCGCAGTGCAGCACCGGTTGTTTGGTTGCTTCAAAGATGTGAGCCTGTCCTTTGCACTTATTAATGCTTTACATTTAATCAATTTCCCTTTTAAATTTATCCGTTTCATTCATTTATTATTATTATTATTATTTTAACTTGGCTTCTGCTAGAGTCTCTTATATTTGAGATATTAGTGGGGACCTGTCAACCTCGCTTCCATTAAAGAGTTGTTGGAATGATAGAAGAAAAACTAAAGAACTGCAAAAGAAATGTGTACTGCACATTCCTTCTGTGGTCCTTTCGCTCTTCGGCTAGCTACTATTAAAACTCTTTAGCGGAAGCCAGGTCCCTACCAACATCCCAAATATAAAAGAGTTTAGTGGAAGCCAAGTTGAAAAAGGAAAAGAAACATGAATGAAATTGAGCAAATTTTAAAGGGAAATAGATTGAATTTGACGTTAATAAGCATAAGGGCAAGCTTGAAGCTCTGAAGTTACCAAACAATTGCTGCTGCGTAAAGCTTAATATGTTTCTCATTATTCCATATTTATTATAAACAATGGTGATAACATTTACTTGATTTAATATTGATATTTCTATCTACTCATAATTCATTTTCATTTTAGACCCAAGAAAACTCAGTAGCTGATAATAATCCTGGGAGACGGCCAAGAAAGAAGTAACGACTTGTATTGAATACTCAAAAAAGCTCAGCAAAATGCAGATCAGAAAACAGAACTGCTAAATATATTTTGATTATTATTTTATATAACTATATAAATATAAAACAACAATGTAAAAATAAAAATACATTAGAAAAATCAATATTACTGTTTGTAAATAATATTACAATTCATTTTAACCAATATCTAATAAAATTATTTTTAATCCTACTATTTTGTTTTAATTAACTTCTGTTTGTGTTATTTAATATATAAGAAATACACTTTATTGTAAACGCTTGTTTTATGTTGTATCATTCTGATATCCCCCCTTTTTTTATATAAAACTATGTAGGGAATAGAGTGCAGTAATGTGTGCACAAAAGCCTAATTTGTTGAATATAAGTTATTCAGAACCAAAAAATACTAAGTCCATTTTTCCATTAAACACTGATTCCTGTTCTATATAGACCATAATTTCATAAATTCCATTATAAAACAAGTAGTCGTTTGAAAATGCGTACAGCAAATGTTGTTTGTCTTCTACAGTTTTGAATTAAATCTACAATTAGCAAATTTTACTTACAAATATCTCTAGATTAGGTTTTATGGACCTGATCCATTTTGATTCTGAATGCCTCATACATGAAATTTGCGAATAACTTTTAACATATCCACTATATATGTATATATTAAATTTATTTATTTTTATTTGTGTGTGTGAAAATATATAGCTCTCATTTGCTGTTGGATCTTATTGTAAGTTTTATGGAATATTGTGTTATTTTCTTTCCTTGATTAAACGCTGTCATCAAACTAGGCAATCGTCACAAAATTTCTTTCAAGATGAGGCTTTAAAACAAAACTTTCTTTCTTTCTTTTTTTTTTTTCCATTTTTTAAGAGTAGATTTTTACCATAGAGTAGTTTCATGATATTTCAATTCTAAATGAACTTTTTTGCTTGTTAAACACAAATGTCTTGTAAAACTTCAAATTTATTGTTTTTGAAACCATTGTAAGTTTTATGGCCAGTTTGCCATAGTGATTGCCCAGTTTGAAAAACTGGGCAATCACTTTCTTCCACAGTTATTCAATCAATTTCCTCCATTTTATAATTTATAGAAATGTGATGTTTTTTGCTGGAAACTTTATCCAGAAGTGTAATTTTCATTTTTTATAACTTTCGAAAGATTTAAAAAAAAGTTTCAATAGCAACCGTTTTTAAAATTAAATGTTGGTGTATGGTCCAGAGAATGTAATGCTGTTTCATAATTAGGTGACCAATTTTGTGCGACATGCTTGTAACTAGTGAAAAATGGTTACCCAATAGGAAATTCATGAAACATCTGCATGCGCTTGCAAGTACTTCTAGAGACACTATGGATTTTTTTTTTTTTTGTATTTTTATATATACAGTTGTCCCCGTTTAAACAAATATTGGTGGCTTTAGAAATAATATTCGATTAGGCGGGGTATTTTATTAACACGTTGACGGACACTTGCGTCTATAGCCGTCAAAGCGAAAATTTTAAGTGTTGAAATTAATGATTGACACCGGGATTTGAAAATAATTGTATTTATAAATAAGAAAAAAGCTAAATTTTACGAATTTAATAAATAGAAGTTTTTTTTACAAACATTCTGGTGCCACTGTGCTCTTTGGGAATTAAACTTTGGGAACTTGTTCTTATTGTCCGTCAATGTGTTAAACGGGGAAACATAGAAATGTAATATTTAATACATAATAAAAAGGTAAAACACCCACTTACTCCATAATTAACAGCATAATAAAATCGTTAATGTAATAATGTAAATTAGTAAAATAAATACAAATACTAATATAAAGTACGTAATAATTTAATATCAATACATACATCTGTAAGATTTACATTACACTTCATGAACTTCGTTTGAATTTGGTTAAAAGTTGGCTACTTGTAATTTATGTTATAAACACAGACTAAAAAACATCATTTAAAGTTATTTGTTTATCTAGAATTTACACGTTTATTGAAATAAAAAAAAGTAGAAACGTTTTTGCATAAACATAGCGTGATTTATTAACGAAACTTTTGCTCTTTTCGCTAAACTCATTCCAACGGACATCGACCAATGTTATCAAAATTTGAATTATGTCCCCTCTTTTGATCCTAATTTCCATTTTACCTCTGTTCATTTTGGATTTTTTCTGCATTGTGTTTTATATTGGAAACTTTCGTCTGCGATATTTCAAACCTTTATTTACCTGACTTCTGTTTTTGTATTAAACACTCCCAAAAGTGCAGTTTATCAGAAAGATTTAAAGCTTTACATTTAGAATTCATAGCAACACCATTTTACTAACAAAAGAGCGACTAAACTTACAAAATGTAAAAATAATCCATATTGGCCAACTTATTTCACCCATTCGCAGGAAAAAGAAGGGAGAACATTTGACCTGTCCATTATACACCTGCCGGTCGAAATCATTACAGGAATAATTAAAAAATTGTTTTCAGTATGAATGAACCTAAAATGACAAAAAGGTGGGGAAAAGTTCAAGATTAAACATGCTTTTTGTGCCTGTTTTCAAACATTGGTCACCCAGATGTTATTTGAGTATGCGGGAAGGTTCATGAAAAATATTCGGTTTAAGCGGGGAAAATAACCAATGGCAATAAATTCGGTGTTGAGGAGTTATATTCGTATAAGCGGGGTATTCGATTATATGTTACCCGATTAAGTGGGCAGGACTGTATGACTTGATAAATATGATGCAAATGCAAAAAGTCTGAAAGTGTATCATTTGCTGCCACATTATGTACAATTTTTAACACATGAATATGTAAAATGTTTGAATGCATTATCATCAATTGTCTACTTAAAAATAAAGTAAATGACTACAAAAGATGAATATATTTTCTTAAAAAAGCATAAGCTTCTTTCTTTGAAAATAGCCATGTATATCTGTAATGTCTACAAATGGTAAATATACTTGAATACATGATCATCAATTATCTGCATAAAAATAAATGGCTATAAAAGGTGAATATATACTTTAAAAACATAAGTTTCTTTCTTTGAAATTAATCATTATATGAATAATTTAGCTAAAACAGATATATTGTGTTTATTATTATTTAGGATAGTTATTTTAATTTACCTAATTCTAATAGAAAGGGCATTTGAGATAAATCCTCAAGTTTAAAACATAATTACTTTTTTTCTTTTTTATAATTATGCACAAAGGGAATTTTTAGATAAATTTGACATTTTAACTATATAGACATCCATATAAATGTATGTTGCAAAAAACTGTAGCTTTATGAGAAGCAATTTTTTAAACTGACTGAAGATTTGTCCAGTCTACTACTCTATTCAAGTACCTTTGATGTTACCTTTACAAATGCTTTTCCAATTGTTTTACTTGGATAACAATCGAACCTATACCAATATTAGTCAGGACAGCCATTAGTTAAATCTGGTCTGTTATTTGAAAATACTGCACAAAATTAAATACAAAAAAAAAAAAAAGGAAAAATCCAATAAACTGTTGATGCATAATCACTCTTTATTTTTTAATATGATCAACTGATTATGATAAGTGATATAAGTAGTAGTTGTTTTGTTGTTTTGGATATTATCCAAATAGCTCAATTGAAAGAGTTTTTGCAATCAAAGCTCAAAGACTCTTGGCTCAAATGACAAACCAAATACATTTTCACTCAGTTGGAAAAAAATATTACTTTTATCATTTATTCATCAATAAGTTGATTGTGTTAATTGTAGGTTCACTGCATACCTTTCTTCTGCAATAATTTCATTTTGCATCAGTATGTCATGTCATTCTATGGTATATTTAATATTTCGACATTCAGAATGGTGAATGAATTTAAAAGAATCTGGATTATTCCGTAACTATTCTTTAAAACAGTGGTTCCAAACATTAATTGTACATCCCACAGGGCAGGGGGGGGGGTAGATTTGATGCTTGTTATTAATTTTTACAATTGCTTTTTTAATTTGACCTCATGTAAATAGTGATTCACTTTTTATGCAATAGGATTTGCAGGAAGCAGGACGTTTCGGTCCCGCCGTTTCGGTCCCGAGACATTTCGGTCCCGAGACGTTTCGGTCCCAAGACATTTCGGTCCCTGGCCATTTCGGTCCCGAGACGTTTCGGTCCCGAGACATTTCGGTCCATGGCCATTTCGGTCCCGAGACATTTCGGTCCCTGGACTTTTCGGTCTTCAAACATGTCCGTTCCTTCTCCAACAAACTGAAATTTTGTGCACGGGAAATATCTGACATAATTTTATAGGGAACATTTTAGAGTGTTAAATTCAGGGGCGGGTCATTCCCCCCGGAGCTATCAAATCCCCCCCCGGAAATTTTGAGATTTTGTGCTTTCAGTGGTAAAAAAGTGTAATTCTCCCCCGGAACTATTGAATCCCCCCCCGGAGCCACAGAAGACCCTCCCGGAGAAAAGTGTCTGAATTCAACAGTGGTTTTTTAACTGAAAGCCACGTAAAATTTTAGTGTAATGCGAGTAATTAGAAGTAACAAGTACCGAAAAACAGCTTACACGTATAACTCGGATCCAAACTCAAGCATATTGCAGCGGATCCAAACGCCATGCAAATTTCATATGGCAGAAGTAGTGATCTGTGAATTTATATAAAAGTTCCTCTATCATGAAGATTTTTTTTTTTTTTTTTTTTTTTTTTTTTTTTTTTTTTTTTTTTTTTTTTAAGGGATCTTAACAGGGAATTGTGATAAAGCCACATTATTTTTTAAATTCTGCATAGGGACTGACTAAAACTTTTTTATTTTTTAAATAATTATTTTATTTCGCAATTAAAGAACTATTTAAAAGTTTGCGTTAATCTTTTTACATATAACAATTATTGCTACGAAATAATTTTTTACGTGTAACAACCTTTTTACATATAACAATGCAGGTATTACAAATCATTTTTAATACATTAAAGACTTTTTATGCTTATTACATTCAAAAACTACGAACGAAATAAACACAAGTCAAATCTTAAAAAAAAAGTATCATTTGACACCACTAGAAATAGCGTTAAACAAATGACTTATCTGTAAAGAGGCTACTTCAGTCGAACAAAAAAGCCTGCTAATCCTTTGGTAGAAATCTTTGAAGGTAAATTTGTTGCATTTCAATATTTTGGAATGATTTTTTTTTCAATGTATAGCTAAAATAAATTTGTACAAATACTATTTTTTTTATTTTTTTCCCGATATTTTTAATGAAGACACTTTTATGCTCGGAACTGGTTTAGAAAATGAAAATATCCCCACAAAAATAACCTGCAATCAAAGTTAAAAAATAAAAAAACGGTCGGCATACAAATTGATCTCAGCTGTTCAATGCAAAAAATAATTGTTTAAAAATATTGAAAGCAACCAAGAAATCTTTATAAATTTCTTCCATAGGATTAACATTTGCGAAAGGGTCTTTAAACTTCACTGAAGTAGCCTCTTAAATTGGGATACAAAAGTTAAAATTTCTAATAAACATAAACTGTTCTTTTCGCTTTTAAAATTTTATATTTCAAATATTCCTTTATTCTTTATTTGACTTAAATACGTAAAATTTAAATAGCCTACCTGTTTTAATATGATAAATAAAAAGTTAAAATTAAAATATAATAAATAATATAGAATATCAAAATATTAATGTGTAGTGAATCATTTTTACGTAAAATTCCATTTAAAATGGAGAAAAATTATAATTTTATTTTAATAAAGAAATCTTGTCACTTAGAGACCATATGTGTTTAGCATACATCTGTTATATTTTGTAAAACCAGCTTAATGAAACTAATTACAAAATTATTAATGTAATGCGTATTGAAATTTGCCATTTCATTTAAAGCTGATATTATTATATAAAATAATTATTTTTAACATTAAAATATAAAAACTCGCATAAAAAATATGAAAAAAAAAGCCTTCTGTCAAAGTAAGTTAAATTAAAAAGTAACTTAAAATATTATTTCTAGGTGGTAAATATCTTATCTATCGATCTTATTTAGTTATCTTATAAGTTTTGAGTATTTCAATGTCATTCATAAGCTGCAATAATCAGGATAAAAAATACTCCATTCTACTTTTTATACTGGTTTAATTGATACTAAAAACGTTTGAAATGAAGATAACAGCGAGAGGAATAAAAAACACCGAAAAATGCTGTTCTTTTCAAAACATTCATATTTCTTCTAAAAAATGCGAGCGACTATGTCGGAGGTTCTTCTGCATTTGAACTCCAGAGTGAAAAGGACATTGTATAGGAAATAGAATGAGGGATTTCATCTGACAAGTGTATAAAGATCAAGATAAGTAGAATAAAGCCAACTACCTAGCTCTTCTAGCTATCTTGTATAAAGATGACCATTTGTTCAGATGGGCGTTGACAATTGATTGACATGCAGAATTTTTGCTTAAAAGAGGTTAATAGTACTTAGCTGGTACTTATATGCATATATTTCAAATTTTATAGGAGCACCAACATAAAAAATTATAAGTGTTTAAAAATTCCCGGCACACGGTTTTGATTTGTTATTTACTTAATGTTATACATTATTTTATTAAATGATTAACATCATCTTAGAAAATTTGAAAGCATTACTTATGTTGTTAAATTAAAAAACTCTCAAAAATCAAATTATTTTTATCAAACATATTTATTACTAAGAATTCAAAATTATTTTAACTATTAATTGTTTAAGTGACTTATTTATCAATTACTTGTTTAAAATCTAGTACAAGAACTATATAGAAGTTATTATAGCAAAAATGAGAAAACATATTTTTAAATTTCAGCTACTACAATGTTATTAAGTTCATTAGGATGTATAAAAATGATAAGGATTCTCAAAATAAATATGTTATTTATTCATTTATTGGTTAGTTTATAATATTTTTCTTACTCTTTAAATGTAATTAATTAATATATGATTGCTTTTTGCAAACTGTAAATTATAACTTTGTTTCAGAAAATTTAAATCTGCATCTGGATAATAATGTTACCTAACACTGTTAAGAAATATTTTTACGCATTGTTACAGTGTTGCATTATTGTATTTAATTAATTATTACGTTACGTTACTAACTGATTTTTCAAAAAAAAAAAAAAAAAAAAAAAAAAAAAAAAAAAAAAGATAATAATTTCTTTTTTTGAAATAATTAACAATTTTTGAATAAGAACTTATGATGATGAATAATTGCTATAAATTAAATCTCAAAACAGTTAGTGATTTTAAAATGAAAATTAAATTAATATTTTATTAAATACATGTATTTTTAATTTAATGAATCTTTATTTAATTAAATTGGTGAAATTATTAATATGCATTTCGAATTTTACTTTAAATAAACTCAATAAATAATCTGTTTTATATTCTATTTATCATTATGTTTTGTAATAGTTATAAACTGAAACTTATTGTTTACCTGTTTGTTTATTTTATATTTAAAATTACTGAAATTTAAAACTATTAATTCAATTAATAATAAAATTAAAATAAGAATTATCAATTTTTTCTCTGTGAAAGTGGTAGCGAAAAGGTGATGCAAATAAATAAATAAATAAATAAACGATAAATTAAAAACGATTAGTTTTGTCAGTTAAAAATTGAAAATAAAATTATTTAAAATTATAGTTACATTATTGTATAAAATTAAAAAATAATCATTTTATTCCAAAGAAATACGCCCACTTTCAATAAAATTAACTCACAAAAATTGTCTTCATAAAGTAAGAAAACTGTAAAAAAGAAAAAAAAAATTGCAACCAATAATTATTACATAAGAAAAAGATCGTTGGAGCATTTTTATTTTTTTAAACAAAAAATTTCGTAGCACGCTTTGTTATGAAATCACTAATTTAAAGATTCTAAGAAAGTGTGCGAAAACATTCAATAAAATATGTATTTTAGTTTATAGTATAGATAAAATACCTATTACAAAGAATATATGATAAAACTTAAAATATTCATTCCGTTAAATAATAATAATAAAGACAGTTTAAAATTTTATAACATTATTTAATCAGATTTTCAACTCGCTGTGATTTTATTATCACGAGTTACAGTAGATTAAACTAATTGGACTATTTTACTCAGCTTTGTATAAAATTTGAGGGAAGGGGAGGGGGGCAGGAGAATAAAAATATTAAAAAAAGCCCGAACAATGTTGAGCTTACAGCGTTTAGTGGGCCTTCATCAATCAGAAATCAAGTTATAAGGTGGCCGGTAAAGAAATAACAAGGGACCGAAATGGCAAGGGACCGAAATGACTAAGGACCGAAATGGCCAGGGACCGAAATGTCTCGGGACCGAAATAGCCAGGGACCGAAATGTCTCTGGACCGAAATGGCCAGGGACCGAAATGTCTCGGGACCGAAATGTCTCGGTACCGAAATGGCCAGGGACCGAAATGTCTCGGGACCGAAACGGCGGGACCGAAATGGCGGGACCGAAATGTCGTGTACCCGGATTTGCAAGTACAGTGGAAAGTGATTTATACATCTTTATTTTTTTTAAATCTACCTAGGTGAAGTGTTCTAGTAGTAGTAACAGTGTTTGAAACCACAGATCACCACTGTACATATTTAAATATTCAAGAGTGGGGTATTCCTAGAAAATCTTAACAACCAGCAAAATTCAGCATGCAATTGAAATTTGTGACAAAACTTACATGATTGAATACAATTCAATATCATTGCCACAATGCATTTTTGTATTTTTTCCCCATAAAAATAAGAGTTATATAAAACAGACGACAGTTTGGTACAGCACAGTTTCCCCCAGATTTAAAGAACAGCGTGTAGCTGAAATTCAAAATATGCCTTTTAAATTCTTAACTGAACATTTCAAAGTTTGAAGAATACTCTTTAGATTCTTACATTATACATTATACTTCTTACAACTAAAAATCAGGACTCTCTTCAAAACATGATAATAGATTGGTTGTTACTATGCAAGCAGTTTTTTTTTTTTTTTTTTTTTTTTTTTAATTACAAAAAGCGATGTGGGCAAAATTTTTTGATTTACGGAGAGAAAGATACTTATTTTTAAATCAAGGTAAGGCGGAATAATGTACCTTCCTGAAACTGGGGGGGGGGGGGGGGGTTCTTGTATAGGATAGATATTAGCAATAATAATATAGAGTTGTAAAATGTGATTAAGAAATTTAAAAAGAAAAAAAAAATAACTTCTTAAAAATCCCTTAGCTTGATTGAAAATCCATTTACTAGTGGTGAGTGAAATAAAATATTCCGTACTGTAGTAAATAACTTCTGATAAACTGTTTTTATAAGAATCTTAGTTTAATTCAATTTAAAGTTAAAATGATCATAAATAAAACATATAATTTTTACTGTGATAATTTTTTTTTCTAATGATAAATATTGAATTAATTCTCTTGTAGAATAACTTTCATCATTTTAAAAAAGAAATAGTTGCACCATTGCACTACTTGAGAATCTGACATGCATTTTATATATTATTTAAATCACATAAATTATTTAGAATATTTTATTTAAAGTGTTGAGTTAATTTTATCAGAGATTATATCAATCTTGTTACAACATACTAGGTGGCACAAGTTATTTTGTGAAAATTTCCATTAGTTGTATTGTTGTAAGAATAATTATGTTCGAATAAATTGGAATTGAAGGAGTGACCAACTCAGCCTTCTGGTTTCTTTTTTGTGCAATATCAACAAGTTCTTTTACTAATAAAGGCTCTCAAAGTAATAACAATTATTCTTTTTTTACTTTTTTTTTTTTTTTACTAGTAGCAATAATATATTAGGATACTTTTCGGTTAGGCGGATGTCAGTGTTATATATACTATATACATATATAAGGATTAGATTAAATTTAAGCACGATAATTCAGTCTGTAAATTAATTATAACAGAGTAAATTTTCCAATTTTTGGTGAAAAACCTTCGATTTATTTTGTTGAGCTGATCCAGAGTATCACACCAGATTCAGTAATCGTTGAGGTTAATTGGGTAAAATAGTCCTCCAGTGTTCGTGTCTGGGATGGCTCAGTTGGAAGAGCATTGGCGGCTTCAGCCAATACATCCCTGGTTCGAATCCTGCCTGGACTTTTTTCACCCAAAATTGAAAAATTTACATCTGTTATATATATGGATATTTGTGATCTCAATTTCAAGAGGTCATTCATGTTGGACTTTGGTAACAAGTGAAAATGTCTAAGTTATGAAAGTAACTAGAGAGAAATAAAACAATTTCAGTTAGATATTCTAGTTCCTCTAACAAAGTATTTTCATTTTCAAATTACAGGGGGGGGGGGGCAACCAGTTTCTTTCTTATTCAGATTTATTATATTATATTAATGCTATGTATGCTTCTTTAAAATGATTTTTGTTTATTGATTTAGGAAAATACTACAAAATTATATCCCCAACTGCTTTGTGGAAACAAAGCAGTTAGTTTTGTTTAAAAATCCTATTTATTAAATTTAATTTATAGACCTATTGTATAGAGAAATTGGTGTTTATATATAGTACAAATTTTGTAATCCAAATCTCCCAATATAGCTAAAAATTGAAAAATTGCAAAGGAAAAAATTTTATTATACTGAGATAAAACCTTGAAACTGAATTCTTTTTACAAAGTCTAAAAATTTCTGCTTAAAAAAATAAATATCGATCGAAAAATTTGAAAATCGCTGTAAGAATTCCAATTAAACTTATTTTTTAAAAAGATTTTTTTTTCTTTTTTATATACTGCACTAGTTAAGCTTTTTTTTTTTTTTTTTTTTTTTTTTTTTTTTTTTTTTTTTTTACTTCTTTTGCGAATGTGAAAATTTACCACGAAAAAACGAAAAAAAAAAAAAAAAAAAAAAGTTTTAAAAGGTGTCTTAATTGCATCTTCTAATTTCGTGTATATATTAGTATTTTCTACTTTAAGCCCAACCAGCAGACTTCAAAATCATATCTTTAAGCTTATTATCTTAAGCTTATATTATTTATTATAAAACTCGACAAAATGTCCGTTTTACGCAGTGCACGATAACAATTTTGCCGTAAATCTGCTTAAAAGAAAGTCTCATTTCTTTAAACCGTGCGTACGCAATCGTCTTGGCACGGCCAATCGCTTGGCTTCCTGTTTAGAGCGATGAATATATGAGTGTGGAACGGGTTCCGCTCTCGTTTCTGGCAAACCTCGCTTCCAACCATGGAGCTAAGAAGGTATACCTTGTTAGTTCCATGCTTCCAACTCTAGTGGGAGGAGTTTGACGCGGCGTTTTTTTGACGCCTCAAATGTGCGTGTAATAGCACTATTAGTGTCATCTGTGCAAACGATTTTGCGGGAAAATGAAAACATGTTTTATTTAATAAATTAATCATGATTCTATCTATAATTATTTACTCCATGATTTAAACTTTTTTTCTGAAAATATACGCGTTTCATTTTTTATTTATTTGCTAAAATGCGTCCGTATTGGAAATGCATGTAAAATAAATTAATTAAAATAATATTTTTTTTAACGTTTTACTGTAAAAAAAAATTATATTCTGCAAATCTACAGATCATAATTTATTTTTGTGTTTAATTTGAAGTTAAAATATTGAATAGTTTTTTTGTAAAGCGTACGACAAATTGTAATTTGAGTGGACTATTAGAGGATTCGCTTCGCTCATCCTAATTAATTAATTAAGGGATTAGAAACAGGCACAATGGAAGAAAAATTAGAGGTGTCACTGATGGACAGACATTAGGAAAATGAATATCAAATGCATGGGATTATATGTATATTCGTTTGAAACAATTCTCACAAAAATCTAAGAAAGAAAGTTATTTAAAGGATCTGAAGTCTGTGAGTAAGAAAGAAAATATTAAAAAACAAAAATTTCATTAGTTCGAATTAAACGAAGTCAAAAGAAAATGTGTTCGAATATATGAAAATTTTAACATTATTCTGTCGTTGAAAATTTCGGAACTTCATGTTTAATTCGAATTAAGCGAAGATTCGATTTATACGATTTCGAACTAAGAAGAGTCGACTGCATCTGCCTTATTAGATGAAAATAGTAATATCTTTTAGATATTCGACCAGTGCTTTACAAAGCATTTGGTAATAAAACACCTATAATCCCTTAAATCCATTGAATTGCGTAAGAACCCTATTTTAAGGCTAATTTTCTGATAAAACTCTCATTATTCATTAGTTCTTAGCATGGGATTCCATAATCCCTACGTTTTAACTACGTCAATTAAGACTTCATGTTCATCAGCTGCACTTTCATTATTTTCGCTGCTTTGTAGTTGTTCACAGGAATTTCAGTAGATGTATCTTTAAAAAGCTGCCACTGGCGAGTTTTTTTATTCTATTCGTACTACGTTCTTTAAATAAAAATTTGTAACATATTTTAGACACATTGTGGTGGAAAAAGAATAATTTTTATTAATATTTATTATAAGAATTATTATTATTATTTGGAATAGTAGTGTAAATAAAATTTACAATTAGTCGTTTCTGCAATTTTGTTGAAAATAATATAACTTTGAAAAAAAGTTTCAAATTTTTGTAAATTTTAAGATTTAAATTGCTAATTGTGATAATAATGTCTTAAAAATGTAACCAGAAATGTATGAATAAGTCCCGCTCACTCTGGTGGTCCAAATCTCCGATGGAGGTTTTTCGGAAGAAAGATGTAATTTTTATGTATTGGTTATGTATTGGTTTTTTTGCGTATCAATAAATTCCCTTCTTTTCTTTTTTTGTTTCAAAATATCGTCTGCAAGCTATCGAAGTCAGTGTGCGATTATAAATTAGTTAAATAATAATTTCTTAAATTAAAAAATTTCGTCTGAATGAATTAATCTCGACGATGGACATGAATTCTGTTTACATGTGAAAATCATGGTTAGAGATTAGAGAAAGTTCTAGAACTTTTTTATTATTAACTTGAGTGAAGGGGCCCAGAGATGGATGGAATCTTTTATTCTATGTTTTCTGGTACGAACGATTTAAAAGCTAGGCGAATGTTTTTTACGGAATATTGCTTCGGAAGGAAAATAGCATTTTCCCTTTGCATGTGATTGCATTTAATAAATCTTTTGGAGCAGCAATTGTGGAATTTAATGAAGTTTCTACGTTTATTAATTTACTAAATTTTTATCTCGCCTCGTCTCCTGTGATATAGCATGGGGAAACCTACAAATACAAGGGTTGCAGCGTCCCTAAAATTTTCACATTTTCACACCACTATTTTAAAACGATAATATTTATTCTAGATTTTCATTGTAGATGTTAAAGGAATCTGTCACGAATATTTTTGATTTAAAATACTGGTAGAAATGTGCGAAAATTTTAGGGACGCTGCGACCCCTGCAAATAATATTAATGGTTTCTATGTCAAAAATGTCAGAAAAAATTAAAGAAGTCGCACAGGATATATTAAGTGACGGGGGCTAATAATATGCTAGTGCTGTTTTTCGGATTTTGAAAGGAATCTACTATGGAACTGCTAGTGGAGTCTGCTGTAGAACAAAGTGATGATCGGCGTGTGGATCGCCGAAAAATTTGCCCGCCATTCTTGGATGTGTTCTTAAACAAGAATTGCCATAATCTCTTGATTTCTGGAGTGACTATAACAGAGGAGTTGTTCCTGTAAAGTGTTTTGGTCGAGAAAAAGGAAGTCCTGGTGATGATGAAAAGAAAAAAAAAAGGGTACTTGTTTACACTAGGATTGATAGGTGAGAATTCCTTTCAGAAGTTTTCTGATTGTTAAGTGTATCCTTTTTTATGCATTTATTGATTTATTTATTTGTTTGTTTTTCTTTGAGTCTTATTTATTTCTCTATTTATGAGCATTATTATTATTATTATTTATTTGAGATTGAAACATTTTTGTTCTTAAAAAAATTAATTGAAGAGTATGATGCTCTTAAGACCCTTCGTATTGTTTATTAAAGAATATTATGATATTCCTGATTTTCATGCACGATTATTTGTAATATAATGCAGTATAAAAAAATTTTAGAAGTTCATGTTTATTTCAGAAAAATACATTTTGTAATTTATTTATTTTTCTTAGTTTTAAAAAATCACTCTCAGAATGCAGTATTTTTGTGATGTTCTTACTACTAGGTATGTGAGCTAGAAAACTAAGTTAACATTTATCTTTTTTCTTTTACATGTTAGAATTTCTGGTGGCAGTGAGCTTTAGTTCCCAGATTCTAATTATTTATTTAAATTCACTAAGAAAGATGGAACTGTACAAAACTGCTGTTAGAGTTTTGACTGATAAATATAATTAATTTTTTCAATAAATTTCGTGATTTTAAGTAAGAAATTACCTATCATTAAAAATTTTGTATCTGCTTATGATTTATAAAATAATAGAATTAAAAAGTTGATCCCAATATAAGGTATGATATTTACAATTTCTATTTTTATTAGATAAAATTTCTGGTTAAAGTTAACAGCCAAATATAGTTACAATTTTCACGATAATTCTGATTCAGATTTTTAAAAGGGTGGATAATAATTTTGTGTGAAACAATCAAAATGTAAATATAACCAGTGGACAAAGCCCTCAAAATTGCAAAAGCGCGAACTTGTGAAATAACCTTAAAAGTAAAAGGCTCTATGATCGAAATTTTGCCGAATCCTCATTAAAGATACAATATTCTGTAATTTATGAAGAGTTTAAATACCCTAATACTCGAAAATGAGAACCTACTTTCTCTGGATCATACAGAATTATAAATAAACTTTCTGATGTAACTTATGAAATAGATAAATTTAATTATGAGACAGGACAGAATTCAGTTATTGTGCATGTTAATAAATTAAAACCCTATTTTTCACTCGAAGATTTTAAGCAACCCAAAATGATCAACCCAAAAAACAAACAAAACCTCAGATACAATCACAATCACTAAATCAAACTGAAGTCAAGACAATAGATTAAATTTTAATTCTCATTCTTTAAAAATTATATCACCATAATTTTCGACATTAGCAGGTATGTTCTTGGTGCGCAACAAGAATCTTACTTGCTTTTGGGAGTTTTTGGGGTTAAATTGGGCTCCTTATGCAAGCATAAGGTGTACACTTTGATTGTAAAAACTTTCAAATTGATATTGATAAATTAATTTTATTTTATGTGTATTTATTCATTTATTTTACATTAGTATTATGCTGTTTATTCAACAGATATTTATATGATAATAGTTATAAAATTTGATTATTTTACACAAACTTATAACTTAATATGTGATTTTCAGTGATTGTAAAAACTACAGAAATTAAAAGTTTTTCAAAAGTAAATTATCTTTATTCCCATTTCTCAATTAAGAATGACACCTTTTATTCCTATTTGTTTTATTATGAAAGTTTATAAATCATGTGTAGATAAAACATTACTCTGCATTTGATATATGAAAACTTATAACCAAACTTGACAATTTTGTAAAAGAGTATCAGAGAGGAATTACTGTAAAGAAATACTGGTTGAGAGTCCATTTTCTAAACAGTTAGATTTAATTTAATTTGGATTTTGGATTTATGTTTATTATTATTATTATGTGTACTTTTGGCAAGCAAAGAATACTTTCTTATACTATTAGGAGATAAGAAAATTATTTAATTGCTATGCAATTATTTTTATCCTCAACCAATATTCTCCCTATCAATAATAAACAAACTGTGATATTTTTTTTTTGATTATACTCTTGATTTACTATTATTATCATTATGATTTCTATAATGAAATATGTTATAAGTTACACTCTTATTGAGAATATTAGGATATGTAGAATTATCATTTTCGCTATAAATTTTGAGTTTTATTATACTACTTATTATTATTGTTGTTATTATTATTATTTAAATTTTTTATGTTATTTATTATTGATATTGAGAACATATGGTCAACTAGTGAACTAGATTTGATGATCTTTATTTAAAGGACTGCGTTTAGTAAACTAATGAAAAGCTTTACAGGGTGGTTATAAAAAAACTTTGCCTATATATGGAGCTCTAGCGGCCAGTCCGTTCAACCGATCAAAGTGAAATTTCAGATATAGCTATTCAGAGGTATGAGCTCAAGATTCTGTGAACGGCAACAAAATGGCGCTCAAGGTTACGGTTATAGTTACAGAAACTCGAAATTTTCCAATGGCAACACTCATTTTTTTCATCGCAAAATGCTCAGCGCATGCGAAAACCATAAAGAGCATTGGAACGGTATGGTTATTGCAACAAACAGACGCGTTATGCTCGCAAAAAATCAGCTCTACGAACGGACCAAAAAAACACAACCAAGGCGAACAAAGAAAATTTGAATATGACAGAGACAAAATACCAATCACATAATATCGTTTGCCAGATAGTCAGCTTAGAAAACGAATAAATATAGAGTGGGAATGTTAGTTCTTCAGTCGGAGCTCGTAGATGCCAACAAAATGACTTCGTTTGTCGTGAGTTGGTAAAACTATTATTAAATTGAGATGAATGCTGCGAAAGCCTGGCACGTTTTGTCAAAAACATCCCCAAATACGTGGCCTATGCATTTCACTAGCACTTCGGGGTTAGGTAATGAAATTCGAAGAAATTTGAGGAACCTGTGATAGTCCGCGATCCGGACAACCAACTGTTCCTGGGGATACTGTTATGGAAAAGGATCACAAAGTGATCAGAGGGCGCATGCAATCTACAAAAGGTGCATATCGTGTATTTGATGTATCAAAATCAATGGTCTTAAAATTACTGCGCTCTGTAATCCGCATGTTTCCTTACCAATACCAGCGCGCCCAGATATTGGAAGTGACAGACCATCAACAATATATAGACTTTGTTAATGAATTTCTTATCCAATATGATGGAGATAACGATCGGTCTATTCGCATATTATGAACGGACAAGGCACATTTCACCTTAACTGGTAACGTCTATGGCCTCCGCGATCCCCCGAACTCACTCCTATGGATTTCAGGGTCTGGGAATATCTAAAATTTAGAATGTATATGTGCAATCCGCAAATTTTTCCGGGTTTGAAAGATTATATCATACGTGAGATTGCTACATCCTTCATGCGATGTAACATTCGGCTGTATTGTTCACAGTCGCCACCATGCAATGTGCAATTGCCTGTGATGGCACCCATGTAGAAAATATGTAATCAAAATAAAAATTTTATTTTCTCCGATCTGTGTTGTAATCAGAGATTAGTGTACTGACTCTGTTTCACATGCAAGTTTACTCCTTGCGCTACAATCGTGCTTTTTATGGGGGGGGGGGGATTCGCAGAACAGTTTTTTGTGCGCGCATAACGTATCAGTTTCTTGCGATACACGTACGGTCCCAACGCTCTTTAGGGTTTTCGCATGCGCTGAGTATTTTGCGATAAAAAAAAATAGGTGTTGCAATTGGAAAATTTCGAGTTTCTCTAACTATAACCGTAACCGTGAGCGCCATTTTGTTGCCGTTCGCAGAATCTCGAGCTCATACCTCTGAATAGCTATATCTGAAATTTCACCTCGATCGGTTGAACGGACTGGCTTCTAGAGCTCCATGTTCCGGCAAAGTTTTTTTATGACCACCCTGTAATTAAATATTAAAGAGACTGTATTCAATAAACTTTGGAAAAGACTTTTTTAAAACTGTTGAAAGACTTTTTTTCATTTGAAGGACTTCATCTAATAAATTTAATTTATTAGACTAAACAATATATAATTAAACTATTCATTGTAGTTATTTAAACTTCCGTACTAACAAACTGCTAAGTTATTGTAGTTATTTAAACTTCCATGAAAAAGAGTTTTTATTGTTTTTATTATATTTTATTATTTCTTGCTTATTAATGTTTATAACTTATTTACTGTTATTGTGTGTATTATCTCGTATGCACTTACAAATGGTATGTGATATTGTAATATTATTGTATTTCTTTCAGGGAAATGCTCTTACCTAATTTTAACTCTAATTAATTTGCACTTAACTATTTTTTTAATCGCTATGATTTTTTATATTGCGTTAATTTTCATTTTCTTCCATCTCTTAGCTGCTTGGGTTTGAGAGTTTTTTACAAAATTTAATTTTTCTAATTTTTTAGATTCCTGTTGTCTGAACTTGTAGTTTTATTTAACTATCAATTTCGTACAAAGTTTTGGGAAGGGGGGATAATGTTACAAATTCAAAAAAAAAAAAAAAAAATCGCCAAAATTAACCTTTATACTATATTAATTTCTTTTTAACAATATTCCGTACTTAGTTCAACTTATTAAATTAAAATCTTGTTTCTAGATCTAATCTATTAATCTTTATAAAAACCATTTAAAATCTTAATGCGCCTTAAAAAACATTTATTCCAATATACGTAAATTTTAAAAGATGGCTCTAAATTAAAAATATTCTTAATTATATTTCTTTTGGAATTTCTTAATATTCAAAATAAAACTCATTTTTTTTCCTGTATTTTTCAACCCTTTTTAAGAAAGTCTTATTAAATTTATTCCAAAACCATAGCTTTCAAAAAGTATTATTTTTATTTCCCCCCCCCCCTTCAGCGTTTGATTTTTGTGCGTGTTAATAAATTAATTCCTTTTCTTTTTTTGTTTCAAAATATCGTCTGCAAGATATCGAAGTCGGTGTTCGATTATAAATTAGTTAAATAATAATTTCTTAAATTAAAAATTATCGTCTGAATGAATTAATGTCGACGATGGACATGAATTCTGTTTACATATGTAAATTATGGTTAGAGATTAGAGAAAGTTCTAGAAGTTTTTTATTATTGACTTGAGTGAAGGGTCCCAAAGATGGATGGAATTTTTTATTCGATGTTTTCGGTTACGAACGATTTAAAAGCTGGACGGATGTTTTTTACGGAATATTGCTCCGGAAGGAAAAGAGCATTTTCCCTTTGCATATGATTTTAATAAATCTTTTGGAGCAGCAATTGTGGAATTTAATGAAGTTTCTACGTTTATTATTTTACTTAATTTTTTATCTCGCCTCGACTCCTGTGACATAACATGGGGAAACCTACAAATAATATTAATGGCTTCTATCTCAAAAATATCATATATATATGTGTGTGTATGTGTGTGTGTGTATTTTTGCTGCTCAATCTTTCTTATTTTACAGTTTTTTAATAGCAATCTATAATTGAAATTAACAAGTCGGTAATGCACGTCAAGCATAGCAAATAAAGTGCTTTCGTACAAGTATACAAAGTTTAAAAAATATTCAGATTTTGGTGTAATATTATTCAGTACTTCAGATACAGCATAGTAGCCGAAATGTTTTGTGCGAAAATACTATCAGCTTTCTATTGTACGGGAAATAAATTGTAGTAAAGCTCAGCAACGTATATCTATTTCATGAAATATGAAATATTTTTATATAATTTTTAACGCCTCCTCAAACAATGTTTCACTCTTCTCCACTATACCATTATGTATTGGGATATATTTGTGTGGACCTGTAAATTAATAACTAATATTCTTTGGATCACAGAAGGTATATTTTAGTACATACTTTATAGATTCATATCAGTATTATTATTTACGGAAGAGTATGATATCATTAAACTGCACTTGAAAGTATTTTATTCCGTTGGCCGTCATGTAATAGAATACTTTTGATTATGCCTGTAATTAAATATGAATCAATTTTCATATAATTTAAAATAACTCTCCGAAATTTTGCAACAAATATACATTTTAAATTTCAAACAATTCAGTTGGGTAGTTTTTACTCTATTATATGCCGGTATTTACATAGTTACGAACGCACCTAAAAGTAATGGAAAATCATAAGTGAATTAATTATTTGAAAGATATTATAGGACATTAATACAAAAGGATTTCTGCCAGTTTGCTCAATATTTTACTATCATTCATTTCTTTTCTTGCTTTATAATTCAAAATCTTTAGGAACAGAATATAAAATGATAGACACAAAGTATTTTTATTGTTTGTTTTATAGCAAGTATATAGTAAATGCAAACCATTGACTCAAGCACTTTATTTAATAGCTAATTGGATTTGCAGTGTAAGTATGCTGATTTTATGCTAGCTTGCAAACTACCTCATTTGTAAAATTAATTGACTGCTCACTAATAGTTAATGATAACTGATTGGAAGGGATTGCCTCTTCCACCTTATTTCGCAAATGGCCATAATGTAAATGGTGATTACATAAGTAGTTTCTGCCCCCCTTTGGTCCTAAGTTTAATTCAGAAATAAAGAAAAAGTCTTAGATTAACAGAAATATATTTACAATTTAAATAAAAGATTTTTTAATTTAAAAAATATATTTTTGTATAATCTTGTCATGAAATTATCTTAATCAAAGTCACATTTTTAGGTTTACCTACAATTTAAACTGAAATTAAAATTGTCAATTCATTTCTACAACAGTTAATGTGTTTCCGAAATTATTTAATAATTATTTTTTTTTACTTTTGTTTTAAATATATATCATAAATATCGTAATTCTCTTGACTTTTTTTTTTTTTTTTTTTTTGGAAAACAATGAGTATCTTTAGATTAGGGTTACAAAACATATGCAACATATGCGCAAGCGGGTTATCTCTCAACACTATTGTCATAGACAGATTTTCTCTTTATTTATTTACAGTTCTTTTGTGATTAAAACAATGGAAAATTACAGTACGAAAATAGTGGTATTCAAAATAAGATTTTAGTATTCGTCTGGCAACACTAATTCTAATAGAAAGTTTACACGAACTATTAGAGGGAAAAAACCCGAAATAAATTCAATGATTTGAGACAGCCTGCTGGCGCGTAGATTTTTTAACCCTTTTTAGGCAGTCAAAGCTCAGTTAAGAGTTATCTAATTTATAAATGAGAAATGTTAAACCTTTCAAGGGACGATCGCTTCCATTACAGGAAATAAAATAATAGAATAAGTACAGGGTGATCCAAAAGTCAGGACGAACTTTAAAAACGAATAATTCGAAAACTAAACAAGATACAAAGATACGGTTTGTACCAAACGGATGGAAAATAATCGCGTTTTGTGCGGCTACGAAAAAAATAGTTCTATTGCAACCAACAGGTGGCGCTGTCGGATTACTGATTTGCAAGCGCGACAGGCAATCCAGTCACCTTTATGCAAGTTGGAGCACCATCTCATATTGCTCTGCCTGTATAACGCCTGCTACGCTGAATATTTGAGTTGGATCGCATTATCAGTCGCTACTTTAATCACGCATGGCCTCCAAGATCACCCGATCTGACACCCTGGAACTTTTGGCTGTGGGGATTGTTGAAGTCAAAAGTGTACCGCGGCCAACCGGCATCAATAGCAGCATTGAAAGATGCCATCCGCCAAAATGTGTCTGCCATAATGCAAGAAATGCTACAGCTCATATTCAAAATATTAGAATAATTACCTTTTTTTAGAAATTGAAAATATCGTTTGGTAATTTAATGTCTTTTAATGAAAATATGCAAACGATATTTTTATTAAGAACTTATTGTTGATTAAACTTACTTGTTATCTTAAATTTAATACCATTTTTGAAAAGATTAATTGCAAAAAAAACTATTTTGAAAAGTCAAAATATTAGAATATTTATTCAAGTGGTTCAAAATATTAGAATATTTCACATTAATTCTCCTTTAATTATTACCAATTCTTAATTGGTGGCATCATTGATTAAATTCAGACTATTTTATTTAAAATCAGTATTCTTTTTTGCAGTTTGTTTCTTTTTCGTCTTAAAATGGGCCGTGTGAGTGATATTCCTGAATCTACTAAATTTCGTATGGTTGATTTGTATCGGCACGGTAAAAATCAATGTTTTATAGCGAATTATTTACATTGTTCGCAATCGAGCGTTAGTAAAATACTAACACAATATTCAAAAATTGGAAAATTTCAAAATAATCGCCGAAATGGTGGCCGAAAACCAAAAACATCTGCTAGAGATGACAGGAAACTGAAGCGTATAGTTAGAAAAACCGTTTTAAAAGTGTGCGATTCTTGCACCGTAAATGGAAAGAAGAAGGAGTTGAAGTTTCTACATCGACAACATTAAGACGTCTCCATAAATTTAAATTTGAATCTCGTGTACCGAAAACAAAACCTCTCATGACTGCAAGACAAAAGCGTATAAGATTGAATTGGTGTAAATTAAGACGTTTATGGAGCAATGAAGATTGGAAAAATATATTATTTAGTGATGAAAGTATGATTTGTGTTTCATATGGTAATCAAGGTATTCGAGTTTGGAGAATGAAGCAAGAAGCATTTGATAAAGAATGCCTTAAACGTTCCGTAAAATTTGCTGCTAGTGTCATGGTTTGGGGTTGTATGAGTGCAGAAGGACCTGGAAAGTTATGCATCGTCTACGAAAAGGTTAACTCTCTGATATATCAAGAAATTTTAGAATATTACATGATTCTATCATCAGAAGATTTATTTGAAGATGATTTCATCTTTCAACAAGATTTAGCGTCCCCGCATACCTCGGTGTCAACTAAGAATTGGTTCCGCCAACGCAACATTAAGGTACTTCCTTGGCCACCAAATTCACCAGATCTTAATCCCATCGAAAACTTATGGTGTATAATGAAGAAAAAACTTCAAGA
The DNA here is from genome assembly GCA_964019185.1 of Maratus speculifer. Taxonomy (NCBI): domain Eukaryota; kingdom Metazoa; phylum Arthropoda; class Arachnida; order Araneae; family Salticidae; genus Maratus; species Maratus speculifer. The sequence continues at coordinate 12,091,573 of OZ025291.1, read as the reverse complement.
AAATCCTCCTTCAAGTAAAACTGAGTTAGTGGCACGTATAAAGTCTATTTGGGGTAATATTGATAGAAATGTTTGTAAACACCTTGTATATAGTATGCAAGATCGATTGTACGCTGTTATGAAAGCTAAAGGGGATGCTACAAAATATTAACTACCATTTACTTCATATTCATAAGGTAATATTGTTGCGTAAAATAAAATATTCTAATATTTTGAACCAATCTAAATTTTATTCTAATTTTCTGGTGTGTTTAAGGAAGCTGTATACCTAATTTATTGTGCTGTATTTTATATTTTATAAATGTTAAAATCTTATCTAAACATTCCAGATTTAATTTATAGGAAATTCAATTGCATTTACTTAATATAAAAAATAAATAAATGACAAATAATTTTTTCTTATTACTTTTTCTCAATTATTCTAATATTTCGAATATGAGCTGTACTCTATGCTGGGAACGGTGAGGTACTTCCTCTCGCAACTGTACCCCTGAATGATGGGCAGTACATTGAACATTTACTGTAGTACTAATTAACTGTAATTAAGCTGACATGTAAGTTGTCAAAATTTTTTTCATTTGTAAATCATATTTTGGTGCATTAAATCACTGTAGTGCCAGCTGTTGGTCGCCAACAGAACTATTTTTTTCGTTGCCACACAAAACCCGGTTTCTTTTACATACGTTTGGTGCAAACCGTATCTTTGTATCTTATTATTATTATTATTATTCATTTTTTTAAATTCGTCCTGACTTTTGGATCACCCGGTACATTAATTATTTGGAAGATTTAATACGGCATTAAGCCGAAAGGATTTTTCTCAGTTTCCTGAATATTTTACTATTATTCAATTTTGTTCTCGTTGTATCCTCTTTAGGCCTTTAATGTATCCTATAGGATACATATCTTTAAAAAAAAATTCACGTAAAAAAAAAAAAAAAAAAAAAAAAAAAAAAAAAAAAAAACAGAAATTTATGTGAAAGGAACATAACAGATACTAGAACTAAGCAAAATATCAGTTTATTTCTTAATAACGTTGTTTTAACGAACTACGTATTATATAAAAATGGCTTAAACAGAAATTTAAGAAATATACAAAAATGAAAACGTATATCCTGTTGCTGTGCAATAAGTGCATTTGTACTGTCCATTAGTAATAAAATATTTTAAAATATATATTTATTTTGTGTTTTTCAATGTTCTTGTAATGCAAAAGAGTAAAATTAAATAAAAAAAAATCATAAGAAATTGCTAAAAAATAAACATTTTGTGTCCTCACGTATCATCAATATTTATGTTCAAAAAATAAATTTTCATTTGTTTCGTGGTTCAATTTCTCTAACTTATCAGTTTTTTAATATAAATAAGCAACAGAAATTTTTAAAAATATGTAAATAAGCCCTGGAATCTGAAAAACCCATATCTTTCAAATAACGATTTCTTTTATTGCAAAAAGTATGATTATGTGAAAAATTATAGGAGAATTGATGATTTGGAAGATTTTATACGACATTAATACAAAAAGATTTCTGTCAGTTTCCTTAGTGTTTTAGTAATGTTCGTTTTTTTTCTTGCTTTATAATTCCTCCTCTTTAGCGACAGAAAATGAAATGATCGACGCAAAGTATATGAATTGTTCATTTTAATTTGAAAAACAATCTGTTTGTTTTATAGCATGTATATAAATGCAAACCATTGACTCGAGCACTTTATTTAATAATTAAATTGGATTTGCAGTCTAAGTATGCTGATTTTACGCTAGTTTGCAAACTACCTTATCTGTAAATTAATTGACTGCTCACTAATACTTAATGATAATTGATTGGAAGGGATTGCCTCTTCCACCTTATTTCGCTAATGGACAAGCTTTAAATGGTGATTACATAAGTAGTTTCTGCCTTTTGTCCTAAATTTAGTCCAGAAATAAAGAAAAAGTCTTGGATTAATAAAAACATATTTATGAGTAAAAGGAATATTTTTTAATTTAAAAAATGTATTTATGTAACTTCGTCATGAAATTATCTTAATAAATGAAGTTTTTTAGGCTTAAACAGATTTTTAGGTTTTTAAATTTAAACAGCAAATAAAACTAATAAATATTTAAATACATACCAATTGCTCCAGGTATTATATCAGTTCAAAATGGGGTCATTTATAAATGCCTTTTAAAAAGTCTTAAATATATATATATTTTTTTAATTTAGTGCATAGACATAAAATAAAATTTCAGATGCTTTATAATAAATTTATTCACATTTTCTATTTGTAAGAATAGTATTTCGTATAGTTTTGTTTAAAATCAATAATTCTAGCTCTAATTGATAAAGTACATATATCATAAGATACATTTAAATGTTTAAAAAATGATTATTTCTTATATGAATCCAAAAAATAGTATAATTCTTCTTAAATCATATGTCTGTGTTATTGGATATATAAGAGCTGGTATAAAATATATTACTTCGTCTTTTAATCATAGCATATGATATATTCATTTCAATTTGAAGAAATACTTAAAAGTTTGGAGTCAAGAGTTCAAAAAATGGTTATTCTTTACGAAAGGTCTAAAAAATTAGTATAATTCTTCTTAAAAAACATGTCTGTGTTGCTGGAGACATATGAAATTTTATTCTATGTTTATGCACTAAATTTAAAAATAGAAAGGTTTTTTGAGACTTTTTAAAGGGCATGTATAAATGACCCCATTTTAAAATGATTTAAATATTCCTAGAATAATTGATAAATGTATGAATGTAAATTTGTAATTATAGGTGTTAACTAAAAAGAAGAAAAACCTACGGTCTTCGTATTTATTTTGTATAAAATTATTAGTGCGTTTCCGGAACAGTTAATGTCTTTTCAAAATTATTTAGCAATTTTATTACCTTTTTTCCCCTTTTGTAAAATAGATTACATAAATATCGCAATTCCCTTGACTTGAAAAAAAAAAAAAAAAAAAATCAACGAGCATTTTTAGACAGTCAAAAGAAATTATTTCACTAAAATTTTATTTTTTGTATTTAACCAATATATTTCTATAGAGTAAAACTTCTGTTTAACATATTTCTGCACGTGAATTCTTTTGGAAACAGTATGCATTTTTAGAAAATAAAGGTTAATTTAGAAATTATCAAAAATATGCAAATATAGAATGAATTTTCACAAATAAATGAACATGTATAGAGAACTCATGACATCGTACTTTCATTTAGAGGAAGAGAAATAAATATTATTGTTTTTTTAGCTCACAGGCTATCATAGCCTGAGAGCTTATGTGCCCGTCCGTTCTGTATGTATGTGCGTATGTGCGTAACGCGATAACTCATGATAAAAATATCGGATCCACTTGAAATTTTGTATATAGGTATATCCTGATAAGGCGCTTCCCTGATTAGTTTTTGGAGTTCATTCGATATGTATAAGAGGGGGAACGGGGGGCTCATGCCCCCCGTTAGTTGATATAAATGGGATTTTCATGCAGAATTAAGTTTTCAAAATTTAGATTAGGATCATTCTGATGAGGCGATTCCGTGACTGTTATTAGGTGTTCATTGAATAAGTATAAATAGGGGGAACAGGGGTTCTAATCCCCCCCCCGTTAGTTGATATAAATGGGATTTTCATGCAGAATTAAGTTTTCGTTCAAAATTTAGATTAGGATCATTCTGATGAGGCGATTCCGTGGCTGTTATTAGGTGTTCATTGAATAAGTATAAATAGGGGGAACAGGGGTTCTAATGCCCCCCCCCCCGTTAGTTGATATAAATGGGATTTTCATGCAGAATTAAGTTTTCGTTCAAAATTTAGATTAGGATCATTCTGATGAGGCGATTCCGTGACTGCTATTAGGTGTTCATTGAATAAGTATAAATAGGGGCAACAGGGGTTCTAATGCCTCCCCCCCTCTTAATTTATATAAATAGGTTTTTCAAGCAGAATTTTCAGATTTCGTTCAAATCTCTGAATCGTTTTGGAAGTTTAATGGTTAAGTATAAAAGAAGGGGATAACTCCTTTTAAATTATATAAATGCTAAATGGGTTTTTATTAAGAATTATCTAATTTGCTCTGAATTTTGGATATAGATTTTTTATATGATAAAGCATGTCTTTGATAGTATAGGAGGTTCAATGATTAAGTATAAAAAAAGAGGAAAGGGGAGAGCTGTTTCCCCTTCTTAATTTTTTTTTCGAACGGAATTAACCCTTGAAAATATAAAGCTTTAATGTACAATTAGTATTTGTAGCCTGTGAGCTCAATGCCATCAGTTTAACTGGGCAGTATTCTTTATTAATACTTGTAACAGCAAAAAAATGCGTAAACAAACATTGAAACGCCATGGAGCTTTTTTAAGACAACCGTAGATCTTTTGTTTGACAAATATATATATATATATGTATGTATATATATATATATATATATATATATGATTGACTTAATAAGAGTGCTGTTACACATAAAACATTTAAGCGACAAAAATCGCCTGCGTTTTTCAGTTTTCTAGGTATTTTATTGGCAGTTCAAAAAACGTCTTTTCTATTTTCAGATTTCCAAGAATTTCATTGGCTGTTACTGGCGATTCGCTTCGTTACAGGCGTGAAAGACGCTCCCACACAGGAGAATCGCTCGCTTTCCGAGAGACTCCCCTGGTTCCATAGGATAATATGGAGACGCCTGAAATTTAAAGCGACTTTGACCCCTCGTGTAGTAGCACTCTAATGTATTGCAATTTTAGCTGCATTACTTACAAAAAACCGCATCCAACTGTTACAGTTTCTAGCGAAATTACAAGAGTTTGTACTTAGTATACTATATTTAAGATAAACTACCAATAAAATTTTAAATCGTGTTTTCTCAAAAAAGATTTTTCGTCAAGTTAGACTATATTCAAAATTTCCAATGTGTTTTATTTTTATCCAATTTCCATATTATGAATTTTTGTTTGCAATATATTGTATTTCAAAATTTAATTTTTATATGCATGCATATCTGTACATAAAAGTAAATTGGTAGTTACATAACTTTTTTTCGTGATACTTTTTGAAAAATTGTAAATATTCAAATATTTTTATTATTTATTTCTGAATTTATTAGTATGATTTTAAATCGCACACCAACTTTTGCTACAATATTATGAAGTTACCACTTAACCAAGCATCATGTTCCCAAAACCAAATTCAATACGCATGGAGCATTTTTAATTAGACTGATTAATTGATAAATTTTAATTAATAACGTAATTAAGTACATTGATACTTTAATAAAATTAATTAATTTACTAAGAAAATAAATGACTTATAATGCGTTCAAAATTTCCGTATTATTAAGTGAAAAATTTAAAAATGGATGTGAATTTCCATTGTCCCCTTAACACGTTCGCTGCTGCTTACATGAAGATGTGATGATAGTTAATGCCGCACTGTAGAAGTGGGTTTTTCCCAGAAGATGATTTACTTTTTATAACAAAGAATCAGTAAAAGATTTTCCGGCGCAAGCGCGTGGCGGTATATTGGACATCCCCCACATCACGCGCTGGCGCGTGAGTGGCCCCCGTTGGCGCCATATTACGCGCTGTCGCCTGAGCGGCAGCGAACTTGTTAAGCCAGGGATGCAAGCGCTGCGCCACAAATAGCTGATTTTCAACATTAATTTTTAATAGCATAATTTCGTTTTATTAAATCACAGAAATTCGTTCATTAAACAAGGTGAGGAATACTATGAAAATTTAGTGGTAACAATTAGATTTTTGTAGCAAAGTTCTTGTATCCCTGCCTTGAGCTCTCCAAAATATCTTTTTTACCTTTGTAAAGAGCCTTAAGTCATTAAAGCCAGTTGGTAGGAAAACTTGCTGTGTAAAACTAACAAAACTTTTAAATTTTAATACGGGTATTTTAAATTGGATTTTTTTTTAAATTACGTAATCTCAAATATTGAGTGATTAAGTAATTCAAAATTGCCATGTCGAAAAAACTGGTTTCGAAGTATTTAAAAAGTACAATAAAAACAAGTAAAATTGTAAATGAGGCTCGTCCTTAATGGATTGAAGAAGAAGCTTTAAATAAATAAACCGTAAGAATCGAGATGATAATTAAAGTATTTTATGCTTTCTGATGCTTCCATTTATGAAACTGAATTGCAATAGACTGTCGGCTAACCGGGTCAGGAAATGCCCTCTCGTATTATCGAATTTGTGTAAATTTGATGACTTTTTTTTAAATGATAGAAAATGTTAAATTATTATACAACAGGATACTAATTAATATAAAAAAGGATTGTTAGCATATCTCGTGATATTATTTAGATTTTCAATTAGTAAATTTGGGGAAAATAGAAATGTAGCTTTATTAATGTAATTTTTTCTAAAAATTGAAAAAGAAAAAATTCCGAAAAGGTATAGAATAAACTTAAAAAATAAATAAATAAAACGTATGAATCATGATGATAATGAAATTATTTTACGCTTTCAATTTAGAAATCATATCACAGTAGATTCTCGATTGACGGGGAAGTCGGAAAATACCTCCTCCCGGATAAGCGAATAATCCAGGATATCGAAAAAAAAGATAAAAATGTTAAATTATTATACAATAGGATACTAATAATTTAATTTATACAAAAGAAGGATAATTAACTTGTATTGTGTTATTATTTAGATTTTCAGTTAGTGCAATATAAAAATATAGAAAAGCTTTCTTCATTGGGTCGTGTAATATCAACTTATAGAAAACTCTTTTCATTTTTCCTTCGCTGTTCGACGAATTTTACTACGGAAATTTCTCAGTATCATTTTTCAGCAGGTATTCTTGCAGCGTCTTGTTCCAAGAAATTAACAAACACCTCAGTGTGTATTAATAAATCACCGCGACTTAATTTTTGATATGTTACAAGCAGGGTTCGATTTAAGCGGTATCGCATCGCAATTTGCGATTCAAATTTAACTAAAATGCGATCCAAGAAATGCATTAAATCGCAATCATTGCGATGCATATTTCCCACATCCTTTGTTATGCCATGTACACTTAAAGTTAAAATTTACACGGCATACGTTGTGTTTTCACTCTCCCCAAGTATTTATTTACAATGGAAGTACAGCGAGACGCCATTGCTGGGCGCAGTTTTCCCAGTAAACACATGATTTATTCCCGCCCTGACGCTGTGATTGATTGCTGAATCACTGTTACTCGCTAATCACGGCGTTTGCTCATAGAAGTTTGACGTGCGTGTTATAGTGGTTCTAAAATGAACACTCACTGTTACGATCCTTTTACTTTATATTGCTTAAAAGAAAAAAAATGTAAATTTTTAAGATTTAAAAGTTACGTTTGTCATTTTTTACTTGCTATACAAAAGTGTCTCACTGCTATTCAAAATTGACTTTGTATAGCAGTTACTGCTATGCAACTTTCTTTTTCTAAATCGACCCCTGGTTACAAGCTTTTCTTCATTATTTTTAGGACATTCTGCGATATTCATTCTTTCTTCTGAACCACAAGCAATACGCAACACAATATCACCGTCACTTAAATCTTCGTTAATTCTTTTTTACACCGCTTCTTCGCCCACTTTTTACGAGCAGTTTACATTTTTACATGTTGCAAGAGTTTTCTCTGCAAATCTGTGCGTCGTCATCAATAGGAATTTTTTTCACCTAATGCCGTTAAACAAAAATAATATTTCTTTTAACTTATATTAAAAAGAAATTAAAATTATTAATTCTTTTCCACGACAGTTATTTAGTTTTTGAAATTATTTTACTACTTCATTAATTTTTTATATGTTTAATTATCTTTGTAAATATTTTACGATTTAAAAGTTGTCTGCACCAGTTTGTTTATGAATCATTTCTCTATAATACTACACATTTACATATTTTTCTGTCGAGTAATTTTCTTAATATTAGTAATAGACCGGGCAGCCGCAGCACAAACAATCACCTAATCGAGTGCACGGCTGAAAGTCCAAGATTAGTTAAAATTCGATTCACATATCAAAACGCAATCGATCTGTCAATTCATATCTTGGTGGAAAACGCCTAAAAATCCAGCGGTTGACTCGTAGGATTACCATTTGGTTTACTGCTTCCAATTCTCTATGTTTTTCCTATCTTTTGATGTAGTAAAACACAATAATAAACCTATGAATCAGCAGCTAAAATCGGCTTCTCAGGGAATTTCCACCAAGATATGACTTGACAGACCGACTGCGTTTTAATATGCGTATCAAGTTTTAACTAACCGTAATTCCGAAATTTCACCCATGAACTCGATGAGGTGATTGTCTGTGATACTTCCTCCTGATCTGTAAAGAAAGACATCCGATCGTCCCCAAAAAATCATTTACGGCGGCACCGGTGACAACGTTAGCAAGGTCCGCACACTCCCTGGAATTTCCAACGACTCTGGTACCACTATTAAAACAAAAGAAAATTTACATTTAATTTTTAAACCACGGCATTCCTAAACCCCACCTTCATTCACAGATTTTGCGATATATTTCAGTGAAACACTTCGAAAACATTCTTAAAATTTAGTGGTAGAACTGTGCGAACCCTGCGTTAGTTACTTTTTTTTTTTTTTTTTGGAACGGAGTAATTAGAAAAATATTTTTTGGAAAATAAGACACTACTTTAAGAGATATTTCATGTTATTTGTACTCCCTTGTTTTCTAGTGACATAAAAATAAATTATCTGCACTAAAAAGAAGTTATATGTATAATGTTAATATTCTTTACATAACTCGGGGTGTGGATCCATTGATCAAGGACATGGAATGTAAATAGAAATTCAGCCTCTCTCAATCGCTTATGCATGACCTTATCCAGATGGATGTAGAAAGGCTAAATTGAATTTCGAGTAAGGAATCTTTCCGTTTTCTATATGAAAGAAAAAAAAATCGTTGATCTCTTCCCAAATGATATAATCGAAAATTCCTTACGATTTACGTTTATTTTCTAAATAATAAAAAGATATCTTCTTTAGATTCGGTTCTTAATATTGACTTTAATGGGTGTGGTTGACTAATTTCTTTGACAATATATTTTTAATACTATTTTATTGTTACAACAGTGTTTATTATTGCATGAAATGTATGAGTTGTATTGAATACTATATTAGTGTCAAACACAAAGTTGTTATGAGTGGTTATTTTGTATTAATTTGACGTATTTGTGCTATCTGTCTTTGTTCTTATTAATGCGTGTGCGATCATTTAACCTTCCTATTTTCAAACAATTTTCTATTTTTTTCCTATATAGATCTAATGCCTGTAAACTAAAAACGCTATTTATTTTAGTATATATTAAAATTAAATTAAAATAATTAACTCTTTTCCACAACAGCTTATTAGTTTTTGAGTTTATTTGTATGTTTTATTAATCTTTTTCTGTGTTTTTTAATTTCTTTGTAAATAATTACTGGATTTGAATACCGTATTTATTCAATTTTATTTTTTCTTTATTATCAGCGTGTTTATTAAAAATTTCTCTATAATATTACAGATTTACATATTTTTCTATACAGTAGTTTTCCTAATATAAGTGAAAGAATTCATCCAGTCTCAAAAAATTCATTTACGGTGATGTGAGTGACAACATTATTTACTTTTTTTAGAACAGCGTAATTAGCACAATATATATATATATATATTACAAAAAATGACATTATTTGAAGATATTTTTCCTGTTAGTTTTCTTCTTTGTTTTCTATTAAGGGGGTAGTAAGGTATTTTTTTGCATTTTTTTGCATTTTTTTATTTTTATTTTATATTAATGTACAACATCTTAAGATTATTCTGTGAAAATCTGAAAGCAATTGAAGTAAAACTGACGGAGATATACACTTGTAAGTCTCCGCCCTCCGATTGTCCGAGCGGTGCTGATTCATGGTGTGAATGGCAGAAGGCTACAGCTACAGAAGATCTGGAGTCATTCAAACACAGTTACACCGCATTTCCGAGTAATGTGCTAGAAGCCATCAAACCTATTTATGAGGATTTAAGCAAAGATGCACTTCTGGAACGATGGGTTGGAGGTTTCACTCAGAACAATAATGAAAGCCTTAATCAACTTATTTAGAAAATTACTCCAAAAACAGTGAATGGCACCTCCAACGTCGTTGAAATTGCAGCTAATGTTGCAGCATGTACATTTAATGAAGGCTGTTTTTCTCTGCTGTCATTTTTGCAAGAAATGGGCATAAAAACTGGAACAAGTTTTCATGAATCGGCGCGAACAACAGATAGTCTTCGAGTATGTAAAGCGGAGCGAGAGGATGCAAAAGAGAGCAAAGAAGGCAGGATTCGTCGTAGACAAGAGCAACAAGATGCTCTGGACATCATCTCCAACAGCTTTTCATTTTATGGGCCTGGCACTGATGATTCTGTGTAAGTATATGAAAAAAGCAGCAATTTACAAATATCTATTTCGACAAAAACGTCTGTGAAACTTTAAACGTGTTTTTCTAACACTTCGCTTTTTCAAAGCCGGTGAACTCTGTAGCTCAAAATCTACTGAACCGATCTTTATAAAATTTTACACACTCTTTCTTTATATAAATTACGAGATAACGCTGTCGAGTTTTTTTGTTTTTTTTAATTTTAACTTACTTTTAAAAAACAAAATATCAGATTTTTTTAATGAAAAATTAGTATCTTGACTTCCGAGCCTTGTAAAAAATTGAAAAATCAATAAAAAAAAAAAACTCGACTGCGTTCCCTGAGGAAACTTATCAACTAATTAAATAAATTTGGTTTTTTAATTTCAGTTGATCCAGTCATGAGTTATGCGGTTCACCGTGAATCAACTTTTTTTGGGACGTCTTCGAAGATTCGCTGTCACCGGCTCATTTTTTAATATTTCTTAATGAAAATTTCACAAAATACTCTTTAAATGGCATATAATTATACTATAACCATACAAATAAATAAATATTAATTGTATCCTTACAAAAAATGATAGAAAATATGCTTTTTTTCCCTCGAATTAACCTTACTACCCCCTTAACTTAAATTCGCTGCACTAAAAAGAAATCACAGACATAATGCTAATATTTTTCACATAATCCTGGGTGTGGTTCCATTGATCAAGGACATGAAATGTAAATAGAAATTCAGCCTCCCTCAATCGCTTATGCATGACCTTATCCAGATGGATGTAGAAAGCCTAAATTGAATTTCGAATAGGGAATCTTTCCGTTTTCTATATGAAAGAAAAAAAAAAGTCGTTGATCTCTTCCCAAATGATAAAATCAATAATTCCTTACGATTTACGCTTATCTTCTGAATCTTAAAAAGACACTTTCTTCAGATTCAGTTCTCAAGATTGACTTGAAAGGATATGGTAAACTTATTTCCTTAAGGGAACATATTTTTATATTTTAATGTTGTAAACTTTTTACTTTCTTCTATCTTTACAAGAAGAAAGTTCTGGAAGCGTGGGAATTTCTGACTACCAGTTTTCAATGGATTTATACGTTTTATAAGGTACTGAAAACAATTTGATGGTTTTTAGAAAATATCTGTGTGTGAGTCGATCTGTGAAAATATTGTGGTTGCTCTATCTCAAGATGTAATGCACGAAATTTTATAAAACTTTGAATTCTGTTAAAGCTTGCAATATAAAGAAATTAAAATTTTCATTGATTTTTTTCCACAACACTTATTTGGTTTTTGAAAATATTTAACTACTTTATTATTATTATTATAGTATTTTTATATCTTTGTAAATAATTTTTCGATTTTAAAACTGTCTGCACTAGCTTGCTTATGAATCATTTCTCGATAATACTACACATTTACACATTTTTCTATGCAGCAGTTTTAATAATATTAGTGAAGAAAGACATCCGGTCACTAAATATTAATTTATATCGGTGGTGGTGATAACGTTAGTTACTTTTGTTTAAAATAGATTAATTAGAAAAATACTTTTACAGAAAATGACACCATTTTAAGACATTTTTCATGATGTTCTTTATCCTCTTTTTGACATAAAAATAAATCGTGTACTAAAAAGAAATCATGGACAATGCTAGTATTCATCACATAGCTCGGGGTGTGGTTCCATTGATCAAGGGCATGAAATGTAAATAGAAATTCAGCCTCGTCAATCGCTTATGCATGACCTTATCCAGATGGATGTTAGAAAGGATAAATTGAATTTCGAATAGGGAATCTTTCCGTTTTCTGGATGAAAGAAAAAAAAATCACTGATTTCCTCCAAAATGGTAAAATCGATAATTCCTTACGATTTACGCTTATTTTCTGAATTTTAAAAAGACGCTTTCTCTAGATTCAGTTCTCAAGATCGACTTGAATGAATATAGTAAACTTATTTCCTTAAGATGATATATTTTTATATTTTACTGTTGTAAACTTTTTACTTTCTTCTATATTTACAAGAAGAAAGTTCTGGATTCGTGAAAATTTTTGACTACCGGTTTTCAATGGATTTATATGTTTTATAAGGTCCTGAACACAATTTGATAGTTTTTAGAAAATATCTGCCTTTGAATCGATAATTGTGTATGCTCTATCTCAAGATGTATTGCACGAAATTTTACACAACTATTAAAGTTTGATATAAACTGAAGCTCATTCGATTTTGGTGTGTTTAGCTCAACAGGTGGTGCTGCTATGCTGTATTAATCACGATTTCTACAATACCTCTAATAGACGGATTTTTTATAAAACTTCAAGTTCACTTAGTCCTTGACACAGTTTGGTGCTGATTACTTTTTGGTGGAAATCCCTCGAGCGATGACGCAGCTATGATACTTTATTCTCGTGATTCCATGAGTATTACAATTTCTCTAACACAAGAACTAATGCATGAAATCTTATAAATCTCAGATTCAGTAACTCTTTGATATACATCAGTGTCATACCTGTGCAGCTGCTATGGTGCATTTTTTGCGATATGTTGTTCAGTTTTTGGTGTAAATTACCCCAAAATCTCTCGCTAATTTGGTACAGTTTTTACGATTGCGCAATAGCTGTATCTCAAGAACTAATGCATGGATTTTCATTATTCAGACCCAGTTAATACCTTATATATATATTGATCCTGATTAGTTTTTGATTTACGTCACCCAACAAGTGGCACTGTTATGCAGAATTTTCTAAAATTTCTGCAATAGCTGTATCTCAGAAAGTAATGTACGGATTTTCATCAAACTGCAGATTCAGTTAGAAGTTGACACACTTTTGCTCATTTGATTTTGAATCACTTAACCGATGGCGCTGCTATGCTGCATTTTTAGGAAGTAGTAACGTATATGAAGCAGAAGAATGTTTGGGGATTGTCACATGTGACTAGTTTATTATTGAAATACAAGAGAGAATGAATGCGTAAATTGCATTAAATACCTCATTATAGTTAAAAATGTAGTTTGTACGGGTGTTTACGTGGTATTAATTTAATGATGTAATTGTCTTATATGATTTTGTTCTTAATAGCTTTATTTTTTTTCATTTACTGACCTAATACCTCAACCCTTTCCGGCACACTGTGCCCAGTCTGTGATACCTGTTTTTAATTCCAAACTTGGGAATGAATAATTCGTTTGTGGATTCCGTGTCAGTCGATATTTTCTCGTTTTATTAGCAGATTTTGCCTTTGTCGGAAAGGGTTAATGATTTTAAACTCCCACCTTTTTTTCGTGGTTTTTTTTTCCTCTGAAGTTTAATAGCCTGATTTATTATTGGAAATCTGTATTAAAACCGTTAGTTATTACAAATTTCTACATTTCTACATTTCGAATTTACATTATTTTTATTTCCTAGAGAAAAAGCCTTTTTAGTTCTCTCAGTAATAATGTTAAACAATTAAATTGCATTTTTAGAAAATTTGGGAAAAAATTTACATATTTTCGATTTTTTTTTTTACTTGCAACATTATGTAGTATTTCAATACGTAGGAGTTTCGTAAACTCTAATTATTTTTAGGAAATAATTGAGATATTTCGATAAAGATATTTTCTGCTTATTAATTGATTGTACGTGAAAGTATTGTAAAGTTTCAATTACCGGTGACTATTCTAATATTTTATTCGTATCATTATTTTTAATAACTACATTTTGTAGCATATTACATTTGCACGTGTTTTTAAAGCACATGTAAAAGATTTTTACTTTGAAAAATGGTACGAAGTAACATTAAGGAATATTCACACTCAATTACAACTTTACGATATTATCTTGCACTTCTTTTTCGAAACACATTCATTGAGAACATTTGCAAGAGACATATACCACGAAAAGTAGTTCTTAAAAACAGTGATGCGAACAGAAAATAAAACGATTTGCCTGTAAATAAAACTTGACGATACTCCCATGTATATATATAATTTAGAAGTATTAACGCACATTTATTAGACTATATATATAATGGTAAAAAATAATGATGTCTGAAAAAAAGTTATTTTTAAAAAATAATATCCATCGCAAAATTATATAAAAAAGTCTTTTCATTTTGTCTGTTCAGGAGATAATGAATAGCTGTAATTAAGTTTGTTTGTGAATCTAACTTAATTATGTGTTATATAAAACTTTTTATAACTGTCACTTTTCTCGTTTCATCTCAACAGACTGAGGTTGATAATTACTTTTGGAAATAAACCATATGGAAAAAGTTGACTAAAGTTATCGCATTATATCCAAATTAATGTATTTTTTTATGTTATGAAAATATTTTCTTCATTTAATGTTTTTAGAAATGGCTAAATTTATTTTTTTTTAAGTTTGTTTTATTATGTGAAAACAACATATGCGTGCGTGTGTAAAAATATTAATATTTAATGAGCAATTATGATTGTTGACCATGTTTATTACGTTACAAAAAAGAACTTCGAACCAGAAAATGTATTTAATTAAATATGGTTTCCCTCCATAAAATAGTCTTTCTTGATTTCATACATAATTAAAATTTCTTATGTAATCCTTAAATGCTGTGAATTGCTTTTCAGTAAAATACCCAATTTATTCTTCCAAAATAATCTTACAATATAATATTAAAACTTATGTATTTATTTCTGCCATTAAAGTACAAAGTTAAAATATTATTAAACCAATTTTCATCATGTAGATGGCAGCATTCGTGCCGTTTTAGAAATTCAATATATGGGATTTTTTTTTTTTTTTTGGATGCTTGAAAATTACTCCTCATTTTGTTCAGCAATGAGCATGTAAAATTTATTGTTTATTATAGTTCTTAAAATTCATATCTGTATAATAATATACAATTGTATGAAGGAAAAATTTTTTTCCCATTAACACTGGTATACGTGTCTTGTAAGGTGCTCAGATTTCTTCGTTACTCTCACCAGTTATTTTTTATTGTAAAATTTACAATTTTTAACCGGAGCATTTTTGTGATTCAATTCCAAAAAAATTTCTGTACAGAAAAAACGATGTTAAAAAATTAAAATTTACGTAAAAGGCTTTTGTCGCAAAGGGGTTAAAGCCAGGTATTACCGATTGCCAACAATCTGGTTTTAGCCGAAAACCATACTTAAAAAAAATATGATTTATTTGTATGTTTTTCATGACTTATTTAAGAAATGAAAGCTATAAAACATTGTTTAATTTTTTTTAATCAGGCATTTCTGAGTTACATATAAAAACGTGTTTTAAAACTCGCCCCATTCATAAAATAAAATTTTGAAAAAAAAAAAAGTTGGAAATTGCACGTAAAGCGTAGCAAATAAGGTGCGATACGACGTTCATACGATAACGAAGTTTTAAGAATATTCAGATCTTGCTATTATAATAGACAGTATTTCGGATACAGTGTAGTGTTCGAAATATTTTTGTGTTCCTGTAAATATACAGGAATAGTAACTCTTATTATACCTCAGCAATGTATATCATATTCATAAAATGTGAAATAGTTTAATATAACGCGCACCAAACAATGTTCCCCCTTTACCATTTTGTAATGGAATACTTTTGTACTTTTAAAAAAGGGTATAAGCCCTTTAAAGAAGGGTCAGTTGGCAAGTAGATATTTATTCTGTAATATATTTATTTATTATTTATAAAGCAATATTTTTCAATGTCATATCATTTTGGTGTTTGTCTAACCTATCTGATTATAAACTACTGATCGCGCACTATATTTTGATATATTTCGGAACTATTGGTTCGATCTACTAAAATTTATTATGAAAGTATCTATTATAAAACTGTATCCAGCATATCACGCAACATATTTAAAATAATTAAAATTAACTTCGTGAAAATATGTGCTTTTGTAAAAATTTTCATTGAAAGTGGATTGAGGGTAAAAATAAGAAACTTTTATCCTGTTATATTCATACTGTTGTTTGCATAAATTGATATTCTACATTGTACCAGATTTTATACCTGAATTTTTCATGATACATGCTTTAATCAAGATACTTATTTTTTCTAGTAAAAGATCTTCTTTTTCGATTATTTCACTTTTACATTATAACTGGCTGTAATATTGAAAAGTTTGCGGCATTATTGAAAAGTTATGACTTTTTCATGGAAATCTTCAACAAAAAAGTCCCATTATATCGTTGGACCAAGGATATTTAAAAAGTTAAATCTGTGGTTCAAATTTAAAGTTTGGGAATCGGTCGTCTGGCTGTCCACGAAAGAATTATTATCCTAAAAGCAATGTAAGCGGAGTGCGTACATTTTCACTGCAGTTTAAAAGAATTTATCACCTTATTAAATGCTATTTTTTATGGTTAAGTGCTTACTTTTGTGCGGAAAGGGCATTTTTTTACTCCAATTTAATCAATAGATCAAACTAAAAATGGTAAAATGAATTAAGTTGAAATTTTTATGTTTCAATTAGCAATATGTTTCATGATTTATTACTCAAAAATATAGCTGAAGCTCCGAGAACATGTACATTTTGTCAAAATTCAACTGAATTCCAGGAAAAATTTACTTTTCCTCCCTTTTGCGGTTTATTGAGAATAGAAAACGGGGATTGTATAATAATTCAGGAAATAATGATATCAATTTTACTTGAGGAAAAGGTTTCTTGTCCAGCAATTGGACTGGAGTTCACTTTCCTTGAAATGGAATAGTCATTATACTGTGATAATTCAGAATTATCATAGGTTTTTAAAGCAAAGTAACAGAAATAGGCATTTATTTCTGAAAGAGGTTTCACCATGAAGCTGCAAACTCAAAGTGACCCTCATTCTCCAGGCGAGAATGTCGGCGATATTAGAGGATCGCTACATCATTATCGATCAACGGAACCGACAGGCGGATGGCACAAGGGTGAATGGGCGACCGGCCGCGTCATGCCTTTGACGACGCTTCGACACGAAGCGAAAGTACGAAGGTGTCGAGAAGGCCAGACAAGCTGGCGCCGTGGGTGTAAAATCTCAGGTGCCAATAATAGCACGATTTTACTAATCATGTAATGAGAAAAAGACCATTAAGGTTCATGATTGGTTTGTGACTTCTAAGGGGTGGTCTAGAGGAGGTCCGGGATCGTAAGAAAAGGAGAAACCAGGGGCTTGCAAAGGGGATTCTGAGAGAGATTTCTCGCAGAGAGTAGAGAGAGAGAGCAGAGCGGTTAGCTCGGAGTGTTCTCTCGTTCTCAGTTAAGTGAAGCAGCTCGGATTTGAGAGCTGGAAAGATAAATACCGCCAGCGAATTTTAGAAGGTGATTCTGATCGCAGTGTCCGTGCAGCATCACGGAGTGTACTCTCGTCAGGAGAGACAGCGATAACTCTCGCCTTGAGTGATTTGATAACGCCGTTATCTGTGAACTATTTTACCTCTACGTTGTGTGTAATTTAGAGAGACTTTACGTCTATCACGAACTTTGTGTTTACGGAACTAAAACTGAACTTTAGTTGAAGCTAGTTGGTATAAGAACCTACGTGTTCTATAATAATTTTTATGCTGTAAATATTTTCTCCAGAGGATCTTTTTTGTTCTACAAATAAGAAATAGATTCTCCTTTAAATATTCTCGCCTTGATTATTTGCCGAGAGGCACACACGCTACCTACCAAGCATTTTAATCTACTAAGGTCTAAGTTATTACAATACATAAAACATGCCCCCTGCGTACGTAAAACAAGCCGACTTCTGACCGCAAGTAGTAGTTATGTCTGTCCGCACTTTAACTGAGCAGATAGTACGGTATGGAGGAGATTAGGTGATTCAAGATCTCGTCACTGGTGTATATAAATTCTGTATATAATCCATGTAATAAAAGAGTTGAAACTAAAATATTGAATAAAATGAATTCTTCTCTTAATAGAGGAGGAATAGATCTTTTTTAAATTCCTGTGAGTATATACACCATATGTAAAGAAATCGCAATAAATATTCCTAATGCTTTGTTTAAAAATGTTAGGCAACATCGCAGTTACACACAATCGCAAAAAGATCTACAACTTATGGATATCTGATAAAAAAAAATATTTTGAAATTGTACGCTATTCTTAAAATTCTATATGAGATATATTTTTTTGAAAAAAATTAATCGATGCCAAATTAAAAAATGTACTTATTATAGAAATAAGAACAGAATTTTAGAGAAATTTTATACAGCATGTATACAGACAGAAGATACAAAGACAAAATTTCGGATTGTGCATTTGCTTCACCAACGGCCGAGAGGTTCAGCTCTTAAAGCTTGTTGACGAGAGGTACTATGTTCGAACCCAATCACACACGTCAGCATAATAGTTCGCAGTTTTCCGTGGTTTTCTTCTAACCTTGGATATCTGTGCGCAAATATGGGTTAGATTTCTTTAGGAAGATCCCCACGGAAGTCACTCTTTTTTGAGACTACATCCCCCGTGTAGATAATCCGCCGTCTTAACTCCTTCGCGACGGGAGCCTTCTACAAAATTTTAAATGTTTTGTTATCAGTTTTTAAAGAAGAAATTTCTGCCTTATTAAATCGAGAAAATGCTTCGATTAAATAAGGTAAATTTCAGAGTAAAGTTTTACTGGTGAGGAAAAACAAGGATTCTTTTGCCTTTTTGCGACACGTATAAGTGTCGCTTGTCCCCAAGGGGTTAAACAACATCATCAATTCTAAATTTCTGTATGAAATGTATTATAATAATAATCAGCCATATGAGAGACACATATTGAAATTATTTTGATTCAAAACAGAATTTGTTTCATATAATATATGAAAAATAAATAAAACTGAAAAAAGACAGAACCAGAAAGATGATACTAAACAAAGATACAAGAAAAATAAGGCAGCAGTTCGACGGATCTTGAAGGTTTCTTTGAGTTTTAAAAATTGGGCAGCTAATAGAATTTTTTCAAGGTCAAGAGAAATAATAAAATTTATTTTAGCATTTTGTGATTATTCGGATAATTAATGCAATTAAAGGGACGATTTTTAAGTGCGGAATTAGAATTAAACCCTTTGCATTCGAGATGTTGATTTTCACTCATCACTAATATTATCAGGTGCCCTTCATACGCTAAATGTTTTGGACGCAGCTGATTTCGCCATCTTTTATCACAGATTATTCTGCCATTAAGATAAGGCGAAAAAAAATATTTAAAATTCTCATTTACAGAGCATTTAGAGCATTCCTTTACGGGGGACACCTGTGATCTGTGAAAATAACTTCTTGACTGCAATGGGTTAATTATTAATGTACAGAAACAAGATACTTATCAATATGCTAAACATAACAACAATTTTACACTACCTAAATTAAATACATAAAATTTGTAAGCAGCGAAATAAAATCTGGATACTTTTAAAAAATTATCATGATCCTTCCGTAAAACCAATTATAAACTGTTTCCTTCAATATCTTTCAATAAATGGAATAGTACACCAGATCATTATTGTTGGTCTAAATACAGTCTTTAGAAAGTATGCACATAAAATAATATGCATATAATAGATGAATTTAAAATCTGTACCAGAACATAAAATGCATTTCGATCCTATATTGTTGACCCCTTAACTAATCTGCCCGAATGCCGTTTGGAAAGACGAATTTGCTTATTTCATCATTTAAAACTTTTTGACACCACTATTATTTTTAAGAAAATTCTCATACTATTGAAAGGCAAAAATGTTTAGACTAAATTTTACGAATATTTTATTTAAATAATAGTGGTGTGAATCCCCTATTTTCAATTTATTGAACGGAAAAGAATTAACCATTTTAGGATTTAATAGACAGAAATGCAAGCGAAATATTTTGTGTGTTCCTGTTCATGAACAATAAATGATATGCACATCACATTCTCTAGTAATCCTTCTTTTGTCTGCCTCATATGAATTTCAGTATGTTTCAAATAGTTTAATACAACTAAAATGCATCACAAACAACTTTTTCCTTAGAAAGTAATGTAACAGAATTCTTTTGGGTGTCTCTTTAAATGGACTTTAAATGCTACCCACTTGAATTTCAATGCCGAACATACGAGTATTATAATATATATCCTTAGCTTATGTCAACTGCATGGCAATCTGAGTATACTTGCATGAGTTAGAGCACGGACAATCAGACACAGAGACAGCTACATCGGATTCATTATTCATTCGATGTTAGCATTTTTCGACATAAAATAGAAGTAATAATTAATATAATAATATAGTAAATAAACATAAAAAATAGACATATTTTCGATCATTTTTGTCTAATTATCTGACGAGGTTACATTTGTCTTCACTACAGATAAAATTTAGAAGCATTAACGAACATTTTTTTTTAGAAAATACATATCATGGTCAAAAACTTTATGTCGAAAGAAGAGTTCTTTTTGAAAATAAAATCCATCAGAAAACTGTATAAAAATTTCTTTTGATTTTCTCTGGACAAAAGATAATGGACAGATATAATTAAGTTTGTTTGTGAATCTAACTTAATTATGCGTTATATAAAATTTTTTATAACTGACAATGTTTTTCTTTGAAAAGACTGAGGTTAATAATTATTTTTAGAAGTAAACTGTATGGAAAAAGTTGATTAGAGTTAATCGCATTATACGATACTAACATGAATTACTTTTTTGTGTTATATTTTCTTTGAAAATATTTTCTTCATTTAATATTTTTACAAATAGCGGAATTTGTGTAATTAAATTCTGATTCATTATGTTACTAAAACGAATTTGTATTTGTGTTCGCATTTGTAAAAATATTTAATGTGTAACAATGCTTGTCAATCATTTATTTTTTTTAATTAAGAAAACGCACTTTGAACAAAAAAAATATTTTATTAAAAGTTCAAGTGGATAGTCATTTGAAATCTATTTGAATTCGTTCATAACTAAAATGTGTTGTTTAAGGCCCTGTCCTCGCTCGAAGAAACACTCGCGAGCTAATGCTATTCCTACGGGGAAGCATTTTTCCAAAAACTCTTTCGCATTTTGATATTTTTGAATATTTTTTTTGTATTGGATAGCTGAGGTGCATGCCGACAGCGCACCTTTTTTACTTTTTCGATTTTGGTTGCAGATATTTTTTACAAAGTTAGTTTCACTTTCAAAACCGGTTTTGAAACTGAAAGTGCTTTTTTAAAAAATATCTGCAACCAAAATCGAAAAAGTAAAAAAAAAAATGCACTGTCGGCATGTACCTCAGCTATCCAATGCAAAAAATTATTCAAAAATGTCAAAATGTCAAAATGCGAAAGAGTTATTAGAAAAATGCTTCCCCATAGGAATAGCATTAGCTCGCGAGCGTTTCCTAGAACGAGGACAGGGGCCTTAACCCCTTCACGACGGGAGCCTTTTACGAAATTTTTAATGTTTTGTCACTAGTTTTAAAAAGCAAAAATTTGTGCTTTATTAAATAAAAATAAATAAATAAATAAATAAATAAAACTGTGATTATATAAGGCATATTTTACAGTAAAACTTTAATGTTGAGAATAAACAAGAATTCTTAAACCTTTTTCCGGCACTTATACATGTCGCTCGGATCCAAGGGGTTAAGGAAGCATTATTAATCTCTACATAAAAACTATATAGAGATGATGATCGGAAAACAACTGGCCAAATTTAAACTGTCATAGAGGGAACCAAAAATAAGCATTTTTTGTCTGAGTATGTATATTGGAAAATGGCGCATTTAAACGAAGACGAAAATTTCTTTCTTGCAAATTTTTCTATTTGCTGTCACTCTACAGTTCTGCTATTCTCTAAGATTCTTTTACGTTCATTCATTGCGCATTTAGTATAACTTGCTCGAGCCGAATACGAGAATGCACATACGAAAACTGATCCAAATTTAGCGTGTTTCTAAAGCTATACATTTCAATGAAACATCGATTATCCGTAACAAAATTGACTTCAAAAGGAAGGATTTTTAATCTTCTATACCTATGTTAACTAGAAAGAAAAAATTATGCGTTAACCATAGTATATGAAGCAGTTTCTAAAATATCCAGAATAATGTAACAAAATTGCTCTGTTTAACCTCATTTAATCTCATTTCACCATATGGAAATGTATAAATCATGCTATAACAGAATTTCAACTGTTCCCATCTACAATCGCAAAATTATTTAAAATTTTTAGCACCCCTGTATATGATATAAAGTTTTGTATCTGTTAACAACATACATTCCAAAATTTAGTTCATTTAAGAGATAGATATATTTCAATTGAAAATTCCCCTTCCGCGATTTCCTTTAATAAGAAGAATGGTATGCGAATACTTTTGTACAGCCCTGTATATGAGATATAGAATTCCATTTAATTCACCATTTACCCCAATCTAGTCTATCCCGGTGAAATGTTCAAATGAAATTCATGTTAATATTTGATTTTGATTATATAAAGATGACATCAAATCAGCATTAAAGGTGAATACCGTTTGAGTATTCGACCGAGGTTACGGTATAACTCGCGGTCGAAATAGGTGGTGAATACCAGACCAAAAATTAAAGACAAGAAACTTGGAATTTGATATGATTGGTTGATTTTAACATGTAAATTCATACTAAGAAGTTATTTACTAAAAAATTAAAAACTTCAAATTAATACTGAAATAAGCGTATGAATTGAGAATAAAAGTTTTAAAGTATTTTCTAAAATTATCATATATTTCAATTTAGCTTTAGTTCTTCTTATGAATTTAAGTCTTAATTCGGCCTAATGCAGGTTACTATTGACTTTTCGTAAAATCGGGGCTTAAGTATTAATTTTTGAATTTTTCATAAAAGTGTAATTTTTGCAAATAAAAATGAGGTATACAAATATCACTTGTCAATTATGACGCGAATAAAACCGCGGGGTTTTCTACCACTTTTATATAAATGTTTAAAGAATTTGCAAAGACTTTTTATTCGACAGGTTTTTTTTAGACTAGAAATCGACATTATCTATAAATTGTATTTATTATGTAAATTCTTTGCTTATTTTTGTATTACATTTTTATTTATTCAAGCTTCTATTTATATTTTTAAGACTTTTACTTGGAATAAAAATTTTACTATACCTATTTTTTGTGTAGCTTCTCAGTTTTAGGTGGATACATGTAAGAAATGTATATCTTATAAATCCATTCATACTTTGAGTTTTCTTTAAAGATAAACAGAAGTATTTACTTCTCATTCAAAACAAATAAATCAACATATATTTTATCAATTCAGTGGCGAGAGGTATTACAGATTTTCAGTTTTCAAAACAATTTCAGGATAAACAAACTGTTATGGATTGTTTCCTGAGAAATAAATAGATTTTCATGTCCGACAATTTATAAAGGAATAAAATGATTTGTGACGTTTATTTCCGTATTTACCTCTTTTTATTCCCCTTTGGATTTAAAATGCCAATACAAACATATTTTACTGATAAAACTTTCTTTGCAAACATGCAATTTACTGATTTAGCATTTATGAATTTTAAAGTTTGTTATCATTTTAAAGTTTTTTGTAAGGGTATTTTTTTATTTGGATGCAATCAGTTTTTTTCTTGTTTTTGTTTTTGTTTTATTATCCTTTTTTTATTAAAAAATTAGGAAGAGTAATTTTTGCTTTTCTCAAACGGCAAATGCTTCGTGACACAGAAAGTCAAAATTCGTCTTATAAATTTCTGAATACAACGTTGCGGCAAATTGGCAACCTTGATTCAAACCAATATTTTCTTTTACAATAAAAAAACTAAACACATGGAGTTTTCACATTTTAAGTAAACCTTTATTATGTTACACACACACACACACACACATATATATATATATATATATATGTATTTAATCGATTTTCTAATCGCAAAAACATCAACCATTATAATTACTTAATATATAAACCGATAATTCATCAACATGCATTTCCAAACAGTTTTATATTCTAGTAATAGAATATTTCATAACGCGATTATTCAATCGTTTAAGGAATTATAACTGATGTAAATTTTCTAAGTGTGTGATTTTTTTTACTGACTTGGAAAATTTACATCTGTTATAATTCATTTACAGATTGTATAACCGTGTTATAAATTAATCTATTATACTTTCGTATACAGAATTTTCTGCAGTTCCATACACTAACCTTCGATTTATTCTGTTGAGCTGATCCAATATTTTAGACCAAATTGTGTGATCATTAAGGCTCGTTAGGTGAATTAGTCCTTCAGTTTTCGTCCAGGATGGCTCAGTTGGAAGCGAATTGGTGTCTTCAGGCAACACATCCCTGGTTCGAATCCTGGCCCGGACTTTTTTCACCAACTTGGAAAATTTACACTTGTCTTATATTCGCTTAATCCCTTATCAGTTACATTCATTTTAACAACATAAATTAAAAATAGTGGCTGGCTGAACTCCTCTTTTTCCATGCTAAATAAATATTTGACTTTGTGATTCAAGCTGTAAATGAGTAAGGCGGTTAAATAGGAAGAAATTTTTATTTAAATTTACTAATAAAAATTTATCCGGGCGGTAATGTACCCTAGTGAAAGCAGCTATAGTTGAAGCTTCACTATTTTAGCGATGTGTCACATCCTGCTTATTAACAGATCTATGACTTACACAGTAGTTATATTTTAAATAAGAATGCTTCAAAATAAAATTTTAATAACAAATTTATAAGTGCTACTCACGCACACAGAGTTATTCCTGAGTAAGTGTAACCGCACGTTCACCATGATCATTCATTAATTGTAGGGGTTTTATAATCTTTTTAGACTGCTAACAGTCCTCTCTACTGCCACCTGGAAATTTCAACGATTGAAAAAATATCATTGACATGACTGTAACAAAATCTTCCAATTTTTCATTTCTGAATTAATACAGAGCAACACTAACTCTCTTGGAGTAATTTTGAGCTTGTTTTTCAGAATTAGTTTCAATCTGTAAAGCATGAAAAAGGCATCTGTAAAGCAATCTGTAAAGCATGAAATGTCTTCTTTTGGTTGGTAAATTTACACGGCTTTCAAATAAAGCTATTTCATCAAGTCCTTCTGACAAATACTACAAGAAATTAGCAAATTTAGTTGATGATGACTTGAAAAATACTGGATGCATTGAAGAATATACAAGTAGGAACTTTAGCTATAACAGACAATTATAATGCACATGAAGTTTGATGTCAGAAATCCAAGCTTTCAAATGTACAAAGACTGTGAAAGCATACACATCCTGTACACCTTCTTTTTTTTAAGACAATTTAAATTATGCGCTTAATATCCAGATTTTGTGTCAGTATACCATACGCGACATCCTCAAATGAAATTCCTGGTTCGTACTTGCATAGCTGCCAACTTTCAACTAATCTTCCGTAATACCTGGTTAATTTGATCCAGGTTAACATCATTTCAAACCAGAAAATATATTTCATGAATCTTTATTTTTTTTAATTGCAGGACTGTTAGTGGAACATACTTAATTTCATTTCTTTGAAAAAATTCTGGTTCGAAACTCATTAAACCCGGGTAAAATTGACACACGCATTACGGATAATCGATGTCAGGTTGGCACCTATGGTACTTGTAACTATCAATGGAACTCCAGTATTCTTTAAAGCAGTGCAACTTCATATGAAGATTTGACTCGTTTACATACTCCAAAAACAGTATTAATTATCAATTCATAATGTGATGCCTGCAAGCAAGTGACAAAAGCTCCTTTTTTAATTTTTTTTAACTCTATAAGAACATATGTAGCACATAGCATAATTATAACCAGTGTTTAAGCTGGTAATACCGATGCATATTGCTTGAACTGCTATTCCTCAGTCTTGAATTTCCTCTAGTATTCTGCCTCAGCTTCTCCTGTGACAGATGTTGAACAGTCCGTAGTTGAGTAACATCTTTCCCAAAAATTAATCTGGCAATCGATAAAAATTTTCTTTTCCACTCAAATTTTACATTAATTTTTCATCCCAATGAATGTCAAAAGTAGTGTTGCTTTGAAACCTAATTTTATATATATATATATATTTCTTAATTCTCTCAAACAATATTTATCCACGGATTGACACTTTGCTAAAAATGTTTTCTTCTAAAAATTTATTTTAAAAGATGATTTTTTTTAGGAAGGAGCATAGGAGCACCCGTATATTTGCCATTGCTTATACATTCGAAACTTTTCCATCATTGAGCTACCTCTAAATATTGTTCAATTGCATTAATATTTTGCCTCACTTTTTTTTTCTTAAAAAGGAACAAATTTAGAAGGTGAGAAGATTATATTTTCAAACTTAAAACATAAACTTCACCCTAATAAGGGGTTATAAGAATATAAGACATTTTGGAAATGTATGCTGATGAATTATCGGATGTAATATTTGATTTCTTAACGATTTTTACAATTGCACTGGCAATGTCTAAAACCTAAGCAACAAATTTTTTTTTATTTTTAAAATTAAAATAAACGTATATAATTTCGTTAGTTTAAATGTATATATTCATATAACTTTCAACCATTGTATTTCTATTTATATCTATAAATTTAAAATGAAATCACAAGTATATAAACAAGTTGGTAAAAATCTTATATATGTACATATATGTGTGTGTGCATGTGTTTGCGTAAATGGCATTATACTTAACTTTGCTGTGACTGTATGTCTTCTAATTGTTTGTTTTTGTAATGCTTTATAAACCAATTCCACATAATCTTATATTATCAGGAACAAAAGAAAAATGTTACTGTAGAAAATGAGCATAAAAGAAAACAAACTGGTTTAGTGTTGAAAAACACGATTATTTTCATCTATCTTTTTCAATAGGATTTTCCAATAAAAATAATCAGGAACACGGATAATGAAAAACTAAGAACAAAATCACATTTGTTAAAAAAGTTTCACATATCAGAAAATAAAGTTACATTCAGCAACAAATTTAATTACATCTCTCCATTATCGTCTGGCAAGGCAGAACGAAAAAGTAGTTCTCTCAAATTTTTCTGATACATAATATTGTTATATGATAAAAGTTATTTTTTAAAAATAAAGTACTGTGTTTTTCTTGAAAGCATGTTTTTGATTAAAGAAGGAGATCAAAATTAAAAGAGAATTTTTTTTCTTATCTATAAATTTCGTTAATTTCTTAGTACATTTATTTTCAGCAAAGTCTTTTAAATTATGTTTAAGGGACGCCGGGACACATTTAAAAATAATTTTTATTTATTGAATTAAAAATTTGAAACTTTTTGTGATGGTTAACCATATTATTTATAAACAAATCAATAAAATTTTTCTAAAATTAAAAAAAATAGTTTATTTTATTTTACTTTATTAAAATATAATTAAAGAAATTACCAGTAAACAGACAAAAAAAAATCATGTCTTCAAGCCTTCATTCACGTTTCGACAATAATAATAATAGTAATAGTAATTATAATAATAATAATAGAAAGACAAGAGGCTACGAGCCTCGTCTCGGGCAATTCTTCTTACCCTTACTTTACTCGCATGTCTCAAAATTGTGAAAACTATTCCCGACAAACTTCCATGTTTTAAAAACTTTGTGTACAGCTTGATGACATTTTCTAATCTCAAAATGCCTTCATATTGGAATTAAGTAGTTAATAGTTAACCATTTACAGCTCTGTACACCTTACTTGACCCTCTCACTGAAACTCACCAGTCTGCTAGTATTAATTCTAACAACCACCGTAAAAAATATGATGTCCTTTGATCACGGAACCGAATTTCGGAAAATGCGGTACACTCTGAAACTTACAATCTACCTTAAAAGGTTTAATCAAGTCAAATAGATTTTAAAACTCCAATACCCAGCGTGTCTGAAGGAAAAAAATCGTGGAAACAAAAAAAAATACGACATGTGGTTTTAACCAAACAGTGCCAAGTATCATACAATCCGACACATTCTTCAATGACTGGATGAATCATTTTAAAATCGTACATTTTTTTACGTTTTTTTTAATGAAAATTGACTTCCAAGAGCATGCGATTTTATGTTATTCGACTTTTTTTTCTTTTGGCTTCTTTGTGGTCTAAAGTCCATAAGAAACTTTTTTACCAAAAATTGAACCGACTTCAAAAGCTACTGCAAAGTGAAAAATCATTTTTTTACAGAATAGTATTAAGAAATTAAATTAAGAGCGTAGTATTTATCATGCGTATTATTATATTTATCTAGATTAATTTGATTTTTTGAAGTCGGTGCCAGCCAAGCCAAGTTACATGTAATTTTCCAATAGACACGCATCCAAGTATCTACGAGTTTTTTTACGATTTAATATTTAGTTAAAATTTTAACATTTTTCTTTTACGATTTGCATTGGATAATTAATTTTAATTTTGAACTTGTTTTGGCTGGCACCGACTTCAAAAAATCAAATTAATCTACATAAATATAATAATACGCATGATAAATACTACGCTCTTAATTTAATTTCTTAATACTATTCTGTAAAAAAATTATTTTTCACTTTGCAGTAGCTTTTGAAGACGGTTCAATTTTTGATAGAAAAGTTCATTTTTCTCTTTTTAATTAAAAGTTAACGATTTTTTTTATGTCAGTTAATAAAAATTATAATACGGGAAAAATCACTGTAAACCATACACGTATGTCAGGAGTGGGGTTCGAACCCACGATCTCTTTCAAGAACCAGAAATCAAATCTGCTATCTTACACCGCTCACCCATCTGGCGTCTCATTCATTCGGCGAGCTTAGTCATCGTCCATGTTACTTTTAGTTTGCAAGAAATCACTAATTTTATTAGTTTTTACTTAATTAGTAAAAAAGTACTGAACCAATTTCAATGAAATGGAAGAAGTACCAATGGAAGAGTAGCCTCTTTCATTTAACACAAAAAACAAATTAATCGGTTGGATAGTTTCGGAGTAATCGGTGAACGTACATAAAAAAAATACGTTCGCGCCGAATTGATAACATCCTCTCCTTTTTCGAAGTCACTTAAAAAAATATGTAACGCTGAAAATGTTTTTGCATACTATACACATATGTCAGGAATGAGGTTCGATCCGACACTCTCTTTCAAAACCAGAGATTAAATGTGATGCCTTAGACCGCTCGGCTATCCGGACTTCATTCTCTTCAGAGAACTTATTCAATGTCATGTTACTTTTCGCAAGTCTATTCTCTTTTTGAGTACTCTTTCACTGATAAAGTATTGAATTAATAAAGAAATCTCTGATACTCTGTGGTAACGGTTAAATACAAAATATTCCTAAAAGCATAATTAGTATTTAACTTGTTAAATATATATTTAAAAATTATAATACGGAAAAGATTATTGTATACACGTACGTCAGGAGTGGGTTTCGAACCCACTTTGCCTTTCGAAAACCAAATCTTAAATCAAGCGCCTTAGACCGCTCGGCCATCCTGGCATCAGTAAAATTATTCGACATCCATATTACTACTGATTTGCGAGAAATCACTAATTTTATTAGTTTTTGCCTAATTACTAAAAAAGTACTGAACATATTTCTATGAAACGGAAGTGGTACCAATTCGAGAGCAAGCTCTCTCATTTAACACCAAAATCAAGTTAATTGGTTGGATAGTTTCGGAATAATCGGTGAACATACATAAAAAAAAAAAAAAAAAAAAAAAAAAAACATACGCGTCGAATTGATAACCTCCTCTCCTTTTTAGGAAGTCGGTTAAAAACAAACCCACAACCACTTGCATCTTTAAGAACAAAATTTAGCTCTCTATGAACGAAAGTCATTCACATTTTTGCAAAACGTTCGTGAAATTTTTAAAAAGAAGTGTGCGTATGTAAGCGTAAGAATACAACACTCTGCGTTTACAATACTGTTATAAAAAACGACCAAATTTATAGAAAATTACGAATACAATCGTTCGTGACATTAAACAACGAAAATGCAATATACGTCAAGAAAAGTTTGATTAGCAACCAATAATTATATAAGTCAGTTAAACACTATTCCGTTTTACTACACTATTTTACGAGCATTGAAAAAATGTTTTAATGCATTGCTTTATAAAATAACGAACTTTTTCATTTATTATTTGATAAAATACCTATCTAGTTAGTATCCAAACAAGTAATGCAAAAGATGTAGCCGAGTAAAAAAAAAATTATGAAATAAAATCTAAAAAAATCTGTAACTGATATTTTATTAAATAATAAAATTTTACATTGCAAGTCTTTCAGCAGCACAAAACCTAAAAATAGTAGAAGTTATAAAATTATATATTGTTTTATACATTTGTATATAACATATTTAATCTTCGTAAACAGTTCAAATTAGTCAACCATGACAAAAGCTTCTTAAACTTTTATAAAATCTTGTAAATTTGAAGTATTTAAAAACAAAATTATTATCTATGTTTTGCATTTTTTTTTTTTTGCATATATATTTTACTTAACCTGTTTAACCAGTTCAAATTTACTAACAGGTAGATTATGTGTATTCCGGGTAGGAATGGTAACCAAGTATTTAAGCTAGTTAATTTCTGAAATTGCTATTATTTTATACATTTGGAAGAGAAACTATTATACTTTTAAAAATATCAGTTCTTAAAGTATGTTGAATTTAATAGTTCTCCTGCTTCTGATATCTAACACAATAAAACATTATCTGCTAAATATGTATATAACATATCTTTTTTTATAATCACAGATCATAGGGCATACATCCATTAATTCGAACATGAAATGTAAATAGAAATTCCGCCCTCTTGAACAGCTTATTCAGACGGATAAAGAAAGACGAAATTGAATTTCGAGTAGGGTATCTTTTCGCTTTCTCAATGAAAATAAATAAATAAATAAAATAAAGATGTTGATACCTCTCTAAATTGTAAAATCGATATAACTTCATTCGATTTTTATCTACTTTCTGGAACTTCCTGTTCAGATTCTTTTCCATAGGTTGATTATAAACAATCACATTATTTATGTTTGGTCGAAAAGTATTTATTTCATCCCTGCATTAGAAATAAATGCAAAGCTCTACACTGTTCTAATGTTTAATAATAAAACTGCTGTTTCGAAGGTTTATCCCAGTGATTATCTTGTTTTTAAAAATGCGTTTTGTAATGAAGATAAACTAATCCATTTTTGATGCACTGAGTTTAGAATTTCTAAATTTTGTAGAGAAACTATTACACCATTAAAAATATCAATTGTTAAAGCATGTTGAATTTAATTGTTCTCCTTCTTCTGATATCTAACTCTATAAAGCATTATCTGTGAAACATGTAGATAACTTTTTCAAAAATATGCATTAAAATATTTAATTGCTATAAAGGACGTCAAATATTTGACGTCCTTTATAGCAATTAAATATTTTAATGCATATTTTTGAAAAGGTTTTTAATGGAAGTATAAGAAAAATTCTATTTATAATTAATGTAGATAACATTTACATTTTTTTTTCTATATTCGCAGATCATAGGGCACAGATCCATTAATCTGAACGTGAAATGTAACTAGAAATTTTGTCCTCTTGAATAGCTTATTCACGATGTTATCCAGATGGATAAAGCATGCTGAGTATGAAATTAATTAAAATTAGTTCAACTAGCAAACCACTTTCCTGTTTTGCCCCATCGATGTACGAGCAACATGCTTTCGCCAATCATGATTTGCCCGTACCACGTACAGGCATCCACACTCCAATCATAATTCCTTATTCTCACCAATACAATTTTATAGTGAATTTTTTATTACATTATTCGAGCATTTTTTCAGATTCCATAAGGCAAAATTTTCTTTTTTAAAAAACCGGTGATAAAAGATTAAAATTCTGTAAAAGGCATGAAAAATAGACGTTATTCGACAGTTTTTTCAAACATTTTGATCAGTTAAATGGTTAATGTATGTTGAATTTAATTTTTCTCCTTCTTCTGATATTAAACACTGTAAAACATTATCTTCGAAACATGTACATAGCGTTTGCATATCTTTTTCTTTTATCACAAATCATAGGGCACTCATCCATTAATCTGAACATGAAATGCAAATAGATATTCTGCCCTCTTGAATAGCTTATTCGTGACGTTATCCAGACGGATAAAGAAAAACGAAATTGAATTTCGAGTAGGGTATCTTTTCGTTTTCTCAATGAAAAAGAATAAAATAAAAATGTTGATATCTCTCTAAATTGTAAAATCGATAACTTCACTCGATTTTGATCTACACTATCTACCAAAAAGTATTTGTACACTTTCAGTTTTTGACATTTTGTCAAATATTTAAAAATATACCGGTCGGATTCTTCTGGAACTTCAGAAATATAAAGATTATGTTTCACTTTATATTTATTTACATTCATTTGTTAAGCGGGTAATTAGGGGGCCGGCAAAAAAACAAAGAATAATAGAAATATTTGGGATCGCCCTGTACATGAAAATGCACGAAACGACTTATCGCTTTAGAATACAAATATATGAATACAGTAGAATATGTACACTAATTTTTGTGAGAATAGCATGTATATTTATGGCGATAGAGCGATTTTTTTGAAAAATTCAAAAAATTCTGGTATGTTTTTTGTTTATATCATGCTGGGTTTTTGACCAAATTTAACGCAAATTTCAGAAAAATTGGCAAAATGCAGTAGAAAAAATGTAGCGCAATTGGAATATAAATATATTAAATATTTTATGAAATATGAGTAGTTGTATAAAATAATTTTTATCTGCGCATGCGCGAACTAGAAAAACATTTTTTTTACATCATTTAATATTCAATTCTATGGAGTGAAATCCAATCAAATATCGTGAAAATTCAAAAAGATATCATTATTTTAGTGAGATGTTTTTACTCTGCTCTCTAAAAACGGCTGAATCTTAAGGGATTCTCCACAAATTGACATTTTTTAATAACTGACTTTAAAAAAAAAACTAGTATTGAATTAATACAATATCTAATACAATATTGCTGCTAATAAGTACTTGACAATTGTGATAGAAAAGAAAAAGAGCTTTATTCGCATTCAGGGCCAAAACTAAGAGAGGGGGGGGGGAGAAGGGCATGTACTCCGGGCGCTAGGATGAAAGTGTTCCAAATGTATCTTCCGTTTGGCGATTTTTTTCATGGCTATGTTTAGCATAATATTGTTAAAATTATTATATCTGGGCTATGCTAAAGCATAAAAAAATCTAATGATGATGGGTTAAGGTCCCTGCCCCTACCCGCGAAGATGCTCACGAGCTAATGCTATTCCTATGGGGATGCATTTTTCTAACTCTTTTGCATTTGGACATTTTAAATAATATGTTTTGCATTGGATAGCGGAAGTCCTTTTCAAGATCGCTCCGTGATTACTTTTTCAATTTTGGCGTAGATATTTTTATAATGTTTCTTTCACTTCCAAAAGCGGTTCTGAAAGTGAAACTAACTTTATAAAAAATATTTATGACTCAAATCGAAAAAGTAGTCAAGGAGCGATTTTGAGAGGGACTTCCGCTATCCAATGCAAAAAAAAAAAAAAAAAAAAAAAAAAAATGAAAATTTCAAAATGCGAAAGAGTTATTAGAAAAATGCCTCCCCACAGGAATAGCATTAGCTCAGCAGCGTCTTCGCGGGCAGGGACAAGGGCCTTAAAGATCCTGTTGAAAGTAGAATTTTTTTGATTCGGTTTAAAGTATCAAATTGGAGTATTTTAATAAAGCAGAATACGTTATTTTATATTACATATTTTAAGTTTTAAAATAAGTCGGCTATTAATAAATTGGAGAAATTTTCTTTGTAAATATGCTTTGCGAAGGAGGGGGAAAGGGGTACCTTCAAAATCCACGTTTGCCTCGGGAAAAAAAGACTGGTTTTGGCCCTGTTCACATTTAATAATTTGTAGATCCTCCTCGAGAGGCAATTACAGCTGCGACTCTCCTGGGCATGCTCTCAACTAGTCCTTGTATTACATTTAATGGTATTTTATTCCACTCTGTTTTCACAAGGCAGGTAAGCTCTTTTACTGATTTTGGGCGTGTGTCACCCGCCTTAATTCGACGATCCAACTCGTCCCAGAGGTTCTCTATTGGGTTCAGGTCTGGGCTCTGGGCAGGCCACTCGAGTCGATGCACTCCATTATCAGCATACCAATCCATGCTGGACCTCGCTACATGGCAGCTTGCGTTGTCATCCTGGAAATAACATGGGTCCAATCCATAGTATTGCCACAACGTAGGAAGTACACTGTTGTCCAGTATATTACAGTAGGCATCGGCACTGAGCTTACCATAAATTGGGACCAAGGGTCCTAGTCCGAACCAGGAAAAACAACCCCAGAACATAATTCCCCCTCCGCCAAATTTAACTGTGGGCACAATACATTCTGGTAGGAGGCAGACGCCAGACCCAGACCCTACCATCAGAACGGTAGAGGGTGAACCTTGATTCATCACTCCAGAGAACCTGTTTCCATTGCTGTACAGTCCATTGCTGGCGTGTTTTGCACCAACTTAACCGAGCTGCGCGGTTGGACTTGGTGATTAAATGCTTATGGGCGGCAGCACGGCCATAAAAATTAAGCAGATGAGCTTCCTTACGGATGGTATTCATGGAAACAACACATCCTGAAGCTTGTTGAAATTCTTGGCGTATGTGTAACATTGGTTGGTTGAGGTTCTTCCGAATTTCTCTAGACAGAACCCGTCGGTCTCTATCTCCCAGTTTCGTCGGTCTGCCTACTCTGGCCACATTCTGACAATCACCATTCAGCTTCCATTTTCTAATCACATAAGCGACAGTCGTTTTGGGGTAATTAAGCTCGCTAGATATGTCGATTAAAGATCGGCCATTTCGGTGGTACCCGATGATCACACCTTTCTCAAAATCAGACAGCTCTGTTCTTCTTGGCATCATGCACGCGATTGATGTCAGTGTTGTTTTCGACACCACATTTAACAGTGGAGAACTTGACGTATTTCAGGATCGCAGATATCGGCATTTGCATAAGAGCCATTATCAATTATGTATCAATGGGTAGATTTGACACAAATGCTTCGATTTTTTATAATTATTTTTATCCTGAAATAGGTTCGTTCTGGTAATTATCTAAGAAAAGAAGTAAATCACCAGTAAAAAACGTAAATGGAGATTTGGCAATTTGCGTAAAATCTGACGTCATTCAACTGCTTTCAGAGACCAATTGAAAATCAGTTCACTCCTATCCACAATAACTTTCTGAATTTCCACGAAATTCGATCGGATTTTTTTATGGGTAGCTCCATAGAGTTGAATATTAAATTATGTAAAATGATAAAATTTATCGTTCACGCATACACTAATTAAAAAATATTTCATACAAATACTCATATTTTAGAAAACTTTTAATATATTTATATTTCAATAGCACCTTATTCTTTCTATTACATTTTGCGAATTTTTC
This sequence comes from Maratus speculifer, assembly GCA_964019185.1. Taxonomy (NCBI): domain Eukaryota; kingdom Metazoa; phylum Arthropoda; class Arachnida; order Araneae; family Salticidae; genus Maratus; species Maratus speculifer. The sequence continues at coordinate 12,055,843 of OZ025291.1, read as the reverse complement.
TCAATGTGGCTTTATATTTGGTTGAAAATATTGCATGACATAGAACATTTTAGAAAATATTTAATATATTTATATTTCAATGAATTTTGGTGAACTCCCCCCCCCCTCCCTTTTCTTCTTTGCAAAGCATCTGCAAAAGTATTTGCAAAGAAAAATTTTCTAATTTATTAATAGCCGACTTATTTTAAAACTTAAAATATGTAATATTGATTAAAGTAGTCTGCTTTGTTTAAAAAAATGATACCTTAAAATCGTGAAACCGAATCAAAACGAAAAAAAAAAATCTGCTTTATGCGGGATCTTTATGCCATCATCATTAGATTCTTCTATGCTTTGGTATAGGAGAAATGCTTTGAATGAGACGATTTTGACAATATCATGCTAAACATAGACATGGAAAAAATCGCCAAACAAAATGTACATTTGGGACACTTTCATCCTAGCGCCCGGGGCACATGCCCTTTTCCCCCAACCCTCTCTTAGTTTTGGCCCTGAATAAAGCTCTTTTTCTTTTCTATCACAATTGTCAAGTACTTATTAGCAGCAATATTGTATTAGATATTGTATTAATTCAATACTAGTTTTTTTTTAAAGTCAGTTATTAAAAAATGTCAATTTGTGGAGAATCCCTTAAGATTCAGCCGTTTTTAGAGAGCAGAGTAAAAACATCTCACTAAAATAATGATATCTTTTTGAATTTTCACGATATTTGATTGGATTTCACTCCATAGAATTGACTATTAAATGATGTAAAAAAAATGTTTTTCTAGTTCGCGCATGCGCAGATAAAAATTATTTTATACAACTACTCATATTTCATAAAATATTTAATATATTTATATTCCAATTGCGCTACATTTTTTCTACTGCATTTTGCCAATTTTTCTGAAATTTGCGTTAAATTTGGTCAAAAACCCAGCATGATATAAACAAAAAACATAACAGAATTTTTTGAATTTTTCAAAAAAATCGCTCTATCGCCATAAATATACATGCTATTCTCACAAAAATTAGTGTACATATTCTACTGTATTCATATATTTGTATTCTAAAGCGATAAGTCGTTTCGTGCATTTTCATGTACAGGGCGATCCCAAATATTTCTATTATTCTTTGTTTTTTTGCCGGCCCCCTAATTACCCGCTTAACAAATGAATGTAAATAAATATAAAGTGAAACATAATCTTTATATTTCTGAAGTTCCAGAAGAATCCGACCGGTATATTTTTAAATATTTGACAAAATGTCAAAAACTGAAAGTGTACAAATACTTTTTGGTAGATAGTGTATTTTCCAGAACTTCCTACTTATTCTGTTCCAAAGGTTGATTATAAATAATCACATTATTTTAGCTCTAGTCGAGAAATTATTTATTTCATGACTTCATTTAGAAATAAAAGCAAAGTTCTCAATGAAATTCTCAATGAAAAAATAAAATAAAAATGTTGATATCTCTTTAAATTGCAAAATCGATAACTTCACTCGATTTTGATCTACTTTCCAGAACTTCCTATTTAGATTCTGTTCCAAAGTTTGATTATAAATAATCACATTATTTTCGCTCTGGTCGAGAAATTATTTATTTCATGACTTCATTTAGAAATAAATGCAAAGTTCTCAATGAAATTCTCAATGAAAAAATAAAATAAAAATGTTGATATCTCTTTAAATTGCAAAGTCGATAACTTCACTCGATTTTGATCTACTTTCCAGAACTTCCTATTTAGATTCTGTTCCAAAGGTTGATTATAAATAATCACATTATTTTAGCTCTGGTCGAGAAATTATTTATTTCATGACTTAATTTAGAAATAAATGCAAAGCTTTCCATTGCTAGAATCTATACAAATAAAATTGCTTTTTCAAAGGTTTATCCTAGTGGTTACCTTGTTTAGCAGAAATGTGTTTTGTAATGATAATAAATAAATCCATTATTGATGCACTGAATTTAGAATTTCTAAATTTTGAAGAGAAGCTATTATAGCATTAAAAATATCAATTGTTAAAGCATGTTGAATTTAATTGTTTCCTTCTTCTGATATCTAACAGTATAAAACTTTATCTGCAAAAACATGTAGATAATATACATATCTTTTTATATACTCACAGATTATAAGGGCATATATCCATTAATCTGAACATGAAATGTAAATAGAAATTCTGCCCTCTTGAATAGCTTATTGATGATGTTATCCAGACGGATAAAGCATTCTGAATCTGAAATTGATTAAAATTATTTCAACTACTAACCGCTTTCCTGTTTTGCCCGTCCGCCCAGGGGGATACCTACTTTAGGTATTCACGGGCTTCACAACCCCGGGGCACCTGAGTGATCTTTCTCCTTTCCTTTTCCTCTACTCCTCTCCTCTTCCTTTCCTCTTTGTTTCACTCTCGTTGTGGTTTCCTCTTCGGAGGTGAGGGCAATTCTGTATGAACCGATATCATCCTGCATATCGACTCATGGAGAATTGTAAACCACCCACGTGTTGGCCGTGCGTGGCGACCCGTGTCCCTGGAAAGGGGGATCCTGGTAGTTGAGGGAAACCAACACACTACTTTGGCCTCTGCTTCAGGTAGACGGGAGGTGCATTTGGTCCCGTATGCATCAATCGGCTGGTCAGCTGACTTTTGTCACTGGCTCTAGGGATCAAGTGATCGAGCAACTACTAGTCATCTCGTTAAGGGTGGAGACTGACATAGGGTTGTCTTGTGACCGTATGGGCCCTGGTTAGCACTGGTGCACGAATGTGCATCCCCTTGTAGGGCTCGGGAGAGGGTGGTGCGGCCGGGGTCTGAATTTTATTACTTTTAAATATGGATGGAATCACTTTTCCTTCTACTTCTCTCCCTAGTGGAGAGCAACAAACTGCACAGACTCTATCATTCACTCGTTTTTTCATCATTAAACGTACTGATAGCCTATCTGATAATTCATTTAAAAAGACTTCACCATTTCTTATTGCAAAAACATTCCAGTCAGTGCTGGGGGATGGCCATTCTATCAAAAAACTGCAATCTGGGGATCTACTAGTTGAGGTTTCTACAGCTAAACAGTCACAAATTCTTTCTAATTGCTCTACAATAGGCACCTTTTCCGTTTCTGTACAAGTACATAAAACTCTAAATACAAGTCGTGGTGTTATATCTGAACCTGATCTGTTATTCTCTACTAAAACTGAACTTCTAGAAAATTTAAAAGACCAAAATGTCGTAGATGTACGCCGTATCACTATCCGTCGCAATGAAGAAATACTACCCACTAAACATATTATTTTAACCTTCAATAGTCCCAATTTACCAGCTAGAATTAAAGCTGGCTATCTAAGCTGTCCAGTTCGACCATACATACCAAACCCTATCAGATGTTTCAAATGCCAGCGTTATGGCCATACTAATACTAATGGCCAATGTCGTGGATCTCTTACCTGCGCACGTTGCGCGGAAGTCGGTCACGACAATAAAACATGTGAAAATTCCGTACGCTGTGCAAACTGTAAAGGCGATCATACAGCATATTCCCGCAAGTGCCCTAACTGGAACCGTGAAAAGGAAATAATTACTATAAAAGTTACTCAAAATTTGTCTTATCCTGATGCCCGTAAACTAGTTGAAAATAGAACCCCATCTGTCGGAATTACCTACTCTAGCTTACTCAAGAAGCAATCAACAGCCGTAAGACACATAAGTACACAAACTGATTCTCAATTTCCATCCAGTAAATCAACTGTAACACAATCAACCAGTACTCATGTTAAAGAATCGACCAACACCCCCTCCTCTGAACCGGTAAAAATTGACATAGAGAAGAAACAACAGAAACCGACTGCTCTATCCAATAAGTCATCTCAACCCCAAACTAAGACAAAACCTGCCATTAATACCAATATTCCACAGAAACCTGATGCTCCCAGAAAACATATTTTAAAAAACCTCCTATACAAACCGTTAAAAAGAAAACCTCAACTCCAGCCTCTCCGCAATGGAAGACTGCTGGAAAGGGGAAGCGAATTTCTGGCATCAGCTCAATCATAAGAAATATTAAAGATCCGAAACAGCTCCAGAAGTACGCGGACGAGGCTATGGAATCCGAGCCCTATAGCAATGACTCGGATGTTGACGAAAATACTGTATTTGAAGAATTTGTACCTGACAACTTAGAAAAAACTAAATCTACTCTATCTGCAATACCCCCACCAAAAAAGAACAAAATCTCAAAAAGTCAGACAAATTCACAGAAAAAAGACAAAAAAAATCAAAGAATGGAGGATGACGATGCTATGGATCTTCATCCCGAACCGGATGAAATACTGGACGACGGAGACAGTAGCATGTCTACTGTTTCTGATCAAAATGACATAAATACAAATATTTAACTCTCGTAATTATGAATAATATCATCTCATGGAACTGCCGTGGTTATCTTAATAAACATGACGAAATCCGGGACATTCTCTCTGACCATCAACCACTCTGCTTAGCTCTACAGGAAACTCACCTAAAACCAAATGACAAAGCAAAATTACGCAATTATGCTGCTTACAGGAAAGACTTCACTGGTAGTGATAGGGCCAGTGGAGGCGTGGCTCTCTTCATATCTCGCAATATACCCCATTCCTATATCAGTTTAAATACTAATTTACAAGCAGTTGCTACTCGTGTGCACATTAACCGACTAATAACTATTTGTACTATATACCTACCACCTAATATGTCTATACAGTCAGCACATCTAGATAATCTTATTCTTCAACTCCCATCTCCATTCATCATCGTTGGCGATTTTAATGCTCATAGCCAACTCTGGGGTAATTCTGACAACAATGCACGTGGTGATGTTATAGAAAACCTTATCTCTGACAATGGCTTATGCCTGCTCAATAACGGTGATCATACTTACTTTCATGAACCTACCCGCACCTTTCATGCCATAGATCTCGCTATCTGCTCCCCATCCATTTATCCTTATTGGAACTTCTGGGTTTCTAATGACCTCCACGGCAGTGATCATTTCCCTACTTTTATCTCGCTGACTACTCCTCACATGGATTCTAATAATTGTTTTAAACGCTATGTATATGACAGAGCTGATTGGTCAACTTTCACAGACAATGCTAAAATAACAAGTGATATGATAGCGGGTGACATTGACGATGCGCTTGATAATATCACCCAGTGTATTATCAATGCTGCAGATATTAGTATTCCAAAATCACATTCTATACCGCGGCACAGGAAACCATGGTGGAATGATGAATGCCGAAAGGCAAAGAAAAAGCAACAGAAGGCTTGGGGCATTTTCCGACGCTACCCTAATAATAATAACTATCTCGCTTTTAAAAAAGCAAAGGCTCAAGCTAGAAGAGTGCGCCGTCAAAGCCAACGTGAATCTTGGATTCAGTACATCTCCAACATCAGCGCCAGTACATCAAGCAAAGAACTTTGGAAGAAAGTGAAAAACTGTATGGGACTGTATTCAGAAAACCGCATCTCTATCTTATATTACAATGGACAAACAATAGCATCACCCCATAATATTGCTGAAACAATAGCAAATACACTGGCATCTAATTCTAAATCAGACTCGTATCCAGAACCTTTCTTATCATATAAAAGACAAGCAGAATCTACCAACATAAATTTTAAATCTCGCCATTCCTATGAGTATAATCTACCTTTCACAAAACCTGAACTTCTGCGATGTCTGCAAAATAGTCGTTTATCAGCTCCAGGACACGATGGCATCACTTATACCATGCTAAAATATCTTTCTACCACCTCTCTCAATAACCTTCTCACCTTTTACAATAGAATCTGGATTGAACATTCTTTTCCTAAAGCCTGGTGTAAAGCTATTGTCATTCCATTCCCAAAACCAGGTAAAGATCCCAGTGACCCAAACAACTACAGGCCAATCGCACTCTCTAGTAGCCTTTGCAAACTTTTAGAAAAAATGGTTAATTGCCGCCTAGTGCATGTTTTGGAATCTAATAATTCTCTTGCATCATTCCAAAGCGGATTTCGTCGTGGTAGGTCCACTATTGATAACCTCATTCTTTTAGAAACTCATATTCGAAATGCTTTTTTAAAACGCAATCATCTGGTGACTATCTTTTTTGACATGATGAAAGCCTATGATAAAACCTGGAGGTATGGCATACTACGTGATCTTTTTAATCTGAACTTTAGAGGTAACCTACCAATTTTTATTAAGAACTTCCTCGCAGTTCGAATTTTTCAAGTTCGAATTGGGAGGTTTCTTTCAAATTTCTATGTACAAGAAGAGGGTGTACCACAGGGCAGTGTTCTGAGTGTCACCCTCTTTGCTATCAAGATTAATGACATCCTGAACCAGTTGCCACCAAGCGTTCAAGGTACACTATATGTTGATGATTTTAATATTCTATGTAAAGGACAAGATATGCATTTTATCGAGAGACAACTACAAATCGCTATCAACCGTATTATTCAATGGACAAACAAAAATGGCTTTATTATTTCCAAAGACAAAACCTCATGTGTGCATTTCTGTAGACGAAGGGATTTGCATCCGGATCCTGAAATTTTCATCGGAACTTATCAAATTGCTATTGTTGACAATGTCCGCTTTTTGGGCTTAAATTTTGACAAAAAACTCACTTTCTTGCCTCATGTTTTGCAGCTACGAAAAAAATGCGAGCACTCTCTCAATTTAATCAAGGTGCTTTCCAACACATCTTGGGGAGCAGACCGTAGTTCTCTCCTGAAAATTTACCGCTCGATTATCCGCTCTAAAATTGACTATGCCTGCCAGGTCTATGGTTCAGCACGTAATTCCGTTCTTAAAAAAATCGACACTGTGCACCATAGTGCACTTCGCTTTTGCTCTGGTGCTTTTAGAACATCACCGGTTTTAAGCCTTTATGTCGAGTGTAATGAACCAGCACTACACCGTATTCGTGAAAAACTTTCATTGGATTTGTACTATCGTATTCTCTCTCACCGTGGCCATCCTCTTTGTAATTACATTTTAAATACAGACAACGACACTCTCTATCAACATCGACCATCATGCATTCCTTCATTTGGAGCCAGAATGAGGAACATTATTAACAATAGTCAACTAAGCAATATCAAGGTGAGCTCATGTTCATTGCATGAGTTTCCTCCTTGGAAAACTCTTAATATCACCACACTCCATCCTTTTAAAGACTATGACAAAAAGAACACTGCACCTGTCATATTTCAACAATTATTTGCAGCCCATCGCTCAAAATTCAGGAATTATACCGATATATACACAGATGGATCAAAGAGTAGCAATGTTGTTGGCTGTGGGATTGTCTGTGATAATACCAATTTTAGTTACCGGCTTCACCCTTCAGTTTCTGTGTTTACGGCAGAGTTGATTGCGATAGAGAGAGCCATGTTACACATTTCACACCATCATAACACTTCATTTATCATTTATACGGACTCAAATAGTGCTATTGACGCAATTAAATCATCTAACAAACATCCTTATGTCTCATCCATCCTGAATTTTTATGATAAATTAACAAACCGTGGCTGTAAAATTTTATTTTGCTGGGTACCTGGACACATGGGTATTCCTGGAAATGAAAATGCAGATCAAGCGGCAAAACTTGCTCTTAACCCTTTAGATCATAAGATGCCATTCTCAGACGTTAAACTAATTATAAAACACTTTATCCATCATAACTGGCAAGGTAGTTGGGATACAGAAATTAATAATAAACTGCACCGTATCAAACAAACGATCATTAGCTGGCCTCCAAATTACCCACAGAAAACTGATGTTCTACTGACTCGTCTGAGAATTGGACACACTAGGTTAACTCATAAACATCTTCTATTCCGGGATGATGCACCCATGTGTCCTCATTGTCATTTTGACTGCCTAACCATACATCATCTTTTAACTGACTGTCCGGGCCTCCGGCACTTGTACAGAATATATTTTAACTCATCATCACCTATTTTGACAAACCTCATTGGGGAAATTCCCCATGGGGCACTTTTTGCCTTTTTAAAGCATGCAGGATTTTATTTTGAAATTTGAATTTTTTTCACTACTTTTATTCCTACAACTTGGACCTAGTTATCTGGATCTCTATATAGTTGGATCTTTTAAACTTGCCTAGCTATATCTGGATGGGGTACCCCATCCAGACACCCTGATATTGTTCTTTTTGTCTTTGTCTTGGCGCAGCATGTCCCTCAAGGGATTTTGTGCCACAAAACCCTAAACAACCAACCAACGTTTTGCCCGTCCGATGTACGGGCAAAATGCTTTCGCGAATAATGATTTGCCCGTAGCATGTACAGACATCCACACTCTAATCAAAATTTCTTATTCTCATCAATAAAAGTTTATTGAGAATTTTTTATTATACTATTCGGACATTTTACAGATTCAATTAAACAAAAAAAAAGTGATAAATGATTAAAATTCTGTAAAAGACATGGAAAAAAAAAGACATTATTTGAAAGTTTTTAAAAAATGTTGATTAGTTACGTGGTTAAAGCATGTTGAATTTAATAGTTCTCCTTCTTCTGATATCAAACACTATAAAACATTATCTTTGACACATAAGGTTTACATATATTTTTCTATATTCGCAGATATTAGGGCATAGATCCATTAATCTGAACGTGAAATGTAAATAGAAATTCTGCCCTCTTGAATAGTTTATTCATGACGTTATCCAGATGGATAAAGAAAAACGAAATTGAATTTCTAGTAGGGTATCCTTTCGTTTTCTCAATGAAAATAAATAAATAAATAATATAAAATGTTGATCTCTCTCTAAATTGTAAAATTGATAACTTCATTACATTTTGATCTAGTTTCTGAAACTTCCCGTTTAGATTCTGTTCCAAAAGTTGATTATAAATAATCACATTATTTTAGATCTGGTCGAGAAATTATTTATTTCATGACTTCATTTAGAAATAAATGCAAAGCTTTCTATTGCTCGAATCTATACAAATAAAAATGCTTTTTCAAATGTTTATCCTAGTGTTTATCTTGTTTAGCAGAAATGTGTTTTGTAATGATGCTAAACAAACGTATTTTTCATGACCTGAGTTTAGTATGTCTAAATTTTTAAGAGAAGCTGTTATACTATTAAAAATATCAATTGCTAAAGCATGTTGAATTTAATTAATCTCTTTTCTTCTGATATCTAACTCTATAAAGCATTATCTGTGAAACATGTAGATAACGTTTACATTTTTTAAAAATATATTCATAGATCATAGGACATAGATCCATTAATCGGAATATGAAATGTAAATAGAAATTCTGCCCTCCTGAATAGCTTATTCATGACGATATCCAGACGGATAAAGAAAAACGAAATTGAATTTCGAGTAGGGTATCTTTTCGTTTTGTCAATGAAAAAAACAAAATAAAATAAAATAAAATAAAAATGTTGATATCTCTCAAAATTGTAAAATCGATAACTTCGCTCGATTTTGATCTACTTTCTGAAACTTCCTGTTTAGTTTCTGCTCAAAAGGTTGATTATAAATAATCACATTATTTTAGTTCTGGTCGAGAAATTATTTATTTCATGACTTCACTACAAAGCTATGCACTGTTTGAATCTATACAAACTAAAAATGCTTTTCAAAGATTTATCCAAAAGTGTGTCTTGTTTACCAGAAATGTGTTTTTTAAGAAAGATAAACAAATCCATTATTGATGCACTCAGTTTAGAATTTATTTCTGTATACTGAGCATTAAGTGTAATTTCACTAAATAGGTCGGAAATTATAATAAACAAATCGGATATGGCAATCCCAAAACTTTCATTTATCTCAGGCATGTTAATACTTAAGGTGTCAATATAACAGTGCCAAGATTAAATGACAATCTGTGCTCAACGTGAGGATTCTAAAGGCATGAAACTCCGTGCGTTAGTTCTTGAAATAGAACTGTTGTGGATATCACAAGCTCCTATCGGCAAGGTAGGCATCCTATCTGAGTTTGGTGCACATGCGGAAAAGGTCGTTTACGTTAACGTATTTGGCAGTTCATCGCTTACTTGGTGAGTAAAAAATATTAGTCATTTATTTTTTTTAGCGTTCGCTATTTCAAAATAACAATTGTGTTTTAATATAATAACATTTTATAAGAATCGATTTGATGAGCATGTGAAAGAAAACGCTTATAAAAGTAACATAAGCAAGACGAAAAAACTCTTAAACATAGAGGGAAAGGCTTTACAGGATTATTCTTATTAAGCTACTTAGAAAAATCGACGCCACAGAATCGCCAAGGGTAAAGCCAGCCAAGCATCGAGCATGCGCCGTAAATGCTCAGATTGAGAGCCTACCATCCCGATAGCTTCTACTGCAGATATCGGGAGAAATGCATCATAAAATCATCACTTATTGGGCGATTTATATCAAAACATAAACAGCAATATTTATGATGCTATACCTGAATCTGATGTTTGATGAAAAAGTATGTGCATTAGTTCTTGAGATAGATATATTTAATTATTGGAAAAATTCAGCATAGCAGCTCCCCGAGTGGGGCTATTGACACTAAAACATAAACAGAAGTGATTTCAAATTACGAATTTATTGAATCTGAAGTTTGAGAAAAATCCGTGCAATTATTTTTGAGATAGACCTGTTGTGGATATTGAGAAAAATGCAGCATAGAAGCGCCAGCTGTTGAGTGACTCACACGAAGCTGTAAAAAACATCAATTCAATTCAAGTAATAACTGAATCTGAAATTTGATGGAATTCCGTACATCAGTTATTGAGTTATTGCGTAAATCATAAAAAAGCAGCATAGTAGCGTCACCTGTTAAGAGATTTTCACCAAAAACTAATCACCATCAATTTATATCACAGAGAATCTAAATATACATTTATTTTTAATTCCGTGCATTAGTTCTTAAAACAGAGCTTTTGCGAAAATTGTTAAAAATACAGCATAGCAGTGTCACCTGTTGATCGATTTACACATGAAAGTAAGCAAGATCAATTCATGTCAAGTACTCAATGAATTGAAAGCTTGATGGAAATTCGTGAATTAGTTATTGAGGTATCGCTGTTGCATAAGTCATAAAAAATCAGCATAGAAGCGCTACCTGTTAAACGATTTACACCAAAAACTAATCATTACTTTTTATCAGGTACTGCTTGCATATAAATCATTTTTAAAATTCCATGAATTAGTTCTTGCTAAAATGCGTAAATCCGTTAAAAACGGGAATTCGAAAATTTTCACGAATCCAATACTTTCTTTTTGTAAAGATAGAAGAACGTTAAAAGACTGTAAAATCCATTTGCAAAATTATGACTCAAAAAACTTGTTTGTTAGAGAGGGATCGAAGAATACGATTTTGTAAAGCTTCCATTTTCTGGATTACAAACTTTCAAAAATGCTAACAATTGACATTTACAAAATATGAATTATTATAAACTAGGCAGAATGAAAAAAGCCTGCTTTTCTCAGGATGTATTTGATTGTATTTTGATGTATTGTTTTACCATTTGTTCATGAGACATATTTAAAAAATTGGCTTTTTTATATATAATTTAACGTATACATATTAATATTTTCATACGCTTTAAAGTACTCAATAAAAAAAAATCCTATATTAGAAGTAAGAAATTATAGAATACAGATCTTTTTTAATGTATGGCTATCAGTTAAGGTATATGCAACATTTTATAAGTATTTCGATTTTGCAAAAAAAGTGCAAATTCGCAATTTTAGACTTCGCTCCTCAATCTCTCATGCAAAAAATGTTTTAAAAAAGACATTTTTCTGTACTTGTTTCTACAAACAAAGTGCAGGGGAATAAAATTTTACAACCAATGTTTGCAAATTTCTGCGGAAGGTCGCGGCCCGCTTTTAACTACCTATAATAGAAGAATATTTTTAAATCGATATATTTTTTTAAGTTTTTGAGTGGTTTAGAATTTTTAGATATCACAGATCTTAAAAAATACGTTTTTCAAAATGTCAGTCTGCCCGTATGTCCGTAGTGTGGCCTCATTGTATACTCTAAAAATGTATGAAGTTATGCATTGCGATGAACCAAATTTCATTTGGATGTTTTGGCTATGACCACCTGGTCACAGATAAATTCGACATGCTCCGCCCTTTAAGAAAAGATATAGGTGGACGTGCAGTATGCCGAAAAATAGTTTGCCAAAGGATGTACGTCATTACTCAATTTTAAATGTCCTAATACGAGCCAAACAAAAAAATAAGATAGGACAGGGACCGAATTCTTTGAAATTTGCCGTGCATTTTTTTACTGAATGATCTGCCTACGTTTAAGCATTCGAAAATAGCATTTCTTTGTATTATGAATTAAAAAGTGTATTACTAAAAGTTTTCTACTATTTTTGCGAAAGCATGTGGTTGTATTTCGGAAGAATGTATCAGATTTTAGGGTTACATTTTTGGCGTCAGCCTCAGACACTATACTTCATCTCTATTGATTCTTTAACTCTAATCAGCCGGAAGGGGTTGCTGTGATAGAGACTTTTGTGCCCTCTTACTTATTGCATCATTGAAAAGGAATATGAATTGAATTGAATAGTATATTAACCAAACCAAATTTTATATACAATTATCTCTCGTTAATTCAAATTCGTTGGGACCACAAGAAATGTTCGAATTATGGAAAGTATGAGAGTAAAAGATGTTTAAAGGAGTACTATAACAACGGAATTCATATTTTAGTATTTTTTAAATTTATTTCAGCTATTATTAGACTATGACTTAATATTAATTTAAAAGATATAAATACATAAACTAATTAAGGTATTATGAACAAATTCAAGTAAGAAAGAGTGGAGGTATCATTGATGGAGAGACGGCGTATTAAAAAAGAGGACATCAATTCCATGGGATTATATGTATACCAGTTCTGAACAATTCTGACAAAAATGAAAGAAAAAAGGTTATCTCAAGGATATGAAGGCCGTGAGAAAATAGGAGGAAATGAAAAATTGGTCTTCGCTTAAGTTAGAATTAAATGAAATTAAGAGAAAATGAGTTCGAATAAATACAAATTTTTAACGTTAATTTGCCATTAAAAATTTCGAGACTTCCTGTTTAGTTCGAATTAGAAAATCTTTCATTTATCCGATTTCGAATGAATTTCGAATGAATTTTTAAATTTTAAATTATTAAATATTAATTTCGTATGCATACTATTTATTTTTCTGGATAATATATCTTAAAAATATATACTTTATGCAGAAAAAAAAATCTTAATTCCATACCATTTGTGTTGTGATATTCTGAAATAGGCGATGTTTTAGATAGTTTTTACAAACTCACGTGCCCTCTTGAATAACAAATTTCATGAATATTGGCTTCAGGGAATTAGCAAGTGTGATTGAAAGATTGCCTTATATTTTGTAGCAGAAACAACATTTCTATCGTAAAAGCAGAAAGATATCGAAATGATCATTTTATTCTTTTTCACAGAAAATATTTTCATTTAACGCTTTTATTCATACGAGCGCCATATGACGACAGATAAGTATTGCCTTATAAAGAAAAGCATGTATTTTTGGAGATTTGTGGACAGATTTTATCTAGCATGCAGTACAATAATGAAATTATTTTATAATGGGTTCTTATTTATCCCCAAAAATATATTGTTCGATTTTTTTAACAATAATGAAAATTAACTTATGCATGAAAGGGTTAATTTTCAACTGATGAGTTTCTAAATAATATATATGTATATATTTAATATAGGAGGACCAATTACACTGTTTGATAATATAACAAATAATAAATTCAGCTGATCAGTGTATACTAGATGTTAAAAATTTTTTTAATTAAAATTCATGTACTACTTACAACTAAAGTAGAATTGATTTCCTACAGTTTCGAACAATAAAACTTGTTCATCATCAGGGAAACATTAGACGATAAAAACTAACACGTTACACAGTTCACATAATTTATTAATTGATTTTAACTATGTGAACTGTGTAACGTGTTAGTTTTTATCTTCTAATGTTTCCCTGATGATGAACAAGTTTTATGGTTCGAAACTGTAGGAAATCAATTCTAATTTAGTTGTAAGTAGTACATGAATTTTAATTAAAAAAATTTTTAACATCTAGTATACATTGATGAGCTGAATTTATTATTTGTTATGTATATATATATATATATATGCTCTTCAAGATTCTTTCTCTGTTTTTTTTATTATTCGATCAACTCATAACTTTATTTCATTATTAGCAGCATTCATAATTATATAAATGCGTATCACCTATACTCGCTGTTCTGTCCGACCATCTGTCTGTCTGTCTGCAATAGCTATTACTTCAAGAACTTAGTATTTCTGAACCTAATTATAATACAATCGAATCTCCTTTGCCCTATTTGACTACAATTTCCGACTTGTTTAAACAAGTATTAAATAATAATCATAAGGGATGAATGTTCAGAATTGGGATATTAATTATACGTACTTTTTTCAAATATAAATGAATAACATCTTTAACTATTAGAATCTTAAAGAAATAAAAGACACTTTATGTGAAAGGAATTATTAAATATATCGAAATTTGAATTCGGCCAACAAAAGATTTTAGGTTGAAATATTTCGTCAAAAGTCCATCAACTCCCAGGAATGAACATCCGATTGCTTCTCCCAAAATAAAATCTAACTTCAAATCCAATTCAAATCTCTCCTGACGTAAAATTTGAATAAAATTCCATTTTGGAAATCCCATTTGAATATTTTGCATCTAATACAGCAGAAAAATTGAGTTGTGAGTTTCTTTAAAAGCCATTAAAAATATTTAAGCATAATTATTTAATTTTATCGATACAATTACTTTGAGGACCACGATTATTTTAAAAATGACGCTTTTTAACCAAATTTATTTACTAACAATTAAAAAAAATAAAGTCAAGGTTTTTTTTTTTTGGGGGGGGGGATTTAAAAAGTAAATTTTTATTTTCAACAATAAAAATTAAAAGAAAGAAAATATAATAAAAAATCCCATAGCACCGACCTTATTTCAGTTACTAAGTACTGCTTCGGTCACCCTTATAGTAGTAATAGTAACGAATTTCCAATCTCCCTCTATAATGAATATCCCCATAATCTGAACATTTTTGGTCAGACTCGTGAGTGTTCAGAATAGAGAGAATCCACTGTACTTTATAAGGCCAAAAAAAAAAAATCGTTTTTTCATGTTACTTGTGTTGTGGTAATTTGGAATGGGTGATGTTTTAGATAGTTTTGAGAAACTCAAAACTCATGTTCTCCTTTAAATAACAAATTTCATGAATATTGACTTTAGGAAATTTGTAGGTATGATTGAAAGTTTGCTTTATATTTTGAAGCAGAAACAACATTTCTATCATAGAAGTAGAAATATTTAGATATGATAATTTTATTAACACTTTCCAAGAAAGTTGAAAAATGTTATGCTTTCGGTTTGTCCGACCGTCTGGCCGCGCTCTTGCTCTCATAAATATTCACGGATTGCCATGAAAGTGCTTTGAAGTTATTTAAAAAATTAGTCGGTCGAATGTACGAATTTGTCATGCAAATTCTAAACGGAAGATGTTGATTTTTTGCGACATATTTTTATTTTTTTAAACTATTTCAACAATGCAATATTATATGCAGTGAAAAGAATCGTTATTATTCATTTACAGGGCCACACAAAGAATTCTATTACATGATAATTATGCAGGGAATTATTTGCGACACATTTTAATTATGGTAAACGATTTCATGTTTAATAAAATTGATATACGTCACTGTGGCTTAATATAAGATATTTCAAACACAAAACGACGTGCATAGCATTTACGATGATTATGATAGGCACACACAAAATATTTCAAATAGTATATTGTACATAAAGTATTGAATATTATCAATGATGAAATGCAATTTTGATTATGATATGCATTTTTAAGTTTCACTAAGCCACTTCTTAATCGAAAGGCCAACGACAGCCATCGTTGAACCGAAATTAATGTAAACGAAAATAGACTATCTAGATGGCATAGAATTTCAAAATACGTTCAACTGATATGAAATCGTTAGAATACAGACTATTTAAATACGCCCCAACAACGCTCAAAATGGCAATTTGAAAAAAATAATGTGACCATAGGAACCCTAGTGTTGCTAAAGGAAGGTGACCTTCCTACAAATAAATACTTATTAGGACGCATTATAAATATTTTCTCAGGTGCAGATGGTAAGATTAGGGTTGTAGAAGTTAAAACCACAAGGGGAATATTTAAAAGAAGCATTTCAAAAACTGCATTATTGCCACAACAAATCTCAGAGAATTAATTACAAAATGTAAAAAAAGGGGGTTTTGTTACGTATTTTTCCTTTTAGTTTTCTTATTGTTATGTGTTCATAATTGTATTTTTCATTGTTAAAAGAAAATTGTTGTATTGCATCATATTACTTAAGCATTTGTAATGTTAATATTTTGTATTGTATAATTTATTGAAGTTGACCCTCCAGTGTCGGGGGGGGGGGGATGTCAGAGTTATTTGTAATTTATGTTTGGAATCTGGCATCATACTTGTTCGCTAATGTATATAACTATAGAAACGCAAATTGCCTGTGTTTCCTAGTTGTTGTTTGGTTATGCCATAAGGGCAAGCAATGCTTCTCAATATCTTAAAAATAAAGTATGTACAGTTCATTAAAGCATGTGAGTTTATTAATTACTTGAATATGCACCGCCGCTACAGTTAGCAGATTTTCTAAATAGTTCTGCACTGCGTATCCGTGCAAGCAATTAAATTATAATTCTCATAATGTGTTAGTTAAATAAACAGATCAACTTCTGTAGAACTTTAAAAAACATAGTTTGAAAATTCCGAAAACTATCGTCTATAAAACAAGCTCAAAACCACTTGATCGCAAAAAAAAGCAAAAAAGACGTGGGGCTGAATCCGTATATAGTAGAACGTACAATATTATGTATGCTGTATTGACAATGGATATCTAGATACACCCCCTCATATTTTTGCTTCCTTTTGGAAAGAATGGATTTTTTTTTACATTATTATATCGACAATCATTTTTATAATTTTCAAGCTATGTTTTTGATATTTTCATAAACGTTACTCTACAAATTTAACTAAAACCTTATGTAAATTATATTTTGATTGATTTTACGCATGCGCAACTAAAACTTTATTTAGTAAACCTGCTCTTTGTTCACGCAATTTTTTAGTTCTGATTATAAGCTATTGTGTACAATGCTATTTGTCATGTTTTCTGTAAAAAACATTTTTTATATTAAGAATTCTGCAAATTATAAGCATAAAACATGACAAAATTTAGGACTGTTTTTATAAAAATCTCAACTTCTCTACGAATATAAATGCTATCCTTATAAAAATGAACACATTGTATTAAAATAAGCCACATAATCATAATCTACAATTTCAATATTTTAAAATAGTTTAAAAGAAATTGCTTTATTTAAAAAAAAAAAAAAGACGAACTATTATTTTATTATTTTATGAATAGCATCTCTCTGCACTAAGATAAGAGGTCTGCTGGTGAGTTTTTAGCTAAGAATGACGAAAGCCAAAGATTAGCGAACGCATACCATTAATATTTAAAAGAAATAATTTATACCTTGAGCAGCCGAAATTAGATGATAAGATAAGACAGTGTTTTTTATAATCAGGGATGCAAAATTATACCTGCCAGCAGGCCATCTTTCCCCGCTAAATTTATTTTGTAATTTTTCGTCTAAAATTCTTGTAAGAATTCTATTAAATTTTAAGTTAAGAAAACCTTTAAATTTAAGTGGTGAAAAACTGCTCGTTGGTGCCTAATTTTTTTTCACCCCTGTATATAAAGTTCTTGTGTTATCCGACAGGCCACAGTTTAACACCCCTACTCGAAATAATAATTTAAAAGAAATTCCTATATTCAAACACCAACAACAGAATAAGCACTTATCTATATTGCCACATGACAAATGATTCCTTCTATGCTTTATCATCTTTGTTTGTGGTTGGAAAGGAAATATATCAGTTCACTTTTGATAGATTTTTGTGTCTGTTTAGATATTTCGGACGTGATTCTTGGAACCACGTATGGTTGATTTCCCCCAAAAAATGTCGCACTGATTGATGTCATGCTCCCACACATTTCAAGAATTGTCGTTTTCCGATTTCACACAATTTGTTTTGTCCTTTAGGACACAGAATAACATGATTTATATACATAGGAATGTCTGGAAAACTTTCATTTTATAAACTGCGATTAACATCGAATTTGAAAATTACATATTTTTATTTTTATAAAATTGATAAATGCTGTAATTAAACACTCAACTGATCTATATTTTTGAAAAGAGCTTTCAAAATATGTCTATTTTTCATGTCTTTTGCAGAATTTTTAATATTTTATCACCGGTTTTTCAAACCAGAATTTTTTACCTAAATGAATCAGAAAAATGCTAAAATGTACTATAAAATTTCACTGTTGAGAATAATAAATTATGATTGGAGTATGGATGACCGTACGTGGTACGGGCAAATCATGATTGTCAAAAACACGTTGTATGTGTGACGTGGCAGGGAAGCAGTGAAATGCAGCAAAGTGTAAATATGTGTCATGTTATATTGCAATATTATCGTGAACATTGAAATACGACTAGACACAAGTAGTTAAAAAAATTGATCAATATTATACATGACTAGCGGAACCGACAGACGTTGTCCCGGCACTGACTCCAAAAAATCAAATAAATGTACATAAATATAATAATACGCACGATAAATACTACTCTCTTAATTTAATTTCTTATTACAATACGAAATTTTATTTTCACTTTTCAGTAGTTTTTGAAGTCGGTTTAATTTTTTATAGAAAAGTTTATTTTTCTCTTTTTAGTTAAAAGATAACCATTTTCTGAAGTCGATTAATTAAAATTATAATACAGAAAAATTATTGCAAATCGTACACTTATGTCAGGAGTGGGGTTCAAACACACGATCTCTTTTTTCGAGAGCCTGAGCTTAAACCTGGCGCCTATGACTGCTCAGCCATTCCGTCCGCACACTATTCCGAGAACTTGTTCAACACTTTTAATTAGCTAAAAATCACTAACTATTAGTTTTTGCCTAATTACTAAAAAAGGACTGAATCAATTTCGATGAAATATAAATCTAAACCATTCTCGAATAAACTGGAAAACACACACAAAATTTCATTAAATTCGGTCCATTCGTTTAGGAGGAGTTCAGTGACAAACACACCCACAGAAGATTTATATATATAAAGATAAGCACTTTATGCACTACATTTGGTATTTTCAATGTCTTATTTCATACAAAAAATAGCGTTAGAATTGTATATGAAGAAGCCACTTCAAATAATCATAAATATATTTACAAAATACGTAAAACGAATTTTTAAACTATCACAGCTTTACTGAAGAGGTGACGAAGATAACATTTATATAGTTGATGGAAATTAAAAATTTATATTTATTTTAATTTTCAATATTTCCGGCCTGTAAAGAAATTTAAATAAAATGTATGTTTATAACTATGAACATCTATATTTTTATCATCGCACCCTTTAAGTAAAACGGTTAGATTTTTAAATTTCATTTATACCGCACACAGTTTTTAAAACTGCATCTCTAAATTTTATTTCTCAATGCCTTTAAAAACATTTTTTTAGATTAAAATATTCATTTCTTGATTTACCCACAAATTTTGAGTCATTCACAAAGCAATAAATAAATAAATAAATAAATAAATAAATTAATACATTTTCTAGTTTATTTTATCCTCCGAAGACCGGTGCAAAATAAAAGACATATTTTTTTAATATCAGTTTTGTTGAACAAATAAGTATGAAAAATGAGGATTTTAAAGAATTTAATGAAATTTTTTTTATACACTGCACATTTATTAAAATGGATGTTCAGTTAAAGTCACTTTAAAACATTTTAAAAATCACTTAATATGTTAGAAATAACAACATTTAAACAAATATTAAAGCAAAATATAAAGGCAAGTATGAAAATCGGAAAAAATAGTTGAAGTAGTATAAAAAAGGAAACTTACCTGCAGAGTGTCGAGATCCATATTGACTCGCTCATTACGCCACTTTGTAAACAAAGTAGCTACTGTTGCCAAAACCCAAAAGCTGAATGTCAATTTGTTTTTGGCTAGGTATAATGGAGTTTAACGCAACAGAAAGAGAAAGCAAAACATCTATTTTAATGGAATGCTGGTCTGTGACAAACATTAAAAATAAGAGGAATGTTTTTTTCTCTGGTTACTCAGATATTTATCTAAAAAGATTAACAGTAGAAAGACTGGAAATATAAGCCACATTTTATAAAAATACCAGTGTACATGCCCGTCCTAAGACGATGGTTAAACTGTGTTTTACACATAGATTTGAAAAGACTGATAAAAATAACTGACAATATATTTATCAGTCGTTCAAGAGTATCAGTCGTATCAGGAAGCGTTTAGAAGAGCAAGTTTCGGTTAGTACAGTGCTGGTCAGAATTATAAGAACAATTGAAAATTGAACAGAAAAAATTATTTCCGAGTTATATAAAGTGAAATTTATAAATAAAATGCTTTTTTATGCAAGAAATTACTATAGAATGCAAAACTTTAGAAAATGCAAAATATTAATGTTTTATTATTATTAACAAAATATATAATTATAAAAATTGGACAAAATTATAATTACAATGAATGTTTTTGCCTGAAACATATAAATAATTAATAATCTCCCCCTTCTTAATGACTTTTATCAGTCTTGACGCCATAAAGTTTAATAGTTTCTTAAGAACGTTCTTGGAAGTTTATTACCAGGTTTTTTCAATGAAGGACATGAGATCTTTTTTTATATATTGTATACTATTTTTGTATGCTTCGTTTGCCCGAATACCCCACAGATTAGACCTTCTGGTCGACCAGTCAAGTAGATTTACGAGATTAGCATCAAACCAGAATTTTTAAATTTGGGAATCATGTATTGAGATATTACCTTGCGGAAAAAAAAAGTCTCCACTCGTTGTTAACAGTGTTTCTGGTGAAAGATTATCGTCCAATACATCAGCATAACTCTCAGAATTCATTCTACCCTGGAAAAAACCTATTGGAGTAGTTCCACCAGTTGCGAAACTTTCCCTGACTGAACCACCTCCAAATACATGCTTTGATAAAATTCTTTTTCTCTACAGAGATCATACCAGAAGTAGCGAAAACCATCTGGTCTATCCAAATTAAACTTTTCCTCACCGGAAAAGACAATGTCATCGCACTTTTTTTGCCATGGTAATACATTGTTTGGTAATGTTCATCCTCAATCTGTTATGAATTTTTGTAGGAGGTGATCGTGACATATGTTTACAATAGCGAACCATTTTTTTCCTTTTGTAAAACAAATCGAAAAGTTGGAGCACTGCATTCTAGGTTCAATTCACTATTTATTTCTGTTGATGCTTGTTTTTTGGAGCAAACTCGCCTTATTGCCATTCTTTTCACCCGTACAGAAACGAAATATGGCCTGTCTGTATGTCTTTGCCGTACATGTTAACTGGGATTTTTAAGATAATTGTATACAACCGTTCTTGTTCTATTAAGATTTTTTTAATTCTGGCTTACAGAAAGTTCTGAACTTTTAAATGCATCCCTTTCCCTTTGTCAAATTCCGAAAGTTTTGTACCTAACGTCATTACTGAAAAACAAAATATAACAATTCCAAACGCTTACTACGCATTTATATCGTCCAGGAGTTCCATGTGCAAAGCAAAAAACACGCAAATGTCATGTTTTAGAATACACAAAAACAACTGTTCTTATAATTTTTTTCCATGTCAGATGGCTGTATAAATTCATAATACATTTTATGAATATGAATTTTCCGCATATTGCCATAAAAATGAATAAAAATATTCTTAATTTTTCGTTGGTTTCCACCTATTAAATTTGCGCAAGTCTCCGACCAAATGTAGCCAAGATATGGCGATTTTTGCCTTGTCCTTATAATTTCGACCACTACTGTATTCAGCTTAACTTTTTTATCTAACGTTCTATTTCTTTGTATGTTTCCAACTTATTTTATAATGAATTATCTCGTTTGAACTGAAATATATTCATACGGTAACAGTCAGAATGATCGCTCACGGCCGTTGTAGTGTTAACACGTTGACGGACACTTGCGTCTATAGCCGTCAAAGCGAAAATTTTAAGTGTTGAAATTAATGATTGACACCGGGATTTGAAAATAATTGTATTTATAAATAAGAAAAAAGCTAAATTTTACGAATTTAATAAATAGAAGTTTTTTTTACAAACATTCTGGTGCCACTGTGCTCTTTGGGAATTAAACTTTGGGAACTTGTTCTTATTGTCCGTCAATGTGTTAACACAACGTTGAAAACAAAATCAAGGTTCGTACACATCACAGATTCAAAGAATTTTGGGCAATTTTCGTACAAGAAAATTCGTAATGTATTGGTCGATATATGTGAATGAAGAATTTATTTCATTAAATTTGTCGAATTTAATGCTGAAGAAAAATTCTGGTAACATGTCCTTGAAGCGTACGAACAAAGAAATCACACATTTTTTAAATACTGAATTCGTTTATTTAAAAATGTAGAACAAATAAAGTTTTACCTATTTTTGTATTTATTGACCCATCCTAACTGCACTAAGCTACACTTATTTTTTTAGATTTTCACCTATCAGATAATTGCAAACAATATAATAACTATAATTAACTACAAAATCTTCATTTGTTTATTCGCCGTTTTTGACGATAAAATAAACATTAATTTATTTACATAGTTATTTTATTTACATAGTGCAATTTTTTCTCCAAACACGTTATAAAGATTTTTCTTAAAAGAAGAAAAAACTTTTATAAAAATCTACATTTTACATGTCTTAAAAACAATCTCTTTCATCATTTATTATTTATTAATCCAACAGCGCTTAAATCTTCAAACTTAAAAAATATAATATTTTTAATAGCGATGATGAATTTTACATCAAATATTTTCTTTTTAGGTAATTTAATTCTGTTCATGCTTTTCATAATCTCTAAGAATATAGATTTTACATTTGCGAAGTTTTAAAAATATTAAAATATTTATTTATTTTAGTTTTATTTATTTATTAATTTATTCAAGAACATTGACGAAACTGAAATTTGCACACATTGCGTATTCACTTAAAAAGACAGTAGCTGATTGTTTTAATTTATGTCATAGTTCCAGAAGTATTATAATTTTTTATTTATTTCAAACATAAGAAGGGTGTTCATTATTTTAGAAAAACATTACGAAAGCGTAAAATATGATAAATATTGTTTCTCATAAATAAACATGATACAAATATTTTTATAATTAAAAATATATATATATTCTGTAAAATACAATAAAAAAACTTTCTTAATTTATACTTTTTTTTTTGTATTTATTTTTTGTAAAACTAATTTTTACCGTGAGAAAATCAACATTTATGAGCAAAATACATTTCCAAATGACTAAAGCTCCTTATTTTGAATCCTTGATTTTTTTAAAACAGAATATGATGTTCTTTTCAATATTGGCTCTTTATTTCATTTTATTATTTATACATTTTAGCAATTTGTAGTCTTGAAACGTTAAT
The DNA here is from genome assembly GCA_964019185.1 of Maratus speculifer. Lineage (NCBI taxonomy): Eukaryota > Metazoa > Arthropoda > Arachnida > Araneae > Salticidae > Maratus > Maratus speculifer. Next base: position 12,032,173 of record OZ025291.1, on the reverse strand, counting down.
GCATTTTGATGACGAAAAAATATTTATTGCGTTTTTTTATAAGTGTCTTTGTGTTTCATAAGAATATTTTATTATTTAGTATAAACAGAGATATATAAAATCTGCTTCGTCAATAAAAATGTGTTGATTATACTATGTCTTCGCCAGTCGTCATGTTAGTCTCCGGTCTTCAGGGGGCAGTGGATTGTGTCAACATTACGTAATTTGAAGTGATATCTCAGTTCTTGATTCTAAAAAAATAATAATAATTTGGATACATTACTGAACTTTGAACTATTTCTGACATAGAATATTGACTAAAAAATATATCTCCTCATTTGATTTTCGGAAATCATCTGCATTTTTACATTCTTATATCTTCAAAAGAAGAAAGTACTGTAATTGAAATGTTTTTTGACTTCTGGTTGTCTAGATTTGCAAGTTTTAGAGAATGAGAGATTTAGGGAACATGTTTATACAAAATACCGTTCTGTTCGTGTGTCACTATTGTACCATCGAAAAGTATATGAAGTTAGGCATAGAATTGACCATATTTTTTGTGCATGCTTTTAGCTCCATCAAGCGGGTACTCCGATCGAAGGGGTCGCTGTTATAGTGATGTTTAGCCATTTTCTTTTTTGTGCCATCGGAAAGTGTATAAAGTTATACACAGAACTGAATCAAAATGTTTGTACATATTTTTGGCTAAGGGCAGCAGGTTCTCGTTGAATTTAGAAATAGTCTTCCGCTAAAGCGATCTGTGATAGCGATTTTTATATAATTTTACATAATTTCTCGATTTTTCATTGTTCCATTGTCCATTGACGGATCATGCAGCAACGGGAACTCGCATCCTGCAAAGATGGCGTCAACAGAATAAGGGAAAACAATTGATTTTATTAAATATCAAGATCTAGATTAACTTGTTTTTAGCTCGATTAATCGAATTTAAGCAGAAATTTAAGATGAAAATCAAAGTTGGTATAATGTTGAACTAATAATAAAGTATTAACATGTGTACCTAATTTTTGAAATTTTAAAATGCATGAGGTAGAAGAAAGTTGGGGGATTGACACATCTAACTAATTAAAATGTACTTTTCTGCAACGCAAACCTTTCTATAATAAAAGTGTTGTTAATAATGTAATAACTTTTTAATATCAGCTTTAGATTTATTCAGGTCATGACCGTCAAAAAACTTATTTATTTTTTTTAAGTGCAGGGGTTTTTTATGTGTTCTTAAAAATTCAGATCTTTCAGATAATGTACGCCTTCTTTGGTTTATGACACTGAACGAAGGGGAGATTTTATTTCTTTGTCCTTTCCCCCCCATTTTTTTATAAAGATTTATGCATTGTCGAAAAGAAGGACTTTTCATCATGTGGTTTTGGGGAGCATACATTCTTTAGTGCAATGAATTGTTTTGTTTATTTTGTAAAATATATCTTTTGCAAGTAATACGCTAATGCCATAATTCACCAAAATTTGTAAGAATATACTTTAATTTTAGAATTGTATTCAATTTTGAAAATATTTACAAAACATTTGGCACGGTTGGTAGCAATTTAAATTAAATTTTTACCTTTTTCGTAACACTATTACTGAATAGTAAATTTTCCCTATATTTCTTTTCCACTTATTAACTCCTTAACTGATTTGCTTATTTCATCATTTAAAGCTTTTTGACACCATTATTATTTTAAAGAAAATTTTTATACTACTGAAAGGCGGAAATATTTACACTAAATTTTACGAATATTTTATTTAAATAATAGTGGTATGAGTCCGCTATTTTCAATTTATTGAACGGGAAAGAATTTACCAGTTAGAGGTTAAAAGAATTTTTAAGGAAATAATTATTTTTAAAATACTGATAGCAATAATAAAATAGCAATATGAATGCTCAAACTTCGACGTTTTGAGGTTGGTTGGTTGGTTGTATAGGATTTAATGGCGCAAGATCCCTTAAGGGATATGCTGCGCCAAACAAAGACGTAAAAAGGGAGGAAATATAAAGTGAAAGATATCTGGATGGGTTACCCCATCCAGATGTAGTCAAGACACGTGAAAAAAGAAAGCACCTTAATCACAAAACTAGGTAATCAAACAAAGGAAACTGAATGGAGTCTCCATCCAGAAATTAAAAAGACATAAAAGACTTGTTAAACATTTAAACCCTAAATCTCAAAATAGAAACCGGTGTGTTTTAAAAAAGTAAAGAGTGCCTCATGGGGTTTTTCTCCAATGAGGTTTGTCAAAATGGGGACTGAAGATTTAAAATACATTCTATACAGGTGCCGAAGACCGGGACAGTCGGTTAAAATATGATGGATGGTCAAGTAATCAAAATGACAGTGTGGGCACATGGGTGCATCTTCTCGAAGTAACAAATGTCTATGAGTAATTCTGGAATGCCCAATTCTTAGACGAGTTAAAAGAACGTCTGATTTTCTGGGGTAAATAGGAGGCCAGGTTGTGATTTTAGGTTTAACATGATGTAGTTTATTATTGTATTCCATATCCCAAGTTTCTTGCCAGTTGTTGTGAATTAGATGATTTATGAGCAATTTAATATCAGAGAAAGGAATCTTATGATGTAATGGATTAAGAGCATGTTTGGCCGCCTCATCTGCTTTCTCATTACCAGGAATACCCATGTGCCCAGGTACCCAGCAAAATAAGATCTTATAACCTCGTCTTGTTAAGTTATTATAAAAATCAAGGATAGATGAAACACAGGGATGCTTATTAAATGATTTAATTGCGTCAATAGAGCTATTTGAGTCGGTGTATATGATAAAGGATGTATTATGATGATGAGAGATGTGCACCATGGCTCTCTCAATCGCTATCAATTCAGCTGTAAATACCGAAATAGTAGAGTGAAGCCGATAACTTAAAGAAGTGTTTTCGCAAAAAATGCCGCAACCAACAATGTCTCCGTTTTTAGAACCATCTGTATAAATATCAATGTAGCTGCTAAAAGTTTCACGATGAGCAGAAAAAAGTTGTTGGGAAACAGCAGGGGTCAGATTATTCCTATCATATCCTTTAAAAGGGTAGAGAGAGATAATATTAGGAGGCTTCCACGGGGGGAACAGAAACAAAGAGCGTGGACTCACCTCAACATCACTCAAGGAGCTATTTTCAATGGTGTTTCTCACTCTAACTCCAAAGGATGGGACACAAGACGGACGGTGCTGATAAAGCATATCATTGTCAGTATTTAAAATAATGGGATGGAGAGGATGGTCAGGATGTGATAAGAGACGGTAAAATAATTCCAAAGAAAGTTTCTCACGATTATGGAATAATGAAGGTTCATTACATTCAACATAAAGACTAAGAATGGGAGAGGTACGAAATGCACCAGAGCAAACACGGAGTGCGCTATGGTGCACCGTGTCAAGTTTTTTCAGAACAGAGTTACTGGCTGAACCATAGACCTGACAGGCATAATCAATTTTAGAGCGAATAACCGCACGGTATATTTTAAGGAGGGAAGTACGGTCAGCTCCCCAAGAAGTATTTGAAAGTACCTTTATTAAATTTAGCAATTTTTTACATTTTGTCCGTAGTTGTAAAACATGCGGTAGAAAAGTCAGTTTCTTATCAAAATAGAGGCCGAGGTAACGAACACTGTCCACAACAGGGATTTGAGTTGAATCAATAAAAATTTCAGGATCTGGATGCAGATCCCTACGTCTGCAGAAATGCACACAAGAAGTTTTGTCACTAGAAATTATAAAACCATTTTTGTTAGTCCAGCTAAGAATACTTTTAATAGCAATTTGCAGTTGTCTCTCAATAAAACGAATGTCTTGTCCCATACACATAATACGGAAGTCATCGACATAAAGGTCACCTTTTACAGAGGGGGGTAGTTGGTTAAGAATATTATTTATTTTGATAGCAAAGAGGGTGACACTAAGGACACTGCCCTGCGGTACACCCTCTTCTTGTACATAAAAGCTAGAAAGAACTCCCCCAATTCGAACTTGAAAAAGTCGAACTGAGAGGAAATTTTTGATAAAAATAGGAAGGTTCCCACGAAAGTCCATATTAAAAGGTCGCGGAGAATACCATAGCGCCAAGTTCTATCATAGGCTTTCGCCATGTCAAAAAAGACTGACACCAAATGGTTGCGTTTTAGAAAGGCTGTCCGTATTTGATTTTCCAAATGAATTAAATTATCGATAGTAGACCTACCACGTCGAAACCCACTCTGAAAAAAAGCAAGGCAGTTATTAGTTTCTAAAATATGTACGAGGCGGCTATTGACCATTTTTTCAAGAAGTTTGCAAAGGCTGCTAGAAAGTGCGATTGGTCTATAATTATTTGGGTTCATAGCGTCTTTTCCAGGTTTAGGAAAAGGAATAACGATAGCCCTACACCAAGCACGAGGAAACAGGTGTTCCATCCAGATTCTATTGAAAAAAGAGAGGAGGTTGTCAAGAGAGAGGTCAGATAGATGCTTGATCATGATGTAGGTGATACCATCATGTCCAGGGGCAGATAAATGACTGTCTTTCAAACACTTTTTTAGCTCAGATATAATAAAAGGATGATTGTATGAAAATGTGTTATGAGTATCAAAATTAATCCTAATCATTTCAGTTTGTCTTTTATATGTTAAAAAAGGTTCTGGATATGCATCTGATTTTGAAATTGAAGCTAGGGTAGACCCTATTGTCTCAGCTATATTCTTAAGAGATGTGACAGTACGACCGTTATATTTTAAAATGGAAATATGACTTTCAGAATAAATGCCCATACATTTTTTTACTTTTGTCCAGAGTTCTTTACTAGATGTATTGGAGTTGATACTTGAGACATAATCAGTCCAGGAGTCACGCTGGCTTTTGCGTCGCACTTTTCTAGCCTCAGCCCTTGCTTTTTTATATGCAATATAGTTATTGTTACTTGGATATCTTCGAAATAGACCCCAAGCTTTTTGCTGTTTTTTCTTTGCCATTTGGCAGTCGTTATTCCACCATGGTTTTCTGTGTTTATGTGTGGTACAAGTTTTGGGAATGCTAGCATCAGCAGCATTGATAATACAATCAGTTATATTATCAAGTGCTTTGTCGATGTCACCCATTATCATATTATTGGTTATATTTGCTAGTGCAGTAAAAGCTGGCCAATTGGCTCTGTCATATATATACTTTTTGGGATGGTTATTAGAATCTCCAGCTGGAGTAGTCAAAGAGATAAAAGTCGGAAAGTGGTCACTGCCGTGCAGGTCATTTGAGACCCAGAAGTTCCAGAACGGATAGAGAGAAGGGGAACAAATTGTAAGATCTATTGCATGAAAAGTACGGGTTGGTTCGTGAAAGTATGTGTAATCACCGTTATTTAGCAGGCATAAGCCATTGTCAGAGATGAGTTTCTCTATTGTATCACCACGTGGGTTACTGTTAGAATTACCCCACAGTTGACTGTGAGCATTAAAATCTCCCAGGATAATAAAAGGCGTGGGGAGTTGGAAAATAAGATCATTAAGATGTGCTGATTGAATAGTTTGGTTAGGCGGTAAGTATATAGTACAGATTGTAATGAGACATTTTATGTGGACACGGACTGCAACAGCTTGTAAATTAGTGTTTAATGGGAGATGAGAGTGAGGTAAACTGCGAGAGATGAAGAGAGCCACTCCACCCGTGGCTCTATCACTACCTATAAAATCATATCTGTATGTAGCATAATTACGTAGTTTTGTTTTGTCTTTGGGCTTTAAATGAGTTTCTTGCAGAGCTAGGCATAAAGGTTGATGATCAGACAGGAGAATACGGATTTCGTCATGTTTATTGTAATAACCACGGCAGTTCCACGAAATAATATTAGTCATGAAGAAAAATGTTAGATATGTATATCTATGTCATTTGTTTCGGAGGTAGTAGACATGCTACTATCTCCATCGTCTAACTGTTCATCCCGTTCAGGATGAAGGTTTAGAGCATCATCATCCATGTATGTTTCGTCTTGCGTATTTTTCTGTTTTTGATGCGTTTCATTTTTAGATGTTACAGTTTTTTTCTTTTTAGTTTTATTTTCAGGTGCTTCAAGTCTATGGTTAGGTTTTGGAGGTACGGATTTGGTTATATTTTGAGGGGATCTTTTAAGGAATGGATGTTTAGGAATTAGAGTATTTGATGACTTTGGAGAAGCCTTTTGTGGAAAATTGGAAGAAGCAAGATTTAGAGATTTAGTAGAGGTAGATTGTGTTGATCTTGTAGTTTTTCCAGTATTATTAGAGAGGCTGGTTTCTTTTTGCTTTGTTTGGCTTTTTATTTCAGCAGGGGATTCAGTCTGAGTTGCAGTCGTTTTATAATTTTTTTGGTTTATTTTAGATAAAGCAGCAGAATAGGATACACCAACTTTAGGTGTCCTGGATTCGATTATTTTTCTAGCTTCGGGGTATGGTATATTATCTTTAGTGCGCATTGTTTGTATTTCTTTTTCGATTTTCCACTTTTCGCAGGATTTTGAATATGAAGGGTGGTCTTTTTTACAGTAAACACAGCGTGGGGTAGCGTTACATTGAGTACTATCGTGGTCGAGTTCACTGCACCGACCACAGACCAGTTTACCTCGACAATTAGTTTTTGAGTGCCCAAAGCGTTGACACTTAAAACAACGCAATGGATTTGGGATATATGGTCTTACAGAGCATGACAAATATCCAGCTTTTATGTATCTAGGCAAAGTAGGTGTATTAAAAGTAAGTATTATGTGCTTGGTGGGTATCTTGGTTTGATTAGGTGGTATCTGTTCATCCCGACGGTTGATTTGTATCCTCCTAGCTTCAATAACGTTTTGATCTTTTAGGTTTTCTAAGAGTTCAGTTTCAGAGACGTATATAAGGTCGGATTCTGAGATGACTCCACGACATGTATTTAAAGTTCTGTGTGGTGATACAGTGATAGCAATATTAGCAAAGTGTGTACATTTTTTTAAGTTAGTTGCTTGTTGATCATTATATACTTCAATTAACAATTCTCCTTTACGTGTTTTTCTTATAGTTTTTGGTTCTCCGACTAAACCTTGGATGGCTTTATTAATTAAAAAGGGTGAAGTTTTATCAAATGTCCCTTCCTGACGTTGTACCACAAAGAATCTTTCTTGAGTTATGCTTGTATTAGAATTGGTATTTTTACATTCCATATTGGAAGTAAAGTCCTCCACTCTATCTGCCCAAGATTTTTTATGTTCCACATTATCACTTTGATTTGATTCACAGATCATTAAATCATTAATCTCTTTTTGGTGTGGGGCTTCCACTTCGCATGTCTTATCCCTTGAGTTTGTAGCCATAATTGAATTTAGAAATTGGAAACCGCCAGGCATCGGGCCTGGTCACCGACCCTTCTTCTTACCGTTACGTCTGGTGCAGGTCTCAAAAGGGCGAAAACTATTTTCAACAGACCCCCACGTTTTTCGAACATTGGGTTAAACTCGATAGCATCTCCGAAGCTCTAGTTCTTTTCCAGGGAGAATGGGTAGCCGTAGGTAAGCCTTTACAGCTCTGTCCAACCTACAGCCGGCCCTTACGTCGAAAGGCACCAGTCTTCCGGTGTTACTCCTAACCACCACCATGCAAGCATGGCGCCCCCCGTACTCGGAACCGGAGTTCAGAGATGCCCTGCACCCTGGGACTCAAGATCAACCTTAAAAGGAAGATCCGAGTCGATGAGGTTAAAAGAAACCTCAACACCCAGAGTGTCTCACGTGTATAAAAAAAACCACTATTTTATAAAAGTAATTTAAGAGGAAGCTTAAAAAGGTATCTTTTTTGTCTTTATATTTTTTTAATTTTTTTTTTTTTTTTTTTTTTAACAAAAGAACGATAACAAAGTTAGTAGAACACAGAACCATGTAAACAAAAAAGTTAGTATAAATATCAAACATGAACAAGAACAGAGAGGAATAACAAACTGAAAATAGAAGATTAAAAAGTGTGAAACAAAGAGAAAAGGATAGACAACTAAAAAAGAGAAGGAAAAAGGAAAGGAGAAAGGTCGCTCGGGAACCCGGGGTCGCGAAACCCGTAAATACCTAAAGAAGGTATTCCCCTGGGGGATCGATGTTTTGAGATTGCACATTCAACTTGTTTAATTAAACACCTCTGCAAAATTGGAAAAGCTGCTAAACACTGAAATATGTGAAGGAAAAGGGAAACGGAGTTTTCTTGTCCAAAATTTTCAAATTGTCACAAGATATTTTGAAAGAAGAATTTTTTTCTGACAAAATCATAAAATGTCTGTCTTAAATAAATGTAACAATAGTATAGGAATTTCTGGTATGAATCAGAACATTTTAAATAAAGAAAAAAGGGCAGAATTGCCCAATGGTTTTTGCATCTAAACGCGACACTTGCACCCATACATTCCTCTGCAATAAATGATTTTTATAGTATCCTGAACGAATCCTTAAAGTTTGTACCATGAATTTAGAATTGGCCTGCATTGTCAAAACTGCATGTTGCACTTCAAGACAAGAAACAGAGTTTGTCTGATTTTGGTTATAGATGGCATCTAAGCAAATTTTAATTATGTTATTTAAAAATAGACTTTATTTCCAATCTTTTGCTGCCAATAACTGTATTCTAAGATAACCTATCGTCGAGTTAGTAGTGCGAGTTTACCTTTTTTTTCCGCCACGGTTATACATATATTGATCCACATTCGAACATTCCATCCGCCTATTTAAAATTCAATTGTAATTTTTGAGGATGTAATTTATGTTCTGAAATATTTTTTTTAAATAGTACAGTAATCGCTTAACATTCGTGGTTTTGATCCCTTGCTCTCGAGAGGTAACTCCCATTCATCACTAGTCTTGTCAGGAATTCCTCGTAAATCGGAACACCAAGAGTTTTTTTACATCCCTAATATCTTACAAATTACTTCGCCATTTTTTTTATCGCAGATTATTCGGCCATTATGTAAGTCGAAGAAAATTAATTCAAAATACTAGTGTCCAAAACATTTGGAACACCCATTTACGCGAGACACTAGCGGTTAGTGACAAGAGACTCTCGAACGCAAAGGGTCAACATTCACGAGCACTGATTGTTCACGAAATAAAAAGTGCGGAATATTTAAACTCTCGGGAATACTTCGCACCACTTTTTAGAAAGAGATATATTTTACATACACATTAAAAAAAAAACATTTGCAAGAAAAGTATAATACTAAATGTACTTTTTAAAAAATAATGGTGCAAACAGAATTTAAAATTTGTCGCCTGCAGTAGCTACGCAATCCAGATTTTGACACTGGCAGATATTTCCGGGAACTTTACACTCGTGAATATTAAGGGATTATGGTATTTTATGTTTTCTTAACGAAAATATCTTTTTTTAATTCAGATACAAGAACAATTCAAGTAAATAAACATCGAGGAAAGAACATTCCTATGAATATTTTATTGCATCTGATTTCTTTTAAGCTGTTTCTTAATCGAAGGTGTTTCTAGGATCGTGGATTTAACTTGTAGTAAGTTATTTTCGCAGATTTATCCCTGTGATTTGTTTCAGATTACAATCTGAAAGGCAATTTGGAAGATGCCGTATTTAAAGGTTCTGTCATTTTGATTTAGAGAGTGTTAAGTTTCCAGCAATACTTTCTAAAGACTTAATATTGTAACAGTAGAATAAGATGTAAATGAAAATCTTAAGATCAATCACTAGCAAAAATTCATTGAATTTACATTTTTGAAAAAAGAACTTGTTATATAATTGGTTTCACAATTTAGAAATTGCATGAAAATATTTTATAAATAAAATTCATGCAAAATCCAACGATATTTATTCATTAAAGCAAAAGTACAAATATTGTATAAAGGTATCCAGAATAATATTCAGATTTCATTTTATAATGAAAAGTGAAATTTTTTAGAGGATTATATTAGCAGAGTTGCCAGCTACTACGCCTGTTTAAATCATATAAACATGTTTGAAATCACAATTTTATTTTAGTAAAATGTAAGCCAAATACATTTAACGCTATGTTTTACATTACATATTGTCAATAATTTAGTAAAATTTCTGTTTCTAATATGTTTATTTGACTTTAAATATGTGTAGTAGTTGGCAGCCATGTACATGTCTTATTTAGGAAGAGGTAATTCATTAAAAAAAACTGTCATGCCCGGGAAAATATTTATGATCTGCCACAATTTATCGCAAAAATCGTCTATAAGAAATATGTTTTCGACCAATAATTGTAACTATTACCAGCTGATCCGCCCACCGCGGTGTTTCCCCCGCGCACCCGCTCAATTTGTGAAGAATCGGCAAGAAAGGCAACAGCAACAACAAAAAATGATGTTTAAAGCAGCGGTTTTTCTTTTTGCAACCCCCAGATGATGGTGACACCGACATAAAGAAGAGCCTGCCTCTGTTAGAGCACAAGGGCGTCATTATTATTTTTTAAATTGGTTTAGTATTTTCTAAGATAACGTAGAAATTGCAATTTAGAGCGTTTTTTAGAATGCTTTTCGCATTATTTCACCCCGTTTAAATTTCGATTTTTCTTCATAAATATTCTTTTAGGTCATTTATATGTGATAAGTAATTTAAATGCCAAACTGTATGTTTGTAGGACCTGCAGTAACATAAAAGTCACTTTCGAATGTTTTTTACTCCTATATCCTCTTTGTGGTAGTGACACCAACATGAAATGACCTTAGGAGCAAGGATTGCCATCATAATTTTGACGTCATTTTTTAATCCGTTTTTTACTTCCTGAGATTGTTTAAAAACCGCAATTTTGAACACTTTTCGCGTTATCTTCACCTTTTTTTAAATTTCGTATTTTTTAGGTTCTAAGAAATAATTTATATCTTATTTGTAACAACCATGCTAAATTTCATATTTTTGGGCCTTTCAGTAACACAATATCCACATCTTTAGAGCATTTTTTGCTCTTTTACTTCTTTTGAGTTAGTGGCATCGACATATGATGTAGCCTATCTATGAACAGAGGCGAGCACTATCATTTTTGTACCATTATTTTTGAAATCGGTTTCGTAGTTCTAGAAATTACCAGCAGCAAATAAAATAAACTTTACCTCATTAATATCGATGTAAATAGATTACAGATAAAAAGACAAATATATGGAATTTTGGAAAAACAATTACGGCAATTCTGTTTTAAAGAATCCTAAAAGTATTACACATGAAACTGAAAGAAACTTTTCACTTTTCATATAAACAAAAAAAGGAGAAACTTTTCTTTTTCAAATCGCATGATAAATTATGTATTCTTAAATTATTTATAATGATAAATTATTTATTCTTAAAGGTTCCCCACATTTCTTGTTTTAACATTTTTTCTTCTCGGATGGCAGAGAAATAGATCAGTTCTTTCTGGGAAATATTTACGTTTGTTTATATTCCTTGGACGTGATTTTTCGAATGTACTTGTGCTTAATTTGACCCTAGAGTTGTCTCTGATTGATGTCATGTTCTGAATATCTCTGATGTTTTTCCCTTTTTTGGATTTGAACAACATATTGGCGCATGTAGTTTGCTTCTTAGAAACCACAAACCTCTGTTATTTCCATATTGTGCAAAAGGTATTATATATGATTCTTATCGTCAAAGACGACAGGAAACGTGTCAAATTATAAAAATGCAGAACTTAAAATTTCTTTAAAAGCTGTATAATGTTTTGTTTGCATTATTTTAGCTGTTAACTTGTACGGATTTTTATCACTTCTAAAATCAAAATGAATTTTTAGTCATGTTTCATCGTTGGAAATCATTAGATTTCTACTATTGTTTTCGGTAAATTTTTTTATTAAATTTCAGTCGTACGAAAAATCCTTAGAAGTAAGCAGCTATACATTATCCAACATATTTAGTCCTGTTATTATTATGCAAAAATCTCATGTTAATAAAAAATGAAAATTGTCAAAGCTACATACAAATCAAACAACCGATTTTTTATTATTATTAAAAAATTATACAGTGGCGGTCAAAAGTTTCCGCTCACTTAGTTTCTTTAATTTATTTACCAGAAGGTTTCAGCAGAGAAAAAGCACAGTTGCTTCGAAAGTTAGGAATATGTGAATGACCTCTGACCACGTGATCATTTTGATTGGATACTAAAGACGCTTCATGCAAAATGGTAGAATTCTAACTTCGCATGTGTAAAAGCTTCCGGCCACTCATCATTCCTTAGTTTTTTCTATCGATAAAGTGTTTTTTGGTCGTGTTCGTGAATGGATCAATCTGAATAGCATAGTTTAATGTCAAAATTGAAAAGTTCTACAATTATTGCAAATGAATCGTAAATGATATCGTAAATGAGTTATTAGTTTGATGCTAAAAGGCCAATCTTCTCGAGACATTGCGGCAAAGTTATCAATCGGTATAATCGACTGTAAACGATATTTAAAAATTATATAAAGATGGTCATGGCCTTCGAGACTTTCTGAGATCTGAGAACCCCGGAAAAGGACTATATTCTTCTAAACAGAATTGTTAGGAGAAAAACATTTGATGACCCACATAAACATTTTGTTGTAATTTCCCCTGATATACGGAATGAAAATATTGCTGAAATAAGTCAGTCTACCGTGTAAAGATGCTGACGTAATGCGGAACTTTATGGAAGCGTCGTTGTTCAAAAATTTTTCATAGGTAAAAAAAAAAAAATCAACTTACCCAACTGGCGTTTTCCGAAAACCATAAAGTCTGGTCAAGTGAAAACTGGACAAAAATACTATTTTTCCATCAATCGAATTTCAAACTTTTTGGGGATGATGGTAAACACTACTTAACTACAAAAGATATGATTTGACTATGTCATTCCTACAATGAAGTATGGCGGAGGACACGTTATGCTGTGGGGAGTATTTTCTTCAAAAAGTGAGATCAATAGAAAATCTTAGGGAAGAAGTTGGTAAACGTGTGTGGAGCTATAAATAATGCAGCTCAGCCGAAATTTCCAAAAAATTGCAAGAATGTGGAAAAAACGTACCATTGATGATATTTGACCGCTGATTGTATGAATATTACGTTATTGCGCCTCAGTACTTATTACTGACAGTATAGTGATAAAATACTAGTAAATTTTGTTGATCACTGTAATTTTCTGTTACAATACCATTTTTTTCCCCAAACTTGTGAAGGTGGCCGGAAACTTCTGAGAACATGCGTTTTCCTTTGTACTTAATTTTGCCAACTCTATTTATTGATATTTATATGCTATTGCATAAATAAGTTTCTAACTATTAAGTCAATAAAATGTATAAATATCTCTTTGAAATTCCTCTTCATATGGGAATACTTACAAATTAAATAAAAATTTTTTGCTGGCCGAAAATTTTTGATCGCCACTGTACTTCAAGCCAGAAATTCATCTAATAAATGAAATTAGTTAAATTAGAAAAGATTACCATGTAGAGGCAAGACATATTTAACTATATCAATTTAATCACACTTAATTTAATCAATATACATTATTTTCAAAAACCAACATTTTTTTTCTTTTTTCTTCAAAACATTTCATACACTTTTTTTTTAATCCTATTAAATATGATATTCTTTTAAATTCTATTCTCTTTTCTTGTAGCTTTCAAAACTATAATTTTAAGTTATTTCGTGGAAAATATTTTCGAAGCTTAAAATAACTTGCGAATTTCTTAGAAGCACTTTTTTGTTTGGTGATTTTCTTTTTTTTCAACATAATGACAATTTATTTTGGAAAACAGAGGAGTTTAACTTTTACATTATAAACAAATTAAAAAAACTATTAAGCACGCAATTTTTAATATTCCCAGGGAAAAAATGTGTAAGATATCTAAGATTAGTAAATATGTTTTAATTTTCGATTAAATTATTTTAATAAAATATTTTAAGAATGATTTTTTTAGGAAATCTTTTTGAAAAATTTTCTAATTAGGAAAACGTTTCACAAAGATTTTTTTGAATTTCCATTTTTTTCAACAAACTATTATAAATGTTTATTAAAATTCTATTTATAAAAATATGACATATAAAAAATCATTTAAGCATTTATAAAAGATTTATATAAGCATAACTTATTTATTATTAAATTATGGATCTTAAACTAAAAAACTGTTTTGTTTATTAAAACTGGAGAATAGATAGAACTATACCACTTTTGAAAAGATTTTTCTTTGTGATTGATTTCTGTTTAAAATGTATAGGGTAACACCCCCAGTAATTGGCATGCACCAGTGATTGGCACATTTTACAAACATGTCCTAAAAACAGATTTATATCCAGTCTTTTAAAAATTCAAGACCATATATCAGTTATATGCTCATTTACATTAAAGATTATAACTTTGATTTATTTTACAAGATGACAATAGAGCCTAGGAAAGAAAAACAAATCTGGCTTGTTTCAAATTAGCCATTTTGTTGCAAATTCTTGTTCTTTGGCTTAAGGAAGGAATGCTTTTCAATTCATTATTATCTGATTTATAATATATTTTAAATTTTAATTGGCAACAGTTTTGTTTAGTTAAAAAGGGTTACTTTAATTGTGTAAAAGTATTTTCGACACAAATATTTGGATTTCTGAATTAATGGTAGTTGCCAATTAATGGTGCTTCAATTTTGCTAGTTCCGAGTAATTGGCACCTATTCCAATTACAAGGAATTCGCAAGGAATTTGAGATTAAATCATTTATTTTGGAAGTACTTTTAAAATTATAGACTAATTTTGTTTATCATTTGTTTTTATTTGAAAATATAAATTTTATCAGTAATTGGAATCCATTAAAGCTTCATATGACAATTACTGGGGACAGCATGAAAATTACTGGGTATTAATGTAAGTATATTGTATTGTTTTAAAATGTTCACATTTCAGATTAATATGCTGATTTCTTACTCTCAAAAACCTGAAATTTGGCATCTTCATCTACAGTAAATTAATTTAAAGCGATTAAACCCAATGCAAAATGTAAAGTTTTTTAAAAATATAAATATATGCCAATTACTGGATCACAAGGTGTCATACATTGGTGCTCTAGGTGCCAATTACTGGTGATTTCAGCAACTTTTTATAAATATATTTTTATAAAAATACTTTTTCAATTTTTTTTGCTTTTAGTCGTCAAAATAGATGCACAGATATGCATTCTTTGATTTAAAAATATTTCCAAGCAAATAGCTTATTTCTTTGTAATGAAAATTTAAGTAAGTTTAACGACAAATTCTTAATGTGCCAATTACTGGGGATGTTACCCTATTCTAATGTATTTAGTATTTAAGGGATTTATTTAGCATTCAGTATTGAAGGGTTGTTATATGTTTTAGTTAAAATAACGTTTAAAACGAATATTTAAAATGAATTCGACATTTCTTTTTTCACTTAATCACAAAAATGCAACTTATTATATTACTTTTAAAAATAATTTTTAAAAATATGCTTTACAAATGAAAAAAAAGAAAAAAACGAATAAAAACATAATAAAATACATTACGAAAATTATTCTTTACCAGTTAAAAAGAGAAAAATCATTTTATGAATCAATATAGATTCTCTTTAAACTCACCTTATCGTTAAACGAAATGTTAACAGTTTAAATAATCACCATTTTCTGAATTTTATCAGTTTATATCAATTTTACATTTGTAGAATTATAAAATCTTAAGAGAAATTTATAATTTATTTTGCAAATCTTGTCTTATGTTCAAAAAAGATAACAAAGTATCTCTTTTTATAAAATGTAATTAAGTTTTGCAAAGATATGTGAATATATTTTTTCGGTTAAAATAATATTTTTAAAGGTAGAATTTATGATTAGATTTAACTTTTCTAGCACTGAAGTCGAACTCATTATATGCAAAATATCTTTTTTTTTTCAATTTTGGTTAAAAACGGTGTGAAAGTTTTTTTTTTCTTTACAAAACAGATTTCCTAAGCGAATAGTAATTCTTTTGCTGCTTAATTTATGTTAAGGAGTAAAGAGAAAATACGTTTAAGACTAACTTTAAAATACTATGTCAAAATTATTATAAATAATAATTGTGGAAAATTCTAATTCTTACAGTTTTTATTACATTTCATTTCAAATGATTGTTATAGAAAAATAAAAATATTTCATCTTTTATCTGTCATAAAATTCTGGATCTTTACCAACGCGTAGTGCGTGAACATTATTGCAATAATCATTTTTACAGTGCATAATATTAGCCCTTTAACGGTAGAATTAAATTACGGTTTAAAAATTCAAATTGATTTTTAACATCACTTTTTTGGAAAAGAAATATTTACCTTATTTAATGACAAGTAAAATGATACCAGAATAAAGCCAATTACACTATTTTACTAACCTGGTGGGAATCAAAAAATTCTGAATACAAGCCGTGAAGCTTGCAGCCTGTTAATATCACGGGAGTGAGAAATAGGGGTTTAATAAACAGTAGTCTATTTTGCACAAAACACGATAACTAAAATGTATTACAAAATGGCTAGCGGTCAGAGAAAAAAACAGTAAAAAATGCATTAAATCCCAGCATTTTGTAAAAAAGAATTTCGCCTTTTTTTAAATATCTTTATGTTACTGGTAGTATTTTCTGTAAGAAAATACTGGTAGCTTCCTATTTTTTGACAGTGTTTTTCCTTGATTATTCACCATCCTGTTATAGATTATCTCTTGACGTGATTATGGAACTGTTAGTACTTAACCACTTAATCTTCGCGCCCGATACTTTCACGGGCTGCAAGCTTCACGGCTTTTTATTCAGAATTGTTTGATTCCCACCGGTTTTATAAAATAGTGTAATTGGTTTTATTCTGGTATCATTTTACTTGTTATCAAATAAGAGGAATATTTATTTAAAAAAAAGTGCTGGAAATAATGAATTTGAATTTTTAAGCCGTAATTTAATGCAACCATTAAGCAGTTAAATATAGGTTAAGATGCGGAGGAAACACCAATCTGTGTATGCATGTAAACACTGAGGAGCAACATTTCGCTTTAATCAGAATGTAATATTTTTGTTAAAAACGAATTCGGCGAAATTCTAACTGTTATAAATTAAACCCTTTAAAGCCCAAGATAGCATTCATGCTTCACCCATATTTTCAATTTAGTTGATATTTTAATTCAGATATTAAAAATTTGTACCAGAAGTTTAAAATAGCAATAATTGCTTTTTTTTTTATAACAGACATTCGATAATTAAGTAGAGCTAAATTTATTATTGAAATATTCTTGTAGGATTTCAGATTTTCTGAATTACGGAATTTCTAGAGCACGTTCTAACATAGGAATTAGAACCAGGGATCATATTCATCAAGGGATCCAGAAGATTTTAAAATGGTGGCAATCAAACAAATCTGATTAAAAGCCACGAAGCTTGCAGACCGTGAATGTATCGGGCGAGACGATTAAGTGGTTAATGTACTGATAAATGAACATGATTCAAAAATTTAATTTAAATTTAATTTCACAATCACAAATATTAATATTTTTTTTATTGCCAATTCAACTGATGCGAACTCCTGCCATAGTACGATTAACAAAGTATATGCAGATTTGACAGCTTCGAAAAAACTACAAATATAGTAAAAACGTCTTGTTGTTGTCAATCTATATTATAAAGACCAATCGTATCTGTGCGTAACGCATACATCATTTTGCGAATGGCAACACTTTGAAATTTGAAATGAAATCTGAGTTTTGCAATTTTCTACTGAGAATTTTTAAAGTCCTAAACATCACACATTTTCAATTTTTACACCGTCGTACAGCAAAAAAAACGTACTTTTAAATGCAATTTATTTGAAAAGTGTATCTTAATTTATTTTTGAAATATTTATTTTTTGGTAGTTTTTAATACCCACATTCTAATCATGGCAACAGGATCCATTTCTATTAAATTCAAATGAAAAAGGGAAAAGTGATTACTGTATCTTTATGTTGCCATTTTCTTATTAAAAGAGAAAAAAAAAATAAATATTAATACGTGCTGTGTCAAGAATATCGTAAGTTATGATACCCTGTGAATTTTGTTTTCATTTATAAAATTCGATTTACACTTAGAAGTACATAATTAATTTATTATCTGTTTCATCTAATAGCATCCAGACAGCAAGTTTTGAGTCAAAATGATCAAATTAAATTGCCGATTTTTTAAAAAAGGCGAATACAGATATGAAAGGTGCATTTGGATATTTTGATACGGTGAAAATTATGACGGAATTAGATTTCACGGGGGGAAATTCTATGATTGAGTAAAAATGCATTTTATTTTGCCCCTTTTTTTTTTTTTTTTTTTTTTTTTTTTAATACTAGCATAAGAGTTTTAATTGATAACTTTATCATAATAAGAAAACTTTATTACTTTTTACTGCTTACATGTACGATTATAGATTAATTTTAACAGTTTTAACAGTACTTTGTTAAATTTGAGGTAAATATCAATTGTTGAAGAGTTAGACTTACCAATACATGGTGCATTTTTCATTGCAAATAATTTTTAGGTTTACTATAAATCAATGAAACAGTTCCTTCTAAAATATTTTTTTCATCGAAATTCGATGGATTCTACCTTGTATTTACAAAATCAGAATAAATTTTAAAAGTTAAGTAGTGGATTTGCAAAAACGATAAAATAATGCAGAAATCTTAAATGTTTTGACTGTTTTACATGTTATCGAATCTCAAGAATTTTTTATTATGTAGTGCTGACAGACAGTTGAATGTCTCCCCAGATGCTCAGAAATTTCCTATTTGTCAGTGATGCATTTGAGAAAAGGTCCCCAAATCACTTTCTATTCAAAAAGATAAATTGTGAATTTTATATTTTTCTTTATAAAAAATATTTTATTAAAACGCTAAGCACTGAAATTTTTCTTGAACACATTGCATGTTATGAGACGAAAAAACAGGCGCATATTATTCTGTGTTTTAAATTACGGGTGGCAAATTGTAATGTGCCAAAAATCACTAAAATCTTATAGCACTATTTACTTTATCTTATCATCGAATCTCTGAAATCCATAAAGTCTACTATATCTTAAAAAAAAAAAAAAAAAAAAAAAAAAAAAATAGTGGTATCGGATGCCACTTGGTTGCCCCCCCCCCCCCCTGTTTAAATTTATTGAACTGTTAAAAAAGGAGAATTGGCATTTCTTTAAAATAGTGACATTTCGACTGTAACCGCTTTAGCCGGGGGTTTATTACCACTGTGGCAAACTTCTACCTGAAATTTATGCAAAAGCTCTCTTTATTTAAGCGCCTCCTCAATGGAAAATTTCAATCGAAAATAATGGTAAAAACTTAACATACTTAATAGTAACAATTACTTCGGTGGTAATAGAGTCGAGTCTCTATATAACGAAATCCATCGTTCAGAGAAAAAATTCCTTATATAGAAAAATTCTTTGAATAGAAAACGGCAACAATTTTTCATTTAATGTTTAAATTCTGAAACAGAATTGTTTTTGAGATGTTTAATTAAGTTTTTAAAATATTTAACGGAATTTCTTTCAGAATCTCAAACATCTTTGCCACTTCCTTTTTTTCTCCAGTGTCTTATTGATTATTTTCAAAATTATTTTTTTATCAGAGAGTTGTGTTTAAAACTAGAAGCGATTTTATCCAAATAGAGTATAATATAACACCAGCAAAGATGATATTTAGTAACAATTCTTCATTCAAATGATCTCTCACAACAAAAAATGCTCCGAGTCGCCACAAATAATAAACATCCTCTATAAACTCTAAAAGTAATGAGAGTTAATGTAGGTAGATGAAAACCTGCTGAAAAACGACCTTTTCTGCAATTCCAACTTATTCCTGCCTTACTATCCAAACCAAGAAACAAACAACATTTTAAAGACAATAATGAAATAGTTCTATCTTTTAGGATGCTTTGTGATAATTGCAAATCGCCCCATTAGCAAGCAAATGTTTCAATCTTTTCCAATAATGCATGCTCATCTTGGCTAAAACAAAGTGTAACTTTACAAAAAAAACTTTTTCTTGGGGTGGGAGAGTTGAATGCCTTAATTTGGACATGAGGAATAAGGTAGAGGAATGTAGCTATGAAATTTACACCAGAAATCAATAAAAAAATATTATTCTACAAATAATTTGAAGTGTTTTCTTAACTTATGATAGAACATTTTCGAAAAAAAATTCGTTAAATAGAGATATATATTTCGTTATATGGAGATTATTTTTAACATTAGAAACGCCGGGTATTTTACTCAAATTTCATAAAAAGGGTTTCTCACCAGAATTTTAATTTTAAATTATTTAAATTACTTAATTAGTTTATTTTTCTGCTGCACACTTTTAACATATCTTATGAAGAAAATTCTGGTTCGAATCGATTATTATCAATCTGGCAGGGGTCATTTTGACCCCTAATGGCGGTTCTAGTGTTAATGTAATCATGAAAAAAATTAACCGTTCCTATAAAAAACTTTCGTTAAATAGAGAAATTCGTTGGATGAAGTTTCGTTATAGAGGGACTCGACTGCATTTACAACTTTTCATGAAATTTTATGGAAAAAAGTTATATAACTACCAAGTGACAACCAAGACAACCTACTGTTTGTGTCAGGGAAAAGATTATAATACCTGAGCAAACTGACCCAAGTAAAAAAAAAAGAATTATTTTACCATATTTGTGGGCAAAATATTTTATTTAAATATTTGCATGTTTTTAATTGTTGCAAAATTATAAAATTCTTTAATAAATGAAATTATATTTTCAAGTTGTTGCAGAGTTTGAATGAAATAAATAATTTCATTTTAATAATTCATGTTAATACAATTTGTAAAATACGTTTTTTTTTTTTTTTTTTTTTTGTATCATTGTGACACAAAATATAATAATCGCAAATGAAATATTATTGTCTTTTATCTTTCTACGGCAATTTATAAAAAAAAAAAACTCTCTTAAATTGCAAAAACATAAAAATTTTTCAAACATTTTTGGCGAAAATTCTAGTATTGTGACCATCTTTTATTGTGTTGGAATTTTAACTTTTATCCAATTTAACGAATAATTTAGTAAGTTAGTCATACATTACTTATATATTCATGCTCGTCTTGTTTAAAAAAGTATTTATTTTATTTTAGTTTTTGTAGTAAAACTTAATAAATCTATAAAATTATTTTATCTGAAAAAAGTCCTTTAATATGTTCATTTTATTCTAA
Source organism: Maratus speculifer (assembly GCA_964019185.1). NCBI lineage: Eukaryota > Metazoa > Arthropoda > Arachnida > Araneae > Salticidae > Maratus > Maratus speculifer. The sequence continues at coordinate 12,011,027 of OZ025291.1, read as the reverse complement.
AAAAAGTAAAATATTTTACTAAATTCCATATTTTAAAATGGAAAAAAAATTCTTCTTGTTTAAAAATGTGCCGTTAGTCTCAAGAAATAATACTTATAATCCTTACTAATCATAACACGAAGAACATAAATATGTTAATTATCTCATATATTTGTTGTTTTAACAGCTGCTATTTTTTAATTTCTAAAAAAATATTAATTTCCTTGGAGATTAAACAATAAATTTAAAAAATCTCTTCTATGCAAGTGAAGACAGTTTAATCTCCTTATTATATTTAAACTGTTAACGAGTTCACGCAAGAATAAAATATAATTTTTAATGTTTTATAAGGGTAATATGGAACTATTATACACGTTGGGTTTGTATTTTCATTTAAATTTTAGCTTTGATTAAACTTTTTTAAAAATAATAAATTTATAGAAATTAGTTGAAAAAAAATCTCTCTTTTTTATCCTTAACTAATTGTAAATTTAACATAAATTTAATGTAATTTAATGTTCATATTCTTAAACTAATAGTTAACCCCTTGAGGGGCTGTGGTTTCATAGATATACCACTTAATTTTAATTCCCAAACGCCACATTCGCTCCGGAATTTTGTTAAAGGAAATTACGGTTTATTGAATGCGTGAAGTATAGCGTTTTCTTATTTACAAATAAAGTTGTTTTCGAATTCCGGTGTCAGTCATTAATTTCAATACTTAGGCAATGAATTTGCCCTGCCCCGCAAAGGGTTAAATAAAAATTGTTTTTGGATTTTTATTATGTTTCAAGTTAAAATATTTTTGAGCTGAATGTGTAACATTTGCATTAATACATGCTAAATATTTTTTTTAATAAAAGCGAGTAAATCGATGATACGTATCACTAAAGTCTAATGCGCCCTCTATCGGCATTTTTTGAAAATTATCTTTATAATTTATTTTTAAGGAAATACCGACATAAAGAATAGTTTTAGTTAAAACCGCAAATCAATGAACCAATTTTTCCGTTTTTTATAATCATTTGAAATTTGAACCCTCTGAACACAGTTCAGTTTGTACTACTTAACCACTCCCACTTTCAGATTTTGAGCTCAAAATTTAAGTTTGAGTCTAAGCTTACGAAAACATTTAATGAGATGCAAAAAATACCGGCAAAAAATAGTTGTTCGTTAATCCAAAGTCTAATGCGCCCTCTATCGGCATTTTTTTAAAATTTATCTTTATAATTTAATTTCAAGAAAATGCCGACACAAATAATAATTTTATTGAAAACCGCAAATCAATCGACCGATTTTTCCGTTTTTTATGTTTATTTGAAATTTTGGTCCCTAAACTTTAATGGCGGCTATCTCCTTTGGAAAAAGTTTGGAACCCTTGATCTACTGTTTAATATTGTTTGCCTTGATGTGCACTATCACCCCTCTTTTATTGTAAAAAAAATTGGAAACACCCTGTATATATATATATATATATCATTTGAAGGAGTTCTTTAACATCATCCTGTTCTACCGTTTTTAATCTTGTTACTATGATTCATTTTTATCTTCTTTTTCAATTTATTAAAAATTTATGTGTATTGGTAACCCATGGTTCTTACGGGTCCTGGAATTTAATGACCAGAAAATTCTTTGGTACGAATATCTTCTTACAGATAATCTATAATAAAAAAAGACAAAATTCTTTTGAGCTATATTTATTTTTTATTAAAGAAATACTGGTATCCCACATGAAAAATAACGGTATCCGTAGGAACCATGTAACCCCAAATTAGTATTATTTTGATTTTTCATGGTTGATGCAAAGATTATACCACACACTTTATTTCTAATCCCAAAGTATTTGGGGTCTGACGAATCCACTTTTGTTCTACGAATTTCGATGGTATCTTTTTAATTCCTTTTTTTTTTTCATGCTTAAATTATGTATATTTTATCACAAATAATTGTATGACATATATATATATATATATATATATATATATTTGCTTATGTGTATGTATGTGTGTGTGCATTCAACTCTCCTATTGATTAAGTTTTATTCAATTAAACACAATTTGCACGCATTCTAAAAAGCGATCAACAATCAATTTTCAAATGCATTAAAAACGTTAGCTTTTGGCGGGGAAAAGTGCTGCTTGAAAATCACGTGACGTTTTCATCTTTTCATCCCAAATATTCAAAAGCATTTTATTATTTTATGGACTGTTTTTTGTATTTCCGCCACTAAATTTGAGTGATCATCTACTGCATACATGAGTAGTTTAATTAGTATATTTTTCAAAATATTCCGAGTATGCCCAGTAAGCGGATTTTCCTTGTAAGTAATGATCGTTCTGAAAAAAATAAAATTAAAACATGCAGTAGTTATGTAAATTATGTGTTATCTTAACAAAAAACAACAAAAAATGTCTGGGTTTTTTAATTAACATATTTATGATATTTTTTTATTTTGTTAATCGCTTCTTTTTTTTTATTTGTTGTTTATTTAACTACTGCTGAAAGTACAAAAATGTGTTGAAAGAACTTCAATATTTTCTAGTAAAAAAGTACACTTATGTCAGCCATTTCACGATACATTTAGCAACATTTACTATCATTACTTTATTTTTGTTTCATTTCTGTAATTTAGAGAGTAATTTTTTTAAATTACTATTTGGAAATTATTCTGAAAGCTCTTAACAATAGAAACAATAGTTACAGAACAAAACCATTCTTAATAAAATATTTATTATTTCACTAACTGTCTTATAAGAGTATACAAAAAGCGAAATTGCGCATTATATTTCCATATTTCGTGTAATTTCGGAAACTTATAATAACTATAATAAGTTAGAAAAGGTTGTTTATGAAAAAAAATGGCAATATAAATCATCGTTTTACTGCCTTACATTCAATATTCATTGCTCCCATATATGCTATTATCGTAAAGTAGCTTACATCATACTTTGTGTTTTACTCTCTTATAACCATAAAAAGAAATTGTTTCGAAAGGCACTTCAAAATGTGACCTTTTAAAAGCTATGTCTCATAAAGTTTTTTCTATTTCATACTATAATTGTTTTAAATGTAAATGTTACAAAAATGTATTTTTCTATCGAAAAATATATTATGAAATTTGAAATTCTATCGATATTTTAAATTTAAAAAATCATAAAGTGAAGTTAACACCTAGTATCTACAGTGTAAATATACACAAATTTAACTTTCTGCGTCAGGGAGAGAGAGACTATATCAGCCCCCCACCTCCTACATTTTCTTGCCCCCCCCCTCTATTATTCAATTCTAGCTATGGCCCTGTATCAATTATATAACTTTAAAAAAGTAATATTTAATCAAATATATAATACATATTGAAGGTATCATATACTATGAATGTTTATACATGTATTTAATATAGGTCATTTTATTACTTTTTCCCGTTCACACGTTACTTGATATTTTACTACTTTGTTCATATGTTGCAATATCAATATATCGAAAACATATCCTGATATAAAAATGCCAATTTATCATGATACTTAATTCTAGATATCACCCAGCGCTAGTACCAACCATTAACGTTCGTACCATGAATTTAGAAACACCCTGTAGAAATGTAATGCGGTACAGCATATAAACAAAGTTTTTTCTTCAGAACAACATTTTCAAAATTGGTGTAAGCTCAAAAAAACTTCATGTTTTGGAGTCAGGGTTCGTAGTTTGGACTGCATTATCATTCATAAGTTTTGAGTTTATACGAGATATAAATAACAGTGTTTTACAATTCGATAAGAAGCATTTACCGAACACTTAAAATAAAAAATCTTCTTCCAAAATTTATGGTATAGATTCAAAATTTCGGATTAACCACTTTCCGACGGGACCTTTCTACGGAATTTTTAGTGTTTTAACATCGGTTTTCGAAACAGAAATTTGTGCCTCATTAAATCGAGAAAATGTTCCCATTAAGCAAGGCAAATTTTTCAGTAAAATTTTACTGGTGTTGGTAAATAGGGGGTCTTAAGCCGTTTTGCGGGCCACTGGTGGTATGCGCCGGCATGAACGCAAATTGGATATCAAACTGACAATTCTGTTTAGAATATTATTGGCACTTTCTAATTTGGTAGTTACCTGTTCTGAAGTCTCGCAAACCGCGTAAAGATTAGTATATTTTTGTCGCAAACCCTATGTTGTATACTTATAAAAGACATAAACGTAAATAAAGAAAACACTAAATGGATTCTATCGAATTTATGCAATTTCTTTTTAATCTGAGCCCTATAGGCATTAAGATTTTTTCATTTATTTACTGCATACTTAGAGGAAATTCGTTACGTTTGAATGAATTCTTAATAATTGTTCCTGTTTTGACAAACATCAAACAGAAGCCGAATGAGCACGCATTTAAAAATGACCTACATTAATTAAATTGATGTTACTTCCTTAAAACTTGCCTATGTTCATTTATTTTCGGTTCCTTTAATATAATCTCTGACTCTTGATTAAATCTTGAGTTAAGAATTTCGTGGCTACTTCCATAACCGGAATTAATTAATTAGAATATATGCCAGTTTAGCGTTTAACACTTTCTCCAGTTTTCTGCGTTTTTCATTTATACTAATATTATAAAGAGGAAAGATTTGATTGTTTGTTTGTTTGAATTGAATAAGCTCCTAAACTACTTGACAGATTTGAAAAATTCTTTCACCATTTTAAAGCTACACTATTTCCAGGGAACATAGGCTATAGTCGCCGCTTAAAAGGATCAAAATAAAACGCCGGATAAACAGATCAAAAGCAATTTTAGATATTAAAAGTTACCTGACAATCTAGACACATGACAATCACTGAAACACTTATAAAAATCGTAACTATGCAACCCCCCCAAAAAATTAAACTTTTTAGTCCGACCTGTTATAAAAGTGTGTGTTTTAATTTTTAAAACTATTTCGAAATGATTAAAAAAGGAAAAGAAATCCTGAAACGTGAATTAATTAAAATTAAAAAAAATCACAAAACGATTGTTTTAGAGTTTTCATAAAAGTTATAACAGATAATAAATATTTTAAAGAGTAGTGAGCATCAAATATGGAGCGGGGGATTTTTTTTACGGGGAACGGTCAAATATTTAAAATTATACCGTTTATACCATTTCAAATACGGAGTTTCCACTAAGCCCAGCGATAAATATTACTTATTTAATATAAAATTTTCAGATAGATTATAACACTAATATAGATTTTAAAGAGTAGTTGACGCCCAATTATGCGTAGGGGAGTCAATAATTATTTTTGGAAGAACGGGATCAAATATTTAAAACCGTACCGTTTTAGATGCGGATTTTTTAGAGTCCAGAGACAAATACTTATCTATACTAATATTATAAAGAAGAAAGATTTGTCTAAAATAGCAAATAAAGCCTTTGTGCACAAATGTTTAAAGATAGAAAACCAACGAATGTAAATGCACAAATAAAGTATGAGAAGGTAGCAAATAGCTATTTCGAATCTACTAACGAGATTCTTCATCAGTGCAAAACTCAGCGAGCTAAAAGTAGCAAAACTGAGCAAAGAGACAGAGAGACGCGGGCTTATATACCCGCTATGGGAACAATCCCGCCTAAAGAAAAGCAACCAATGAGAAGAAAGCAGCCAAAACCAACTGGGTGGACAAGTAGCGACATCTATCGGAGAACAAGCAAAACAAAATCTAAAAAGCGAGTGGGAAAAAAAAAGTATTAAATTAAAGATTTCCAAATACTTGGAAAATAAGGAGTACTAGATAAGTCATTGACTAAGGAGTGAGAATTTTTTATGATGTGGTAAGCTTCCCAAAAGTCAAGATCAAGAATAGAAGGACATTTATGGATGATGGTGGCCGAAGAAAAGTTAAACTTATGTTGAGAAGACCAACAATGTTGAGCAATAGAGGAACGTTTAAGCTCCTGATTTTTGACATACCTTTTATGTTCCATTAAACGAAATCTGAGAGCACGTTTAGTCTGACCAATATAAGAAAGACCACATTGGCAAGAAATTTGGTAAATACCCCAGTTATCTAAGTGATCAATGGGGTGCTTAAGATTTGAAAAAGCAATTTTATTAACAGGAGAAAAAATAACATTGAAATCGAACCTTTATAAAATTTTAGCAACTTGCTGACTGATTTTGGGGAAAAAAGGCAAAACAACCAAAAGATTGGGGTTCGAATTAAAGTTCCTACTTTCAGATTGTGTGGATTTTGTCAATTCCAATTCCGGGCTTCCAATATTTGTTCAACTCCTCAGTTACTCAGTGATGAACTTAATTACCTAAAAGCTATTGCTGTTGATCGCGGTTATTCTCCTTATATTATAGATTCTATTCATAGAAAATTGACAAAATCCACACAATCTGAAAGTAGGAACTTTAATTCGAACCCCAATGCTTTGGTTGTTTTGCCTTTTTCCCCCAAAATCAGTCAGCAAGTTGCTAAAATTTTAAAAAGGTTCGATTTCAATGTTATTTTTTCTCCTGTTAATAAAATTGCTTTTTCAAATCTTAAGCACCCCATTGATCACTTAAATAACTGGGGTATTTACCAAATTTCTTGCCAATGTGGTCTTTCTTATATTGGTCAGACTAAACGTGCTCTCAGATTTCGTTTAATGGAACATAAAAGGTATGTCAAAAATCAGGAGCTTAAACGTTCCTCTATTGCTCAACATTGTTGGTCTTCTCAACATAAGTTTAACTTTTCTTCAGCCACCATCATCCATAAATGTCCTTCTATTCTTGATCTTGACTTTTGGGAAGCTTACCACATCATAAAAAATTCTCACTCCATAGTCAATGACTTATCTAGTACTCCTTATTTTCCAAGTATTTGGAAATCTTTAATACTTTTTTTCCCACTCGCTTTTTAGATTTTGTTTTGCTTGTTCTCCGATAGATGTCGCTACTTGTCCACCCAGTTGGTTTTGGCTGCTTTCTTCTCATTGGTTGCTTTTCTTTAGGCGGGATTGTTCCCATAGCGGGTATATAAGCCCGCGTCTCTCTGTCTCTTTGCTCAGTTTTGCTACTTTTAGCTCGCTGAGTTTTGCACTGATGAAGAATCTCGTTATTAGATTCGAAATAGCTATTTGCTACCTTCTCATACTTTATTTGTGCATTTACATTCGTTGGTTTTCTATCTTTTTGTCTGTTTGTTTGAAATGAATAGGCTCCGAAACTACTTGACGGATTTGAAAAATTCTTTTACCGTTGGAAGGCTACACTCTTTCCGGTGAACATAGGCTATATTATATTTTCAAAAAAAAATTAGGGATCCTTACTAAAATGCCAATAATGTAACTCAAGGTGTAGAAGAATGACCTTAAAAAATCCTTACATCGAGTGCGCTGCGAATACTATTGATTATAGAACAAAATAATGTACTACGACTTCGCAGAACATATAATTATCTACAAAAAATGTCGCGACAGCATGTGTCCAACTGTTATAGTTATGTCACAATAAGTGTTTTTTTTTAATTTAAAAATAATAATTAAAATAAAAGCTCTTTATTTTTACCTTGGTATTAATCCTTATCAAAATAAATCACTTCATAATAAAGACTGATTTAATACCTTTATATAACTTAACGGATGGATCGATTTTTATGAAATTTTGTATGGAGGTATCTAATACCTTAGATTAACATATAGGCTACTTTTTACCCAACTACCTAAAAGGAGGGTAATGTTTTTAGTAGTTAAATTTAATAGGATGAAGTGGTAGTAACATTTTGCGGTGCCAGTAGCGGCACGGGACTGTCCGACTTGCTTTACCCGAAGCAAAGCGAGGACAGGCCTCTAATCTCAAATAAACTTAATTTGAACCATAAAAACTCTTAATCCACTTTAAAAACGTTAAATTTCGCATTATTTAAAGAGAAATTTTCTATAAGAAAATAGTGGTACCGAAGAATTTCCTGCGATCGAAATTCCAAGACCCCGTACAAACCTTGTATGAGTGTTTTTTTTATGTTTTTTTTCCTTCCATGTTGTTTTGATTTAGCCCTATTATAAATAGATTGCGACCTGTTATTGACTTCCAGAAGTCCATTGGTTTAAATCAAATGGTGTAAGGCGACTCATTTGTGCCCCTTATTTCCAGGGAATCTTGATGTGCAGGTCCTAAACCTTAATGCTGCCACTTGTTATTTATGTCTATGGCATTTTTAGTAATTTTTATGTCTACTTTTTTGTAGAATGCTGTCTAAGTTGGGGAGGAGTATTCAGACTTTGGAAGCTCTTTGTTATTTCTAAAATACATATATAAATATCTAACAAAATATAATTTCAAGAATGCATAATTTTTTCATTAAATTTTATATATAAATTTTTGTACACATAAAATACTTTTTTATTTTAACTATACCATCTTGGTTTCCGTTAGACGCATTTAATACGTTTTAAATCACAAGTTCATCCCATATAAATTATTAAACGTAAGAAAAGGTGCCCAGTTACATTAATGGCATTGAGCTCAGAGACTATTCACACTATCTACGTATTATATTCTATTTTATGTCTCTTATTCCTAAAATAAAAATCACTTTGATAAAAAATCGGGGAGGCGCGTTATTGGGGTAAACCAGTTTACCAAATTTCGAAGCAAATCCTATCATTATGCATAAAAAACTGATTTATCTAATTAAGTTTAGGATTAGCTCTACCCCATCCCTACTTATATATAATCAATGACTTTCCAAACCTAATTAGAGAAACAGCTTACTAAAGTAAACCGGAATACTAAATTTTAAGAAAATCGGATCATTCGCCAAAAAATCCCATTTATCTAAATTAAGGGAAGGATTTAGCCACCTGTTCCCCTTTAAACTTAGCTAATGAACACCCAAAACTAATCAGGGAAGCGTCTTATCAGAATGTACCTATATGGAAAATTTGAAGCAAATCTGATATTTATAGTAAGAGTTATCCTGTTACATACATACATACGTACCTAATCAGAGAACAAAAAATCCGCGGGAACATTATATCTCAAGCTTTTATAGCCTTCCAGCTAAAAATTTATTTTATTCGGATTTACGCAGATTGTCTAGATGAGTTGCGTAAAAGATGCGGAAGGTGAAAAACGCCTTTCTACTTATTACAAAACTTTGTTTAAATAAATATATTTTTAAAAGTCTTCCAGTAAATCTTTATAAATACGATTTTCAAATTCAAACACTTTTATTTCTTAGAGAATAAAATCTACTTGCCAATAAAGCACATATTTGGGTAGTTTAAAACGGAACAGCAAAGAGGATTTAAGGATTACTATAAGACTGTTTTAACATGTGTTCTGAAGTTCTTTTCCTACTTGTTCATTTTTATTTACTTAAAAAATAGAGAAAGTAATCATCGAACACAATAAATATCATAAATGTAAACACGGGAGACGGAGCAGAAAAAATAAATAGAAAATACTAAAGTCTGTACATCGAATATATTGCAACTCTGTTTACTCGCTATTTTATTTGTCTCTTAGAAACATTTTATATTGCTCATATTTGTACAATAGAAAGAATTTACTACGCTATTATACGATATTTACTTTACTCTATTTAGTACGCGAATTTTTAGATTTTCTTTTAAACATTTCTGCATATAATAGGTAAAAAATACAAATATTTTTTTATGTATTTATTTGCATTAAAATTTTATTGGGAAATATAGATTAAAGCTCTTGATAAACTAAAAAAAACTAATTATTATTATTAAAAATAAATATTAAACTTCCAACAGATTTCAGACAGCATTAGAACAATTTAAAAATCCTATTATCATATTATTTTTCCAAACAGTGCAGCGCTTTATATTTATTTTTAATTCTTTGGCTGTTATTTTATACTTTCGCAAGTAAAGGACACTAATCTCTTGAGTACTTCTACGTACGAAGCGTAGGTGGTTGAAAGTATGTGCGTAGTGACGGCAACTTACGTTGCTTAATGTAGTTTCTAATGATGCCGCATAGAGTTGATTTTTATTTAACTAGTCTGAATTCTCACGAATTAAGTTTTAAACTCTTCCCTGTTTTGTCCATACGTCGTACTGGCAACGTGTTTTATGCCTATCATTATTCGCCTGTACGACATACGGCCATTGATACTCCAATCACAATTTATTATTCGCACCAGTAAAATTTTACTGTGAATTTTCTAATATTTAATCCTATTACCCATCATATGTAGTATAGGGTAAATCTTGCAATCGTTTTGATAATCGAAAAAAATTTTCTGACGGATTTACACGTTTCAGATACAGGGGATTCCGAAAAACATATTTTTAGAAAAAAAATTTTGCCGTCCGTCCGTCTGTGTGTCTGTCTGTCTGTCTGTCTGTAACCGCTCTATCTCCCGAACAAATTGAGATAGAGACTTGAAATTTTGTATGTACTTAGTATGTAAGAATGGGACGAAGCCTATTTAATATCAGTAACCTCGATTATCCGGAACTATTTTTTCCGGACTCTCGAAAAATTCGTTCTGATGAAAGGTATATAAAAAAATTCGAAATTTTTTATTTTAAGGACTGGACGTAAAAGGCAATAAAATAACACAAATTTTTCATAAAAAACGAGGTCGATCGGATTATTTGTTGTCGCGATATGTGTAATCCTGTTTTCCAAACTCTTCGATTTTTGATGACCCTGTATTTCATTCAAATTTCAAATCACATGTATATTTTTATTGGAAATGAGACGTTTAATCTAACACAGTAAATTTTTAGTTGATATGATTATTATTTTTTGAGTTATAAGGATGTTTCTTTTACGCAATCCGGTACTACTCGAGTATTTTGGCGTTTTATATAATTAGTCAAAATTGGCTCATCAGCAATTCATTAATGGAGCATTATTGTATGTTAAAATTATTTATTTTTGCGTTTAAATTTTATTTTGGAGTTGCCATAGACACGCGTTTTATTTTCATATTTTATGTTATGATGGGTAAGTATTACGGTGGCCCCCCAACGACTAGTTTTTCTTTTTAATTTGCATCTAATTTAATTAAGTATTTTTTCTTTCAAACCGGTGATAAAAGATTAAAAATTCTGTAAAAGTCATGAAAAATTAGACATTATTTGAAAGTTTTTAAAAATATAAAATGATCAGTTAAGTGGTATTAGATATTGTTGTTTTATCAGATGATAGTTATTCCATAAATAAACAAAAAGTAATTTTTATTTAATATTTCTAAACACAAAATCGGCCAGATTAGGTAACACCGATGATAGCTGAAGGCCATTCCCTGTTTCGACGACGTACTCAAAAGATTAATCCTGCTAAGGGGATCCGGTCTATTTCGACACGAAATCCATAATGGGCGTTAAATGTTAAATAAGCGGTTTTTTTTCAGACTATTATTGTTTTTGAGAAACTATTGTTCTGTTGCATCGCTCAAATGTTCCAATTAAATAACAGAACATTTCCAGAATTAAATTATAGGGAGGAATCTTGGAAACTCTGTATACTTGAAATGATGTTCATTCGAAATGGGCACTACATCAGGGTTAAGTGGGTAAAGGACATAAAAATCTTCAAATTTTCTAAAAATATATATATTGCATTAAATATTTCTTTGGTTTTTTATGCTTATAATGATGTTTAAATCATGTTTCTATCTTAATTAGAAGAGGAATTATTATGTATTTATGTATATATTTATATTATATATTATTAGAGGAATTATTATATATTTTTCATTTTAGTTTGTTTTCAAATTTACTTTGATTTCAAGCAATGATTGGCATGGAAATGACCTTTTTGTGAAAATTCGTTTTTCTTTATAACGAGTTTTTTCACAGTTTCTTACACTTAAATTGTTATTACTCAAGAACCGTTAAAGGTAATTTATTAAAACTAACATGTCTTTTTTGATTGCTTTACTTTAATTTTGATTAAGTAAATTAGAAAAAAAATTTACTTTTGAAAATAGGATTTTTTTAAAATATAGTTACATCTTTTTTTTTTTCAAATTTTTACTTTAAATGTATTTATTTTTTTCTAAGTTAATGTTTTTAAAAATGCTGGGCAAAAATTAAAATATAGATATTTCTGTTTAGTTAAATGTAAAAAAAAATTAAATTCTTTAAATAATATTTTAATTTAAAACGATTTTAAATTACCCAACCTTTTTAATAAGTTTTAAATTTAAAAAAACTTTTTACATCATTATGAAAAGTTTTATGATGTGATTTTGCTTGCAAATTCTAGGGTTAATCATCTCAAAAAATAAAATAAAATAAAATAAAATAAAATAAAATAACTTAAAGAGTAAAAATTATTTTAAAATGTGTCCTGGACCCCCCCCCCCCAAATGAATCTAGGAGGTGAATAAAGTATCATCATTTCCTTGTATGTTTATGAGGTTAACCTTTCAACATTCATTTGTTTTTCTACGAAACCAGAAAATTTTACCGGGAATTACCGGGAAAAATTGACTGGAATTTTAATTTAGAAAAATCCATTTTAATATGTATGCGGAAATCACGCTTTCCTATTTATAAATATATTTGTTCGCAATTATTGGTGCCAATCATCTATTTCCACATCTTAGCAATGAAAATGCTTTGTTCATTAAAGGGTTAAAGCAAAACCACATGCTTTCTGCAGGGAATAAGTTTATTCCCCAATTCGTGAGAGTCTCAGGGATGAATAAACACGACGGGAGGGGGGGTATATGAAGTTAACACTAGACAAACGGGAATTTTTATTCAAGTTTTGTAAAAACATTTAATACCACAATTTTTATATAAAAGTGTTTAAGTAATTTAATTAACCATTTTTAGGTGCGTTCGTAATTATGTAAATACGCAGTCGTTCAGTCCGTCCGTCTCCCCGTCCGTCTGTCTGTTTGTCCGTCCGTCCACATATAACAACGCAAAAACTACCCAACCGAATCGTTTGAAATTTAAAATACATAATTATTTCAAAATTTTGTCGAGTCATTTCAAATTTTATGAAAATCGGACGCATAGACCAATTACAGGGACAATCAAAAGGCGTCCGTTACATTACGGTCAATGGGGAAAAAATTTCAAATGCATTTTAATCGTTTGAAATTTTAAATACATAATTATTACATAATTTTGACGAGTTATTTCAAATTTTATCAAAATCAGATGCATAGTTCAATTACAGGGACAATCAAAAGTATTCCGTTACATTACGGTTAATGGGGTAAAATGTTTCAAATGCATTTTAATCCTTTGAAATTTTAAATACATAATTATTACATAATTTTGTCGACTTATTTCAAATTTTATCAAAATCGGATGCATAGTTCAACTACAGGGACAATCAAAAGTATTACGTTACATTACGGATAATGGGAAAAAAAGTTTCAATTGCATTTTAATGGTGTTACACTCATTCTAACGTAATAAAAGTGATATGCATCTATAAAGTACATATTATAATATACATTTTGCATAATCTGTGGTGCAAAGAATATTTGTTATTGATTTACAAGGCCACACAAAAGTATTCCATTGCATAATGTTATAGGGAGAACATTGTTTGGTGCGCATTTTAATTGTAATTATTTACAGTTTTACGAGATTGATATATGAGAGTGATATTTTTAAAACTTCGTTATCGTACGAACGCACCTCATTTGCTACGCTTCACGTGCAATTTCCAACTTGTTTCTTTTGTATCACTTAAAATTATTTTATGGAGAAATTTATGGTTCGAACCAGAATACATTCATTTGATCGGGGCCAAATTTTAAATTTTACGTCCATGTATTTCGAATTCATATATAGTTAAATTTTAGACGAAAAGACTGAAATAAAATGTAAACAATGCTTCTTTTTAAGATTTTTCAAATTGTTCGTTATGAAGTTATTTTATCCAAAAACGTATGGAAATCAGTTACTTTCTTTTTAATAATATTATAAAATGTTTACTAACGGAATGTTTTTTTTTTTCCATTTACTTGTCTATGTTAATTCCCCAAAAATACTTTTTATATAATAATTTAAAAATTATTCTTGAATGCATGTTGGCACTTATTGATTATCCGGTTTTACGATCACATACGGGAGATAATATAACAAATAAGAACAGAATTTGTCAAATTATTTTAACTTTTATTACCTTGTACTTCCTTTTTTAGGTGTGTAATTATGTAAATTATGTAAATATGTAATGTGTAATTATGTAAATACGTAGCACCTATAGTTGTCGTTCAGTCCGTCCGTCTGTCCATCCGCCCGCCTATAACAACTCAAAACCTACCGAACTGAATCGTTTGAAATTTAAAATGTCTAATTATTACATAATTTTGCCGAGTTATTTCAAATTTTATCAAAGTTCAATTACAGTTCAGACGCACAGTTCAATTACAGGTACAATCAAAAATATTTCGTTACATTACGGTCAAAGGATAAAAAAGTTTCAAATGCATTTTAATGGTGTTACACTCATTCGAACATAAAGTTGATATCTATACTAATAAAAGAACAAACGCTCTGTCTGTGTGTGTGTCTCTGTGTGTTTGTGTCTGTGATGGCTAGCAAAATCTACAGCATGTACAAGGCTCAAAATTTTTTTGAGAATAGCTCCAAATCTCTCCTGATGTACCTGAGCTTCAGAATTTCGAAATTCTTTTTATTAACTGAGTAATTAATTAAATTCCAAATCTCACTCTAATAAAAAAAAATCGCCTTTTTTCTTCTTTTTTCCCTTCATTTTCTTATGGTTGGTTGGTTGCATAAGATTTTCGCAGAAATAATTAAAAAAGGTGGGACAGACCTTTAAAATTCATAGACTGGCAAATTGTCAATTTAAATGATGTTTTTCTTATCACAGCTGTTGTACACCATGGAGGAAAATGATAGGAGGTGAAGTAAATCGCAAAAAAGGTTTGCAATATGAAATCATTTATCGCTTAAATTTTAATGTCGCAAACAAAAGCATGTGGAAGGGATTTTGTATTAATAAGACTAATTGAAAGAAATGAATTTCAGCTGAAGCATATTTTACGAAGAAATAGTATATATATTTTTTTAAATGGTCTTTTTTCTATCATATTATTTATTTTAAAAAATGTTTGTTTTTAAAATAATTGAAATCGGAAAATTAGAAATAATTAAATGTCAAAATAAAATAAAATAAAATATTGAAAACATTTGATTTGAACTAAAAATTGTATTACTAAAAGCTTTCTTTTTTTCAGAACTTTTTAATACTTTATAACGTAGATGAAAAATGTTTATGATTTAACAACATATTAATAATTCTATGTCAATATATAAAGTATATTGATAAAAACATTCTTTTAAAATCATGCATGAAAACTTAAATAACAAATATTAATTTAAAATTTAGATTTCAGAGTGCAGACGATTTTAAGACATTAACAAAAGAATGTCAACTTTTCAAGCAAAATCTTAAGTGATGCTTCTATATTGATATTTCAAAGTCATGTGATAAAAATATTCAAATAATTCTTGCCTGTGATTGATATATTTGTATCTTTTATGCAATCCGATCGTGTATTACAGCCAATAATGGCACAAAACGTTATTTTTTAAACAAAATTTTAGTCATCTATTCAATAACAGTTTAAAAGGTAAAAAATTAAAACAAAGAAATATGGGTTTAAACCAGTTTGAATTGATCGGCGTGTCAAAGCACATGGTTTTGTTGGTGCTTATTTGGACTTAATGTAGCAGATTTTAGGGTTACATTTTTGGCGTCACCCCAAGACATTATACTTCCACTCAATTAATTTATTTTTAATGTATGGTTGTACGCAGATTTTTGGCATTTCAAACATTAGAATGTATGAGTCATTAGCTGTGTTGCAGTAAAAAAAATCACACAACAGTTTACTAGGAGTTTATTTTTTTTATCATTGATAAAATTTAAATGTATTCTATTCCATTTAAAATTGTATTATGGCTTTAATTTGCTTTTAAAACAAAAATAAAATAGCTGTTTGGTGTACAATTATTCGAATCCGCAAACGATTCATACACCATAATAAATTATCAAATAGCAAAGTAAATTATTTATCAGAAATAGCCATAAAAAGAATAGTAGCAAAACTGATTATAACCTTAATGTTTAGACTAATTATCACATAACCCGATCCCAACCAGAAAAAAACAGACCACACTCCGATCCGTGATAGACAAAATTTCCGTGAGTATAAACCCGACCCGAACCTAAAAATTCTGTTTAAAAAAAAACTTATTCGAGTAAGACAAAATAATTTACATATATATTACATTAATATTTGGACATGAACTCGATACGAACCTAAAACTTCCATTCGAAAAAATACCTGAAATTTGAATCGAACCAAATCTGAACCTGACAAAAATATTCCAAAGAACCGTAATCGGATCCGAATAAGAGAAAAAAATTCAATGCAAATGAACCGAATGTGAACCTAAAAAAGTCTTTGAAAAAATCTCGAAATCTGAAATGATCCAAATCTGAACTTCACAAAAATATTCCCGTGAAGCATGTTCTTATTCGAACAAGGCTGAATAATTTCCGTGAACATCCAAGAAAATCCGAACCCAAAAATTTCATTTGAAGAAAAAGCCGAAATCTGAATTAAACCAAGTCTGAACTTGACAAAAATATTCCAACGAAGCATGTTTTTATTCGAATCAGACAGAGAAATTTCCGTGGACACGCAGGAAGACCTGAAACCAAAAATTCCATTTGAAGAAAACGCCGAAATCTGAAATGAACCAAATCTGTTCCCGACAAAAATATTCCACAGAACCATACTGGATCTGAGAAAGGCAAAATAACTTCCATAGACCTGAATCCGACCCTAACATTTAAATCTAATTTCAAAAAATACCTGAAATCTGAATCGAACCAAATCTGAACCCGACGAAAATATTCTAATGAATCATAACTATGATCCGAACTAGACAAAATAATTTCCATGGACATGAACCCAATATATGGTTAGGTAACATTTGGGTTGCGATTAAATTGCAATTACAGTACGGTAAGTCTTTGATTTTATTTAATTTCACGTTAGGTTACAGTTAGATCACGGTTAATTTAAAGTTAGGTTAAAGTTAAATTGCATTTATGTTATGGTTAGAATAATGACAGGTTGCAATAAAGTGATGGCTAGGTTACATTTATGTTATATTTAAGTTACGGTAGGCTACTATTAAGTCGCAGTTAGGCTACAGACAGGTTATGGTTACGGTACAAAAGTTTACAGTAAGGAATTTGTCCATAGATTGAACATTACGCATGCTTTGATTAAAAATATACACTTTTTTTGTTAAATGGCTCTGAAATTATAATATTATAAATACCAAACTTTTATCATCGAGAATCGATTTCATTCACGGTATAGTCGATTTTATGAATGATATAATTAGTTTGAAATTCAAAATATTTCACTTGGGATTTCTATGTGAAAAAAATAATTAGTTACGTAACTTAACAGTGATTTTTACGGGTAAACATCAACACTTTAACACGAAAATAACGCAGTCGTTGGATACGTGTTCCCTCCCGCGTTTCTCATTGCTCATTTTAAGTATTTTTAGAGCTTAATGTTAGTTGTTGTTTTTTAAACCGATTTTTCACAGTCAGCTTCCACGTATTTCAGACAATGCATTTCTGCATGCTTCCAGTTAATGATAAAATCATACAAATTTCAAGTTCATTTAATATTGTTAATACGGACCCGGGCAACGCCGGGCGGGTCAGCTAGTGATAAAATAATTTCCATGGACATGAACGAGATCCGAACCTAAAAATTCTATTTGAAAAAATACCTGAAATTTCAATCGAACCAAATCTGAACCTGACAAAAATATTCCAAAGAACCGTAACCGGATCCGAGTAAGACAAAAAATTTCCATGCACATGAACCGAATGTGAACCTAAAACATTTCTTTGAAAAAAATCTCGAAGTCTGAAATGAACCAAATCTGCACTTGACAAAAATATTCCAGGGAAGCATGTTCTTATTCGAAAAAGGCAGAATAATTTTCGTGAACAGAAAACCCGAACCCAAAAAATTACATTTGAAGAAAAAGCCGAAATCTAAATTAAACCAAGTCTGAACTTGACAAAAATATTCCAATGAAGCATGTCTTTATTCGAATCAGACAGTGAAATTTCCGTGGACACGCAGGAAGTCCTGAACCAAAAAATTCCATTTGAAGAAAATACCTGAAATCTGAATCGAACCAAATGTGAACTCGACGAAAATATTTTAATGAATCACAACCAAGATCCGAACAAGACAAAATAATTTCCATGGACATGAACCCAATATATGGTTAGGAAACATTTGGGTTGCGATTAATTTGCAATTACATTACGGTAAGTCTTTGATTTTATTTAATTTCACGTTAGGTTACAGTTAAATCACGGTTAATTTAAAGTTAGGTTAAAATTAAATTTCATTTATGTTATGGTTAGAATAAGGATAAGTTACAATAAAGTGACGGCTAGGTTACATTTATGTTATATTTAAGTTACGGTAGGCTACTATTAAGTCGCAGTTAGGTTACAGACAGGTTATGGTTACGGTACAAATGTTTACAGTAAGGAATTTGTCCATAGAGTGAACATTACGCATGCTTTGATTAAAAATATACACTTTTTTTGTTAAATGGCTCTGAAATTATAATATTATATATACCAACCTTTTATCATCGAGTATCGATTTCATTCACGGTATAGTCGAATTTAAGAGTGATATAATTAGTTTAAAATTCAAAATATTTCACTTGGGATTTCTATGTGAAAACATAATTAGTTACGTGATTTAACAGTGATTTTTACTGGTAAACATCAACACTTTAACACGAAAATAACGCAGTCGTTGGATACGTGTTCCCTCCCGCGTTTCTCATTGCTCATTTTAAGTATTTTTAGAGCTTAATGTTAGTTGTTGTTTTTTAAACCGATTTTTCACACAGTCAGCTTCCACGTATTTCAGACAATGCATTTCTGCATGCTTTGAGTTAATGATAAAATCATATAAATTTCAAGTTCGTTTAATATTGTTAATACGGACCCGGGCAACGCTGGGCGGGTCAGCTAGTCTATAATAATAAAGAGACAAGTTTGTGTGTGTGTCAGCGCTGTTCCAAAGAGACCGCTGCATGTAGATTTACAAAATTTGGAGGGAATGTACTTTTATACATGTTGTTTTGCACCTCGAAGCCCGATTTTTGATTTTTAGATTAGAATTTTTTTATTTAATTTTTTAGGCGATTTTTAGCGCTCTTTTTATGTTTCGAGGAGATTTTTCCATATTAGTGAAAGGATTACGGTTTCATTCTTTTCACTCAATGTAGAAATTTTGTTTCTCTTTTCAATAAAGTTTATTCGGAATTCGTGTGGCGATTTTTGGAACTTTTAACGAATTTTTTATTGCGATTTTTAGTATTTCTTCACATTTTGAGGCTATTTTTTTTAGAATCTTAAAAATAAAATTGTTTCAAAGCCTAATTAACAAAATTTTGTATAGTATAATTTTTCTATTTCAATGATTTTTTTCATTCCGATTTTCAGTGCGATTTTCGATGTGGTTTTAACGTTTTTTTTGTTCGTTTAGCAATGGCTTTTTGTCAATTTTGTCAATACTACAGATTTTTGTACGTATCATGGTCTTATCTATTTTGAATTGCATGTAAAAAAGGCAAAAACCATAAAACTAATGAATTAGCGGTAAAGGAATTATTTTGAATATCAACAGTAAACTACACTAATAAAATAACTAAACACTCTGTCTGTGTTCATGTATGTTTTTGTGAGATGGCTAACAAAATCTGCGTCACTTACGAGGCTCAAAACTTTCTTGAAAGTACCCCAACGTATCTCCTGATGTATCTGACATTCAGATTTTCAAAATGCTAATTATTACTTGAATAGTTTCTCTCCCGTGTCCCATTGCAGTCTTTTTGAACATTTTTACCGTTAAAAATTATTTGTTCGTTTTTTTTAAACCAATTTTTCTCACTGTCAGTGGCCGTGTATTTCAGACAACGTAATTTCACGTATTTCTAGTTAGAGATAAAATCACAAATTTCATGTTCCTTTAGTATTATTATCTCGGAACCGTGCAACGCCGGGCGGGTTAGCTAGTGAAGTAATATAAGGTACATATTTCAAAAAGTGTAGTTCGACTAATTAATTTCACTCCGGCAAATACATTCAATTAAAATAAAGAAAACTAATATTTAGCATAGAAACGTGGTCAAATAGAACAAAAAAGATACGAAGAAATTTAAATTTTATACACTTTTTTTTCTTAATAAGTATACTGTTCCTTTATACTTGTATTCTTACTTAGATTTCAATCTACGATGTTTAAAACACTGAACAGCTGCAATTTACTAAAAGGAAATACATGCTTATCTGTTTTGACTAAAGCATCAATAAATTGCATATTATAATATACACTTTGCATAATCTGTGGTGCAAATAACATTTGTTATTAATTTACAAGGCCATACAAAAGTATTCCATTACATAATGGTATAGGAAGAACATTGTTGGTAACATTTTAATTGTAATTAACTATTTACAATTTTATTAGATTGATATATGAGACTGATATTTGTAAAACTTCGTTATCGTACGAACGCACCTCATTTGATACGCTTCATGTGCAATTTCCAACTTGTTTTATATAGATAATTGATCCAGTCTGTGTTTAACTGAAGCGAGAGATGACTTCGTTATTTCTTTAATTGTAAAAGTTTTCATGTAAATTTTCACCTCAACTAAATAACAAATAACAGTTAGTAATAAAAACCTGTGCTTTATGTTTTTTAAAGTTCGAAATTTATTTTAAATATAATGGGCGGAGTTTTCGTAATATGTATTAATGAAGGACAAAGAACAATATCTTGCTATATTTCCTGTAAAGAATATTTTTCCCCTTAAAAAAAGTTTTTGAAATCACATAAAAACTTTTTTTTTAAGACAAAGAACGCAATCCTTAAATTCAATAGGCCAAAGAGGAGGAGAACTTTTATTCATAATGTCATACGATAAATTATCCGTTTGCTTTTGGCATCTGTATTTTATTTATTTTTTCTGATGTCCCCATGCCTCGTTTATTTAAAAAAAAATATGTCAGTTCCTTCCCTAGGTTTTTCTTTTTATTCCTCAGACTTGATTTTTTGAAAATGCATATCCCATCTTGACCCATAAGATGGTCATGTGATTTATGACATATTGTGCTGAAGTTGAGGTACTGTTTTTATCTTATACATAAACCATTAATAATGATTGTTTCCATGCTATACTGTGAATGGCAAAAAAATCTGTGATTCCGAAACAAGAGCGCAGACTTAAAATATTATGTTTATATGAGTGTGTTTAGGTGTTAGAAATATAATAGGATTTCATATTTAAAATAGTTAGTTACTTGTATTGATTTATCGATAAAATTCTATTGATGTGCGATTTTTTTTTATTTATTTTTTATTATTATTTTTTTTTTTTTTTTTTTTACTTACCCATCATACGTAGTATAGGGTAAGTCTTGCAATCGTTTTGAAAATCGAAAAAAAAATTTTGAGGGATTTTCACGTTTTCGACTCTGGAGATTTCGAAAAACATATTTTTAGAAAAAAAAAAATTTGCCGTCTGTCTGTCTGTCTGTAAACGTTCTACCTCCCGAACGAATTGACATAGAGACTTGAAATTTCGTATGTACTTAGTATGTAAGAATGGGACGAAGCCTATTTAATATCATTAACCTCGATTATCCGGAATTATTTTTTTCGGACTCTAAAAAAATTCGTTCTGGTGAAAGGTATATAAAAATTTTCGATTTTTTTTATTTTAAGGAGTGATCGTAAAAGGCAATAAAATAACACAAATTTTGCATAAAGAACGAAGTTGATCGAATTATTAGTTGCCGAGATATCTGTAATCGTGTTTTCCACATTCTTCGATTTTTCATGACCCTGTATTTCATTCAAATTTCAATTCAAAGATATATTTTAATTGTTAATAAGACGCTTAATCCGACGCAATAAACTGTTAGTTAATAAGATTATTATTTTTGGAGTTATAAGGGTGTTTCTTTTTCGCAATTCAGTATTACTTGAGTAGTTAGGCGTGTTGTATAATTTATCGAAAGAGATTCATCAGCAACTCTTTAATACAGCATTACTATGCACAATAAAAATATAAATACACGTTTAAATTTTGTTTTGGAATTGCAATCCATTTTATAAATAGTTTTCAAATGTATTATATTCATATATTATCTATGTATATATATAATGGGTAAGTATTACGGTGGCCCCAACGACTAGTTTTTTTAAAAAAATTCAAGTTCTCTTGAAATTTTTATGTTCGACGGATTTATTTATTCGAATTTTTATATTCGGATTTATACAAATATTCCAGAAAGGCACAATTTGGTCTTCAAAATTTTTTCATAGACGATATCTAACTTTAAAATATTTGTATACATTTAATTTACCATTATATCTA
The DNA here is from genome assembly GCA_964019185.1 of Maratus speculifer. NCBI lineage: Eukaryota > Metazoa > Arthropoda > Arachnida > Araneae > Salticidae > Maratus > Maratus speculifer. The sequence goes on along the minus strand of OZ025291.1, from coordinate 11,988,573 downwards.
AAATATTCCTAACTGTGCAGTTCTGCAAAATTGAATGCATATTAAAGTAGAAAGTTTAATGTTTTATGTGTTCCCTTTTATATAAAATATATTTTAAACTGTAGTTTTTTTTCTAAAGACAAAGAATACAATCCTTAAATTCAATAGGCCAAAGAAGGGGAGAACTTTTATTCATAATGTCATATGATAAATTATCCGTTTGTTTTTGACGTCTGTATTTTTTTTTCTGCGGTCCCCAGGCCTCGTTTATAAAAAAAACATATGCCATTTTTTTTTCCCGAGATTTTTCTTTTTATTCTTCAGACTTGATTTTTTGTAAACGCATATGCCATATTGACCCATAAGATGATGATGTGATTTATGACGTATTGTGCTGAAGTTGAGGTACTGTTTTTATCTGATACATAAAATATTAATAATGATTGTTTCTATGCTATACTGTGAATGGCAAAAAAATCTGTGATTCCGAAACCAGAGCGCAGACTTCAAATATTATGTTTATATGAGTGTGTTTTGGTGTTAGAAAGATAATAGGATTTCATATTTAAAATAGTTAGTTACTGGTATTGATTTATCGATAAAATTTTATTGATGTGCGATTTTTTATTTATTTATTTATTTATTTTTTAGAAATTCAAGTTCTCTTGAAATTCTTATGTTCGACGAATTTATTTATTCGAATTTTTATATTCGGATTTATACAAATATTACAGAAAGGCACAATTTGGTCTTCAAAATTTTTTCATAGACGATATCTAACTTTAAAATATTTGTATACATTTAATTTACCATTATATCTAAAATATTCCTAACTGTGCAGTTCTGCAAAATTGAATGCATATTAAAGTAGAAAGTTTAATGTTTTATGTAGCCCCTTTTATATAAAATATATTTTAAACTGTAGTTTTTTTTCTAAAGACAAAGAATAAAATCCTTAAATTCAATAGGCCAAAGAAGGGGAGAACTTTTATTCATAACTAGCTGACCCGCCCGGCGTTGCCCGGGTCCTATTAACAATATTAAACGAACTTGAAATTTGTATGAATTTATCATTAACTCGTTACATGCAGAAATGCATTGTCTGAAATACGTAGCCAATGACTGTGTGAAAAATCGGTTTTAAAAACAACTAATATTAAGCTCTAAAAATACTCAAAATGAGCAATGAAAAACGCGGGAGGGAATATGTATCCAACGATTGCATGATTTTCGTGTAAAAAAGTTGATATTTATCCGTAAAAATCACTGTTAAGTCACGTAACTAATTATTATTTTCACATACAAATTCCAAGTGAAATATTTTGAATTTCAAACTAATTATATCACTCTTAAATCCGACTATACCATGAATGAAATCGATACACGATGGTAGCTAAAAGGTTGGTATATAGTACTATAATTTCAGAGCTATTTAACAAAAGTAAGTGTTATTTTTAATCAAATCTTGCGTATAGGTTCACTCTGTGTATAAATTCCTAACCTTAAACTTTTATACCGTAACCAGAACCTGTCTGTAACCTAACAGCGACTTAACAGTACCCTACCGTAAATTAAATATAACAGAAATGTAACCTAGCCTAAATGTATTCACTTTATTGTAACATATCCTTATTCTAACCATAACATAAATGCAATTTAACTTTAACCTAACTTTAACCTAAATAATATAATAGAAAAAAAACCATTTTAAATAATTACTATTTCTTCATAAAATATGCTTCAGCTGTAATTCATTTCTTTCAATTCGTTTTATTAATACAAAATTCCTTCCTCGTGCTTTTGTTTGAGACATTAAAATTTCAGCGATAAATGGTTTAATATCGCAATCCACGGAGTAAGACACTTCTTACTCCGTGTTGCAAACCTTTTTTCGGTTTACTTCACCTCCACCTATCTTTTTCTCCATGGTGTACAGTAGGGTGGAGTGAAAAAGACCAAAAAAAATTTTTTTTGGAATTTTTTCTTTGGATAGGTCTAAAAAGTTGCCTTTTGGCACACTGAATATAAGGTTAAAATTTCATTTCGTTTGGAATTCATCTTTAGTCCCCTACCAGCTCTTAAAGATTATGCTCTTTATATGTGAAAATCAAGATTTCACTATGTAGTGTAAATGACCAAAAAAAAAATTTTTTTTTTTTGAATTTTATCTTTGAATAGGTCTAAAATATTGCTTTTTGGCACACTGAATATATTGTTAAAAATTTCATTTCATTTGGAATTCATTTTAATTCTCTACCAGCTTTTAAAGATTATGTCCTTTTTATGTGAAAATCAAGATTTCACAATGTAGTGTAAATTAATAAACTTTGTTTTTTTTTTTTTAACTAAATTTCTGATTTCAGTAAAATAACCCACAAAAATGACTTTTTAAAGTATTACTTGTGAATTATCTAAGAATAGTTGCATTTTCACTCTTTGAATAGCGAATAAAACCCTAAAATGTGAATCGTATTGTCGCAGAGAAGAAAAAACACAATAATTAGACATGCTTTCACTGTTATTTTTTGATTTTTTGAATGCACATGAAAGATAGTTCTCTAAATACAAAGGAAATGCAGTTTTCTGAATATATAGTAATTGAATGAAAAGAATATATACGATGTATTGTAAAACAATCTTTCATTTCATTCCAATTTATATTGGTCTTTGTTATCAAAATTAGGTATTACCTTTCGTGATTTTATTTTGCTCACATATATTCGGCTCTTGCTTCTACTACTACAGCCGCTAATAGCGCTTCAACAACTAAGTTTACGCATCTTTCGAATACTTGAATCTAACAGGGAAATTTTTCAATTGAAAAGATGGGACTTTCGATTTTTTTCTGTGAATTTCCTGTTTCTCTCTTGGTACTCTTTTAAGAATGTGGGGTGATTTCATATTCTTGCCAGTTAATAATTTTTATATAGTTGTAACACTGAATTTCAATATTGGAATATGAAACTGTCTTATTGTAGAACATATAATATCCTTCATCTTCAATATTCTTCGGTATCCAAATTCTCCAACATGATTTTTTTTTATTAGTTATCATTCCTGTAAATTTTCATCGCAATGACAGAAGTATACATTTTGTTGAATAGCGGGATTGAGAATTTTCTTTAAATATTCCCTCAAATGACAAAACAATTTAATTGTTTATAAAAACATTTTGAGCTCTATTGTTGCAAGAAGAATCTTTCTTGAAGTGAAACAACATAGACAAATGTACTTTCATTACAAATTCAGCCTTCAATGAATTCGGACTTCCAATTTGCAAACCAAGTATTCAAATGGCAGTTGTCAATCATTTAGAGTGCAACATCCTTGCTGGATTACGATTTACCAGATTTGAGGAACATTAACCAGATGCAAATGTTTGACACATTGTCACAAAGATAATTTTGATCTACACTTAACTCTCCAGAGTTCATTTCTGTGTGATAGGAGCAGATATTTTTTAATTTCCATAACTGTCTATTGTTCATATTGATACAACGACTTTCCAATTTAGAACAGGAAAAGCTTGTGAGCCTTTATTTTGTTAACAAGTTCAGTGACTTGATAAACAATCGGTAGCGGCAATTCGTTTGCAGAGAGCTGACATATTAACCATTAAAATGGACGACTAAATCTTACTTCCAAATATCTATTAGCATGATTTTTTATCTTACTTTTTACAGTTGTTCCGTCACAACCTATTGCCATAAATTTATCACGGTTTAAATGTTTTTTAGCGCAATATTTTAATACTTCCTGCAATGACTTTTCCTGGTCCAAAAAATGGTGTAATGTGTCCCAAATACAATCCATTTGACTGTTAAAATCAGAGATTATGTTTGTAACTTATAGTTCTTCCATATATCTCCAATTTTCCATAATTTCCTTTGATTTTGGGGAATTGCATAAGCTTCTGATATTCAGAAAAATTGTTGTATATCATTTGATCAATACGTCTTTGGGAAACAACAATAATTGATGCCTTCGATGATTTCTCTCAGGATTTTTTTTTTACCTCTGGTTTTGACGAAACTTTACAATTACTGATGGGTTTTATTTATTGTTTTATATAATAATAATATTTTATAGCATTCTGCTATTGTTGGCAAAGCAGCCTTATTTAGTTTTGAAGAATCACCAACTTCTAGTAATGGTAAACTTCGATTTGCTTACACACGTACTCATTTTGACCATAAAAATGACAACATACAATTTTAAAAACTCAATAAACCGTTTCAAATATTTAAAAATAAAGATTTAAAGTTTGAAAATGATGAAAGGAATTACACTATACATTTTAAATAGAAAATATCAAACGATATTACCAAAAAAATCCTGTTGATGTACAATTTATGGTAAAAATCTATCGTGTAAATCAATGAAAATATAAATGGCCTGGTAGGGGACTCAAGAAGTTTTTCAAAATTCATGAAATTTTGCACGTGTATTAGAGGTACCAAAAGGCAACTTTTGGCTGCTATCCAAAAACAAAATTCCAACTTTCGATTTTTCACTCCACCCTAGTGTACAGCAACTGTGATAAAAAAAAAAAAAAAATCCTCATTTAAACTGACAGTTTCGCAGTCTATGAATTTTAAAGGTCTGTCCCAGCTTTTTTAATTATTTCTGCGAAAATTTTATGGAACCAATCAACCATAAGAAAATAAAATGGTAAAAAAGCGAAAAAAGGCGATTTTTTAAGAGAGTGAGCTTTGGAATTTAATTAGTCACTCAGTTAATAAATAGAATTTTGAAATTCTGAGCTTCAGGTGCATCAGGAGAGACATTGGGCTACTCTCAAAAAAATTTTGAGCTTCGTACGTGCTGTAGATTTTGCTAGCCATCGCAGACACACAGACACACACACAGACAGACAGAGCGTTTTGTTCTTTTATTAGTATACTAGCTGACCCGCCCGGCGTTGCCCGGGTCCGTAATAATAATGTTAAACGAACTTGAAACTTTTATGATTTTATCTTTAACTCGAAATACGTGTAAATACACTGTTAAAAATTTGACCCTTTTGCTGCATCGTCACTCCACCGCTTTTATAGAAAATGATTACTTCAGCTTATTATGGAGCATTCTCTTAGGTCAAAAGAGAGATATTCTATAAAAGCGTGGGAGTGATGATGCAGCAAAAGGGTCCAATTTTTTACAGTTTACATATACATAATATTTACATAATATTTAGCTCCAAAAATACCCAAAATGACTGCAATGGGAAACGCAGGAGGGAATATGTGTGCAACGATTGCGTGATTTTCGTGTTAAAGTGTTGATATTTATCCTTAAAATTACTGTTAAGTGACTTAACTAAATACTTTTTTCACATAGATATCCCAAGTGGAATATTTTGAATTTCAAACTAATTATATTACTCGTAAATCCGACTATACCGTGAATGAAATCGATTCTCGATGATTAGCTAAAAGGTTGGTATATAGTATTATAATTTCAGAGCCATTTTACAAAAATAGGTGTATATTTTTTATCAAACATGCGTAATGTTCATTCTGTGAACAAAATCCTAACCGTAACCTAATTGTATTGTAATCATAAGTTATCTGTAACTGTTAGGAATTGATAAATTAATATATCAGTTTATTCACAGAAAATCGTTTGCATATTTGCAATTGTGATATTTAATTTATTTATAAGACGCGACTCGTTGCTATGGAAGCGAAGCTGTTTTTTCGTCTGCTTTGCTTTTTATATTTTTTATCTTTTGAGATGAGTTAAAAGTTTAGATAAAAAAGTTGGCATCAATTTTTGATGGAATGTAAAAGAATTTTTTTTAGAGAGAATGTTTATATTTTTTGTTTGTCGTGCGTGTCTTGAGTTTTATTGAAGAATTATGTTAATTTTATGAAAAGGCACGCAGAAATGCATAAAGGATCATCTTTCCAGTTTTTAGTATGATGATCAAAAATTATCAAGGTAAAAGCATTTATATTTTGTACATATTATACATTTTGTACATAGTATGTAAATAATTTGAATTCAATATTTCTTTATTCTATAATTCTAAGTATGTAATAAAATTTTTAAAAAGAAAATTCAAGAATATTTAGAAGATTTTTGAACCCAAATAAGTTTTGATTGTTTACAGAACAAATCTGGCGCAACGAACAGGGACATTTGAATAATACTGTTGAGATATTGAATTGTTTTTATAGCGTATAGTGTTTTCATAAGCTGTGCATTACTACTTAATTTTTCTAAGATGAATAAGCTAAAGAAAAAGCGTACACCACTACGTTCGTCATTTACCAGAACTTTAAATGTTTTGAATGAAGAAATTAACAGCGAGTCATTAGATAAGGGTAAAATTTCAGACGATTTTAGTAAATTAGAAAATTTGATTCATGAAATTAAATCTATTGATGAAGCTATAATTGAACTCATGTTAGATGATGATAAATGCGATGAAGAGGCTATTGAAAATGAAGTAGTGGAAAATGAAAGTTATTCAGATCAATTTATTACCATTAAGCGTAAAGTTAGTGAAGCATTGGGTACAAATAAACGTAATGAAGGTTATAGTGAAAAAAGCACAGATTACGGTTATTCCAAATCAAAGCATTATAAATTACCTAAACTAAATATTAAGCCATTCGATTCGCAGTTAATAAATTATCTTTCATTTTGGTCTCAGTTTCAGAAAATTCATGAAGACATAGATTTGGATAATAGTGACAAATTTCAGTATCTTATCCAATCGGTAGAACCTGGAACCAGTGCCAGGCGCTTGTTAGAGAGCTATCCAATGACCGCAGTTAATTACCCCAAAGCTGTCGAGGCATTTCAAGAGCGTTTTGGAAATAAAGATTTACTAATAGAAGTGTACGTTAGAGAATTCCTAAAATTGATTGTAGCTAATGTACAGGCGCACGGCAAAGATAAACTTCCCTTATCAGATTTATTCACGAAAGTCGAGGCATATTTAAGATCGTTAGAATCAATGGGTTTAAGTTTAGAAAGCAATTCGGCGTGGCTCTATCCCATGATAGAATCTAGCTTATCGGAAGATGTATTAAAAGCATGGCAGCGATATAATATTTCAATCACATCAAACACTGTTAGTAATAATAATGCATTGTCAACAAAAGCAAATATAGTAAGTTTGATGGAATTTCTGAAACAAGAAGTTGCAAACGAGGAAAGATTCAAATTAGCCAAATCGAGTTTTATAGAGCTGGGCTTTAAAGACAAACCTAAAGAAAAGTTAAGAAAAGCAGAGAGTAAAATACCTACTGCGGCAGGGCTATTTAGCGCAAAAGAACGCCTTTGTTTACTTTGCAGTAAATCTCATGAAAGCAAGGACTGTGTTAGGGCTAGATCTCTTTCCTTTAATGAACGGAAGGCCAAAATTAAGAATAAAAATTGCTGTTTAAAATGTCTTCGTTTTGGTCACCACGCTAAAGTTTGCAAAGTTTTTATTCGTTGCCACGTTTGTTCTAAACCCCATACCGAGTTATTATGCCCTGAAATTTCAATGTGTAAAGAACCAGAAAATACAGTTAAGACCCCAGAAGTTATTCAAAGCACCATAGCAAGTAAGCAGTGTTCTGCTGAAGTAGCCCTTATGACTTTAGAAATAGTTATTAAAGGTCGAATAACAAAGAAAGTACGAGCGTTACTTGATTGTGGGTCGCAAAAGAGCTATATTTTAAAAGGTACAGCTGAAGAGTTAGGTTTACATCCCATTTCTTCTGAAGCTATTGTACACACTTTGTTTGGTGGTACGCAAACAGAAGCTAAATCTCACAATAAATTCCAAGTTGAGTTAAGTTCTTCTGATAGACAGAAACAAACGAAAGAAGTCTTAGAACTTTTGGATCAAGATATAATTTGTAATAATATTCCTCGGATACCGAAAGAATCAGTAATTAAAGAGCTTAAACAAAATAAACTATGGATCACAGATTTAGGAGCAGGAAGTCCAAAAATTGAAATTTTGATTGGAAGCGATTACTACGGACAACTTCTTACAGGTCGAGTAAAACAGTTAAAGAGCGGTCTTACAGCAATAGAGACAAAGTTTGGATGGACACTTTGTGGTCGTTTAGAAAGTACATCACAGTCTTGCCTAAATTATGGAAATATGTTTATCACGAACCTAGCTTTAAAAGATATGAAGATTCCAGAATTATGGAAGTTAGAGACAATTGGTATAACAGATCCCTGTCAAACTTTGTCTAAAGCAGAAGAAGAAGAACTCGCTCATGATAATTTTATAAAAGAAGTTGATAGAAATATAGAAGGTCGCTATATTGTAGGTCTTCCTTGGATTAACGGCAAACGTGAGATTCCCTCAAATAGACACATAGCTGAACGAAGATTGATAAATTCAACAAAGAAATTAAAATCAATGAAAATGTTTGAAGAATATGCTAAAGTTTTCTATGAATGGGAAGAAGAAGGCGTTATAAGTAAAGTACCAGATGAAGCACTCAAGATTCCAGGACATTTTTTACCTCATCATCCCGTCATCAAACCAGATAGTCTTACTACAAGTGTTCGACCAGTTTTTGATGCATCGTGTAAGGTAGGGAGGTCTCCTTCTTTAAATGATTGCCTCTTTAAAGGACCAAACCTCATCGAACAAATTCCTGCAGTGTTAATAAGATTTCGTGAGAAAGCTATTGGGGTAGTAGCCGATATAAGAAGAGCATTTCTTCAAATTGAAGTCAAAGAATCAGATCGGCATTTCTTGCGATTTTTATGGTGGAAGAGTCCTGACGAATTTCAAGTTTATCAACACAATAGAGTAGTTTTTGGAGCAACTTGTAGCCCATTTTTGCTAGGTGCAGTTATAAGATATCATTTGAGTAATGTTGATGAAGAAAACAAACAGATAGCTGAGAAGCTTATGAAATCATACTATATAGATAACTGCGTTACTTCAGTCGACAATGTGCCTGAACTAGAAAATTTTATTTCAAAATCTACAGAAATCATGGCTGATGCGAAAATGGAATTAAGAATGTGGGAATTCGGACCAATTAAAAGTGAAGACAGCAGTTTCCTTAACGAAAAGAAGGTGCTCAGCAAAAATGTAACAACGATAGTTCCGGTTTTAGGGTTGAAGTGGGACACAATGGAAGATAGTTTGAAGATCGCTTATAAATTTAGTGATGAGATAGAAAATCTGTCGAAAAGAAAGATATTAGCTGGAACCCAGGGGATCTTCGATCCAATAGGATTTTTAGCCCCAGCACTGTTGCCAGCCAAACTGATAATTCAAGACGCCTGGTCAACGAAATTAGATTGGGATGCTCCACTTCCAGAAGAAATCCGGAATAATTTTCAAAAATGGTATAGCGAACTCAAGTATTTAAATGACGTGAAGATAAATAGACGTGTAGGCTATGGTTGTAAAGAAAAATGGTCTATTCATACATTTTGTGATGCAAGTACCAGAGCTTATGCAACAGCAGTTTTCTTACGTTGTGAAGATAAAGACGCAGTCTTTGTACAACTTTTAGGAGCTAAGTCTCGTCTTGCACCAAAGAAAAATATAACCATACCACGTTTAGAGCTTCTTGCTTGTATTTTAGGAATAAGGTTGACTAAATTTGTTTTGAAAGCCTTTAATTGTATTTCCATACCAGTAAAGTATTGGACCGACTCTTCGACTGCTCTCGCTTGGATTCGAAGAAATGATCAATGGGGAACGTTTGTAGGCAATAGAGTTAGAGAAATTTGTAAATTTTCCGAATCTCAACAGTGGAACTTCGTACCTGGTCATCTCAACCCTGCTGATCTACCTTCTCGCGGATGTAGTCCTAAACAGCTGCTGAAGATGAGATGGTGGGAGGGACCAGAATGGTTGAAGTTATCAGAAGAAAATTGGCCACATTCAGAAACAAGCCCCAACGAAGAATTAGTAATGATGGAAAAGAAGAAAACTTCAGTACCTACTCTTTTATGTTCTAATTCACATGAATTTATGATATATAGTAGAATTTCAAAATTTGGTAGATTTATTAATGTCGTATGTTGTATGAAGAGATTCATAATGAAGTGCAGAAATCGAAATATATGTTTTCCATCAGAATTGTCAATTGAAGAAAAGGAAGATGCGGAAAGGTCGTTCTGGTCAATAATACAATCTGAAAGTTTTGGTAACACTACTGATGCAATAAAAGGATTAAAGGTTATGAAAGATCAAGAAGGATTGTTGAGAGTAAAAACAAAGATATTAGAGCGGGATGACGAGTTTTCTTTCAGATATCCAATTTTATTACCATCGAAACATCATGTAGCGAATTGTCTGATTCAAGAATGTCATTTAAAGAATTGTCATGCTGGACTTCAAACAGTTGGATCCATTTTAAGAGAAAAATATTGGATAATTTCTTCTAGACGCAGCATTAGAAGTCAATTGTCTAAGTGTTACAGATGCAAAAGATACTCTGCAAAACCATATACTACACCTCCAATCCACCTACCTCTAGATCGAGTCAGAGATTCCAAAGTTTTTGAAGTTGTTGGAGCTGATCTTTTTGGCCCTCTTTTCGTAAAGCAAAGATCCAAAGTTTGGGTTGTACTTTTTACATGTGCAGTATATAGGGCAATACATTTGGAACTTGTATCCAGTCTCTCAACGGAAGGATTCATTCAGTCACTTCGAAGATTTATATGCTGGAGAGGAAGACCAACTACTATATACTCTGATAATGGCTCAAATTTTAGAGGAACCAACAACCTTTTAAAATCATTGGATTGGAAGGCAATAGTTTCTTCGAAAGAACTGTTTCCTATTAATTGAAAGAACTGTGCCCTATTAGTCATCCATCCAGCAGCAGCTTGATAGAGTGGCTGAAGTTAAAACAAGTTCAGGGACCTTGGTGCGTCCACTTCGTAAGCTGTACTCATTAGAGATATCAAGTCCTGATGACCCTGTAATACAGACTGTGAGTAATAGTAAAACTAGAAGTGGAAGTGTAGTAAAGAGACTTGTGAAGTGACTTTTTCTAAAACTCTGAAATGACTTTTCAAAAACTCTGAAATGACTTTTCTAGAACTCTAAATGTTTCATTATTATTTTATTATTGTTTAGTTATTATCTTTATTTATTTACATATTTTTTATTTTGAATTAGGGCTTAATTTGATCAAAAGTGATCTTAAGTTTAATTTGGCTTCCGCCTAAATTAAAGGTGGGAGTATGTTAGGAATTGATAAGTTAATATATCAGTTTATTCACAGAAAATCGTTTGCATATTTGCAATTGTGATATTTAATTTATTTATAAGACGCGACTCGTTGCTATGGAAGCGAAGCTGTTTTTTCGTCTGCTTTGCTTTTTATATTTTTTATCTTTTGAGATGAGTTAAAAGTTTAGATAAAAAAGTTGGCATCAATTTTTGATGGAATGTAAAAGAATTTTTTTTAGAGAGAATGTTTATATTTTTTGTTTGTCGTGCGTGTCTTGAGTTTTATTGAAGAATTATGTTAATTTTATGAAAAGGTGCGCAGAAATGCATAAAGGATCATCTTTCCAGTTTTTAGTATGATGATCAAAAATTATCAAGGTAAAAGCATTTATATTTTGTACATATTATACATTTTGTACATAGTATGTAAATAATTTGAATTCAATATTTCTTTATTCTATAATTCTAAGTATGTAATAAAATTTTTAAAAAGAAAATTCAAGAATATTTAGAAGATTTTTGAACCCAAATAAGTTTTGATTGTTTACAGAACAGTAACCTAGCTGTATCTTAACAGTAACCGAACTGTAACTTAAATAAACCATAAATGTAACCTGGCCGTCACCTTATCATAACATACCAATAATCTAACCACAACCTAACCGCAACTTAACCTTAACCTAACTGTAACTTAACCATGACTTAACTGTAACCTAACTGGAAATTAAATGTAACCGGAACGTAATTTCAACCTAACCGTAACCAAGTTCGAATTTAACTCGAACTATAAACGAAATATCTTAACCATCTCGTGCTAAGTACTTAGTTTCACAATCCACCGCTACGGAGCGCATTATGTTTTGTAGAACATCCGAATTTTGGGTTCGGATTGGATTCATGTTCATGGAAATTATTCTGTCTTCTTCGTATACGGTTATGGTTGTTTGGAATATTTTTGTTCAGTTTAGATTCGGTTCAAATCAGATTTCGTGGGGTTTTTTCCCTTTCCTTTAAGTGGGATTTTTAAGTTCGGGTCGGGTTGTACTTTCATGGAAATTATTTTACCTAGTTCCAATGAGGTTATACTAAACTGAAATATTTTTGTTAGGTTCAGATTAAGTTTGGTTTAAATTTCGGGATTTTTTTTTTTTTTTTTAGTATTTTTTTGGTTTGGATTGGGTTTATGTCCATGGAAATTATATTGTCTTGTTCGTATCTGGTTATAGTTATTTGGAATATTTTCGTCGGATTCAGATTTGGTTCGATTCAGATTTCACGTATTTTTTCAAATTGATTTTTAAGGTTCTGGTCGGATTCATGTCCAGAAAAATTATTTCGTTTTGCTCGGATCCGGTTTTGGGTCTTTGGAATATTTTTTTCGGGTTCAGATGTCGTTCAATTCAGATTTCGGTTTTTTTAATGGAATTTTTAGGTTCAGGTTGGGTTGCGCATCAACGGAATCAACTGCATTGTTCGAATAAGGATATTCTTCCCTGGGATATGCTTTCCCTTTTGTCAGATTCAGATTTAGTTCAGTTTTTTAGGTTCGGATTAGGTTCATGTTCATGGAAATTTTTTGTCTTGTTCAGAACCGGGTATGGTTCTGTGGAATATTTTTGTCAGGTTCATATTTGGTTCGATTCAAATTTCAGGTATTTTTTTCAAATGGAATTTTAGGTTCGGATCGGGTTCATGTCCACGGAAATTATTTTCTCTTATTCGAATCCGGTTGTGGTTCTTTCGAATATTTTGATCGGATTCAGATGTAGTTTGCATAAAATTTCAGGTCTTTTTTCAAATGGAATTTTTTAGGTTCGAGTCAGGTTTATGTTCACGGAAATTATTTTGTCTTGCTCTTATCGGGTTATAGTTCTTTGGAATATTTTTATCGATTTCAGTTTTCGTTCTGGTCATTTTTCGGGTTTTTTCAAAGAAAATTTTAATGTTCGGGTCGGGTTGTATGTACACGAACATTATTTTTCCTTGATCGGATTGGGGTATGCTTCATTTGAATATTTTTGTGGGATTCAGATTTAATTCGGGTCAAATATCAAATCCATAGTTTTTTTTTTTTTTTTTTTTTTTTTTCAAATGGAATATTTAGGTTCGGGTCGGGTTTATGCTCATGAAATTTTTGTCTTGCTTGGATCGGAGTATGGTCTGTTTTTTTTTCTGGTTGGGATCGAGTTATGTGTTAATACGCCTAAAAATTATGTTTAACTACTATTCTTTTAGTGACTATTTTTGATATATAATTTATTTTGCTATTTGATAATTTTTTAATGTGTATGAATCGTTTGCCGATTCGAACAATTGTACGTCAAACAGCCATTTCATTTTTGTTTTAAAAACAAAGTCTTAATAAAATATTAACTTAAATAAAATGCATTCAAATTTAATCAATGATTTAAAAAAGCTGCTAAAAAAGCCTCATATATACATATATTTACTGCAACATAGTTAACCACGCATAGATTCTAATGTACGAAGTACCAACGATTTGACGTAACAGCTGTATTCAAAAATCCTGGGTTAAATTGACATTTTGCCAGTCTATGAATTTTAAAGGTCTTTGGGAGAAAAAAAAACAGTCACTTTTGAAATGTCAAAATCTCAAATTAGTTTCTTTCATAGAGTAAAAAGAAATTAATAGAGTGGAAGTATTATCTCTGGAGGTGCTAAAAGTGTAACCCTACATTAAGTCCAATTAAGTACCAACAAAAGCACGTGATTTGACACGCCTATCAATTGAAACAGGTTTAAAACCATATTTTTTTGCTCTTGTTTCTTAAAAAGAACTAATCTATGGCTTCACCGGTAAAAAATTATTAACTAGCAAAAGCCATGCTTTGTTTGGATTCGCGAAGTATTATGCTATCAGATAAATATTTGAAAGTAATAATATATTTTTTCAATTACTTTTGCATGTTTCTTTTGCATTAAGCAAAAATGTAATTTAAAGTTTCGAGGCATTTTAATTTAAAAATGTATTTCAACAAAATAACTATGAATTTCCTTAGATTCACTGGAAAAAAATACGACTTCTTTGCTACATCGTCACTCCACCGCTTGTATAGAAAACGGTTACTTCAGGCTAACATGGAACATTCTCAGTGACCAAAAGAGTGATATTCTATAAAAGCGGGGGAGTGACGATGCAGCAAAATAATGATATTTTTTACAGTGTTGTTTATTTATGATATAAGACAGGTATAAATAAAAATATGCCGATCCAGTGGCGTGGTCGGTAGCGTGAGCTCCTCCCACACCGCTGGACCCTGGTTCGAGTCCAGCTAGCGGCATGGGTGTGCGGGTGTCGTCCCTGTGATGTGTATTAAAATGTATTTACTGGATTTCTTGTAATAATAAAGTGTTCTGTATTGGTTTCTGTGGTTTATGGATCATTCGAGGTAACAGCCATTTGTAGCTATAGACCTCAAAGCATTGTTCACTCAAACTCAAGTAATAAAAATATTTTCGAAGTAGAATTATACAAAATATTAATTAATTTTATTTGTTTACAATTCTTTTATTGCCACTCCACAAAAAATATAAATAAAAATATTTTCGAAGTAGAATTATACAAAATATTAATAAATTTTATTTGTTTACAATTCTTTTATTGCCACTTCACAAATACATATTATAATTCTTTTAAAATTCATAATTATCGTCTGCTTAAATGATTTCACAAAATAAGAATAAATTGTGTATTTGAATTCCTAACACAGAAAAATACTTTTATAATTGAATGTTAATAAGAGAATTTTCACAAATTTTAATTCATTAAAAATATGCTATAATTTTTCTAAAAAAAAAGTGTTTTATAAATTTTATAAAAGAAATCATGAAACTAAGTTAAAAGGAATGAGCATAGTTTGAAAATCTGAAAGCAGTTTTTGAGATATTTTGTCGGAATAATGAAAATATATTTTATTTATTTATTTATTTAATGATGATTCTAGCTATAATCACTGACCCCATGATTTAAGTTTTTCTTCTGAAAACGTACATGTTTCACGTTTTATTTGAAAAATGCGTTCGTAATGGAAAAGCATGTAAAATAAATTAATTAAAATAATAATTCATTGAAAAATATTTCTATAAAAAAATAATATTCTGCAAATCTACAAATCATAATTTATATTTGTGTTTAATTTCAAGTCAAAATACTGCACAGTTTTTTTTGTAAAGTGTACGACAAAGTGTCATTTGAGTGGCCTAGTAGAGGATTCGCTTCGCTTATCCTAATTATTTTATCATATGTGTTTTAAATATCAATATAAAGAATTATTTTAACGTTTTGCTTCAAAATGTAACATTCTTTTGTTAATACATAAAAATCGTCTGCAGTCAGAAATCTATATTTTAGATTAATATTTATTACTTAAGTTTTCATACATCATTTTTAAATAATGTTTTCATCATTATGTTTTAAATATTTATTTACATGCAATTATTAAGTCATAAACATTTTTCATCTACGTTATAATGTATTTAAAATTACATTAATGAAGGAAACTTTTAGTTATACAATTTTTAGTTCGTATCAAATGTTTTCAATATCTTATTTAATTTTAATTTGATATTTAATTATTGCTAATTTCCCAATTTCCTTCATTTTAAAAACGAACATTTATTTTAATCTATACTAATAAAAGAACAAAACGCTCTGTCTGTGTGTGTGTCTGTGTGTGTGTCTGCGATGGCTAGCAAAATCTACAGCACGTACAAAGCTCAAAATTTTTTTGAGAGTAGCCCAATATCTCTCCTGATGCACCTGAGCTTCAGAATTTCAAAATTCCAATTATTAACTGAGTAATTAATTAAAATCAAGAGGTCACTCTCATAAAAAATCATCTTTTTCCCAATTTTTTTCTCTTTCATTTGTTTACGGTTGGTTGGTTGTGTAAAAATTTTCGCAGAAGTAATAAGAAAGCTGAGACAGAATTAAAGAAACCCATGGAGGAATAAGATAAGTGGAGGTGAAGTAAGCTCAAAAAAGGTTTGCGATATGAAACCATTTATCGCTCAAATTTAATGTGGCAAACAAAAGGACGTGGAAGAGATTTTGTATTATAAGACGAATTGAAAGAAATGAATTACAGTTGAAGCATATTTCAAGAGGAAATAGCAAATTTTTAAAATGGTCTTCGTTCTATTATTATTTATTAGAATAAATATTCGCTTTTAAAATGAAGGAAATTGGAAAATTAGCAATAATTAAATATCAAATTAAAATTAAATAAGATATTGAAAACATTTAATACGAATTAAAAATTGTATAACTAAAAGTTTCCTTCATTAATGTAATTTTCAATACTTTATAACGTAGATGAAAAATGTTTATGACTTAATACCCAACAAACACATGACTTACGGCCTGCAGACGATTTCATTGCGGCCAGAAGGAGTTAAGGCCATTTGTAACAAAACAATGCGGTACCGCAAATGACCCGCCGCTAGTTGCGGCAGCTACCGCCGAGCCAGTAACGGATCGGCGATGAGAGAACAGTTACATTTGCTTTGCCGGCCAACTCCTAAGGGTCAGTTTCCGGCAATAATGTAATGGCGTATCATACTCTAGAAAGCAAAGGGCCGTTATAATCTAACCAGCTTTTTTATTTAAAGAAAGAGAGAGTATTTTTTGTGTCTTCATTTTTTCAGAAATTACTTCAAATCTGGATTTTAATAAACATATAAATATGTTGTAAGTTTTATATTTAAAACAGTAATATAGATGTCATATTTTTATTTATTTTATTTTTTTTTTTTATAAATATTAAAAATTGCTCCCAAAATGTATAAAGTATTCCAAATAATTTCTTCAGGCGCTCTTTTGCATTCATTATTTATAAAAAATAACTAAAAGAAAATGAATAAATGTTTAAAATACATTAAAGATATTTAAAATAAATATTAAAATAGAAAAAGTCTTTAGATTGTTCCTAAATCAGTCTCTGTCTACTCTCCCCACCTACTCTGTAATGTAAAACTCTCGTATACATACATGTATAATTTTTAGTTGTAAATGCATAAATATTTCTAAAATTGCCTATTACAGTATTTCTAAAATTGGCATAAAAGCCAAATTATTTTTTTTTTAAGGAAAGATTTTTTTCTTAAAAATAAAAAAGGTTGTTTTGGAGGGAAAAAAAAGAAAAAAAGAAAGAAAATAAATACATTTCGATTTCCTTGCCTCTGCAAGCGTGGGTGGAAGACAAAGGTTGTGGGCTAATAATTCTCCCTTAAAATGAATAATTTTTCTGTAGAACAGTACATTTTTTAAAAATTCTTTTGTTCATTTTGTTTAAAAAGTGTTTTACTTTTTTCCTGTGTAAAAACATGCTTTTGATACATTTTGTTACATCAATTACTTTCTGATACATTTAATTATTTTTGTAAATAAATGAATAAAAATTGTTTTTGTAATCGAACAACTTTTTTCATTTTTCATGAATGTGTATATCTGAAATGGAATCCACACTTCCATACATTTTTCTTAACCGGCGCCCTTTTACACTCATCATTTATATATTTAAAAAAAACTGAAAGAAAATGAAAAAAAAATAAATAGATTAAAATAATTTAATATAAATATTTAAACAAAAATGTCCTTATATAAAAGTAAATTTCAGTAAAGGTAGCAGATCTTTCAGAATATGCTGTGAAGTTTGATGTTTTGTACCAAAAAGCTGGACGCGAGAGCACGGGAAATGGTAAAAAAAAGGAAATAATAAAAATTCAATCGCTTACAAGTTGTAATTCATGCCTAGATTTTAAAAAAATGAAACGAAAACTGCTCAATGATAAATCGCTATAATAATCATTTGGTCAAGATTAATGTTTTTGCGCTTAAAAATACATCACAAAATGTGTAGAAAAGATTCGGGACATTGAAAGGGGCGAAAAAAAAAAACACATTTTTTAAAAAATTAAAAACATAAGCCTTGAAAACATAAGCTTTTTAAAAAAAAATTAAAAACATAAGCCCACTAGAATCTCAAGTTAACGAAAAATTTTCAATGATTTCTTTAAAATTACTAAAGATCGTACAATCATTTCTTAAAGTTCTTTCTTAGAGAAGTAAATGCCTAAAACTTTGATAAAAGTATTCTATCGCTATGTATATTTTTTAACTTAAATTTCTGTAATATGACTTTTTATTTTGTTTCAAAAACATCATACAATCTTTTTATTTATGAAAAAATGATTAAAATGCAGTAAAACACTATGTAAGACGGAAATCTATATATTTCGCAAAGATTTTCAAGTCTCTGCGAATTTATTGAGATAGAATAAAATTTATTTATGGCGGAATATTGTCTACGATAGGAAACTTTCTCGATTCAAATCTATTTCGCCTTACACAGTTTACTGTATTTAAAATCCTGAAGAGTTGTCGTTAAATTTGCGAAACGTCTCCTTAAAAAAAATTCCATTAAATATTAAAATACATAAACATATATCCGGGCTGTAAGAATGTATCGTTAAATAGACATAATTTTTAAATCCAGATACATCAAATAGACGTTTATTTTACTATATCTGTAAAAAGATTCCTTATCTTTCTCCCTTTTTTTCTGAGGAATTTCAAGGACACATCAGTGACCTAGCAGTTTTTCGCTGAGTCACCCCCGTTCCCGTCTTTGTCAATTATCTCTGTCATTCCTTATTCCAACTTCACACATGATGCTAGCTGGCACGCTGGTGCTGCAGTCTTTATCTCTGAGGATATTTACACATAAAATATTGTAAGTCTTTTCAATTTTTGTCTATTCATTAAAAATTTTTAACTCTAAAATATTTCTGCATCATTTTATTGTATTTGTTTTTATATTAGAACCGTATTAATACGTATTTCGGTTTTCGCAAACGCACAATAACATTTATTTAATATTTATTAAATTTAGTTTTCTTCAAAATTTCATTTAATTTGTATCATTAAATGTATTTTTTTACACGAAATGTTTTATTGTTGGAATTATATAAATCGATTTTAAATATTGTGAATTTTCGATGTTACTTTCTTAACATTTTAGTTTACTTAAAATTAATTGTTTCCATGAGGTTTTTTTTTTTTTTTTTTTAAATATATACAACTTTTAAAGAAAAGGATTTTTTCCCCCTTTCTAAGTGCGGATAATAATTTCTCCTTGGTGAAAATGCCATTAAAACCAATAACTAAATAATTTTAATGCACTAAAGAAATAGGGTAAAGATAAAACGCAATATTAATTACTCGAAATACTTTTCTGAGAAAAGATTATAATTATTTTGCTCAATTTCGAAAGGAAAAGCTAATATTATCTGATATAAACAAACTAAAAATGTGCACTAGAACGAGAGACAGTTATATATATATATATGTATATACAAAAAAAAAAAAAAAAAGTTTCGTGACTTATATAAACATCAAACTCTATTTTTATTTATTTTAAATAGCTGTGTGATTTTTTTTTTTTCATAAATTGAAAATGATGCAAAAATAATTGTGATTTAATGTACTTTAATGAATAGACATCAAATATTAACAGACTTAACAATAAGAGAAACTAAACACCACATACATGTATAAAATAGATTTATTTTAATATAAAATACATAATAAATCATATTAAGAATATATGTTATTTAGGCATAAGTTCAAAATGTGTTGAATAAAAAATAATTGTTGAATTATAGCTTGAATGACAAATGTTTCTTCATGAAAAATAAATATAGAAATAATAATTTAGGTTCATTTTTCAAAAATGTATAAATTTATTTATCTTGAGCTTTTTATAAATATTATGCTTGGCATACTGATTTTATTTTTCAAATTGTATATGAAAAGCAACTGTTTATAAATGGCATTATTTATACCTATATTTTTTTAATGCATAATAGAATAAATAAACAAATTATTAAGTTCAATATGCCAAGTATTGTATTTTGGAAAAATTCAAGAAAAGTAAATTTATGCATACATATATTTATTGTACCTAAATTATTCTTAATATATTTATTTTTTATGCAGAAACATTTAATCATTCAAGCAATTCTTCAATAAATATTTTTTATTCAACAAATTTTGAATTTATGCTTAAATAATTTTTGTGGCAAGGCTGTGGCAGGCTTTTGGAGAGTAGAAATCATTAAAGGCTCTTTTGCGGGCAGCTTTTGGCTAAATTTAATTCTTACAAAACACAAATGGCATGGCTAGGGCAAACTTCTGGCTAGCTTTGATTGTTAATGGCCTTTAAAAGAATAACTGTGGCCAGTTTGAGGCTGTCTGATATTTTGGTAAAAAGTTAATGGCACACTTGTGGGCATCTTCTTGTGGCCGCGTTCTGGCCGGCGTGACAGTTTTTTGACGGAGCCGTTACGGCAAAGAACGGCGGGCCGTCACCAAACACTTTGAGCCAACGTTAACGACACCTTTAATGGCCCACAAGTTATGTGTTAGTTGGGTAATTGCATGTAAATAAATATTTAAAATATAATGATGAAAACATTCTTTTAAAATCATGTATGAAAACTTAAGTAATAAATATTAATCTAAAATATAAATTTCTGACTGCAGACGATTTTAATGTACTAACAAAATAATGTTATATTTTCAAGCAAAACGTTAAAATAATTTTCTATATTGATATTTAAAACACATATGATAAAATAATTAATAAATTTTTACCGGTGAAGCGATAAATTAGTTCTTTTTTTAAAAACGAGAGAAAAAAAAATACAGGTTTAAACCTGTTTCAATTGATAGCGAAATTTTAAAATGGAGGGCCAAAATCACAGTCCGGTGAAATCCAAACACCTCATTGGTCATTGAGCCGCGTCCTTTTCAGGGAACAATCTCTTAGCAGTTGGGTAAATGTTGTCATACTCCTTTTTCCGAGAAAAAATCGTAGCGGCAGTTTTGAAGTAAATCTTATCTCTTTTCATTTATAATCTAAATTTTTCACTCTCATTTTATAAAATGGCATCAAAATATCTTAATTGAGTTAATTTCGATGGTTTATCTTAAATAAGAACAGACGGTAACAATCGCTTAAAAAATACTTTCCCCCTCACCTTTTTCAAATGGAGAAACAAGTTCGTGATTTTCACCCTTACCACTCGACCATTGGGGTGGCTGGATTTCACTTGACTGTGATTTTGGCCCTTCATTTTAAAATTTCGCCAATTGATAGGCGTGTCAAAGCACGTGCTTTTGTTGGTACTTAATTGGACTTAATGTAGGGTTACATCTTAAGCATCATCTTCAGAGATAATACCTCCACTCTATTAATTTCTTTTTACTCTATGAAAGAAACCAATTTGAGATTTTGACATTTCAAAAGTGACTGTTTTTTTCCCAAAGACCTTTAAAATTCATAGACTGGCAAAATGTCAGTTTAACTTAGGATTTTTGAACATAGCTATTACGTCAGATCGTTGGTACTTCGTACATTAGAATGTATTTGTGGTTGGCTATGTTGCAGTTAATATATGTATATGTATATATGAGGCTTTTTTAGCAGTTTTTTAAATCATTGATTAAATTTGAATGCATTTATTTAAGTTAAAATTTTATTAAGACTTTAATTTGTTTTTAAAACAAAAATGAAATGGCTCTTTGACGTACAATTTTTCGAATAGGCAGACGATTCATACACAGTAATAAATTATCAAATAGCAAAATAAATTATATATAAAAAATAGTCACTAAAAGAATAGTAGCAAAACATAATGTTTAGGCGTATTAACACATAACCCGATCCCAACCAGAAATAAACAGACTATACTCCGATCCAAGCAAGACAAAAATTTCATGAGCATAAACGCGACCCGAACCTAAAAATTCCATTTGAAAAAAAACTATGGATTTGATATTTGACCCGAATCAAATCTGAATCCCACAAAAATATTCAAATGAAGCATACCCCAATTCGATCAAAGAAAAAATAATGTTCGTGTATATGCAACCCGACCCGAACCTAAAATTTTTCTCTGAAAAAACCCAAAAAATGACCAGAACGAAACCTGAAATCGATAAAAATATTCCAAAGAACTGTAACCTGATAAGAGCAAGACAAAAAAACTTCCATGAACATAAACCTGACTCGAACCTAAAAAATTCCATTTGAAAAAAAAGCCTGAAGTTTTATGCAAACTACATCTGAATCCGATCAAAATATTCGAAAGAACCATAACCGGATTCGAATAAGAGAAAATAATTTTCGTGGACATGAAACCGATCGGAACCTAAAATTCCATTTGAAAAACATACCTGAAATTTGAATCGACAAAAATATTCCACAGAACCATACCCGGACCTGAACAAGACAAAAAAATTTCCATGAACATGAACCCAATCCGAACCTAAAAAATGAACTAAATCTGAATCTGACAAAAATATTCCAGAGAAGCATATCCTTATTCGAACAATGCAGAATAATTTCCGTTGATGCGCAACCCAACCTGAACCTAAAAATTCCATTAAAAAGCCGAAATCTGAATTGAACGACATCTGAACCCGAAAAAAATATTCCAAAGAACCAAAACCCGATCCGAGCAAGACAAAATAATTTCCCTGGACATGAATCCAACCAGAACCTTAAAAATCAATTTAAAAAAAAATACCTGAAATCTGAATCGAACCAAATCTGAATCCGACGAAAATAGTCCAAATAACTATAACCAGATACGAACAAGACAATATAATTTCCATGGACATAATCCCCATTCCAAACCAAAAAATTTGTAAAAAAAAGAAAAAAAAATCCCGAAATTTGAACCAAACTTAATCTGAACCTAACAAAAATATTTCAGTGAAGTATAACCTCATTGGAACTAGGTAAAATAACTTCCATATAAGTACAACCCGACCCGAACTTAAAAATCCCATTTGAAGGGAAAAAAAAAACCCACGAAATCTGAATTGAACCGAATCTAAACTGAACACAAATATTCCACACAATCATAACCGTATCCGAAGAAGACAAAATAATTTCCATGAACATGAATCCAATCCGAACCTAAAATTCGGATGTTCTACAAAACATAATGCGCTCCGTAGCGGTGGAAAGTGAAACTAAGTACTTAGCGCGAGATGGTTAAAATATTTTGTTTATAGTTAATGTTAAATTAGAACTAGGTTACGGTTAGATAACAGTTAGGTTGCAATTACGTTCCGGTGACCCTTTTGTTATTTTATTTTCCGGTTAGGTTACAGTTAGGTCATGGTTAAGTTACAGTTAGGTTAAGGTTAATTTGCGGTTAGGTTGTGGTTAGATTATGGGTAGGTTATGATTAGGTGACGGCCAAGTTACATTTATGGTATATTTAACTTGCAGTTAGGTTACTGTTAAGATACAGCTAAGTTACAGACAAGTTATGATTCCGATACAATTAGGTTACGGTTAGGATTTTGTTCATAGAATGAACATTACGCATGTTTGATAAAAAATGGACAACTATTTTTGTAAAATGGCTCTGAATTTATAATATTATATACTAACCTTTTAGCGAATCATC
Source organism: Maratus speculifer (assembly GCA_964019185.1). Classification (NCBI taxonomy): domain Eukaryota; kingdom Metazoa; phylum Arthropoda; class Arachnida; order Araneae; family Salticidae; genus Maratus; species Maratus speculifer. The sequence goes on along the minus strand of OZ025291.1, from coordinate 11,964,923 downwards.
GAGAATCGATTTCATTCACGGTATAGTCAGATTTAAGAGTGATATATAATTAGTTTGAAATTCAAAATATTTCACTTGGGATATCTATGTGAAAAAAGTATTTAGTTAAGTCACTTAACAGTAATTTTAAGGATAAATATCAACACGAAATCGTTGGACACATATTCCCTCCTGCGTTTCCCATTGCAGTCATTTTAGGTATTTTTGCAGCTAAATATTAGTTTTTTAAAAAACCAATTTTTGACACAGTCAGGGGGCACGTATTTAATATAATGTACACTGTAAAAAATTTGACCCTTTTGCTGTATCATCACTCCCCCGCTTTTATAGAATATATCTCTTTTGACCTATGACAATGCTCCAAAATAGGCTGAAGTAATCATTTTCTATAAAAGCGGTGGAGTGACGATGCAGCAAAAGGGTCAAATTCTTAACAGTGTATTAACACATATTTTGAGTTGAAGATAAAATCATAAAAATTTCAAGTTCGTTTAACATTATTATAACGGACCCGGGCAACGCCGGGCGGGTCAGCTAGTAAATAATAATAGAACGAAGACCATTTTAAAAATTTGGTATTTTCTCTTAAAATATGCTTCAATTCTAATTCATTTCTTTCAATTTGTCTTATAATACAAAATCCTTTCCACGTTCTTTTATTTGGCACATTAAAATTTGAGCGATAAATGGTTTCATATTGCAAACCTTTTTTGAGGCTTACTTCATCTCCACTTATCTCATTCCTCCATGGGTTTCTGTAATTCTGTCTCAGCTTTCTTATTACTTCTGCGAAAATTTTTACACAACCAACCAACCGTAAACAAACGAAAGAGAAAAAAATGGGAAAAAGATGAGTTTTTATGAGAGTGACCTCTTGATTTTAATTAATTACTCAGTTAATAATTGGAATTTCGAAATTCTGAAGCTCAGGTGCATCAGGAGATATTTGGGGCTACTCTCAAAAAAATTTTGAGCTTCGTACGTGCTGTAGATTTTGCTAGCCATCGCAGACACACAGACACACACACAGACACACACACAGACAGACAGAGCGTTTTGTTCTTTTATTAGTATAGATAGATGTCGTACGATAAATTATCCGTTTGTTTTGACGCCTGTATTTTTTTTCTGCGGTCCCCAGGCCTCGTTTATAAAAAAACATATGCCATTTTTTTCCCCGAGAATTTCCTTTTTATTCTTCAGACTTGATTTTTTGTAAACGCATAAGCCATATTGACCCATAAGATGATGATGTGATTTATGACATATTGTGCTAAAGTTGAGGTACTGTTTTTATCTGATACATAAAATATTAATAATGATTGTTTCTATGCTATACTGTGAATGGCAAAAAAATCTGTGATTCCGAAACCAGAGAGCAGACTTAAAATATTATGTTTATACAGGGTGTTCCGTTAAAGGGGTCCAGTATTAATAGGGGTAATAGAGGAGATCACATGGAGCATAAATCAGTATATAAAGCCTGGTCGGATCTCAATAGTTTTCAAGTTACAGCAAATAGAATGAAAATTCGGAAAATTGTAAAAGAACCCTCATTGCTAAACTATCGATAATGCTACATAAAAACGAAGCACATATTTAGAAAGAGCAGAAAAAAACCTACAAAATGACATCAATTGTATTAAAATAGCAATATTTATTGACGAGTTACAAGCCCTGAAACAGTGAAAAAAGTACGAAATCCAATATACATCAAAATAGTTAATCGTTAATTCCAAAAAGACAACTCTAGCTACAGCAAGGAAAATGTAGTAAAATTTGGTCCATTCCGAAAGCTTTCGAAAAAGCTTACAATGAACCATATCGGTTTAATTGTGTGAGAGAAATTAATCAGTTTCTTAGTTACAACTCCGCTTTCTTTGACACTAGCAAAGGTTAAACTCCACCCATCACGATTGGAAACACCGCCTTTTTAATTACTCTCAACTATACATTTTCGATCATGCTTCTTCTGAGATGCAACATTTTTAATTATTCAAGAGTTGAATGAACCAGAATAACTTTACAATAATAGTCTACATTTTAAAGTGGTCTTTTATTGATATAAAGCTTAAGTTAAATTCTTTAAAATTAAACTGGTGGTGAAAATTCGGAAATAATTAACAATATTGCGATTTGTAACTATGCAAGAAGTTTCAGTACATGTTTTACATGGACAATTATTGTATGTATATGTGCATCATAATTTATGATAGGAAATAATAATAACAAATAGCATAATCATTTTATTAATTATAAATTTGAAAAAAACACTAAATTTTAAATTAATTCATACAAACTTTGTAATTTACAATTTGAGAACACCACAGTCTGTGACTTACAAAATACTGTGCCAAAAAGTATTGAAAATAAAAGAAAAATGACAAATAAAGAAGTACATTCCACGTACTTTATGACATATGAGAAGCATAGTCTTCTGGCCTGCGCTGCACAGTTCAATGTCGGAAGGCAGACGAACGGACATTATTATAATAGGTGTTCGAAGTTGCGCCCATTAACAGAATCGCACAGCCGACAGCGACGTCGTAAAGATAGGCGAACACGCCGAAAAACTCCGACGGAGTTGGGAATGTCTCCTGCAGCGACAACGATTCGCGCTAGTAAATCCTCCGGTGTATCCACAGGCGTTTCATACACCAGCGATTTAAGGTGTCCCCAAACAAAAAAGTCTAACGGATTGAGGTCTAGGGAGCGTGCAGGCCAAGCAACAGGTCCACTGCGTCCAATCCATTTCCCAGGATATGTTGAATAAGGTGATTGCGAACACCTATGAAAAAATGTGCCAGTGCGCCATCGTGCATAAACCACATATTGTGGCGCAATGTTGCTGGCACATTTTGCAGTAACTGCGGTAAGATATCCCGTAGGAAAACCCAGTACGTACTGCCATTGAGTACATCTGGGAGTAAATATGGTCCTATGAGATAATCGCCGACGACACCTGCCCATATGTTCACACTGAACTTTTGTTGTGCGTTCGACGGGAAAACAGTGTGCGGATTTGTATATGACCATGTGTGCATATTGTGCGTGTTTACCACGCCCTCTCTCGTAAATGTTGCTTCATCAGTAAATAAAATATTTTCCAGAAATTGTGGATTATTTTCTGTTACATTAAGCAACCAGCGTACGAAATCTGTCCGCTGAGCACAATCTGTTACTGATAACAGTTGTACCCGCTGCACATGAAAGGGGTGCATGTTTTCTGCACGCAGAACACGCCACACACTTTGGTGAGAAACACCGACTTCAGACGCAGCAGCTCGTGTACTCGTGGAGGGGTTATCTTTAAAAATATTCAGTACATCTTCCATTGCAGGTGTTCGTACATGTCGAGGTTTCCCTGCATCAATGCTTGCTGTATTAAACGATCCAGTCTCCCGTAATCGTCTATCGATTTTTATGAAGAGTTTCGAACTTGGGCAACGTCTCCTTGGAAATTGCTCACGGTACATGCGCTGTGCTAGACATGCATTTCCATGAGCTTGCCCGTACATCAGATGCATGTCCGCATATTCTTCGTTAGAGTATTCCGGCATAATTATTATACATCAACTTACTACAATCCCACTTACAACAGCCTCCCTCTAACATAACACCCACTGATGACTGCTGTTTTATTACACTTTTCTTCCTATACACATAGAAAATTTGCATAAAAAGTACTTCTTCTTCATCATCCTGAAAGTTCATGGAGGAAACTCAGCAGTCACGGAGTTTGCTTTAAGACAAGGCGAGAGCTGCACAATATGTCATTCACTTGGCCAGACTGAATAATGAAAGGGTATTGATAGAGGTTGATCAGAAATGTATAATTGAAAGATATTAAAACGGGGTGTTTACAATCATCATGGGCGGAGTTTCGCCCTTTCTGAGCGTGCAACAGTACAGAGTTGTAACTAGGGAACTGCTTGATTTCTCCCATACAATTAAACTGATATGGTTTATTGTAAGCTTCTTCGAAAGCTTTCCGAATGGACCAAATTTTATAACATTTTCCTTGATGTAGGTAGAGTTGCATTTTTGGAATTAACGATTAACTATTTTGCTAAATATTTGATTTTGTATTTTTTCATTGTTTCAGAGCTTGTAACTCGCCATTAATTCTCAATATTCTAAAACAACGTATGTCATTTCGTAGGATTTTTTCTGCTCTTTCTAAATATGTGCTTCGTTTTTATGTAGCATTATCGATAGTTTAGCAATGAGGGTTTTTTTACAAATTTCCGATTTTTCATTCTATTTGCTGTAACTTGAAAATTATTGAGATCCGGCCAGGCATTATATACTGATTTATGCTCCGTGTGATCTCCTCTATTACCCCTATTAATATTGGACCCCTTTAACGGAACACTCTGTATAAGTATGTTTTGGTGTTAGAAAGATAATAGGATTTCATATTTAAAATAGTTAGTTACTTGTATTGATTTATCGATAAAATTCTATTGATGTGCGATTTTTTATTTATTTATTTATTTATTTTTTAGAAATTCAAGTTCTCTTGAAATTCTTATGTTCGACGAATTTATTTATTCGAATTTTTATATTCGGATTTATACAAATATTACAGAAAGGCACAATTTGGTCTTCAAAATTTTTTCATAGACGATATCTAACTTTAAAATTTTTGTATACATTTAATTTACCGTTATATCTAAAATATTCCTAACTGTGCAGTTCTGCAAAATTGAATGCATATTATAGTAGAAAATTTAATGTTTTATGTAGCTCCTTTTATATAAAATATATTTTAAACTGTAGTTTTTTTTTTCTAAAGACAAAGAATACAATCCTTAAATTCAATAGGCCAAAGAAGGGAAGAACTTTTATTCATAATGTCATACGATAAATTATCCGTTTGTTTTTGGCGTCTGTATTTTTTTTTTCTGAGGTCCCCAGGCCTCGTTTATAAAAAAATATATGTCATTTCCTTTCCGAGGTTTTCCTTTTTATTCTTCAGACTTGATTTTTTAAAAACGCATATGCCATATTGACCCATAAGATGATGATGTGATTTATGACATATTGTGCTGAAGTTGAGGTACTGTTTTTATCGGTTACAAAATCCATTAATAATGATTGCTTCTATGCCATACTGTAAACGGCAAAAAATCTGTGATTCCGCAACCAGAGAGCAGATTTAGAATATTATATTTTTATGAGTGTGTTTAGGTGTTAGAAATATAATGAGATTTCGCATTTAAACCATTTAATTGTTTATATTGTTTAATCGATAAAATTCAATTGATGTTCAATAAAGTTCAATGATTTTTTAGAAGTTCAAGTACTCAGATTCTGATTTATTTATCCAAATTTCTATATTCTGATTTATATAAATAATACAGATATAGACAATTTAGTCTTATTTTTTAGTCTTATGTTTTATGTGACCCCTTTTATGCAATGTATATTTTAGACCCCTGTTCGCTTTCAATTTTATAATCAAAGCCTACCGTATAACATATTTTTAAACATGTGAAATTGTGTTATATCATGTCATCCGGTATAAAACATGGGATTACAAAGACGCCATATTGTGAACGAATCAAACTTATATAAATTAATAGTAATTTTTGTGTTATTGATGACAGCAGGGTCGAAACTACCCTTTCTTGCAACCTGGGCAAACATGAATTTTGGCGCCGCCGACTCCTCTTCCTCCTCCGCAAAGTATATTTATAAAAATAATTTACTATTTTTATAGTATCCGACTTATTTTAAAATTAAAATTATATAATTATAAAATATGTAATTCTGAGTTATGTAAACTGCTCTGTCAAATATTGATTCATTAAAATCTTGAAAAATTTCCGCTATACAGGACTCTTATGCTATATCATTCTAAGATTCCTCTAAGTTTTAGCATACCCTATATTTTAACAATACTATGCTAAACACAGATGCGAGAAAAATTGACAAACGAAACCTTTATTTGGCGCCCTTTCGTTCTGGCACCCGGAGCACAGGCTCCTTTGTTACGCCCCCTCTTTTACATGGGTGACAGTAAATTTTTATAAATATGGTGTTTATATAAAATGAAAATTTCCATTCAAATTTACTGGTGCAAGTGTGCCCCGTTGGTATTCCGGTACTTTTGTAATCATAAGTTTAATACTTGATTACCTAATATTTTACTGCACAAAAGACGAAATATGAATTTCTTGTATAAAACTAAACAAAACAATATCACATAAAAGATTTAGAAAAACTTTTACTATGTTACAGGTCAGAGACTGGCAAATATTTTTAGATTACATTAGCACCATTCACAGTACAGCTACAGCACAGAGACAATCATTATTAATGGCTTTTGTATCAGATAAAAACAATACCTCAACAGCAATACAATACGTCATCAATCACATGATTATCTTACGGGTCAAAATGCCATATGGGTTTTCAAAAAATCGAGTGAATAAAAAATAAAAATCTAGAAAAAGAATTGACACACTCTTTTATAAACGAGGCCTAAGGAAAACAGAAAAGAAATACAGACGTCAAAAGTAAACGAATAATATAGCGTGTGACTTTATCAATAAAAATATTTTTATTCATAAAACTATTATTTTATTTTATTCATAAAGTTATTATAAATAAAAAATTTCTTATGAAATTATGAAAATTTGGGAAATTTGGAAATATATAACGCATTTTAAAACCAAATTTTAGCAGTTTCTATCTACAATATGAAAATTATCCAACTTTTTGGCAGCCCTGTACATGATATAGAAATTCGCATCTATTAACGACAGTGATTCCAAAATTTAGTTCGTTTGAGAGATACATGTATTTCAGATGAAAATTTTCCTTCAGCAATTTCCTCTATTAAGAAAATAGTATACGAATACTTTTGTGCAGCCCAGTATATGAGGTATATAATTTATATAGAGAGAGTAACATGCAAAAAACTAATTCAACTTAAATGTGCACAACGAACTTTAAAACGTATTCTCTAGCAATTATTACGCAAAGACAGGACTCTAACCGATTTATTTTGTGTACCCTTTAAATTATTAAAAAATGTTATGAATGCTGTGTTTTAACGTGATCGCAGTAATTTATATCAGTATCAATACTTTTGAAATAGTGTAATGTCATTAAAATACTCTCCAAAAAATTATCCTCATATACCATAATGTAATAGAATTTTTTTTTTGAGTGTCCCTGTAAGTGAACCATTAGTCGTACATACTTCATATGCAATACCAAACACGTTGTGATGACTCTTAATAAGCTTTTACAATTGCATGAAAATCCGAATATATTTACGGGAGTTAGAGCGAGGACAGACGGATAGACAAACCAAATGCATAAGCACTTTTCAACTTTGTTGAAAAATGTTAAGAAATATGTTTTCAAATTTTTTTCAAAATTATGCAAATTTATAAAATTACACATGTAATCGGCTTTGGTAGATTGGTAAATAACTCTATTAAGTTGAAACAATAAAAGAAAAAATTATCTATAAAATGTCCTTTAAACCGTCTAACTTCTAATATTCATTAATACCTTATATATACTATTTTCGTAAAGTGGAGACTGCTATATTTTGTTTCCTAACTCATTTGTGACCATTAAAAAAACTGTTAAGCCTATAAAAAAGAAGTATAAGTGCTGAAATTTATTGAACTAATCTATAATAACAATAAATGCTTTCATATTTCTTTCGAAATTATGAATTTTTTAAAAGAACTACATACTTAAATTATCCAATTTTTATAGACATGGTTAATAACTCTGTCAAATTAAATATTAAAGTTGAAAATGATTCATAAATTCACTTTTTTACTGCCTATCATCTGACATTGATTGGTCCCTTACATGCTATTTTTGTAAAAAGGAAACTGCTATATTTTGTCTCCTAACTCACTTGTGTTCTTTAATAAAACTGCTAAGCCTATAAAAAGTGTAAGTAGTCGAATTAGATTCATTGAATTAATAGATAATAAAAAAATAAATGTTTTCATATTTCTTACAAAATTATGAATTTTTTAATATAATTACATGCTTAACTTTTCAAACTTTATAAAAATGGTTAATAAGTCTGTCACGTTAAGCACTAAAGAACAAAATGTTTCATAAATTCACTATTCTATTGCCTATTATCTGACATTGATTCGTCCCTTACATACTATTTTTTGTAAAAAGGAAACTGCTATATTTTGTCTCCTAACTCATTTGTGGCCATTAATAAAACTGCTAAGCCTATAAAAAAAGTATAAGTAGTAGAATTAGACTCATTGAATTAATAGATAATAAAAAATAAATGCTTTTATATTTCTTTAAAATTGTGAAATTTTTAAGAGAATTACATGCTTAACATTTCAAATTTTACTGAAATGGCTAATAACTATATCACGTTAAACACAAAAGAACTAAATGATCCATAAATTCACTTTTTTGCAGTCTATCATCTAACATTAATTGGTCCTTTACATACTCTTTTTGTAAAAGGAAAAATTCAATATTTTGTCTCCTAATTCATTTGTGACCATTAAATAAACTAGTAAGCCTTTAAAAAACCTCTGAAATTAGATTAATTGAATTAATAGATAATAAAAAATAAATGCTTTCGTATTTCTTTGAAAACTGTGAAATTTTTAAAAGAATTACCTACTTAACTTTTTCAAACTTTATAGACATGGCTAATAACTTTGTTACGTTAAACACTAAAGAACGAAATGATCCATAAATTCACTTTTTTACTGCCAATCATCTAACATCAATTGATACTTACATGCTATTTTTGTAAAGGGAAAATTGCTATATTTTGTCTCTTAACAAACTTCTAATCATTAAAAAAACTGTTTTAAGGCCTATAAAAAGAAGATAAGATAGAAAATCGCTTTCTTAAATTAGGTGATTTGAATGTTTGAACACTTCAAGGATCTTAACTCATTCTGTTCCATGGGTACATATAGGAGCCTTTAAAACGATCATACAATTTTTTTAGCACCAGTAATAAAAAGAAGTGATATTTTCCTTACTTACAAGTCTTATTTGCCTTTGTAACTTTTTGCAAAAAAGTGGTACAAATCGAATAATATTTGTGTTATAGAAGCCGGTCCCGAAGGCGGTAATGTCGTTCTCGAAAAATGAAAATTTACGAAAATAAATTTGTAGCGTTTGCGTAAGTTCTACCCTGACATTAATATTCCGTAATATATGCGTTAGTTTGTCACTGTTTTAATAAATTTCGAACCAGAATTTTTTCAAATCAATGAAATTAAATAGATATTGCACTTGTAAGCCTGAAATTAAATAAATATCCATGAAATAAATTTTCTGGTTCGAAATGAGGTTAATCTGGATGAGAACTAATTGATGTATTACAGAAGATTAGTTAAAAGTTCGAAGCTACGCTTTTGTTATAAAATTATTTTTATGTGTATGATATCATTTCATACCACATTAGGGACACTTGTGATAATTATAATCAAATTCTTTCCTGTAATTTCGTTCCGTTTTCATTAATAGCGTCATATGTTATACAGTAAAGCATCGTTTATACGACGATCACTTATAAGACGTTTACATTTATACGACGTTTTAATGTGGTCCCGATTCATTCCTATTCATTTTAATGTAAAAATATATCGTTTATACGACGCCCAAGATCGTTTATACGTCGATTTTTCGATTTTGTATAGGTTTATTTATTTTTTTTTTCTTGTATATTTTACGAACGAGCGGAAGTTGGCAGCTATGAATGACATCAAAGAGCGTGTTTAAATGCACTCCACATTATGAAAATGAGGGCTGGTTTTAGATTACATTAGACATCTACAGGGGTTGGACAAAAATATGGAAACACCTTAAAAAAAACACGTTTCCTTGCCTAGTATTGTGTACGGTACTCGTTGTTATTCAAAACAGCTTGCAGTCTTCTCGGAATGGATAAATACAGTTTTCTGTATGTTTGAAAAGGGAATATTGTACCATTATTCCTGCAAAACAGTGGCAAGTTCAGATAACGATGTTGGCGGTGGATAGCGCGAACGCCCTTTCCGCTCCAATGTAGACCACAAAGGTTCGATAATATTCAAGTCTGATGACTTTGGTGGCCTGGAGAGATGCGAAAATTCATCCTCGTGCTCAGAAAACCAGTCCTGGACAACGTGAGCTGTGTGAACGGGGACGTTGTCGTCTTGGATGATACCATCATCATTGGGGAACAAAGCTTGTACCATTGGATGGACTTGATCGGCCAAAATGTTCACATAAGTCTGAGCAGTAATACGCCCTTACAGAGTTATCATGGGGCCAGAAGAGAACCACGATATGGCTGCCCAAACCATCACCAAACCCCCGCCATGTTTCACTCTTGGCAACAAGCAGTCTGTATTATAGGCTTGAGATGGCGTTCTCCAGGCGTAAACTCGGCCAAAAGTGGGGAACAATGTGAAAGAAGACCATATTACGCTCTTCCACTGCTTTATAGTCCAGGCTTTATGACTTAAACACCACTTTTTCCTGTTACAAGCATTAGCATTACTGATGGATGGCTTTTCAATTGCAACAATGCCAGCAATTCCCTATTTATGAAGCTCCCTTCTAATTGTTTTGGTACTCACAGGATTTGGTAACACGACATTCATTTCAGCAGTAACTTTTGCAACTGTGGACTGCTTATTTTTCGCGATAATCCTCCGTAATGATCGTCTGTGACGATCACTCAGCACACACTTTCGTCCGCGCTGTGATTTAGCAGATGATGTTTTTTCCGCATTTCAAATATGCGGAATAAATCTTCGACACAGCACCTCTTGAAACACTAAAAACCTCGGCTACCTTGCTTACGGAAGCACCCACCATACGCGCGCCAACAATTTGTCCACGTTCGAAGTCTGTTAACTCTGACATAATGCAATGATAATCTCACATAACAGTGTTCCAACAACGACTGAACGGTGCAGCGATTTTACGAAGTTGTATAGGTGGCGTCAGTAGGCGAAAACTCCAGTGCCATCAACATAGTTCATTATAATCAATCTTTCTTTTCAAGCATGCATTTCTCAAAGGTGTTTCCATATTTTTGTCCAACCCCTGTATTATGGTGTTTGATTAGTGTGTAAAATCAGCTTACGTGTAACAGATTACACTGGGAGGTGTCCTTCTTTTTTCGGGGATGGTCAGCTTTCCCGACCTATTTTAAGTTGCAAATAAACTATTCTTCTAACTGTTATCAGTATTGGCGACTTTTAGTTGGCCACGCAGAGTTTTTTATCTTTGAATTTAAATGGAAAGGAAATGATGCACTGCAAAGGAGAAACCTTTCGGTGAAACAAAAATAAAGGTACGCATATTTAAATTGCTTACTAATTCCCCCTCCCCCGTTTTTTTTTGTTTGTTTGTTTGTTTATTTTGGTTTGTTTAATTCACAAATTCATGCAAATCATCACGTTAAACATTAAAATTAAGTGAAAACAAAATTCATTCTAGTTTTGGAATTGAAAATCGATTATACGTCGTTATCGTTTATATGACGTTTTTCGGTAGTCCCTTCGGCGTCGTATAAACGATGCTCCACAGTATTTCATTATAGAGTTAACATCCTTGCGACTAGAGTCTTCTGCCTAATTTTTAATTTTTCACTACCGGTTTTTCAAAATAAATAATTTTCTGTGATTAAATTGCAGAAATGCTTTCATTAAACAAGTTAATATTTACAATAAAAACTAACTGTTAAGAATAATGAAGGAATCTGTGCATCATAAGTACATGTATATCGATCGCTCGTCCCCAAGGGGTTAACTCAGCATTTTGCCGTTACAGACCGAAATACTTCGGTCTCATCCAGTATCTCATAGCAATGTCACAAAAACTGAACTTTACATCTCTTGTGGTCGCCGTTCGAAAGAAAATGAGATTGGTGCAGGTTTGCTAGTTTCACCCTTTATTTATTTATTTATTTATTATTATTATTATTGTTATTGATTTTTAAAAACTGATTATATATCGTAAATTTTCCGGGCTAAACTTTTATATTAGGGGTATACACACACATATGTAACGGTATGACTTTTAGGAATTTTGATTCTCTTTCACCTTACTATGTCACACATTATCATCACACGAAACTCTTCCTCCTTCACTAATTATTTCGAATTTTCCATGTTTTATTACTATTATTATTATTATTATTATTATTATTATTATTATTATTATTATTATTATTATTATTATTATTATTTGCGGTGATATGCAGATATGATTGATTAAATTCAAGAAAAGAGAATGAAATATCACAGCTATATATAAAATAACTTTATGCTGAATAACATATTAAATAAATAGCTTTTATTTAAACGTAATTAATAATAACTTTTTATTACATAATGTACTCAACAACTGTACATCTTCTCTCACATTACACGGGAGGGCGTGGCAGGCAGAAGTTCTTATTACTAAAGCAGGTTGAAAATATTTTTTCCCTTTTTATTTAGTAGTAAACACAGTAAGTATTACTTCAAACAGAATTCGGAAACACTTTTCTAAACAACGCATTACATGTTCATATTCTTATAACAGAAAAATAAGAATGTCAAACGTTAGAGTGTTCCATATTATAAAAAAATATATATATATAATCATTTAATGATTTTGATAACAACTTTGTATATTTGTAAAAATAGTTAACAGACTAAAAATGATAACATAATACTATAAAGAACAACTAACACATAAAGAGGAAAAACTTTCTTTTGATCAAAAATTATTTCGATATCACAAGCAAATCTCCACAAGAAATATCTTATGATATAAAGCGTCAAGACCCCCTCCTAACCTTCCCTAAATTGACAACGTTATATATGCACACCTCCTTGAATTATCGCAAAATTGTTTAGTCAAAAAATAAACAAACAAACATATTATATAGAATTTCTGATACAGATGCAAAATTTTATAAATAACAGTGGCCACACTGGATGGAGGGTTTGATTGAATTATGAATTTAAACATTACTATATATATAAATATCAGCAAATAACAAATACTCTACGGTTGAAAGCATATTCGTTAAATTCCACTTTTATTTCTGAAGACTATCTTATTTTATCCAGAAGTTTTTTTATGTAAAAAAAAAAATACTTAATGAAAAAATAAAACGCTGACAGTCGCAAAGTACATGTACTCTAAGAACTGCTGAGCCTCCGAAATATCCGTACCTTCAACCACGAAAAATAATTTGATATTTAAAAATAGTTAGCGATTATTGATTTATTTCAACAGCGACTGTAAAAAAATTAATAAAATTTACTAATTATTTTTTAAATACATAACATTAAATAAATTTACAAGTTTTAGTGAAAGTTGTTTTAAAAATTATGCGGTTTTCAAAAAAAGTTGTAGCTAAAAATCATGCTTTAATAGGAAATGAACAAAATATTTTTTGTTTAACTTACTTGGTTAGGGTCACATTTAAAAAAAAAATATATTCATCCAGTTAAAATACTGAAATATATTTTGAGAGTTAAAGTTATCATTTTAATTCAAAATTACATAATAAAACTTTCATCGTTCATCATTTTTTTTTTATATTTGATATTTATTTAAACCTTCGCACAGTGGGGCAGGAAGCCTCCAAAGTTGGCGATAAGCAAAATTTACGCTGAACAAAAAATGAACATTATATATTCTTTATAGACTTTACGGGGTAAAACTGAAACCTTTTATATAATCTTAAAGTAATTCATTAATTAATTTTAAAATCTTATTCGATATTTTATTTTCAAAAATTAGTAAAAAATAAGAATTTAAGATTTTTCATACAAATTAAATATTTATAAAATATCCATAATACCGCATTTAGAATGAAAAAAAAAACTGGTTTGCAAGCATGATTAATATTTTTAATGATTCTCAAGCAAACGTTAAACTGAATATTGGCAACTCGTTTCTAAGGAATAAATCCACCTTTTTATAAAAAAAAAATATTGTTCACACTTAACTCGCTTTACATCATAACTAAAAGCTTCAGTGTTTCTAGACACAGTATTTTTTTTTTTATAAATTTCATCACTATATGTTCTAAGCGTCATTATATTTTTAAAAATTTACATTAAAAACTAATTAAAAGTTATTCAATTTTTGTTACGTATCTGTAGTTAAAGATTCCATTGTCAAAAAATATTATTTTAAAATTATTACAGCGAAATTAAAAAAATGAAAGTTGAAATAAAATTATTGTTTTTTTCCGCCTAATATCAAAGTGCGATACTCAATTAATTTCTATATTTAATGATGACGAAAATAACTTTCCCTATTTTTAATACTAGGCAGATGTTTACTGACACCTGCTCTACTAAAGTGTCTTATAGCGTTAGTTCAAAATAGAATTTCATTTTTTCGAAATTTTGCCAGACTTGAAGGATTCTTGCCCTATTGTGCGGCGGTTGCGATTCGAAAACTGCACATCCCTCTACAAGCTGTGAGAACAGAATATCTCCTTTACTGTTTATAAACATCTATGCTAAAAAGAAATTTTAAGGATTGGTACGTTATAAAAGTTTACAGGTGCGTTCGTAATTACATAAATACGTTGCACAAAATACACTTTTATTATTTTACGAATAAAATTTCGTATAAATACTGGTGTCAATCCATTATTTCAACATTTTATGAATAAAAGTACCTTGCCCCGGAAAGGGTTAAAGAATATTTCATCGTCTGAAACATAACGAATGTTGTTGTTTCGCTCACTATTCAATTCATATTTTTATCAAAGTGGACTCAGAAAGTGTTTTTGAAGATGTTTAGAAAACATTACATTACAACAAGAGTTAACTGATATTAAAATTTTCTAATGCTTTTTTTATCTTTATTACACATCATTTTTTCAGGAAAGTAAACTTTACTTTAAATATAAAGAGGGAAATACATGTTTAAAATAAAATAATCGAAAAAGTTGCAAAGAGAATTAAGCAAATATTCATTATTATTATTATTAATAGTATTACTAAAATCCTAAACATTATTGAAGCACATAGCATTTGCATAGATACAAATTAACATTACTATATGTAAACAGTAACAAAACTATTTGTTAAAACAAAATAAACTCAATTAAGGGTGTTCTTAATTCAAAAGGAGCAACTTTGTGACATAAGTTTTAATTTATTTTTGTCGGGAAATGCATGAAGAAACTAGCGGATGTTGTTGTTCAGAAACTATCTAATCGCACTCATTTTCACCCCCCCCCCCCTTTTTTTTTCAAATGTTATAGTTTGTTTAGAACAAGTTGTCAAACATGGCGTTTTGAATTGCATTTCCCGACGAAAGCAAAAAAACCAGTTGACGAAAGGGAGAAAAAGGCGTGATCACGTGATCGAAAATGCTTATGACTGAATAAGTAATTTATTGATCAATAAATGGAAAACTAAGTTAGATTCCAAATCGCTTCCATGGTCAGGTTTTTTAATTTTATATCTTTCCGTTGAAAAATGAATTTGTAAATGTGTCAAAACGTTTTGCGCTTTTTCAGCAAAGCAGTTGCGAACACCCTTAAGAGATGAGTATTAGTAATAGTACACAAAACCCCGAAAGGGTTATAAATATATCATTACTTTTTATTGGATAAATTCAAATTTCCTACTAATTTTCCAAGTAGCCTAAATAACACAAAGAAATTTATTGGAACCAAGTATCCTTAATAAATTTATTTTAGGATCAATGAGTCAAGTTTATCACCTACGTATTATTGAGATAAGCTTAACTAAGTACCCCTGATTAAACGAATTCCTGGAAAAGATTAACCATAGGTCGTTTTCCGAATATAAGTTAGATTCCTTGCAATATTGCAATATTTTTTCTTTCGTTAAACATGTACTGTTTTAATGAACCTTTCAGCAAGTTCGCAAAGGTAAATGATTTTGCATTAAAGGATGTGATGTACTGCAGTAGAATTATACACACATAAAAAAAACCATGGACACATGTTGATATCTGATTACCTTAATAGGTAATTATAAAAATGGGGTTAATGATTATCTTAGTAACATTTGTAAAACAATATGAAATACACATTATTCTATAAAATAATGCAATTTCAACCGACAAGATAATGATTGTCTACAATTTTTTATACAGTATAAATGTACATTAATGCGAATTTTATGATAATTATAAATTAATAGAATTTATAATATTATTTATTCTATTATATTTCAACACATTCAGGGTCATCTGGAAAGACTTGTAAGGACGTTTTACCAGAATTTTTATAATGTAATATTTATTTTACTTAACCCTTTCCGGCACACTGTGCCTGGTCTGGGATACCTAATTTTAATTCCAAACTTGCGAAAGGCACCAATAATATTTTAGTAAAATTTTTCTGTTACAATAAAAGCTTAAATTAAGAAATTCAAAATATCTAAAAAATTCGTTTGTGAATTACGGTGTCAGTCGATAATTTCTCATTTTACTACAAAATTTACCCATGCTGGAAAGGGTTAACGAAAGAAAAATACATTGTCAGATGTAGGAATCATTATTTTACGAAATTTCTTATACTAAAACAATTAAAATCCTCTGAATTCCTTGATGCCTACGAACCCTGCATGAGAGATCGGCACGGGCCGATTTCCATTAACGGCATTCGGGCCGGGCCGTTCTCGGGTCTTAATTTTTTTCCCTGTCAGTTTAAAAGCAAAATAATCATCAAAATAATCATTTCCTGTTGCTGCCCATTCTTCCCATATGAAAATCCTTTTCTCGACTTGGAAAAGTCTGTCCATAAATCAGTAAAGTTTGGCTTAGTCCAAAAGTTTTTCCAAAATAGGCATATACTTTTAAGTCGTCATTATTCTAAAATTAAACATTAGAATTTACTCTTTTTAAAGAATCGTAAATAACTAGAAGTCTTAAAATAGAATTAAACACATAAAAAAAACATGATTATGACGGAATTTTCGTTTAAACTGAAAACTGCAAATTTCTTTTAAACTGTTCATTCATGCAAAATGAATACAACAATACGCGAGAAAAAAAATATATTAAACATTTACATCTGCTAAGAAGGAAACGTATTTTTTTTTCCAATGTTTTAGAAGATTTTGTTTTTACCGTATACAATATTTTAGATTTTTTTAATGTATTAATAATACTAATGATAACTGAAACATTTACATGCAACAAACAAAGGTTCATTAAAAGCGTAAATATCGCAGCCTATGGCACTCCTGCATAAATAGAGATTAAAAACATGAAAGAAAAAAAAGGGCTAGGATAAGTTTTTTTGGTCTGAACTCTTCCGTTAGAGTAAAGATCAATGTTCTGTAGAAATTCACCCGAGCCGGGCCGGGTTCGGGCCGAATTTTTATTTTTTTCCGGGCCGGACAGAGCTCGGGCCGAAATTTTAACTTTCGGGCCGGGCCGGGCCGGGCTCGGGCCTGGAAATTTTGGCTCGTGCAGGCCTCTACCCTGCATACTATATATTAGGTCAATCAGAAAGTTCTGCTGTATAATATTATTTCATGCCTACTTTTTTTAAAAATTCATATTTTTTCATTGACACCACTTTTTTGAAACAATAAAATTCTAAAGTTTTCACATTTCGCATCCAGGAAAAGTTGTAGTAATGCTTCCTACGATGAATGGGAGGGATGTCCGCAAGATTAAAGGCTGGTTGCATGAATCAAGGTCATACGCCAGCTATCGGGGAGGGGTGAACTACAAGAGGATTATTAAGTAGATTGCAGTTTCTCTTGTGTGAATAGCAACGAAACTTTTTTCTTTCTATAAAATGTTGCGTAGAATAAATTTTAGGTTTGAAATATTGTAAATAAATATACAATAAATAAGTGCAGTACGATTAAATATTAGCATAAAATATACTAAGATCAAATATTATTTAATTATGCAACACAAATTCGCTGATTTAAATGTATTCGATTTTAGTTATATTTTTAATGTAATGAAAAAGTTTCATAACAATTAGTAAGTAGTTAATATGAAAAGGCAGAATTTTGCAGTAGTTCCATTTTTTACTAAATTCTTGATGAGCTAAGTTACACAAAATGGCAAACACCGTTGTATTGACTATGAAAAACAAAATATATCAATGTTTAGAATATGTATAGAATTTAATTCTAAATAAAATATTTAATGTTAGCTGTTTTTTTTTTCCATTTACAGATTGCAACCGATAAGGAACCAATGATTTCTTGATCGTATCGCATTTTTATTATTTAACTTGCAAACATTTCATTCTTTTAATTTAAAACTCATTACATACAATATATTCGGAATAACTTTTATTTTAAATGCACGCATTAAATGTTGTTTTATTAAACAAACAAATACTGTTCATTTTTTGTTTAAATATTTTGCGATTCTAGGCAATAATTGTCCTAAAATCGTAGATTAGATCCTCTTTCTCTCTCTCTCTCTTTTAACAGACAAAGCTATTTAGAGAATTCATATTAAAAATTCAATCATAAATTTCAAGCTATTCTCTCATGAAAGATATATGATCCCGTTTATCAGATTTATTGTAACAAAATATTTTGTTACAAATTTTTTTATTAAAAATTTGTGTATTTTTTTAAAAAAAAAGTCGCATTGTCATTTTAATTTCAGATTAAAAGGCAATATTTTTCGCAGTATTAGTGCTTTTTCAACCGAAATTAAAAAGATATTGTGACTTTTTTTTTTTTTAAATTGTAAATAATTTTATCAAAACAAACTGTAACAAAAATATTTTGCAATAAATCTGGTAGACTTGATTAATCTGTCATGATTGAGTAAAAATTCAGAAAATATGCGCAAGAGATACGCAGTTAATACATATCTTCGCATATATAACGTCATACTAAAAAGCCGCGTATTCATTATCAGCACGGCCACTAGTTGGCGCAGCTATGTTAATTTATGACAGATTCCAGCATTTTCTTTGAACGCTTGATATGTATGCAGTTTTGCATCTTGGTGAAAACTATGGGGATTTTAATGTTGTCTAAAAAGTAATAACAATATAGAAATCTTTTTTAAAAGTAGGCGTAAAATAACATAAAACAAGAGAACTTTTCGGTTTATTACAATTTCGAATTCTTAGCACCGTCAGAGGCAAACAATAATGTCTCTGTAATATTGAATTCTCACCGGAAAAATCGAAAAATTTATTTTTTAAAATAAAGGAGAGCAATTTTTCATCAAATATAAAAAATATAATATTTCATTAAAAGTTTCTGGTGCTAATCTCGTTTGAATTAGGTGGGATGAAATCTATCCCACTGTCCCTCAAAGGGATTAACAAAAAAAAAAAAAAAAAAAAAAAAGAATAGTATTTTATGTTGATAGTTGCCTAACATTCTATATCTTTCAGCAAATACGGATGTAAATATCCTTTAAAAATAATAATCACTTTTGATAATTTTCCTTAATTTAATACACGAAAAAATAAGCATTATATTTTTTATGGTTATAAAAAATTATAATGCTTGTTAGTTTAACCCGTTGAAGGGCACCGGTATATTATATATACCACTTAATTTTAATTCCCTTATACCACAACGGCACCGGAATTTTAGTATTAAGATTTGCTTTTTACAATGTACGCGAAAAACAGCTTTTACTTTTTATCATATATATCTGTTTGTGAATTCCGGTGTCAATCAATCATTTGAACATTTTAGGAACATAAGTGCTTTGCCCCTCAAGGGTTAATGCTACGGAATAAATTGAAAGATTAGTACTAAGTACTAAGTACTTAGTACTAATATCATTGAAAAAGATAGTTTATATATAACAAATTTATTTCCAAGTAATGATACAGGACAAAATTTCTCGTGTCAGCCTTTTAATGTTTTAGCAAACAAAATTCATTTTATCTTCATATTCCTTAAATAAAAATATTTTCTTATTTAGTTGAAATTTAATAGCAAGTTGAATAAAAAAATTTGAGAGAATAAATTCAAATTTTCTAAATAACTTACAGAGGATGCTAAACTGTGATTATTTGACTTAAATACAATTTTAACGTGACGAGTTTAAAAGTTTATTCTAGGCTAAATTTGTCTTTGGATAGGATTAAAGTGAGATCATTTAATGAAATTAAATTAGATCGTTTGCAAAATACTTTTCCTTTATTGCTTATTTGTGGTTTTAATGACAGCTAGTAGAAATCCTCTGAAATAAGGATGCTCAATTAAAAGATACGGAACGGCATCGTAAAATTATAAATGCTGTATGTACTGTAATTTTAAATTTATATGTTACTTATCATTATAGAGAATTTGATTTTTATACATGCAATATGCTTATATGTAGTTTAAAGTTTTTTGTATGAAACTATCTATAACTATGTTTTTGTATTTAATTAATTATATTATTTTTTGTAACTGTGTTGTGTAAATTATAATTTTTTTATAATTTAATGATTTAAAACAATGGAACCTCAAATTTAAGCCAATTTACGAAAACAAATTTCATTTTTGTTCGCAAATACAATTGTATTGAAATGCGTTGAAGTATATTAGGGTTGCCAGTTTGATCTCCATTTTTATTCACTACTTTTGCATTTATAACAAAAATATAGACATGTATTTTATACCTTTCTTAATGACAGACATATAGTGATCACATAAAAAAAATCTTCTTTCGCAATTTTTGGCATGAATTCTAAGGACAAAATCGGAGTCCAAAAGGGCAACACTTGGAACATTCTTTTTATCTATCTATCAAGAGCATAACTCATAATTAAATCAAGTAAGTTCTTTCCAACAATTAATTTTTAGTAACAGTTTTATGCTTTATTTAATGATAGTTACCAAACATTTTATATCCTTCTGCAAATACTGATATAAATATCATTTAAAATAATAACCATTTATAATTTTTGTTTATAAATTTAAGACACCGAAGGATAAGCATTATATTTTTTTATGGATACACGCACCCTAGTACTAAGTAGTACTATCGAATAATATTGAACACTGCGATACTACGGAATAATATTAAAAGTTAGTACTAAGGACTAATATTGAAAAAGATAGTTTAAACATAACCAATTTATTTCCAACTAATGTTACACGACAAAAATTTCTTGTATCTGTCAATTTAATGTTTTTAGCAAACACAAATCATTTTATTTTCAGATTCCTTAAATAAAAATATTTTGGTATTTAGTTGAAACATAATGACAAGTTGAATAATAAAGTTTGAGAGAATAAATTCAAATTTCCCAAAGAACTTACAGTGGTTGCTTAACTGTGATTATTTGACTTAAATACAATTTTAACGTGACGAGTTTAAAAGTTTATTCTAGGTTAAATGTGTCTCTGGAAAAGATTAAAGAGGAATCATTTAAAGAAAATTAAATTAGATCTTTTGCAAAATTCTTTTCCTTTATTATTTATTTGCGGTTTTAATGATAGCAACTAGAAATCCTCTTAACTGGCACTTTCTTTTCCATTCAATAAATTGAAAATAACGGATTCTCACCACAATTTTTCAAATAAAATATTCGTAACATTTAGTCTAAACATTTCCGCCTTCAAATAGTATGAAGTTATTTTTTAAAATAATTATGATGTCAAAAAGGTTTAAATGATGAATTAAGCAAATTCGTCTTGCCCGAACGGCGTACGGGCAAATCAGTTAAGGGGTTAAGAATGATCAGTTAAAAAGTACGAAACGGTATCATAAAAATATAAATCTTGCACCGGAATTTTAAATTTATATTCTATTTCTCATTAGAAATTCAAATTTCTTAAATTACTTACAGCCGATACGAAACTGTGATTATTTGGCTTATAGAATTCTAACGGGACGACTTTAAGAGAGTATTCCAGACCAAATGTGTCCCTGGAAAGGATTAAAGTGGGATCATTTAATGAAATTAAATTAGATCTTTTGCAAAATACTTTTCCTTTACTGCTTATTTGCGGTTTTACTGATAGCTAGTAGAAATCCCCTGAAGTAAGGATGCTAAGTTAAAAGATATGAAACGGCATCATAAAATTATAAATGTTGTACCGGAAATTTAAATTTATGTTACTTGTAGTTACAAAGAATTTGATTTTTAAAGATATTGTATGCTTTTTTGTAATTTTATTTTTTGTATGTAGCTAAGTTATGGATTGCTATGTTCGTGTCTCTAATTATATATTTATTTTTTTCTAACATTCTATATATTCCTACAAATACTGATATAAATATCCTTTTAAAATAATAATCCTTTACAATATTATCTCTAATTTTAAACATTGAAAAATAAGAATTATATTTTTTATGGATACACGCACTTTAATACAAAATAGTACTATGGAATAATATTGAAAGATATAATTTTTATATAACAAATTTACTTCCAACTAATAGACAAAAATTTCTTGTGTCTGGCCTTTAATATTTTTAGCTAACACAATTTATTTTATTTTCAAATTCCTTAAACAAAAATATTTTGTTATATATTTGGAGCTCAGTGGCGAATTGAGTATTAAAGTTTAACAGTATAAATTCAAACTTCCCAAGTAACTTACAGTAGATACTGAAATTGTGATTATAGGACTTAAATACAATTTTAACGTTACGAGTTCTAAAGAGTACTCCAGACAAAATGTGTCTCTGGAAAGAATTAAAGTGGGATCATTTAATGAAATTAAATTAGATCGTCAGCAAAATACTTTTCCTTCATTGCGTATTTGCGGTTTTAATGATAGCTAGTAGAAATCCCCTGAATTAAGGTTGCTCAGATAAAATATATGAAACGGCATTATAAAATTATAAATGTTGGACCGAAATTTTAAATTTATATGTTACTTGTCATCATAAATTCAAATTTCTTTAATAATTTAGAGCGGGTATTAAACTGTGATTGTTTAACTTAAAAACAATTTTAACGTGACGAATTTAAGATAGTATTCCACTTGAAATGTGTCTCCGAAAAGGATTAAAGTGGGATCATTTAATGAAATTAAATTACATCGTTTTCCAAAATACTTTTCTTTTATTGCTTATTGGCGGTTTTAATGATAGCTTATAGAAATCCCTTAAGTTAAGGATGCTCAATTAAAAAACATGAAATGGCTTCATAAAATTGTAAATTTTGTACCAGAATTTTAAATCTATATGTTACTTGTCATTATAGAGATTTTGATTTCCATTCATAAGGTTCACTTAAATGTAATTTAAAGTGTGTTCTTATTTTTAAGTATTTATTTAACTTTTCGTATATGTGTGTATAAATTATAATTAAAAATTTATATTTTAATGAATTACAATAGTTTAGACAATCTTCAAACTTATGCCGATTTACAAACACAAATTTTATTTTTATTTGTAAATCCAGTGTAGCAGAAGTACATTAAAGAATGGCCAGTTTGACCTCTACTTTTATTCACTAATTTTTAATTCATAACAAAAAAATAGTATACTACAGATTGTAATACCATAATATATAGTAAATAATATAGAAATATTTATGGAATACATGATTCGCAATGTTCGTAAAATATTAAGCCTTTGAGCACTGATGGTTGAATTTTCCCCTACTTAATTTTAATTTCCGAAATGTCACAAATGCACCAGAAAATTCGTCTAAATTTATTTGAAAAAGTTTTAAGGCATTTTTTTTTTCGTGTATAGCGATTTTTTTTCATTGCAAAATACTGGTGCCAATGTGACATTTGGAATTTTGAAGAAATTTACCCACCAGAACTCAAAGGGTTAACCGTTTGCCTCCAATATTTCATTACGGTAATCATTATTGAAGGCTCTTGTTTCAGATGTTAAAAGAATAAAAAAGAATACTGCCCAGTTAAACTGAAGGCATTGAGCTCACAGGCTACAAATACTAATTGCACATTAAAGCTTTATATTTTCAAGGGTTAATTCCGTTCGAAAAAAAAAATTAAGAAGGGGAAACAGCTCTCCCCTTTTCTCTTTTTTTATACTTAATCATTGAACCTCCTATACTATCAAAGACATGCTTTATCATATAAAAAATCTATATCCAAAATTCAGAGCAAATTAGATAATTCTCAATAAAAACCCATTTAGCATTTATATAATTTAAAAAGAGTTATCCCCCTCATTTATACTTAACCATTAAACTTCCAAAACTATTCAGAGATTTGAACGAAATCTGAAAATTCTGCTTGAAAAACCCATTTGTATAAATTAAGGGGGGGGGGGACATTAGAACCCCTGTTCCCCTTATTTATACTTATTCAATGAACACCTAATAACAGTCACGGAATCGCCTCATCAGAATGATCCTAATCTAAATTTTGAACGAAAATTAATTCTGCATGAAAATCCCATTTATATCAACTAACGGGGGGGGGCGGCATTAGAGCCCCTGTTCCCCCTATTTATACTTATTCAATGAACACCTAATAACAGTCACGGAATCGCCTCATCAGAATGATCCTAATCTAAATTTTGAACGAAAACTTAATTCTGCATTAAAATCCCATTTATATCAACTAACGGGGGGGGGCATTAGAACCCCTGTTCCCCCTATTTATACTTAATCAATGAACACCTAATAACAGTCACGGAATCGCCTCATCAGAATGATCCTAATCTAAATTTTGAAAACTTAATTCTGCATGAAAATCCCATCTATATCAACTAACGGGGGGCATGAGCCCCCCGTTCCCCCTCTTATACATATCGAATGAACTCCAAAAACTAATCAGGGAAGCGCCTTGTCAGGATATACCTACATACAAAATTTCAAGTGGATCGGATATTTTTATCATGAGTTATCGCGTTACGTACATACGAACATACATACAGAACGGACGGGCACATAAGCTCTCAGGCTATGATAGCCTGTGAGCTAAAAAAGAAGAATATTTTTTTATTTAAAATTGTGGTAGGAAACAGAAAATTTTAAGAGTACTGAGATTTCTGGGAATATAATAAATAACGGCATAAAGTATTATAGATTAGTATTTATGCCTTACTTAATGACAGACATTTAGTGATCACATTAAAAAAGAAATTCTTCTTTCTAAATTTTTAGGGTGAATTTGAAATTTTAGTATAAAATTCGAGTCCAGAAGAGCAACACTGGTATATTCTTTTTATCTATCTATTAGAAGCTTAACCTCATATTCGATTCAAGTATGCTCTTTCCCACAATTAATTTTTAGTAATAGTTTTTAGTAAAAGTAATCTATTTACAAAGATATTATAAATATTAAAAACACTTACATGCACAAATAACGCCTCATTCAAATACGCCAAGTGCATACGATTATGCAGACTTACAAACAATAAATACAATAAATCTAAATTGAGTGAAAAATTAGTCAGAGGTAGGAATCTAATCTGGGACCGCAGCATTCTAGGCTGATGCTCTAACCACTAAGCTACTCCGGCCGATGCCTGAGTCTGCAATTTCTCATTAATAAAAAGTTTAGGTGATCATGTATCAAAACGTCAATAGTTTAATTGTGTATTTCATGTATACCGTGCGTTATGAAGTCTTGGTTTATAGTAAGAACCAATGGACCCACTCAGAGATTTCTTACCATTTCCCAAAAAATCATTTTTTTAATACAGCGAAATTTGAAACTCTCATAGTCAATTATACTCGAATTCATATAGCTGTATTTTATTTCATATCTAAAAACTATTGTTTGTTTATAATTACTGGTACATTAATAAATGTTATAGTAATTATAAATTTTAATAATTACAATAATAATTGCAGAATAATGATTATAATAATTATAATTGAATTACTCCTCGAAGATGGGTTCACGTATTTGCGATCGCCAACCATGAATGAGGCTCGTGCTATCACTAGTGAATATTATCTATTTCTAAAAAATAACAAACTGTAACTGCTCTTGATTTATTCCGCTGTTTGTTATGCAATGGATATTTGAACTGATGATGCCTTGTGTAGCTTAGCGATACGTTTAGTTTTTGTATTTTAAAATGATTTTTGGTATTTTTATATTTTTATATAAATTTTAATTTTTTTTAAATGCATTCAAGCCTGCCTTAGTTTACTTTATTAAATCTTTTATTATCTTTGAAATTCAGACGTTAAATGCATACGTATTGTAAATGAAAATTATATTTATAAATATCAAAATATGTTTTGTTCATTTCAAAAGCATGCGTGTTTAATTTAAAAATACTCGACATTGTTTACGAACTTTAGATAGAATCTTTAATTAAACTCTATTCCTATAATTACGATGAATTTTCAATTCCATATTTCTGAAATTTTAAGTAACAGTCGAAAACTACTTGAATACGAAAGTTTTTAATAAACTTCAGGGGGTAATACGGTTATATCTTTAACAAGTAATTAAAAATGAATAATTACAGGAGAATAGGCACTGAAGGGAGCACATTTCAAATAAATAATATAAGCAGTATGATGTATCATAAGTCTTTGTTTAAATGAAAAGAACATATTTTTTAAAAGTTTTCAAAACTCACTTCAGTGGAAAAATATATTTTATGGAACACAATTATTTTGCAATAATTCCTTATTTATTAATTACGATAAATTAGTTGTTTCTTTCATAATCTGAATTTGAAAATTCTAGTGTTTTGTTGCATATAAATAAAATAAATCTATTAAGTCTATCTATCTTGTATGCGTATTTCATCATTAATTTTTTTTCCAAATTAACACTATTTCCTGTATTCAGGGTTGCCAGTTTGATCTAAATTTTTATTCTGTAATTTCAAATTCATACAAACCGGAATGTTATTAATGTTATAATTATTGTTCCTCTTGAATAACAGTTCTATAACAGTTTTTACCTATGATTAAAACATTTAAAATTTTTGAAAATCATTATAATTATAAATATCCACCAATCATCATAGAAAATATAAATTAGCTTAACCCTTTATCTTCCGACGGTACTTATAAGTACCATTAAAATTACTTATTATAAATTCTTTTAAATCGTCTATAAATTGTAATACTGTTTAGAATGAGTTACAGATACATTACTTTATTTTATTCCAAAAACATTATTGGTTACACAAAACAAAGATGATTTCTTTTGTTTTTTCTATCTTTTCAGCTTTCTTGGCGCTGAGGGAGGGAGATGGAGATTTTGCAATTCAAAAATATTTCTATATTTATATTGTAAGAATATCATATTTGTACATTTTATAATTCTACAAAATATTAAGAAAACAATTTAAAATAAAATATTTGAGTAGGGTTATAAATATTGCACAAAATCTCTGTACATTCAAATTTAGTTAATTCATCTTAATCCTTCGATTCTTTTAAAATCTTTCAAAAATTTATTAAACGATTATGTAAGCTTAAACAATTTGAGTAAAATGCTTTATAATGTAAAATTTTCATGAATTCATAATTCGGTAGATAAAGGGTTAAAGGGATTGTTTGAATCACAGGAAATTTTGTTGGAAAAAAAAATTAGTAAGTCTACATGACACACACATTTATAAGAGAACATTTTGATTACTAATAAAAATCTCCAAGTTTTACTTTAAAATTTATTTGTTGCTGTGTGATTAAATTTTAGAGGAAATTTACTAAGATGAAATGGTTATTTGTTTTATCCCATATGAGAAATATTGCAGTTCAAGGGTTTATTCCTATCCTTTAGTTTTGTCCTCCAGAAAAAAGGCAAATAAACGCAACGATTTCCATTTGAAGAAAGATAAATGACTGGAAATGTTCTTTGTCTTTTTGAAAAACTCGATAATTAAGTTAAACCTGTGCCATTTTCTGAGATTTCGACAAGTGAAATACGGCTTCTCTTTTCTGCCGATAAAGCCGAAATCTATCTTCTTAATTGATGATCTTTACAAGATAAAATCACCGTAAAGACTACAACAGTAAAATGTATTTTTGAAAGAGAGATATAAGAGAGAGAGCGTTGGTAACATATTTCAATGTAAACTTAACACCATGATCAAGTATTTTGTTTATTAAGAGATTTAAGTTCTTTTTATTTAGAGATTAATATTAAAAACAAAAATTTAAATTATTACTTATTATTTAAAACTCAATAATAAGGTTAAACCTGTGCAAGTCTCTGAGATTTCGACAAGTGAAATGTAGTTTTCATTTCCTAATGAAAAAGGCGGAAATCTTCTCAATTGATGAAGTTTTCGATATAATCACTGTAAAAACTACAACAGTAAAATGTATTTTTGAAAGAGAAATATATGTGTTGTTCACATTTTGCTGTAAAACCTTAAGAAGACAACCATTTTTTAATTTTTTACTTTTAGTTATATTAAGTGACGTTAAAAATTAAAAAGGAATATTTAAATTACTTTTTATTGCTTAAAAATCCATAATTAATTAAACCTATCTGATTTCTGAGATTTCGGCAAGTGAAATACGGTTCTTTTTATTGTGTATAAAGCCGAAATCTGTCGTCTTACAGTGCTGCACAGGCGACTTTTTTATATTCCGTTGGTACCAGTATTTTTTTAATATAAATTTTGAAATAGATTTTTCTTGCAAATGTTGTCAACCGTTTATTAAAGATTTTTGTCTTTAGAAAGTAGTATAAAGAAGAGTTTCTTGAGGGATTTTGGTAGTTGCATATATTTGTTAGAAGGTTTAGAAGAGGTATGATCACGTATATTAGTAGCTGCTATTCCATTGGAATACTTAGAAGAGGCATGATCAGTATAGAATCAGTCCAGGTTCGGATGCTCGAAAAAAAACCCCACGATGATTGCTAAGTTACAATTTATTTAGACATATATTACTAAGGGGGGCACACTTACAGCACTCGGAGAAAATCTCCGAACCAAAAATTAGCACGTTGACAAGACAAGCGCAGAGAGTCAAGTGACCTCGTACATAGCAACAAACTGCCACCTTTGGCATCATAGAAAATCGCCAACATACACAAGTTCGCCCATGCACAATGGATAGTATACGCCAAATACAGTTAAAATGCAGCCGGCAAGATAAGAATTCAATATGGTTTCCAAGCTGGGATGGGAAAGGAAAGGTTGCCAAACGATAAAATGTTACACGTGTTATTATGTCTAATAAAGAGGCACACCAAAGGGATATCAGATTTTACTGCGCAGATGTTAAATTCTTTTTTTAGGGTTTTGTCGAGAAAGAAAAGAAGCGTAAGCATAAATTTTAACTGCGAAACAGAGATGATGTCCATATAAGGTAATGCAGAATTGCCTCGATCGGAAATAGCAGACATCTGGAAATAGCTTTAAACGGTTGATTAATATGTGAGTGTATTTCTCACAGACAAAGTTAAGCAGCTGCCGATTTTTCGGTTAGAGAAAAACTAGGCGAGGGAAAAAAAATGGAAAGTGAATGAAGGACACTTAAAACTGATTTTGAATTGAAAAGAGACAGGGGGGAAGGAATAATTTAAGAAAATAACCAATATATAACGAAATAATCGTTATATATATCACCCGGTGCACCACAAAAAAACTTTTGCTGTCCAATGTGCATAGGCTAGCATAAAATATTATAACATAAAAACATACATAAATGCAAAAGTTTTTTTTTTTTTTTTTTTTTTTTTTTTTTATATATATATATGTAGAAATTTAACGTCATGATAATGGAGACTTTTGTATTCAAAAACAGTCAGCAGTTCTAAAGTCTCTATATTTTTTTTATATTTGTATTTCATGGATCCAAGGTAGTACTGTATTTTATATGTATAAGTTGAGTCGACTCAGACAGTACAAAAATCTTACTGCAGCTTTGATTGTTATCATAACATAAGTAAAATTTTGAAACATATACACAAAACATGAAACTAATACTAAATGAATATAAAATGGCAATACACAAAAATAACATAATAGCACTATATTTTTCAAAAATTAAAAAAGAGTAATATGATGTCTATAAAAATAAAAATGTTTCATGCCGAAGCATAGGATGACAAAAAAAAGAGGTGCTCCAAGCACGCCCATAAAAAATATGCGTCACCCTGAATCTTGTGTACAACACAAGTATTATGGCATCGGCTTAGGGCCTAGCCTTAGATGAGGAGGGAATTGTGATGCTCCCCCGAAGGCACTAGCGGTCTTCTGAAGGAGCCCACGTCGAATTACAAGAAAAAAATTTGAGTTGTTGTGAATTGGAATCACAATTCAAAAATTTGAATCGAAACTCCAACTCCAAAATTTTGTCTCTCAACACAATGAAGCTTGAACCCTTAGGGCCTTAATTTTGAACGGGAACAAGACTTCAAAGGGAAGAATTCAAAAAGAAAAAAAAAACAAAAAAATGTATATCATATAATAACTAATATGGGCAGACAATCCTAGAGTGAAGAGAGACGAAAAATATGTCACAATCGAGTGGGGTGATGAACAAGTCATATATAAAAACTGTGTTTTATTTAATTACATGAATCTTTTGTTTACTTTTCTAAAGTACAGTACCTGTTTATCTAACTATAATATGTTTGACTTACAGTACAAGAAATGTTAAGTGGGAGGTTAGTGGAAAAATACTGAATTAATGAGTATTGTCAAAGAAATTTTAAGTGTACTGCAAAAAGAAAACAAAATAAAAGTAAATAAAATTTTAGTGAGTATGAAGGCCTATCTAAGTGTTAGAGGATAACAATGATACCTAATATTGTTCCTAAGAGATCTTCAGAGCAACAGTGATGGACCAGCCATGATATTGTTAAAGATCAGTCAAAAACAACATACACACAACCATGAGCTCTTTGGTTGGATATGTGGTATCATAAAACATGACATAAAAAAATAATAA
This sequence comes from Maratus speculifer, assembly GCA_964019185.1. NCBI lineage: Eukaryota > Metazoa > Arthropoda > Arachnida > Araneae > Salticidae > Maratus > Maratus speculifer. Next base: position 11,934,205 of record OZ025291.1, on the reverse strand, counting down.
ATAGTGATTTTACATTAGCTTCTGTTTCTTAGATTGTATGTGTGAGGTTGATAAAACGTATTAAAGTTAGTGTTGTTTATATGACTTGATGCATCAAATAAATGTCCATAACGAGGAGGTGCTAATAAAAGTCTATCAATATGTACCCGAAATGCTGTGTTATCAGGAGTATACAACCTTTTAATTGAGAATGACACAGGGGAATGTTTACAAGTGACAATATATGGACCAGTATACTTTGTTTTAAACTTGTCATTTGATTTTAGATATACAATGTCTTTTAAGAAAATGGATCTTAATTTAGCTTTCTGACCGTAATATTTATATCTTTTATCTTGAGCAGATTTAATGTTGTTATAGGCTTTGTGATATATCTTACTCAAATCATCAAGTAATTTGTGGACTTCAATATGTTTATCAAGAAAGGGTTGGTTGCACGACTGATCAAAAGTGTCAAAAATTAGAGAAAGTTCACGTCCAAAATGAAGAAAATTAGGAGAATATAATGTAGTTGCATGTTTCGAACCATTATAAAGTGATTTGTGTATAATTACTGCATTTTCGAATGAATGACCTTCTTGTAAAAGAATATTAACTGAATATTTGATTGACTTATTGATTCGCTCTGCAATCGCATTTGATTGTGGTCTCGAGGCCGAACTGTGTAATACCTTAATGCCCATTGTATCATTAAAAATGTTATATACCTGAGAAGTGTACTGGGGTCCTAAGTCTGATAAGACAACCGAAGGTCTCCCAAAGGTGGTTATGTAAGAGAATAAGCATTTAACAACCTTACTCGCAGATATGTCATTAAGTGGAAAGAGTTCAATATGTCTCGAGAAATGATCAGTGATAGTTAAAACATATTTTCCATTAGCAAACGGTCCAAGGAGATCTGTACTGATAGTGTGACCAGGGTACCTGGGAGTGTATGTGGGCTGTAAGGGTGCAGGTGGAGTTTGGTGATGTTTAGTTTGAAGACATTTGATACAGGATGCGACAAAGTTTAAAGTGTCTACATACATACCCTTCCAAAAATATCTACCTGACAAGAATTCATAAGTTTTATTAAAGCCAAAATGAGATAAATGTGAAATTGTTAAGACTTTGCTTTTAAGTGAATTTGGAACAATAATGTGATACGAAAAAGTGTTATTAAAAATATTTTCCTTCTTTAACATTAATACTTTCGAATCAGGATGAATGAAGTAGTTAGGAAATTTTTGAGAAGATCCTTTCCTTAAGATTTCTTTATAAACAACAGACAAAGTAGGGTCATTTTGTTGTTCAGTAGCAAATGTTTCATTCGAAATTTCTAATAAAGGGTCAGGATTTGTTTGTGTACCAGAAATAAGGCAGTTAACATGCATATTAGAATCACTCGAGCTGGAGTGTGGAGTATCACATTCTACAATAGGTAAGGGTTGAGTGTCATGAATAAGTTCAGGGTTTGTAGCTAAAGTCTGTTGATTATTTTCAAAGTTACAGCGAGATAAATAGTCAGCGAGTACATTCTTTTTACCTGGAATATGTTGAAATTTGTATGTGTATTCTGAGAGATCCATGAGCCAGCGAGAGATAATATCAGCCGGATTTGTAGTTTTGTTGTACTTTTCTAATGGTTTACTATCTGAAAGGATTACAAATTCTCTGTTGTATAAATAATATTTGAAAGCAGTAACTGATTTATGAATCGCCATGAGTTCTAATTTAAGTGCAGGATATTTTTTTTCTGATGCTTTTAAAGATTTTGAAAAGTATGCAACAGGTAATAGTTGTTTATCATGTTCTTGTAGTAAGACGCCAGAAATGGCAATATTTGACGCATCAGTATTTAAATAGAACTTTTTGTTCCAATCAGGTAATCTAACCATGGGTGGATTAAAGAATATCTTCTGTATGGTGGTTTACTTGTCCACTTAAATTTAGCTTTTGGAGTAGTTAAGTTTATGAGAGGTTGCACAAGTTCAGAAAAGGATGGAACCAGAGATTTGTAAAATGTAATGACGCCTATGAGTGCTTTTAATTGACGTTTTGTTGTAGGTGTTGGAAAAGATGTTATTTTTACAATGTTCGAGTGAACAGGAGAAATAGTTTGATTTTCTATGTGAAATCCAAGATAATCTAAACTGGTTTTGTGAAAAGTGCATTTGTTAGGGGACAGCGTTAAATTATATTTTACTAATATTGCAAGAATTTTATCCAACTTATCATACATTTCTTGATATGAATTGGCACCAACAATAAGATCATCTTGGTAGGTATAGACACCTTCTAACTGTAATTCATCAAGTAACGAGTCCATTAAAGCTTGATAAATTGAGGCGCTCGTTTTTAAGCCGAATACTAATCTCTTATACCGAAAAGAACCAAACATTGTAGTGAATGTGAGCTGATTTTGAAATTTTGCAGGGAAATCAATCTGATGATATGCCTGATGAAAGTCAAGAGAAGAGAAAAAACGATATTGTGAAAGATTTGAAATAATAGTTTGAATTTTTGGAAGTGGATAGGACGAACCTTGAATTATAGTATTAACCATTCTGAGATCTAATGCGAGTCTATATTTCTGTATACCTGTACCGTCTGGTTTCTTTTTAACAAGAAGCATGGGGCAGGCCCATTCGGAACAATGACGTTCAATGATTTTGGCATCAAGTAATTGTTTGATTTGATTTAAAACATCCTTCTGCACAGCTTGGGGAAGAGGGAAAGGGAGAGTCTTTATGGGGTAATCATTAATGAATTTCAAATCAGGTACAATTTTATCAGTATGACCAAGTGTGTCTAATGATTTGGAAAAGGCAGGATAATAATTAAGTAGCAATTTAGTTAGGTTCTTTGCTTCGTCAGACTTTAAGTGAGAAAGTTTAAAATCATTAGCCGATAACTCCTGCTTTCTTTTTTGTAAGATTTCATTAGACGCCTGAATAAAATTTACAAAGTGCTGTTCTGAGTTATTTTGCTTGTCAGACATTTCAGAAGTATAGTCGCAAATTTCCTCAATCTCAGATACTTGACCTATTTTTGTGTGTTTAGGGAGATGAATGGTCTTTTCAGAAGTGTTTTTAAGTGTTATTGAGAAGAAATGATGTATTTGTGAAGTTTTCGTTCTTTTATTGGATAATTTATTCATTTGAATAATGGCATCATTTCCTATTAATTCTTTTGTTTGTGCCAAATATTCAAATAGATAATTTCTGTCATTGTTGATGTTATTGGAGGTGTAAACAGAGCACCATATTTGTTGTTGAGGTTCTACTATAATTTTTCGAGTTAAGAACACCGCTTGGTTCATTACTACATCACTCAAAGAATTGCATGATTTTCATTGTTTCTCTCCAGAAGATTCTTTACTGGTTTTTAAAGGGACAGCGAAATTATTGTTGACATGGAGACACTTGTTAAAAGTATCGATGACAACATTGTATCTAGTTATGAAATCGAAACCTAAAATGCCTTCAAAACTGGAAGACTCAGGTATGTCAACAATATAAAAGTGGTGTGAAAACGCTTTTTGTTTTAGCTTAATGGATGTTCTGATGCAGGCGGAAAATGAGACATCAGAATTGACAGTTTTAATATTGACGTCAGTGGACAGTCTTTTATATTTTAAGACAGGTTTAAGTTGGTTGAATAATTTTTGTGAAAGTAAAGATATACTACTACCAGAATCAGCCAATAAAGTAATATCATGGTTTGCTATAGTGGCTTTAACAAGAGGGAGGGATGGTGAGATAGTGTTTACACTACAAATTATCTGAACATTATCACTTTCTGTTTGTGTACTGATGTTATTTGCTATCTTAATGGAGTCAAAAGTTTGGGAAGCTACTGAATTAACTAGTCTCGAACTTGAAATTTTAGGTAATACAGGGTCAAAAGGAAAAGTTGCTGATGTAGAAGTATTAGACTGAGACACAACACCATCAGCATAAAAATTGTATCTCTGTTTCAGTTTTCCTGAAATTGGGGCGTGGAGTTTGTGTAATTGTTTTTTCTTTGAGTATTTGCTCTTTTCCATTTAAAACAAGAGAGAGCGTCGTGATTGTTTCGTCCACATAACTGACAAACAACTGGTTTTTTTTGTGAAAACTTGTGTGGGGAATAACGTCTAGTGTAGTTTCGATTTTTGTAATTTTTTTTTGAAGCGTGAAACACCTGCGGAATGCTTTGGTCTAGTCTGGAGATTTTTTTGCTCAGTTTCGGTTTTAGTATCAGGAGGGGCAAAAGATAATGCATTTATTTTCTCAGAGATTTCTTTCAGTTGCGATTCGATGAGATTTTCTGGTCTGTGTACCGAGGGTAAGGAATGTAAGATTTTTTCATTCCTTAAAATTTCATGAAGAGTTTGCGCTCTTTCAACTGCTGTTTTATAATCATTAATGCCTTCATCCTGTAATTTTATTCTAATATTTGAAGGAAGGGCTTCTAGAAATTTCATAAGTTTAATAGTGTTGCGTGCACTTTCGTCGTTGATATCTGCATAAACAGTCGCCGCAAGAACATTTAGTCTATGAGCTAAGTTTTTTATCGTCTCAGAAGGCATAAGTGCTAAACTGGACAATTCAACAGAAGCAACACATTTACTAGGGGGGGCGAAAAATGACGCAAATTCCTTTTCCAGCAAATCGAGGTCTGTTATCTTTTGCAGGTCAGGATTTTGGGCTAGAAATTTTTGTGCAGGCCCAACTAACTTTCCCTTTAAGATTGCAATTGTTGTTTGTGGGTTATATTTATTAATTTCTGCACAGACGCGAATTTGATCAAAGAAAAATTTAAGTAAATCTGGATCTCCATCAAATTGAATGATATTTATCGGAATTTGTTTTGCCGCCATGATTACAGTTTTTTTTTTGTTTGTTTGTTTTGTTTAAGCTCACAAGTTTTGAGAAATTGTTACACAGACCGGATTTATACCCTAAAGCACATTGAAAACAAGAAAATTTCCTAGCTAGTAAAAATATGTACACTAGCAAAATAAATAGACCTTAAAATATACCTCACTTTAAAGATATCTTATTTAAACCTTTTATAACAGTAAAGCAAAGGGAGACATACAAAAGTAGTTCATTTAGAAATTAAATAAAAGCAAAATAAATACACTTTGAAACATATATCTATATATTCCTTCACTTTAAAAAGTACTTACTTTATCTGTATATAATAAAGCAAAGCAAACTATCAAGAAAACACCAAAAACTGTTAATAAGTAAGCAAAAATGAAATTAAATCTTCTTTTAACTTTTTTTACACAAGGGAAAAGTTCCCTTTTTGTAACTTAAAATATTTTTTTTAGATGAAAAAGAAAAATCTTATTTTAACTTTGTCATTAAAGTTCAAAACTGTCTAAAAACTTATTTAAGCATATTAGAGAATCCAAATACAAAATTAAAAAAAAACGAAGGGGTGTTGGACGTAAAATATGAAACACTAGCACATAAATGTAATAACTGGTAAAAACTGCATAAAATGTCATAAAAATAATAACTAGAAATGACAACAGTTACCGTGCTTTCGCAATTTAAAAAAATTTTGCAAAAACACAATAACAGGATTATAATAGTTATTGAATTAAATATGATTTAAAAACACCAAACTGCAATATCGACTATGGTGTACTGACTGTGGAAGCAGAACATAAAATAAACAAAATACTTGGGGTAACTTACAGATTGAGTTTTTTTTAAAAAAATAATTAAATGATTACTAATTTAATAAGACAAAGCTTAGGGAACTGGGGAACGATCTGCTCCCACATTCAAAATGTAGATTTTTTTGAGGTTGCATTTTCGTTGTTGTGCACTTTTTTTTCTTTTTTTTTATCACTGGAGACTAGCAGTAAACTTATCAAAGGTGATGACACACCTTTATTTTTTTTTTTTAGAGAGTTGTTGTAATTCTCTTATTTATTTATTTATTAATTTTGTGCACTGCTAACTGATTTCTACGATGAATTATTTCTGATGGATTTTCACGATTGCGTGTGCAAAATCGCACTTTCTTTTGCAGCGCATTCACTTTACACTGCAAAATCACACAGAAACACTTGTTATTCACTAAATTTTCTATGAGACACCTAACTTGCACTAATTTGAAGAATTTTGTATATTTTCACACTCTGGAAGCTATATTAAGCGAACACAATGCACTACTTTATCACTCGTGAATTTTTTTGGTATGGCGTATTATGTAATTTTGACGAAGCACTCTGTAGCAGAAGCACAAAATTCTAGGCGATATCGATGATCAGACACAAAACGATGTGAGTGGAAGAAAGAAGGGTGGGCGCCCCAGCGCTCAGGTGATACTTGGCCGCAGATTTCTTTTGAAGATGGAATTTCAAGGGGAGACGCTCCGAAGCACTTGAGCTGGAGAGGACAGGGGAGGAAAAGGGGGTGTCCAGGAAAGGAATTTCAGGACGGGAACACCACTTTGAAGATCAATTCCACATCTGTTGACGCTTAGCAGCCAAGACTACTAGCAGTTGCCTTTTTTTTACCGGGGGATGCAGAGACGAAAAAGAAGAACCGAAATGCATGACATCCGCAGAAAAGTCGCAGTTGATTGTACCCCCCTCCATATTTTTTTTTTTTTTTTTTTTTTTTTTTTATGTGGGGAAAAACGAAACCGTCAGGCACCAGTTATTTATATAAAGAAGAGTTTCTTGAGGGATTTTGGTAGTTGCATATACAGGGTGATTCAGCTCGTCGGTGACAAACTTTAAGGATCGATAGAGCACACCTAGACGAACATTTTTGAATAGGGAATGTAGGGTCCCTGACGCGATGGTAAGGCGCTAGGCGCTTTCGAAAATTTGGGTGCCGAAATTCGAAACGTCATAAAAACTAGGGAAATGGTTAGATTTTCTTGCTTGTTGCGTCGAAATGATTCTGTTTATTTAGACTTTCTTCAGTACCAATTTGATAAGCGTATCTCTTAAAACATGGATAGGGGGCGCTGCAGACTTTGGAGAGCTAGACAACAACTTTAAGCCCGTTATTTTGATAATTTAACACATGCTCGCCAAAGTTTATACTCTAACTTAAAGTTTGAACCCAAAAGTAGAGCCCTGCAAAAAGCGTAAGAGCCGGAATAAAATGTCAAAGTACAGGGTGGTCGAAACTCGAAGGCTCCTAAGAGATAAACAAACAGATTTCTTGACTTATGGCATGCATTTTCATGATTCTGTTTGCTGGGGCTCTCTGAAACTCAGTTGAACGGTACAAAAAGAAACATCGATAGGGGGCGCTTTGGGCAAAAAACATAATTCGTTGACATTTCGGACGCTAACTGGAAACGGGGCGCTACGATCAGTTAGTAATAATGAAAACACATTTTCTACCTCTGCTCAACACTTCTGAATAAATTTAGACCAAAAACATCAATGATACTGGAAATTTATTTACAAAAAATAACACTACAGAAGATGCTCGAAATTTCGACCTTGGGCCATGATGCAGGCTTCGCACCTCCGTCGCATTGAGGAGTGTGTGTTTCCAACAATGCCAGGAGTATCTCTGATCTGCCCTGCAGCTGCCACAATGCGCGCCACAAGTTCTTCAGCACTGCTGACAGGTGTATGGTATACCTCGGCCTTCAGGTAACCCCAAAGGAAGAAATCCAAGCAGGTGAGGTCTGGTGATCGGGCAGGCCAGTGAACTGGACCCCCACGCCCGATCCACCGCTGGCCATACCTTGCGTTTAGATGGAGACGCACGTCGTTCGTGTAATGGGCCGGAGCTCCATCGTGCTGGAACCACATCTGGCGACGCGAACCTTCGGGTACGTGCGCCTCCTCCAGAAGCTGCGGCAGCACTTGATCCAGGAAAATCAGGTAATTTCCACCTGTCAGCCGTTCAGGTAACAAATAAGGGCCAATGAGGCAATCCCCCAGAATGCCGGCCCACACATTTACTGAGAAACGCTCCTGGGCTGCTCGGCTTCTGGTTTCATGTGGATTTTCATCACACCACACATGACTGTTGTGGGCGTTCCACATTCCCTCCCGGCTGAAGGTGGACTCGTCCGTAAACAAAATGCTGTTTACAAAACGGGGATCCCTGGATCTCATCGCCAAGTACCATCTTGAGAATTCCACTCGAGGGCCAAAATCCTGCTCTCTGAGCAACTGCACCCGCTGGATGTGGTAGGGGTGCAGATTCCGGGAACGTAAGATGCGCCACGCAGTTGCTTGCGAAATGCCAACATGTCTGGCGATATCTCTCGTGCTAAGACCTGGGTTGTCCTCAACCAGGTTAAGCACAGCCTCTTCGTTGTCGGGGGTGCTCACTGATCGCTCCCGTTCAGGCCTGCCTCCGTCGAAAGATCCCGTTGTGGACAACCTCTGGTGTACTCGAGCGAAGAAGGCATGGCAGGGGATTTGCCTGTTGGGGTAACGCTCGGCGTACAACCGCTGAGCGGCTCGTCCATTACAACCAGCAGCGCCATACGCCAAATGCATGTCAGCCAATTCAGAGTTTGTGTACCGTTCCATCCTACTACCGATCTGCAGACAAGTAACCCGAAGCTTAAGTAGGTACCGCACGTTCAAAAGACGTGTCTGCGCATACAACTACGTCATCTCGCGTTGTCGTCTACGCATTACGTATCTTTTGCATATCGATATGGTACGATATCTTTTGCATAAATCAGCAAAAAGCACCTTATGTAAATTTTATTGCGCGCATTGTGCATGATTGAAACCAGCTATGTTTGTTAAAAAAAACAAACAAACTGCAGTTTTAATAGCTTCTTATGATAAGTAAATTACTCTCTTGTTTTGTTTCTAACTGATCGTAGCGCCCCGTTTCCAGTTAGCGTCCGAAATGTCAACGAATTATGTTTTTTGCCCAAAGCGCCCCCTATCGATGTTTCTTTTTGTACCGTTCAACTGAGTTTCAGAGAGCCCCAGCAAACAGAATCATGAAAATGCATGCCATAAGTCAAGAAATCTGTTTGTTTATCTCTTAGGAGCCTTCGAGTTTCGACCACCCTGTACTTTGACATTTTATTCCGGCTCTTACGCTTTTTGCAGGGCTCTACTTTTGGGTTCAAACTTTAAGTTAGAGTATAAACTTTGGCGAGCATGTGTTAAATTATCAAAATAACGGGATTAAAGTTGTTGTCTAGCTCTCCAAAGTCTGCAGCGCCCCCTATCCATGTTTTAAGAGATACGCTTATCAAATTGGTACTGAAGAAAGTCTAAACAAACAGAATCATTTCGACGCAACAAGCAAGAAAATCTAACCATTTCCCTAGTTTTTATGACGTTTCGAATTTCGGCACCCAAATTTTCGAAAGCGCCTAGCGCCTTACCATCGCGTCAGGGACCCTACATTCCCTATTCAAAAATGTTCGCCTAGGTGTGCTCTATCGATCCTTAAAGTTTGTCACCGACGAGCTGAATCACCCTGTATTTGTTAGAAGGTTTAGAAGAGGTATGATCACGTATATTAGTAGCTGCTATTCCATTGGAATACTTAGAAGAGGCATGATCAGTATAGAATCAGTCCAGGTTCGGATGCTCGAAAAAAAACCCCACGATGATTGCTAAGTTACAATTTATTTAGACATATATTACTAAGGGGGGCACACTTACAGCACTCGGAGAAAATCTCCGAACCAAAAATTAGCACGTTGACAAGACAAGCGCAGAGAGTCAAGTGACCTCGTACATAGCAACAAACTGCCACCTTTGGCATCATAGAAAATCGCCAACATACACAAGTTCGCCCATGCACAATGGATAGTATACGCCAAATACAGTTAAAATGCAGCCGGCAAGATAAGAATTCAATATGGTTTCCAAGCTGGGATGGGGAAGGAAAGGTTGCCAAACGATAAAATGTTACACGTGTTATTATGTCTAATAAAGAGGCACACCAAAGGGATATCAGATTTTACTGCGCAGATGTTAAATTCTTTTTTTAGGGTTTTGTCGAGAAAGAAAAGAAGCGTAAGCATAAATTTTAACTGCGAAACAGAGATGATGTCCATATAAGGTAATGCAGAATTGCCTCGATCGGAAATAGCAGACATCTGGAAATAGCTTTAAACGGTTGATTAATATGTGAGTGTATTTCTCACAGACAAAGTTAAGCAGCTGCCGATTTTTCGGTTAGAGAAAAACTAGGCGAGGGAAAAAAAATGGAAAGTGAATGAAGGACACTTAAAACTGATTTTGAATTGAAAAGAGACAGGGGGGAAGGAATAATTTAAGAAAATAACCAATATATAACGAAATAATCGTTATAAGTAGTTCCAGTTAGAATTAAAAAATAGTCGCCTGTGGCAGTCCTGTCTTAGTTTAAGATCTTTTGAAAAGAAAATCACCGTAAAATCTACAACAATAGATGTATTTTTGAAAGAGACATATATGTATTGTTAACATTTTGTGGTGAAAACTTAACACGACAACCACTTGTTTTTTTCTTATGTTGAACTTTAAAAAGAAATATTTAAATTATTTTTTATTATTTAAAACTCAATTATTAAGTTAAACTTGTCGTTTTTCTGAAGTATCGACAACTGAAATACGATTTCTCTTTCCTGTAGATAAAGCCGAAATCTGTCTTCTTAATTGATGATCTTTTCGAGAAAATCATGGTAAAAATTACGACAGTAAAATGTACTTTTAACCCCTTGAGCTCTGATGGTAGAATTTTCTACCACATAATTTTAATTCCGAAATGTCACAATGTTACCAGAAGATTCGACCAGATTTATTTGAAAAAGGTTTAATGCATTTTTTCGTGCTTATCGTTAACAGGCTTTTTTTTTTTTTTTTTTTTTTTTTTTTTTTTGCAAAATACTGGTGCCAACGTAACATTTGGAATATTGAAGAAATTTACACCCCAGAGCTCAAAGGGTTAAAAGAGACAAATTTGTGTTGTTAACATTTTGCAGTGTAAAATTAATACGACATCCATTTATTTTAATTTTTATGATGTTATGTTGAAATTTAAAAAGATATATTTAAATTGTTATTTATTAATTAAAACTCAATTATTAAGTTAAACATGTTCCATTTCCGAGATTTTGGCAAATAATATACGGCTTCACATTCCTACTGATAAAGCCGAAATCTATCTACTTAATTGATGATCTTCACAAGAGAAAATCACCGTAAAAACTACAACAGTAAATTGTATTTTTGAAAGAGAAATATATTTATTGTTAACATTTTGCGGGGAAAACTTAACACGACAACCATTTATTTCAGTTTCATTGTGTTATGTTGAAAATTGAAAAGAAATTTTTAAATTATAATTTATTATTTAAAACTCAATAATTAAGTTAAACTTGTCCCGTTTTCTGAGATGTCGAAAAGTGAAATATGGTTTCTCTTTCCTGCAGATAAATCCGAAATCTATTTTCTTAATTGATGATCTTTACAAGTGAGAATCACCGTAAAAACTACAACATTAAAATGTATTTTTGAAAGTGACATATATACGTTGTTAACATTTTTTTTCAATGAAAACTTAACACGAACAACATTATTTATTTTAGTTTTATTATGTTATATTGAAAATTAAAAAGAAATAGTTAAATTATGTATATATTTAAATGACCTGGATCTTTTTTAGTCATGAGCCCTGAGCTTTCTACAAACCGATTTTGATAACAATTTTTTAAATGAAAGTTGTTCCTTTTTAGAAGTGCTCATTCAAGCTATTTTTTTAAATTTATTTCCATTTTTACATTTTATTTCTAATTTTAAAAGCTTTTTTATTATGAAATTTCTTCAAAACAGTGGTAATAAGATTAAGCTTTTCTCGCTATAACAGAAATTTATTTTGCTTTATCACTTTCCACCAATTATAAGCATGATTTCGGTGAATGAGTCATTCTATTTAAAAGGAAAAAAAAAATAATGGTTTTTGTAAAATATAATCGTAATAAAATATTTGCGTATAATTATGAACTAATTGCGGTACAATACACATAATATTTGCTCAGAAATGATATTTAGTATTCTATGAAAGTAAAGAAACAGAAAATAATCGACGATAAAAAGTAATATCGAAAGCAAAAAATTTCTGGTGGAGAAAATGACGTCATTCAGAAACCAGATAAATTTGGTCCATGAATATAATATATGTTGTTATAGATGTACCAGTGTTGACGTTACAGTCACTGACTTTCATTACTCTGTCTCAACAGATTGAACTTCTGCTATTTATTTAAAGGTCGTTGGTATGTACAAATAAAAATATTTCTAAAAAATACTTCATTTCCATTTATTTATCATAAATATTTAATGAAACTAAATAATTTTTAAATAACTGCTTTTATTTCTAAAAGGATGAATGTTTCTAATGGTTTGAATGATGTCTATGTGCAAGCGCTGCGCCAGAAATGACCGATTGATACCACTAAAGTTTGAAAGTATTTCTTGTTTTATTTAATGAAAAGAATTCTAAGATTTAATAAAGCAAAAAATACTGTTAAACTTAAGTAGTTAAAGTAAGCAATTTTTGGCGCAGCGCTTGCATCCCTGTAATGGAAAGAAATGATTAAAACTAATAAATAAATTTATTGCCAGTGAACAGCATTATGAACGTGTAGTGGGTCAGTTATGTAGTTTAGTAACTCCATGGGTCCATTATAATACAAATATTTTGTAGAAATTGCAGTTAAGGTGCAGTTAATAATAGATATTTAAACGAGAAAATAATGAGTTGTGCAAATATTTTCGAATTCGAATTCAGATATTAGTTTTCCTAAGCAAATTGACATTTAAATAATGCTTCAGATTTTGGAAATCGCATAAAAAAAGATTTGTAACTGAAGTTAGACACAATATAATAATTTCTGAATTATTTTCGTTATAGTTTGTTCATTTTTTTTATTTGTGTATCTTCATCACGGAAAGATGAACACAGATGTCATATACGCTCCACGGTGGCGCGATTGTAATAAAATAACGATTTTATGCCTCACATGATTACCGGTTTTTTTTAACAATTTATTTTAAAAATAAACATCAATTGATGCAATAAATAAAAAACAATAAATTATAAACATAATCATAAATATAATATTAATTGTAAATATAACAATAAATCGTAAGTATCAACACACATACATCTTTGTCAAGTGATCGAAATCGCTTATATCTCAGTAGGTAATTTATTGAAGAAAACATGGAAAACAGTTCGATTCCAAATCGCTTCTTTAGTCAGGCTTTCCAATTTTATATATTTCCGTTTAAAAAAAGAAATTATAAATGTGTCAAAACGCTTCACGCCTGATGAGTAGGGAAATTCAGTGCAGCCTTAATAGTAGGATTTTGTTAAGAAAGTCAGAACGATATGCAATATGCTAAAATCATTTCGGAAAACATAATTTGCTAACAATGCAAATAAACTATCTGCTGAAGCTAAAAATTTTCTTTTAAATCTGATAAAGTATTAAGTTTAGTATATTGAACACATAAACTCATACATTTCTGTTTTTAAGTATAGAAGATATAAAGAGATATTAAAATTATTCAGAATTGTATGATATAGCACTATCACTCTAAGATAGTGGTTCTCAACCGTTTACGGGCCTATATCCCACGAGTAGATAATCGGCCTACACAAAATAAACCAAACCAAACTCAAATGTTTACTGACCACGCCCACACACACATTTCTAACACCATGATGCATTCCTTCCATCGTCTTCACTCTGTAACATATGACTTTGTTTTAAAAAATAATGTACAAGAGATATATACACATAATATGGAAAAGAGACAGTGATAGTAACCTCGTTTTCCCAATTTAAAAAATTGGGTCTCACAATTATGTCTGACAGTGCTGCCCTCTGTCGGAAAACGTTTTAACTATATTTTCTATATTATCCCCTCCCTCCTCTTTAACGCTTTTGAACATTCAAAAAATATGCTTTTCAAGGAAATGTATAGTAAAACTAAACAACTAAAAACTTTCAAAGATTTTCCTTATTTTATTAAAAAAAAAAAAAAAAACTAGAGTAGGGTAACATCTTCACTAATTGGCACACTAAGAATTTGTCTTTAAACTTAGTTCAATTTTCATTGCCACGAAATAAAATATTTACTTGCAAATATTTTTAAGTCAAATAATGCATATCTGTACATGTATTTTGCCCACTAAAAGCAAAAATTTTTGAAAAAGTATTTTTATAAAAATAAATTTATAAAAAGTTGCTGTAGTCACCAGTAATTGGCACCTAGAGCACCAATGTATGACACCTTGTGATCCAGTAATTGGCACATGTTTATATTTAAAAAAAACTTTATATTTTGCATTGGGTTTAATCGCTTTAAATGAATTTACTGTAGATGAAGATGACATATTTCAGGATTTTGAAAGAAAGAAATCAGTATATTAGTCTGAAATGTGAACACTTTAAAACAATACAGTATATTTATGTTAATACCCAGTAATTGCCATGCTGTCCACAGTAATTCTCATATAAAGCTTTAATGGATTCCAATTACTGATTATATTTCTTATTTTCAAATAAAAACAACTGATAAACAAAATTAGTCTATAACTAACTTAATGTACTACTAAACTAAGTAGTTTAATCTCAAATCATGCGATTTTCTTGTAATTGGAAAAGGTGCCAATTTCTTGGAACTATCAAAATTGAAGCACCATTAATTGGCATCTATCATTAATTCAGAAATTCAAATATTTGTGTCAAAAATACTTTTACACAATTAAAGTAACCCATTTCAACTAAACAAAACTGTTGTCAATTAAAATTAAAAATATATTAGAAAACAGATAATAATGAATTGAAAAGCATGCCTTTCTTAAGCCAGAGAAGAAGCATTTGCAATAAAATGGCTAATTTGATACAAACCATAGTTGTTTAACTTTCCTAGGCACTATTGTCATCTAGTAGCATAAATCGAAGTTATAATCTTTAAAGTAAATGAGCATATAACTGGTATATGGTCTTGCATTTTAAAAAGACTGGATATAAATCTTATTTTAGGACATGTTTGCAGGATGTACCAATCATTGGTGCATGCCAATTACTGGGGATGTTACCCTATGCTTTATAGAATTAACATCCTGAAAAAAAAAACTGTTTACTTTAACTAAGCAAATTCTTTCAACGATCCATTAAAAATTGAAATATTTGATTTTAACACTTTTAACATATCTGCAAGAAAATTTTGAAAATAAAAAATCAATTCCCCGTATTGTTTATTATTTAAGCTTATACAAAAAGGAAAAAAATGAAATTAGATGTATCAGTAAAATTTTTATTAATGTATTTAACTACTTAACTGATCAATATTTTTGAAAAAACATCTTGAAAATATCTTGAATTTGAAATAACGCCCCAATAGACTTAACATTATCATCCGAGTTTTTTTCAGAGACTAGTGTAGGCTCTTAAAACTTCGTAATATTCCAGTTTCGAATCTTCGTTAACACGTTCGCTGCCGCTTACATGAAGATGTGATGATAGTTAATGCCGCACTGTAGAAGTGGGTTTTTCCCAGAAGCCGATTTACTTTTTATAACAAAGAATCAGTGAAAGATTTTCCTGCGCCAGCGCGTGACTGGCTATTGGACATCACCCCACAGCACGCGCTTTCGCGTGAGCGGCAGCGAACGTGTTAATCCATTGTTGTATTGTTTCTTCGCCCACACATTCAGAAAAGTTTAACTTTCTCGATTCTCGTCTGTTTTTGTTTTTTTTTTTTTTTTTTTTTTTCAATTGTTGGTATTGTTATCTTCTATAGAGATTTCACATTCTTTATCCGATAGATTGCCCTCTATAATTATTAACAATCTATTAACAACTATTTATTAACGATGGTGCTCTTACTAAATACAATTTTATTATTTTTCATCATTATTCAAGACTGCATGCACAACTGAAATTTTGCCGTCCTAATTATTCTGCAACCCGACTTATCCTTCCCTATTAATCGAGAGTCTACTGTATACGCTTTCCGATTTTAAAGATGTTTGTTTTTTAACAGGCTTCTAAATAATTAACCACTAAAAGATTGAAAACTAACGATTATAAATGCACATATAATGTATGAAAAAGTAGCAAACAGCTGTTTCGAATCAACTATCGAGTTTCTTCATCAGTGCAAAACTCAGCGAGCTAGAAAAAGCAAAACTGAGCTAAACTTTGTCTCAGTTTTGCTTTAGCTCTCTAGCTCGCTGTTTTACTCTATCTGGAGGAGTTTTGCACTGATTAAGAATCTCGATAGTAGATTCGAAACAGCTATTTGCTACCTTTTCATACTCATTTGTGTATTTATAATCGTTGGTTTTCTATCTTTAAGCAATTTTGTACAAAGGCTTTATTTGCTATTTTAATTAACCGCTCCCTTATTTTTCCTTTACGTCGCATGGGCAATATGTTTTTGGCAATCATGAATTGTCCATACCACGCACAGGCTTCCATATTTCAATCATGATTTATTATTCTCACCTTCATTTTAATTGTAAATTTTGCTTTGTTTAATCCGAGCATGTTTCTGATTCAATGAGGCAAAAATTTCTGTTATGAAAAACTGGTGATAAAACATTAAATATTCTGTACAAGTCATGACAAAAATAGACATTATTTGAAATTTTTTTTCAACAATAACGATCATTTAAGTGCTTAAGACATTCTGGCCTCTTATAATTGCATACAATCGAATTAATAATGAATTAAAAGCAACTATTTTTTCACATTTTATTTCAAAACTGTGCAAAATTAAAATACATATACAGATACATACTTGTTTATTTTTTTTTTTAGACATGCTAAATAACTCTGTGAAGTTGAAACTCTAAAAAATGAAACGATCCATAAAATCATCTTTTTACTGCGTAACATCTAATATTCATTGCTCCCGCACATGCTATTATCGCAAAGTTGAAACCGCTATATTTTGTTTCTTAACTCACTTATGAACATTAAAAGAATTGTTATTAAAGTCTATAAAAAAGAATTTATGATATATTTTCATAAATTATGTACTTTCATTCTAAAAAAGTATAATATAGAAATATCATTTTTAATTTCATTAAAGAAATTTTTTTTCATAAGAGGCCACTCGATTCGCTCAAAAAAGACCCGGATGACAGTGTTAAGTCTATGGGGAGTCTATTTTCAAATATGTCGCTCAATTTTTTTATTTATCTATTTATTTATTTATTATTTTCATACACACATAGGATAGCTGAGAACGATCTACAACCAGGATAATTTTTACTTTTTGGATTTTGGCTTTAGTTTTTTTTTAAATATTATGTTAGTTTCAATTTCAGAACCGGTACCGAAGTTAAAGTAATTTAAAAAAAATCCGAAACCAAAATCAAAAAAGTAAAAACTAGTTCGGTTGTAGATCGTCTTCAGCTATCCTATCCAAAAAATAATCATGTGAAAATATTAAAATTTGAGCAAGATATTTGAAAATAACACCCCTATTGTATTAACATTATTTGTGTTAAAACGCAACACTGGTCACTGAAAAATACTCGGATGATTATATTTAAAATTTTAATATTTTTACTTTTTTTTTTTTTTTTTTTGCACGTGATAGCAGAGGATAGTTTGCAATCGGGCTAGTTGTCACTTTTTCAATTTTGGTAATATGATTTTTATATCATGATAATCTCAATTTCAGAACCGATTCTAATCGGTTTCGAAAGTTAAAGTAATTTTTAAAAAAATAATCGTAAACCAAAATTGAAAAGTAGCCCGGTTGTAGATCGTTCTCAGCTACTTTATTCAAATATATATATATATATTAAAGTTTGTGCGAGATCTTTGAGAGGAAAGTCCCTATAGACTTAACTAGACTTAACATTGTTTCCTTTTGTTTTTTGTTTCCTTTCTCGTGATCGTGGCATATTCCATAATGGGTGGGCTAAAACATAAATATTAGAAATGTAAAAAAAAAAATCGTAATTATTTTTTACTCTTTGTTCTTAGATTTTAAAGTTGAATGAAATGTATGAACCTTATATTTCAAAAATAATAATTATGTAAAGAAAATTTAATTATATCTCAAAATCAAGGGAGAAACAGTGGCGCAGCAGATACGAACCATAATAACCTGCTTTACTCTTTGACAAAAATCTATATAGGCCTATACTTAATTTTCTAGAATATGCATACTTAAGATTACAAAGTATGTAGGACATCAAGTATTAACCATTTGATCAATCAATATTTTCGAAAACACTTTTAAATGCCTATTACTTTAATTTCAAAAATCGTATTTTCATTTCATTTTCAAGCAATGCATACGAAATAATATTGCTAAACAGTACTGAATAGTAGAGCGGAATCAAGGGGTTGCCTAGTTGCTAGCAACTTTACGCCCAGTCTTGAAAAATATGATATCTTATTGTTATTATAGTGAGTAATTAAAAGCGAAACATGTAGCAAATATTACTTAAGGGAGAGGGAAAAATAATGATAATATTAAATAAAATAGTAATATTTATAATGCATAAAATAAAAGAAAAGAAATAAGGAGAAAAAATAAGTAAGTTTAAGATTTAAACTTAAGATAAAAAAATTATAATATATTTATTAATAAGATCTAACTATAGTCATGCGATTACTAGAGAAAGATAATTGCAAATGCTAAAATTAAATAGTACAAAATTAATAGTAAAATTTTTTGTGGTGAAAATAACAAATAATGATTGACAAAAACGCCTGTATGACAAATGGTCAAATCATAGAAACGGTAAATAACAAGATTTCTTACAAGTTGAATTTCAGGCATCTCTATTTCGAATTAGTACCCGTAGCTTATTTAATCGTGGTGTTTCTGTTATTATAAAAGACGAACATTACTAATCGCAATCAACGATACTGAAATTCAGGTATCTATTTAAAACCTGTATCTGTTTTTTAAAAGTGTTATAATGCAAAATAAAAACAATAGCAAAATAAACAATTTCGCATGCAGGAACGTAAAATTTTTCATTTTGAATAAAGAAGAATTTTCATGATTTTATGAATATTTAAACCAAAATAGTTTCCTCTTCTGGATTTATTCATGAAGTTCTGGAAGATTAATTATTAAAGAGTTACAATTTAAGCTTCAAATAAAAATTGAATCTTTCAAAAAATTTTGTTTAAATAAACATATTAAGAAAATCTAAATCTGTAAAAGAACTCAAAAACTGGACATGAAAACAATTTAACTAAGAGATATGAGTTATTTAAAAAAATGCGGTTTTACATTAACTATTTGAAAAGTGAAGGAAGGTGAAACGAGCGCCACTTTTCTAGTTTGACAGGGTTCTTACTCTTCAAGTACTTCCAAGCACGTTTTACCAGATTTTTTGTAAAGTAACATTTCTCTTGGTCAGTGACGAAGAATTCCATCTTCAGATATAGCGATCAGTACTTTACAACATTTCTGGATGTACAACACCTGAATACCCCCTAAATTCCGTAATGCATACGAACCCTGTTTAAACAAAAGCTGTTATAGTTTTGAAATTTACAACGCTTGATCGGAGAGTATTCAAATGGTGGTTTCGAATCTGGAAAGGTCCCAAAAATTAAGATTTTGACTCATAAATGATATCGAATCAACATATCACGGACAGAAACCAAACTCTGAAGTATTACCAAAGCATTCTTAATATCAATAAAAAGTTCCCTTTCATTCATTTAATTATTTTTTTTTATTAATAACGCTCCTAATACGGTTCGCTAGTTTTACGGGATACTTTTGATTCTATTAATTATGTATTGTTGCAAAATAAATTTACAATATTTATTTTTCATACAATTTAAAAATTAAAGTAACGTTTTGAAGAAATTAAAAATACAGCGAGTGATTGAAAACATCAGATCATTAATTTTAATTAATCATGATATACAAAATAAATTTCAGTTCGATGGAACCCAATTCAAGAGAATATTGAAATATTTTAAAGACTAAACTAGCAGGTATTTCATTAGAATATTTTAATTTAAATTTCGAATAGTCTTTCTTTATTATATTGTTCTTATTGTATAGTAAATGCTAATTTTAAAAATTGCATTTATCTATAGCAAATAACTTTTAAAAAGTAGCCATCTTATTACCTTCTTGTTAAATTGAGTATTTTAATTATATTTAAAATTACTTAGCAGAGAATAGTGATATGAATATTTTTAAATTTACAAGCATATATTTTACTGTATTCTAATAGATACTTCAGATGTTTTAAATAAGTAGTTATTGAAAATTAACTACTAAATACCTCATTATAAATAGATTTTTCATTTTCCGAGCTGAATAAACTCGATCCCAGGTACAATTCTGTTCACACAAGGAAAGGAGGAACTAATTATCTATAATTCATTTTATCTAATAATATCCATTTTAAAATTTCATTTTGAGTACTCCCTAACATAAATATATATTATTATGATTTTTAGTTTTTGACTGAATACCGTATATTAATATGCATTAAACTTATAAACATAAATATTAAAATGTAGATTTATTAGTATTGGCATTAATCCGATTTAGTACAGCGCAGCGCCCAAATGCCCTTTTATTTCTTTATGTTCCCGTTGGCTCATTTAAATCCTTCCGAGGAGCTACGTGACTATTCAATTGATCCCGGGAAACTATCGTAAATTCTACGGGACTTTAAACAAACCCGTTCAAATTGTTATTTATTTATTTATTTATTTAGCAAACTTACAATTTCATCCTTTTTGAAAAAAATGTGCCTTTTTTTAGAATAGTGTTCCAATATTGAAAAAAAAGTATCTTCTTTTAGAATAGTGTTCATTTCTTGAAAAAAAAATACCCTTTTTAGGTGCTTTCGTAATTGCGTAGCAGCTATAGTAGTCGTTTTGTTCACGTATAACAGCATAAAAACAACAAACCGAATCGTTTGAAATTTAAAGAATATAATTATTACATAATTTTGTCAAGTCATTTCAAATTTTATGAAAACCGGATGTATAGTTCAATTACAAGGATAATCAAAATATTCTATTATTTATGGTCAATGGGAAAAAAGAGCATTTTAGTGGTTTTACACTCTTTCGAACATGTATATGTGAAGTATATCTAAAATATACATTCTGTACAATCTGTAGTGCAGAGAATATATTTTATTCATGTACAGGACCACACAAAAGTATTTTATTACATAATAGTATAGGGGCTACATTGCATTGGGTGCATTGTAATCTATTAAACTATTTAACATTTTAAGAAATTGATAAACAGTGGAGCATCGTTTATACGACACCGAAGGGACTACAGAAAAACGTCGTATAAACGATAACGACGTATAATCGATTTTCACTTCCAAAACTAGAATTAATTTTGATTTCACTTAATGTCAATGTTTAACCTGCTGATTTGTATGAGTTTGTAAATTAAACAAACCAAAATAAACCAATAACCAAAAAAAACGGGGGGGGGGATAATAAGCAATTTCAATATGCGTATCTTTATTTATGCTTCACTTATGTTTATGTTCCACTGAAAGGTTCCTCATTTGCAGTACATCATTTCCTTTCCATTTAAAGTCGAAGATCAAAAACCCTGCGTGGCCAACTAAAAGTCGCCAATAGAGATAACAGTTAGCAGGATAGTCTGTTTGCAACTTGGAACAGGTCGGGAAAGCTGACCATCCCCGAAAAAAGAATGACCACTTCCAGTGTAATCTGTTACATGTCAGCTGATTTTTCAGACTAATCGAACATCAACCCACATTTTTATAATGTGGAGTACATTTAAACACGCTCTTTGGTGTCATTCATAACTACCAACTTTCGCTCGTTCTTAAAATACACAAGAAAAATGAAAACCATAACCCTATACAAAATCGAGAAATCGACGTATAAACGATTTTGGACGTCGTATAAAAGATATATTTTTACATTAAAATGAATAGGAATGATTTGGGACCACATTAAAACGTCGTATAAATGTAAATGTCATATAAGTGATCGTCGTATAAACGATGCTTTACTGTAGTTACTGATATTTAATACAAGTTATTTCCTTTATAATAGAAAGCAGATGGTATTTACAGGGACGCTCATAAGATTTCGGCCACTATACTGTATCCAAAATATTGCATACTATTACACCAAGACCAGAATATTTTTAAAACTTCGTTATAGTTTGAATTCACCTCATTAGCTACGCTTGAAGTGCAATTCTAGCCTATTTTTTAGAGACAATTCTATGTATGAATAGATTACTCTTTGAATATACAATGAAATTTCCATTCAACGAAGTCTCATCGTTAAGCTTAAAAGCTCCGTTATAAAGAAAATTCGTTAAATAGAAAGCAACTCAGATTCATGAAATTTGTATAATAAAATTCACATGCAAAAAATAAAAATGTTAGAAAAATGTATTTTAGTTCTACAGTAACATTTTTATGCATTCAATAGATACCGTGAACGGGAGCTATTTTTCGTAACTTTTTCCTGGTTTTGTTCAAATTTCTACTATTAAAGTATGACTTTTAACCGTCGAGATTGAATGGTGTCGCTGTTGACGTGTGCCCGAAGGGCAAGAAAAGGGATGGAGCTTCCGCTGGACTGCACCCAAGGGGATGGAAGTCAGATTTCTGTAGCACAGCATGATCGGCAAAGCCCCAGTAGATGGCAGCAGCAAACATCACCTCTTCTTCAATTTCGATATGTTTCTGAAGGGGAGAGAAAGTTTCTCCATATAAACCAGAATTACTACTACAACAGTCCACAGGACTTTCAGTACCTCTTTATTTAACGAACACGTACACTGCATACACTCGGTAAGTCTTTGGTGATGTGGAACATCGATCTCGGGACATTTTAGACGAGTTTGGTGCTATGACCACTAGGCTATCCCGACCCTTAAAGTTGAATAGTAAACAATTAATATGAATCAATGAACCTATATGGGTCATTCCATGATGTTTTGTAACGTTACTCACGAAGATTATAACTGCGAAATTTGTCCATCGTTATTTCAAAAGATTTTTTCATCGGGGATACTTAATTATTTGAATAAACTCACGAAAACTTTTTGAAAATAACAGTGGACAACAATTTCGAAGTTATAATCTTCGTGACTGACGTTACACAACATCATGGAATGATCCATATCCACATCACCAAAGACCTGCAGAGTGTATGGTTGTAAAGAGAAATTTTTTATATATTTTTATTTTTTAACCTTTTGAGAGTTTTGGAACAAAATAGCCCCAACTGAGGCTTCTTTTGACCATTTATTTAGTTTCATGTAGAATGAATGCTTTTCATATGTAAATGAATACATTTTTATTGAAAGCTCCTTGTCATAGCCCCTGCTATTAAATTTACACTGCAAACTCGATAAACAAAAGTTTTTTCTTAACATTTAAATATAATAACCTACTTGTTAATGCTAAAGAAACGAAAATCAGTTTTTGTCATGTTATGCTCAGCAACTGGAACAAAAACATACAATTATACACTAGCACTTTGTATGTACATCCAAACACTAGTCCCATTTGACGGTATATAAGAAACATTTAATTTTATCAGATAACCAAGAAAGTTCGCGCGGTTTTCATCAGACATAAAAACGACCCACAAAAATCTCAAATACTTATTTTATTCTTTGAAATAATCACCATTGGCTTCGACTACGTGTTCCCAACGAGACACAAGCTTATAAATACACTTTTTGAAAAAATCTTTTTGTTTAGAGTCTAAAAACTGGGTTACAGTTTTTGTGACATCATCATGGGTTTGGAATTGCTGTTCCCGCAGGTGATTATCCATGGCCAAAAACAAGTACTAGTCCGATGGGGCGATATCCGGGGAGTAAGGTGGGTGAGGCAAAGCTTCCCAGCTCAATGTTTTTATCACGTCCCTGGTCGCTTTGGCCGTATGAGGTCTGGCGTTATCGTGGAGGAGAAGAACTCCTCTCCTGTTGACCAGCGCTGGCTGCTTTTCGAGCAAAGCAGCTGAAACCCTTTTCAACTGCGACGTTGGCTGTGATTGTTTTCCCGCTTTCTAAGAATTCATAGTGAACTATACCAGCGCTAGTCCACCAAATACACAGCATTATCTTTTTTTTTTGATGGATGTCTGGTTTAGCAACCGATGAGACGGAACCAGAAGTCGACCAATGATGTTTTCTCTTTCGGTTATCATACATTACCCATTTCTCGTCACATGTAAATATCTGATCCAGGAAAGAGGCTTTGTTGTGGCGCGACAGCAATGAAAACCAGATGTTCAATCATTGGAGCTTGTTTTCCTCGGACAGGACATGAGGAACCCACTTATCAAGTTTACACGATATCCCAAGGCTATGAAGATGCAATCGGATGGTTTCGTCAGATACTCCAAACTTTTGCGCAAGCTCCTGGCATGTTAGATCAGGATTCTGTTTGATTTCCTCTTCCAGCTGGACTTGTTCTAAGATGGATGGACGACCAACACGGGGCTTGTTTTCGAGGCTCTCGTTTCCGGACGAAACTCTGCTGAACCACTTTGGAGCGGTCCGTTCACTCTCTCCAAACACGGAGCATGTTCTTCTAGCGGTCTCTGCAGCTTTGTTTCCTAATTTGAACTCGTAGTGCAAAATAGGCCTTAAAATATCCTTTGTCAAGGATTGTACTTCCTACAAAACTGATAGCGAAACGTGAGATACGTTAAACAACTCTCTACTGATTGCTTTTTAAAAGCAATGTACAGAAATGAAGTCATCAGAATCAGTATGACCACCCCTACGCAACAAAAGTAGCTGTTCTCAAAAACCGCATGAACTTTCTTGGTTACCTGATAATAACGTCTGTAGAAAAGCATAATAAAGCGCTATAAACAAAAACTGAAGCATCGAGAACGTTTTCTCGTTTCTCTCAGCTACGGATAAACCTGACAGGGTTTAATAAAAGGATGGAAATCTTTACGGGGAATTTAAAATAAAAAAATAAAAATGCCTGTAAAATGATAACCGAAAAACTAAATTGAATGTATTTAACTGAAAACTATTGTTAAGCTACAAAAAATATCTTTTTGAATTTCTTCCATTTTTACAAGAATAAAATACTGGATTCGTGAAAAATTTCGACTTCCGGTTTTCGATGAATTTATTCGTTTTACAAGCTTCTGTAACACGATTTGATGTTTTCTTATACAATGTCTTTCTATGAGTCTGTCTGTCATTCTGTATATGATAAAAGGTTTGTGGGCGCTTAGTTCTACCTCAAGAACTAATAAACGGAAATGTACAAAAATTTAGATTCGTTATCCTTCATAGAAAGAGAGTTGATTAGTTTTTAAGGCCCCATAATAGGCACAGAAAAAGACCCGGATGATAATGCTAAATCTATGTGGGCGTTCTTTTCAAATATCTAGCTCAAATTTTTTATATTTTTACATGATTTTTTCCCCATAGGATAGCTGTGGACGATCCACAACCGGCCTAGTTTATACTTTTCTCAGATTTGGTTTCAGATTAAAAAAAGAATAAAAACTTTAACTTTCAAAACCGGTTTAAACCGGTTTTGAAATTGAAACTATTGTAATATAAAAAATATATAAGGAAAATCGAAAAAGTAAAAACTAGGCCGGTTGTAGGTCGTCCTCAGCTATCCAATGTGAAAAAAATCATCTAAAAATATTAAAATTTGAGCTAGATATTTTAAAAGAACGCCCCCGTAGACTTTACATTATCATCCGGGTCTTTTCCTGCGCCTTGTGTCGCGCCCTAACACTGCTAATCCGAAACATGTTCGTTTGGATTGTACCTGCTCCTTTCTTTCTTTTTTGCAAAATTCCTGGTACCAGTAGTATTTATATCTTCCGTTCCACAAAAATGTAAATTTACGTGACAACTCCGTTAAGCGTTAAAATATGCATTTTAATTAAGTAAATATTACTTTTAAATAAAATATTAATATGAATTATAATGGTGAATAAAAATTTGCATCAATTCATTAAAAAATTAATTACTTTAATTAATATATATTAAATAAAAATGCTACAATTACTTGATTGCGCCAATATAATTAAGTACTAATCATTATAATACAAAAATATTCATTTTGATATGAAATATTTAATAAAACTACCTTCTTTTGTTTGGATAAATGTAGTTTTAATCAAAAATACATGATATTCTATATAAATTTTACCGGCTCTTCAGTATTCCTTTCATTAGATGCTACGTTCCAAATTAAGTAAGACACTTCGATAGGCGACTAAAATTAGAAATTCTAAGCAAATACTAATATAAACTTTAAAATGCCAGAAAAGTTAAAAGTCTCCCAGTTCATTAATTTTAATGAATTGCGCTTGAAAACTATTTGAAAGAAAGCAGAACTTGCCGCGCAACAGTCAATTTTTACACTTGATTACTGCACACTCATTTGGAAAAATTTTTTTTATAAATAGTTATCATTCTTGTTATCATAAACGGAGGAGTTTATTGAATTTATATAATGAATATGAATACTTGTGCAATTTTATTTTAGTGCCTACAATGGTCAAATTCATATTATTGCTATATAATTCTTTGTCAATATTTTCTCTTAAATAAATAACTTGTATACATAATTTACGATTTTTAAAATTTTACTTGCCATTACTAAATCAAGTTAATTAGCAATTTAATAGAAATGGCTACTCTTATAATTTTTATAGATAATCATAATATCTAAATTAAGTAGAGTTTCGTAAAAATTACTAAAATGAAGATACAACGCAATAGTTTTATAATATTTTCATAAATATGAAAAATGCATGCTATGAATGAAAAGGGCTGTTTACATGTTTAATAATGTAAGCTGTAAAAAAAAGTTCAATTTTATTAATTCTACCAGTTTACTAAAAAAAGTACTAATCATTATAGGGGAAGATGGAGATACTTGAGCCATTTTTTTAATTTTAATTTTTTTAAATTTTTTATAATTTCTTAGAACAAAATAAAATATTGAAAATGAAAATTTTATATATTTTCTTCAATTGAAGACCACTTTCAATTAATTTTGAACTATTTTTCTATGTCTAATAAATTTTTACTTTTTTTTTTACATCGTGGCTCAAGTATCCCCATGGAGGGGATTCGCACCAGTATTTTGCAAAGAAAAAAAAAACGATTTACAATATACGCGAAAAAAAAAAATGCATTAAACCTTTTTCAAATAAATTTGGTCGAATTTTCTGGTGTCGATGTGACATTTCAGAATTAAAATTATGTGGTAGAAAATTCTACCAGCA
The DNA here is from genome assembly GCA_964019185.1 of Maratus speculifer. Taxonomy (NCBI): domain Eukaryota; kingdom Metazoa; phylum Arthropoda; class Arachnida; order Araneae; family Salticidae; genus Maratus; species Maratus speculifer. The sequence goes on along the minus strand of OZ025291.1, from coordinate 11,907,004 downwards.
GAGCTCAAAGGGTTTTAATCACCATACTTTCAAAATGGTACCAAGATATGTGATTTCTTTTTTACATGTTCAGAACTATAAATATGTTACCATGTTGCCAGTTTTAGAAAGAAAAATTGACCAACTGTAGAGATAATAGGGGTGGCTCAAGTATCCCCACTCTCCCCTATATGAAAATATTCATTTTGATATGAAATACTTAATAAAGCTAACTTTTCGTTTTTGGATAAATGCAGTTTTAATCAAAAATACATGATATTATGCCTACATTTTTCCGGCTATTCAGTATTCCTTTCAATAGATGCTACGTTTCAAATTAAGTAGAGCATTCGATAGCAGACTAAATTTAGAAATCCTAAGCAAACACTAATTTAATCCTTGCCACTCCGTTGTCTCCGCTGCGGACACGTCATCTTTCCTTCCAAGATTTGTTTATGGCACCAGTAATAAAGGAAAGTAAAATTTTCCTTGTTTAATCAGAGAATTTTTGAAATTGTCTACTTCAAGGAAAGCTCCTTTAAAAAAGTGGTGCTAATCGAATAAAATTTGTGTAAGAGGCACCGGAGTTCGAAGGGTTAAACTTTAAAATGCTATAAAAGTTAAAAGTCTCCCAGTTCATTAAATTTAATGAATTGCACATTAAAACAATCTGATAGAAACTGGAGATGATTAGTTTTTAAAGAGTTAACTCATCAGTATTTTGGGAAAAAAAACTTTCAAACAATACCTATTTTTTCATGTCTTTTCCAGAATTTTTAATGTTTTGTCACCGATTTTTCAAAACAGAAATTTTTGCCTAATTGAATCAGAAACAAGTTGGAAAATGCACGTGAAGCGTAGCAAATGAGGTGCGTTCGTACGATAATGAAGTTTTAAAATATTCAGATCTTGCTGATATAGTAGAGCGTACTTTAGATACAGCATAGTGGTCGAAATCTTTGTGTTCCTGTAAGTATGCAGGGAATAATTTTTATTATACTTCATTAACGTATATCTTATTCATAAAATGTGAAGTAGTTTAATATAATTAAAACACGCCCCAAACAATGTTTCCCCGTATAACATTATTTAGTGGAATACATTTGTGTGGCCCTTTAATTTAAAAATAAATGTTCTTTGCATCACAGATTGTACAGGATGTATATTTTAGTACCCACTTCATAGATTAATGTCAATTCTATTATGTTCAAATGAGTGTAACACCATTAAAATGCATTTGAAACTTTTTTCCCATTGATCGTAATGTAACGGAATCCTTTTGATTGTCCCTGTAATTGATCTATCCATCCGATTTTCATAAAATTTGAAATGACTCGACAAAATTATGTAATAATTATACGTTTTAAATTTCAAACTATTAAAATGCATTTGAAACATTTTTCCCCATTGACCGTAATGTAGCGGAATACTTTTGATTGTCCCTGTAATTGATCTATGAATCCGATTTTCATAACATTTGAAATGACGCGACAAAATTATGTAATAAATATACGTTTTAAATTTCAAACGATTAAAATGCATATACTTTTTCCCCCATTGACAGTAATGTAACGGAATCCTTTTGATTGTTCCTGTAATTGATCCATCCATCCGATTTTTATAAAATTTGAAATGACTCGACAAAATTATGTAATAATTATGTATTTAAATTTCAAACGATTCGGTTGGGTAGTTTTTGCGTTGTTATATGCGGACAGACAGACAGACGGACGGACTGAGCGACAACAATAGGTGCTACGTATTTACTCAACTACGAACACACCTGAAAACGCACGGACTATATAATGCTAAATTTATGACAAAAATTTACTGGTAAGAATAATAAATTTTGAACGGAACATTGATGATTTTACGTGGTACACGCAAATCAAGGAAATTTACTAATCAAGGAATTTACTAATTAACAAACCCAATCAGGAGTAAGTTTGTTTTGATTACATCTTCTTCTTTCTTTCTTACAAAATTTATGATATCCGTACAATATTTTTACCCTCCAATCCACAAAAACATCAACTTACGTGACCCACCCGTTAAGCGTTAAGATAGGCACTTTAATTAAATAAATATGACTTTTAAATAAATTATAAATTATAATGGCGAATAAGTGTTTGTATCAATTCATTCAAAAAATTATTTATTTTAATTAATAAATATTTAATAAAAATGTTACCATTTATTAATCTTGCCAATATAATACAGAACTAATCACTATAATATGAAAATATTCATTTAGATATGAAATACTTAATAAAACTACCTTCTTTTGTTTGGATAAATGTAGTTTTAATTAAAAATACATGATACTCTACCTAAATTTTATCGGCTATTCAATATTCCTTTCATTAGATGCTACGTTCTAAATCAAGTAAGACACTTCGATAGGAGACTAAAATTAAAAATTCTAAGCAAATACTAATATAAACTTTAAAATGCCAGAAAAGTTAAAAGTCTCGCAGTTCATTAATTTTAATGAATTGCACTTGAGAACTATTTGAAAGAAAGCAGAACTTTCTGGGCAACAATCAATTTGTATACTTAAGCATTGCACACTCGTTTGGAAAATTATTTATCATGCATAGTTATCATTCATGTTATCATAATTGTTTATTAAATTTATATCATAAATGTAAACACTTGTGCACTTCTATTTTAGAGGTTACAATGGTCAAATTTATATTATTGCATCTAATACATTTTTGTGAACGTTTTGCATTTAAATAAATAACTTACATATACGTAATTTACGATTTTTTTTTAATTTTACTTGCCATTTCTATTGCAAGTTGATTAGCAATTTAATAGAAATGGATACTCTTACCATTTTTATAAAGAATATCAATAACTAAATGAAATTATTTTTAGTAAAAATTACTAAATTGAATAGACAAAGCAATAGTTTTTTGACCGTTTTCATAAATATGAAAAATGCATGCTATGAATGAAAAGGAGTGTTTACATGTCATAATGAAGTAAGCTATAAAAATATATATATATATATATATTCTTTAACATTTGAGAGCATAAATAAATACTAATTGCGAAATGGAAACAAATATTTCTTCTTCGTTTTCAGTTTTATAGAATCATATATATTATAAAGCAGAAGTTCTGAAACTTCCAAACGAGTGTTTTCAAAAACTACCCGATGGATTTTTTTGCCGACTGTATCATTCGATAGGAAATATTTTTCCGAAGGTTTATGATTCAAATTTGCAGGGATAACTCTGATTTTTCGTAGTAAATTTCGTATTTTTCGGTTATTTTTGACAAAAGGGTTGCCAGTAGCTGTTTTTGGCGAAAATTATAATTGCTAAAAGAATTAAAATGGCTATATCTATTAGAAATATTACAAATATCTTGCAAATAATAGCAGAAAATAACTACTGATAATATTAATAATAATAAAGGAAGATCGCTTAAATGAGGCGTAATATTATAAAAATACATTTATCTTGAAAATGAAAAAAATATTTGTAATGCTTAAAAATAAATTAACGCGAAATATAACAATTGGTACAACATTTGGCGACTTATCCATGGCGTTAGAATAAAAACATGAATTTCAGAACAGTGGCGTAGCTAGCGGGGGGCGGAGAGGGCGGTCCGCCCCGGGTGTCACCCCCTATTAAGTCCCGGGTGTCACCCCCTATAAAGATTGGGTGTCAACCCCTAAGGGGTGACACCCAATCTTTATTTGCAAATATATACAAATAATATTATAATGTTTGGGGAAAAAATTTTTGGAAAAAAATAAAATTTATAGCTCATGTCGCATCAGAGTTAATTTTCTTTTCTTTGAAAATATGAAATTTTATACAAAACTAGCAGCCTTCGCCCGCTACGCTGGTCAGTGCTTTAAAAAAAAAAAAAAAAAAAAAAAAAACTTAACGAAATTTTTATATTTTAGTAATTTTTAGTTTTATATTGTATTGTAAACTGTCTATCATCGGTGAAAAGTCAGTCATCTAAACGGTAAGTTCAATGTTAGTCACCAATTAATGACGTAGCGCTCAACATTTTAACAGTTTTAATCACATAAAAATTCATTCAGCGGAATCTTTAAAATAAACCCAGCCTTTTGTAATTGGATTCTTCTGATTTAAAACATCTTCACAGGTATTTAATTAAAAAACGTAGAATGCTATATTTCATTTGTTACAAAATTTCTGAAAAATTATCCAATAAACAATGTAAGTTCCATTAAAATCTATCAAATAGAACTTGAGTTATAAGCGGCCGAAATGAAATTTCACTTTGCGTTTTATATATAGTGAGATAATTAAATATAGCTTAACTAATCATGTTAACCTGATTATAGAACTTTTTTTCAAAATTATAGGTTCAATAGATTTTTTTGTTCATGATTAATACGAAATCCAGACTTTCTTTTACATAGATTGAAAATTTCAGCTTTTTGCGCTGAAGACATCGCTAAATTATAAAAATGTGAAGTATCTCAGAAACTACTCGAGTTAAAAGAATTTGCTTGGGACCATTCGATTATGCATGAAAAAACATACTAAAATATGGTATCAGTTGAAAAAAATTACAAAATCTAATCTATATAGATAAGGATTGAAAATTTCAGGTTTTTGCGCCAAAAACATCTTCAAATTAGGAAAATGTGAAGTATCTCACGAACTACTGAATTTAAAAGAATTTGCTTGGTACCATTCGATTAAGCATGATAAAAAAAACACTAAAATATGTTATCAGTTGAAAAATAACTATGCAAAAGCTGATTTTTAAGGAATTTTTTTTTAATTCGTTCTTTTTTTTACCCCCCCCCCCCTTTACGGGTGGAATTTTCGAAAATTTCTTCTTAGAGGCACTCGGTGTTATAAGAAGTATTTTTACCTCTATTTTCAAGATTTTTGTTTCGGTAGATTTTTTTTTTTTTGTGCTGTGATTAATACGAAATCCAGACTTTCTTATATATATATATAGATAAGGATTGAAAATTTCAAGTTTTTGCGCCGAAGAAATCACCAAATTAGGATGATGTAAAGTATCTCACGAACTACTGAATTTAAAAGAATTTGCTTGATACCATTCGATTCAGCATGAAAAAACACACTAAAATACGTTATCAGTTGAAAAACAATTGCGAAAGCCGATTTTTAAGGAATTTTTTTTTAATTCGTTCTTTTTTTACCCCCCCCCCCTTAGGGGTGGAATTTTCAAAAATCTTCTCTTAGCAACACTTGGTGTTATAAGAAGTATTTTTACCTCTATTTTCAAAATTTTTGGTTCAGTAGATTTTTTTTTTTTTTTTTTTTTTTTTTTTTTTTTTTTTTTTTGTGCTGCGATTAATACGAAATTCAGACTTTCTTTTATATACATAGAAGATAGAAGGATTGAAAATTTCAGGTTTTTGCGCATCGTCAAATTAGGATAATGTGAAGTATCTGACGAACTACTAGAATTTACTTGATACCATTTGATTCAACATAAAAAAAAAAAAAAAAAAAAAAACACTAAAATATGGTATCAGTTGAAAAAGAACTGCAAAATCTGATCTATATAGATAAGGATTGAAAATTTCAGGTTTTTGCGCCGAAGACATCTTCAAATTAGGAAAATGTGAAGTATCTCACAAACTACTGAATTTAAAAGAATTTGCTTGGTACTATTCGATTCAGCATGAAAAAACACACTAATATATGTTATCAGTTTAAAAATAACTACAAAAGCCGATTTTTAAGGAATTTTTTAAAAATACGTTCTTTTTTTTACTTCCTTAGGGGTGGAATTTTCAAAAATCCCTTCTTAGCGGCACTCGGTGTTATAAGAAGTATTTTTACCTCTTTTTTTCAAGATTTTGAGTTCGGTAGATTTTTTTGTGCTGTGATTAATACGAAATCCAGACTTTCTTATATATATACAGATGGGGTATTTAAATAAGATATGCGCCAGGGAGAAAAAACCAACCTAACCAATGAGTTAGCAAAAAGCAAATTTTAAAAGAAAGATTTTTCTTCTATATATAGTCCCCGCATTGACTTGTGCGGACTATGGTAAATGTAATAAATCGCCCCCGCCCCCTTTTTTATGTAGGTGGATGAAATGTAAATAAGGAATGACATGGTCATTTGTTATAACAACGTAGAAATGTGATTGAAAAAATATGACGGGTTGGGGGGGAGTGATATCATGCTGGTGGGGGGGTGACACCATTTACATCCGCCCTGGGTGTCACCCATCCTAGCTACGCCACTGTTTCAGAAATTGATTAAATGAATTTTGAATGATAGTTATTTCCCTTTTTATTATTTTCTTTCTCTTTTTTATGGAATTTCTGCATAATATAACTTACAGCAGAAAAAATCAGATCTGATTGTAAAAGACACTGTAAGTTGTGATTTACTATTCGTTTCTATACCATTTTCATCTTGCTTTTGTCGCCAAAGAATGTGTTTTTAAGCCAAAAATGCACTACTGACTTGATGCCTGACTTAGGTTCTTAATGGTCGCAATAATGTTTTTTTGTTTTTGTTTTTCAAGTGAAGATAATTTTTAGAGTATATTTCAATCGTAAATTATATAGATATGAATATAACTCTTTTATTTCCTTTTGCAAATGTTTTTATTGTTAATTTAATTTTTCTTGCGCCATTTCGTCAATTTCACTTACAGGAAAAATTTCAGTTTTAAAATTTAAAAACTGAAGAAGGAAAGATTACCCCATCGATTAAAAATCTACCGCAAAATTCCAAGATTAAATGTCAATAATGGATGATCGTAAATGTCACATTCACTTGACATTAAGCATAATATAAATATTAATTATGTCATCAAGTGATTTTTAATTCGACATTTTATTTCTACTTTAATATATGCTCTGCTAATTTGTTTTTCGTTATTTAAATGAAAATTTATGCTAATCTATATAATCTGGCTAATAGTTTGGCGATTTGTATAATTTGGCGAAATTGGTCGATGGTATAACCAAGTAGTACTGAAGGAAAAATTTTGCAATTCAAAGTAAATTTATGCAATTATGCGTTATTACTATAGATAAATTCAACATTTTGAAATAAAAAATTCCCGCTGAATAAAATTTACAAGTTTTTTTTTAATTGACCATTTCTTCTTCAATATTTCTTCAATCAATATTTCGCTATTCTCTTTCGCGCAGGCTAACAAAAATGTATTTTAAATATTTTATTAGATAAAACGTAAATAACGTTTTTTCTATTTTTTAAAAAATATTTTTAAAATCTAATTCTAGCATTATGTGTCTTACAGGACAAAATAGCAGAATTACTTTTAAAAATGGTTTTATCTGTTAATTGTATGTTATTTTTTTATTTGGGTATTTGAATTTACTTTAGTCACCAAACAATGCGATTTTATACCAAGAAGGCATAAGCCGCAGCAATGTTCACAATTACTAAATTCTCTCACTCTCTTTTAAATGTGTGAGAGCATTTTTAGGATTTTTTTTTTTTATGTTTAATTGTAAATGAATAAATAGCAGTTATAGCAAAAAAAAAAAAAAAAAAAAAATGCGTATAATGTTTAAATTTTAGTATAGATGTCTTCCTCATCCAAACTGTAAAATAATTTAATTGCAACTTTTTAAAGTTTTGTCGCAGATGTCATATACGCACCACATTCGCACGATTGCAACAAAATGGCGATTTTATGCCTCACATGGTAAACCGAGTATGGTTGTTTATTTATTAATAAACTATTTATTAACTTTCATTTTGTTTTTTAATATAATATAAATCATTTTGTTCTATAGCTATTAATTAAACTTTTTTATTTATATATTTTTTTTCAAATAGTATAAAATAATTAAAAAATATTTATAAAATTGGTAATTAAAAACCAAGTTCTCCAAATTGGCGCCTAAAAAAATTGCGCCAATGTGGCGCATACATGACATATGTATCAAAGTTTTTTCGCTATACACACTGCCAGAAAAATTCGTCAATATACACTAAGTTATTGTTATTTTTTCACAAATAACTTCTGTTCTCCCAGAAAACGTATTTGTTCTGTGAGTTCATTCCGAACGTCAGAAAATGAGAAAAAGATTCCGTTTATATCTAGCACGCATGCGCACTGGGTCTGTTAATAATAAATTCGAATTTATCTTTAAAATGAAAAACAAAAATATTCTATTGATTAAAATGTCTAATTTAGTTTTAAAAGACAAAAATGTTTTGGAATTTAAAAATAAATAACAATTACTTTCTTTATTCGTTCAAAAATTCTCACAATCTGTTATTCAAAGTTGGATAAGTTGAATAAAGTTCAATATACTAAGTTATTCCTATGATAAATATTCGCATATAAAATATACTTTAAGTGAACACATTTAAAAAATATTTTAATTAAAAAATAAAATGCAAAAAAAAAAAAAAAAAAAAAAAAAAAAAAAAAAGATATTATTAAAAAAATCTTATCGAATAAAAATAGAACATCCATGTTTTTTCTCTAACAATCTACGTAATATATTTAAAATTCACATTTTTATACTATATTAATACTAAACGTAAAAAAAAAACCAGCCACAGTTTCATTAAAGATGAAATCTTTCCGAGATTAATTGCAAAATTAAAAGCTTTTTAACAAAATACACCAAACCACACCCATATGAAATGAACGCTTCTATTTTAAAGCAAAATAATCATGAGCAACCGTAGCGCCGAGGATAAGCGCTGGCCTTGTAATGCTGGGGTCGTGGGTTCGATCCCCACCTCTTCCGCATTGATTTTTTCCAAACTTTTTTCAAGTGACGGATATTTTTCCTCTTTTGACGGAGAAAAAAATAAACGGAAAATCGTCAATCTACAGACAATTTCTGGCAGCAGTGCTGCCAGTACTTTTTCTGTGAAAAGACGGAAGTTTTTTTGATAGTGCATAAGTAGGGAAAATGCAGTATAAATACCGATTAAAGTTTTTTCCAAATATGGAAATTTTGTCACAGATATGGTCATATACTCATCGAGGTATCTCACTGGCGCCAAAATGGCATTATTTGCCTCATATGGTAACCCAGCTATAGTTGTTTATCTGATGATAAGTTGTTTATTTACTTCCATTTTCTTTTTTGAAATGATATTTGTTGTTTTGTTCTACAGTTACTTTTTTATATATTGTTAATTGCTGTTTAAAATGATAGAAAATAATAAAATATATGTAAATTTCTTTGGTATTCTAAAACGAGGATTTTGCCACATTGTAGTTGCAAGAAAATCGTGCTAAACCTATTGCGTATATGATGTCTGTGTAGGAATCTTTTGTGAAATATGAAAAGTGTAAATTGGCTACTACTTGATTATCACGTCGACCAATTTCGCCAAATCATTCGCCAAATCATACAAATTTACATAATTTTATCTTAAATAACTAAAAAGAAAATTCTTAAATACGATAGAGCAAATAATTTTGTTTTCATTTTTCAGGACTAAATTTTGCAATAATAAAGTAATTGTTGTAGTAAGAATTTTAACGTGTATTTTTTTTTTTTTTTTTTTTTTTTTTTTTTTTTTTTATCGTTGGCAATTTGCTGTAATGAAAAATGCTTATTTTTTCCCCTGCCATTGTTTTGTAAGAGCTGGTTTTGTCGAAGCCATGTTAAGATGGTATTCAAATTTTTTAACCCTTCCCAATTACCACCCCCTTGGGCCGATTTTGCTCATTTGCAATTCCCACTGTGATATTAACCATCTCAATGTACTTGACGAGTTTGAAGATGATCCTTGCATAATTGTGCCTTTTATCGCGCGGACAAAATTTAATATATATATATAAACTTTTTAGGTGGGAATAGCTTTGGGTTCCTGGCTTCACATAATGAAAAGTTGTGAAGAAATTTTTCAGAAGTTGTATCATGGTAACAATTGTAATAATTAATATTTCTTCAGATAAGGGAAAATTTTAAATCCTGGTACCATAATGGTCTCATTTCGCTTCCAAATGTGCACTGTTAGTAATGAACTAAAATAGTTACTTCTAAATAGCTGGGTTTTGTGCAACGTTTAAGATAATTTAATATCACAATGGTGTCTAAATCGTTTTCAGCAATGAGCAAGGTTCTGCTGGAAGTCCAAATTATTTAAAATACAAATTCAAATTCACCAGTTCGTTTCATCCACGGTTGATTTTAAAATATTGACCAGCGCAGCGGACATAGCCTGCTAGTTGTATATAAAATAGATTCAATGATATGAGGTGATAGCTTAAGTTAAATATTATGTACATATTTTTTAATATATATAATTTCGGATTTATTTAAGAAATAACATTTAAATGAAAGTGTTGAAGGGATTTTCATTATTTCGGTAGTTTTGACTTAAAGTATTTTTTATAAGCCCGTCTGAATGATATTTGATATAAGAAAAATATGTAAAAAAAAAATCTAAGACAATAATGAATAATTCAAGTGAAAAGTTACAATAATGTTGAATTTTAAAATGTTATTTGGATGGCTTCTAAAAAATGTAGGAAAGATTTACAATTCTAAAAATTAATGAAATAAATGAATTAGTCATTGGGGCCACCGTAATACTTACACATCATGGATATGCATAATATAATACATGTGTAAACTATTTATAAAATGCCTCGCAATTCCAAAACAAAATTTATGCGTATATTTAAATATTTTTAATACCGTAATGCTCTATTTATGAATTGCTAATGAATCAATTTCAGCAAAAAATATAAAACGCCAAACTAATCAAATAGTACCAGTTACGTAACAAAAACATCCTTATAACTCCAAAAAAAAAATAATAAAAACTAATAAGTTACTGCATGGGATTAAGCGCCTCATTTTCAATTAAAATATATTTTTGAATTGAAATTTGAATGAAATACAGGGTCATGAAAAATCGAAGAGTGTGGAAAACAGGATTACAAATATCTCAACTAATAATCCGATTGAATTCGTTTTTCTTGCAAAATTTGTGTTATTTTATTGCCTTTTACCTCCACTCCTTAAAATAAAAAAATTTGAAAATTTTTACGTACTTTCCATCAAGACGAATTATTCAAGAGGCCGAAAAAAATAGTTCCGGATAATTAAGGTTGCTGATATTAAATAGGCTTCGTTCCATTTTCACATACTAAGTACATGCAAAATTTCAAGTCTCTATCTCAATTTGTTTGGAAGATAGAGCGTTTACAGACAGACAAACAGACATACAGACACACAGATGGACGCAAGGCAAAAATTTTTTTCTCAAAATATGTTTTTCGGAATCTCCAGTATCTGAAACGTGTAAATCCGTCAAAAAAATTTCTATTTTCAAAAGATTGCAAAACTTACCCTATACTACTTATGATGGATAAGTAAAAAGTACTACTGACATGGAATACTTTCTTGCATACATGTAAAATATAAGTAGAAATTAACAGTCTTGTAAATATAATATGACAGACAATATTTTATCAAAAATAAGAAAGAGAAGCCGATCTTTTACTTACTTAATAATTAATTTGAGTAAATTAAAATATTACATATGTATTTTTGTAACTCGTAGGAGTGTAAGCTTCATACATGAACCAATATATATACAGGGTGTTCCGTTAAAGGGGTCCAATATTAATAGGGGTAATAGAGGAGATCACATGGAGCATAAATCAGTATATAAAGCCTGGTCGGATCTCAATAGTTTTCAAGTTACAGCAAATAGAATGAAAATTCGGAAAATTGTAAAAGAACCCTCATTGCTAAACTATCGATAGTGCTACATAAAAACGAAGCACATATTTAGAAAGAGCAGAAAAAAACCTACAAAATAACATCAATTGTATTAAAATAGCAATATTTATTGACGCGTTACAAGCCCTGAAACAGTGAAAAAAGTACGAAATCCAATATACATCAAAATAGTGAATCGTTAATTCCAAAAAGACAACTCTAGCTACAACAAGGAAAATGTAGTAAAATTTTGTCCATTCCGAAAGCTTTCGAAAAAGCTTACAATGAACCATATCGGTTTAATTGTGTGAGAGAAATTAATCAGTTTCTTAGTTACAACTCCGCTTTCTATGACACTAGCAAAGGTTAAACTCCGCCCATCACGATTGGAAACACCGCCTTTTTAATTACTCTCAACTATACATTTTCGATCATGCTTCTTCTGAGATGCAACATTTTTAATTATTCAAGAGTTGAATGAACCAGAATAACTTTACAATAATAGTCTACATTTTAAAGTGGTCTTTTATTGATATAAAGCTTAAGTTAAATTCTTTAAAATTAAACTGGTGGTGAAAATTCGTAAATAATTAACAATATTGTGATTTGTAACTATGCAAGAAGTTTCAGTACATGTTTTACATGGACAATAATTGTATGTATATGTGCATCATAATTTATGATAGGAAATAATAATAACAAATAGCATAATAATTTTATTAATTATAAATTTAAAAAAGACACTAAATTTTAAATTAATTCATACAAACTTTGTAATTTACAATTTGAGTACACCACAGTCTGTGACTTACAAAATACTGTGCCAAAAAGTGTTGAAAATAAAAGAAAGATGACAAATAAAGAAGTACATTCCACGTACTTTATGACATGTGAAGCATAGTCTTCTGGCCTGCGCTGCACAGTTTAATGTCGGAAGGCAGACGAACGGACATTATTATAATAGGTGTTCGAAGTTGCGCCCATTAACAGAATCGCACAGCCGACAGCGACGTCGTAAAGATTGGCGAACACGCCGAAAAACTCCGACGGAGTTGGGAATGTCTCCTGCAGCGACAACGATTCGCGCTAGTAAATCCTTCGGTGTATCCACAGGCGTTTCATACACCAGCGATTTAAGGTGTCCCCAAACAAAAAAGTCTAACGGATTGAGGTCTGGAGAGCGTGCAGGCCAAGCAACAGGTCCACTGCGTCCAATCCATTTCCCAGGAAATGTTGAATTGAGGTGATTGCGAACACCTATGAAAAATGTGCCGGTGCGCCATCGTGCATAAACCACATATTGTGGCGCAATGTTGCTGGCACATTTTGCAGTAACTGCGGTCAGATATCCCGTAGGAAAACCCAGTACGTACTGCCATTGAGTACATCTGGGAGTAAATATGCTCCTATGAGATAATCGCCGAGGACACCTGCCCATATGTTCACACTGAACTTTTGTTGTGCGTTCGACGGGAAAACAGTGTGCGGATTTGTATATGACCATGTGTGCGTATTGTGCTTGTTTACCACGCCCTCTCTCGTAAATGTTGCTTCATCAGTAAATAAAATATTTCCCAGAAATTGTGGATTATTTTCTATTACATTAAGCAACCAGCGTACGAAATCTGTCCGCTGAGCACAATCTGTTACTGATAACAGTTGTACCCGCTGCACATGAAAGGGGTGCATGTTTTCTGCACGCAGAACACGCCACACACTTTGGTGAGAAACACCGACTTCAGACGCAGCAGCTCGTGTACTCGTGGAGGGGTTATCTTTAAAAATATTCAGTACATCTTCTTCCATTGCAGGTGTTCGTACATGTCGAGGTTTCCCTGCATCAATGCTTGCTGTATTAAACGATCCAGTCTCCCGTAATCGTCTATCGATTTTTATGAAAAGTTTCGAACTTGGGCAACGTCTCCTTGGAAATTGCTCACGGTACGTGCGCTGTGCTAGACATGCATTTCCATCAGCTTGCCCGTACATCAGATGCATGTCCGCATATTCTTCGTTAGAGTATTCCGGCATACTTATTATACATCGACTTACTACAATCCCACTTACAACAGCCTCCCTTTAACATAACGCCCACTGATGACTGCTGTTTTATTACACTTTTCTTCCTATACACATAGAAAATTTGCATAAAAAGTACTTTTTCTTCATCATCCTGAAAGTTCATGGAGGAAACGCAGCAGTCACGGAGTTTGCTTTAAGACAAGGCGAGAGCTGCACAATATGTCATTCACTTGACCAGACTGAATAATGAAAGGGTATTGATAGAGGTTGATCAGAAATGTATAATTGAAAGATATTAAAACGGAGTGTTTACAATCGTCATGGACGGAGTTTCGCCCTTTCCGAGCGTGCAACAGTACAGAGTTGTAACTAGGGAACTGCTTGATTTCTCCCATACAATTAAACTGATATGGTTTATTGTAAGCTTCTTCGAAAGCTTTCGGAATGGACCAAATTTTATAACATTTTCCTTGATGTAGGTAGAGTTGCAGTTTTGGAATTAACGATTAACTATTTTGCTAAATATTTGATTTTGTAGTTTTTCACTGTTTCAGAGCTTGTAACTCGCCATTAATTCTCAATATTCTAAAACAACTTATGTCATTTCGTAGGATTTTTTCTGCTCTTTCTAAATATGTGCTTCGTTTTTATGTAGCATTATCGATAGTTTAGCAATGAGGGTTTTTTTACAAATTTCCGATATTTCATTCTATTTGCTGTAACTTGAAAATTATTGAGATCCGGCCAGGCATTACATACTGATTTATGCTCCGTGTGATCTCCTCTATTACCCCTATTAATATTGGACCCCTTTAACGGAACACCCTGTATATACAATCAAAATAATTAATTTAGCAAGAAAGAACACCTCCCCGTCCTCCTCCGTTTTCCTTTTTTGAAGAATTCTGATTCACTGTACTGCGCAATTCTGGAACACATTCTACCTTTGGCATTTTTAATTAATATCGAATGAAGTAGTTGATTTTAAATTTTAGCATATTTACCACGACATTAATGCAAAGCCAATTATTATTTTTTAATTCTTTTCACACCAATATTTTTCTAATACAAATTGTGAAGTATATTTCTTTTGAAATGTTTTAAATGCATGGGTTAAGGATTCTTCTTTTGGAAAAGTGGTGCTAATTAGAATTAAAAAAAAAATAGTCGCCTTTGGTAGTCCTTCTTCGGTGAGTTTCGTTTCAAGAGAATTGCAGTGATAAATATTTTTTATTTTAAAATTCTTCATTTTACCAAAATTCTTTTCTCTCAAAAAGGACTTTGGAACAAGAACAAATATTTCAGTTACTACTTTCCAATATCTGAATGAAACTGTTGAGGAATCACAAGAACTATGCGCTATCAAATAAACTTAAAAATTTTCATGGGACACTTAAAATCCTATATCAGTTCACCCGTGTGCCGTCGCATAGCAGTCGAAAAGTTTATGAAACAATAATAATGAATTTATTATATCACCTAATGATTATTTTTTAGTAAATCCAATTGAGAATTGTAAGTATTTCGTAAAATTCATCTAATTTCACTCAAACTTTAATCGCATGATATATTGGTAATGAAATCTATTTATGACTGAAAGAAACTCGGAAGCAATTAACCAAAGATCCTCTATTAAAAGTTATGTTGATCATTTGTCCTATATTAATCCGTAATTTATATTCAAAATTTGAAAAAAAAAAGATTTATTTAGTAGAACTTGTAAAACCAAAAATTATTTCCATGACTGAATACAATTTTTCAATACGCTCTTTTGTGAACTATAAACGCTCTATAACATTCAGCAAATTTCACATTACCTTTAATTCTTTCATGCATAAATTATCTTTCATTATTAACGAAAAATGTTTTTTGTGATAAATAAGAACCCAATATAAAATAATTTTATTATTGTGCTGCGTGCTAGCTATTATCTGACGACAAATCAGATCTCCATAAATCAATACTCGAAGTATTTTTGCTTAATAATTATCTCTCCTCATATAAGGCCTTTATGCACGACAGGCTTAATGTATTGTTCTTCAAGAAGCAAAAAGTAATAACTGAACAGAGTTCGTACGCTTCGTAGGTTATCAAGTACTTTTTATCAGAGTTTTTGTAAAGTAATAATTGCTTTTTTAAATGGGGAAAAAAAGACTCCATCCTTCAGATATAGCCATCAGTACTTTAACAAATTTCTGATGATAAAAAAATTAAAATCTTCCAAGATCCTTGGTTCGTACGAACTTTCAATGAAGGTTGAAAAAAAAAATAGAGAAAAAAATATTCATGGATCATTTAATAAAATTAATGTAGATCACTTGCTTGAACTTATTCTTTCAACTTATCTTTGGCCCTTAATTGAAACAATGTATACCTATTTGATTCATCATGTTACATAGCGTCACAAATTTATTTCAACAGTTAATGAGGACTTTTCCATAAATTTAGCTGAGAATAATCGAATTTCACTGAAATTTTAATCTCATATTATTCATGAGGCGAAAAATAATCATTTAAGGATGGAGAAAGCTGTAGAAATGACATGCTTATGATAATTTAGTAAAACCAATTTAGGTCATATGTAATAGCTCATTATTTTCTATGTGAAATCGATTCGCTGCTTTAATAATGTATAGAAAATGCTAAAAAGCAAATTATTGTTTCGGAGAGTATGTGTTGAATAAAAATATCAAAAAAGTGCTAAGAAATAAACAATCATCTTTAAAAAAGGTATTACTACTTGTGCTATTTCTGAAGTAATGTTTGATATAAGCAGATTTCGTACGCATAAACAGTTAAAAAAAAGGTCAGACATTTTACAACCAGAAATTTTGTAACGCAGTGGTTGTTATATTTGAAGTTGAGAATGATTTGCATTTTCATTGATCGCTTCCTCTAATTTCATTGGACAAGTTGCTCATCATATCCCCTTGATTTCTCTTTGATATTTTTCGAAATTATTTCTTTAATGTTATTATTTTTTCTCTCACTAGGGAACTGCAAAAAGTATAAGTCACCGATTTTGACGAAAGTGGTATCGCTGGAAAGATCTCATCGTGAGCAATAAAAAACTCAGTGGTCACCCGTCAAAAAAAATCACCCGTCTCAAATGAGTCGTTTTCGAGATATTCGACAATTTATGTCACGTAGCTAGTGCACACTTAATGGGGGACCGCAAAAAAATTTAGTTTCGATCTTAACGAAATTGGTATTGTTGAAAAGGTATCATCGTAAGGATAAAAAAACCCAAAGAAACCACCCGTCAGAAATTAGAAGTTTTCGAGATTCCGGCAATTTGTGTCATATAGCTAATGCACACTTACTGAGAAAGTGCATTAAGTGACATAAATTGCCGAATATCTCGAAAACGGCTCATTTCCGATAGGTAATTCTATTGAGATTTTTACTTCCCATAATGATATTTTCCCAACGACGCCATTTTCGTCACAATTAAGACAAAATTTTTTTACGGTATCCTATTAAGTGTGCACTAGCACAGTATGCACTAGCTACATGACATAAATTATGGGATATCTCAAAAACGGCTCATTTCCGATGGGTGGTTCCATTGAGTTTTTCATTCCTTGTGATGATATATTTTTAAAGATACCACTTTCGTTAAAATCGAGACTAAAATCTTTTGCGGTTTTTCATTAAGTGTGCACTAGCTACGTCACAAATTGTGGGATATCTCGAAAACGACTCATTTGCGACGGGTAGTTCCATTGAGTTTTTTACTGCTCATGATGAGATCTTTCCAACGATACCACTTTCGTCAAAATCGATAACTTACACTTTTTGCAGTTCCCTAGTCAGTTCTTTTTTCAAAATTAAAACTGTTTTACTCTTATTTTTTATTTTTTATTTTTTTCGATATTTACCTAAAATTTTTTTTAAGTAAATATCGAAATTATAAAAAAATAAATAAAATTGTATGTTTAACTGTTTTACCCTCTGGTTTATTCGACCAACCCAATGTTCCGGAATTTCAGTGAAATTCCATATTTCTTGTTCAATATATATGCATTAAGACATATGGACTCATCGACTTCGATTGGAGGTAAACTAAAGCAAAACGACTTCAGTAGACACTTCCAACATACATGCATTGGTTCATTGGTTCAAATAAGCCAAATAATACTTTTAAAAAATCATGGTACTACAATGTCTATTATTTTTTTAATTTCTTATATGTACGAATACTGTGTAAGGTTTATTTACAAATTAATTTAGGGTACAAAATATCTTTGTGTGTGCATGCTGACAGTGCTTGTAGATCTTTATCATGTTAAAATAACAGAAATTTGTTCACAAAAAAAAAAAAAAAAAATAATAAACACGATTCATTATGCATATAATATTTTATATTTTTCAGGTGAAACATTATAGACAATATCTTTTCCCAATGAAAGCAGTGTAAATAAGCAATTAAAAAACATATTGGAGATTTTCAAATTCTTTTATGCATGAAAAAAAATTACATTTTATCGGTAGCTTTAAGATAAAATTACTGTGTAATTATATATAAGTTTAAGTGCATATTAAGAATTTGAAAAAAAAAAAAGATGATTATTCATTTTTTAATTAATTTTTCAATAATTTTTTTTAAAATAGTCAGATAAGAAAATTTACAGTAATAATTTCCCAAGCAGGGCTTATCAAGAACTTTATATGTAAAATATCTTGTTTACTCAAACAATCCTGTATTTTTATTGTTCAAAGTACCTAATAGCTTACTTTAGCAGCATATTTGTAAAGTTTTTTTTTTCCCCCTTAATGACAGGATACCACGTGATGCTTGAGCTAACGAACGTTCCAGCATAATGTTTTATTATTATTATTATTATTATTATTATTATTATTATTATTATTATTATTATTATTATTATTATTATTATTATTATTATTATTTATTTATTTTTAGCTGACGAAGATATCTTTTGGAAGTGTTTCTGGGCTATTTTAAAAACACAAAATTTAAATTATTATTATTATTTATTTTTTTATTATTATTTTTATTTATTTATTTATTTTATTATTTTATTTTATTTTATTTTTTTGCTTAAATGCTATAACGTAACGCGTAATATTTATTTTTATTTTTTAACGATAATTTTTAATTGTATAGGAAATCACATTCAGTTAACGAAATTTTTGTCTTACGAATGTGATACTTGAACAAAATGTTTCATTATTGCCAATTTAATACCTTCGCCATCCCATACTTGTAAATTTCTAAATACCTAAAAATTTACCAGACATTCTGTATAGAATTTTTGTAAATAACTTAATATTTCCAGGGATGAGATTTCCGTGTTTTGGGACACCAGTATTATCTTAGAGAAACTGTTGTTCTGTCAAATCGCAAAAATGTTCTGATTAAATGAAATAACATTTTCTCTAATAAAATACCGGTGTGGAAAAACGCGGAAATCGCATCCCTATATTTCTTCTTTTTCTTCTTCTTATTATTTTTTGTTATTATTATTTTATTTTTTACTTATTTATTATTATTTTTTTTTACGTTTTAAAACATTGCAGAAAGTGAACGAAGACCTTCTTTCGAAAAACAGCATATAGATAAACAGTGGTTTATCACTTGCTAAGTTAGTGTTATTCTCACAAATAAATTTTTTGCTCAATAAAAAAAACTCTGTATTCTTTTAAACCATTCTACTAATAAAAAGTAAAAAAAAAAATTGTTTAACAACAGTACCTGGAAAATTATAAAGATGAATTTAATATAATTTCTTTCATAGAAGTAATTACAAAATTAATAAAAAAAGTTAGTAAAAAAAGTTTTTTGATTTCTGAATAGAAATTAACAATTTCATATGCATAGCAAACATAGTGTTGTATATTATCAATTTAAAGTTTTATAAACAACCATTGCTTCTAATACATACAAATGCAAGAAAAAGACATATTACCTTAAAAAAAGGTAAAAGAAATCTTTCTTCGAAAATGAACATTTTAAAATGACACAGTACCTTGAAATTGGTCAAAATATCGATTTTCAAAAAGAAAATCGATTATTATATTAACCGAAAGTTTCTTTAATTTTGAATATTTTCACACCTCATTGTTATCTATACGACTACTGTATCGCAAGATATTGTAAATTTTATTAACAGATCCAGCACAATGATCCATACAAATGAGAATTTTAAACTGATTTTTTTCCCTGTTCATATTTTTATAATTTGCTTGTTAAGAAAAATACTAAAACTTTTATTGCTAATTTAGATAGAGGTTTGAATTTATTTAACTTATTTTCCATGGTGTATTTGTGCATGGATATAACAATAAAATGTATAGTTATTTTTTTTTTAATATTTAAATTGAGAGTTTGTTGAATTTTGTTCCTTTTTTACGATACACGACAGAAAAAATATTTTTCTAGAATATTATATAGAAATATATTTTTCTATTAAAAAAAATAATTATACTGATAATATAAACGATATGATAATATATAGTGATATGATAATATATAGTGGAATTTAAATAGGATACAAAATATTGCGCGGATACCTGAGCTATCTAACACTCAATTAATTTGCTAGCAAGACTTGCTGATTCAACAGAGTCTTGCAATTTTGAAATCCCGCAACTTCTAGTCAAGTAATCTCAACTCATTAATTAATAGTTATCGATTTAATTTTCTTTTAACATCTGCAATATTGATAGATGATTTTACATGCATGGAATACAAACATCCTTTATTATTATTATTAGATTAGATTTATAATTAACCTTCCTACCCTGAATGGGTCGAATCGACCCGTTTCTACGATACATTTTACTCGATTTGAACTAGAAAATTCTTTATACACTAAGTTAAAGAAAAGAGTAAAATTACTAACTTCAAGAAATTAGTAAAATAGTTTTAAATAAAAATTCTGGTGTCAAATGCTTTTCTCAAATTTGAGAAATTTTCAACAGAGTAGGAAGATTAAGCATTCAATTACAGTTTCACAAATTAAAATAATTATAAATTACTAATATTCATGCAAAATTTCAATTTGATTTTAAAAATAATATTTTCTTTCGCATTTTGCATTTAGAATAGATGATGCCATTTATTAAAGCTATTTATCCACACCAGGGATATGATCTGACAAGAGGGGAATGTGTCTTCAGTTGGAATGTTTTTAAGGGAAATAATTCCATAATGATGCAAGGTTACTCAAGGTACGAATAAAACAAAAGATAACTATGAATGAATAGACAAACGGTTGCAACAGGGTTCGAATACTGAACATCCCTTCTATCAACTGCGAGAGCAGAACCTCTTACTGACTGGAAGGGATCTTTTAAAACTAAAACATTTTCTTCAGCAGTTTGATTTTGTACGGTTTTTTTTAATTCATTTTGATGTATTGCGCAAAATATAAATAAATAAAAACAATAATGAAATAGGGTTCGAACGTTTCCCGGAATTCTAGGCCACAAAATTCTTCGGTACCAGCAATTACTTTTAGAAAATTTCCTTTTCCCATCTTGGGTGACGATCGCCACGAATAGGTGCCGCAAAACGGCTTACTACTTCTTGACGGGAGCCTTTTACGAAATATTTAACGTATCGTCACCGGTTTTTAAACTCAGAAATTTATACCAAATTAAATCGAGAAAATGCGCCGATTAAGTAAGGCAAATTTTACAGTAAAGTTTTACTGGTGGGAATAAAGAAAGATTCTTAAACCTTTTTGCGGGATGTATACGTGTCGCTCGTCTCCATGGGGTTAAGAATCCGTGTTTATCCCCACCAGTAAAATTTTACAGTAAAATTTGCCTTATTTGCCATCGGAACGTTATGTCGATATAATAAGGCCCAAATTTGTTTTAAAGACCGGTGACAAAACATTAAAAATTTCTTATAAGACTCTCGTTACGAAGGGGTTAAGCTGTGATTAAATTATTTCATATAAAATTAATATCTGAAATAAGAAAAATGAAAGTGATTTATTTTAATTTACTGCAATTGTCTTCAGCTTATCAAAAACAAAATGTTTGCATCTTCTGATTAAAAAAAAATCATAAAATAAGAAAACATTCAAAATTAGGCTCCCATCATTAAGAGGTTAAAAAAGGAGAAATTTTGCACTAGTGAACTAAATTTATTTTTTTACATTAAAAAAAATATACCGATATTTCATCTTTAAAATATCGGTGTCCGCGAGCCCTGTAAAAAATTTAAAATTAAATAGATCAGAAATTATTAAATGTTAAGGAACAAATTTGTTTTGATTTTAAGACTCATGTTGCTTTTACATTCAAATTACAGGCATTTCTTTCATAAATTTTGAAATGTGTATGTTATCAGATATAGAAAAACTTTATTTAAAGAAACTAAATATTCTGAATCTTATAAAAAACGATTACTCTGTTTTACATTTATTTCAGTTTTCAACTAAAAATGAAGAAAAAAAAAATGAAACATACTTTAACTGCACTTCTTCTATTTTAATCTCATATCCTAGATGAGCTTAAATATTTTAGTTTATGTCTAGATGAAACGTGGGTAAAATTAACCGCGTATGATTTAATATTAAAAGAAAAACCTAAAACGTACATCTTTGAATGGAAAATCCAAACATCAATCTTTTAACTTCATAAATTTTAAAGTAAGTATTAAATGAAGAAAAAAATAGCAACTAGAATTTTTTTTCCGAAATTTTTATTTTTTTAATGCAGAATATTTATCATTTTTCCTTTTTTATCCTTCTAGAATGATCAAAGAGAATTGATCAATTTTGCATATGCTTATTAGCATTGTTCGGTTTATTACCATTACAGAATTAATTACCAATATCGATTTGATTAAGTTGGTTTTAGCTATATTCATTTCATTGTGATAAAAAAGGAATTTCAATAGAATAAAAAATTGTAATTACGCATTTTGAAATCCGAATTCCTTGTCTTGCTGTGAGCTGAAATGCAATCGTCGGATTCCATCCATCCCATTGGAAATATAAATCAATTTTAAAATTACAAATAACTATAATTATTACATAACATAACATAATCAATAAGTTTTTCAGACAAGCTTGTATTTTAAGCCTTTGCACTGGAGAGTTGATTCTCACTGACCATTAGTGTCCCGCGTAAATGGGTGTTCCAAATTCCTCTTAAGAGCCCACACTGCTGAGTGAAAAAGACCCGGATGATAATGTTAAGTCTACGGGGGCGTTCTTTCCAAATATTTCGCTCAAGTTTTAATATTTTTGCACGATTCTTTTTGCATAGGATATATGAGGACATTCTACAACCGGGCTAAATTTTGCATTAATAAGGCACTTACGTTTAGACGAATATTTTTATTCAAATTTATTGGTGGAAATTTTCACTAGCGGTAATCAGAAACTGTCGATTGATTTAAAAAACCTCCTCAGGTCCTCAGTTACTTCACTTGCAACTGGTATGCATTATATGTCTGCTTCTCTTTATTTATAACTATCTATGAATTCTATTTCAATTTTTTCATAAAAAGATTCTGACTCGAAACATGTTTAATTTGGGTGAATATAACTAACATCTTACGGAAGTTAAGTTGAAAGTTAGCAAGCATGATGTCCTCGTATTGATTGAAACCACATCTGTTTGCACTATGCGCTGGACTAAAATATGCCCTTTTTAATCACCATTCCAATGTTCAACCTAAAAACAAGATCTTATTTGTGAAAATATCTATGACACATTACATGTGTCATTACCAGGGACTGTCAAAAGCTCAACATTCTCAGGCCCCGGGAAAAACTTTTAGGACCCAGTTTGAAGAATCGTTTCTCTGACACAAACGCATTCTTCCATAATGGAACACTGCCTACTCATAATCATATTCGGCTATTTTTGAATGATATATGAGGAGCCCAGAAGCCAAGGGGTATAAGTGACAAAATTGAAAAAAAAATGAGTTAAGACTATCTGGAAATGTGTCTATTTATTTGTAGGTAAAGAATTAAGAGTGATTTTTTTTATTATGTACTGAGTTATAGGGGTCAGTCACTTAACCTCTTTCCCAAAACTGTGAAACGCGTGGAGGCCAAGGGGTATAAGTGCAGTTGTGTCCGTTAACGTCTATATAGCAGAAGCACGACCAACGACATACATACAAATCCATTTGTTTTTTTATGCATTAAATATATGCATTTTAACTGTTATCAAGTAAGAAAAATCATGCGTTAAGCATGGATTATGAAACACTTCCCAACACTCCCTGAAATCTTCAAAAATGTTTGCTATTGAGGGTAATAAAGTGTTACTGTTCATTGCCAAATATGTATTCAGATACATTTGAACAGCCCTATGTTTCATTTGTCGGTTGATATATACTGTATAATGGGAAAAATTAGTTTAGCAAGAAAACGCATAACAGTTTGAAATTTTTCTTTCAGCAGTTTATACTAATAGATGTAAGCATACTTGTATAATTTTGTTCATCCTGTAGTTTATCTTGAACATTTATTATACGCCAGTATTTAGCTGAAATTTACTTCAAATTAAACACACTTAAGACTGCTGAAATCACATTTCCAGAAATTACTATTCATCGATGACCATGTATAAAAATTTGTGTGTGATCCTGTACATCATTTTATCTATATTTTAGAAGCATTTTTTAGTAAACTGAATGCAGTTCAGCATAGAAATACAAGACTTATTTAAAAGCAATCTTTAAATAAAATACGCTCATATTCTGTAACCTTTATGAGTATTTTTGTGTAGCCCTGTATATGAACTATAGCATTTATACATATCATATAACGTGTATAAATTTAGTGAAACTTAAAAGCGCAAATCATAATTAAAATAGCATTTTGTTCATCCATCAATCATCATCGATAATTATACAGTACTTCGGATAGAAATTCGGTCCTATCTATACTAATAAAATAACAAATCGCTCTGTCTGCGTGTGTGTGTGTGTGTGTGTGTGTGTGTCTGCGATGGCTAGCAAAATCTATGGGACGTACGAAGCTCAAAATTTTTATGAGAGTAGCCCAATATCTCTCCTGATGCACCTGAGCTTCAGAATTTCGAAATTCTATTTATTAACTGAGTAATTAATTAAATTCCAAAGATCACTCTCATAAAAAATCGCCTTTTTTCTTCTTTTTTTTTCTCTTCATTTAGTTATGGTTGGTTGGTTGCATAAAATTTTCGCATAAATAATTTAAAAAGCTGGAACAGACCTTTAAAATTCATAGACTGGCAAACTGTCAGTTTAAATAATGATTTTTTATCACAGCGGTTGCAAACCATGGAGGAAAAAGATAGGTGGTGGTGAAGTAAACCGAAAAAAGAGTTGCAATATTAAACCATTTATCGCTCAAATATTAATGTCCCAAACAAAAGCATGTGGAAGGGATTTTGTATTAATAAGACGAATTGAAAGAATTGAATAACAGCTGAAGCGTATTTTATGAAGAAATAGTAATTTTTTAAAATGGTCTTTTTTCTATTATATTATTTATTTTTAAAAAATGTTTGCTTTTAAAATAATTGAAATTGATAAATTCGAAATAATTTAAATGTCAAAATAAAATTAAATAAAATATTGAAAACATTTGATTTGAACTAAAAATTGTATTACTAAAAGCTTTCTTTTTTTTCAGAACTTTTTAATACTTTATAACGTAGATGAAAATATGTTTTTAATTTAACAACATATTAATAACTCTATGTCAATATATAAAATATATTTATGAAAACATTCTTTTAAAATCATGCGCGAAAACTTAAATAACAAATATTAGTCTAAAATATAGATTTCAGAGTGCAGACGATTTTAAGACATTAACGAAAGAATGTTAACTTTTCAAGCAAAATCTTAAATGATGCTTCTATATTGATATTTCAAAGTGACGGCTAGGTTACATTTATGTTATATTTAAGTTACGGTAGGGTAATGTTAAGTCGCAGTTAGGTTACAGACAGATTATGGTTATGGTACAAAAGTTTACGGTTAGGAATTTGTCCACAGAGTCAACATTACGCATGCTTTGATTAAAAATATACACTTTTGTTAAATGGCTCTGAAATTATAATACTATATACCAATCTTTTATCATCGCGTATCGATTCATTCACGGTATAGTCGGATTTAAGAATGATATAATTAGTTTGAAATTCAAAATTTTTCACTTGGGATTTCTATGCGAAAAAAATAATTAGTTACGTGATTTAACAGTGATTTTTACGGGTAAATATCAACACTTTAACACGAAACTAACGCAATCGTTGGATACATGTTCCCTCCCGTGTTTCTCATTGCTCATTTTAAGTATTTCTAGAGCTTAATATTAGTTGTTGTTTTTAAAACCGATTTTTCACAAAGTCAGCTGCGACGTATTTCAGACAATGCATTTCTGCATGCTTCCAGTTATTGATAAAATCATACAAATTTCAAGTTCGTTTAATATTGTTAATACGGACCCGGGCAACGCCGGGCGGGTCAGCTAGTTTGAAATATTTTTTATGTCCCTGTAAATACCGTGTACTTTGTATTATGTGCGAAATAATTTATATTAAGCCTCAGCGATATACATTAATTTTATTATACATGAAAATTGTAATATAATCAAAACAAGTCGCAAACAATTATCTCTTTACCATTAGGTAATGTAAATCTTTTGTATGGTCCTGTAAATAAATAATAACTATTCTTTTCACCTCAAATTTTATAGAATGTCTATTTTAGTACAATTCATAAATGCATATAAATTTTAACATGTGATGAGGTGTAACATATTTCAAATTCATTTAAAACGATTTTTCCAATAACCCGTAATGTAACGGAAAAAATTTGATTGTCCCTGTAAATAAACTAATCATGTTAGAAACTTCATTTGCAATAAGTTCGTGTTGAGGTAATCATGAATAATTCCCAAAAGTTTCAGGGCCATCCGAATATATTTTCGAAAGCTAGGACAGACGGACTGACAAACCAAAATCATATTCACTTTTCAACTTTGTTGGTAAGTGTTAAAAAATATAAAATTCCAATGTTTCTAAACTTATAATAAAATTTTAAAACTTATATTAGAACAAAAGGTTTCCATTTCATTCTTTTATATCAACATTGTTCATAAATTTTTCGTAAATTCATTTTTTTATTTCATAATTTTTCCTTTTTTAGAATTTATATTAAAACAAAATTTTGTCCTTTGATTTATTTGTATCAACATTAGTATTAATTTTTTCATAAATACAATTTTTTATTTAATAACTTTTCATCTCTTGTGTTCATTCGGCACTTGTACCCTTTAGTTTTCAAGCAGTTTTCATTATTGCTTGGAAGCCAAGGGGTATAAGTGCCGAATGACGATAAATATTGCTTAGTTATAAATTTAAAAAATATTCTATTCCACATTTTTTTAAACAGTTATTCAAACAAGAGTTCAAGGATCACTAAGAAATAAGCAAAATTTTCATATTTCAATTCATTCAATTACAGTTGATGTGTAACTTTTGAACTCAATTTACTCGAAATCTAAATTTTGTCACTTGTACCTCTTGGCTTCTGGTGTCCTCATATATCATTTTGCAGTAAACAAGTTAATTTATTCAATAAAAAATTCAAATTAAGCAAACATTTTGAGAAAATATTAAGATAAAAATTTTAAGGAATTCTTTTGGTTAAAGAAAAAAAGTAACAATAAGTATGTAAAAAAAGTTAAGTCGCCAAGGGGGATTTTTTAGTCACCTATTGTTTGTTGGATCCTGGTAATTACAATTATGTAGGTTTATTGGACAATTGTGTAACAGAAGTAGAATTTTTTTCCCGCACTGAATATTGTGTTCTCGTCATAAATACATCACACTACTAAAATTAAGTTACACGCGATGAATTAAAAGCTTGTAATAAATCAATAAACGTACTCATATTTTTTATTTATTATTGTTTTATAATGATTGAGAATCAACAAAATAGACAGGGTTCTTAAACAGTGGAGAAAAATGTAAAGAAGCCAACGTTTCAAATAGTTTGACAAACCCAATAAATATAAAACCAGATTATAAACATTAACCAGATTTTTATATTATCTGGAGATTCTTGGTTTTACATGATTTGAATCAGAATTTCAATTTTATTATTTATAACATCACCTATGGCGATGTCTATTTAATTCCATATATTAAGCCCACATTATTCGGTTTTTCTGGTTTGAAGCATTAAAAATTTCTAAACAGAAAATAGCTTGTGTCATATAAAACCTTAATGGTAATAGGAGAGTTAAAAAGGGGATAGGACCCCCTTTGTGCCAATATATGAAGAAAAAAAGACAACGTTAAAAAATATATATATATATAAGTATAAAACCCATACAGCCGTTTAGAGGCGTTTAAGACCTCATCATCAGCGCTTTATGTTCTTGACTTTTTGGAGGCTCATATCATATGGTAAAATTCCAACAATTCAGTTACTGATTTGTCCAGTACGTGTGAATTTTCAATACTACGGTTTCAATATCTTTAATTTGTTCTATTTCCTTCACCCCTTTTTCAATTTCTTCGTTTAGACTCTCCGGGACTACTGTTCAATTCTGAATAGCCTTACTTTATTCAATCCTACTTTAATTGATATTTTCTGTTTCAAATGATAATTTTTAAAAGAATAAATTGAACAGTAAAATCATATTCTTATCGTATAATCGTTATTCTAATTTGTTTAAATATTTTTTAGCCTTTTTTAACACGTTTTTTATGTATTTTATACAAATAAATACCTTTTATGGAAATAGACTTGGTTTTCTAAAAGAGATATTAATTCTCCAGTCAAATTTATTTCTTTTTCCAGGGAAACCTTTTCTTCTTTCGTTTCCTTCATCCTGTCTATTCTGCTGATAATAAAGTTATGAGTCCATCTATTGCGGCCATATATTCGCAGCTGCGAGTTTTCTTGGACTTTCGGTTGGTGAAGAATCTGGTCTAACATATGAAGAAAATACGCATTCCTTTATAATCAAAAATTTATTTTCTTGACCTTTCAAACTCAAAATTTTTGCACAAAAAAAGCGTTAATTTATTTTTTTTATTTTTATTTATTTATTTATTTTATAAGTTTAAACTGTAAAAAAAAGCCCTGAAAAAAATTGATTTTGATGCCGGAGTTTTTAAGTCATTCAGGATATACATACACACATACATATACATGCACAAACAAAAATTTAGTATCTGAAAACGCCATTTAATAATCCAATTTAAAAACTTTTATATTCATTACAAACAATTAGAGTATATGAATTTTTTACATAAAATTGAGAATACAAATTCAAGCTTAACTTAATTTAATTATCGGTACACTTTTTTAAAGCAGAAATTCAGGTAAAAAAATGTTAACAGAGAAAAAGAAGCATAATAATGCGAGAAATAATGAGGTACAGTACAACGAGAGAATTATGTTTACATACAAAAGGATCAAGAAATAAGTTGCCCACTTTAAAAGTTTCTAGAGTATATTCTATTTTTCCAATGAGATGAAATTTTACCAACAAATAATTCAAATAATGCTCTTGACACAAAAAATTAATATATATATATATATATATATATATAATTTAACAAATTACAACGACTTAAGGACTTATAAATAAATTCTATATTTAAATTAATAATAATAAACATAATTTTTAGGATGATTATAACAAGTCATATATTACGTAGGCCGTGCATCAAACACTAACATTCCTAAACCAACGATTAAAAAAAAAAAAGTACACTAGATTAAAGATGGGCAACTTTAACTGTTTAAAATGTGCATTTTTATTTGATAGAGTTAATCAGACTGACTTCTGAACTCTTCATATTACGTACGACATGGATTAAACATTAATATTTCTGGACCCATCACAAACAAATTTTAAATGAAATTTCAGTTTTACAAGTGTCGGAACTGCAAATTTTCAACTTCAAAATATCGCACATTTTTTATTTTTACACCGTTGGGTCGAGAAAAAAATGCGCTTTTTAATGACATTTATTTGAAATCTCTATCACAATTTGTTGTTCAATTATTAATTTTTTAAAAAGTTTAAATTACTCTTTTTGTCATCGTGGAAACAGAAGTAGTTATTGGTTAGTAGTTATTGGACATTAATTTACCAATCAGGAAAAGGATAAAATAAACCAACTTCATCGCGGAATTCAAACAATAAAAATATTCGGGTTTGCTTTTGATTTCCTAGTTCTCTACCGAGAACAACAACTATTTTTCCCAAATAGTTAAAAAATAAAAATGCAAATTTTGCCACTAGGTGGCGCTGTAATACATCTAAAATATTTAATTCGCTTTATAAATAATAAATAATATTTAAAAAGTGAAACTGACCAGTAAAAATGCAAAATCCAATGCAAGTTTTTCAGTACAATGGAGTATGGAATATCACTACTGGATCCAAACAGGAATGGCTCCCTACGAACACTATCACCGTGCATGCGCTCTCCCGATTTTGAATTAAATCCGGAGCTAAAAATATTATATAAATGGAAAAATCCAGAGCTAAAAATGTTATATAAATCGACACTGGATTTGCCTGTGTATTTGGCAATTCTTTTTAAAGCTGTACTGCCAATTCTGATTACCACTTTAGCACTAAATGAGCATGCGCAGTAAATCTCCATAAGGAGCTATTGCTGTTTCGATCCGCCTGTTGGAATATCCAATACTCGATAAACAACTAGCACACTCACACAGTCAAACGAAGATTGCAAAGTTTCCTACTTCAGAGGATTCTAGAATACGTTCCATTGCTTATGTCAAAAAATTCTAAAAATCGTGTTCTATAACAACTGAGATCAAATGCACTTTTATACACACTCACACACACATATATATATATACAAAAATGAAGATTACAAAATTTCGCCGCTAATGCTTAAATGCGTTTAAATGTATCACAACGGCACCTACTGGCGAAATTTTGTATTTAATTATTGTATTTTTTTTAATGTCAAATTCATCACTTGGATTAAACTATAGCTCGAATTTGATCTGATTTGGACGAACAGAATGTATTCTAGAGCGCTCTGGAGTGGGTAACTTATTTCTTGATCACCCTGTATATCTGTTTATTGAATTACATTATACCAATAAATTGTCTATAAAGAATTAATAATAAAAATAATAACAAAAATAGCTAGTATATTTTTCTTTCAAATAATAAGTAGTTTATTTAATCAGTAGAAGAGAAAAAATATATTGCGCTGATACATGCACTCTCTTTTAGTTAAATGGATTCGCTGACAAAACTTGCTGATTCAACAGAATCCTGCCATTTTACAACGCTGCAACTTCTAATCAAGTGGTCTCTAAACATTTGTTAATAGTTATTGATTTACGTTATTTTCCTAGTACTGCGGTATTCAGAGTGGTTTTCATTGTTTCTTCCCTTTTTTTTCTTTCTTTTTTTTACATGATAAAACATAAGCCATTTATTCTCTTTCATGTTTAGAGATTTAATTTCACTCAGCAGAATTAATAACGACATTTATACCCTGACTCACTTATATATCTTACTGTTAAATATAATTTTGTCAATATATATATATATATTTATACATTACATACATATATATATATATATATTACTTTAATCCCATTTATTTTTCCTCATTTTTAAAATTCCTTACATTTCTTTCCATGTTTTTATCTTAATTCAAAATTTCTTTTTTACTTTTCTAATCAGAACATTCTGTGACATATTTTGAGGAATTTCTTGATAAATTAAATACAAGATTTAGTGCTATTAAACAGCTAGATAATAACATTTTAAGTTTATTAAATGCTAAAAATGTTGAAAATGAAATTTTAAATATTGATGAATACGATCAGAAAGTGATATCGTATAGATGTAAATTAAACTTCAAGATTAAAAGTTTGAGTACAAATGCAAATGTTGTTAATGCTAATAATATTGATTCAGTACGGGCATGTCCTGTTTCTACCGAATTCAAGAAAATAAAGCTGCCTAAACTACAAATAAGTCGATTTTTTGGTGAACCAGATAAATTCCTTGAATTTTGGAATGAATTTGAAACAGCTATAGACAAAAATACAAGTCTTACCGATGTTGAGAAATTCAGCTATTTGAAAAGTTTGGTAGCAGGATCGGCTTCAAACACAATCAGTGGATTTAGTTTGACAGAAAATAATTATGCGGCGGCTGTATCGCTCTTGAAAGAAAGGTTTGGTAGACATGATATGCTCGTACATGCTCATCTAAATAATTTATTAAATATGAAATGTTTGAAAAGTTCTTCTGACACTTGTGGTTTAAGATGTTTGTATGATAAATGTCTAGTACAAATTCGAAATTTAGAGTCGTTGGGTGTAAAGTCTGATACATACAGTGGGTTGCTTTGCCCAATATTATTGAAGTTAATACCTCCAGATTTAACATTAGAATTTAATAGACATCTAACGAATGGTGAAATGTGGAATATAGATAATCTTATGAGTTTTCTTAAAAATGAAATTGAGAGTAGAGAAAGGGTATTAACTATCCATGATTTAGATTCTAAAAAATCATTTTCTAATGATAACAAGAATGAATACAAACCCAAATTTTCAGATAAACAATCAAAATTTAAGTCGAAATATCAATATACTACGAAAGGTTATAAACAAAATAATGTTTCAGCTGAATTAATGGCTTCTGTACACAAGAATTCATGTATATTTTGTAATAGTGTTGAGCATAATAGCGAATTCTGTGAAACATTAACCTTGGCTGAGAAAAAAGAATTACTAAAAAAGCAAGGAAGGTGCTTTTTGTGTTTAAAATGTAAACATAGAATCAAGGACTGTGGAGAAACCAAAATGTGTGATATTTGCGGTAAAAAACATAGTAGGGCTATTTGTTTCCAATTAGAATATCATTCAAATGTAAATGTTGATAAAAGTGTCGTATCCATTTCTCATTGTGATAACACTTCCACTAGTAAGGTACCAGACGAAAACACCCATTGCAATATATTTTTACAAACTTGTTCAGCAAAAATAAAAAATTTTAAAACTGATAAAAATGAACTAGTTCGTATTTTATTAGATAACGGCAGTATGAGAACATTTATAATTCGCGATATTTCACAAAAGCTAAAATTGCTAGTTATTAGAAAGGAAACCTTATCAATTTATGCTTTTGGAGCCGAAAAGGCGACTGAGAAAACATATAATGTTGTAAAAGTAAAACTAGAAAATAGGGATCAACCCTCTTTGAACATTGAAATCGAAGCCTTTGAAACAGATCAGATTTCAGCTGCTTGCTTACCCACTCCTGATAAATACGTTCGAAAATCATATAATAAATTGAAAGGTCTACAACTAGCTGACAGTCATGAATAAAGTAATCAACAAATTGCAGTTTTAATAGGTACCGATAATTATTATAATGTTGTAGCTGGTAGAATTAAACGACTAAAGGATAATCTCGTAGCTACTGAAACTCTTTTTGGCTGGTGTTTGCAGGGTTATATGGGGTCAGCCAATGAATTATTTAGCATGAAAATTATAGTTGAAGAAAAGGATTTATCTGAACAAATTAGAGAATTTTGGCAACTGGAAAGCTTAGGAATTGAATCCGAAACTCAAGCTATTTCTAATGTGTCATATCTGACTTCGAGTCTAGTATTGTTTTTAAAGATAATCGGTACAAGGTAAAATTTCCATGGAAGAAAAATTTAAAAATGTCCCTTAATAACAATCGCGAAGTGGCACATCGACGATTTTTGAAGTTGAGAACAAACTTTAGAAACGATCCTTCGTTATTCTCAGAATATAAATCTGTTCTGGACAGTTATTTAGCAGAGAATATCATCGAACCTGTTGAAAACTCATCTGATGTAAATACATTTTACTTGCCCCATAGAGCAGTGATTCGAGAAAATAAGTCCACAACTAAACTAAGAATTGTGTTTGATGCAAGCGCCCATTCTAAAGGTGCATTATAACTAAATGACTGTTTATATACTGGTTTAAATCTTATCCCCGATCTGTTCAGTCTTTTAATCAAATTTAGAAACTTTCCAATAGCGGTTACCGCAGACATTCAGAAAGCTTTTTTGCAGATCGAAATTGATGAAGCAGACAGGGACTTCACAAGATTTTTTTGGGATGATGAGCCATGGGTTGAAGAACCAGGTAAGGAGTTTAAAATATTCAGACTCAAGAGAGTACTTTTCGGTGTGAAGTCAAGCCCCTTCCTTCTTGCAGCTACTATCAAGCATCACCTACGAAAGTATGTAGAAACATTTCCTGAATCTTTTGATATTTTAAATTCATCCTTATATGTTGATGACTTTATCAGCAGTTAACCAAATGTTGAATCAGCTTTTAAAATTAGTAAGGAAGCTTATGAAATCTTCCAAGAAGCTTCAATGATATTTAGAAAATGGAAAACTAATTCGTATGAATTACGTCAAAAATGGGAACAATATGGTTTGCATACTGATAACGCAACTGATAATTTTAATCTTAGTAATCAGTACTTGGTAAATTCAAAAGTTTTAGGGGTTTCTTGGGACCCAGATAATGATACATTGTCATTTAAAATTCATAATATGGAAAATTTCCTCTCAAAGACACTTAATACTAAACGCTATTTATTGCAAACTGTTGGTCGTATTTTCGACCCAATTGGCTTTCTTAGCCCCTATACCATTAGAATCAAATGCTTAATTCAAGAAGTTTGGTGTTTAGGCCTCGATTGGGATGAGAATTTACCAAAGCATTTGGACAATTTATGGAATGCATGGTTTGAAGAAATAAAGGAACTGAATAGTATTAGCATCCCCAGATATTATTTGTCTGATATAGCTCCTGATGAAGTTGATTGTTTTGAATTACATAGTTTTTCAGATGCCTCAAAAAAGGCATATGGTACAGTAGTATATCTTAGAGCAGTTTTAAAGAACAAGAGCATAGTTACCAGTTTTGTAGCAGCAAAAAGTAGAGTCGCCCCTTTAAAAACTGTTTCTATACCTCGTCTTGAACTTTTAGGAGCCCTTTTGTCTGCTAGACTTTGTCATAAAATTGCTAAAGAATTAGTTTTTCCCGTAAGTTGCTACTTTTGGACTGACTCAACTATTACATTGTATTGGATTAAGGGAGAGTCAGAAAGATTCAAAATGTTTGTTAGAAACAGAATAAAAGAAATCAGAAATCTTAGTGATCCATCAAATTGGTTTCACTGTCCTGGACAAGATAATCCTGCCGATTTTGTTACTAGAGGCTTGAAAGTTCCAGAGTTGAAAAATAGCCATCTTTGGTGGGAAGGTCCCCAATGGTTAAAGCAAGACAGATCTCTTTGGCCAAAATTGGCTAGTTCATTTGATACATTAGACATTGCTGAAACTAAAGATGAGTTAGAACTAAAGAAAAATGCTACTGTAAAATCAATAGTTGTTGATAAAAATCAAGCAAACATTGATTTAATTAATCGATACTCGTCTTTTATGAAATTAAAAAGAGTTACTGCATATTGTTTAAGATTTTTGAATAACTGTAAATTAGAAATAGGAAGTAGAAAATATGATTATTTAGATACTTCTGAGTTACAAAATGCAACCAAGAGACTGATAAAGATTGTGCAAAATTCTGCATTTCAAACTGAAATCCAGTGTTTAAAAGGAAAACGTCCTCTCCCAAACAACAGTAAACTCTTAAGTTTAAACGTATTTCTAGATGCTGATGAGCTGTTGAGGGTCGGCGGAAGATTGAAGTTTTCGAATTTAGCGGAATCACAGAAACATCAGTTAATTTTGCCAAAGTCTCATTATTTCACTGAACTCTTGATTCAACATTTTCATAGAAAATTCCTGCATTCGGGTACTCAGACAACCCTATCATTATTACGACAGTTTTATTGGATACCATCTGGTCAAAGCCAAGTAAAAAAAATTATAAGTAGGTGTAAAACATGTATTCGGTCCAAGCATCAAACTATTCAACAAATTATGGGTAATTTACCTCATGATAGAATTGTACCATCTAGACCATTTGAGAAGACAGGTATAGATCTAGCTGGTCCTATTATAACAAAACCTAACTTGAAGCGATCAAAGATTAAAATAAAATCATACATTGCTATATTCATATGTTTTTCTACTAAAGCAGTACACCTGGAAATTGTTTCAGAATTGACCACAGAAGCATTTTTAGCCTGTTTAAGAAGATTTGTTTCTCGACGATCGAAACCCTCTGTTATATGGAGTGATAATGCCACCAATTTTAAAGGTACTTATGCTCTTTTAAAATCCTTCTACCAAATTTGTGCTTCGGAAGAAATTCAGAGATTTAGTGCAGATGAGGGAATAAAATGGAACTTCATACCACCTGCATCTCCACATTTCGGTGGACTATGGGAATCGAATATTAAAGCTATGAAAAGAATACTCTTGAAAATAACTAAATCCTCTATCTTAAATTTTGAAGAGTTGACAACACTTGTAACCCAAATTGAAGCCGTCATGAACTCAAGACCATTAACTCCATTACCTACAGATATTAACGATTTAGAGCCATTGACACCTGGTCACAACGCCGGGCGGGATGTTCCGGCTAATTAGCGAGCATCGTATTTAGCCAGCTTGGACGTTTTTTAAAGCATAGACTCTTTTATAAACTGAAATGAAATAATCTTTCTGTTGAGATTAGATCATTAGATGTAATAGAATGTCGAATATTTCTCAAACTTTTATTTTATGTTTTTTTTAATTAAATGTTTTGTTTCGTCCAAAGATTTGTGATTGATCTAGATTTAAATTACACTGAACCACAATATTAGAACTGTTGATCGAGAATAATTAATAAAATAGAATAATTTCGTAACAAGCGGGAATATACAATTTCAAAAACGAAACAAATCATTACATACAAAAATTGCTATAATTCCGTTAAATGGAATAAAATAATGCGTGATTTGCTGCTAGAGATTGCTAATTAATGTACTATTTAACCCTATCAGGGCATGGTAATTTTATTCGCAAAATGCCGAAAAGAGAAGTTGACACCGTAATTCACAAACAAATTTACTTCAAAATAGCCAGAAGCTTTTAATCACATTCTTAATAAAAGGAAAATTTTCATTTCATTAATCTAGTGTCAATATGGCATTTAGGAACTAAAATTAGATGGTCCAAAAATGAACCACAGCCCTTGAAGGAGTTAAGTCGAATTATACTAATATGTGATAGTTGAATGTTTCAGAAAAATGAAATAGTTGCATTTGTTGCAAAGGTTAGGCTGATAACGAACTTTTTTTCTTTCTTTTTTTTTTCCTTTTTTTTTTTACAAAATATTAACAGCATTCATTTTATATATAATAACAATAATAAATTAATAACACTGACTTTATATTTATGTGTGAAAATATTTTCTTTTTAAACTATTAAATTTTTGGTAACAAAAATTTGTTATACTAAAAAAAACAATAAGATGCCAAAAATATGTTTATATAATAATACTCAAAAAAGGCAACTTTTTCTATATATATAGGTACATTTTCTTCATATCACGTTAAAAGTAATATTGATATTTTTTTTTCTAAGATTTACGCAATTCTATATGCGTCAAATTTATTCCTTGTCTTTCGTTTAATCTCTAGTGAAATTGAGTCGAACATGTACGTATACATCCATATAAGAAAGAATTTATAAAAAAACCCAAACTAAAAATATTTTACGGGACAAATACATAAATAATGCATATTTATTTTTGTAATACTGTCTTCTACAGAGCTATGAGAAATAATAGGATAATTTTTCTAACAAAAAACACACATATTATTTGCTTTATATCTTGACGTGAGTAGATTTATGCTGCTGTTTTTCCTGTCGTAATTAGAAAAACACATTATTGTGAAGAGCACAAAGTAATATAATAAATATATCTTTTAAGCAGGGGAATTAGTTGTTGATTTTGGGATAACAATAGTGAATTGTTTTAGCAAGTTTAAATGGTAAATAAAAGGTTTGTTTTGGAGATTTGAAATACTCTTATGCATGCAGCTTATTAGGTGCCTTTGTAATTGTGTAAATACGTAGCACCTATGGCCGTCGTTCAATCCTTCCGTCTGTCCGTCTGTCCACATATAACAAGGCCAAATCTACCCAAACGAATCTTTTAAAATTTAAAATACATATTTTTTGCATAATTTTGTTGAGTCATTTCAAATTTTATGTATATCGGATGTTTAGTTTGATTACAAGGACAATCAAAATTATTTCGTAACAATACGGTGAATGAGAAAAAACTATTTCAAGTTTATTTTAATGGTGTCACAGCCTTTTAAACAGGATGAAATTGACGTGCATTTACTAAAGTGTACTAAAATATACATTCTGTGCAATATGTGATGCAAAAATGTTTATTATTCATTTACAGAGCTACACAAAAGAATTCTGTTACGTAATGATATATCGGAAAACATTGTTTATGGTGGGTTTTAATTATGTTAAATTATTTCATATATAACAGATGTAAATTTTCCATTTACATTAATTTACCGATTAATCGTGTTTAAAAAATTAATCTAATATTTCATATATAATGAAATTGAAATATGTTGCTGAGATTCACTACATATCACTTCCTGTATAAAAAAATATGCTAACATTATTTATAAAGGCTCAAAAAAAAAAAATTTCGGATTCTTTATTGTACGAGAAATACTTCATGTTACTGGTTTATGCTGGGAATGCATTTTTATTTGTGATATAAGTTTTTAAGCTTAAGTATATTTTTGCATATTACATTGTGCGCATAAATGCTGTATATCATATACAAAGTAACACAACAGAATCTGCAAGAGTTACAGAGTATGACCGCTTACGTATTACATAACCCCTTCGCGATGGGAGCCTTTTACGAAATTTTTAAGGTTTTGACACCGGTTTTTAAAAACAGAAATTTGTGCCTTATTAAATCGAGGAAATGCTCCGATTAAAAAAGCAAAATTTTACAGTTATATTTTACCGGTGGAGATAAACAAGGATTCTTAAGCCTTTTTACGGTACGTATACGCGTTTCTCTTCCTCAAGTGGTTAATATTTACAAAACAAAGGAGGTGGGTCAATAAGGGCTATTTTTCGCCCATCATATACCCGGAAAAAAGTTTCGAATTCAGATAATTGTTCAGTGGCTTTGTATAGTTAAAGATATGTATTTTTGTTTAATATAAGTTTTACGTGATAAATAAAATAGTAAGTCATGGAAATTATAGCCCGAAAGTAGAGTGTTTTGGCTTTTTTCTGCATTTTCGACCTTTTTTTTTTATCTTTGAATTAATTTTTCATTAAGAAGCGCTGGATGAACCCAATTAATTTTGGCATGCAATGATTCTACTCTTTATAAGCTTTTATATGAGCATTATTTTATTTGGTTCAATGTGCCTGTAAAAGAAAAAAATGTATCATGTGAGAGAATCAAATGCACTACTACCAG
Source organism: Maratus speculifer (assembly GCA_964019185.1). NCBI lineage: Eukaryota > Metazoa > Arthropoda > Arachnida > Araneae > Salticidae > Maratus > Maratus speculifer. The sequence continues at coordinate 11,867,876 of OZ025291.1, read as the reverse complement.
AGCGCGTTCAGACTTATTTTGCCATACTTAAAAAGTATTAACGTTGTTCAGACGTCAATGTTGTTTTCTAAAATTGTTTTCGTAAATATTTTTCAAAGAAATTACTAATAAATAATGCTTGGATACCAATGCCATTTTTGTAAGGTCTCGCAGAAAACTTCTCGTATCTCTTCTAACAGAAAAGTTATATTGATACTTAGATGTTCGAAAAACTGAGATTTACAGAGTGGTTCTAAATGGTACTCTAAATGCAAATAATATGCATTTCGTGCTCTCCAGCCTCAAAATACTTCTATTTCTTCTTCTGATGTAACAATAAGAGATTATGAGTCAACGATTACTGTCGATCAGACCACAAACAAGAAACCTAATATACATTTAAATCAATATCTCATTTTCAGAACTCTAACACTTGTTGTATAATATGTAATGGTAAGAGCTGCCTCGTTACTGTAGCAAAAGCTATTGAAACTCAAGCCTTTATAGAAACTAATATCTATATTTTATCGCGAAAACGATGCTGTAAAACTCATATTACTTGATCGGTAAATTGACTCTGCAAGATTTAAGTCCTGTAAGTGATAATACATCAATGTATGAAATGCAATGCATGAAAATATTTAAACCAATATCAGAAATGTAGAAAAGAAGGCCTCGATTTTCATACATCGGAACACTTTTCCGAAATTTCTTACTATATTCTCATGGGTATATTTATGTCTGATTTTAACTATATCTTTAAACTTGTGAATTCCAAAATACATTCTTCAATAAAGAGATCATCTCGTACCTACTTACTTTGCAATGTTACCTGTAAAACTTAGAACTGGTCTCTATCATGGTGTTCTGTCTATATTCAATATAAAAAAAATAATAATATCTTTTGTAAAATATGAAAACCAGGCTTTAGTTGAGAACGTTGTTCTAAAACACCGTAGAATGGAACACATCACGAGAACACAAGTTATTGAAAAATATACGTGGCCTTCAGCAGGAAGATTATTTATTCTGGATGACAAAAATGATACTGTGATGATTGCTTTCTATAGCATGTACGTTTATATCCAGAAGAGTGTGAACTATTCTTTTCAGAGACATTCCTTCTGGCTGTACAAAGGAAGACCTTTTGTTAAGCATATGGTATTCGTCATTACTTCAAATTACATTTTGATTGTCTTCGTTCCTTACTTCTCGGAAACAAAGAACAATTACGCTAACATACTTACAAACACATTAAAAAATATTCATATAATATCAGAGAGTGGCTAAAGCCAAAGGATGTTGAGAGTATTGATATTGTTACGAATTTTGTAAATAGTTAGTGTTTGTACTGTAAAATAATGTAAATAATCTTATTAAGCTCCATTCCTTTACTAATAGTAGTTTTTGTTACATTGTCTCTGTTATCAAGCAAACTTGTCTATTATTTTCAGTGAATGTCTATGGCAGCATCGCGAAATATTTGAGATATCGCCAAGTTGGCGTCACTTTTGGCGACTAATTTTGGTCGCCAAATTTGGCGATATATCGCCAAGTTGGCGACAAACTTGGCGATTGTTGGCGATGGTAACCCTTCTCTATTTATGGTAACCCCCCTTAGGTATGCTGATACATTGTTTGTTGTTCCGTGGATTTTTCGAGATGGTTCTAGAAACTTCGGCGCATGCTACGAGCCTATATATAGGAGAGCCGATACGAGCTGTTGTTGTTATTATTTACCAGTCAGTCATTGAGTGAACAAGGCGTAAGCAAGTTTGCTTGAGTTTCATCTATGTTGTTTTGAATGTTATTAAGTGATGAGACGTTGTATAAAGAGTCTCTGGGGTCTAAAGCTGTAATTGTACGATAGAATTGAGCAGTTATTTTTGAATATCCAGTAATATTTGTGAGTTTCGAAGACTCTGTTGTTCTGAAGTCTGTAAATAAATTATTTTCTACTTTTCTAAGAGCAAGAGTTTGAAGTTGTCTAACCATAAGATCAAAAGAACCCAATATACGCTACAACAATATATTTTACCGGGATCGTTTTGAACTTCTGCACGAAATTGATATTGAACATGAAATGCCAATATTCTTAATTAAGCAGCGACAGTTTTCAACAGATGATGCTAAATGACACCTCTCGCAACCAAAATTTGATTTTTCAGCGTACAATTTCTAAAACCTATAATATTTTGATAAAAACACAGCGAAACATTATATGGTACACACATAATGGTATTGTCAGTGTAAAGTACTCAAAAGTGTCGTAGAGTGCTGGGTGCATGTTGTTTTCATATTATGGTTTTTGGCTTACAATAACACTGTAATGTACCATCACTCAATCAAAATTTAAAAAACAAATATCGAATATGTTCATATATTGTACAAGACGCGGCCGCTGGATGGTCCATGAGTGATTCTAATAATAATCTAAAACACATTGTCCAAAAAATTTGAAACTGTACGATTATTATTATTATTATTTGTTATTTATTATTTCCGATAGTTCATGTATTGAATTAATAATCAGCTCCATTTATCTTAATTTTACAATTATTGTTATATTTCCTATTGATTATATGGATGATAATGACAATTGTATTTGTGCTCATTAATACACATAATATTTATCTAAATCTATATTTCATTTTTCTATCAATTATTAAACTTTCATTTATGATATTATTATTTTCTTACTTGTTATAAGGTATACTAATGGAAAAAAATGTATGTCACGTCTAGGTGCTGATGGGCGAAAAATGGCCCTTATTAGCCCACCTCCTTTATTAGTTAATAAAATTGATCAATTCTGCTATATCTTATAAAAATACTTCATTAAATATTCCTGGTATAAGTAATTTTAAAATTATGTGTTTATATTTTATGGACACCGGCCGCTAAAGGGTTAAGTCAAGCAAATAATCACAACCTCCTTTGGTTGTAACCCGGTGAGGAGTACACTTTTTAATTGAATGGTTGCACAGGCCTGGTGAATTGTAATAATGCGCTCACAAGCTATTGAAAAAAATCACAAACAATAAATGATTCATTGCATGAATATGCACATAATGTTTATTTTTAGAAAAATCTCTTCTACAGAGCTATGAAAAATAATAAGATAATTTTTCTAGGAAAAGAGAAAACACATATTATTTGTGTTATATTTTGCCATGGGTGGATTTAAGCTACTAAATATTTAAACCAATATCAGAAATGTAGAAAAGAAGGCCTCGATTTGGTACATCGGAACACTTTTCCGAAATTTCTTACTATATTCTCATGGGTATATTTATGTCTGATTTTAACTACTCCCTCTGTCCCAAATTAGTTGCGACATTTAGGTTGAAAATCTTGTCCCAAATTAGTTGCGACATTTCAAGTAGGCGGAGTCATGAATAACTTCTGATGCAGTTTAGTAGATCGACACCAGTAAAATTATACTAGAATTAATATTAAGGCGTATACTAGATTTCAGAAGCAATATTAACTCCAATTTAAAGTAAAACAAAAAGAAATAATAATTTAGAAAATTCTCTGAAGAAAGAAATGAATATTGAGCCCAACGCTGCACTGGAATGTTTGAAATGGTATTTGAAAAAATTGTAAAGTAAGCCTTCATGCCATACGTGCTGCAGTTATTAAATTCAATGTGCATCATAATGTTTACATGCTATCCCGTTTGCAGAAGCAAGCAAAGACATTTAAAATAAAAGATGAGGAAATTTACAGAGAAAGTTTACAAAAAATTGTAAATGCGGATGAAAGAAAAATGCCACTGACCTAAATCATAGATATCCCAATAAAACGAAGACAATCACTGCGAAGATTATCATATGTTGTTATAATTCGTAAATCAGTATTACACATGACTCTCAAAGCGGAAAAAAATTTTGAAGCGTATTTCATCTATCATTAAACAATGTCTAATAGAAAAAAGTAAGCTCGACAGAATTCGATTTTTTTGCAGCATGCTTATGCTAAAAGATACTTTTCAGAAATTTTGAAATAAAATGTTCATAAATGAGTTCACAATTGATAAGCTTGAAGATAGTTTTATGTGTTTACTGTTAAAAGTCTTTAAAAAAGGGGCGTGGCTTAAAAGCGTGTGAACGGGGATTTTTTAAACTAATTAATTATTTATTTATGGAATGATGGAGGAAATGTTAGGCGCGTAAATATTGTTGATTGATAGTATAGCTTTCTAAAAAATGTTCAAACAAAATCATAAAGTCATAAATATCAATAATCAGTACAAAAGTATTCAAATGTCGCAACTAATTTGGGACAGAGGGAGTATATCTTTAAAATTGTGAATTCCAAAATACATTCTTCAATAAAGAGATCATCTCGTACCTACTTACTTTGCAATGTTACCTGTAAAACTTAGAACTGGTCTCTATCATGGTGTTCTGTCTATATTCAATATAAAAAAAATAATAATATCTTTTGTAAAATATGAAAACCAGGCTTTAGTTGAGAACGTTGTTCTAAAACACCGTAGAATGGAACACATCACGAGAACACAAATTACTGAAAAATATACGTGGCCTTCCGCAGGAAGATTATTTATTCTGGATGACAAAAATGATACTGTGATGATTGCTTTCTATAGCACGTACATTTATATCCAGAAGAGTGTGAACTATTCTTTTCAGAGACATTCCTTCTGGCTGTACAAAGGAAGACCTTTTGTTAAGCATATGGTTTTCGTCATTACTTCAAATTGAATTTTGGATGTCTTCGTTCCTTACTTCGCGGAAACAAAGAACAATTACGCTAACATATTTACAAACACATTAAAAAATATTCATATAATATCAGAGAGTAGCTAAAGCCAAAGGATGTTGAGAGTATTGATATATTTTACCGGGATCGTTTTGAACTTCTGCACGAAATTGATATTGAACATGAAATGCCAATATTCTTAATTAAGCAGCGACAGTTTTCCACGGATGATGCTAAAGGACACCTCTCGCAACCAAAATTTGATTTTTCAGCGCACAATTTCTAAAACCTATAATATTTTGATAAAAACACAGCGAAACATTATATGGTACACACATAATGGTATTGTCAGTGTAAAGTACGCAAAAGTGTCGTAGAGTGCTGGGTGCATGTTGTTTTCATATTATGGTTTTTGGCTTACAATAATACTGTAATGTACCATCACTCAATCAAAATTTAAAAAACAAATATCGAATATGTTCATATATTGTACAAGACGCGGCCGCTGGATGGTCCATGAGTGATTCTAATAATAATCTAAAACACACTGTCCAAAAAATTGTAAACTGTACGATTATTATTATTATTATTTATTATTTCCGATAGTTCATGTATTGAATTAATAATCAGCTCCATTTATCTTAATTTTACAATTATTGTTGTATTTACTATTGATTATATGGATGATAATGACAATTGTATTTGTGCTCATTAATACACATAATATTTACTTAAATCTATATTTTATTTTTCTATCAATTATTAAACTTTCATTTATTAGCCCAGTCATTTTAGCAAAAATAGGGGAAAAAATTAGAACAAAGCTGGATTTTTGCATAGGTGCTAGTTAGGTTATGTAGTTAAACATACTAAAAGTCCCCATCGATCCGATGTGAGCTTTCGCCACCAGGGGGCGCCAAATAGCTTGAAAATCAGTTTTTTGTGAATATCTCACGAACAATGGCATTTAGAGAAAAAAGTTGAATTACAAAGTTGTAGATAATTTAATTTCCTATAAAAAGTGTTATTAACATTTGTTTGTCACATTAACCCTTCCCTGTCAAAAAGGTAAAAAAGTGAACATATTTAAAAGTAAAATTATAAAAATACAAAAAATCTGCTACTACGTTTAACAAAAATTGTGTAAACAGATCTATAATTCTCACCTTTGAATTGGGAAAGTGAATATATAATATACATTTATGCTTATTTCCACACCACCCTTGAGGTAAATCACTTAGTGCGTTTTTTTATTATTATTGTGGTTTCCCCTGTATGCATATTCCAGTTATAGTGACTGGCTTAATCCAATTTCAGTCGTTTAACTGCTTTAGTAATTCTTTGCACAGCTTCAATTTCTACACTCGATTCAGATTCGTCATTATCTGTATTTATTTCTTTCGTTGTTATGCCGCTTTCAGTATTTTTTGTTTGCCTTTCGATATCATCACTGAATTCAGAAACAGCTCTTCCCTCCTCTCCTGCAGTGGGCAGGATACTGTCAATATTTTCCTCGTCTTCAAATTCAATTTTACTTGTATTATGAAATGAAACTCAGCAGCAATTTATGCAAATATCAGAACATTTCAATCCAATTTTTCGGCATCCACATGCTTTTCCACATCCTTTGGAGCAAGTGCAAAAAATAGATTCAATAATATTTTTTGGTGCGGGCGGTAAGGTAGCAGGAATTGGAACCAAATTAGGTGCATTTTTGCCAGCCCCAGTTCTCAGGAAGTAAGTTTATTGCTCAATCAGTATTGTACTTGATGATAAATACGTAAACTGTACAATTTAGCTGCATCTTTGGTAAGCGGCAACAATAAAAGGCTTTTTCTTTACCAACAGCAAATTTTTTCTTGAAACATACATAACGGTACTTGTTCAGAGAAATTTCTGCTTTACTACCTTATAAAGCTATAAAAATAGTTTTTTCTGCCTTCAAATTAAGATACTTGATCACTTTTTTAAATGCTGGCAGCTTGTATGTTATGATCTTCCTTTTTCAAAAATTTTGCTAACAATATTTTACCTTTCCCAAATATTGCTGATGTTGAGTTACAACCTGAAAAAATGTGGAAGAACAATATATGATCTTTCAGAACAGCATCATTGTTAAGAATGTGCGATGAATACAGGGTGGTTACAATTCGTCCTCTTCCAGGCTTAATAAAAAATATCTCTATCTCTGGAGGTGCTAAAGCAGTCAACAATACGAGCAAGTCAACATCATCGCCAACAACAGCAGTAAGCGCACCAGACTTTGCTATTTCAATAGTGCTAACAATTAGTGTGTCTGCATCATCTTCTGCTTGTTTCTCTTCGAAACTATTCTCCATAAGCATAGATATGAGACATGTCTTATGTTAATGATTAGATTAAAAAAAACGCGATACTTTAGAGCTTTCTTTTTTTCCTTCTGTAAAAAAATCTTCGTCTAATGTATCAGAATATAACAAATATTTTCCCTTAAATTCAAACAACGGACTGTCATTTCTCAAATTTTCCTTCAATGGATGATTAATTTGTGCGGACGTTGATCTTTTTTTCTGTAATAGATTTATTGTATGATTTAATAGAATCCTTTCGTGAATAATTTTTCTTACTCTTTGAATGAACTGTAAATTCAATATTGTTTTAACCATTTCATCAAATATTTTCCACTTATGGTCATCTCTTTCCGAACTTGCTGTCACAATGGACTTCAGTCGCTTTTTTTTCTATTTTTATATAATCTTTCGAAACGCAGTCCTCATCTCATGCAAGATGAACTATTTTGTCAATCTCGATTTTTCGCTCAGAATCAGCAATTAAGAAAGAGTCATTTTAAACTGTCATAACTAATTTAAAACTTTCTACAACATGCGTTGAAAATAAAATTATTCCCTTCCTAAAATCTCACAAAGAATAAACAATTCGTTCAATAAATTAGAGTGATTTCATACTAGCGAAATGAGCATCAAATGAAAATAAAACATTGGTAAGTACTTGTACGTGGTACATTTCGACAAATGCAAAGAGAGATAGCGTATTGGACAATGAATATTCGTCACCTGAGAATAATACAGTACTATCTGTGTTTTTGAAAATATTGACTTATCTATATAGAAAGGCTCTATTTGTATCTATGAAGGCATTTTTGCATCAAAATGATGTTATATATAATTTACATATAACCTTACAATTATATTACGACATTATTTTAATCGAGAGATACAAATAGAACATTTCTATATCGATAAGTCGATTTTTTTCAAAAACACAGATAGAACCTTATTATTTTCAGGTGACGTATTGCACAAGCGCGCGAAAACGCCATACATACAATGGGGGAGAAATGGGGGGGGAATCGAAAGTTGTTTAATATTTGTACTGCCTCTTCGCCGCGTTATGATTGTTCTTGCACATTTTTTTTTTTCAATAATGTTTACTTTATCTTAATTTTTGGCAGGGAAGGGTTGGTGTGACAAAAAAATGTTAATGACACTTTTTGTAGGAAATTAAATTATCTACATCTTTGTAATTGAACTTTTTTGTCTAGATTCCATTGTTCGTGAGATATTCACATAAAACCGATTTTCAAGCTCTTTAGCGCCCCCTGGAGGCGGAAGCTCACATCGGATCGATGGGGACTTTTAGTATGTTAAACTACATACCTTGACTAGCACCTATGCAAAAATCCAGCTTTGTTCTAATTTTTTCCGCTATTTGCAAAAAAAGGTGCTAAAATGACTGGACTATTATGATATTATTATTTTCTTACTTGTTATAAGGTATACTAATGAAAAAAAATGCATGTCACGTCTAGGTGCTGATGGGCGAAAAATGGCCCTTATTAGCCCACCTTTTTTATTAGTTAATAGAAAAGTGATCAATTCTGCTATATCTTATAAAAATACTTCATTAAATATTCCTGGTATAAGTAATTTTAAAATTATGTGTTTTTATTTTATGGACACCGGCCGCTAAAGGGTTAAGTCAAGCAAATAATCACAACCTTCTTTGGTTGTAACCCGGTGAGGAGTACACTTTTTAATTGAATGGTTGCACAGGCCTGGTGTATTGTAATAATGCGCTCACAAGCTATTGAAAAAAATCACAAACAATAAATGATTCATTGCATGAATACGCACATAATGTTTATTTTTAGAATTATCTCTTCTACAGAGCTATGAAAAATAATAAGATAATTTTTCTAGGAAAAGAGAAAACACATATTATTTGTGTTATATTTTGCCATGGGTGGATTTAAGCTACTTTTTCTTCTGTCGAAATTAGCAAAACATATTATAGTGAATAATATAAAGACATTATTTTTTATATTTCTTATGAGAAGGAATTTGTTTCTGGCTGCATTTCTGAATACTTTTTCGTAAATATAAATAATAAAGAGATGGTCTGTTTTGAAGATATGCAATATTCATATGTATTCAACTTATCAGATGCGTGTTTTTAACATAAATAATCTAAGCATATTTATGAATACGTTTTAACGAAATTTAAAGACATTCGTTTCCAGAAATACCCGTAAAGTTGCACTGATGAATATTATCTATTTTAGAAATATACATAAAATCATTCAAAGCATTACTTAAATTTGAATCACATTATTATTATTTTTAAGAATTTTTAAATGCACGATGAATTTTTTTTGACAGAGGCAACATGTTTGTATATATATATGTATATATATATATATATATATATACCGGGAGTCCTAAAAATGACTGACGGATTTTTAAATTCAATAACTTGCAAACGGTGACAGCTATTTAAAAAAATTTTGCAGGAGGGTTATGTATAATGTCAGGAGTTTTTATTTTAGTTTGAATTTCAAACAATAGGTGGCGCTGATGGCGATTGAAGGCCAGGTCGACGCTTCACTCAGCACTGATCACCTGGCCTTCAATCGCCGTCAGCACCACCTATTGTTTGAAATTCGAATTAAAATAAAAAATCACGGTAAAAAAAAACTCCTGACATTATACATAACCCTCCTGCAAAAATTTTTTAAATAGCTGTCACCGTTTGCAAGTTATTGAATTTTAAAATCCATCAGTCATTTTTGGGACACCCGGTACATTATTTTATTATTCTGTATAAAGGTTGAGAACTTTGATCTATGTCCTATTTTAGGTTTATCCGAAAGCATGTACCATCTTTTGGAATAGCGTTGATTACATTTTGTAAAAGGTTTTTCCATTTACGATATGCAATATTCCAATATTAATGATAGAAATAGAAGATAGGAAATCTATCTTTAATATTAATGATAGATAATAATATTTAATATTAATGACAGAAATTCTGCGATAAAATAAGGTCGTGAATTTTATATCAAAAAAGCCGTATCTGCAGCCTTCATAGTGCATAGAATTGATAGAATTATCATGTTTGAACAAATAATCAATGCCAATTAAAAGTAGAGGTGATTAAAAGTAGAGTATTCGCATTATATCAGATTCTTATAAATCTTTTCGGTAGAAAAAATATAAGACACGCAGTGCGAAACACTCCTTAATAACTAAACTCGTTTCGATTTAAGCAATTTTTCAGAAGATAAACATAATCCAATAAAATTTTAAAATACCCTTAATAATATTTTTATGCCTCTAAGCGAAAGATCCTATGTAGTTTAGAGTAAACTAGAATAAGAAGAAAACTATTTAAACACTAACGCACATAAAATAATCTCAAAGCAATGTATATAAAAAAACTAACTTAGGAGAATATCTCAACTACTTTTACGAAACGCAATTCGGTGGTTGTTTTATTAAGTGTTAACCTGCATATATTTTTGCTGATTTCTTTCTGCTGCAAATCAAGTGAACATTTCTTCTTTTCTCGTTTTTCTTCTGTTGAAGCAAATATGCCATGAAGGATTAGCTAATCTGCAAGTGAAAGGTTATTGGATATCCTGATCAGTGACTTTTGCAATGAAAGGGTAATTGAATTTGTATTAATAAAACATAGGCTATATTTTATCTTTATCTTATAATAAAAATATTCCCATTTCATTACTACAAGTATTTTACTTACGTAGTTAGTAGTTTTTTTTTTATCGTAATTTACATGTATATACTTATTTTACTTAAAAATTGCAATTCTGAATTTTTTTAACAATCTGCTTTCAAATTCAGTTAAAGTAGAAACTCTGAATCTGGAGTAACTCTATACATTCAATAATTTGAAACACCTCTAAATTTTAGAGTGTATTTAACTGAATAATTGTGTCAAATATAATTAGACTGATTAATTACTGCTAATTAGGAGAGCACAAAGAAGTTAGTAGATACATTCAATCAATGTATCTGCTTTCAAAAGCATATAAATATTAACCCTTTATCAAACAAAAAAATTCATTTTATGAGTTTTCCATACTTATTTCCAAATGAATGGCTACATGACTTTTATATAATGGATGCGTGTTTGTTTTAAATTAATTTTATGATTCGTGTTAATCGTGCTTCTGTCGCATTAATTATTTTCAGAATTCCATTCTTTTATGTAACATGTTAGATTCACTATTTTACTGATCTAATTAGATATGTATTTTTATAATTCATAATTAAGCATGACTGTTGAAATATTCATCTGAATAACATTTTATAAACATTCGTACATTATATTATTTTAGTAATTGAATATGCATAGAAAATTATTTAAAAAGAAATTTAACCTGGCTTTCATTGAATGTATTCAAAGGACCTGGTTGATATCCAGAATTGTATATCCATCAGTTTCATCACAGGGTTACGCGACTGCCAGTGTCGTCTATTATTTAGTTCTATCTCGCAACAGTTATTCAAAACAACAAAAGTAATTTAATATGATTAACTAGAGAAATATATTATAAAAATTATCTTTCGAAAAATAGTGGGGCGAATTAAATATATAAATAGTCAATAATAGCAGCTTTTTGTTTGACAATATTCTATCTTATCTTATCTTCAGATAATTTCTGTAAGTAGCATTCATTCCAAAATGTGTATGTATTAAGTTGTAAGTAGTAATGGCTATATATTAATTCTGTACATGTATTAAGTTTGTTAAAACTGCATGAAATAGAAAATTTTAAAATAAAATGCCTAAGCTTCATTTTATAATTAAATCTTCTAAAATTGTAGCGTTGATAGCAATTTAATAAATCCCTTAGTTGGCTGATTTCTTGTCATCACGTTATGTTTGATTTTGTTAGACAATTTTCATTCAAATATTGTAGTTACCTGCTCTTAGTATTGTTATATAATAAAAAACGTAAGTTTTCAAGTTGTTTATAAGATGTCTCTATTTATAAGCCCCCTGTGAGTACGTAAGATGGTTAAAATTTATGAAATAATTTTTTTAATGTGAATAACTATTTTTGTAATTGCAAAGAAACATAATATTGTGCAAACATAAACAGATACGCGCTTGATGAACAAAATCAGGCAGTACAGTGTTTTTAGTTTGACTTCCATTGTCATCCAGAAATATAGACAGCAGATCGAAGTATTTTGAAAAGAATGTTTACTTTAACCACTTCCCTGATATGCCCGTTCGTCATACGGGCAGCGTGCTTTTGCCAATCATGATTTATTATACTCACCAGTAAATTTTTATTGTAAATTTTGCATTACTTTAACCAAGCATTTTTTGTGATTCAAGTAGGCAAAAATTTCTGCTTTGAAAAACTGATGATAAAATATTAAAGATTCTGTAAAAGACGCAAAAATAGGCATTATTTGAAAGTTTTTTCAAAAATATGTAACAGTTTAGTGGTTCATTTTTCTTTCACTAATTCAATGAGTAGTTTAATAACATAGATTAAAAATATATATAAAAAATTACAAAATATAAAAAACTTTTTGTATTTTATACTTAAAATATACTTTAGTATATTTTATAGTCGAAAATTCCTGATTTGTAAAACCAGGCGATAAAATATTAAAAATTTTGTAAAAGACAATAAAAAATAAGATTTTTTTAAACCTTCCTACGCTGTTAAAATTTGACTCAAACTTGATTAAAATATTTCGCACCATAATTTTTATTTAAATCCATTTAACATACTTTTTTAACTTAAATCTTTGTATTATTTATTTAATTAAATTTATGAAATTTTTTCTGGTTTGAATCGAATGAAATGCATTATAGGACTGGGTCGATTAGACCCATTCAGGGTTGGAAGGTTAAGTGGATGCCAAATTAAGAACCTTGAAGTAAGTAGTCATAATTTTTAACTTCGGAGATGCAAGCGTTGCGCCACAAATTATTACTTTTAACCACTAAATGTTCATGGTATTCTTAGCCTTAAATCTCATCAATTTTGCCATTAAATAAGGTGGAGAATACTACAAAAATTTAGTGGTAAGAATCAGTAATTTATAGCGAAGCATTTAAATCCATGTTGCTCCAAGTTAAAAGTATTTAATTGGAAAATGAATTGCATAAATAATAATAATATCTGAAGTTGCTTAGAAGGCAATGAAACACCTGGTCTTCTTAAATATGTAAGCTCATTTTCAAAAAAGTCATTAATATACTCACTTACTTATATAGAATGCAAAATACTAAATGCTTTTTCTATTTTCGAATTTTTTTTTCGATATCTTTCAATCCATGTTAACCCATTGTGGACGAGCGTATACGTGCCGCAGTAAGGCTTAAGAATCATTGATTAGCTCCATTAGTAAAATTTGCCTTATTTAATAGGTGAAATTTCTCGATTTAATAAGGCACAAATTTCTGTTTTTCAAAACAGGTGAGAAAAAATTAAAAATTTCGTAAAATCTCCTGTCGCGAAGGGGTTAATTGTTAATAAATTTTTCATTGAAGTAGTGAAAGAAAAGCATTTTCAGGTTTCGCACAGTTTTACCACTAAATTTTAAGAATATTTTCACTGCAGAAAAATATCGTAAAATCTGTGAGTGAAAGTGGGGATTGCGAATGTTGTGGTTTAAAAATTAAATGTAAATTTTCTTATTTTTAATAGTGGTAGCAGAGACCTTGGAAATTCCAAGGAGTGTGCGAACCTTGATTTTAATAGTCCGTAAAGGATAAAATGAACTGTGCTATCGAGTTTAAATGCTTATGTGAATCAAATTATTAAAGACTATTCTCCGTAATTTATTTCCTTCAGTAATGAGAATGTGCAAATAAAATAAATTTACTATTTAAAAAAAGGGTGGCAATCGAAAAATTTCAATTAAAAAAAAGAAGTAGCCTGAATAAAGCCTCATAGTAAAAATAAAAAACATTCTGAAGTTATAATCAAGAAAAAATGTACACAAATTAATTGTTCCTTAAGAAAAATAGTTGCTCACTATTGAACACACAATTTTGAATTACACATAAATATACGTAATTGAATTAATCTGAAACAACTGTTTACAAATCAAACACTGCATAAGTGTAACATCAAAAAATCGTTTGCAATTTTTTTTCCAGTTTTAGGTTTGAGTGTAATCATACATGCATATATTCAAATACATAATTCTAACAATTAACAAATTTGAATAAAAATGATAATAATAATAATAATAATAATAATAATAATAACAATAATGATAAAGGGTGTACCTGTTTGTCTATGTTTTAGTAACATGTGTGTAATATGTAAAAATAAGAGTCTTTTCTCCTTCTTTTTTTTTCACGAAAAATTGTTGTTTTTCTTCCCTTTCCAACTCTAACAAAATCTGAAAATTCATAAATTTCGAACTACTAGGTTGAGTGAAAAGTTTTGGGAAATTTGTTAAAGTTGCGCTGTTATGATCAAATTAACAACGAGAGCAGCAAGGAATATTCTACAAAGTAGTGAGTTTCATAGTCTACGACTTCTGCTAGATTCCGGATTTGCTGAAAGTACCATGGAGGCCCCTTGGAATCGAAAAATTCCTCGAATGCTTCTTCATCTTCATAAAAGGATTCAAATCGGAGGCGTTTAACCCCTTGGGGACGAGTGACACGTATATGTTCTGCAAAAAGAATTCTTGTTTATCTCCACCAGTAAAATTTTAGTGTAAAATTTGCCTTATTTAATCGGAGTATTTTCATAATCTAACAAGGCATAAACAATCGCTTTTCCTTATCGGACGATTGTTGCTTTCAAGGTTGCGAACGGATGAATTTCATTGGTCGCCTACTTGAATTTCATTGGCTGATCAAGTTGTTCATCGTATCCCCTTGCTTTTTCTATGATATTTTTTGGAAATTTTCTCTTTAATGATATTTTTATTATTTTTCACCTGTTATTTTTACTATATTTAACCTTTTTGCTAAATTTAACTATTTTATACTTATTTTTTTGTATTTTTATCGATATTTCCTTAAAAACTATTTAGGACTTTATACAATTTATATTTAAAAAAATGTATGGCCCCAGGCTTTTCTAGACCGCTTTACCCTAAGACTCAACCGACCATCCCAATGCTCCGGAATTTTTGAAATTCCATTTTTTTTCTTGCTTACCATCTATGCAATCAGCCATTCGATTCATCGACTTCGATGGAAGGTGAACTGGAGCAAGGCGACTCCAGTAGGCACTTTTATTCATACTGCATTGATTCATTGGTTCAAGGCATAAATTTCTGTTTTTAAAATCCGGTGACAAAACAATAAAAATTTCGTAAATGGTTCCCGTCGCGAAGGGGTTAAAAAGGGGTTGCGTTGATCGAAAGAGGCCACAATCGGCTGGAGCCATGTCTGGACAAAAGTTCCAAAGTTGATATTGATATACGACTAGTACTCCTATATACGATACAAATTCTGGTAACTATTAGATTAAAAATTTCACAGACCTTTTTGCTGAAACTATTATTATAAGTCAGCTTCGTACAAATCAGAATTTTGTAATTTTTAGTTATTTTAACTGTTAAAAATTAGAGGAAGTTTTATGTTTGAATATACATTAATATTTTATACATATAAAAGGTACTATATTTGAAATTCTTCATATTTAATAGAAAATTATTTTGTCAAGGATATATTTTATATAATGAAGAAAAATATTTGATGCATCTATGTTATAAAACAAAACCACATCAGTTAATAATGCTGACGTCAATCTGATAATGACAATTCTTGAACAATATAGTCGACTTTTTAGCATCCAATGCTATTTCTTTCAGACAAGCTAAAAATTTCGTGTCATCAGCCCTGAATTTTCTAGTCAACCGATTTTGATAATTATTTTTTTAAATGAAAGCTATTTATTTGTAGTTGGGTCCATTTTAATTATTTTTTAATTTATTTCCATTTTTATATTTTATGTTTCATTTTTTTTTAATTTTGTATATAATCTACAGTTTTAGTTTTTACACTGTCGATCAGGGGAAAAAAGTGTTGTTTCAAATACAGTTTCTTTGCAGGGTTGCCATGTTTCAGGGAATTTCCAGACCAGGAAATGACCAGACCTGGTGCAGTATTTTCTTGCAGAGAATATTTCTTTAAATAAGAAGAAATTTCGTACGTTTAATCTAAATATAATTTGCTATGAACAAAAACTGATATATTAACATGAAAGTTCCCTGAAGCACGACAATTCTGCTTTGAAAGATTTGTGTATATTTACTGCTTTGTATGGTTTTCAAAATAACTTTCAAGCAAGGTTTTAAAAAAAAAACATTCTATGTCTATCGCATGCTTCCAACTACAAAAGATACTTAAAACAATAGTTATGTAAATAGTTTAGGATTTTTCTAGCCAATAATTCCATAACGCAATTAAGGTTTTCTCAAAAAAAAAAAAAATAATAAAATAATTAAATTCAACGCATGTAACACATAAACAACAAATATTCCATAGAAATACACAGTTATCAACGCCGGGAAATTTTACGTAACTTTTGTAAAAATATTCTTAAATCAGAAAATTTTTGTAAAATTATTTAATTTAATATTAATTTTGCAGGATACACAAATAAAACAATATCAAAAAGATCTTCCAAACTTTCTACGAATTTGAAAAAATAAATCTTCATTCCTAACAGTATTAAAAACATTGCAACACACACTAAAACACAACAACAGTATGCAAAAAATGCTTGACATTTATTACTGAATTTGATTAACTCCGAATGATTTGCAAATCAAACATAATAATAGTATACAATACAATTTCTGGTGACTATTAAATTAAAAAAATTTCTTTAACTTTTTGCTCAACTTAATTTTATAACACTAGAACGCCGGTAGGGTATCAATTTGATACAGATCACTGGACTAAATGCCATTTTGAACCAGAAAAGTCTTTCAGAAATAAGTTGCATACATATTAGTTGCAGAAAAATTGAACTAAAAAAATAAACTGAATAATTTTAAATTATTTTTCTGGTTTTAAATATATCTTATAAAACTTGCGCAAAATTTTCTGGCGTTCTAGTGTTAAGTCAGTTTTGTATAAACCAGGAGTTTGTATTTTTTTAGTTATTTTAGCTGTTAGAATTATTTTGGATTAAATTTTATTTTGAAATATGGTATATTTATATATAAAGGGTCCTATTTATTAAATTCGTTATACTTAATAAAACATTTTCAAGAAAATTATTTTCACATAGATGTATTTTATACAATAAAAAAAAAAAGAGACATCTATATTATAAAATAAAAACACATCAATTAGTAATGCTGACGTAATTCTGATAAACACAATTAGCTCATTTTTGCTGCATTTCTTTAAAATTACTAGATAGTCTACAGTTTCAATTTTTACACTGTCAAATAGGAAAGGAAAGTGTTGTTTTAAATGCAATTTATTTGGAGGATTATCACGGTTCAGGAAATTCTTCAGAACCTTAATTTAGCTTAAATAATTTAGAACACTTTCTTACAGAGAGTATTTCTTTAACCCCCCCCCCTTAACTGATTTGCCCGTACGCCGTTCGGGTAAAACGAATTTGCTTAATTCATCATTTAAAGATTTTTGACACCACTATTTGAAAAAAAAAATATTTTGGCATAGTCCATGTCAATTCAGGCAGCCAAAGAAAAAATCTTACCTTAATAGTCTCAGAAGTTCTTTGATTGAACATATGTTAAAATTCAGGAAAAAATAAAATTCCCGTAATTTTTGGTTTTCCCCAAAAAAATTTCTGGATCGAGATACAGGGTGCCAAAGATGGCATCCTGAGCACCTTTTCCCGCTTGCAATTTTCGAAAAAAAGTTTAAAGTGTTCTATCTCTGAAACAATGCAAGATATCTCGTTGCAGTTTATTTTATTTTAAAGATAATATTTTTCTACTTAAAAAGATATACTCTATTTTGAAATATGTATTTAATTATTTTTACAGTAGCCTTCTAAAAAAAATTTTTTTTAATCAAAAATAATTTTTTTCTCAAAAATGCCAATCTCAAAAATTTTGATTTTTTTACTGTTAGTCAATACCATTGAGTACTACCTTCACTGTAAAGGAGAACTTCCACTTTTGAGTTTAACAAGTTTTAGAATCATTTCAAGAATTTAGAGAATTTTACAGGAACTGCATTTCAAAAGTTCCATTAAAAGTCAATTTTTGTTTATTTGTATCATATGTAGCCTATTACATATCCTAAACAAGTTAGAAATCACACATCAAACATGGTAAATGAGGTGCATTCATACTATGACTAGTTTTATAAATATTTAGATCTTGGTGCAATAAGTATTACACTCTTGTGAAAACTGGCATGAATACAAAATTTATTATGTTTCTATATATTAAATTCAGTAATACAGAAGTAATATGAATCCATCTTAAAAAGAATGTAATCACCAGGGCAACCTAGAATCATTACCTATCATGGGATATGTTTCAGGGGTGATTCTGGATGAAAATTTTTTTTATGGAAATTCGCATAGCATTTTCGGAAATCGTCGGGGGGGGGGGTCGTGAGTTCCCCCCCCTCCAGCAATCTTCGGACAAAATCGGCGTTTTCCGCTATCTTCAGACGAAATCAGCAATGTTTAGCAAAATCGGCGATTTGTTGCGGTCTTTTGCCAAAATCGGCGGTTTTTCCGCGATCTTTTGACGAAATCGGCATTTTTTCATGTATTTTTTTAAGTGAAATCGGCGTTTTTTCGACGATCTTTAGACAAAATTTGCTTTTTTACGCGATTTTTTCTCGAAAACGGCTTTTTATTCCCGCGATCTTTTGACAAAACCGGCGTTTTTTTCCGTGATCTTTTGATGAAATCTGCGTATTTTTTTCAAATATTCTTTTGACAAAATATTTTAAGCGATCTTTTATCGAGAACGGCGTTTTTTTCCGCGATCTTTTAACGAAATCGGCGTTATATCCGCAATCTTTAGACGAAATCGGCGTTTTCCCGCCGTCTTCAGAAGAAATCAGCGTTTTATCTGCGATATTTGGTGAAATTGCCGTTTTTTCCGCGATCCGCACAGGAAATTCGCGTTTTTCATCAATCTTTTGACAAAGTTCGTTTACAAAAACATTGATGAAATCGTCGTTTTTCCACGAAATATTGACGAAATGTATGCTATTTCGGCGATCTTATCACGAAGTTTGCATTTCTACACAATTGTTTTTTTCCGCGCGCAAAACCATACAAGTTGGCAACTATGCGGAACTGATAACCCAATTTCAAATTTTCGGAAGAGGATGCCTGAAATTTTCGGAAATTTCGGACGAGAATCACCCCTGATATGTTTGAATTAATTATGCGTGATAGGATTTAACAGGATGAATAAAATATTTATGAGTGTCTTTTTTTCAAAGTTTTCATTTGACTTTCATAACATTTGACAACCTTTTTCACAACATTTGTTTTTTTTTTTTTTTTTTAGAAGGTAACTTTTTTTGTTTGAAATGATATATTCAATTTTGAAAAAAGGTATTCATATTTTCTGATGTAGCCTTTGGATTTTTTTTTATTTAAAAGAAATCAAAAATGCCAATCCTAAATTTATTTATTTATTCATTTTATGTTGATTCATACCATTGAGTACTTACTGCCTTCCTTATTTCGGAAAACGTTCACTTTTGATTTTGACAAGTTATCGAAACACATGTAAAATTTTGCCATATATTTTACCAGGTTTTGTATGACAATCAAATACTGGTCTCAGGAAATCAAAATCTTAGTCTTGTTTGACATATGATTTTATTTCTTAATAAGTATAAGAAACTGACAGCTTTAAAAATAGCTTACAAAAGAAAAAAAAACATGCAGTAAAGTTTACAAAATATATATATAAGTTTCAAAACATATTACTTCCAGTGTACTCTGCTTAGAACTGAAATTAGAAATTCATAGACTTCATAATTTCTTGAACAGTATCTGTATCTTCCTTTGATATTTAGTGATGCCTTCCTGTTTAACTAATAGGGCCTGGGGCTTCCATAATCCTTAAAACATTGTGAATAGGAAGTGAACATTGGTGGTGATGTTGCTGTCTTGCAGGTGGAAATCTATACCCAACAGCCGATCCAAGTGGGAACATAAAGTTAAAGACAATTTCAAAAACAACTGATATCATTTACCTTTGCAATCCACTACTGACAATAATATACACATCCAACAAAAATTCCTTTTTATAAATTGTGAATCTGAATATTTTGCAATTGTTTCAGAGATCTTGGTTGGACAAATGAAATTTCTTTTTGCTTGCTATTCAAAGTTTGTGCAATGGTACTATATGATTGTAATAGATGAATATACCCATCACTATGATATTAATGGATGATTGTTCATTCTATTAAATTCTATCATACATAATGAAATATCCCATGATAGGTAATGATTCTAGGTTGCCCTGGTGATTACGTTCTTTTTAAGATGGATTCATATTACTTCCGTATTACTAAATTTAATATATAGAAACATAATAAAATTTGTATTCATGCCAGTTTTCACAAGAATATAATACTTATTGCACCAAGATCTAAATATTTATAAAACTAGTCATAGTATGAATGCACCTCATTTACCATGTTTGATGTGTGATTTCTAACTTGTTTAGGATATGTAATAGGCTACATATGATACAAATAAACAAAAATTGAAAGACTTTTATTGGAACTTTTGAAATGCAGTTTCTGTAAAATTCTCTAAATTCTTGAAATGATTCCAAAACTTGTTAAACTCAAAAGTGGAAGTTCTCCTTTACAGTGAAGGTAGTACTCAATGGTATTGACTAACAGTAAAAAAATCAAAATTTTTGAGATTGGCATTTTTGAGAAAAAAATTATTTTTGATTAAAAAAAATTTTTTTTAGAAGGCTACTGTAAAAATAATTAAATACATATTTCAAAATAGAGTATATCTTTTTAAGCAGAAAAATATTATCTTTAAAATAAAATAAACTGCAACAAGATATCTTGCATCGTTTCAGAGATAGAGCACTTTAAACTTTTTTTCGAAATCGCAAGCAGGAAAAGGTGCTCGGGATGCCATCTTTGGCACCCTGTATCTCGGTCCAGAAATTTTTTTGGGAAAAACCAAAAATTACGGGAATTTTATTTTTTCCTGAATTTTAACATATGTTCAATCAAAGAACTTCTGAGACTATGAAGGTAACCCCCCTGCCTGAATCGACATGGATTCGGCCTTTTATACTATTTAAAGGCGGGAATGTTTAGGCTAAATGTTACGAATATTTTATTTAAAAGATAGTGGTGTGAATCCATTATTTTCCATTAATTGAACGGAAACGAAATCACCAGTTAAGGGGTTAAGTAAAGCGAAATTTCGTAGTTTTCATCTAGATACAATTTTCTATAAACAAAAACTGATATTTTCACTGGAAAGTTCCCTGAAGCGAGGTAATCCTGTTTGAAAGATTTATCTATATTTACTGCTATTTGTGGTTTTCAAAATAACTAAGGAAGATTTTTCAAAAATCTGTGTCTGTCGCATGCTACCAGACTACAAAAGATGAACTTAAAACAATATAAACTGTTTACCATTTTTCCTTGCCAATATTCCAGAACGCGATTAAGATTTAATGGAAATTAAACAAAACACATATAATATATTTAACAACAACAAAAATATGAGAGATATTTCATAGAACTACGCACGTAACTTTATAGACCTGGAGGCGACAAAATCACAGACATCGACTTCAAAGGTGAAATTCTAGGATCAATTAGATCTCGATTCACGTATTAAAATGCAATCACTCTGCGGAGTCATGTCTTAGTGGAAAACACTTAAAAACCTGATTTTAGGGGTTGACTCATAGACTTACCATTATGTTTTCCTGCTTCCAATTTTCCATGTTTTCATACTTTCGGATGCGGAAAAGCAAAATTGTAAATCTACGAGTCGACCGCTAATATCGGGTGTTTGGATGCTTTCCACCAAGATATGACTTGGCAGAAAGATTGCGTTTTAATATGCGAATCCAGATTTAACAGATCATAGATTTCTATTCGGGAACTTGATGCTATGATTGTCTGTTTTACCGCCTCCCGTTCTACAAAACGCCGAGAAATTTTACGTAAGTTTTGTAAAAATGTTTTTAGCCAGAAAATGTATGTAAAATTGTTTAATTTATAAATAATGTTACGAAAAATGAAACACATTAGGTCTAAAATATTAAGAAATCTTCAAATAAAAAGGGGGGGGGGCATTTTAATCTAAATTCTGAACAAGGGTAAATGAGGAACATCCAAATTTTTATAATTGAAAGCATTTACAGCGATATGCTATGACAGTGTATCACACGATTTAGCAATAAAAATAGTGTTACATATAATAAGAGGAAACATATTCTATATAAACCTAAAAAGAGATAAATATACTTATCTTTCTTTGTGAAAGTTACTCGTTACAATAATTTTTTTTTAATTAGATAGAATGTAATTATATTACTAAACCGAAAACGATTGTTTATTAAAGCGTTTTCTATTCTACAAAATAACTTTTCCCTATTTTTCAACATTTATTCATAAATTTTTAAAATGTTATTTATGCAAAAGAATTATTATATTACTTTTCGTCAACAACAATCAGTAAATTAGAATACTTCGTAATGTATGAGGACTATTATGTACACATGTAGATCTAAAACACATGTAGGCGAATTTTCAAAAGATTATTATATTTTGTTTTTAATTATTCAGATGTAGTAAAGAAGAAATTTAATATGCATATGTTTGAAAATTGCTTTAACTATATTTCTTTGAATACAAATTATTTTCTCTGTAAACAACTATGCTTAGACATACAAACACACACAAAAAAAAAGAAATGCCAAGTAATTTTGTGCAAATACTACTGATGTTTTCTTTTGGGATGTGATCCGTATTTTTTGATATGCAAATAAAATGTTTATTTTTCAAATATCTATTACTTTGGTTCATTCATTTCTTTTTATATTTTGCATTTATATATTTGATATGATATTCCTATTTCATTAATTCATTTTTACTTTAAAATGTTTTATGTTTACATTTTAAATGAACTAATTCTTTTAATTTTGCAGATTATTCACTTTATTTTTATGATAATGCATTCTCATTGAAATATTTAAAATATATCTTTCGAAATATATATTTTTTTTTTCTTGTAAAATACTCTTTTAAAGGAAAATGTTGACATAATGTATTTATTTTTAAAAAGTAAATGAAAATAAATATAAAAAACATAAACTAATTTGAAAACACAAACAATTTTTTTAAAATCATAGGAATCCCAAACTGCATCTATTGCAAAGCTAATAATGATTTTATGCTTTTGTTGAACATTTTTCAGACACTTCAGGATGATATGCCATCAATCAATAACATTTATTTACCAAACATTACATCTTTTCTTAACACTAGAACCGCGGGAAATTTCACTCGAGTTTAATAAAAATAATGTATATCAGAATTTTTATTAAAAACTATTTAACTTATTTATTTAAACAACTTTTGTAGAGCCTATATGTAACTTATTTTAAGAAGACTTATCTGGTTCGAATCGGCATCGTTTCACCGAGTCCGGGTCAAAATGACCCGTCTCCGTGGTTCTGGTGTTAAATCAGTAACCAAATAAATTTAAAAAATACAAGGTTTGCGCGCTCTTTAGCCACGCCCAATTTTTAAGGATTCTCCCACCAGTAATCGCATAGAACTATCTTCTCTCTAATGAATCGGGAATTCATTAGGAAGAAAATAATTTTTGGCTGATATAATGTCTGTGAAATCTCTAGAAAATGGTACATGGTGAACCCTGTAAATTTTCTTCAAAAAATTTGTCGAAAATAAATGTTCTTTTTGCAGAAATTGAAAAATGAGAATAAAAATACCAAGTTGTGATAATTTTAATCGCAAATAAAACAAAATTTAAATCATATTTAAAGAACTTTTTACACGTAATATAGCTTCGGGATTACATACCAGGTTTCGCGGATGAAGATTTTGACGACAAAGTTTTTCCTTGTTTAGATGGGTTATTTTGTATGAGTTGCATACGCCTGACATCATATTGTTTTCCATACATGTTTGTAGAGTTAAAAAACATTATCAAGCTTTTCTATTGTGTTTTAAAAAGCAACTTTAACAGCATCAATTAAATTGTCAATATTGTTTATGGGCATCTGATTTTGCAATGATTGTATTGCGTTAAAAAAAATAAAAAATAAAAAAAACATTAAGCGCATTTAAATCAGGAATTTGGAGGTTGACACTGTAATTGTAAATTCCATCCATCTTTTAAGCATTCTTTTGTGATAATAGGATCATTTTCTGACAAATGGGCTTGGCATTGTCCTGTTGAATGTATATATAAGATTCAATTTTTCACTAATGGGATTTTTTTTCACGTATTGCCGGCACAACTTTTTCTATAATCATTTTTCGGGTTTTTTCCTTATCAACACATTTGACAACTTTTGTCACAGCAGTTCCTTTTGAACGATTTTTAGAATTTCTTTTGGTACTTTCAGAGTAAACAAAAGGCCATATTCTAAATTTTCCATCAAACCTTTCGTTTTTATTTAGATCCCATCTTGGACTTGCTACTGCTGTCATAAACATTACTTTGGTAAGAAACTTTTTGCTGTTGCAATGGCTCAAAGGTTCAGTTTCATCCAGAGTTATGTAAAACGAATTACTAGTTTTCGTAACATAAAATCATTTTTCATCGATATGTATACGATCCAACATTTCCGAAAGATGTTGAACATGTTGTAAACAAAATCGTATTCTGTCTTGCTTGTTTTTTTCTGTTAGACTAGGTTTAATTGCTGATGAAATACGCTTCAAAACGTTTCCATCTTTGACAGTTCTGTGTTATGTTGATTTAGGAACATCAACAGCACATGATAAACTTCGCAATGTTTGTCTTCGTCTTAGTGGGGTAGCTTTGATTTTGTTCAATTGCTGAGAAAAATCTTTTTTTCTTTCGTCCGCATTTACCAGTTTTTTGCGATTTTACATTGGAAATTTCATTATCATTTATTTTTTATGTCTTTCCTATTTTTTATGTCTTTTATGTCCTTCTGTCCGCAAACGGGAGATAGTACTACGATGAATATTAAATTTCATCGCTGTAGCATTTATAGCACCATGAATTAATTGATCATTTTTCAAACGTTGCTGTAAAAATTGCTAAACAGAGTTCCGTCCTTTATCATTGAGTTCCTTCTTCAGAGCAATTTTTAAAATATTATTCATATTTCCTGTCATCGTCAAATGAATTTTTATTCCCAACGCTTTGTATTCCACTTAACATTGCGTTGAACAAACAACGTGCCGCGTTATACTCATTGTAGTAAACTTTTACTGGTGTATAGGTATTAAACTGCATCGAAAGTTATTTATGACTCCGCCTACTTGAAATGTCGCAACTAATTTGGGACAAAATTTTCGAGCTAAATGTAGTTTGGGACAGAGAAACACTATTTATTCGACAAATTGGTTGATTAATTAAAACTGAAATTTCTATGCTATTTTAGTGGTGGGGAAAATTCGATGCAGCAACCCCTGACGAGCTGCGACTGGTAGTAACCCATAGGTGGATCATGGAACAGTCGGTGTTTCTCGCAAAAATATATGTAACAGTTTCAAAAGAAAATAATAAGAATAATAATGTAACAAATTACAACAACCATTTGAGAAATGAAATTCTAATGAATTTGACATTTTAGATTCGAATCTAAATAAAAGACTAAAGTTTTCCTGCGTTAAGTTTATCATATTCAGATTCAAGTTTATCCATGCTAATGATTATATATATAAAATCCCTCCATGTATAACGATTCCGGGGCTATCCCATCCACGAGAAAAAACACTTATTGTGACCAATGACAAATTCCATTGTGAAAAGTTATCTCCGATTTTAAAGGCTATCAATTTTTTGTCCAATGGAAACGTTCCAGAGTCGTAATGGAGCGTTCTCATTTGTCAAATTTACAGTTTGAGCTGTAAATGACGTCACTACATTTTACCGTGCTTTGAAATCTTTTCCCTATTTCAAACACAATATTCACACTGTTAAAAATTTGACTCATTTGCTGCAGCATCACTCCACCGCTTTTATAGAAACCGATTACTTTGCTGTGTTATGGAGCATTCTCATTGGTCATAAAAGAGACATTCTATAAAAGCTGTGGAGTGACGCTGCAGTAAATGGGTCAAATTTTTAGCAGTACGCTGTTAAAAATTTTACCCTTTTGCTGCATCATCACTCCCCAGCTTTTATAGAATACAGTGTAAGTAACACACACAAAGTAACCTTTTTCTATTAAAGCCTTGGAGTGATGCTGCAGCAACTGTTAAAAATTTGACCCATTTGCTGCAGCATCACTCCACTGCTTTTATATAAAGCGGTTACTTTACTGTGATATGGAGCATTCTCATCGGTCATAAAAGAGATATTCTATAAAAGCTGTGGAGTGACGCTGCAACAAATGGGTCTAATTTTTAACAGTTTAATACGGTAAAGTAATCATTTTCTATAAAAGCTGTGTAATGCCGATGCAGCAAAACAGTCAAATTTTTAACAGTGTTTAATTAAAACTTTTTATGTAAGAAAAGCGAAGGTGCATTTTAAATACAATATTGGTAGAATTTTTATATTCGTGTTGCTTTATTTATTTATTTATTTATTACAGCCGTGAATGACTTCATTGTCACTAACGAATCACGATTGTTTACTCTTTATTGTTGGCATTTGTTTTCGATCTTATAAAGTATTTTCTTTTAAGTATTAACTAATGGTATAAAATAGTTAATTCACAAATGTTTTAAAATAGCATTATTAGTGCATGTTTTGCATTATTAATGCATGTTAATTTGCATGTTTTTTGTGAAATAATTACTGTAATTTTGTGAGTGAAATTCATTAGCTGCATATTCTATGCCATTATTTTACCCATTCAATTAATAATTTGGCTACCTTCTCATATTCCTCTGGAAATGGCCAAACTGGGGTTTTTTTTATACATTTTGGATATTTTTTATTATTTTCAATCAGTATTTTAAAATATTTTTTGGCTATAGTGTTTCACAATGTATTCTTTTATAATTGATATTTTACCTTACTTTATTCTTTTAAAATTTATGCATTTACTATTTGTTCATTACAATCCCTCCCCTGTAGTTTTAAAAATTGTTTAAGCCTAAAGTGGCTATGATTGACCAAAGTTGTTATAATGTTTTATCATCCTTTTAAAAATGGAAACACGTCATTTTGACGAGCTATCTTCTAGTTTATGAATAAAAGCCTAACGCATATTTCAACCTAATCGGTGTTTGTAATTTAATCAATTTCTCTTTGAAATTTGTCCGATTTCATTTTTTTTTAAACCTCTAACTTGGTTTCCGCTAAAAAATCGACTACAGGGGTCGTCGCGTCAGTAGGTATAGTTAAACTATGTTTCCGCTAAAGTTTCGCAATAACTGAACAAAAGCTAAAGAATCACAGACGTTAAAAATGGTAAAATAAATTAATAAAGAAAATCGGAATATCACGAGGATTATTCTCGACTGAAATAGCAACCAATGGTTAATAATATTTGAATTAAAAATTCACAATTTCCTTCTGGATGAGTATACGAGAATATAAAGAAATATCTAAATAGTTTTGAATATATATATATTTGAATATCTAAATAGCTTTGAATACCTCGAGGGTTTGAACACGGCTTACTGGTTTGAACATGCTTTTCAGCTTTGCTAAAAAGAAAAAGAAAAGAAAAGAAACACATGTGCAGAAACAAACTATACCCTCTCGTAAACACCAGTGATGATATAGCAACACCAGTTTGTGTAATATCCTCATTGGTAAACATTAGTGCAAAAAAATCTCGGATGATAATGTAAATGATGATAAATGGGGCGTTCTTTTCAAATATCACCCTCAAATTTTAATATTTTACCTGATTTTTTTTTTTTTGCATCGGATAGTTCAGGACGACCGGCATAGTTTTTACTTTTTCAATTTTGGTTTCAGATTTTTTTAATTACTTTAAATTTCAAAACTGGTTCTGAAATTGAAATTATCATAATATAAAAAATATATGAGCAAACTAGAAAAAGTAAAAACTAGGCCGGTTGTAGATCGTCCTCAGCTATCCCATGCAAAAAAAATCATGTAAAAATATTAAAATTTGAGCAAGATATTTGAGAAGAACGCTCCCATAGACTTTACATTATCATCCGGGTATTTTTCAGTGACTATTGTGGCGTCGTAATTAATACGTTAATAAATAGCACTTTTTTCCATTTCAAAAAGGTGGTGCCAATCATGGTATCGAAATTTTTAGAAATATTCCCAGTGTTCTCCTGATTCTTTCTACCTTTTTAACTCTTATTTTATGTATCTTCTCTTATTCTTCTTTCTTTTCTCTTTTTCCTCTTGTTTGAAAAGTGATATAAAAATTTAATTTATACCAGCGTGGGATAAACAAAAGGCAAAGTTCTTTCAAAACCTGCTTTATTTATTATTATTATTTTATATGTAGTTTCTCGAAAATTTCTTTCCCTTTCTTCTTATTTAATTTGTTATAGTAAAGTTATTGTCGACTTGAAGTTGTATTTTTACAGGAATATTCTTAATGCATAGCTGCCAACTTTTACGCATTTTTTGCTACCACTAAAATTGTACAGAGATTTTCTATTTCTTTAATCATAAGATTTTCATGATTAAATAACACAATATTTATTAGTATATAATTTTTGTGTTAGGAAAAATGCGTAAAAGTTGGCAGCTATGCTTAATGTAAAAACGTATGTGATTAAAAAGTGATAACACTACAGTCAGTAGCGATTCGTCAGGGGGTCCTGCATCAAATTTTCACACCACAAATATAGTATAGTCATTTCAGTTTTAATTAATCAACCAAGTTTTTCGAATAAATAACGTAGAATTTTCTCGTAAATGCCAGAGGCAGGAAAAATCTGATGCAGCACTTCCTGACGAGCCGCTATTGACTGTAAAGTTCAACTTACTCAATCACAGCATTTTTGCAATTCAGATACAGAAAATTTTGTGTTTTGAAAAGCTGGTTGCAAAAGATTAAAAATGAAGTAAAGTGCTCTCGTCGCTAAAGGGTTTAGATTTCTTTTCTAAAATACGTTTAACGAAGAAATAAATTAGTATTTTCTTCTCTTAGTTACCTTTACATTTTTTTCTGTTTTTCTTTTACTTTTTTTCTGCTAAACTGTACATTGTTAATTCAATGAAATTGTGTAAAATTAAAATATTTAAACATTATATTAAGCGAACAAATATATATATACAATTATTATATTAAGCGAAAAAATCTATTAAGAATCTTTTATAAATATTTAAATGATTTACCTTGGGACAAAATTGCATGTAATATGCTAACAAAATATGTCCTTCTTACTCTACGCATCATATTTACTTTTTGGATTTTAGCTTAATGTTTAATAGAAACAGAAGAACATTCAAGGTTATATGAATAAACACTTACCAAAAAGACTAAGTAAAAATATTTTATGGCAACAAAACATGCATAATCCGTATTTTTAGAATGATGTCTGCTCCAGAACTATGAAAAATAATGGGATCATTTTTCTGATAAAATGGAAAGCATACATTCTTTGGATTACATTTTGACATGGACAATGAGCTCTTATTTTTCTTGTGCTGTGTTGAGCCAAAAATAATAGGAAAAATGATGCAATATGCAAGAGAGTATCTTTTTAATATGCAGATTAGTGGCCTGGTTAAAGATGTCAAAACACAGTTGCTTTTATAGGATTATCTATCTTCTATAATAATAAAGAGAGAAGGATGTTTGTCTGTCAGCGCTGTTCTGAAGAGACTGCTGCACGTAGAGTTACAAAATTTGGAGGGAAGGTACATTTTTACATGTAGTTTTGCACCTCGAAGCCCGATTTTCGATTTTTTGATTAGATTTTTTAAATAATTTTTTTAGGAGATTTTTAGCGTTATTTTTGCGATTTTATCCCATTTGTGAAAGGAATACGGTTTCATTCTTTTAACCCAAAATAGCATTTTTTTTTTCTCTTTTCAACAACGTTTATTCGGAATTTGTACAGCGATTTTTGAATTTTTAACGAATTTTTAATGCGATTTTTAGTGTTTTTTCTCGATTTGCGGCTATTTTTTGAGATTGATAAAAAGAAAATCGTTTTAAACTTTTAGCCTAAAGCCCTCAATTTTGTATTTGTTACGAGTTTTAGATTTTAATGATTTTTAATGCGATTTTCAATGCGATTTTTAACGTTTTTTAAAGATTTTTGCGTTTAGCATCTATTTTTTTCATAGTTGTTCTATCAAAAACTTGAGCTGTTGAGAATGCAATAAGTAGTATTTTTTTGTGAAATCTACCTAAAATGTAAAAAATTTAGGTACCACTATTTTCGAATAGCAATTTCATAAAATATCTTAAATCCTTGCTTAAGACCTCTACCCCCTCGAGTAATATATCACCTGATAGGTTATTTAACAGAGTATCGTTTTGATAAAGTTTTTGAAGAATAGAGTGCGCTACCTGGTGGTGGAAAATGGAACTAACAGAACGCGATTTTTTTAAATCTATAATAATAAAGAGAGAAGGATGTTTGTCTGTCAGCGCAGTTCTGAAGAGACTGCAGCACGTAGAGTTACAAAATGCGGAGGGAAGGTACTTTTATACATGTAGTTTTGCACTTCGAAGCCCGATTTTCAATTTTTTGATTAGATATTTTTTGATAATTTTTTTAGGCGATTTTTAGCGTTCTTTTTGCAGTTTTATCCCATTAGTGAAAGAAATACGGTTTCATTCTTTTAACCCAATATAGCAATTTTTTTTCTTTTTTCAGCAAAGTTTATTCGGAATTTGTACAGCAATTTTTTGAGATTGATAAAAAGAAAACCATTTCAAACTTTTAGCCTAATGCCCTAAATTTTGTGTTTGTTAGGAATTTTAGATTTTAACGATTTTTAATGCAATTTTCAATGTGATTTTTAACGCTTTTTCAAGATCTTTTGCGTTTAGCATCTATTTTTTCATAGTTGTTCTATAAAAATCTTGAGCTGTTGAGAATGCAATAAATAGTTTTTTTTTTTTTTTTTTTTTTTTTTGCGAAATTTACCTAAAATGTCAAAAATTTAGTTACCACTGTTTTCGAATAGCAATTTCATAAAATATCTTAAACTCTTGCTTAAGACCGCTACCCCCTCGAGTAATATATCATCTGATAGGTTGTTTAACAGAGTATCGTTTTGATAAAGTTTTTGAAGAATAGAGTGCGCTAGCTGGTGGTGAAAAACGGAACTAACAGAACGCGATTTTGTTAAAATTTGGAAATATAACAATGTGATTTATTTTAAATTTTAAAATGGTTTATAATACATGATAAAAAATGTAAACAAAGAATGGTGTGACACATTTCAGGGTGCGTGAAAGGAGGGGCGCGAACAAAATTGGGAAATGTAATAAGGAGATCTGTTTTACACTTTAAGGTAGTTTATAACGCATGTTAAAATTTTTAAACTACTGGCTATGCTCTGGAGAGACCGCTGCACGAAGTTATGTATGGAATTTTACACCTTGAAGGCCGATTTTCAGTTTTTTTAATTTAATTCATATGCGAATTTTAGTGGGTTTCGAGGCGATTTTTCCACATTAGCGAAAAGGAAAGCGGTTTCATTCTTTCCACCTAAATTAGTGAATTTTGTTCTCTTTTCAATATAATTTATTTGGATTTCGTGCAACGATGTTTGGATTTTTAGTGAATTATTTAATATAAATTTTGCCGCTATTATTCGACATTAGTAAAAGGAATTTTTCTTAAAACTTTCAGGCTGATGTATTAAATTTTAGCCGTTAAGATTTATGAATTTCAGCTAATTTTAATGCGATTTTTCAAGATTTTTTGCGTTTGATGTCGGATTTTTGTCATTCATGAGATATTTCCAATTACAACGTTTTACCCTATTAGAATAAATTTTGACCCCTGTGATTTTTTAAATATTAGTGATTTTTAATGCACTTTTCAATGCAATTTTTAGAAATTTTTCGAGTTTTATGGTGATTTTTTGATATTCGGAAGTAAAAATTGATTTCAAACTTTTAATCTAACATAATTTTAGAGATTTTTAACGCGATTTTTCAAGAATTGTTGTGTTCTGTGTAGATTTCTTATTATCTATAAAGGATTTCCTTTTACTACATGATTATCCTGTCGACCAATTTCGCCAAATTATTCATCAATCGTGAAACAAGCTAAAGTATGCAAATAGATGTAATTTTTATGTTAAATAATGAAAGAAGAGATAATTTAGAAAAACATTAATACAAATACATATAAAAATAAGAAGTAAAAACCACTTGATGACGTAACAAACATATATAACATGTTTAATGTCAAGTGAATATGGAATGTACGATCCGCCAATTATTGTAGTTTAATCTTATGGTTTGACCCAGATAGTATCTTGGTCAACCGGATAATCAAATAGTTCAGATTTCCGATTAGAATATTTTATCCGTTTGATGAAATTCTGATTACTGCGATTTAAAAAATAACTAGCGATATTTAGTGCATTTTTAAATGCGTTTTTAATGAACTTTTTAATGCGATTTAGTACTATTTTTTTCGATCCCCACCACAGTGGTGTTTTAACAATTAAAAAATTATTTTGGTTTCAAACTTTTAGCCTAATATAGTAAATTTCACCATTTACATTTTTTTTTATTTTGTCGATTTTCAATGTGATTTTTGATATATTTTGTGTTCTGCGTCGATTTTTTTGTAATTCATGTAAAAAAGAATGGTTGCTACGTTTTACACGACTAGAATATTTTTTTATTCACGAGATGTATTTACATTTAGCAATTTTTAATGAATTTTTCAATGGTTTTGTATTGGTTTTTTGAATCTCACGGCTATTTTTTGAAATTTCGAAAAGGAAATTAATTTCAAACATTTACACTTCATTTACGAATTTTGAAATTTAGTGATTTTTTAATGCAATTTTTAGCAATGTTTTCATTATTTCTCACGCTTTGCGCCGATTTTTTCATTCGTATTTAAGAAATAATTCAGATTACACTATTTTACTCTATTAATGTAAATGTTGTCCCCCGCTATTTTTAAATTTGAAACGATTTGTAATGCATTTTTGAATACAATTTTTAGATGTTTTCGAGTCCACGGCGATTTTTTCACAATCGGAAAAGAAATTTTTAAATAATTTGTAGCTTAATGTAGTAAATTTTGACATCAATGATTGAGATTTTTTGTGTATTTTCATAAAATGTTTAGCAAGTTTTGTGTCGATATTTTTTAACTAATGAAAGAGTTCAAATTTCAATGTTTTGTCCCATTATGATAAATTATGTCCGCAGGAATTTAATATAAATGTTTATCTTACTATAGAAAATTTTGTCAGGATTTTTGAATTTTACTGATTTTTAATCTGTTTTATAGTGATTTTTCAAGTTCTGTGACAGTTGTTGACATCGGTAAAAGAATTTCGGTTTCTAACTTTTAGCATAAATAGTACAATTTGTTCTCCATACTTTTATGAATTTTGCCAATTTCTAATGCGATATTCAATGTAATTTTTAGTTAGTTTGGGGGATTTTAGGTGTTCCGTGTTGACTTTGCCTTATTCATGAACGATTTCCGATTACAATATTTTCGACTGAATATTAAATTTTTACAGCCATGACTTTTAAATATTCAGCGATTTTTAATATAGTTTTCGATACGATTTTTAGCCATTTTTTTAAGTTCCTTGGCGATTTTCTGCCATTCAGAAACTAATTTTGATATCAAACATTTTGTTTAATGTAGTTATGTTTTGAATGCAATGTTTTATCTCTTAATATGATTTTGGCGTTCCATGCCTACATTTTGTAAATTATGAATGATTTCGATCATAACCCCCCCCCCCACCCCCACCCTGCCTTAATATTATTTTTTTAAGCATTGACTTCCAAATATTTAGCTATTTTTAATACAATTTTCAATGTAATTTTTAGCCATTCTTCAAGTTCCGTGGCGAGTTTTTTACATCCGGAAATCGATTTCAAACTTTTTGGTTAATATGGTTAATTTCTTCCTTACAATATTTTATATTATAACAGTGAATTTTTACCCTAGGGATTTTTTAATGTTTTACGACTTTCATTACAATTTTCAATGCAATTTTTGGGCTTTCTCAGTCTTTTTTTTTTTTTTTTTTTTTTTTTTTTAACATTATTCAAAGGAATTCGATTTTAAATTTCTAGACTAATAAGAGTTTGGTTTCAAACTTTTATCCTTTACGGTAATTGTTTTGCTCTCTTATTTTGATCTACAGCAATTTTTAATGCAGTATGCTTTTTTTTTTCTTTTTTTTTTTTTTCTTTTTTTTTTTTTTTTGAGTTCATGGCGATTTTTTTCAGATGCGGAAAAGGAATTCGGTTTTTAATTTCTTCGCTAATATGATAAATTTTCTCCTGTGTGATTAAAGATTTTTATTGCGATTTTTTAGCAATTTTTTCGTATTTCAAGGCTTCTAACATTATCAATTTAATTAGATTCAAAACATTTATCCAAGTAGAGAAAATTTTGAGTTCCGTGATTTTTAAAAATTTTGCGATTTTTAAAGCGATGTTTACGTTTCTTCGCGACCCGCTTCGATTTTTCAGAGGTTCAATTTTTGGCCGAATTTATTAAATTCTGATCTCTTTTCTCCAAAATTTATTCGAATTTTGAAACACAATTTTTGAATTTTGTTTTATATTTTTATGAGATTTTTAATGTTTTTTGCGATTTGTAAGATTTTTCCACATTAGTAAAAATAATCCAACTTCAATTTTCTAGCCCATCTCTTTTCAACGAAGTTTGGGCGAAATTCGTGCATCATTTTAAAAATTTTTCGAGGTTTTTATTATGATTTTTAAAGTTTTTTCACAATTCTTGCTATTTTTTGATGAACCTGGGTAACGCCGGGCAGAGCAGCTAGTATATAATAAAGAGTAATTTTGTTCTCAAAATATGTATTATTTGTTTATATTATCGAATCTTTGTAACTGTTCTAGAAAGATTCAGCATGCATTTTCATTTTATTATCCCCTCTAGACCTTAGTTTTATTTGTATATTTTTTTTTACTTCCGTTATGAATTTATATTAACAAACTTATAACTAAAAAAATTTGATAAAAGAAAAAAAAAATATTTTTTGTACATAAAATTGAATGATCCATGTGTCAGGATGGCGTGTGGTTGGGGAAAACACAGGAAAAAAGAAGAAGAAACTATATGTATTTTCTGATAGAAACTACCAATATTTTCCATGAACACTCATCACCCTTTGGAAGTTAATAAATACAATTTTTGTCAATTTGTTTGGATATTTTTTAAAATTGGAAAACAAAAAATAAACGAAATAATTATACATTTAATGACTTCTTATTACTAATGACCTTTATAAATGGTAAAGTCGGAAAAGATTGAGTGCAATATATTAGTAAAGTATGTAATCCTTACTCTATGCATCATATTTATTTTTCAGATTTTAACTTAATCTTTAACAGAAATATCATAGCTGCCAACATCTTCCGCTTTTTGGGCCCGGAAAAATTTTACAATAGATTTTACTATTTCAAATCGCCGTAATAAGCCAAAAATTACTAATAAAATTTCCGGGTTAAAAAATCAGAAGAGTTGGCAGATATGGAAATATGGCGAATATTCAAGGTTATTTGAAGAAACACTTACCAAAATAACAAAGTAAAAATCTTTTAAGGCCTCAAAACCATGGAACTATTAAGAAAGAGGAACTGACATATCGTAAAGATAATGAAGCTTCAACTGTAATCGCTTTCTTAAAGGGTTAATTACCACGACGGCAAATTCCCACCAGTAAATTTAAGCAGAAAATTTCGCTTTATTTAAACATCTCATTAATGGAAAATTTCAATCAAAAATAATATTAAAAATCGATATTCATTTTTACTGGGAAAAAAGTAATTTGGCAGTACTAGTTTCGCCACATTGTGACAACCAAAACAACATTCTGTCAGTGTCAATAAATCGATTATAATACCTGGGAAAACTGATACCAGTAAAAATAAAGAGAATGTTTTTACCATATTTGTGAGAAAAATTTCTCATAAATAAGGCATTAAAATAAGAAAAAATTTTCTATTTAAGCTTTCTGATGGAAGTTTACACATGCGGCAATAAGAAACTTTGGATACGATTAAGAAAAAAACAGCAGCCATCTTATGACAACCACCTCCGTTACTTCACTTTCAACTGATAGACAATGCACTAAATGTCTCCTTTTATTCATAACTCCATTCTCAAAACATGCATAATCTGTATTTTTAGAAGAATGTCTTATCTTGAACTGTGAAAAATATTGGATCATTTTTCTGATAAAATGGAATACGTAACATTCTTTGGATAACATCTTGACATGGACAATGCGCCCTTGTTATTCTTGTGCTGTGTTGAGCCACGCACAGTGGTTAAAATGACGCAATATGGAAGTGAATATCTTTTTAATATGCAGATTAGTGGCCTGGTTAAAGTGGCCAGTCGCTTTTAAAATAAATCATAAAGAATAATTTTGTTTTCAGAGTAGTTAATATTTATTTATAATGTCTTCTTCTTAACCCTTTGGGGACGAGCGACAGATATACGTGCCACTAAAGCTGATTAAAATTCTCCAGTATTTCCGCCAGTTATTTTTATTCTAATGTTTAACTTATTTAATCACAGCATTTTTTCATTTTACTACAGAAAATTTTCTGTTTTAAAGACCGGTGGTAAAAGTTAAGTAAAGTGCTGTAGTCGTGATGGGGTTAAAGTTTTTTTTTTAAATGTACGTTTCGCGAAGAAATAAATTATCGATTAGTTTATTTGTAATACTTGTCAACTAGTTTATTATTATTATTATTATGGGTTTCCTTATTTTATTTCTTTTTCTTAATTACTGGTACATTGCAGATTCAAAGAAATTGTTTAAAGTTAAAATGTTAGGGTGGAGAGTTGTAAAGGAAGAACATAGTCTAAAAAGGAGATAACAGCTAGTATTTTTTATAGAAAATGCCAAAAATAATATAAAACGATTAAAGACGGCAGAATTCAATTTAATAAAATACTGGTATGCAACATCTTTTTTGACTCTGTTTTAACTGACCACTCGCCATCCTGAATAATTAAACAGAATTAATCAGAAAATCTAATAAGTCTTATTTTAAACATTTAAATACTTTACTTTGGGACAAGATAAAGTGTAATATACTATTAAAGTATGCCCTCATTATTCTACACTGGTGTCCAAAATTTAAGCATAATTGGTAATTAAGTAATTATTTTTAAGTAATGAAAGAAATATGAATCGGAATGTGCTGAAACTCCAGGTGTGTAAACAAAATAGTACGCGTCACATATTTTCGCGAAGAGTTTTCCCCGAAATCGAACAGGGGACCGTCAACAAATTAAAAAAGAACGAAGATCTTTTGGATAACCCTGTCAAAACTAATGTAGCAAAAGCGTTCAAACTGCACATTATGATTAATTGGCTTATTGTAATGTACTGTGTTAATTTTTACAAGGATAGCATGTATACTCGTAGAGAAATTAAGGTTTTTATAAAAACAGTCCTAAATTTTTCCAAGTTTTTTGCTTATAATTTGCAGAGTTCTTATTATAAAATAATGTGCTCTTCTGAAAATATGACAAACATCATTGTACACAATACCCTGTCATCAGAATTTAAAAATAATAAAAATTGTATGAAAAATGAGTATGTTTAGTAAATAATTTTTCATTGCGCATGCGTCAACGATATCAAAATGTCATTTGCATATTGTGTTAGCTAAATGTATAGAGCAACTTCTGTAAAAGTTTCAAAAACATAGCTTGAAAATTCTGAAAATGGGAGCCTATAGAATCAACTCAAAATCCGTTATTCCTAAAGGAAGCAAAAAGATCAGGGGTTTTACCTAAATATAGTTGTACGTGCAATATTGTGTAGGCACTAAACAATGGAATATGGATACAGCCCCTCATCGTTTTGCTTCATTTAGGGAATAAAGGATTTTGATCTCATTCTATCAACGATAATTTTCAGAATTTTTAAGCTATGTTTTTGAGACTTTCACAAAAGTTGCTCTATACATTTAACTAACATAATATGCAAATGAAATTTTAATAGCGTTCACGCATGCGCAGTAAAAAATTATTTAGTAAACCTGCTCATTTGTCATAAAATTTTTATTATTTTAAAATTCTGATGACAGGGTATTGTGTACAATGATGTTTGTCATTTTTTCAAAAAAGAACACTATTTTTTATTAAGAACTCTGCAAATTATAAGCAAAAAACTTAGGACTGTTTTTATAAAAACCTTAATTTCTCTATGAGTATACATGCTATCCTTGTAAAAATTAACACAGTACATTACAATAAGCCAATTAATCATAATGTGCAGTTTCAACGCTTTTGCTACATTAGTTTTGACAGGGTTATCCAAAAGATCTTCGTTCTTTTTCAATTTGTTGACGGTCCCCTGTTCGATTTCGGGGAAAACTCTTCGCGAAAATATGTGACGCGTACTATTTTGTTTACACACCTGGAGTTTCAGCACATTCCGATTCATATTTCTTTCATTACTTAAAAATAATTACTTAATTATCAATTATGCTTAAATTTTGGACACCAGTGTATGTTTCATATACATTTTTCAGATTTTAGCTTAATTTTAAAAAGAAACACGGAGAACATTCAAGGTTATATGAAGAAACACTTACTAGAATGACAAAGCCATTATATTTTATGGCAACAAAACATGCAAAATACGTATCTTTAGAATGTTGTCTCCTTCAGATCTATGAGAAATAACGGGATTATTTTTCTGATAAAATGGAACGCATACATTCTTTGGATAACATTTTTGACAAAACAATGCGCCCTTGTTTTTCTTGTGCTTTGTTGAGAAAAGCGTAATGGAAAATGGCGCAATATGAAAGAGAATATCTTTTTAATATGCATATCAGTGGCCTGGTTACAAATTTCAAAACACAGTTGCTTTTATAGGATTATAAATATTAAAGAGTAATTTTGTCTTCATTTTATTATCCCCTCTAAACCCCAGAGTTTATTTATATATTTTGTTTTACTTCCGTTATGAATTTATATTAACAAACTTATGACTAAAAAAATTTGAAAAAGGAAAAAAAAAATTAAATTTACTTTTTTTGCACATAAAATTTGATGATCTATGGATCAGGATGGCAAGTGGTTGGAAAAAACACAGCAAATAAATAAATAACTAGATAAATAAATAAAAATAAATAAAGAAAAAAGAAAAAGAAATACAGATGGAATCGGACAAGAGTGAGTGCAATATACTAACAAAGTATTTCTCCTTACTTTATGGATTATACTTGATTTTGAGATTTTAGCTTAATCATTAATAGAAATATGGAAAACATTCAAGGTTTATATGAAGAACCACTTAACAGAATGACCAAGTAAAAAATAAATAAATAAATAAAAATATGGCAATAAAATATGCACAGTCCGTATTTTTAGAAGAATGTCTTCTCCATAGCTATGCAAAATATTAGGATAATTTTTCGGATAACATGATACATTCTTTGGCTTGTATTTTGACATGAACTATGCGCCGTTGTTTTTCTTGTGCTCTGTTGAACCAAGCATAATAGGAAAAATGTTGCAATATTCAAGACAATATCTTTTTAATATGCAGATTAGTGGCCTGGTTAAAGATTACAAAACACAGTTGCTGTTATAGGATTATATATAATAAAGGGTAATTTTGTTCTCAGAATGTTTACTATTTATTTATATTATCGAATCTTTCTAACTGTCCAACAAAGATTGAACTTAAATCTTCATTTTATTATCCCCTCTAGACCCCAGTTCTATTTTTATATTTTGTTTTACTTCCGTAATGAATTTATATTAACAAACTTATAACTAAAAAAATTTGTAGAGTGGGAAAAAAGAAACGGTTTAATGAAGGCGAATTTCGCTTTAATACAATACTGGTATTTAATATTTTTTTACTGTAATTTTCTCTGACCAATCGCTAGCCTGTGGGAGTTAGCAAATACTTTTTTGACAATTTGTTAACATTTTTTAATAGAAAAACAAAAAAATAAAACGAAATAATTGTACATTTAATAACTTATTATTACTAATAGACTCTACAAATGGTAAAATCGGACAAGATTGAGTGCAATATATTAATAAAGTATGTCTCTCCTTATTCTATGCATCATATTTATTTTTCAGATTTTAGCTTAATCTTTAATATAAATACGGAGAATATTCAAGGTTATATGAAGAAACACTTACCAAAATGACAAAGTAAAAATATTTTATGGCAACAAAACATCCACAATCCTTACTTTCAGAATAATATTTTCACTAGTGCTAGGAGAAATAAGGGGATCATTTTTCTGATAAAATGGAACACATACATTTTGACATGGACAATACGCCCTTGTTTTTCTTGTGCTGTGCTGAACCAAGCATAATAAGAAAAATGATGCAATATGAAAGAGAATATCATTTTAATATGCAGAATACTGGCCTGGTTAAAGATGTCAAAACACAATTGTTTTCATAGGATTATAAATAATGAAGAATAATTTTGTTTTCAGAGTGTGTAATATTTATTTATAATACCGAATCTTTGTAATTGTCCTACAAAGATTAAATATAAATCTTCATTTTATTATCCACTGTAGACGCCAGCATTTATTTTTATATTTTGTTTCACTTCAATTATGAATTTATATTAACAAACTTATAAATAAGAAAATTTGAAAAGGAAAAAAAATTAAATTTTAGTTTTTGTACATAAATTTTAGTGATACATAAGACAGGGTGGCGATCTGGTTAAGAATAACACAGTCAAAAAATAATAATAAATAAATAAATAAAAAGAAGAAGTAAGTACCAGTATTTTGTTATAAAAAATACATTGAATAATATAAAAAGTTTAAAGTAAGGGAATGTCTCTTTAACAAAATACTGGTATTTCTCACTTTTTTTGACTCAGATTTTCCCTGACCACTTGCCAATCTGTGGGATTTAGTAAATACCTTTTTTGAAAATTTGTTAAGATTTTTTTTTTTTTTCATGCATAGAAAAACAAAAAATAAAAGAAATAATTATACATTTAATATTTTTTTATTACTAATGGACTCTACAAATGATAGAATCGAACAAGATTAAGTGCAATATACTGGCAAAGTATGTGCTCCTTACTTTATGGATTATATTAATTTTTCAAATTTTAGCTTAATCATTAATTGAAATATGGAGAATATTCAAGATTATATGAAGGAACATTTAATAAAATGACAAAATAAAAATATTTTAAGGCAACAAAACATGCATAATCCAAATTTTTAGAATAATGTCTCCTCCAGAACTATGAAAAATAATGGGATTGTATAATTGATAAAATGGAACACATAAATTCTTTGGATTTCATTTTGACATGGACAAAGCGCCCTTGTTTTTCTTGTGCTGTATTGAGCGAAGCATAATGAGAAAAATAATGCAATATGCCAGACAAGATCTTTTTAATATTCTGATTAGTGTCCTGTTTCAAGATTGGAAAACACAATTTCTTTTACATGATTATAAATAATAAAAAATAATTTTGTTTACAGAGTGTTTAATATTTATTTAAAATGTCTTCTTAACCCTTTGGCGATGAGCGACTGATATACGTGGCTATTAAAGCTAATCAGAATTCTTCAGCATTCCCACCAGTTATTTTTATTTTAAATTTTAACTTAATTATTCACAGCATTTTTGCGATTCGACTACAGAAAATTTTCTGTTTTGAAAAACCTGTGGTAAAGGTTAAATAAAGTTTTCTAATTGTGATGGGGTTAAGGTTTCTTTTCTAATTTACGCTCAACGAAGAAACAAATCCGGAAACATGTAGGTTGCTTTATTATTGTTATTATTATTGACCTCCTTTTACCTTTATTTTTTTACTAGCAGCCTTCGCCCGCTACGCTGGTCAGTTTTTTTTAAAGAAACTTTAAATCAAACGAAATTTTTATATCATAGTAATTTTTAGTTTTATATTGTATTTTAGACTGTATGTCATCGGAGAAAAGGCAGTCATCTAAACAGAAAGTTCAAAGTTAGTCACCAACGAATGGCGTAGCGCACAACATGTTTCCAGTTTTAATCACATAAAAATTCATTCAGCGGAACCTTTAAAATAAAGCCAACCTTTTGTAATTGGGTTCATCTGATTTAAAATATCTCCATAAGTATTCAATTAAACAACGTAGAATGCTATATTTATATTGTTACAAAATTTCTGAAAAATAATCCAACTAACAATGTAAGTTCTATTAAAATCTATCTAGTAGAACTTAATTTATAAAGAAGCCGGAATGAAATTTCACTTTGCGTTTTATATATATTGAGATAATTAAATATAGCTTACATAATCATGTTAACCTGATTATAGAATTCACTTCCAAATTGTAAGGTTCAATAGATTTTTTTGTACGATTATTAATACAAAACCCAGACTTTCTTTTATATATAAAGATTGAAAATTTCAGCTTTTTGCGCCGAAGATATCGCCAAATTAGAAAAATGTGAAGTATCTCACGAACTACTGGATTTAAAAGAATTTGCTTGGTACTATTCGATTCAGCATGGAAAAATACACTAAAATATGGTACCAATTGAATCGTCTACAAAATGGTATCAATTGAATTGACTACAAAATCTTATTTATATAGATAAGGATTGAAAATTTCAGGTTTTTGAGCCGAAGAAATCGCCAAATTTGGAAAATGTGAATTATCTCACGAACTAATGGATTTAAAAGAATTTGCTTGGTACCATTCGATTCAGCATGAAAAAATACACTTAAAATGTGTTATCAGTTGATAAATAACTACAAAAGCCAATTTTTAAGGAATTTTTAAAAGTTTGTTCTATTTTTCACCCTCCTTAGGGGTGGAATTTTCGAAAATCCCTTCTTAGCGGCGCTTGGTGTTATAAGAAGTATTTTTACCCCAATTTTGAAGATTATCGGTTCGGTAGATTTTTTTCTGCTGTGATTAATACGAAATCGAGACTTACTTTTATATATATACTAGCAGCCTTCGCCCGCTACGCTGGTCAGTTTTTTTTAAAGAAACTTTGAATCAAACGAAATTTTTATATCATAGTAATTTTTAGTTTTATATCGTACTTTAGACTGTCTGTCATCGATGAAAAATCAGTCATCTAAACGGAAAGTTCAATGTTAGTCACCAATGAATGACGTAGCGCTCAACATGTTAACAATTTTAATCACATAAAAATTCATTCAGCGGAATTTTTAAAATAAAACCAAACTTTTGTAATTGGAAAACATTTCCTAAGTATTCAATTAAACAACGTATAATGCTATATTTCATTTGTTACAAAATTTCTGAAAAATTATCCAACTAACAATGTAAAATTCATTAAAATCTATCTTGTAGAACTTAAGTTATAAGCGGCGCAAAGAAATTTCACTTTGCGTTTAATTGAGATAATTAAGGATATTGAGATATTTAAATATAGCTTACATAATCTTGTTAACCTGATTATAGAACTCTCTTTCAAAATTATAGGTTCAATAGATTTTTTTGTGCTGTGATTAATACGAAATCCAGACTTTCTTTTATATATATAGATAAGGATTGAAATTTTCAGGTTTTTGCACCGAAGACACCGCCAAATCAGGAAAATGTGAAGTATCTCGCGAATTAATGAACTTAAAAGAATTTGCTTGGTACCATTCGATTCAGCATGAAAAAATACACTAAAATATGTTATCAGTTGAAAAATAACTACAAAAGCCAACTTTTATGTAATTTTTTAAAAGTTCGTTCCTTTTTTTTAACCCCTTAAGGGTGGAATTTTCGAAAATCCCTTCTTAGCGGCACTCGATGATATCAGAAGTATTTTTACCCCAATTTTCAAGATTTTAGGTTCGGCAGATTTTTTTGTGCTGTGATTAATACGAAATCCGGACTTTCTTTTATATATATAGATAAGGATTGAAAATTTCAGGTTTTTGCGCCGAAGACGCCGCCAAATCAGGAAAATGTAAAGTAGCCTGCGAACTACTGAACTTAAAAGAATTTGCATGTTACCATTCGATTCAGCATGCAAAAATACACTAAAATATGTTATCAGTTGAAAAATAACTACAAAAGCCGATTTTTAAGGAATTTTTTTTAAGTTCCTTCCTTTTTTAACTCCCTTAGGGGTGGAATTTTCGAAAATCCCTCCTTAGCGGCACTCGATGATATCAAAAGTATTTTTACCCCAATTTTCAAGATTTTAGGTTCGGCAGATTTTTTTGTGCTGTGATTAATACGAAATCCAGACTTTCTTTTATATATATAGATAAGAATTGAAAATTTTAGGTTTTTGCGCCGAAGACACCGCCAAATCAGGAAAATGTGAAGTATCTCGCGAACTACTGAACTTAAAAGAATTTGCTTTGTACCATTCGATTCAGCATGAAAAAATGCACTAAAATATGTTATCAGTTGAAAAATAACTACAAAAGCCGATTTTTAAGGAATTTTTTTAAAGTTCGTTCCTTTTTTTAACCCTTTTAGGGGTGGAATTTTCGAAAATCTCTTCTTAGCGGCACTCGATGATATCAGAAGTATTTTTACCCCAATTTTCAAGATTTTAGGTTCGGCAGATTTTTGTGTGCTGTGATTAATACGAAATCCAGACTTTCTTTTATATATATAGATAAGGATTGAAAATTTCAGGTTTTTGCGCCGAAGACACCGCCAAATCAGGAAAATGTGAAGTAGCTCGCGAACTACTGAACTTAAAAGAATTTGCTTGGT
This sequence comes from Maratus speculifer, assembly GCA_964019185.1. Taxonomy (NCBI): domain Eukaryota; kingdom Metazoa; phylum Arthropoda; class Arachnida; order Araneae; family Salticidae; genus Maratus; species Maratus speculifer. Next base: position 11,822,919 of record OZ025291.1, on the reverse strand, counting down.
ACCATTCGACTCAGCATGCAAAAATACACTAAAATATGTTATCATTTGAAAAATAACTACAAAAGCCGATTTTAAAGGAATTTTTTAAAAAGTTCGTTCCTTTTTTTAACCCCTTAGGGGAGGAATTTTCGAAAATCCCTTCTTAGCAGCACTCGATGATATCAGAAGTATTTTTACCCCAATTTTCAAGATTTTAGGTTCGGCAGATTTTTTTGAGCTGTGATTAATACGAAATCCAGACTTTCTTTTATATATATAGATAAGGATTGAAAATTTCAGGTTTTTGGGCCGAAGACACCGCCAAATCAGGAAAATGTGAAGTAGCTCGCGAACTACTGAACTTAAAAGAATTTGCTTGGTACCATTCGACTCAGCATGCAAAAATACACTAAAATATGTTATCAGTTGAAAAATAACTACAAAAGCCGATTTTTAAGGAATTTTTTAAAAAGTTCTTTCCTTTTTTTTAACCCCTTAGGGGAGGAATTTTCGAAAATCCCTTCTTAGCGGCACTCGATGTTATCAGAAGTATTTTTACTCCAATTTTCAAGATTTTAGGTTTGGCAGATTTTTTTGTGCTGTGATTAATATGAAATCCAGACTTTCTTTTATATATATAGATAAGGATTGAAAATTTCAGGTTTTTGCGCCGAAGACACCGCCAAATCAGGAAAATGTGAAGTATCTCGCGAACTACTGAACTTAAAAGAATTTGCTTTGTACCATTCGATTCAGCATGCAAAAATACACTAAAATATGTTATCAGTTGAAAAATAACTACAAAAGCCGATTTTTAAGGAATTTTTTAAAAGTTCCTTCCTTTTTTAAATCCCTTAGGGGTGGAATTTTTGAAAATCTTTTCTTAGCGGCACTCGATGATATCAGAAGTATTTTTACCCCAATTTTCAAGATTTTAGGTTCGGCAGATTTTTTTGTGCTGTGATTAATACGAAATCCAGACTTTCTTTTATATATATAGATAAGAATTGAAAATTTTAGGTTTTTGCGCCGAAGACACCGCCAAATCAGGAAAATGTGAAGTATCTCGCGAACTACTGAACTTAAAAGAATTTGCTTTGTACCATTCGATTCAGCATGAAAAAATACACTAAAATATGTTATCAGTTGAAAAATAACTACAAAAGCCGATTTTTAAGGAATTTTTTTAAAGTTCGTTCCTTTTTTTAACCCTTTTAGGGGTGGAATTTTCGAAAATTCCTTCTTAGCGGCACTCGATGATATCAGAAGTATTTTTACCCCATTTTTCAAGATTTTAGGTTCGGCAGATTTTTTTGTGCTGTGATTAATACGAAATTCAGACTTTCTTTTATATATATAGATAAGGATTGAAAATTTCAGGTTTTTGCGCCGAAGACACCGCCAAATCAGGAAAATGTGAAGTAGCTCGCGAACTACTGAACTTAAAAGAATTTGCTTGGTACCATTCGACTCAGCATGCAAAAATACACTAAAATATGTTATCAGTTGAAAAATAACTACAAAAGCCGATTTTTAAGGAATTTTTTAAAAAGTTCTTTCCTTTTTTTAACCCCTTAGGGGAGGAATTTTCGAAAATCCCTTCTTAGCGGCACTCGATGTTATCAGAAGTATTTTTACTCCAATTTTCAAGATTTTAGGTTCGGCATATTTTTTTGAGCTGTGATTAATACGAAATCCAGACTTTCTTTTATATATATAGATAAGGATTCAAAATTTCAGGTTTTTGCGCCGAAGACACCGCCAAATCAGGAAAATGTGAAGTAGCTCGCGAACTACTGAACTTAAAAGAATTTGCTTGGTACCATTCGACTCAGCTTGCAAAAATACACTAAAATATGTTATCAGTTGAAAAATAACTACAAAAGCCAATTTTTAAGGAATTTTTTTAAAGTTCGTTCCTTTTTTTAACCCTTTTAGGGGTGGAATTTTCGAAAATCCCTTCTTAGCGGCACTCGATGATATCAGAAGTATTTTTACCCCAATTTTCAAGATTTTAGGTTCGGCAGATTTTTTTGTGCTGTGATTAATACGAAATTCAGACTTTCTTTTATATATATAGATAAGGATTGAAAATTTCAGGTTTTTGCGCCGAAGACACCGCCAAATCAGGAAAATGTGAAGTATCTCGCGAACTACTGAACTTAAAAGAATTTGCTTGGTACCATTCGACTCAGCATGCAAAAATACACTAAAATATGTTATCAGTTGAAAAATAACTACAAAAGCCGATTTTTAAGGAATTTTTTAAAAAGTTCGTTCCTTTTTTTAACCCTTTTAGGGGTGGAATTTTCGAAAATTCCTTCTTAGCGGCACTCGATGATATCAGAAGTATTTTTACCCCATTTTTCAAGATTTTAGGTTCGGCAGATTTTTTTGTGCTGTGATTAATACGAAATTCAGACTTTCTTTTATATATATAGATAAGGATTGAAAATTTCAGGTTTTTGCGCCGAAGACACCGCCAAATCAGGAAAATGTGAAGTAGCTCGCGAACTACTGAACTTAAAAGAATTTGCTTGGTACCATTCGACTCAGCATGCAAAAATACACTAAAATATGTTATCAGTTGAAAAATAACTACAAAAGCCGATTTTTAAGGAATTTTTTAAAAAGTTCTTTCCTTTTTTTAACCCCTTAGGGGAGGAATTTTCGAAAATCCCTTCTTAGCGGCACTCGATGTTATCAGAAGTATTTTTAATCCAATTTTCAAGATTTTAGGTTCGGCAGATTTTTTTGTGCTGTGATTAATACGAAATCCAGACTTTCTTTTATATATATAGATAAGGATTCAAAATTTCAGGTTTTTGCGCCGAAGACACCGCCAAATCAGGAAAATGTGAAGTAGCTCGCGAACTACTGAACTTAAAAGAATTTGCTTGGTACCATTCGACTCAGCTTGCAAAAATACACTAAAATATGTTATCAGTTGAAAAATAACTACAAAAGCCGATTTTTAAGGAATTTTTTTAAAGTTCGTTCCTTTTTTTTAACCCCTTAGGGGAGGAATTTTCGAAAATCCCTTCTTAGCGGCACTCGATGTTATCAGAAGTATTTTTACTCCAATTTTCAAGATTTTAGGTTTGGCAGATTTTTTTGTGCTGTGATTAATATGAAATCCAGACTTTCTTTTATATATATAGATAAGGATTGAAAATTTCAGGTTTTTGCGCCGAAGACACCGCCAAATCAGGAAAATGTGAAGTATCTCGCGAACTACTGAACTTAAAAGAATTTGCTTTGTACCATTCGATTCAGCATGCAAAAATACACTAAAATATGTTATCAGTTGAAAAATAACTACAAAAGCCGATTTTTAAGGAATTTTTTAAAAGTTCCTTCCTTTTTTAACTCCCTTAGGGGTGGAATTTTTGAAAATCTTTTCTTAGCGGCACTCGATGATATCAGAAGTATTTTTACCCCAATTTTCAAGATTTTAGGTTCGGCAGATTTTTTTGTGCTGTGATTAATACGAAATCCAGACTTTCTTTTATATATATAGATAAGAATTGAAAATTTTAGGTTTTTGCGCCGAAGACACCGCCAAATCAGGAAAATGTGAAGTATCTCGCGAACTACTGAACTTAAAAGAATTTGCTTTGTACCATTCGATTCAGCATGAAAAAATACACTAAAATATGTTATCAGTTGAAAAATAACTACAAAAGCCGATTTTTAAGGAATTTTTTTAAAGTTCGTTCCTTTTTTTAACCCTTTTAGGGGTGGAATTTTCGAAAATTCCTTCTTAGCGGCACTCGATGATATCAGAAGTATTTTTACCCCATTTTTCAAGATTTTAGGTTCGGCAGATTTTTTTGTGCTGTGATTAATACGAAATTCAGACTTTCTTTTATATATATAGATAAGGATTGAAAATTTCAGGTTTTTGCGCCGAAGACACCGCCAAATCAGGAAAATGTGAAGTAGCTCGCGAACTACTGAACTTAAAAGAATTTGCTTGGTACCATTCGACTCAGCATGCAAAAATACACTAAAATATGTTATCAGTTGAAAAATAACTACAAAAGCCGATTTTTAAGGAATTTTTTAAAAAGTTCTTTCCTTTTTTTAACCCCTTAGGGGAGGAATTTTCGAAAATCCCTTCTTAGCGGCACTCGATGTTATCAGAAGTATTTTTACTCCAATTTTCAAGATTTTAGGTTCGGCATATTTTTTTGAGCTGTGATTAATACGAAATCCAGACTTTCTTTTATATATATAGATAAGGATTCAAAATTTCAGGTTTTTGCGCCGAAGACACCGCCAAATCAGGAAAATGTGAAGTAGCTCGCGAACTACTGAACTTAAAAGAATTTGCTTGGTACCATTCGACTCAGCTTGCAAAAATACACTAAAATATGTTATCAGTTGAAAAATAACTACAAAAGCCGATTTTTAAGGAATTTTTTTAAAGTTCGTTCCTTTTTTTAACCCTTTTAGGGCTGGAATTTTCGAAAATCCCTTCTTAGCGGCACTCGATGATATCAGAAGTATTTTTACCCCAATTTTCAAGATTTTAGGTTCGGCAGATTTTTTTGTGCTGTGATTAATACGAAATTCAGACTTTCTTTTATATATATAGATAAGGATTGAAAATTTCAGGTTTTTGCGCCGAAGACACCGCCAAATCAGGAAAATGTGAAGTATCTCGCGAACTACTGAACTTAAAAGAATTTGCTTGGTACCATTCGACTCAGCATGCAAAAATACACTAAAATATGTTATCAGTTGAAAAATAACTACAAAAGCCGATTTTTAAGGAATTTTTTAAAAAGTTCGTTCCTTTTTTTAACCCTTTTAGGGGTGGAATTTTCGAAAATTCCTTCTTAGCGGCACTCGATGATATCAGAAGTATTTTTACCCCATTTTTCAAGATTTTAGGTTCGGCAGATTTTTTTGTGCTGTGATTAATACGAAATTCAGACTTTCTTTTATATATATAGATAAGGATTGAAAATTTCAGGTTTTTGCGCCGAAGACACCGCCAAATCAGGAAAATGTGAAGTAGCTCGCGAACTACTGAACTTAAAAGAATTTGCTTGGTACCATTCGACTCAGCATGCAAAAATACACTAAAATATGTTATCAGTTGAAAAATAACTACAAAAGCCGATTTTTAAGGAATTTTTTAAAAAGTTCTTTCCTTTTTTTAACCCCTTAGGGGAGGAATTTTCGAAAATCCCTTCTTAGCGGCACTCGATGTTATCAGAAGTATTTTTAATCCAATTTTCAAGATTTTAGGTTCGGCAGATTTTTTTGTGCTGTGATTAATACGAAATCCAGACTTTCTTTTATATATATAGATAAGGATTCAAAATTTCAGGTTTTTGCGCCGAAGACACCGCCAAATCAGGAAAATGTGAAGTAGCTCGCGAACTACTGAACTTAAAAGAATTTGCTTGGTACCATTCGACTCAGCTTGCAAAAATACACTAAAATATGTTATCAGTTGAAAAATAACTACAAAAGCCGATTTTTAAGGAATTTTTTTAAAGTTCGTTCCTTTTTTTAACCCTTTTAGGGGTGGAATTTTCGAAAATCCCTTCTTAGCGGCACTCGATGATATCAGAAGTATTTTTACTCCAATTTTCAAGATTTTAGGTTCGGCAGATTTTTTTGTGCTGTGATTAATACGAAATCCAGACGTTCTTTTATATATATAGATAAGGATTGAAAATTTCAGGTTTTTGCGCCGAAGACACCGCCAAATCAGGAAAATGTGAAGTAGCTCGCGAACTACTGAACTTAAAAGAATTTGCTTGGTACCATTCGACTCAGCATGCAAAAATACACTAAAATATGTTATCAGTTGAAAAATAACTACAAAAGCCGATTTTTAAGGAATTTTTTAAAAAGTTCTTTCCCTTTTTTAACCCCTTAGGGGAGGAATTTTCGAAAATCCCTTCTTAGCGGCACTCGATGTTATCAGAAGTATTTTTACTCCAATTTTCAAGATTTTAGGTTCGGCAGATTTTTTTGTGCTGTGATTAATACGAAATCCAGACTTTCTTTTATATATATAGATAAGGATTGAAAATTTCAGGTTTTTGCGCCGAAGACACCGCCAAATCAGGAAAATGTGAAGTAGCTCGCGAACTACTGAACTTAAAAGAATTTGCTTGGTACCATTCGACTCAGCATGCAAAAATACACTAAAATATGTTATCATTTGAAAAATAACTACAAAAGCCGATTTTTAAGGAATTTTTAAAAAAGTTCGTTCCTTTTTTTAACCCCTTAGGGGAGGAATTTTCGAAAATCCCTTCTTAGCAGCACTCGATGATATCAGAAGTATTTTTACCCCAATTTTCAAGATTTTAGGTTCGGCAGATTTTTTTGAGCTGTGATTAAAACGAAATCCAGACTTTCTTTTATATATATAGATAAGGATTGAAAATTTCAGGTTTTTGGGCCGAAGACACCGCCAAATCAGGAAAATGTGAAGTAGCTCGCGAACTACTGAACTTAAAAGAATTTGCTTGGTACCATTCGACTCAGCATGCAAAAATACACTAAAATATGTTATCAGTTGAAAAATAACTACAAAAGCCGATTTTTAAGGAATTTTTTAAAAAGTTCTTTCCTTTTTTTTAACCCCTTAGGGGAGGAATTTTCGAAAATCCCTTCTTAGCGGCACTCGATGTTATCAGAAGTATTTTTACTCCAATTTTCAAGATTTTAGGTTTGGCAGATTTTTTTGTGCTGTGATTAATATGAAATCCAGACTTTCTTTTATATATATAGATAAGGATTGAAAATTTCAGGTTTTTGCGCCGAAGACACCGCCAAATCAGGAAAATGTGAAGTATCTCGCGAACTACTGAACTTAAAAGAATTTGCTTTGTACCATTCGATTCAGCATGCAAAAATACACTAAAATATGTTATCAGTTGAAAAATAACTACAAAAGCCGATTTTTAAGGAATTTTTTAAAAGTTCCTTCCTTTTTTAACTCCCTTAGGGGTGGAATTTTCGAAAATCTTTTCTTAGCGGCACTCGATGATATCAGAAGTATTTTTACCCCAATTTTCAAGATTTTAGTTTCGGCAGATTTTTTTGTGCTGTGATTAATACGAAATCCAGACTTTCTTTTATATATATAGATAGATAAGGATTGAAAATTTCAGGTTTTTGCGCCGAAGACACCGCCAAATCAGGAAAATGTGAAGTAGCTCGCGAACTACTGAACTTAAAAGAATTTGCTTGGTACCATTCGACTCAGCATGCAAAAATACACTAAAATATGTTATCAGTTGAAAAATAACTACAAAAGCCGATTTTTAAGGAATTTTTTAAAAAGTTCTTTCCTTTTTTTAACCCCTTAGGGGAGGAATTTTCGAAAATCCCTTCTTAGCGGCACTCGATGTTATCAGAAGTATTTTTACTCCAATTTTCAAGATTTTAGGTTTGGCAGATTTTTTTGTTCTGTGATTAATATGAAATCCAGACTTTCTTTTATATATATAGATAAGGATTGAAAATTTCAGGTTTTTGCGCCGAAGACACCGCCAAATCAGGAAAATGTGAAGTATCTCGCGAACTACTGAACTTAAAAGAATTTGCTTTGTACCATTCGATTCAGCATGAAAAAATACACTAAAATATGTTATCAGTTGAAAAATAACTACAAAAGCCGATTTTTAAGGAATTTTTTTAAAGTTCGTTCCTTTTTTTAACCCTTTTAGGGGTGGAATTTTCGAAAATCCCTTCTTAGCGGCACTCGATGATATCAGAAGTATTTTTACCCCAATTTTCAAGATTTTAGGTTCGGCAGATTTTTTTGTGCTGTGATTAATACGAAATTCAGACTTTCTTTTATATATATAGATAGATAAGGATTGAAAATTTCAAGTTTGTGCGCCGAAGACATCGCCAAATTAGGAAAATGTGAAGTATCTCACGAACTACTGGATTTAAAAGAATTTGCTTGGTACTATTCGATTCAGCATGGAAAAATACACTAAAATATGGTACGAATTGAATCATATACAAAATGGTATCAATTGAATTGACTACAAAATCTTATTTATATAGATAAGGATTGAAAATTTCAGGTTTTTGCGCCGAAGAAATCGCCAAATTAGGAAAATGTGAAGTATCTCACGAACTAATGGATTTAAAAGAATTTGCTTGCTACCATTCGATTCAGCGTGGAAAAATACGCTAAAATATGTTATCAGTTGAAAAATAACTACAAAAGCAGATTTTTAAGGAATTTTTTTAAAGTTCGTTCTTTTTTTTACCCTCCTTAGGGGTGGAATTTTCGAAAATCCCTTCTTAGCGGCACTCGGTGTTATAAGAAATATTTTTACCCCAATTTTAAAGATTATCGGTTCGGTAGATTTTTTTCTGCTGTGATTAATACGAAATCCAGACTTACTTTTATATATATAGATTTGAAATCTTTTGTATGTCCGTGTAAATGCTATGCACTTCGTATTATGCATGAAAAAATGCATATTTTATTTAAAAACCACCTTTAAGTAAATTACGTTCATATTCAGTAACCTTTCCGAGATCTTTTGTGTAACCCTGTATATCTAAATTTAACTATTTATAATATTACCATTTATACTCTCCATTTAATATGCATACATTTAGCGAAACTTAAAAGCACATATCATAATTCAAAATGCATTTCATCCATGCAACAGTCATCATCCATGATATACAGTACTTCGGATAGAATATATAATATTTGAAATCTTTTGTGTGTCCCTGTAAATGCTATGCACTTCGTATTATGCATGAAATAACTTACATTAAGCCTCAGCAACATATATCAACTTGATTATACATGAAATCGTTTACCATAATTAAAATATGTCGGAAACTGTTCCTTCCTTTATTCCTATGCAATGGAATTCTTCTGTCTGACCCTGTAAATGAATAGTAAGTGCCCTTTTCACTACATACTTTACAAAATGCATATTTTAGTGCACTTTGTAAATGCATATAAATTTGAATATGTTCTACAGGCTGTAACATCGTTAAATTTAATTAAAACTATTTTTCCCCATAATGCCGTAATATAAGGAAATTTTTTGACTATCCCTGTAAATAAACTAATCATGGTAGAAACTTCATTTTCAATAGGTATTCGTGCTAGGTAAACGTTAATAATGTCCAAAAATTTCATGGAAATCGGAGTATATTTACGAAAGTTGGAAAGCGACCAGACAGACAGACAAACCGAAAGCATAATAACTTTTCAACTTTGTTCGAAAGTGTTAAAAAATCGAGCCAAAAATATATTAATCAGTGATTTTATTTTCCACCTTTTCCCCACAAAAAATTTCTTCCATTGATAATTATGAGTTTTGAATAAAAATATTCATTTGTATGTAACTTATAACTTATTAATAGTATAAGTAAAAAATATTTCTGATTCATTTTAAATATGACGTCATTATTTATCTCGCTCCATTAGCTACTGATATTCATACCCCTTGTATTTTTAACGACTGCTATAAAGTACCTGTTTTATTTCAACTATGACGTCACATTTTCATGAGTGAACCATTTTATTAAAAATATAATTCTTTTTCATTCTTTTTACTTTTAATTTATGTCACCATATTTTACACAAAAATTCCCATTAACTAAACAAATATCCTTGTTAAATGTATTATAAAAAATACACCTTTTATTTTTATTTCAAACATGACGTCATATTTATTTTCTTTTAAATTATTTTATTATAGTTTTTCACGTGGAAGTTTTCTATTAAAAATTCATAGCCGCTGAAAAATTATTATTCCATTTTTTTTATTTTCTTGGCAACAGGAAAGGAAAATGGTTAAATTTTATCTGAAAAATGCCTATTGATTTTGTATGAAAAATAATTAAATTTTGAATTATTAAGGAAAATATTTGAATAAAATAAATAAAAATTACCCTATTATTTAATCCGGACTTCTAACTTTACGTCTGCAAAATTTCAAAGCAATCGGTTCAGTAGTTACGGCGTGAAAGCGGAACAAACAAACAAACAAACAAACAAACAAACAAACAAACAAACAAAATCACTTTCCGATTTATAATATTAGTAAGGATTCACTGGTACATCGCTGATTCAAAGGAATTGTTTAAAATTAAAATAACAGGGTAGCGAGTGGCAAACAAAAATGACAGCAAAAAAAGGAGATAACCACCAGTAATTTCTTATAGAAAATGCCATACATAATAGAAACGGATTAAAGAAGGGCAAATTCTCTTTAAGAAAATACTGGTACATATTTTTGACTCTGCTTTTCCCTGACAACTCGCAACCCCTTAATAATTAAATAGAATTAAGCAGAAAGTTTAATAGAGTCTTTTAAACATTTAAATACTTTATTTTGGGATAAAATTGAATGTAATATAATGACAAAGTATGTTCTTTTTAGTCTACGCTCCATATTTATCTTTTAGATTTTAGCTTATTTTTTTAATAGAAACATGGAGAAAATACAAGATTATATGAAAAAACACTTACCAAAATGACAAAGTAAAAAAGGTTTTATTGGCAACAAAACATACATAATCCGTATTTTTAGAATAATGTTTCTTTTCAGAGCTATGAAAATTAATGTTATCAATTTTCTGATAAAATAGATCACATACATTCTTTGGATTACATTTTGACATGGACATTTCAACCTTGTTTTTCTTGTGCTACGTTGAGCCAAGCATAATGGCCAACCGACGTCTCTTTCACAATTTTTTTTTTCTATTTGCACTACTTCTTCCAAAAAAAGTAACTTTCAATTACACAATATTGAAAAATGCTCTAATCAAATAAGGTGCGTTTTATTTTCATTTATTACTGGTGCCAAAAACAAATTTAGCAAAGAAAGACAAGAGTCTGTTAGACTGGACATACGAATGCCAATTCTTCATAACTAACATAATTTATAAAAATAAAAAAGTGGTAATAAATGCAATTAAAAGTGTATTTAAAATGTAGAAGTTAAAAAAAATAGATTGATAATATGAAGTTTAACAATTAAATATAAAAAGCTGAATAGTTTAAAATATATAATCACAGTTAAAGAAAGTAAAAGTCGTACAAAGCTTGTATAAAAATTCATGTCAACCAGAGACAGATGTTAGATCACAGGTATAAAAGAAAAATTCTTTTCAACCACATATATATTTGTGTGTGTTTTGATATACAGTAATGGTAAAGATCGGTAAAATAACGGTAAAGTTAAAAAAATAAATAAAACTTAAGAGAGTAATTTAAAAAAAAAAAAAAAAAAAAAAAAAAGGTATGAATAAAATAAGAGACAAACGCGAGGAATTCTCGACATTTATAAACATGCAAAATTTGGTGTTTTTTTTTTTTTTTTTTTTTTTTTTCCTGGTAAACAGTCTCTAACACGTCGTAATCGGATAACTCAACAAAAATTTCATTCGAAAAGGAATTTCATTGGAAATATTTTTATAGAATTCTTTAAAAAGGTATTTAAAGTCTTTATGGATAATAGAGTCGCGTAATTAGCGGAAAGCATGATGAAGGATGTTCAGGTATTTCTGTTAAGATTGTTCAAAGAGGAATTTCAAGTAAAACCCAAAATAGCACAAGCGTTTACTTTACTTTTAGAGTATCTATCAATATATAAAGTAAAAAAAACTATTAATTAAAACTTTCTGGGAAATAATATTTGAGATGAGGATTAAATAAAATTCAGGAAAAAATGTAAAAAAGAAGATTTTGTCTCTGTCAAGTGTGATATTTAAAAAGAGGAAGCAACGAAGGCGTGCAGTGTCTGTTTACTTATATGCGTACTTATCGATAATTTCCTTAACTACTTATCTGATTTGGTCGCACGTTGTACAGACAAGAAGAGTTTACTTGATCCATCACTTAAAGATTTTTTATGTTAATTTTAGTCAGATTTCGTAAGAAATGCTACATATGACAGCTGTTACCATGGTGCGACTTATGAAAAATTTCTTCCTAACTTTTCATTATATGACCGTAGAAACCCAAAACGCCCCCATTTTAAAAAGTTCACATATAGGTATGTACCGGGTGTTCCAAAAATGACTGATGGATTTTAAAATTAAATAACTTGCAAACGGTGACAGCTATTTAAAAAAATTTCGCAGGAGGGTTATGTATAATGTCAGCAGTTTTTTTTTACCGTAATTTTTTATTTTAGTTCGAATTTCAAACAATAGGTGGCGCTGACGGCGATTGAAGGCCAAGCGATCAGTGCTGAGTGAAGCGTCGACCTGGCCTTCAATCGCCGTCAGCGCCACCTATTGTTTGAAATTCGAACTATAATAAAAAATTACGGTAAAAAAGCTCCTGCCATTATACATGCAAAAAATTTTTAAATAGCTGTCACCGTTTGCAAGTTATTGAATTTTAAAATCCATCAGTCATTTTTGGGACACCCGGTATGTATTAAATGTTATCGGCACGATAAAAGTCGCAATTATGCTTCTTCAAATTCGCCATATACATTGAGGTGGTTACTATTTCGGCGAGGATCGCAAATGAGAAAAATCGGCCCAGGAGAGCAAACTTGGGGAGGGTTAAAAATTTTGAATACTGTAATGACTTAACATGGCTCCAACAAGACCAGTTCTTACAGAACAAAGACAGGAAAAAAACTGTTTTCGTTATAGAATTTGCTAATAATTTAAAAATTACACAATAACGTTTTCACTACAACAAATACTTTATTATTGCAAGATTTGCACGTGAAAAATGAAAAAAAAAATAGTTTGACAAATTTAAGAAAAATTTAATACTATATAATAACTTTTCTAAAGCATGATTTCCTCATAAAAATGGAAAATAAAACAAATAGCTTGACGGTTTTTTAAGCAAATATTATGTCATATTGGAAATATAATAATGGACGAAAAGGAGGTGAATATATAATGTCATGTGAGTTTGTAAAAACGCATTGGAACAAAATAAAACCAGACTATATAAATATTGGCACATTTTTTAAGTTCTCTGATTTAGTTTTCGCCATTTTTAAATCTATTCCATGTATGCATGTGTGTGTGTGTGCCTGTATATTAAAATTTTCACAAAAGTTTATGTCCCTAGAGCTCATTCTAAGTGATGAAACTGAAATGCTTAGACTAAATATTACGAATGTTTTAGCTTAAAAAATGTGTTTGTCTGATTTTTTTCAATTTATAATAAGTAAAACCATATAAGGAACTGTATGAAACAAGACACATTTTATTAAATAACATTTCTGATTCGAAGCATTTTAATAATATTTCTTATTTATTCCAAGAGCATTCCCACACTTTCACGCAATTTATAGGTTAATTGACAAGTATCATAGTTATTGCAGGAGTTTTAAATATCAAAGCAAAACCTTAAATCTAAATTAGTTTAAAAGTATTTTATTGTTGTGTACTTCTCGTAATATAATATCATCAAATGAACATGAAAAGTTTGACAACTGAATTAACGGTACTGAAATTCTTAAAACAAATAAAAATAAATAAATAAACAAATAAATCTTTTGTATTGATGTCTCGAAACTGCTTTTTCTGCATAAATAAATAATAAAAAATATCTATGCATTTTGTTTTGTATTTTTAACAAAAGACTTTTAGAAAAATCAATATATCGATTTTTTCTGCAATAAAAAAAGCTGGAAAGAGCAGCATCTACCTTTATTTGATCTTTAAGCAGATAGTGCAAGAAATTATTTTCGTTATGAAAACTCGTAAATAAAGAGTGTTGAAAATACCACCCATTCTGGCATAGTAAAGTTTGTATTTCAGATATTGCATTTAGTTCAAAACTGCCTTAGATTTTTTTATTTTTTGAAAATTATAATTGTTTTTTATATTTCATAATAATTTAAAATACTTTTAAATGAATGGAGTATTTTCAAATGGTTTACTTTTGTCAAATCTAAATTTTAAAAAATATTTTACATTTTTACGTATTTTTATTTAACTAAATTTAATTTTTGTTTCCATATTTTGGAATTTTGTGATTTTTTTCCTAGTATGCTAAAATTAACAAAACTATTTATGAACATCATAAAAACGATTTTGATTGTAAATGTCACATTTTTCGCAGCGGTTTTCTTCAATATTATAGCATGGTTCTTGACAGTAGCAGTTCCTCGAAATTTCCAAGAAAGCAAACTTTTTCTAAATACTGTCATGTCCATTTTACCCACAGCATACTTGATTATTCTCATCAGTAAATTTTTGTTGTAAATTTTGACTAATATAATCAAACTATTCAGGAATTTGATTACTCTCACCAGCAAATTATTTTTGTAAATTGTAACTTATTTAATCAAATTATTCAAGAATTTAACTATTTAAAATTAAAGGCACAGCAATATCTTTCTTTTCTTTTCTTCATTACTTCCTATTTGTTGTTCATTGGTCTCACCCTCTGACATTTAACCAGTATATGTCTTTGAAGCTACAACAGCTCCCCTGATGACGGTTAATGTTCAGCTGAAAGTGCTAGGGCTTTTAACATTTTCTGACACCAATGTTTTTATCATCTTGAACAGTTTTAAATATTTTTAAAATTTCTATGTATTTGCAACTATTTAGTAACAAACGTATCATGAATTAAATATTCATGTTGTTTATTTATTCAAATTGTATTATGTTCTGTGTGAAGTTCCGACAATTTTTAAGTATGTTTGGTGCAATTACTTTATACCTATTCCATTAAATTTGGTATGGCTTTTTCAAAAAAATTATAAAGCTTAAAAAATAACATCAATTTGTTTAATTTACAACCTATCTGATAAATATTCTTTATAAAACCGCAATGAAATTTGTATTATTAATATGTTATAATGAATTTTTTTGCTGTAATATATTTTTATTTTAGAACTAGCTGTTCTGCCCGGCGTTTCCCGGGTTCATCAAAAAATAGCAAGAATTGCAAAAAAACCTTAAAAATCATAATAAAAACCTCGAAAAATTTTTAAAATGCTGCACGAATTTCGTCTAAACTTCGTTGAAAAGAGATGGGCTAGAAAATTGAAGTTGGATTATTTTTACTAATGTGGAAAAATCTTACAAATCGCAAAAAATATTAAAAATCTCATAAAAATATAAAACAAAAATCAAAAATTGTGTTTCAAAATTCGAATAAACTTTGAAGAAAAGAGATCAGAATTTAATAAATTCGGCCAAAAATTGAACCTCTAAAAAATCGAACGGGTCGCGAAGAAACGTAAACACCGCTTTAAAAATGGCAAAATTTTCAAAAATCGCGGAACTCAAAATTTACTCTACTTGGATAAATGTTTTGAATCTAATTAATTTGATAATGTAAAAAGCATTGAAATACGAAAAAAAACTGCTAAAAATCGCAATAGAATCTTTAATCGCACAGGAGAAAATTTATCATATTAGAGAAGAAATTAAAAACCGAATTCTTTTTCCGTATCTGAAAAAAATCGCCGTAAACTCAAAAAAAAGCATACTGCATTAAAAAATGTTGTAGATCAATATAAGAGAGCAAAACAATTACCGTAAAGGATAAAAGTTTGAAACCAAACTCTTATTAGTCTAGAAATTTAATCGAATTCCTTTGAAAAATGTTTGAAAAAAAAAAAAAAAAGACTGAGAAAGCCCAAAAATTACATTGAAAATTGTAATGAAAGTCGTAAAACATTAAAAAATCCCTAGGGTAAAAATTCACTGTTATAATATAAAATATTGTAATCAAGAAATTAACCATATTAACCAAAAAGTTTGAAATCGAAATCGATTTCCGGATCTAAAAAAATCGCCACGGAACTTGAAGAATGGCTAAAAATTACATTGAAAATTGCATTAAAAATAGCTAAATATTTGGAAGTCAAAGCTTAAAAAAATAATATTAAGGCAGGGCGGGGTTTATGATCGAAATCATTCATAAATTACAAATTGTAGGCATGGAACGCCAAAATCATATTAAGAGAAAAAACATTGCATTCGAAACATAACTACATTAAAAAAACGTCTGATATCAAAATTGGTTTCTGAATGGCAGAAAATCGCCAAGGAACTTAAAAAAATGGCTAAAAATCGTATCGAAAACTATACTAAAAATCGCTGAATATTTAAAAGTCATGGCTGTAAAAATTTAATATTCAGTCGAAAATATTGTAATCGGAAATCGTTCATGAATAAGGAAAAGTCAACTCGGAACACCTAAAATCCCCAAACTAATTAAAAATTACATTGAATATCGCATTAGAAATTGGCAAAATTCACAAAAGCGTGGAAAACAAATTGCACAATTTATACTAAAAGTTAGAAACCGAAATTCTTTTACCGATGTCAACAACTGTCACAGAACTTGAAAAATCACTATAAAACAGATTAAAAATCAGTAAAATTCAAAAATCCGGACAAAATTTGCCATACTAAGATAAACATTTATATTAAATTCCTGCGGACATAATTTACCATAATGAAACAAAACATTGAAATCTGAACTTTTTCATTAGTTAAAAAATATCGACCAAAACTTGCTAAACATTTTATGAAAATACACAAAAAAATCTGAATCATTGATGTCAAAATTTACTACATTAAGCTACAAATTATTTAAAAATTTCTTTTCCAATTGTGAAAAAATCCCCGTGGACTCGAAAACATCTAAAAATTGTATTCAAAAATTCATTACAAATCGTTTCAAATTTAAAAATAGCGGGGGACAACATTTACATTAATAGAGTAAAATAGTGTAATCTGAATTATTTCTGAAATACGAATGAAAAAATCGGCGCAAAGCGTGAGAAATAATGAAAACATTGCTAAAAATTGCATTAAAAAAATCAATAAATTTCAAAATTCGTAAATGAAGTGTAAATGTTTGAAATTAATTTCCTTTTCGAAATTTCAAAAAATAGCCGTGAGATTCAAAAAACCAATACAAAACCATTGAAAAATTCATTAAAAATCGCTAAATGTAAATACATCCCTTGAATAAAAAAATATTCTAGTCGTGTAAAACGTAGCAACCATTCTTTTTTACATGAATTACAAAAAATTGACGCAGAACACAAAATATATCAAAAATCACATTGAAAATCAACAAAATTAAAAAAAGGTAACTGATGAAATTTACTATATTAGGCTAAAAGTTTGAAACCAAAATAATTTTTTAATTGTTAAAACACCACTGTGGTGGGGATCGAAAAAAATAGTAATAAATCACATTAAAAAGTTCATTATAAACGCATTGAAAAATGCACTAAATATCGCTAGTTATTTTTTAAATCGCAGTAATCAGAATTTCATCAAACGGATAAAACATTCTAATCGGAAATCTGAACTATTTGATTATCCGGTTGACCAAGAAACTATCTGGGTCAAACCATAAGATTAAACTACAATAATGGCGGATTGTAAATTCCATATTCACTTGACATTAAACATGTTACATATGTTTGTTACGTCATCAAGTGGTTTTTACTTCTGATTTTTATATGTATTTGTATTAATGTTTTTCTAAATTATCTCTTCTTTCATTATTTAACATACAAATTACATCTATTTGCATAATTTGGCTTGTTTCACGATTGATATAATTTGGCGAAATTGGTCAACACGGTAATCACGTAGTAAAAGGAAATCCTTTATAGATAATAAAAAATCGACACGGAACACAACAATTCTTGAAAAATCGCGTTAAAAATCTCTAAAATTACATTAGATTAAAAGTTTGAAATCAATTTTTACTTCCAAATATCAAAAAATCGCCATAAAACTCGAAATTTTTTTAAAAATTGCATTGAAAAGTGCATTAAAAATCACTAATAATAAAAAATCACAGGGGTCAAAATTCACTCTAATAGGGTAAAATGTTGTAATTGGAGATATCTCATGAATGACAAAAATCCGACATCAAACGCAAAAAATCTCGAAAAATCGCATTAAAATTAGCTGAAATTCATAAATTTTAACAGCTAAAATGCATCAGCCTGAAAGTTTTAAGCAAAATTCCTTTTACTAATGTCGAATAATAGCGGCAAAATTTACATTAAATAATTCACTAAAAATCCAAACATCGTTGCACGAAATCCAAATAAATTATATTGAAAAGAGAACAAAATTCACTAATTTAGGTCGAAAGAATGAAACCGCTTTCCTTTTCGCTAATGTGGAAAAATTGCCTCGAAACCCACTAAAATTCGCATATGAATTAAATTAAAAAAACTGAATATCGACCTTCAAGGTGTAAAAGTTCATACATAACTTTGTGCAGCGGTCTCTCCAGAGCATCGCCAGTACTTTAAAAAATTTAACATGCGTTATAAACTACCTTAAAGTGTAAAATAGCTCTCCTTATTACATTTCCTAATTTTGTCCGCGCCCCTCCTTTCACGCACCCTGAAATGTATCACACCATTCATTGTTTACATTTTTTATCATGTATTATAAACCATTTTAAAATTTAAAATATATCACATTGTTATATTTCCAAATCGCGTTCTGTTAGTTCCCTTTTTCACCACCAGCTAGCGCACTCTATTTTTCAAAAACTTTATCAAAACGATACTCTGTTAAACAACCTATCAGGTGATATATTACTCGAGGGGTTAGCGGTCTTAAGCAAGAATTTAAAACATTTTATGAAATTGCTATTCGAAAATAGTGGTAACTAAATTTTTGACATTTTAGGTAAATTTCGCAAAAAAAATACTAATTATTGCATTCTCAACAGCTCAAGATTTTGATAGAACAACTATGAAAAAAGTAGATGCTAAACGCAAAAAAATCTTGAAAAAGCGTTAAAAAACACATTGAAAATCGCATTAAAAATCGTTAAAATTTTAAATTCGTAACAAACACAAAATTTAGGGCTAAAAGTTTGAAACGGTTTTCTTTTTATCAATCTCAAAAAAAAAAAAAAAAAAACTAAAATCACATTAAAAATTCGTTAAAAATTCAAAAATCGCTGTACAAATTCCGAATAAATTTTGCTCAAAGAGAAATAAAAATTGCTATATTGGGTTAAAAGAATGAAACCGTATTTCTTTCACTAATGGGATAAAACTGCAAAAAGAACGCTAAAAATCGCCTTAAAAAATTATCAAAAAAATCTAATCAAAAAATTGAAAATCGGGCTTCGAGATGCAAAACTACATGTATAAAAGTACCTTTCCTCCACATTTTGTAACTCTATGTACAGAAGACTCTTCAGAACAGCGCTGACACACACACAAACTTGTCTCTTTATTATTATAGATTTAAAAAAATAGAGTTCTATTAGTTCCATTTTCCACCACCAGGTAGAGCACTCTATTCTTCAAAAACTTTATCAAAACCATACTCTGTTAAATAACCTATCAGGTGATATATAACTCGAGGGGGTAGCGGTCTTAAGCAAGAATTTAAGATAGTTTATGAAATTGCTATTCGAAAATAGTGGTACCTAATTTTTTGACTTTTTAGGTAGATTTCACAAAAAATACTACTCATTGCATTCTTAACAGCTCAAGTTTTTGATAGAACAACTATGGAAAAAATAGATGCTAAACGCAAAAATCTTTAAAAAAAGTTAAAAATCGCATTGAAAATCGCATTAAAAATCGTTAAAATCTAAAAATCGTAACAAACACAAAATTTAGGGCATTAAGCTAAAAGTTTAAAACGATTTTCTTTTTATCAATCTCAAAAAATACCGCAAAATGAGAAAAAACCCTAAAAATCGCATTAAAAATTCGTTAAAAATTCAAAAATTGCTGTACAAATTCCGAATAAACTTTGTTGAATAGAGGAAAAAAATTGCTATTTTGGGTTAAAAGAATGAAACCGTATTCCTTTCACTAATGGGATAAAACCGCAAAAATAACGCTAAAATTCGCCTAAAAAAATTATTAAAAAACATCTAAACAAAAAATCGAAAATCGGGCTTCGAGGTGCAAAACTACATGTAAAAAAGTACCTTCCCTCCAAATTTTGTAACTCTACGTGCAGCAGTCTCTTCAGAACAGCGCTGACAGACAAACATCCTTCTCTCTTTATTATTATAGAAGATATCCAGGTTAATTCTTTCTTTGTAATATTGCAACATTTCCCTTTTTTTATTAGGTGCGTTCGTAATTATGTAAATACGTAGCACCTATTGTTGTCGCTCAGTCCGTCCGTCTGTCTGTCTGTCCGTCTGTCTGTCCGTCTGTCTGTCTGTCTGTCCGTCCGCATATAACAACGCAAAAACTACCCAACCGAATCGTTTGAAATTTAAAATACATAATTATTACATAATTTTGTCGAGTCATTTCAAATTTTATGAAAATCGTATGGATAGATCAATTACAGGGACAATCAAAAGGATTCCGTTACATTACGGTCAATGGGGAAAAAAGTTTCAAATGCATTTTAATCGTTTGAAATTTAAAACGTATATTTATTACATAATTTTGTCGAGTCATTTCAAATGTTATGAAAATCTAATGCATTGATCAATTACAGGGACAATCAAAAGTATTCTGTTTCATTACGTTCAATGGGATAAAAAGTTTCAAATGCATTTTAATGGTGTTACACTCATTTGAATATAATAGAATCGACATGAATCTATGAAATATGTACTAAAAATACATTTTGTATAATCTGTGATGCAAAGAATGTTTATTATTAAATTACAGGGCCACACAAATGTATTCCACTAAATAATGTTATACGGGGAAACATTGTTTTGGGGGTGTTTTAATTATATTAAACTACTTCACATTTTATGAATAAGATATACGTTAATGAAGTATAATAAGAATTACTCCCTGCATATATACAGGAACACAAAGATTTCGACCACTATATTGTATCCAAAGTACGCTCTACTATATCAGCAAGATATGAATATTTTAAAACTTCGTTATCAACGAACGCACCTCATTTGCTACGCTTTACGTGCAATTTCCAACTTGTTCAAATAAAATGTCTTCACAAAACAGTACAATTAAATTTTTTCTATAAACGCAATTATAGATCATTCGTTTATTATTTATTTTCTGATTCTTTTAAGAGATGGTTATTCAATTTTTTATGTCATAAATATTTATCAAAAATATTATGCAGGAAGTGTTGTTATAATTAACTTACAGAAAGCGTTTTCCACAAAATTCGCAAATGAAATGTTTTAATGAGGAACAAAAAAGATAAATAATAACAATTTGTTCTGGGAAAAATCTGTAGAGCAAAGAAAAAGAAAATGCAATTATTTTATATTTTTTAAGTTCAGTAATGAAATTTTGCCGAATTTACATAAAATCTTTAAAACAAGATCAGTAAAGCAAGAGCATGAAAAAAAAACCTGCGAAACATAAAACTTATAGAAAAATCGATACATTGATTTTTTGAGATAAAGAATTAATAAAAATTGCTTTGTGTTTGCACTTTATATTCTTTGCACATATTTATAGCAAAATCGATGCACATAAGATATTTTATGTTATAAAGCACTTTTATAAGTAGAACAATATTATATTAGACTTAAAAAACGTTTTAGAGGAATACTTTTTTTAAGAAACACTATAACTAAAAAAAAAAAAACGAACTTTATATCACATTAAAGTTTTACAAGTATTTTCAGCTTAGAGAGTTTTTTTTTTTCATTTATGGTTTATTTATTTTTTATATGTATTGATCATTTTTTTTATTTCATTAGAGATTTTTTTTTCTTTGAAAAAATCCTATTATTTACTTTAACTTTTATAAGTAGAATATTTTAAATGAACAATTTATTTTCCCTTGAAGTATACAAAATGTGAAAGGTACTTCATCTTTTTATTTATTTAATTTCTTCTAACAATCATATTACACAATTTGACTACCAAAATTGAGTTAAATTTAATTAATTATTTTTTTAAATTATTAGTTAGCTCTTTTTTATTAATTTTCTTCTTTATGTCCCCAGTATTCGCATAAAACATAATATAGTAATTTATAACATACGCTCTACATTATTTACACATTTAACAGTTTTCTTTTGATAATTCGTAAAAAAAAAAAAAAAAAAAAAAAAAAAACTTCATTAAATTGTACAACACTTATTTTAAATAAAATATATCTGAAAATATATCTGATTTGTTAATATGCATTCGTTTCATCAAAAATTTCATTAATTAGCAAAATTTTACTTCGGAGCATATGCAACAAATCTATGCCTGCATGTTCAAATCTACGCCTTCCAGGAGATGTAATTCTCATGCACATAGGATCTCGTTCGTTTGCATATTAAAGGTGGAGAGATTTGTGCTTTATTTACTGAATTTAGTATGGACGTAGAAATGTACTTCCTACTTTAAGAATATTTGATAGGCCCATTATTTTTTTTTCGGAGTTTTATAGTTTTCTAAAATATTTCCAGTAATATCGAATTTGCGTCCTTTATGTATTGTTTGTTTTTAGCTTACATTGAAAATAATATTTAACTTCTATGGGAAAACATTTATGTTCTTTTTTTAAACACTTTCTATTACCTACAACTTAATCTCCTCTCTCTTGTTTTACTAATATTCTTATAGGACGATGGGATTTTTTCCCTTCAAATTTTGACAAGTTCCACCTAGTTTTAAATTAACACACATCGGTCTTTGGTCATTTCTCGTACGGTTATGTCAGTAGGCTATTTTTTTAAATTCCGATTTCTTAAACGGTACGACTTTTTTGAAATGGAAAATGTTTCTTATTTCTGAATCAAATATTATTAAATAAGGCGAATTTCACCCTTTTAAAAAAAGTGGTGCCAATAAAGATATATGATTAAAAATGTAGACTACTGGTAATGTAGATGTCATAACAGCATTATTGATATATCTTGTTCTAACAATGGAGTTATGAATAAAATGAGGAGACCTGTAGTGCATTGTCCATCAGTTGCGAGTGAAGTAACTTGGGTCGTTGTCATAAGATTGCTGCTGTTTACTTTTTCCTTTAATCGGATCCTAAATTTCTGATTACCACATATGAAAACTTCCACCAGAAAGCTAAAATAAAAAACTTCTTATTTTAGAGCCTTATTTGTGGTAAATTTCTCTCACAACTATGTTAC
The DNA here is from genome assembly GCA_964019185.1 of Maratus speculifer. Classification (NCBI taxonomy): domain Eukaryota; kingdom Metazoa; phylum Arthropoda; class Arachnida; order Araneae; family Salticidae; genus Maratus; species Maratus speculifer. Next base: position 11,799,923 of record OZ025291.1, on the reverse strand, counting down.
GAAAATTCTGTTTTTTTTTTTTTTTTTTTTTTTTTTTAACTGGTATCAGTTTGCCCAGGTATTATAATCGTTTTATTGACATTGACAGAATGTTGTCTTGATAGTCACAATGTGGCGAAAATATTAATGTCAAACTAAACTTTTACTAGTAAAAATGAATATTGATTTTTGCTATTGTTTTTCATTGGGAATTTCAATTAATGAGGCGTTTCAATAAACAGAAATTTTCGGCATAAATTTACTGGTGAGAGTTTACTGTCGCGGTAATGAATCCTCTGCGAAAACGGTTACAGTTGAATCTTCACTGTTTTTCGGATATGTCAATTGCCTTTTCTTAATAGTTCCTTGGTTCTAACATCATTTTTATTTCGCATAAAATCATTGATTACTTTCTCATTTACTCAGTATCTTTTATGACTTCAGTTATACTCCTACTTTTACTTCTTTCAATCATTTAAAAGATTCTTTTAAATGAAATTTAACCAATCTAATTCTGTCAATCAATTCTTTTTAGTTTACAAAAAAAAAAAAAAAAAAAAAAAAAAATATTTTTAAAAATTTACCTATTGATAAACCACGTTTGAGAGAAACCTGGACAGAACTGCGCATGGGCGAAAAGAGCGAGTCCAATGCGAAAATGGGAGAGTTCGTACCATCTCGAGGATGAGTTTATTTATTAAACATCCTAGATATGTCGAATTTTTTTGGCGAATACCTTTTTGTTTCTATAATTCAATTATCTGTTTCTAAACATTACATTGTAATTCTGTTACACTAAAATAAGTTAAAAAAGGACAAATATAATAAAAAAGATGATTTAAAAATATGGTTATAACTTTTTCCCTCGCAATATAGCGTAACTTAATCTTTTTAGAATTAACGCCTGAATGGCGTGATTTTAAAACTTGCCAGATTAGCAATTTTTTTTTAAATTATTTCGCTACATTATTGTGTACATTATTTATTTATATTATTTTCATACTTTGGATATGAAAATGAGAAATGACGCAGATATCATATGCGCGCAAGGTTTGGTAAAAAAAATTTCTAACGTCAATTTGGCGAAAACCTCATTTTCGAATGCTGGTTAAATATACAGTTTTAAATTATTTTCTATTATTAAAAAAATAACAATAAAAAAAACAATTTTTAAATATATTAAATTTTAAAAACTAATAACAATAGAGCAAAAAACATTTTATATAATTAAAAAAATCAAGGTAAATAAACAATTTATCAAAAAATAAACAATATCAGGGTTGCCATATTAGGCAAAATAACGCCATTTTGGCAAGTAAATCCCAGTGAGTATATGACACACAAGTGCCCTGAATATTTAGGTTGTTAGAATTGGCGAATTTCTTGCATAGCCGCCAAGTCAGATGCCAAGCAGTCGTTAAAACTGCATTTTAGCCATAAATATAAATTTAAAAAAATAAACAGACATGTTTTTATTAAAATTCACAAAAATGTAGGAGAAAATATATATTTTGGAAAGGTTATTCCGAGAACTAATAATAGGTCCACAATTTATTTATTTTAAAATAAAATTTCACTCGGAACAAAAAATAGAAAACAATATTTAATATCATTTCCATGAATACGTAAAAGCAATCTCAACGGCTATTACCCCAAAAGTCTGAATGGAATCGGCTTGGCATTCTGCCAACTGAAGACCTTACAAAGCTGGTATATCAGTAGTTTTTATGTATGTCTATACATCATTTTTTTTTTTTTTTTATCTAACTTAAGTAGTCCTCCTCAACTATTTTCCAATGGATCACTCAATTGCAAGACCTTTCATGTATATACTGGGCATGACGTTCGTTGCAACTAGGAAGCCATACCTGCAAACTCCTCCGATTTTTTGGCACGCAAAAAATTTAATAGAAAAATTTAGCCTATTTAATCGACAGTTTACTGCGATTTGAAATGTTAAAATTTTCTGTAAAATTTTTCCGGGCCAAAAAAGCGGAATATGTTAGCAGCTATGAGGAATTCCTTAAAAGGCGATTATCTGTTCAATACTTGTTCAAGAAAAATGTACTGTATAATGTTTTTATAAAATACTGTAATATAAATAAAATACGAAAATAGAATCAGACATAAAAATTTCTAAATGAGACAATTTAAAGATGAGCATTTTTTAAAATTTGAAACAAATTTTAGAAGTCATAAGGAACCGGATATATTTTCATTTTTATGAAAAAGAAATATTAAAATGCGACATTTTTTTTCATCTTATGTTTTTAGAAAATCATTTTATCGATTTTGTGTGTAATAAAAGAATTTCCAAAAGCATACCATGCATAATTTTCAATGCTCCTCTCTGGAAGAATATTTATTAAGAATTAAAAAAAAAAAGTTGGTCTAAGAGTTTTTTTTTTCGTATTTACTTTTATTTATTATTATTTTTCTTATGTAAACTTTGTTTTAGATTCACAAAACATAATGACTCAAAATATAATGTCGTCAAATAATTTATTACATTATATTAATTTTTCTTTGAAAGAAATAATTTTTACATTGGTGAAATATGTTTTAACAGCAAATTACTTTTAATGAATAGGGAATTTTCTTCTCTAAAAATGAAATATGCGAAAGAAACTTCATTTTGTGGCATTATTATCATAATATAAACGGGAAATTTAAATTCTGTTTTTACTTCTTATGAATAATACGCTATTTTTTTTAACATTGGCTTTTTTTATTGTACATTTTTTTTCCTCTACGTTTTTTTTCTTTTTCTTTCTAAAGCATTGTGTTTCTTAAAAAATATTTATATTTTGTTATCTTTTTTAAACGTGAATATACTTATGTATTGTAATTCTTAACTTTTTTTTTTTTTTTTTTTTTTTTTTGTAATGAGTATAATATTTGTTAAACCTATTTATAGATTCACAAAACATGACTCAAAATACAATATCGTAAAATAATTTATTGTAATATAAAAGTTTTTCTTTGAAAATGATAATTTTTACATTGGTGAACTATGTTTTAGCAGCAAATTACTTTTAATGAATAGGGAATTTTCTTCTCAAAAATGAAATATGCGAAGGAAACTGCATTTTGTGGTATTATTAATATGTTATGAACGGGAAGTTCGATTTCTGTTTTTCGTTTCACGAATAATAAGCTATTTTTAAAAACATTGGATTTTTTATTGCACAGTTTTGTCTTCTACATTGTTTAATATTTAATTTTTTCCGAAAGAATTGTGTTTCTTAGAAAATATTTGTATTCTGTTATCTTTTTTAAACATAACCGGGTTCGCACAACTATACCATTAAATTTTTACAGCATTTTCAATGTATTTTACTGCAGAAAAATATTGCGAAAATTGCGAATCGAGGAGGCGGTTGCGAATTCTGTTTCTTAAAAAATAAATATAAATTTTCGTATCATTAATAGTGGTGCCAGAGTCCTTACAAAATATAAGGAGTGTGCGAACCCTGTCATAAACATACTTGTGTATTATAATTCTTAACTACTTTAATTTGAATGAATATATTATTTTTGCCCTGTTTTTATCAGTTTTCTTGATAGAACTTGTACAGGGATGCAAGCGCTGCGCCAAAAATGGCTAATTTTAACCACTAAAATTCAATATTACTCTTTGCTTTATTTAATCTTAGAAACCTTGTAACTAAACAAGACTAGAAATACTTTAATAATTTAGCGGTCGGTCTTTTTTGGCGCAGCGCCTGCATCCTTGAACTTGTACTAATATCAGTTTTATAATCTCATATATTATCACTAACTATCGTCTCAGTTACTCAGTATTTTTTATAACTATAGTTATATAAAATACTTGCATAATAACTGCAACTAGGGAACTCCTAAAAGACATCTGCTTAGAACCTCTTCAAGAGAAATGCACTGTGAAATGTAATTTTTAAATATAGTGATACAAATAGAATAAGAAAATAGAACCATACATAAAAATTTCAAAGTGAGGCAATTTAAACATGAGCATTTTCAAATTTTAAATTAAGAATTTGAGAAATGTTAAGAAACTAGATATAATTTTATTTTTATTAAAAAGAGATAGTAAAACGTAGCTTTTTTTCATCTTATTTTTCCAGCAAAATCCTTTTATCGATTTTGTGTGTAATAAAAGAATTTTCAAAAGCATACCATGTATACTTTTCAATGTTCTTCTTGAGAAGAAAATGGTTTATTAAAAAAAAAGAAAATAATGAAAGTCGGTCTAAGAATTCTTTATTTCGCATTAATTTTTATTTTATTATTATTATTTTATGTAAACTTTGTTTTAAATTCACAAAACATAATGGCTCAAAATATAATATCGTAAAGTAATTTATTATAATGTAGTACTTTTTCTTTGAAAAAGATTTTTTTTTAATGATGATATGTGTTTCAACAGCAAATTACTTTTAATGAATAGGAAATTTTCTTCTTAAAAATGAAATATGTGAAAGAAACTTCATTTTGTGGTATTATTACCACATTATGAACGGGAAATTCGAGTTCTATTTTTCGTTTCATGAATAATACGCTATTTTTAAAAACTTTGCATTGGCTTTTTTATTGCACAGTTTTGTCTTCTACATTGTTTAATATTTAATTTTTTTTCCGAAAGAATTGTATTTCTTAAAAATATTTATATTTTGTTATCCTTTTTAAACATGATAATACTTGTGTATTCTAATTCTTAACTCCTTTTTTTTTAATGAGTATAATATTTGTTGAATTTTGTTTTAGATTCACAAAACATAATGACTCAAAATATAATATCGTAAAGTAATTTATTATAATATACTACTTTTTCTTTAAAAAAGATACTTTTTACAGTGATAAAATATGTTTTAGCAGCAATTTACTTTTAATGAATAGGGAATTTTCTTCTCAAAAATGAACTATGTGAAGGAAACTGCATTTTGTGGTACTATTAATATATTATGAATGAGAAATTCGTGTTCTGTTTTTCTTTTCATGAATAACACGCTACTTTTTAAAATATTGGCTTATTTTATTGTACATTTTTGTCTTTACATTGCTTTTTTTTTTCTTTTTTTTTAAGATTTGTGTTTCTAAGAAAATATTTGTATTTTATTATCTTTTTTTAAACATGAATATACTTGTGTATTACAATTCTTAACTCCTTTATTTTGTAAGAATATATTATTTTTGCCCTGCCCTAATATGTTTTCTTGATGGAACTTGTACAGGGATGCAAGCGCTGCGCCAAAAGTAGCTGATTTTAACCACTAAAATTCAATACTATTCTTTGCTTTATTTAGTCTTAGAAATCTTGTAATTAAATAAGACGAGAAATACTTTTAAAATTTCGCGGTACCAATCGGTCTTTTTCGGCGCTGCATCTGCATTCCTACTTGTACTAATATCATTTTTATAAACTCATACATTATCACTGACTATCTTCTCAGTTATTCAGTATTTTTTATAACTGCAGTTATACTTTTACTTCTTTCAATTACTTAAAACCTTCTTTTCAATGAAATTTAATCCATCTACTTTGATTAATCTAATCCTTTTATTCTTCAAATTTTTTTATTATATTTTTTTAATTTACCTAATTTTTTCCACATTTCTCCTTAAATCTCCCACATTTCTCCCTATTTAATTTTATTATACTTAAGTAGTCCTTACCATATCTGAATTAATCCCCAATGGGTCACTTAACTGCAAGACGTTTCAGGTATGCACTACACGTGGAGATTGCTGCAACTAGGAAATCCCCTAAAAAGCATAGCTGCCATTTACGCATTTTTCCTACCACAAAATTTTTATAGTAAATATTGTCTTATTTAATCGACGAAATCCTGTGATTAAACAAATAGAAAAACTCTGTAAAATTTTAGTGTTGATGCGTAAAAGTCGGCAGCTATGCCTGAAAAATAATTACCTGCTCACTATCTCTTCAAGAGAAATGTACAGTGAAATGTAATTTTCAAACATAGTGATACGAATAGAATATGAAAATAGAATCATACATAAAAATTTCAAAGTGAGACCATTTAAAAATGAGTATTTTTTTTTTAAATTTTAAATTACGAATTACAGAAATCGTTAGAAACTATGTATAATTTTATTTTTATGATAAAGATATAGTAAAAGGCAGCTTTTTTCATCTTATATTTCCAACAAAATCATTTTATCGATACTGTGCAATAAAGGAATTTCCAAAAGCATACAATGTATACTTTTCAATGTTCTTCTTGAGAAGAAAATGGTTTATTAAAAAAAGAAAATAATAAAAGTCGGTCTAAGAATTCTTTACTTCGCATTAATTTTAATTTTATTATTTTTTTTTTTACTTAAACTTTGTTTAAGATTCGCAAAACATAATGACTCAAAATATAATATCGTAAAATAATTTATTATATTGTAATTCTCTTTCTTATATTTTTTACAATGATAAAATGTGTTTTAGCAGCAAATTACTTTTAATGAATAGGGAATTTTCTTCTGAAAAATGAAATATGTGAAAGATACTTCATTTGTGGTATTATAACCATATTGAGAACTGGAAATTCGAGATCTGTTTTTTTTTCTTTTTTTCATGAATAATACTCTATATTTTAAAAATATTTTTCTTTTATTTTTATTGTGCATTTTCTTATTGTGTTTCTTAGAAAATATTTCTATTTTGTTATCTTTTATAAACATGAACATATTTGTTCATTATAATTCTTAACTCGTTTATTTGAAATATATATATACATTATTTTTGTCCCACAATAATATTTTTTCTTGACAGAATAAACTTATACAAAATCACTAACGATCTTTTCAGCTATTCGGTATTTTTTATAACTACAGTTATACTTTTTATTTCAGTTATTTAAAACATTCTTTTAAATTAAATTTAATCAATCTACTTCGATTAATCCATTTTTTTTTTCAAAATCTTTATTGTTATTATTATTATTTTTTATTTACCAACTTTTTTCAATGTTTCTTATTAGATCATAAATTACTTTATTTTATTTTATTTTATTTGAGTAGTCCTTAATATATCTTAATTAATTCCCAATGGGTCAATAGCAAGGTGTTTCATGTATGTACTTCGCGTGAAGATTGCGGCAACTAGGTAGCCCCTAAAGGGTACCTGCTCAGTACTTCTTCAAGAGAAATGTACAGTAAAATGCATCTTTCAAATATAGTAGTACGAATAGAATAGAAATATAATCATATATAAAAATTTCAAAGTGAGACCATTTAAACTTTTAACGGACAAATCATTTTCATTCATAAGATGTTGAAATAAATGAGTGACACCGCTAATTGCGAACAAATATATTAGTAAATTAGAAAATGTTATTTTTCACGTACATAATAAAATGGATTTTTTTAAATTAAAATTCCACCGTCGTTATTGCATATCGGAGTTAAAATTTTGGATTTTCGTAGCGAAATTAATGAACACTAAAGGGTTAAACATGGATGTTTTTTTTTTAAATTACGAATTACAGAAATTATAAGGAACTAAATGTAATTTAGTTTTTATAAATAAGAAATATTAAAATGCAGCTTTTTTTCATTTTAAATTTCTTGCAAGATCACTTTATCCATTTTGTTTGTAAAGTAATTTCGAAAAAAACTTGCCATGTTTATTTTTCAACGCAGATCTTGAGAAGAATATCTTTCTTACACAAAAACAAAGAAAAAAGAAACGAAAATTATGAAAGTCGGTCCCTCGAACAATGGCATAAGAGATTATCTTTGGTAATTGATAAAGATGGCGGTCTATCTGAGTGAAATTATTTTCAGGTAAACTTTCATGTATAATATTCATGATATTAGTGTATCTATCTTTTTCTATTTTCTATTTGTAAAATAAAAAGTATAAATATTTGTATCAGTATTTAGTAGCCACCCTGTGCAGTAACATTTATTTTTAAAATATAGTAATACAAATAGAATTCGAAAATAGAAACATACATGTAAATTTCAAAGTAATACCATTTAAACATGAGCATTTTTTAAATTTTAAATTACGAATAACAGAAATTGTAAGAAACTAGGTATAATTTCATTTTTATGAAAAAGGTGACATTAAAATGCAGCTTTCTTAGGTGCGTTCGTAATTATGTAAATACGTAGCACCAATAGTTGTCGTTCAGTCTGTCCGTCTTTAGCCAATATAACAACGCAAAAATTACGCAACCAAATTGTTTGAAATTTAAAATATATAGTTATTACATAATTTTGTCGAGTTATTTCAAATTTTATGAAAATCGGATGCATAGATCAATTACAGGGACAATCAAAGGTATTTCTTTACATTACGGTCAATGGAGAAAAAATTCAAATGCATTTTAATCGTTTGAAAATTAAAATACATAATTATTACATAATTATGTCGAGTCATTTCAAATTTTATCAAAATCGGATGCATAGTTCAATTACAGTGGCAGTCAAAAGTATTACGTTACATCACGGTGAATGGGTGGAAATGTTTGAAATGCAATTTAATGGTGTTACACTTATTCGAACATAATAAAATTGATATGCATCTATCAAGTACATATTATAATATACATTTTGCATAATCTGTGGTGCAAAGAACGTTTGTTATTGATTTACAAGGCCACACAAAAGTATTCCATTACATTATGGTATAGGGTCAACATTGTTTGGTGCGCATTTTAATTGTAATTAACTATTTAAAATTTTATGAGAGTGATATTTTTAAGACTTCGTTAACAAACAAAAGCACCTCATTTGCTACGCTTCACGTACAATTTCACACTTGTTTCATCTTATATTTCCAGCAAGATCATTATATCGATTTTGTGTGCAATAAGAGAATTTCCAAAAGCATACCATGTAAAATTTTCAAAGTTCTTCATGAGAAGAAAATGGTTTATTTAAAAAAAAGAAAATAATGAAAGTCGGTCTAAGATTTCTTTACTTCTTTGTTAAACTTTGTTTTAGATTCACAAAACATAATGACTCAAAATATAATATCGTAAAATAAATTATTATAATATAAATACTTTTTCTTTGAAAAAGATATTTTTTACAATGATGAAATATGTTTTAGCAGCAAATTACTTATAATGAATAGGGAATTTTCTTCTCAAAAATGAAATACGTGAAAGAAACTTCATTTGTGGTATTATTGCCATATTATGAACTGGAAATTTGAGTTCTGTTTTTCTTTTCATGAATAATACGCTACTTTTTAAATAGTTGCTTTTATTTTTATTGAGCATTTTTGTCTTCTACGTTGTTTATTTTTTTTTCTTAAGAATTGTGTTTCTTAGAAAATACTTATATTTTGTTATCTTTTTTAAACATGAACATACTTGTGCTTATAATTCTTAAGTCCTTTTTTTTTTAATGAGCATAATATTCCTTTTTCTTTTGCAATGTTAATGTATTCAAAAATTATAATAATAAAGATAAAAAAATTGTTTTCTGGCGAAACAAAACTTGAAAGTGTAGGAAAAAAGTAATGTTATTTTCATACATAAAATCGCACTTACAAGGAAATCATTTTTGGTGGTGCTCTCATTTGAGATCGAGATCTGGTGCATTTTCTAACCTTATACATAAAATTTAGAGAATCGATAAAATTTATAAACTAAAATAATCTATATATATATAGAGATAAAGAGTACATATGGCACAAAAATCACGCATGTGGCACAAAAATCACGATTATTTGTTAATTGTTTAATGGCAGCATCCAAATGAAACACATCTTATGGGTTATTATGCAAAAGTCCTTTCATAAGATTTATGCTGTGATAAATTGGATTTATTTATGTTTTGTTCCTTCCCTGCAATTATGGAACGTCAAAATATAACTATTTTTTCTGTTCTTTATTCTTAAAAACAAATAAATAAAAGTCATGAATTTAAAACTTCTCAATTTCAAATTAAAGTTATGTATTATAAATGAAATGAGTGAAAGGATTATATTATTATATTTTAATTAATTAATGAAATACGAAAAAGTGCCACGGATACAATACTTGGCAATTTATTATCTGCGCCGTGCTAGCATAAAAAATACGGAGTTCTTGATTTATCAACACAGATGTCATAAATGCACCACATTGGCGCGTTATTTTTCTGACGCCAATTTAGCAAAAATTCCGTTTTTAAATACCAGTTACATACATATTTTTAAACTAATTTCTATTATTTTAAAATGAAATAATAATATTAAAAAACGTTTAATTAATAATTATAGAATAAAACAATTTATATCATTTTAAAAAGAAAATAAAAGCAAACAAGAGTTTATTAATAAATAAATAAGAATAGCAGTTTTACCATGTGAAGCACATATAATTGCCATTTTTTGCAATTAGCCAATGTTGTGCACATATGGCATCTGTGTCTATTTCTCTAGCAGAATCTTCTAATTTGGCAAAAAATGAGCAATTAAATTAAATTATGAATAAAAGCAATATGATTTAATGCTTAGTGTACATTTAAGAGAGATCAAACTGGACGCCAAAGGCGAATAGTATTTTATCTTTTTTATACTTTTAATTTTTCATTTGATTTGTATTTGCTTATTTCACACAAAAATTGAATGAAGTCGAAAAAAATGGCATTAAACATTTTTCATCTGTTTTACCACATTAGTGCCTAGTATATATACTGCACGTATAAGAATTAAATCAAATTGCGATTTATTTTATAATAGCATAAAAAACAGGAATTGGCGCTAAATGTATAGAAAAAGGCAGCTTTTTAAAAAGTATTTATTTAATATGGATGCAACTTTCCCTTCGTTAATCGAATGCTATATCTAAAATCTATTCTTGATTTTTAATGTAGTTTTAATTGGAGAGATACAGGGTGTCCTTCAAATAACACCCTATTTTCAAAATTAAATTTTTCAAAAACAAAGATCAATAGAATTATGCAGTAAACGGTTTGTTTATCAGGTAAGCTGTAAAAACCTTATACAAAAGTTTCGAACGGTAAATATTTTGAAAAGATTGTGTTCTGATTGCAAAGTGTGCTTTTATTTGACATTTTTCTTGCTTTAGATTGCTGCCAGAGAATGTGTTTTTCGGCTTAAAGTGCCATATTTCATAGTTTTTTGAAATTGAATTTTTGTAATTTCAAAATTCTAAAAATTTACTTAGAAAAATCTTTAAAATATTGCACTGTAAGCTGAAAAATTATTTCTCTGCAGGCGGCAATCTAAAATAAGAAAAATATCAAATCAAAGCATTCTATGCAATCAGAACGCAATTTTTTCAAAATATTCGCTGTTTGAAATTTCTGTATAAGATTTTTACTGCTTACCTAATGAAAGAACCGTTTACCGCATATTACTAGCGATCTTTGTTTTTGAGAAATTTAATTTTTAAATCAGGGTGTTATTTGCTGGACACCCTGTACTATCAAAGTTATAGAATCGAGAAGATCGAGATCAGAGCGAGATTTTTCAACTGCTTATATACGATATAACATTATTTACAAAAAAAATGTAATCAAACAACCGAATTACCAAAAACATTTGATATCAAAACATGTTTAATATTTCTGTTTTAAGATGATGTTTTCGCTAAATTTTCTAGGATAATCGCATTATCTATACATATAATAAAACAGTAGGACCCGGTGTGTCTGTACATTGAAGATAATTGACAAAAATGGAGTCAGGGCGATAAAAGAAAACCAATGAAACACAAAAAAAAATTTTTTGAATTTTTTGTCTGTCTGTCTGTCTGTTTGTTCGAGGTTATCTTCGTAACTACTGAATGGATTTTTATGCGGTTTTCACTAATGAAGAATGCACACTCCCGGGCAGTGTATAGGCTTTGTTTCATCAAAATCGGACAACAGACAAAAAAGTAACAAAAAGAAACAAAAGAAACTATTAGGTGCGCTGCTCACGTTTTTTAGTACATAACGTTTTTTAGTACATATAAAATCCAATAGATGTCACTGTGCGATTTTAAAACGCGCTATCGTTATGTTTTCGCCAGTCTACTTAAGTATGAGAAAGTTTCAAGCTGGCTGTCGTTCCATGTGGTTTAGTCGGTAGAACGTCAGTGCGCCATACTGATGGCCCGGGTTCGATTCCCAGCATGGAATTTTTTTTCACTATGTTGGCATTAACGCCTATAAGCAATTAAAAGAATTTGAAATATTGTATTCAAGGCGAATTTTCTCTCTGGGAAAATTTCCTTGCATTAATATGTCAGTGTAATTTTTTTTTCGATTTAATTTTTTTTTTCGAAACTTTGTTTTTCTTAAAAAATTACAGTAAATATTTGATATTTCCCAACGTTTTTTGAATGATCGACTTGCTTTTTTTTTTTTTTAATGTATGTCTGAACCTTATCTAACTACTTCTTCAAGATTTCTTTAGATAAACCGACCAGCGTAGCGGGCGAAGGCCGCTAGTTTTTCCATAAAAATAAATCCTGAACATTCCTTGCCTTATTTCTTGACATGGGCGTAGTGTACTTTGTTTTTCTTCTGTTGTGTATTGAAGAAAATGATTTAATATATTAGACGAATCCTTTGCAATATGCGGATTAGGGCGGATTCAGACATTACGAAATTGAATTCTTTATCGGGAAACATAAATAACGAAGAACATTCTATTTATATGTAAATAGAAACATTCATATGTACAGATCTTGGAAACAGATTTAAATATCCCCCATTAATTCTGAAATAACTGCAGAAAAGTGATAGCGATATTAATCTAATCAGATTAGACTGTAAGCAGATATTTTCATATTATAATGAACCCAAACATTCCATTTTGCTATTGTTCTGAATTTGGCACAATATAATTATTCCTTCTTACCAAAACAGCCTAAATAAGATTATTTATGATACTTTTGAAATTACTTTTTTTTATTTTAAAATAATGCGAATTTTCGGATAAATTCAAAGAGAAACTTTAAAATGTTGAATAATCATGCTAAACAATCACTGAGTTTTTAACCTTCCTAACTTGTTGGAATTTTACACAACCTTACCGAACCCATTCGCGTCTGCCGTATTATTAATAGTGCATGTATTTCACTGAATATTATTCTGCCTTAACAATTATTTTTGTTACTATCTACATGTAGCACCCAGCTAAAAATAAACTGCAGAAATTTAACAAAAAAACTGCAGTTGGAAGACTGCGGTGAATCGGCCATTTCCAATATAGAATTTTTGCGGTTGATACAACTACAAAATTACTGTAGTTTGCAAACTGCAGTAATTTCGTGGTTGCTGTATCGACCTTAAAAATACTGCAGTTATTTTGTATTTGCATCAACCTAAAAAATTCTGTAGTGGAATCGGCCAATTCACCACAGTCTTCCAACTGCAGTTTTTTCTGCAGTTCATTTCTATCAAGGCTTGATGGAAGAAAACTTTTTAGCTTTTTGTTACAAGCTAAACACTTCTACGGTTTACAAAATCAATCTTAATTGAAACCTTTCTTTTTCATGTCAACAAATATTTTGGTTAACTTGACAATCATATGAAAATGTAATAACCGTGAATATTGCCGGGGTAAAAAAAAATTCTTAAAAACACAATTTATGTCGGATGAGATTATTTACTTCAAAAGATCACAAAAAGACGAGAATTTCAGCAACACATCATTGAAAAAAGCGAATTTCATAGAAAGATCAGAAAAAATACTCAAATTAACACTAGCACCAAAATAGTAGCTAAAAAATTCTAGCTAGTTTTTTTGATGCTGAGTTAATTTGAGTATTTTTCCAGATCTCTCTACAAAATTCGCTTTTTTTAATGGTGTGTTGCTGAAATTCTCGTCTTTTTGTGATCTTTTGAAGTAAATCTCATCCTTTGACATAAATTGTGTTTTTAAGAATTTTTGTGACTTAAATTAATTTTTCCTGCCATCTTTTTGTGTAAATTTCATTTTTTCTACAAATCAAGATTTCTCGGTTTCCTTTAATGAAATTTGTGCTTTTTCCTATGATATTTCGGCTAAAATCACATTTTTTCATGATCCTTTGATTGAAATAGCACATGCTGAGATTCTTTAATGCGGAAAGTGCAGATTGCACTTTCAAAAAAAGAAGAAAAAAAAGAGCCAGTTTTGCTTTACAGAATTTTTTTCAATTTCACATCTCACAAACCTAGAAAATACTAAAAAAAAACAAGGATTTTACTATTTTGGATCTGTTGTATGGAAAAAAGGAAATTTTCATGAAAAGTTAAAAAAAAAAAAAAAAAAAAAAAAAAAAAAAAAAAAAACTATATATAAAAACAAAAATTAACTAGTTTGGAAATAATTTGGAATCTATTATAGTTTTCAATTAGAAACGATTTTCATCTACGGTGTAAAATATAAAATTTTCCCAAAAATTTAATTGGTGAATTTCTTTAAAAATTGAAGAAAAGTCCGAAGAATCTCATCCCTGATTAAATTCATTGAATGCAGAAAAACAGCATATTTTCTCGGTTTATCGCATAAAAAATGGAAAAAATTTGAATTTCTTACATCAGATGCAGAAAATTTGCTAATTTTATCAATTGAGTGAGGAAAAATTGCGAATTTTGTTGATCAAGCGAGGAAAGATCATGCATTTTATCGATCAGCTTTGTAAAAAAATTGTAAGCTTTCTTGATCAGCTTTGTAAAAAACGTGAATTTCCCCGATCAGCTTTGCAAAAATTATGAATTTTCTTGATTGGCTTAGTAAAAATTGTGAATTTTGTTGATCAGATGCTGAAAGATAGTGCATCCTCTTCATTGGCTTTATAAAAATAATGAATTTTTACGATCGGTTTTGCAAAATTGTGTATTCTATTGATCAAAAGTAGAAAGATTTTGGATTTTATTCATCGGTTTTGTAAAAATAATGAATTTTCTCTATTGGTTTTGCAAAAATTGTGAATTTTATTGATCAGACACGGAAAGATTTTGGATTTTCTTCATTGAATTTGTAAAAGTATTGAATTTTCGCAATCGGTTTTGCAAAAATTGTGAATTTTATAGATCAGACACGGAAAGATTGTAGATTTCCTTCTTCGGTTTTGTAAAAATAATGAATTTCCTCAATCGGTTATGCAAAAATAGTGAATTTTGTCAATCAGACGCAGAAAGGTTTTGGATTTACTTCACCGATTTTGTAAAAATAATGAATTTTCTTGTTCCGTTTTGCAAAAATTGTGAATTTTATTGACCAGACATGGAAAGATTTTGGATTTTCTTAATCGATTTTGTAAAAATAATGAATTTTCTCAGTCGCTTTTGCAAAAATAGCGAATTTTGTCGATCAGACGCGGAGAGATTTTGGATTTTCTTCAACGATCTTGTAAAAACAGAGTTTCCCCCAGAGGGTTTCAGGGGGGCGCTCCGCCCCTGCTGCCCTTTAGTTTAAAAAATAGCACCCTTCTTGCCCGACATTTGAAAAAACGTAACCCTCCAGTGATGATTCGAACGTGCTATAGCGCGCAAATTATACAAAAGATCGGCGGCGGAACGCAAAAAATAGCCTCATACGCGTCCCGTGGAAAGGGTAATTTTGTCAAAAAATCGCTAAAAAAACAGCAAGTTTCGTTAAAAATCGCGAAATAACTACTATTTTCCGGCAAAATTCGCAAAAAAACGGATAATTTCGTCACAAAATTTCACAAAACGGAAGATTTCCTCAAAAGATTGTGGAAAAACGACAAATTTCTTCCAAAAATCGCGATGAAACGACAAATTTTTTCAAATGAGTCACAATAAACGGCAACTTTCGTCAAAAAATAGCGATAAAACGGTAGATTTCGTCAAGATTTTTGCAAAAAAAAAACTCCAAATTTCGTCCAAAAATCGCAATTAAACAGAAAATTCTGTAGAAAGTTCCGATTTTTTCGATATTTGTCTTTTTTTTTTTTTGCAACTTTTTAGCAAAATATGCTGTTTTTTTGCGATCTTTTAACAAAAACTGCTAGTCCGTTTTCTAATTACATCCCGTGTGCAATTTTATGATTAAGTATCGTGAGTGGTTTCATTTTGTTCCTTATGTCTTGTAGACTAAGAAAAGCGATGGTGGACATCGGGGACCCGCGACTGGGGAGGGGGAAGGGGAGGGGGAGGGTTGAAAAGTGCAAGGGAAAAAATCCATTTCATAAAAAAATAAAGAAAATTATGTATAAATATTAATGTTTTTGTTACGCATCTATACGTTTCTTAAGTTTAAATAAGCATTAAAAGTTTAAAAGAAATGAGTTTGAAATAGAAATGAAACGTATTTACTTAGATAGATGCATGTATGGTTTTTCGTCATCTCCCGAGCACGTTTGTTTACAATATCCGAGAGCTGGCTTTTCCGATCTGCTTTTACTGAGTAATGTTACTGCGTAACAACCGAGTAACAGTGATTTTAGCGATCGCGTCACTTGCCGTGAACGGCAGAGGTTTTTGACGTCATACCGTGTGGCCAATAGCATCTCGGATATGTGTTGCAAATAAATCTTGATGTATTACTGAAGAGAGTTTGTATGTACAGTGGCAACAGATATATGCAAAACAAGTTCTTCAGAACCTTGTATAAATAGTTTGTATTGCGATGGCTTGTTGCTCTCTATCTCAATTTTTTCCAAATGTTGCTTAAGCACATAATCATGTAACTTAATCCATTTTTCTTTTTAGTTCTCTTAAGTTTACGGCAAAGTAATGTCGTACTTTTGTTTACATTTGTAAATATGTCATCTTAGTCAATAATAAAAGTTTTGGTCATGTTTGGCTGTTGTTGTTAATCAAGCCTTCCACAAAACCACTGCAAATACTCTGCTCGGCCCATTTTTAAATGGCCGTCAGGGTTATGGGCCCAGAGCCCTTGTGGAAGTGAAGATTTTTTTTTTTTTTGCGTCGATGTTTTGTTCAACGATGTTTGTTGACAAGTGACGTCGTGCCGATCCTGAAAATTTTGATGGAGTTTTCAAGTTTTGCCGGCTGCCCTGTTTTGATGCGATTTTTTCTACTTCACCGGTGATAAATCTACAAGGACTTCTTTTTTTTTCTTTTTGGACTTTGTTATTTTTGGACCTTTTCCGATTTTTTAAAAGTTTCCCCGATTGCTGTGAAGGAGGCCGAGTTTTAGAAATGGAGCTGACAAATGTCACCCTTTTGACCTCTTCAAATTGGGAGAGTTGGAAAGTAGAAGTGAAAGTCCTTTTGCTCCATTATGGAGCGTGGCAGTTTATAGAAGGTCCGGATGCAGAAGCTGGTGAAAGTATAGAACCATCAAAGGAAAGTAAAGTTCCGGGAAAAGAGGATGAGGCGACAACAGTTCCTGTGACTGAACAACTGACTTGGAGGGAAAGAAATGACCTGAGTTTGCGAAAAGCCCGTGCATACACCATAATTTATCAGACCCTAAGCCCAGAGTTCAAGCCCCTGATTGCCGGTACTACTAATGGAGCAGTTGCATGGAAGATTCTAAAGGATCATTTTGAACCAACCACCCGAGCTCGAGTTATCCAACTTTTAGACGATTTTTTTAGCCTGAGACATGTGCAAGGCGAAAATCTGGGATTGTTTTTGTGTAAAGTGAAACAAGCAACCGAGCGGCTTCACGAAGTTGGTCATGATCTGCAACCACTCTACATTGGTTATCAAATGATAAGAAGTCTTCCAGAAGAATTTCAGTCAACGGTGCAAGCAATCTACAGGTGGCCAGACAAAGATTTTGAGCCAGATAAGATAGAAGCCGAGCTGCTGCTAGAGGAGAATAGATTGAAGCTAGCTACTAGAGACTTTCAGAATGCTGCTTTTTCTGGAGAAGTGAAATGTAAATCAGGTAAATTTTCAAAGTTTGCTAATTGTAATGTAAATCAAAGTAAATCTTTTAATTCTGATAATGTAAATTTAAGTAATCAAAGTAAATCTTTTAATTCTGATAATGTAAATTTAAGTAAATTTTCAAAAGCTAAAAATTTTAAACAGAGTAAATCAATAGGTCCTTGTTATTTTTGTAAATCTTATGGTCATTTAATTTCAAATTGTAAACTTAAGTCTAAAAATTCTCAATATAAAAGTAAATTTTCAGAATCTAGTAATGTTGAATTAAAGTATAATAATGTAAAATGCACCTTCTCTGAACATGAAGCAAGTTTAATTGAAATTTCTCCAAACATTTTTGAAGCAAATACATCTCATTTTTGTAAAAGTAATAGCTGGGTTTTTGATACCGCGGCGACTGCTCATTTTTGTAATGACAAAAATTTATTTTTAGATTTTGAGCCAGTATCAAATATGCAGATGTCACTTGCTGTAGGAGAAAAGGAAAGCCCTGTTCAGGGAAGGGGTACAGTAAATTTTTTTGTAAAGTGTAAAGATGGCAGCTTCAATCAAATTATCCTTAAAAATGTTTTGTATAATCCTAACTTACGTAGAAATTTGTTGTCTGGCAGCAAGCTTGAAAAATTGGGTGTAAACTTTGTGGGCAGTAAGGGTAGGGTAATTGTTTATGACAAGGAATGGAATTTTTTGTTTTATGCTGTTAGAAAAAATGACTTGTACTTTTTAAAACCTTTTAGCTACAAATGTAAAGGAGAAAACAACTCGGCTAACATTTCTGCAAATCAAATTGAAAAATTAAATTTAAATGAACTCTGGCATGAAAGATTTTGTCATGTAAACAATGAATATTTAATTAACACTTCTAAAAATGAAAGTGCTGTAGGTTTGCCTTTATTGTCTAAGTTAGCCGAGGATTGTATCTCCTGTAAACTTGCTAAGTCTAAAAGAACATCATTTAAAGCTATAGGTAAAATTAAATCAAAAACTGCTCTCGAACTTTTGCATATGGATCTCTGTGGCCCTTTACAGGTAACGTCGCATGGGGGAAGTCGTTATTTTTTCACCATCATAGATGATTTTTCTCGTTTTGTTACAGTATATCCCATCAAGAACAAATTTGATGTTTTTCAAATTTTTTTAAAATTTCAAAGTAGGGCCGAAAGGTATCTAAACAAGAAAATAATTTCAATCAGAACTGATGGGGGTTTAGAATTTTGTAACAGAGAATTTGATTCTTTTTTAGAAAAGCAGGGTATTTTTCATGAAAAGACAAACCCGTACAGTCCTGAAATGAACGGGGTTGCGGAGCCTTTTAATTTAACTGCTTTGGATGGTGTAAAGACTCTTCTCAATTGTAGCGGCTTATCACAAAAATTTTGGGCGGAAGCCTTAATGTGTTTTTCTTACGTATGGAATAGGGTGTGTCACAAACAGTCAAAAATCACCCCGTTTGAGGTGTATTCTGGTAAAAAACCCTCGGTTTCTCATTTAAAGAAATTCGGATGTTTAGCGTACGTTGGAGTGCCCAAACAGATTAGAAGGAAGCTTGATATGCGAGCTAAACTGGGAATTATGTGCGGGTATGCTCAATCAACGAAGGGCTATAGAATCTGGTTAATTGATGAAAATAAAATTGTAGAAACCATTAATGCAAGATTTGATGAAACAAAAAGGGGGGTTGATGTAGTTTCAAAATTTAACGAACAAAAATTTAATTTTTCACTTTTTGATCTTCCAGAAGACGGAGATATTTTTTATGAATCTGAGAATACATCTCAATTGGGGAGTGAGGCTGTTAAAGTAAAAGATCCAGAAGTTTCGGAGCAGGAAATTTTAAAACCTTGTGCATCAATTCCATGGACCCGTAAAGCAGTGCCCCGAAAAACCGGAAATCAAACAGACATTTACTATGGCATAGAAGGAACCAACACAAGAATTAGATCTTTTAATGAATTAATAAAATATTGTAAAGAAAATAAAATAGAATGTGATAAAAATTTATTTGATTTTAGTTCTAAAAATAAAGAATCCGGTAAAGTTTTAAATGTAAATGAAGCAAATTTAACTGAAATCAAAATTCCTCAAAGTTACAATCAAGCCATTAAAAGCCCAGAAGCATCAAATTGGAGGGACGCAATGAACCACGAAATCGACATCATGTATGAACGAAAATTATGGGATCTTGTGACACCACCAAAAGATGCTAAAGTTTTGGGAAACCGCTGTGTATTTACCGTTAAAAGAAACGAGAAAAATAAAATTGTAAGGTATAAGGCGAGATTAGTAGCGAAGGGGTTTAATCAAATAAAGGGGGAAAATTACGAAGAAGTTTTTAGTCCGGTTGTCAGTTTTACAATAATTAGGTTGTTCTTTGCCATATTTTCATGTCTGTTTAAATGGAGAAATGTCCAGGTAGATGTCAACAATGCTTACCTTTATGCTAATCTGGATGAGACTGCATACATGCACCAACCTGAGGGTTTTGTTAAGGATAAAGATAAAATTTGTAAGTTAAATAAAGCCATTTATGGTCTCCACCAGAGTGGTAGACAATGGTTTTTCGAGATGGATGATGTTTTATCCAAACTTGATTTTCAAAAACTAGATTGGTGCAATTGTGTATACATGTTTCAGACCAGATTGGTTCTTTTACTTTATGTTGACGACATAGTTCTTTTTGGTAAAACTAAAGATGATTTGGATTTTGGGATAGAATTACTGCAAAAACATTTTAATTTAAAAATCTTGGGGTCAACTAAAAAGCTATTGGGTATAGAGTTTGAAGAAACAGGAAATCATCTTTTTATACACCAAACTTCATATATTGAAAAAGTTTGTGAAATGTTTTAGGAATTTAAATTTCCTGTCAGTACTTTACCTATGCCCAAGGGCTTAGTTTTGTCGAAGCAAGATTCACCTTCCACTAGGGAAGATATTGAAATGATGTCAAAGTTTCCTTACAGAAATCTTATAGGCTGCTTATCTTTCATAGCTGGAAGGACTAGACCGGATATCATGAATGCAGTTAATTTGTTATCCCAATTTCAATCAAACCCTGGAATTTCTCATTGGAATAGTTTATTAAAATTGTTAGGTTATCTTAAATATACTAAACATTATAAACTTGAGTTATCCAGAGTTAGTGAGTTAAATCTTTCATGCTATTCAGACTCAGATTTTGCTGCAAACAGAGACGATCGAGTCTCCATAGGTGGCTATATTTTGTTTCTAGATGAAACGCCCATTTCGTGGAAGACTTTTAAACAGAAATGTATAAGTCTTTCAACTATGGAGGCCGAATACGTTAGTTTAACTGAAGCTGCTAAAGAATTAATCTGGGTCAAAAATGTTTTACAAAATGAGATTCTAAATTTAAACTTGAAAGATTGCACACTATTCTGTGATAACCAAGCAGCAATAGCCTTTTCGAATTCTCCTTTTGAAAATCAAAAAACTAAACATATCCATATAAAATATCATTTTCTTAGAAATTTAGTATATGATCAGGTCTTTAAACTTAAATATATTGCTAGTAAATTTAACTTGGCTGACAGTTATACAAAACCCCAAATTAGAGAGCAGTTGTTGAAATTTTGTAAAAGGATTTTTGATATTTAAAGTTTTAAGGGGGGGTTATAATTTTTTACAATGTTATCACTCTGGTCAATGCCTTGCCAATAAAGTCTTATATGACCTGACATTGACCAGATTGTTGTTTTTGAATATTAAAGTGTAATTTAATTTTACTGAACTTTTTGAAGTTCTGAATTTTTGAAGTTTTTGATATTTGTAATTTTTTGTATTTTTATAATCTTTTTCAGAATTTTTTAATGCTCTGGACATGACGAAAAAGGAGGCCGTTTGTTACGCATCTATACGTTTCTTAAGTTTAAATAAGCATTAAAAGTTTAAAAGAAACGAGTTTGAAATAGAAATGAAACGTATTTACTTAGATAGATGCATGTATGGTTTTTCGTCATCTCCCGAGCACGTTTGTTTACAATATCCGAGAGCTGGCTTTTCCGATCTGCTTTTACTGAGTAATGTTACTGCGTAACAACCGAGTAACAGTGATTTTAGCGATCGCGTCACTTGCCGTGAACGGCAGAGGTTTTTGACGTCATACCGTGTGGCCAATAGCATCTCGGATATGTGTTGCAAATAAATCTTGATGTATTACTGAAGAGAGTTTGTATGTACAGTGGCAACAGATATATGCAAAACAAGTTCTTCAGAACCTTGTATAAATAGTTTGTATTGCGATGGCTTGTTGCTCTCTATCTCAATTTTTTCCAAATGTTGCTTAAGCACATAATCATGTAACTTAATCCATTTTTCTTTTTAGTTCTCTTAAGTTTACGGCAAAGTAATGTCGTACTTTTGTTTACATTTGTAAATATGTCATCTTAGTCAATAATAAAAGTTTTGGTCATGTTTGGCTGTTGTTGTTAATCAAGCCTTCCACAAAACCACTGCAAATACTCTGCTCGGCCCATTTTTAAATGGCCGTCAGTTTTAAACATTTTTAGATTAGGAAAAACATTTGTGGACATCCGGGACCCACGACTGGGGAGGGGAGGGGGAGGAGAAGGGTTGAATTGTGCAAAGGAAAAAAATTCCATTTCATAAAAAATAAAGAAAATTATGTATAAATATTAATATTTAAAACATTTATAGATTAGGAAAAACATTTGTGGACATCCAGGACCTTCGACTGGGGAGGGGAGTGGAGGGGGAGGGAGAGGG
Source organism: Maratus speculifer (assembly GCA_964019185.1). Lineage (NCBI taxonomy): Eukaryota > Metazoa > Arthropoda > Arachnida > Araneae > Salticidae > Maratus > Maratus speculifer. The sequence goes on along the minus strand of OZ025291.1, from coordinate 11,777,435 downwards.
TTGAAAAGCACAATGGTAAAAAACTCCATTTCATATAAAAAAACGAAAATTATGTATAAATTTTAATATTTAAAACATTTATATATTAGGGAAAACATTTGTGGACATCCGGGACCCGCGACTGGGGAGGAGGAGGGTTGAAACGTGCAAGGGAAAAAATTCCATTTCATAAAAAATAAAGAAAATTATGTTTAAATATTAATGTTTAAAACATTTATAGATTAGGATGAACATTTGTGGACATCCGGGACCCGCGACTTGGGAGGGAGAGGGGGAGGGTTGTATAGTGTAAGGGAAAAATATGCAATAAGGGTAATTTAAAAGGAAGTGAGTGATGCTAAGTACTAAATGATACAAATTTTTTAATGCTGAATATTATTTATTATCTTTGTATTGTTATTCTGTATTATACATCATATACTTAAATGGTAAAAACTTTCAAATTTTAAACTGCAAGTTAAAGTTTAACTTCAAAACAAAGTAGGATCATTGGTATCACTGTCATCATAATTTACATCATCAAGCCCTCTACCATTATCACATTTATCAGTCTTACCCGAGCATGAACACATTTCAGTACAAGGTACTCCATTTTGTGAACATTTACAGGATGCTACACATCTTGACTTGACACACGAACAACGCGCCGATGAAACCAGTTCTTGAAGAGCACATGGCATGTCACACCTGACAGGTAGGTATTCTTTTTCCTTTATCATCCAACCAAAATCAGTTGGGTGTGGAATATTAGGTTTTAAAATGTGCGCTTTTTGCCATATTATTGCTTGGTAATGAGCACTTCTTATAGCTGGGTAAAGGGCGACTTGAGTATGAGGCATATTTGCCCCCTCAGCTTGCTTTTTTGTAAATAACCACCATTTTAGCTCACTCAATGTTTTAATGTTTAATTTTGGCATGTACACTGAACATATGTATTCTTCAAGTTCAATATATGTTTCATTCTCAAGGATATCTGTTTGACCTAATGCGGCAAGTACTTACAGAATTCTGTCGTTAGCATTTATGAAGCTCTTCCAGAAATTGGTTTTTGGTTTACCACTAAATGAAACAGTGGTGTCAGATCCAGAAAGAGAATGCAATCCCAATAAAGCTCAACAGATCTTTTCTGACCTAAAGATTTATATATTAAGCCAACAGAAATGTTGCGCTTCTGACGACCAGTTAAAACTAATGCTGTTTCACTTGGTAACTCTGGATATTTATTGATCGCCAATAAAAGAACGTCAGTATCTGGTGAAAAAATTGTTAATTTTTGAGCTCCTCTTTGAGTTGCAAGTACTGCCTGTAGGATTAACTTTGTATCAGCTTCTTCTTGTGAAATGCTAATATCTTCTACCATTGTTTTACTTGATTTCACTTCGCCACGATATGAAACAATAACAGTTTTTTCTAAATTAGTAGATCTTTTTGAGCAAATTTTGACATAATATTACATTAAGAAAATCTTTATCTGTATAATGGGACAAAAGTTTTTTCATGGTGACAGTTTTCATACTCATCTTTTCTTTTACTTTGTATATAATAGGGGTTACCATGCTGCCGTCTTTCTCTGGAGATATTTTTTAGAGAATTCTCAAAATAAGTATCGAATATGATATGTATTTCTGAATATTCATTGTACTTGATTAAAATTTTTTCGTTGAACTGATCTGTCAAATCAGCAACAGTTTTAGTGCCTTTTGAAGGTATCAATACATGTAATTCTGCATACCATCTATGATTGCAGCACCAGAGTCAAAGGATTTTAGTTGGACTGCACCTCTGCTAGCCACTAAAGAAGTATTGAGAATGTCCGTTGTTTGTTCTTTTGTGCAATGTTCTTCTAAATGATGGATTAGCTTACTTTTGGCCTGGATTTTATGCATCGTTCCATCGTCTGCGAATAAGGATCGTGGAACTGCAGCTAACTCGTATTTCCCGATACATTCTTTCAAATTTATATCATGACGCTAGCGGCTTAGAATGACAAGACGATTAAACAACTTTTCGTCAATTTTTATTTCTGTAATGCTTTCTGTAGTTGATACTTTCACTTTTTTATCATTGTTTTACACATTTTAATTTTTTTTGTGAAAAATGGTCCCAGAAATTTTTTGTTCCATGATAATGCACTCCTGAACAAACTTTTGGTATTCTTCTAAACCAATGTCTGGCATTTTAGTTGCATCATATTTCACATCAGGTGGTGCGACAGTCATTGTAACGATATTGAGTATTCGTCCCCATCATAGACAAAAGGATTGACATGGTTTTAGAGACATTCCACCAAATCACTAAAAAATTTTTTATAGCGAACTGAAGCAGCACAGTTTGCTTCGTAGTAGTCTTCAGCTTTTCTCAATTCTTTTGCCTCGACTCCTAGTGAACATAATTTTCTCATTGTGTAAATTTTTTAACATTAATATATATATATCTATACATATAATAAAACAGTAGGACCCGGTGTGTCTGTACATTGAAGATAATTGACAAAAATGGAGTCAGGGCGATAAAAGAAAACCAATGAAACACAAAAAATTTTTTTTTTAATTTTTTGTCTGTCTGTCTGTCTGTCTGTCTGTCTGTCTGTTTGTTCGAGGTTATCTTCGTAACTACTGAATGGATTTTTATGCGGTTTTCACTAATGAAGAATGCACACTCCCGGGCAGTGTATAGGCTTTGTTTCATCAAAATCGGGCTACAGACAAAAAAGTAACAAAAAGAAACAAAAGAAACTATTAGGTGCGCTGCTCACGTTTTTTAGTACATAACGTTTTTTAGTACATATAAAATCCAATAGATGTCACTGTGCGATTTTAAAACGCGCTATCGTTATGTTTTCGCCAGTCTACTTAAGTATGAGAAAGTTTCAAGCTGGCTGTCGTTCCATGTGGTTTAGTCGGTAGAACGTCAGTGCGCCATACTGATGGCCCGGGTTCGATTCCCAGCATGGAATTTTTTTTCACTATGTTGGCATTAACGCCTATAAGCAATTAAAAGAATTTGAAATATTGTATTCAAGGCGAATTTTCTCTCTGGGAAAATTTCCTTGCATTAATATGTCAGTGTAATTTTTTTTTCGATTTAATTTTTTTTTTCGAAACTTTGTTTTTCTTAAAAAATTACAGTAAATATTTGATATTTCCCAACGTTTTTTGAATGATCGACTTGCTTTTTTTTTTTTAATGTATGTCTGAACCTTATCTAACTACTTCTTCAAGATTTCTTTAGATAAACCGACCAGCGTAGCGGGCGAAGGCCGCTAGTATACATTAAACGGAAATTTTTTTTCTTGCCCTTTTCAACCATTTCCCTCTCCTTGCCCTCCAAATGCCTAGCTGCTGGTCCCGGATGCCCACTATTGCTTTTCTTATTCTATAAAAGCTTTAAATACTAATATATATATATATGTGTGTATATATTAAATGGAATTTTTTTCTTGCCTCTTCCAACACTTTCCGCTCCCCTCCCCTCCTCTCCTCTTCCCTTACCCCCGTCTTCCTAATCACAATTCCCGAATATCCACCAATGCCATTCTCATTCTATAAACGTTTTAAACTTTGATATTTATGCATTTTTTCGAAACAGAATTTTTTTATTGCCCTTTTCGAATTTCCCCCCTTCCTTTCTTCCCTACCCCTCCCGAGTCACGCGTCCCGGATGTCCACACATTTTTTTCCTAATTTATAAATGTTTTAAACATTAATTTTTACACATAATTTTCTTTATTTTTTATGAAATGGAATTTTTCCCCAAGCATTTTTAAACTCTCCCCCTCCCCATTCGCGGATCCCTGGTGTCCACAAATATTTTTCGCAGTCTATAAATGTTTTAAAAATTAATATTTATACATAATGTTCTTTATTTTTTATGAAATGGAGTTTTTTCCCTTGCAATTTTCAACCCTTCCCCTTCCCCTCCCCTTCCCCAGTCGCGGGTCCTGGATGTCCACAAATGTTTTTCCTAATCTATAAAAGTTTTAAACATTAATATTTATACATAATTTTCTTTATTTTTTATGAAATGGAATTTTTTTTCTTTTGCACAATTGAACTCCTCCCTTTCCCTAGTCGCGGTTCCCGGATGTCCACAAATGTTTTTCCTAATCTATAAATGTTTAAAACTTTAATATTTATACATAATTTTCCTTTATTTTTTATGAAATAGAATTTTTTTCCCTTGCATTTTTCAACCCTTCCCCTCCCCCTCCCCTTCCCCAGTCGCGGGTCCCGGATGTCCACCATCGCTTTTCTTAGTCTACAATACATAAGGAACAAAATGAGACCACTCACGATACTTAATCATAAAATTGCACACGGACCTATGAAAAGCTGTAATTAGAAAACGGACTATGCTGTTTTTGCGATCTTTTAATAAAATTTGTCGTTTTTTCATGAAATTCGACGTTTTTTCGTTATTTTTTTAGCAAAATATGCCGTTATTTGCGATCTTTTAACAAAATCGAATGTTTTTTGCGATCTTTTAACAAAATCGAATGTTTTTTGCGATCTTTGAACAAAATTGCCTGTTTTTTCGCGATCTTTTAACAATATTTTCGTTTCTTCGCGATCTTTTAGCAAAATGTACGTTTTTTTTAAATTTTTTTCAACTTTTTGATGAAATTTCTTTTTTTCTTTTTTTTACGACTTTTTGAATCGCTAGATTCTAGATTCAACTCTATAAAAGTGCCCTTAAAAATGTAAAAAGTGCCCTGAAAAATGTAAAAAGTGCCCTTTTCAGAAAGTAGCGTCCTGCCATTTTTTAAACCTGGGGGAAACTCTGAAAAATAATGAATTTTCCCGATCTGTTTTGCAAAAATTGTGGATTTTGTTGATCAGACGCGGAAATATTGTGGATTTTCTTCACCGATTTTGTAAAAATAAAGAATTTTCTTGATCGCTTTTGCAAAAATAGTGAATTTTGGCAATCAGATGTGGAAAGATTGTGGATTTTCTTCACCGATTTTGTAAAAATAATGAATTTTCTTGTTCGGTTTTGCAAAAATTGCGAATTTTATTGATCAGACATGGAAATATTTTGGATTTTCTTCATCGATTTTGTAAAAATAATGAATTTTCTTGATCGCTTTTGCAAAAATAGTGAATTTTGTCGATCAGACACGGAAAGATTGTGGACTTTCTTCACCGATTTTGTAAAAATAATGAATTTTCTTGTTCGGTTTTGCAAAAATTGCGAATTTTATTGATCAGACATGGAAATATTTTGGATTTTCTTCATCGATTTTGTAAAAATAATGAATTTTCTCAATCGCTTTTGCAAAAATAGTGAATTTTGTCCATCAGACACGGAAAGATTGTGGATTTTCTTCATCGATTTTGTAAAAATAATGAATTTTCTTGATCGGATTTGCAAAAATTGTGAATTATATTGATCAGACATAGAAATATTTTGGATTTTCTTCATCGATTTTGTAAAAATAATGAATTTTCTTGATCGCTTTTGCAAAAATAGTGAATTTTGTCAATCAGACACGGAAAGATTGTGGACTTTCTTCATCGGTTTTGTAAAAATAATGAATTTTCTTGTTCGGTTTTGCAAAAATTATGAATTTTATTGATCAGACATGGAAATATTTTGGATTTTCTTCATCGATTTTGTGAAAATAATGAATTTTCTTGATCGCTTTTGCAAAAATAGTGAATTTTGTCGATCAGACGCGGAAAGATTGCAGATTTTCTTCACCGATTTTGTAAAAATAATGAATTTTCTTGTTCGGTTTTGCAAAAATTATGAATTTTATTGATCAGACATGGAAATATTTTGGATTTTCTTCATCGATTTTGTAAAAATAATGAATTTTCTTGATCGCTTTTGCAAAAATAGTGAATTTTGTCGATCAGACGCAGAAAGATTGTGGATTTTCTTCACCGATTTTGTAAAAAAATGAATTTTCTCGATCACTTTTGCAAAAACAGTGAATTTTGTCGATCAGACGTGGAAAGATTGCGGATTTTCTTCACCGATTTTGTAAAAATAATGAATATTCTTGATCAGTCTAGCAAAAATTGCGAATTTTATCGATCAGACACAAAATTGTGGATTTCCTTCTTTGATTTTGTAAAATAATGAATTTTTTCAACCAGCATCATTAAAGTTATGAATTTTTACGATCAGCTTTTTAAAAATCGTAAATTTTTTTAATCGGTTTCATAAAAATTTTTAGTTCTGAATGATGAGAAGCAGTGAGATTGTGGATTTTCTTAATCAGCTTCGTAAAATTGTGAACTATTTCAATTGGCTTCATAAAAATTGTGATTTTTTGTTGACCAGATGCCGAAAAATTGTGAATTTTGCTAATCGGCAAAGTATAAATTACGAATTTTGTTGTTTATGCAAGGAAAAACATGAATTTTCTCATCACCTTTTTTTAAATCACAATTTTATCGATGAAGACCTGGAAAAATCACAAATTTTGTTGACAACTTTTTTTTACAACTGTATGTGATGGCTTTTTTGTTTTAGAAGTAACACTAACTCTATCATTTCAATTTATCAATAGCAATAAACTGACCTGTCTTCACAATTCTTAAAGTATATTGTGACATTTTTCAATTACATAAACAGTTTTTAAGGTATTAAAAATATATTTATCAAAAATATAATCATTGAAACAGCTCTCAGTACACATAGGTAAAAAAAAAAAAAAAAAAAAAAAAAAAAGAAACAAAGAAAAGAAAATTAAAACAAAGAGAGAAACTTTAGTTTCAAAATACTAAGCAAATTACTTATAAATAAAGTAAATATTTTTGACTCACATAATATAAACACCACATATGTATTTTGATTTAAGCAATGTAAACAATATAGAGAAAAAAGAAAAATTACTTACTGGTGAAATGGTTATCCAACTTTATACTTAAAACCATAATGCTTATAAATACAAAATATGTTTTATTATTTAATGTATAGTGTTCCCTCTAGAATATTTTTTACAGATGCAGTGCCTGCCCTTTTTTAAATTGGCATCCTGACCATTTTAAAAATAGTGAAATCCATTTTACTTTGCTATTTCACTAATATGCACAGACATACCTACTTGCTAATCTTAATCTAAGGAAAATCTTTTTTAAATATCTCATTTGCAGTTCCATAAATTTAAACGATTTTGTTTGCACTGGGTAACTGATCTGTACAAGTTTTTTTTTTTTTTTTTTTTTTTTTTTTTTTTTTTTAAGAGGAAGTTATATACTTATTTTTAGACCAAAAAAAAAAAAAAATCCTACAAACAAAATGAAAACAGTAAAAAATGAGCATCGTAGATTGACCTCAGATGGCATAAAGAATCATTTAAAAATACATACAAACAAAATATCTAAAAAAATGTCTTATAAGATTAAAATGACAACCCGTATGCTTTCATGCGAGTGAAGGAATCTTTCCAAATATTTTTTGTAAATATCTACTCAATACTGTAATATTTCTATCTGTGTGCCAATAGTAGTTAATCTTACTGAGTATAATTTTGTCATACTTATTGAATTTTGTAAATAACAAATACTTCTATAAGCGTAGGAAGAACATTCATATGCACACAAATTAACAAGCTTAGAGAAAATATTACAATCTTAATTGAATATATCACTTGTGGGCTGAAATAAAGGCACAACTCAAAAAATCTGGTTCTGAGATAAATGGGTTTGAAGTTTCGCCTTGTAATGAAAGTAAGGAAGGCAAGAGTGGCACTTCTGCTATCTGTTGGTGAAATACTAAACTACAAGATATGCCACTGTTGCTGCTGGAAAGAATACCAATCTGCAATGCTGAGAGTGCATTAACTGAAAATTCATATTGTTCGAGTTGTGCCCATATATATGTCTGTCTGAGGTAATTTTATTTTCTAATGAAAAGTGACCATTCTCGTCCAAAGCAAGATTAAAAAAAAAAAAAAAAAGCCACTTGATCAAATTTAAAATAAATATATTAAAGGCATCGATAAGCAGGAAAGGTTGTGTTTGGGCTGAAGCCATCAGATGACCAAGCTTAAAGCCGATTTCTTGAGCTTAAAGTTAGTCTCTGTGACATTCTGGTGGGCCAATCGCAGCAAAATTCGTGGAACAGTGCTCTGGTTTGTGTGTCCATCCAAGGTCGTTTTACTTCCAGTTCAACAAGGACCATTTGATTGGAGAAGGGAAAAAATGAACTGACATCACCAGACCAAAAATACATTATTAAAGACATAAAAAAAAGTAAAAGGGTTAGGTAAAGGCCATTGGACGCCATTTGCGACTTCCAAGTTTAATGTTCAGTAACAGTCAGAAGTGGGCAGATTTAATTCAAAGAAAAAAATAGACAAAAAGTTTCTGCACTGTCTGGAAGCATATATTTCCTGTTTATTTTTAAAATTAGCTTTTATTCCAAATTTTAATAAGTCATGCAGATTCTTTTTGATAAATTTTAAATCTAAGTTAAAAACATTGCATTGTTTAAAACCATAGCAGCAGTAACTTCAAAATTATATTAAAAAACACGAACATACACAAAAATAGCAATCAATAAAAACTGATATTGATACTTGAACTCTTTTCTTTATTACAGTCATAAAGAATTATTCAAATTTATAATAAATAGTTAACTGCACCTCTATTATTATTTCTTTAAAGGCTAAAAAAGGTAACTTTAATAATCTTTCGATCGTAGATATCCTCTGAAATATTTTTATTAATTATGATATTTTTTTAAACAAGGCTCAGTGTTTTGTTACTTATTTAGTCCAATCAAAAAGATAGATCTAGCTCGGTGCATAATTTTACTCGTGACTATATATATAAAATAAATAAATCAAAGAAATTTACAAACAAAAAGGATTACGAACAACAAATACACGCCGGTAATACTAATAACACGCCAATAAATCTAACTCGGGGCATAAATTTACGATCTTATCTTAATGTGATTCTATTCAAACACAATAATTAAGCGAAAGTATATAAAAATAATAATAAAAGATTGCAAGATCGCTATTACAAGACAGAGCGGGAAAGGGCGACACGCGAGTCTCACATGGTAAACATTAAGAAGCAATCGAGATATCCAAAGTTGAGTAGTTTTATGACTACAACTAAAAATAATGATGGGGAAACAGAGAGATTTTTCGCTGTTAAGCGAAACGGGATTGGCCAATCAGAGGCCTGTATCTTCATGATCTCTTGATTCTTGGCAAAAGTGCTGTGTTTTTATTAGTCAATCTCGTTTCGCTGAATAGTGAAAGTTAGAAATCAACGTCCATTGCGTGAAAAAAAATAAAATTTTCAAATGTAAATTTAAAATGAACTATTTAATAAGAATTATCGTTTTTTTTTGTTTGTTTTTATAAAGTAAAAGTAATTTTCATAAAAACTGGAAGTCATTTCAGAGGAAAATATGTTCCAATGTCCCTCCAGGGACTTTTTTCTTTACGAAAATTTCAAAAAAAGGAAACGAGAATTTTCCGATAAGGGGAGGAGGGGGGGGGACATGGGACAGTAATTACTCCTCTCTAAATTTTGAAAACACAATAAAATTTATTCTTTGCAAGTAGCTAGAAAAAAAAGAAACAAAGAATTTTTCGTTAAAAGGGAGGGGGGGGGGAATTATGGGACAGTCATTTCCCCCCCCCCCCCTCTCCTAGATTTTTCAAGATAAGTTGAACAACTTTCTTTTTCTTCTGTTTTGAAACGCATAGAAAAATTTATTACTTGCGAGTATCTTTAAAATTAAGGGAATAAAAAATTCCCCGTTAAAAGCGGGGGGGGGGCGAAGGGGATAGGGGGATAGTGATTGAATTTCTTCGATTTTGAAAGATAAAGGAGGGACTGAAAATGTCATCTGGGTGGGAGAGGAGATACGCCCATGCCTAATTTTTTCTTTTTTCTTTTCTTTTTTTTTTAATAAAAAATGTAATTTTTGAGTAACGAAATAAAGTAGGAACAAATAAATTTTTCACTAAGGAAGTGGGTGGATGCGGTGGAAAATCCCTCCTTCGATTTTGAAATATAATTGAGTTTACTTTTATCCGATTAAAGTCTGTCAATTTACTGGACGATAATTAGAGTTATACTGGAGATACATCAGAAAATATATTTCTAAATTAATGATTGGATTATAACTTCAAATTTACTGCAGTATTTCTGAGGTTATAAAGTCTCACATATTTTTTAATTTATGATTATAAAATGACTTCATAAGAACTACAGAATTTTCAAAGTTAACAGCTTACAGTATATTTAAAATAAAGTACTACAAAATCACCTCAAATTAACTTTAAAATAACTATAGTGATTTTATAGTTGAGATAGCTCTATAGAGAATTTATAGTTAACTTTAGAAAAACCTAAAAAATACTTTACTTCTTCAAAAAAACTGCAGTTCATTTTTAGCTGGGTAATGACAGTATATATCTATGCATTTCTTATGATTTCATTTATATTTCGGCATTTAGTAATAATAATAATAGTTTGCTTATTTCTCTTTGGATTGGTGGCAATTCTTTTATTTTAAATATATTTTCCACTTTTTAAATTACAAATATAGGTTACTTTTCTGAAGGAATAACATCTGATAAAAGCACAAAGTATTAAAAAGGTGTAATATATGTAAATTTTGAAATAAATCCATATTTTCCAAAATATTTTAATGACCTCTTCCTTAGTTTATTTTCATATGAAAATGAATTAAATAATACGCGAAATATCTACATTCGTTAAATTTCAGACAATAACAGAATGGTTAAATTTCAATAAATCTATTTGGTAAAAAGTATTAACATTAGTAACGTAAAAGTAATTTTTCTCCCAAAATCGAAAAAAATTTCGGACCCAAAAGGATTAAAACAATTAATGCCAGAATTTTTATTTGAAGATCTTTAAAATATCTATTGTATTTGTCTACGTGGTTTTCATTTAATTTTTTTTTCAAGAAATTTGTGGTGTGAGTCGAATGAAATATATTATAGAAAGAGGAAGATGAGACACATTGTCAGGGAGGGAGTCAAAAGAATAAATATGTCATAAGTAAGAAATATGTGATGAGTAAAGAAATTATTTTCTCCAAACTACTGAGTTTAAGTTAGCTGATATCATAACAATTAATTTCAAACAGAAAATAATACATTTTTACTTATTAATTTACTTATTTATTTTAAAAATTGACCAATTTCACAAAAGTATCCTGTTAATGCAAGTATTTTTTATTGTTGTCTCACCGATCAAATGTACAGCAGTTCAGGTGGAAAGTGATCAGGAAAAAACAGTCGACAGAGGTGCTAAATACCAGTATTTTATTAAAGAGAATGAGCCATTGCGAAACCGGTTACAATTGCAGATTTGCCACGTCTCTGGCTTTTTGAACACTAATAATAATAATAATAATAATAATAATAAATAAACGTTGTTCATTTAAATTGCCTCCCCCCCCCCATTAAACAAATCTGTATTTAAAAAATGGTATATCAAAAATCGGAGATTTGGCGGCTCTATTATAGTTTCATCATTTTGAGAATATGTTAATTCCATTCTATTCATAGTTCCATGCGCTGCGAGGATTGAATTGTGCTATGTGTAAGTAATAATCTTTTATGCTGATATAACCAAGTTTAAGTCAAACAATATAGTTAAATGTCAGTTCATTTTTATACATAGCTCCATGATGATTTTAATAAATTACAGTGTAACCTGTCTGTAAAACTACCTTTCTAAACGAACATTTTTTCGTGGAACGAAAGCTATTCCCATTGGTTCAGTAGTATTTCTATCTCCATTCAGAAGCTATTAAAATTAAACTCCCTCCATGAACGACCGATTTCTTTGAAGAAAATTAGATATTTTTTGCTTTTTCCTCGTAGTTTGAAAAATGTTTTATTAAAAAATAATTTAGGAGCGAACATTTTTCACCAAACTTCAAAACTAAGTTTAGATTTTTTTTATTCCGGTAACTTTAAAGTATTTTAAACCACTTTGTGTCTTTTTCAGGCAATGGATTTAACTCTGATTTCGAGGTGATCAATAAACTTCCTTGACATATTCTAACAGAAATCGCTCAATATATATATATATATATATATATAAAGTAATGAAGTAATCATTATTTGTACTCGAAAAAAAATTTCATTCATTTACTGAATTTTGGAAGGATTTGAAAGTAAAAGTTATAAAATATAAAAACGTAGAATGAAAGGAAACATCAATGTTTTTATTTTTTTAATTCGGGTGTAATAAGTTTGTGCATTTAACTTTAGTTTTGATACTTAACACTAGAACTGCCGGATATTTTACCCAAGTTTTATAGAAAGTGTTACTCACCAGAATTTTAATTTTAAACTATTTATCTTATTTAATTAGTCTATTTTTCTACTACTTACATTTAACATATCTTATGAAGAATATTCTGGTTCGAATCGACTATTATTAATTTTTCAAGGGTCATTTTGACTCCTAATGGCGGTTCTAGTGTTAAATTTTACATTTTTCCCTAATGTAAAAAAAAAAAAAAATTGTAACTATTTTTTAATAATTAAAACCTAGATTTAAACGTAAACTCCATTAAGAAGCCACCTCTCAGTGCGACCATTTTTTATTAAAGCAGAACGTGGTTTATTTAGGGAGGTTTTACTGTATATGTATTTGAATACAGACAATCACATAAGCAGAATGCAGAAATATTTATTCATTTTCCAGTGTTCAGCCATCTAGTTTCTTGCGATATGTAAAAGAATTACGTTTTATTTACAAAGGGAATAAAACAGTAATACCAAAATCGCATTTATAAGAAATTCTATTTTGGCGGCTCAAAATGGATTTAAATCTCAGATTATGCAAAAATCGAATCGCAGTATTAAAAAAATAGCATACGCTAAAAATACAGAAACTTACATTTAAAAGTGTTCTATGATATATTTCCAATGGCAATATGCTTCTTCTTTCGGGACAAAATAGAACATTAAATTCAATTTATGTCTTTCCCGATGTAAATTTCGAGTTAGATGACACTTTAAAATCTGACTAAAATACATTAGAAATTTAAAAGAAAAGTGGATTTTAGATTTATTTTTTTTATTGTTTACGAACTAGTTTGTTAAATATAAATAAAAGTATTTTATTATGTAGTAATTATTATTATTATTATTATTATTATTATTATTATTTGCAAATTTAATAGAGCTATTTAAATGGGCAAGGATAATATGTTTTTGTATTTTTCTATTAGAAAATTTAAAATGATTTATTTTATTCAATTTAGAAATATAAATATTGACTTCTAGAACAGAATTGTAAGTCTTTACACTACTTGGTTATCCTGTCGACCAAAATACTATCGCCGAACTATAACATTAAACGCCAATAATGGATAATCGTAAATATCACAGTGAGTGACAGTAAATACTATAAACATGTATAAAACGTTATTAAGTGACTTTTATTTCTACTTTTTATATGTACTTTTATTAATATTCTACTAATTATTTTCTTTTCGTTATTTAAAATATAAAAAAAAAAATATGTCAACATATATAATTTGGCTATTAGTTTGGCGATTTGTATAATTTGGCGAAATTGGTCGACGGTATAACCAACTAGTACCTTTTATTCAATTTAGAGTGATAAATACTGATTTCTGGGACAGAACTGTAATTCTTTGCATTAAATTAATGAAGAAATGGAAAATAAAAATAGTACTTTGCCGTATATTTTAACAATATTTTCTGTATGCACCAAATAGTTTAACCGTTTGTAGGGCAAGGAATTGCATTTATGCATTTCTAAACTTCCGCCAAATTTTTCGTAAAATTTTATTTCAAAATAAGGAAAAGCAATTTTTAGGATCTTTATTTCGCCAAAGTTAGAACAATAAAATTTAATAAATGTTTTCCGGTGCATATCTTTTTTAATCGTAAGTTATATTTCACCCCGTCTCAAGAGGTTAACTCTTAGCGATCGAGCATCAACAAATAACCGCCCAAGGTTTGCATATATATATATATATATATTTATTTATTTATTTATTTATTTATAATCCTTTCCCAACACTATATTTTAAAAGTATATATTTAAGTACATTTTTCTTGTGCATGTCAAAGTACAAGTAAAAATATTTCATTATAAAAAAAGTGATGCCAAAAGAATAAATTCGAATAATATGTGTCTGTATATTGTTAACACTAGAACCGCGGAAAATTTCATCCAATTTTTATAAAAATATCTCTCACCGTAATTTTTATTTAAAACTGCTTATTTATAAAAATTATTTTAGCTTTACATGTTGCATTATGATAAATCACCAAACAATGTCCCATTAAAGTCGCATGGTGAATTTTCACTATTTTTCACAGTGGTTACTTCACATTAGGGTCTCTGTTACCATGTGACTTTAATGTGTCATTATTTGGTTATTTATAATAATGCAACATTCACAATGACTTTGAAATTGAGCCCCCAAATGACAGTTACATGAGATTCTCAATAAAACGACACTGCAATATCACCTGGTGATTCGTGACAAAGCAGCAGTTGCAGTGACCTGGCAGTGGAGTCACATATAGTAGTCATTTGAGACTCATAAAAGAGACGCATGGAATTTCCTATTTTTTGTTTCGCCATAGTAACTGTGACTCTTGTGACCATGTGTGACCTGAATGAGATGTTATATGGAGTAGCTGTTATACAGGGATAGTAATTATTCGAATTACATTACTTCCTGCTGAATATTCGCGTGAAAATTATCACTTGAAAAACCCTTCGTCCTTAAATTTTGCACACCAGTGTAGTGTATTTCATGCAGTAGCGGCTCGTCAGGGGGTGCTGCATCAAATTTTTCACACCACAAAAATAACATAGTAATTTCAGTTTTAATCAACCAAGTTTGTAGAATATATAATATAAAAAAATTCTGTTAAATTCTAGTGGTAGGAAAAATCTGATGCAGCACTCCCCGATGAGCCGCCACTGATTTAAATATACTCGCAATAAGTATATATCAGGGTGCTAAATCCCTGATCATTAAAGGGCATTTTCACACCAGTAAAATGTTGCAGACATTTTCGCCTTGTTTAAACGCACTTTTCATGCAATGAAAAAAATGTACTGTCATGAATAAGGATTTTTTTTCGATTTCTTTTTTCTGGTGGGAGTGTGCCCCGTTGATAATTAGGCCCTAAGGCTACTAACTTCATTTACTATCGTTATTATTTTAGTTTACTATTTTCAGTGGTAGAAGTAAATTTTTTATTTTATTTTTTAATTTTATTTATTTTTTATGCATTTTTTTTACCATCATTGTAATTATTGAAAACAAAAAAATTCCTGACGGCCCAACCCAAAGCAAATTATAAATAAAAGCAGCTTAAGAATTTTATTTGGCCGCTTTTGAAGAGTTAGCAATTTCACTTTTCTGTAAGAGCTGATTTTATCAGAATCATCTTAAGAAAAATTAACTGTTTAAAATATACTGCGAAATAAGTATATAGGCTACTAACGTCATTTACTGTCGTTATTATATTGATTGATTCTTTTCAGTGGCAGAACTACATTTTTTATTTTATTTATTTTTTATACACTATTTTTATGACCATTATTGTAATTGTTGAAAATTAAAAAAAAAATTCTGACGGCCCAACCCAAAGCAAATTATGATTATAGATAAGAAACAGCTTAAGAATTTTATTTGGCAGCTTTTGAAAATTTAGCAATTACATTTTTCTGTAAGCGCTGGTTTTATCAGAATCATCTTAAGGCAATATTAAAAAAATTGGAATTTTTTTTCTCAAATTCAATAACTCAAATAATTTTTGAAGATCACTTGCTGCTTTTAGTTTTCGTTCTATTAATTAAAACTTGATTTATAGACGATTATTTTCTCGAACGACGATTTCCCATATTTTTCGTTTCCAGCAATATCGTTTAGGGAAATTCAGTTCCAATTGTCCACTTTGATAGTATTTTTTGAAAAACATTTTGTCTTTATCAAAAAATCGACCAATACGGCACATTTTATAATATCTAAATAAGAGCAACCATTACTTTTCATTTATTATTACCTTTGATTTATTATTTCCCGAGATTACATAGAAATATTTATTTAGGACTTTTTAGAACGCTTTTTACTCCTTTTCTCCGAATCGCCTCTTTTAGATTTCGAACTTATTTCAACTGTTTTTAAAGCGAATTTTTATTTTATAAATAACTATTATGCCAATTTTCAAGTTTCTAGAATCTGCAATATCACATAAATCGCAATGTAGAATGTATTTTGTTTCTCTTGCAACACTCTAGTGGACATAAAATGCAGATTATATTTGAAGAGATTCTGTCACCATCAATTTGCAATCATTATTATTGAAATTGGTTTAGTCCTTAACCTCTTGAAGGGCGGTGGTATAAAATATACACCACTTAATTTTAATTGCGAAATGCTACATTGATACCAGAATTTTGAAATGAAAACTTCAATTATAAGAAGTACGAGAAGGAAAGCTTTTATCTATTTAGAAATAAATTTGTTTTTAAATTCTGGTGTCAATCAATCATTTCAGCATTTTGAGAATACAAGTGCTTTGCCCCTCAAAGGGTTATTTAGGTTGCATAAACAGGCAAATTAAAACGTTTTATAAATGCTTTTCGATCACTTCATTCTTTTAAATTTGGAATTTCCTTTTGACGGTTCTTAGAAAGCATTCGTATCGTTTAGGCAATTACCATGTCAAACTTCGAATTGCTAAACCCTACAATATCTAAACAATCACAAGTTAGAACATTATTTATTGCTGGAACTACCATGTGGAAGTGACACCGACATGAAAAATGACCTATGTTGGTGCAAGGGCTATCAGCATAAATTTCCACGCATAATTTTTTAAATTGATTTGACAATTTTCTGAGACTGCGCAGAAATCGCTATTTAGATCATTTTTAGACTGTTTTTTGCCCATTTTTACTCCTTTTAATCTTTCCAGGGGCGCCGTTTGCAGTCTGCAAACGGTTAATTTTAATACTTAAACTGCTAGCTGGCACCAGTAAATTTTTAATACAATTTCGATCTCATAATATAAGTGGTAAACGATCTTTTGCTTATTTTCAAATAAATTTATTCATAAACTGTGGTGTGAATTAACAGTTTGAATATTTTCCTAGGAGAAATAACTTGCCCCTGAAAGGGTTAATCCTTCAAGGGGCAAGGTACTTCTATTCGTAAAATGCCGAGAAGAGTGAATGACACAAGAATTTTTAAAACAAATTTATTTCAAAAGATTCAAAAGCTTTGATTCACATTCTTAATAAAAGGAAAATTTTCATTCTAACATTCTTGTGTCAGTGTGATATTTACAAATTAAAATTAGATGGTCTAAAATGAGCCACCATACTTGAAGGGATTGACCCTTTTAGCGGTTCCGATTGAATGCCCAAGCACACCATCGCCACCAGTAATATTTTAGTACAATTTCGATCTCATAATATGCGATACGGGAAAAAAGGGTATCTTTCATTATCTTCAAATAAATTTGTTCGTATATTCCTGTGTGAATAATTTATTTAAACATGTTTGTAGAAAAAGTGCCTTGCCCATGAAAGGGTTAAATTATGAATTTTTTAAAGAAGTGTCCTTAGAAAAAAATTATATCTCATAAGTTTCTACCATGCCTAATTTCAAGTTGCTAGACCTAGCAGTATAACAAAAATTGAAATTTAGATCTTTTTCGCTCCTGCAACTCTCATGGGTATCACTACCACCTGGGAGCATACCACCTGGCATATAATAGAACCTATATTAGATCAAGAGATGTCACCAGTAATATCTAACTATTACTTCTAAAAAAAGTTCCATATTTCCTGAATTTGCGTCGAAATCACCATTCAGAACGATTTTTAGAAAACTTTTCGCGCGATTTCACCCTTTTTAAATTTAGAATTCTATAAAAAATATTTTTTGTGATCATTTATATCTTAGAAATAATGACCATGTCGTTTTATGTTTTTAGGACCCGTACAAACACAAAAATCACATTATTAGAATTTTTTTGCTCCTGCGCAAAAAAGGCTAAGATAGGCTAAGATATAGTCTGTTGGAACAGGGACTAACGCCATCATTGTGATACCATTACTTTTGAAATCGGTTTGGTAGTTTCAGAGATTACACATTAGAAATAAATACACAAACTTTTAAAGTATATGTATAGATTCAATGTATGAATACTTTGTATATTGAAGAAAACCGCAAAATTAGCATAGGGCATCATCTTATCTTGAAGCAAATAATATCTTGCCCAAGAAGTTATTGAGCATAAAAATGTGTGTCAATAAATGTAGATATAGTTTTAACTATTGAATGTAGGTTTTTCTGCTTTTATTTTTTTTTATACATAATACGACAGAGGAAAATCTTTTGGAAAAAGAAATGCCACTTTTACTTTGAAAAATTACATTTTTTACCTCATGAAATATTTGTTAGTAACGAAATACTTTTAATGAATAGGATATTTTGTAGTCAAAAATAAAATATGTGACATGCGCTTCATTTTCTTGCATTATTATCTTTATAGGTGGAAATTTTTAACCGCATCATTCTTTTCTAAGATAAACTTGTTATTACTTTGTAAAATATTGGTTGGAATTTTTTTTCATAACTATCTATTTGTTTTCTTTTCTTATTTCGTTTTCTTATAATTTCATAATATTTTCTTAACAAACATTATTATGTATTTTTTAAATAAGAATTACGCTTTTATGCATTAAATTTGTATTGTTTGTCAAATAATGCAGTAGTAGGTGTATTTTCTGACTTCCCTTTGTTAAAAAATTGTTTTTACTTAAACTTAAATTCAGAAAAAATTGTTATATATTTAGCTTACCTATTTTTATAGATATAATTTTAAATTATACATTGAAAAAAAATGTGGGAAAAACTTTATGTACATAAAATTTTTAATCTTTTGAAGAGGTAATTGCCCCACTAAATTTTAGAGGTGCTTTTCAGTTTGCCTAATAACAAAATTTCTGAGTTTTTATAAAGGTGAAGAATACAATAAAAAAATAGTGGTGTCAATAGACTTCACCGCTGAGCCAATCACTTTATTGGTTGATAAAGCCCCATCCCTCTCCAACCAGGCGTTCCGTATAAATAAGGGTTCAAAATACTCTGGAAACCACTAAAATCTTACAGTATATTTAGCCGTGTTAAATCGTAGGACGAATTCTGAACGCTGGTGCTTAACCCTCTCTGGGTCACTGTGTCCATTGGAAGCTTTATTTAAAGGATTAAAGAAGTCATTTGCAAATTCCGATGAGAGTCAATAATTTCTTATTTTGCTAATAGGATTTGCCGTGCCGGAAAGAATTAAGGAGTACTTGCAGTGTGTCGCAACTCCTGTTAAACCTCCATCGAAAGTAAGAAAAACATAAAAATACGATTAAATACAATGCTTGCTAAAATATTAGGACTTTGGAGATTCAGGTGGAGCATTGCATTCTCAAACTGGAGCACTGGGGTAAATATATCCCTAGTGGCGCAATGACTTCCTAAATTTTTGAAAATCATCACATACGTTAGGAAAAGTATACAATTTTAAAAGTTTGGTGTCGCGGTATTTCAAGCTTCAATTTTTCTCGGCAACACTGCACCTAACTTTCCGGTATTCTTTCCTAAAATTTCAATTGATATCGTTCAAGTTAAACTTGTTTTGGTACAATGTCCATTAAATGAATAAAACCATGAAATTAACGAAATAATCGGATACCAAATGCATTTATGCTTCGTAACATGTTAAACTTTGAACAACTTAAATCATACTTTCGGCAGTCACAGTTGGAAGTTGGCAGGATGTGTTGCAAACGCAATGGTCAAAATTTATAACGCTTAAAATTACTACCTTGTCATCTTTAATTTATAATTTTTAAAAAAATCTTGGGATTAATGGAAAATTTATTTTAGGTATTTGGATATGGAAAGTAATTCCAACAAAAATATTGAAATCTATTCTTTAATAGTTTTGGCCGTTAATGTACCGGGTAATTATAATTAAAGTTTTCGAATCGTAATTATGGAGAAAAAAGAGGGATTTCCTAAAACATTTATTAGCAAAAGGCACGAATACGTGGTTGTAGTGACAATAGCAATGATGACCAAAATTGAAAAGGCATAAGTTAAGGCATAAGTTATTTGATATGCCCTTCGCCTAGTTCCTCTACTAATTGGAGGCGAAAAACAGAATGCTCCACAACAGATCGGAGAGTATCTGTACTGATGCAATGAGTGTAGTATGATATGCTTGCCTCCAAGTTGACTAGATTCTATAAACAACATTCTTCAGGTGTACTCAAAGCGAGAAATTACACGGACTTTAGCCGAGGGAAAGCTGTGCCCACGTTGTTATAAAATGGCGGCTTATGATTATATCATCTCCGAAATTAGCATCCAATAGCTGTTCACAGGAGTAGCGATGTGCGAAAGAGCGTCATCTTGCATGAATTTCTGTGATCCGCACACTGACGATGCTGGAGTGCCAGAAGGAGATGAAGTGCTTTGCCAGAAGTGCTTTATACCGCTTACCAATAACGATGTAGGTAACGGAACCCGCAGGTGTGATCTCTTAAAAGATATACAGACCGAGAATAAACACCGGCATTATTCTGTACTACACAGTGATATTTTCAGACTAAAGAGGTTACATGGACTGTAGTTGAGACACATAATCAGTCGCATATATCCTGCAATTTTGCGTATTTATAGAACCGTTCAGATGGAACTGGGCTTCGACACATCAAAGAATGGTCGATAGCCATCCGTTCCCACTTCCATCCGGGCAAGAAATTGTTACACAAAAGACTGACGTACTTATAGATCAGCAGGTAGCAACTCCTGCATATGAGTTATTCTGATGGATAAGAGTGCAAGGTGTTCCATAGGATTTTACGCACCGTGCTTTTCGGCATATCCTGCATTCGGCTAATTACCCGTGCACTTTGATTCTAGCATTGTTATTGGTTTCTACTTGAACTGTTACAGCCACATCTTCTACTGTCGCAGTCGAAACTGAATTTCTTTATCCGGTTTAATGTTAAATTAACCAGATTCTTTGAATTTAGCAATCATTTTTCGCAGACCACTTGTGGTTATTCGACACATTCTTATGGATTTCAGTGTCGGAAACTTCCTGCCAGCGGGTTGACTCCAGCAGTGTTGCCATATGGGCTACTTTTTTTAAATTCAGATTCTTGATTAACACCAGTTTTTTGAAATGGTAAAACCCTTTTTATTTAATGACATATTGAATAATACGAAAATAAAGAGATTTTACTGTTTCAATAAAGTGGTGCCAATCAAGAAATCTGAATTTAAAAAAAGTAGCCCACTGGCAACACTTGTCTCCAGCGCACTAAATTTTATCCTTTAGTTCTTATCATCTGATTTTTCTATAAAAATGCTAATAAAATTTAAGCAAAGAAAACCAATAAATTTTAATGGTGAGAAACTGCCTGCTGGTGCTTAGATTTTTACTACTCTGAGCATGACTATTTACTTTTAGAAAAGCAGACACCGAATCGAACTTTGAACGAGATGGATAACTTTGTGATCAATCACGAATGTTTAAGATGTTACATACGGTTTAGGCGGCAAAAAAATGATATATTTTGGAATTAATTAAAAAAAGTATGTAAAATTATTTTAAAAACTAATAATTCGACAGTTTTTTTATTGCTCAATTATAAAACTTCAAGTATTATTTCAAGTATCTAGTTACAAATATTACCTCAAGTATATAGCTTTAAGTATTGCTTCGAGTACATATGATCTGGCCATATAAGCTGTATTATCTGATACAGAAAAAAATTACAGGCGAAAACCTAGTGACACTTATATTTTGACTTATCCCACTATTATTTTTTCTTGCGAAATCTAAAAATTTAAGTAAAAAAAATTATGTTTAAGTTTTAATTAATTTTTCAATCAATTTTATGCAATGAAATTATGCACGGATATATTGAATATTAAGTATGTGAATTTTTACATAGCTATCTAAATGTAAAATTAACAGAATGAAAAATACCCACACAGGGGAAATGTCCGGCCTCGATCATTTTCCACTGTGTTCATTTTACGCTTAGTTCAGTGTTGACAGCAGACTATTTTTTATTTATTTATTTATTTATGGACTAGCACCATTCTTTTTTTGAAATAGTAAAATTCGCCTCACTTTATACCATACTAGCTAAGAGAAAAAATGAGAATTTTTAACACTTTCCGGCACACTGTGCCCAGTCTGGGATATCTAATTTTAATTCCAAACTTGCAAACGGCACCAATAATATTTTAGTAAAATTTTGCTCTTATAATAAAAGCTTAAATTAAGAAATTTAAAATATATAAAAAATTCGTTTGTAAATTCCGGTGTCAGTCAATATTTTCGTATTTTACTACAGATTTTGCCCGAGCCGGATAGGGCTAACAGGCGATATTTTTTTTTTTTCAAGACAGTGCTAATAAACAAAAATCTTAACTTTTAAAAAATAGCCCACTGACATCATTGGCTTAGTTAGCATTGTAATACCAGTCTAATAATTCACATATTTAATATTTAATAAATTAAATTTATTTTAATTTCGTTAAAAACTTCCGCGGAATTCTTAATTCAGTTGGCTTCAGTTGCCGGTATTCACCAATATGGTTTCATGCGATTTGTAAATAAATAAATAAATAAACAAATAAATTATTTATAAAGGGAATAAATCAGTAATATCAAAAACGCATTTTTACGAAAACTTCTTTTGCGCAAAACAGGATGTATTTGAATCTGGAACTATTCAAATGTAATATTTAAAGTAAAAAATAATATAAACAAGAAGCACTGAAACTTACATTTAAAAGACTTCTAAAATATATTTCCAATGACAATACGCTCGGTTCTTCACAGAACAAAAATTCAACTTTAAATTCAATTTCTTTTCCAATGTAAATTTTAAATTAGATAGCATTTTAAAATCTATATAAAATGCATTGGATATTTAAAGAAATATATCTATACTTATATCATAAAAATGGATTTCTGTAAATTTTATTTTATCGATTACGAACGTAGTTTGGTAAGAATCAAAAAGTATTTAATCCCTTTAAGATCGCTTAATATTTGAAAAAACATAAAAAAGTACTTTTTAAAAACAGAAATTGAATAATTATTAGGTTTCAAAATAAATTATGCAATTAGTCTGGTCAGACCAGAAGAGCATTGAAGAAAAGATTGGACGAAAATCAGAAATATATTAAAAATCACGAATTATCCAGTTCTTCGATTGCTTCTCACTGTTGGTCTTCCGGTGATTTCAATTTTTCCATGGCCAGAATTATTTCTAATCCTGTCTCTCCTCACATAGATTTTCACGAAGCTTATTTTATTTGTAAAAATTCTAATACTCTTGTCAATGATCTCTCTTCATCCCCCTCCCTTTCTCCTGCATAGAAATTACTCCTGTAATTTTTTTAATACTATTTTAATATATTTATCAATTTTTTTGTTTTATTTATTTGTTAATTTTTATTTATTTTATTTTATTTTATTTTATTTATTTATTAATTCATTAAATATAAATCATTAATTATAAATATCATTTATGTATTTTTTTTTATTTATTTATTTATTTATTTTTAATTTTATTTCATTTTTAATTTCATTTTATTTTTGTTATCATTTTTATTGTTTTTCCGCCTTTTTTCTCTTTCTTTTATTGTTTTGACAACACTTTTCCTTTCCACCGGTGCTCTTTCAGCTTGCGCCACCTGTCGCACTTTTTGTAATCTCCCCCATCTTCCTTTCACTTTATCGCTTCTTTTCTCTTCCACCTTGATTCTTTAATTTAGCGCCACCTGTCGCACTCTTTGTAATCTCCTCCCCCTTTCTTTCACTTTATCCCCACTCTGTGCCCTTACGGACACGTGTTGATTTAGCGGATGACGAGATGTTATTGTTGTAGCTCGAAACGCGTCCTGCTTAATTTTTCCTTTTATGGTGATCTTACAAAGTTTTTTTAGTTTCTTTATCAATTTACAAAAATACTTGTCATAAGAAAACACTAATGTTTCCTATGAGGAGTATAATGAAGCATATTCTAATCACTTGTCGTTTTAGATAAAGAAAAAAGTTTTTTCTATTTCTTCTTCAGCTTTAAACTAAATTAATGTTTTGCATTTTTATATACTCATTAATTTTGACTGTTGGAACCAAATTACAACTCACCACGTTGAATTAATAATCAGAGTGAAAAAATAACAATAATAATAATACTTTATCGTATTTTTTACGCTTTTTTATGTCTTCCCTAATAGGCATAAATAAGTGGTTATACCTTACAACTCTGATTTTTTATAATAATGCTAAATTGTATAGTTATTACTAAATTTTGTGATTCGTTGTTCAATGTGTGACAGTTGCTGAAAAATATGTATGTGCAGTGACCTTTTATTTGAAATATCACTTATTTTACTGTTATTATCTAGTATTAAGTATTTATTATATTATCTAAATTTTTTCAAGTTTGTAAAGACATTTTTTTACTTATGTGAATATAAAAAAAATCACTAATATCTTTATATTTTTATATATTTTATCTGTTCATAAACATTTCGCATGATTTCTCCTTTAATATTATCCATTTTTTTCCCTTGTGTGTAGGAAAAAAGATGTTGATATCTAAACTGATACACATGATATATTTTTAAATAGTCGACAGCCGATTATAGTGAAGCCAAATAACTGAATTTTTCAATTAACTGGATCGATCAATGAACATACATTTTTTCTCTCCTTCTCCAAAATTTGAAAAATATATCGTTATCCTGAAATAATAAAATAGCATAGTCAGTACATAAAATCAATTGTTTCAGAAACCTAAACTTTCACTTCTAACGCATGAGAGTACCACGCATATTTTTTTCCCAGGGAACATCACTCTTTATCTTCAAACTCTTTGAAGGGGATCCTAATTGACTTCAAAAACTTTAGGTTATCGCAACTACATCGGGCAGCATCGGACAAGTTGGCAAAGCATTGTACTCATAGCTGTTGGTTGCATGACCCAGGCTATGACCGGCTAAATTCCGTTATATACGCTAATGGCGCTTGATGCATGTAAAATGTGTTGTAGATACAAAGTCCTCCAACTTACCCGCGTATTATATCTCTGAAAGTGCCTTGCCATATGATGGTCTCGTCATCTCATCAAGTTTCTAAATTACGAGATCAACTTGAATAGCAATGAGCAGTACAAACAACAGGATGTAGCGTTAAGTAGCCAGCAAAACAAAATATACTCAAACGAGCAGTATAGGCACTGCCATAGCTGCCAACATTTTCCACTTTTTTTGGCTCAGAAAAATTTTATAGAAATTGTTAATTGTGAAATTATTAATTGTTTTCTATCAAAAGTACTCATTTTATTTTGTACCAACATGAAATATCTAAATGCCCAAAATAGTTTTTTTCAATGTAATACAGAATAAATAATATTATTTTTAGATTAATTTCATTTTCGAGCATATATATGTTAATCAAATCATTATTCTACAAAAATTAAGTCAATATATTTTTTGTCTTGTCTCAAGACGTGGGCGTGTTTGGATATTCTTTTTAAGTTATTTTTCTCATGAAATGCATTCTGCAGAATGTTACATTGTAGAAGGCAAAAAATATGCAATATGTGGTCCAGCTGTTTGTTAAAATAGAAGCGAAATTGAATTACTAGTATGGAAACATTAAAGCAGAAAGTTGTAATTCAGCGTGTAAGTAATGGAAAAATATTCATATGCAAATATCATGAGAAAAAAATCATTATAATACTATTAAATATAATATGGTTCGAAATGCTCTTGATAGAAACATGGAAATAATCTGGTAACATCAAATTTGTATGTGATCTGCATTAATTTTGTGAAATATTTATGAAAGTAATGAAATATTTTATATAGTATTTGTCTTTATAAACTATACTAGTAAGAATGCAAAGGAGTTTTATGCTTATGAAAATGCATGGAACAATATTGCTTGCAAGAATTTTACACTTGGAAATACATGTATATTTTTTATACTCAAATTCTACGTGGCAGAAACGTGGCGACACGACAAAATTGTCTTAGAAAGGGAAGGGCATGTTGCAAAAAACTTTGATTATTGAGACGCTAATCGTAACTGATAGAAATATTATTTTTTAAAAGTTATTTTCATTTCAAATAAAACAAATGTTAACCTCTTGGGAGCGAGCGACCGGTAAACGCATAGGTTCCAACCTGACATCGATTATCCGTAATACATGCGTTAATTTGACCCTGGTTTAATGAGTTTCGAACCAGAATTTTTTCAAAGAAATGAAATTAAGTATGTTCCAGTAACAGTCCTGAAATTAAACAAATAAAGATTCGTGAAATATATTTTTTGGTTTGAAATGACGTTAACCTGGATCAAATTAATCCAGGTATTACGGAAAATTAGTTGAAAGTTGGCAGCTATGTAAACGTGACGCATAAGCTGCTCAGAATTCTTAATTATTCTCACCTGTTATTTTTTATTGTAAATTTTGCTTTATTTAATCAGGGCATTTTTCCGAATTAATTGGGTAAAAATTTCTGTTTTGAAAATCAGGTAAGAAAAGATTAAAGATTCTGTAAAAGACGCTCGTCTCGAAGAGGTTAAGTCTTAATGGTTTTATGTCATTTTCCATGGAATATCGAGACCCGCATCTCCTTTAATTTTATTATTTTGGCATCATTTTCTTTTAAGAAATACTTTCAGTTGTACTCTGACAACATGTGCAGGAGAAATATATTGCAGAATTTATTTTTAAAATATAACAGCGCGAATACACTATAAAAAGAAAATCACGTATAAAAATTTAGCATCACATAAGGGTTAAAATTAGTAGAGTTCGAGTAAAACTTTCTAGATGACTAAATTTTATGTGCAAGAAAGGAACTTGTTATTTTACTTTTTTGTGGTGTTCATTTGAAATATACATTATTTTGAATATGCAGAGCTTCCAAGTTTGCTATCAGTATTTTTATCTATAAAATATTTTTTTTAATTTAATTGGAACTTTTGAATGATTTTAAACTTTTTCCTTTTCTTTCCCCTTTTTACAGAACTCGTTCATTCAAGATTTGGCGTCATCTATTGTCGATTGTCACAAGCATTATAGTACTGCATAATAATCCATTAATCCTTTAATACCATTTCATCCGTTAATGCAATCATTTCAATAGCTACCCTAATTAACGCACTGTGAAAATTGTTATAGTAAAGCTAGTATTAAAAATATAATACAATAGGAAATATTTTCTTTCTCTGATTTCTTTAATTTTTACAAAATTTTTCTTTAGATAGTAAAAGCAGTGCCTTCCATACAAGGCAGATCCCATCGAATTTCAACGAAAGAAAATGTTTAAATAGGAACTGTTTCATTGATTTATAATAAATCTACGAAATTAGCTACAATAAAATGTGCATCTTATATTGGTAAGTCTAACTCTTAAACAAAGGATATTTATCCTCCTAAAGTAAACAAAATACAATTTCTGTAAAAGTCAATTGTAGAAATTATTAAAATTAAACATTAATCGTATATTTTAGTAGTAAAATATAATAAAGTCCAATCAGGTATTATGATACAGTTATCAACTGAGGCTCGAATGCTTGGTATTCCAAAAGGAAAAAACAGCAAAATTTATTCCACTTTGATTCAATCATACACTTTTTTCTGTGTAATATGAATCTGATATTATTTTCATCATCACAAAATGCATATATGCACCTCTCACATCCATATTCACCTTTAAAAAAATGGTAAATGAACTTGATTATTTAAAAATCATTTTAATTCAAAATTTGAAATGTTGGTTGTTATAAACTTGAAAGAGATTTCATTTATATTTCTGCAAAATTCGGGAAATAATTTTATTCACGGATTAATAAATTTGCACTATTTTAGCTATTTGATTCGAATTACGTAAAAGCGAAAAAAAATCACACAACTATTCTCTAAAATACATTTTTGTAAGGAGAAAGTGTTGTATCGTGTATAATGTAAATTTGTAATAAACTAAAAATCCTGTAATTGATAAATAAAGAAGTAATACCCAAATTCACGTGGTTTTAAAAAAGACGATATTTTTTGACACAGTCCATAGTTTAGTTTAAAAAATTTCCACTTTTTATGAGAAAAATTGTAACAAAAAAGGTACAGTAATCTCCGGTTTTTTCACTTTACTTTTAATAGAAATAAAGTATTTCTGTTTCCACAGAAACAAAAAATTTTTAAAACTACAAAAAATTATTGCCTCAAAATTCAGTTAAGATACAGTTTTCAAAGAAATCGCATTTAAAAGTGCATTTTTCCTCCTATACGATGGTGTAAAAATTGAAAATGTGCGATGTTTAGAAGTTTAAAAATTTGTAGTAGTAAAAATTGCAAAGCCAAAATCTCTTTTCAAATTTCAAAGTGTTACCATTCACAAAATGACGTATGCGTTACGCACAGATACATTTGGCCTTTATAATATAGATACCCTGATTAGCAAGTTAAATGATGTTGTTCGGAATCTGCATTCAAAATTTTAACTGTCAGAGAATTTTTTCTTTTCCTTCTTTTGTTTTTACTCTTTTAGAAACTTACATTTAGAAAGCAAAACAAATTTGTTTGTAAGTGCTTCATAAATTCACATTGGTATAAAAGTATTCCTTTTGGATGTATGTTTTTATATGAGTTTATATTTAGAAAGCAAAATATTTTGTTTGCAGCTGCCTCTTAACTTATTTTTTTTTTGTCAAGATATTCCATGAACAGAATGCCTGATTTCAGAAAGAAATTAAAAACAATATTAAAGTATTAAAATAATATTTAATAAATAGTAACTAATAAACCGTTATAATATGCATTACGTTCGTATCTTACGATTGTATTAAAACATAACATATATATATATTTTTAATACGCATCCCTTACAAATGCAATGCTTTAAATTCACTTTCAAAAGAAATTATTTACATACATTCAAATATTTTTAATGTGTAATCGGATATTTAAAATCGGTAGTATGAATGTATACTTCAGCAAGAACATGGCCTCATGCAAATTTCGATAATTAAATTTTCTTAAAGAAACAGCATGTATATTTGTCTCTTAATTTGCGATAGCATCGGTTTAATGCCATATCAGTTTCGGGAAATTTTAATTTATTCATTCTAAACGAGAAAATGAAACAGATGAATGTGATACGGTACTCTATTCTAAATTTTAAAAAAAATGACGCACTTACTCGTAACAAAAGGTTTGTAATCATAAAGGAATTTTAAACATATTCTATCAGAATTTTTGCAAAGTAATACAGTAAAACCTCCATAACGGACACTCCCGAAAAGGGGACACCTCTATTTAACGGGCAATTTTCCAATCCCCATTCCCAAAACTTAAGTTTTTCTATGTTTAACCTCTAAATAACGGACATTCCGAATAGCGGACACTATTTTCGACGATAAAGAATGAAAAAGTATTTTTTAACGAGAAAAAAAGTAAAAAAGCGTCTAAATTTATTAGGGAAATGTGTCACATATTTTGTGATCACAGATAAATATAGAGGGCTGGAAAATATCCCCCACCCCCACGTCCAGCGTTAAATTCAGGAAGTTGCCCGGGCATTTCCCACAGCATTCGAAATGTTACTCTAGGTGATTTTGAGATTTTATATTTTTAATGCTCAAAACGTGGAACCCCCCTTCCCCACCCGGAACTCTATAATGTCCAATAATGTTACATTAAAAAACAAATTACATGTAATCACAAGAAAAAGTAAACTTTTTGTAACAGTTTTTTTTATAAGAGTGTACTAGACAGTGGATAAAAGTACACCAGTGGTGCACAACCTTTGGCCCGCGGGCCACAATAATACCACTATTTTTATGCAGAATAATTTTCCTTATAGTAATGACAGAAACTTTGCTATTAAAGAAAAGAAACTAGACTTTTCAAATATTCTGGTGTCAACCGATTTTCTGGTAAAAAGGTTGTGCATCCCTGAAGTACACAATTTTATTTCAGTTTTATTGCTTAAAAAATAATTTTGATTTCTGATTAATCATATGTTTTAGGACATATGAAATACAGTTAATGAAAAATTAAGCATTTCTTAGCGATTTTTGATTTTCTGCGGTTTTCCCAATAGCGGACAATTTCTGCCTTCCCGATGTGTGCGTTATTTAGAGGTTTTATTGCATTTGAAATATTTAACCCTCATAAGATGTTCATTTCAGATGTACATTATTTCAAATATGCCGAGCTTCGAAGATTCTTACCAGTATTTTAATTCGAAAAAGGTTTAATTGAAACATTTGAGTGATTTGACAGAACATAAATTTTTCTAAAATAATAGTCGCGTGCAAAATGTCGCAGACTCAAGAACTTAGAATATGGCTTTTAGGTTGAAATAGACACGAACACCTTAGCAGGGTTAACACTAAAACTACCACGAGCCGTCATTTTAACTGCTTCCATATAATCAGGTTTCGGTTCAAAGTAGAAATTTGATTATTAAGTATGTTTAACAGAAAAAAAATAGAAGAAGATAAACGTTAAATAATAAAATTAAACTGCTTTAAGGGAGCTCAGTGTTGCCAGATGGGCTACGTTTTTTTAAATTCAGGTTCTTGATTAACACCACTTTTTTGAAATGGTAAAACCCTTCTTATTTAATGACATATTGAATAATGCGAAAATATAGAGATTTTACTATTTCAATAAAGTGGTGCTAATCAAGAAATCTGAATTTTAAAAAAGTAGCCCACTGGCAACACTGAGGGGGCTCAGGTCTTGATCGATACGGAAAAACATGTACAGAGCTCTCGCTTCGAGTCCATAAAATAACCGAAGTATTCAATGTAATTAATTTAAACTTTCTGATATTTTAAGGTATGTTTGTAGTCTTATAAAATTATAAAATGAAGTACATCAATGTAATATAATAAAAAATATAGTAAAATTTATATAACACAATTTTCGAAAAAAAAAATTATGTGTTAAATCACCATTCACAAGATATCTTAACTTTGAATTGGCATATGAACCTAATTTTTGCTTTAAAATGATCAGGAAACTTTACTCTATAGAATGAATTAAGAATATAACTGTCATTCAAAAAAAAAAATTAAAAATAAAAAAAAAATAAAAATAAAAATAAAAAAAATAAAAACTCTCAAATTTGAAAATTTAAAAAACCCTAAAAAATACAATTTTTTTTCATTAAAAATACTCAAAATATTAAGTTATCTAAAATAGATTAATTCATTCTATAGATAATGATGTTATATGCATGCAAAAAATTAAGCCATTCCACGAAATAGTTTTTTTTAATCTTACAGATAATCGTCAAAAATCAAGTTTTGAGAAAACGCGATATAAGTTGAAATTATATGGGTGCGGCTTTGAAAGTGTTGATACATAAATGATTATAACTCCGTTAAAAATGCAAATATTTTTATGCAGTTTTTTGCGCTGAGTTCAGAATTAATTGAATAATCAAAATAGATCATTAAAAAACATCGATTTTTTGAAAAGTTTTCAAGCCCCGAGCCCCCTTAAATCAGAATTCTGGTGTAAAATATTTTTATAAACCTTGACTCAAATTTCCAATGGTTCTTGTGCTAATGAAAAATTTTTATCTTCAGATATAGCGACTAGCCCTTTACAAAATTTTTGGTGCTAAAACAATTAAACTCGTCTGAATTCCTTGATGCATACGAGCTCTGTAAGATTCCGTGTAAGCAAAATAACTATCGTTTTTTAATTGATATATGTATATAAAAAAGGATTAAATCTAACAACAACAACAAAATAAATAAATAAAAATAAATAAATAAAAATGTTGTGCAAAATAAAGGAACCAAAGACCATTCTTTTATCATATTTTAATAAATATATAGAACGAAAGCTGAACTTATACAGGCTTTAAGCGATGCAAAATCTGGAAATTTTAAATATCATTGTGAAAAATAAAAATATAATCACAATTTTATAGCAATGTAATTTCAATTTGAATAAGAGATATGAAGCAGCTCCACTTCTGTCTATAAATTAAAATGCAGTTTCAACAAAAAATAATATAAAAATACAAACCAAAAGTGGACCAGATACTCAAACGAAATACTTTTATAAGATATTTTCCATGACAATGTGAATATCCAGAAACGTCTATTCCGGCAAAAGTCAGTTTGAAATTCAATTTAGGTTTTTCCCGGTAGTAAACTTTGAAAGAAACTGAATTTATAAAATTGAATAAAATATATTATATTTCTTAGGGAAGAAAAACGATTTTTGAATATATTTTTAAGTTAAATAGACATTAGTTGAGATTGTAAAAATTTACTTTATAGAAAATTCAATTTAAAGTTTTTATTTATAAAAAATAACAGGTTAATGATTTTAATTTGAGTGAAGTTCCCTGTCACATATATTAATTATACAAAAACACTTGCACATAGTTTAGTCGCATATAATGAGATAGCGTTTTAAAAACACTAATCATTGAAAATTTAATATTTATGACTATATCATAGCTGCCAACTTGTACGTATTTTCCTTAGCACTGAAATTTAATAGAAATTTTTTCTAGAGCTATCGCAGAAATTCGAACGATTTTACTGATGGAACAAGATTTTTCCTTACTTAAAAAGATTTGGCTTAAATAAATAAAAAAATATCCTCAATATCTTCTGGTATGAATAAAAAATTTTCTAATGAAAAGAGTTTTTAATTGGCCTCTTGTTGTTTGAGCTTCAACGTTCCACTTGTGTCGATACACTCCAATACAAGAAATGATTATTAGTGTCCTATACCAACTTTTAAAGTTTGTACCATGAATTTAAAATCACCCTGTATAATATACTATACTGTTATATTAGATTGAGACACATGTATTCATATTAAGACTAGTACCATTATGACATTCGGCACCATTACAAATATATAACAGCCGATTCTAACCAGAAATTGTTTTAACAGATATGTTAAGTGTATGCAGGACGAAAATAGGCTACTTAAATTGATTAAATATTTAAAAAAAACTCTGGTGCCAATTAATTTTTATAAAATTTCAGCAAAATGGCCGTTATTTCCAGTGTTAAAAATCAACAAGTAGATTGTAACTTTTTTTTCTAAATGTCCACCCAATAACTTTAATATTGAAATAAACTTTTCTACCAAAAATTGAACCGACTTCAAAAGCTATTGCAAAGGGAAAAATAATTTTTTTACAGAATAGTATTAAGAAATTAAATTAAGAGCGTAGTATTTATCATGCGTATTATTATATTTATGTAGATTAATTTGATTTTTTGAAGTCGGTGCCAGCCAAGCCAAGTTACATGTAATTTTCCAATATACACGCATCAAAGTATCTACGAGTTTTTGTACGATTTAATATTTAGTTAAAGATTTAACTTTATTTTTTTATGATTTGCATTGGGTAATTAATTTTAATTTTGAACTTGGCTTGGCTGGCACCGACTTCAAAAAATCAAATTAATCTACATAAATATAATAATACGCATGATAAATACTACGCTCTTAATTCAATTTCTTAATACTATTCTGTAAAAAAATTATTTTTCCCTTTGCAATAGCTTTTGAAGTCGGTTCAATTTTTGGTAGAAAAGTTTATTTTTCTCTTTTTAGTTAAAAGTTAACGATTTTTTGAAGTTAGTTAATAAAAATTATAATACGGGAAAAATCGCTGTAGCCACCTGACTGCACTGCATTCAGCGAGCTTAGTCATCGTCCATGTTACTTTTAGTTTGCAAGAAATCACTAATTTTATTAGTTTTTATTTAAATACTAAAAAAAGTACTGAACCAATTTCAATGAAATGGAAGAAGTACCAATGGAAGAGTAGCCTCTTTCATTTAACACAAAAAACAAATTAATCGGTCGAATAGTTTCGGAGTAATCGGTGAACATACATAGAAAAAAAAATACATTCGCGCCGAATTGATAACATCCTCTCCTTTTATGAAGTCACTTAAAAAACATATAATAAGGATTTTTTTTTTTTTGTATACTATACACATATGTCAGGAGTGAGGTTCGAACCGACACTCTCTTTCAAAATCAGAGGTAAATTCTGGTGCCTTAGACCGCTCGGCTGTCCGGACTACATTCGCTTCAGGGAACTTATTCAATCTCATGTTACTTTTTGCAAGTCTATTCTCCTTTTTGAGTACTCTTTCACTGATAAAGTATTGAGTTAATAAAAAATCTCTGATACTCTGTGGTAACGGTTAAATACAAAAATATTCCTAACAGCATAATTAGTATTTAACTTTTTAAATATATATTTAAAAATTATAATACGGAAAAATTATTGTATACTCGTATGTCAGTAGCGGGGTTCGAACCCACGTTGCCTTTCAAAAACCAGATTTTAAATCCAGCGCCTTAGACCGCTCGGCCATTCTGGCATCGGTATATTTATTCGACATCCATATTACCGTAATTTCGGGTGTATAAGCCGCGGATCAAACAATTCTTTTTGGACCCAGAAATCTTATTCAGTGATTGAAGATAAATATTTACGGCGATCTAACTAGTTACATTTGTTTTTCAAAAAATTCTGGTTCGAAAAAGAATTGTTTGATCTGCGGCTTATACACCCGAAATTACGGTACTACCGATTTGCGAGAAATCACTAATTTTATTAGTTTTTGCCTAATTACTAAAAAAGTACTGAACCAATTTCTATGAAACGGAAGTGGTACCAATTCGAGAGCAAGCTCTCTCATTTAACTCCAAAATCAAGTTAATTGGTTGGATAGTTTCGGAGTAATCGGTGTACATACATAAAAAAAAAAAAAATACATACGCGTCGAATTGATAACCTTCTCTCCTTTTCGGAAGTCGGTTAAAAAGGATTTAGAATTTTTAGCATTTAATTGGAACTACTTAAAATCAATCATGAAATTTTTATGCGTAAAAATAAAATAATAATGTCTACGCATTAGAAACATATTTTTCGCTAATAACTCAAAAATTACAAAAATATGTATTTTTTGGCAAAAAGTTTTTTTATAATATATATTTATAAATAAATCCAATCTTTGCGTTCGCCAATGAAAATATTTTTCGATTTCTTTATATAGATTTATAATCTGTTTAATACATTCAAGCACTTAAAAAAATGACTTTTAAAATTGTTCAGATTACGAATTTTCCGTAAAACAAAGAAAAGAAAAAAAATGATTTTCAACGCTGCGTTTTGAATAAAATATACAAGTATTTATATGCTGAAAGATATTTTTCAAAGATAGCAGTTAAACTGTTAATTTAAATATTCAAGTTTTGACGATCATATTTAAAAATCGAAAATTAAAAAATAAATCTTTCTACATATAAGAAAATGCATGACATTTTATTTTTTTATGCTCAGATATAAATAATTCATGTTTTACCAATGACCTTTATTTTGATAAAATTTTAAAATTAACTCCCATGTCAATTCAACAGCCAGTGGTATGTGTATTCGAATAATATGTCAAATTATAAAAAAGATAATTTATACAAAGCAAGAGCAAATCATTGTATATAAAAGGAGAATTTTTAAAATTTTGATTTAAATAACTATTATCAACGATTATTATATTAAATTTTGAAATGTAATTAAACTAGAAGCATGAGCGAGATAAGAAATATATAATTATACTAGCTGTTACCCGTGACGTCGTTCACGTAGCATTAAAAAAAAGATAAAAGTTTTAATTAAACAAAACGGTTCATTAACAATAATTTAAAAAATATATAACATTTATCTTATAGAAGGCTATGCAGTAGTTTTTTTTATAGGGGACTTAAAGAACTCAGTCAAATAAAAGGAAAATGTGTTAGATAACATGAACAGTCGCGAAAATGAAATTGTGTCCACTTATACTGTAGAACAACTGTAACGCACCCCAATTGTACAGAAATCATGTTGTAGTGCATTTCAGAATTCCATATCAAAGAAAGAAAAATCATGTGTTAAACCTAGGTAATAAAAAAAATATCCAACATTTCCATAATGCATAACTTCACCGGGACATTCTTTTCTGCAGCTGTGCATTATGATCTGTGTGTTTGTAAATATTCTAAATACAATGTTAAAATTTTCTTAGTGAGAAAAAGTATAACGAAGATTAAAATTCACCTTTAGCAATTTCTAATTATAGACAGAAACTTACTTGAATTCTTTTTTACAGTCCTGTATATTACGTGCAAATATGTATACGATCGCATATTTAGCTTAAATTATTCAAGCAAAAAACCCGATTCAAATTATTGAATTCATATTTCCGGGAATCGCTATTGCACTGGTGACCAATCCAGTTTATTGTATATTCCGATACATGATTTATTTAAATTCTACAAACATCTCTTATTATATCAAATGTAGCTGAACTTCAGGATGCATTAGTTTTCCAAATACATACGATAATTGAAAAAGCTCTTCAGCAATCTTTTCTAATAGACCATACTTTCGATACAATATCAGAGATCTGGACACAGGTCCAAAATCTTTTATGCGTCTCTGTAAATGAACAACAAATGTGATGCAAATGATACTTATTGTAATAAATTTCAGTATTTATCATTGTATTGATTATTTCAGTACATTAATTTCATCATGTTTGAAATAGCGCAACGCAATTAAAATACGCCGGGAATATTTTTTTCTCCGTAGACTATTATATCACCGAACATTTTTCTGTAATCTTGTAAAAGATTGTTAAATCTTTTCACCCCATTTTCTACAGAAATCCTATTTTAGTGCACTTCAGAACCTAATATCAATTTCAATATTATTAAAATAACTTTAATAAAATAACATTATTAAAATACGGTGCAAATGGTTTTTCATCACAGACCATAATATATTGAAATACTTTTGAGCTCCCTGTACGCACACTATAAGTACTACATTTAACATATTCGATAGTAACCATGTTCTTCTAAACCTTAAAAATGCATGTAAATTTCATTACATTTAAAATTATGTAACATTATCAAAATACACCACAAATGATTTTTTCGCCTTAGACCATAATGTAAAGTTTCCTTTTGAGTGCTCCTGTGATTCAGCTATAATTGTTACCTGGTCCATTTTCAATGATGCATATGCTATGTTAAATCTCAATAACGTATGTTATTTTCGTATGAATTCCACTATATTTACCCAAGTTGAAAAACGGACAGACAGACGGCAGACCTCAGGCACTCGGCATCCGGTATACAGACAGGTTGAAGTCGTAAACACTTTTAGACCATGTTAGAAAGTGTCAAAAAGCGGGTAGTTTCCGTAAAACGGAAAAAAAACAGTGTTAGGAAAAATATACTACAAAACTGTATTTTAGGTGGCATTTTTGTATAATTTGTACATATATGCTCTACATAGCATAAAAATTTATAGAAATTTATTATAAAAAACATTCTTAAAAGTGACAACATATTTTTACTTTTTACGAGCTAAAAAAATGTGCAATTAATATTCATTTACAAACCTGTTTCCAGTACACTTTGAGCACATTATGCCAAATTGAGATATTGACTGAGGGAATGTATTTTCTCACAATTACATTAAATCTTTAGATTTTAAGCCCGAAAGTGCATTTTTAAAGTGATATTTTTTATATTTTCAGAATTGAACAATTTTCAGAATTGAACAATTTTCAGAATTAACACACAAGAATATTTTTTTTGATTAGTTGAGCTTTTCTTACTTTCTAAAAATGATAAAAAGTTTTTTCATTGATCATTACGTCATTTACGATATGTATAAATTATTAATATTTTCTAGTCATTAATTATTTAACCTTTAAAAAAACTTATTTCATTTTAAAATTAAATATTAACCACGCTCAGACAATAAACTTAATTTTCTTTAAATAATAACTTTTGATATCATAATTCAATATTATTTCATTGCAACATCAGAGATATTTATTTTATTTTCAATATGTGACGTCACAGTCGTCTCTTTTTAGCACTTACTCAAAATTACATTGTGTTATTAAAGATGAAAACTTGAAAACTTATACTTTGTTTCATATATGACGTTACATTGATATTTTTAATTCTTAATGGAAAGTATTCCTCTGACGTCACAATTGGTAAAAAGTTGAATTTTATAGCCTCGAACCGAAAGAAAGAAAAAGGTTCATTTTGATTACGGATTAATATCTGGAAAAACTACTAAAATATTTATATTCTTGTAAACTGTGAAGTTATATTATTGTAATGTCTTCTAAGTGTAAAAGAAATTTTACATAATCGTTTGCGTGATATAAGAAGAAAAATAGTATTCTCTGACGTCACAATTGGTGAAATTGCGGTTTTTAATCTCGAACCGAAAAACAGAATAGGGTCCATTTATTTATTTCATTTTGTTTTATCACGTGAAAATCTTTCAGTTGAAAATTAATTACAGAAGAGAAATTATTATTCCGGTTTTTTTATTTTTTGGCAACGAAAAAAGAAAGATAATTAAATATTATGGAAAATTTTTCAATTTATTCTGTATGAAAAATAGTGAAATATTGAATTATTAAGAAAAATATTTGAATAAAATAAATAAAAATTAGCCTATGTTCATTTCAGGCCAATAATTTACCTATATACAAAAATTCAAAGACATTAATCCATCCGTTTTGAAGCCAAGTTCATTCCAATTTTCGGACACACTTTCACATTTATCCTTATATATATTATAAATGTGAAAGTTTATTTATATCCAAAAATACTAGTGTAGAAATTCATAACTTTGAGTTTATAATTATGTCCAGGTCTCATATAATATTATTTTATGTGGAAAATTAAAATATGCATTGATGTATTGAAATGTATTGATCCATAATGACTCAATTTATTAGTTTCTTATCACAAAATGCATTTATTTATATCAAAAATGCCAGAATATAGAAATTTATAATATTGAGTTTATAATTTTGTCCAGGTTTCACATAATGTTAATTTTTTTAAGCAATGTATTTTCTTATTTAAATTTCTTACTCCATTTTATTTATGAGTTATATTAAATTTAGATGTCTTATTATAAATAATCATAATTATTTTATTAATGGAAAGCTAAGCCTATTTATATTATGATGTAAACAAATAAAAAAATTTCTGAGTTTATAATTTTGTCCAGGAGTGTACATTTTGAGATGATGAAGATAACATCAGATTTATATTACACGGGAAAAAGTTTATGATTGAATTAAAGTGGAATAAATTTTGCTGTTTTTTCCTTTTGGAATACCAAACATTCGAGCTTTAGTTGATAATTGTATCATAATAACTGATTGGTCTTTATTATATTTTACTACTTAACTATACGATTAAAGTTTAATTTTAATAATTTCTACAATTGACTGTTATAGAAATTGTATTTTGTTTGCTTTAGGGTAAATATCCTTCGTTTAAGAGTTAGACTTACCAATATAAGATGTACATTTCATTGTAGCTAATTTCGTAGATTTATTATAAATCAATGAAACAGTTCCTATTTAAACATTTTCTTTCGTTGAAATTCGACGGGATCTGCCTTGTATGGAAGGCACTGCTTTTATTACCTGAAGAAAAATTTTGTAAAAAATAAAGAAATCAGAGAAAGAAAATATTTCCTATTGTATTATATTTTTTATACTAGCTTTACTATAACAATTTTCACAGTGCGTTAATTAGGGAAGCTATTGAAATGATTGCATTGACGGATGAAATGGTATTAAAGGATTGATGGATTATTATGCAATACTATAATACTTGTGACAATCGACAATAGATGACGCCAAATCTTGAATGAAGGAGTTCTGTAAAAGGGGGAAAGAAAAGGAAAAGTTTAAAATCATTCAAAAGTCCCAATTAAATTAAAAAAAATATTTTCTAGATAAAAATACTGGTAGCAAACTTGGAAGCTCTGCATATTCAAAATAATGTATATTTCAAATGAACACCCACAAAGGTTAAATAACAAGTTCCTTTCTTCATATAAAATTTAGTCATTAAGTTCTACTCGAACTTTACTAATTTTAACCCCTATGTGATGCTAAATTTTTATACGTGATTTTCTTTTTATATTGTATTCGCGCTGTTATATTTTAAAAATAAATTCTGCAATATTTTTTTCTTGCACATGTTGTCAGAGTACAACTGAAAGTATTTCTTAAAAGAAAATGATGCCAAAATAATAAAATTAAAGGAGATGCAGGTCTCGATATCCCATGGAAAATGGCATTAAACCAATAAGACTTAGCCTCTTCGAGACGAGCGTCTTTTACAGAATTTTTAATCTTTTCTTACCTCATTTTCAAAACAGAAATTTTTACCCAATTAGTTCGGTAAAATGCCTTGATTAAATAAAGCAAAAGAATATAGCCAGGTTTCTTAGTAAAATATGCCCTTGAGTCAACCACAATCAAGTTGAGTCAATCCTACATGGATCGATAGCTAATAAAGAGAAATTCATTTCTCCCCAGTTTTAAGTTTGTATCTCAAGACCATGGGGGGTAATAATGGCCCTAAATGCCTGTTTTGGAAAAGAGCGCATTGTGACGAAACTACTAAGCAGATTTCAACGAAAAAAAATAAGGGATGTAAAAAACCACCATACGAATGTTTGACAATTTTACAATGTCGGACAAATTTCACGCGATCTTTTAAAAATACCTTGTGAATGTGAGATTTGAAAAGAAGGCGTGAAATTTGTCCGAGACACGCCCCAAATTACCGCCGGAATATGATTTTGCCCTTTTTTTTAACATGATGCGTTATATGTAGAAAGTTGAAATTGATAGTGAATATGCATCATGACTCGTAGTATTTCATGCAAAAAAATTAATTATGGTCACTCAGAAATTTCAGTTTATTTTTAATTAAAATGTTCATTTGAAAACAGGAAAAATGTTAGAAAACTTGTTTTGTTTAAAAAAGTCTGAAAAATTGTCAAACATTCGTATGGTGGTTTTTAATATCCCTTATTTTTTTCGTTGAAATTTGCTTAGTAGTTTCGTCACAATGAGCACTTTTCCAAAACAGGCATTTAGGGTCATTACCCCCCATGGTCTTGAGATACAAACTTAAAACTGAGGGGAAATGAATTTCTTTTTATGGGCTTTCGAACCATGTAGGATTCGAAGAGGTTGACTCAAGGGCATATTTTACTATGAAACCCGGCTATACCCTTTACAATAAAAAATAACAGGTGGGAATAATTAAGAATTCTGAGCAGCTTATGCGTCACGTTTACCCGTCACTCGCTCCCAAGGGGTTAATATTTGTTTTATTTGAAATGAAAATAACTATTTAAAAAATAATATTTCTATCAGTTACGATTAGCATCTCAATAATCTAAGTTTTTTGCAACATGTCCTTCCCCTTCTAAGACAATTTTGTCGTGTCGCCGCGTTTCTGCTACGTAGAATATGAGTATAAAAAATATACATGTACTTCCAAATGTAAAATTCTTGCAAGCAATATTTTTCCATGCATTTTCACAAGCATAAGACTCCTTTGCATTCTTACTAGTCCTTATATATATTATAAATGTGAAAGTGTGTCCGAAAATTGGAATGAACTTGGCTTCAAAACGGATGGATTAATGTCTTTGAATTTTTGTATATAGGTAAATTATTGGCCTGAAATGAACATAGGCTAATTTTTATTTATTTTATTCAAATATTTTTCTTAATAATTCAATATTTCACTATTTTTCATACAGAATAAATTGAAAAATTTTCCATAATATTTAATTATCTTTCTTTTTTCGTTGCCAAAAAATAAAAAAACCGGAATTATAATTTCTCTTCTGTAATTAATTTTCAACTGAAAGATTTTCACGTGATAAAACAAAATGAAATAAATAAATGGACCCTATTCTGTTTTTCGGTTCGAGATTAAAAACCGCAATTTCACCAATTGTGACGTCAGAGAATACTATTTTTCTTATATCACGCAAACGATTATATAAAATTTCTTTTACACTTAGAAGACATTACAATAATATAACTTCACAGTTTACAAGAATATAAATATTTTAGTAGTTTTTCCAGATATTAATCCGTAATCAAAATGAACCTTTTTCTTTCTTTCGGTTCGAGGCTATAAAATTCAACTTTTTACCAATTGTGACGTCAGAGGAATACTTTCCATTAAGAATTAAAAATATCAATGTAACGTCATATATGAAACAAAGTATAAGTTTTCAAGTTTTCATCTTTAATAACACAATGTAATTTTGAGTAAGTGCTAAAAAGAGACGACTGTGACGTCACATATTGAAAATAAAATAAATATCTCTGATGTTGCAATGAAATAATATTGAATTATGATATCAAAAGTTATTATTTAAAGAAAATTAAGTTTATTGTCTGAGCGTGGTTAATATTTAATTTTAAAATGAAATAAGTTTTTTTAAAGGTTAAATAATTAATGACTAGAAAATATTAATAATTTATACATATCGTAAATGACGTAATGATCAATGAAAAAACTTTTTATCATTTTTAGAAAGTAAGAAAAGCTCAACTAATCAAAAAAAAATATTCTTGTGTGTTAATTCTGAAAATTGTTCAATTCTGAAAATTGTTCAATTCTGAAAATTGTTCAATTCTGAAAATATAAAAAATATCACTTTAAAAATGCACTTTCGGGCTTAAAATCTAAAGATTTAATGTAATTGTGAGAAAATACATTCCCTCAGTCAATATCTCAATTTGGCATAATGTGCTCAAAGTGTACTGGAAACAGGTTTGTAAATGAATATTAATTGCACATTTTTTTAGCTCGTAAAAAGTAAAAATATGTTGTCACTTTTAAGAATGTTTTTTATAATAAATTTCTATAAATTTTTATGCTATGTAGAGCATATATGTACAAATTATACAAAAATGCCACCTAAAATACAGTTTTGTAGTATATTTTTCCTAACACTGTTTTTTTTCCGTTTTACGGAAACTACCCGCTTTTTGACACTTTCTAACATGGTCTAAAAGTGTTTACGACTTCAACCTGTCTGTATACCGGATGCCGAGTGCCTGAGGTCTGCCGTCTGTCTGTCCGTTTTTCAACTTGGGTAAATATAGTGGAATTCATACGAAAATAACATACGTTATTGAGATTTAACATAGCATATGCATCATTGAAAATGGACCAGGTAACAATTATAGCTGAATCACAGGAGCACTCAAAAGGAAACTTTACATTATGGTCTAAGGCGAAAAAATCATTTGTGGTGTATTTTGATAATGTTACATAATTTTAAATGTAATGAAATTTACATGCATTTTTAAGGTTTAGAAGAACATGGTTACTATCGAATATGTTAAATGTAGTACTTATAGTGTGCGTACAGGGAGCTCAAAAGTATTTCAATATATTATGGTCTGTGATGAAAAACCATTTGCACCGTATTTTAATAATGTTATTTTATTAAAGTTATTTTAATAATATTGAAATTGATATTAGGTTCTGAAGTGCACTAAAATAGGATTTCTGTAGAAAATGGGGTGAAAAGATTTAACATTCACTTACAAGATTACAGAAAAATGTTCGGTAATATAATAGTCTACGGAGAAAAAAATATTCCCGGCGTATTTTAATTGCGTTGCGCTATTTCAAACATGATGAAATTAATATACTGAGATAATCAATACAATGATAAATACTGAAATTTATTACAATAAGTATCATTTGCATCACATTTGTTGTTCATTTACAGAGACGCATAAAAGATTTTGGACCTGTGTCCAGATCTCTGATATTGTATCGAAAGTATGGTCTATTAGAAAAGATTGCTGAAGAGCTTTTTCAATTATCGTATGTATTTGGAAAACTAATGCATCCTGAAGTTCAGCTACATTTGATATAATAAGAGATGTTTGTAGAATTTAAATAAATCATGTATCGGACTATACAATAAACTGGATTGGTCACCAGTGCAATAGCGATTCCCGG
The DNA here is from genome assembly GCA_964019185.1 of Maratus speculifer. Classification (NCBI taxonomy): domain Eukaryota; kingdom Metazoa; phylum Arthropoda; class Arachnida; order Araneae; family Salticidae; genus Maratus; species Maratus speculifer. Next base: position 11,733,453 of record OZ025291.1, on the reverse strand, counting down.
AAATATGAATTCAATAATTTGAATCGGGTTTTTTGCTTGAATAATTTAAGCTAAATATGCGATCGTATACATATTTGCACGTAATATACAGGACTGTAAAAAAGAATTCAAGTAAGTTTCTGTCTATAATTAGAAATTGCTAAAGGTGAATTTTAATCTTCGTTATAATTTTTCTCACTAAGAAAATTTTAACATTGTATTTAGAATATTTACAAACACACAGATCATAATGCACAGCTGCAGAAAAGAATGTCCCGGTGAAGTTATGCATTATGGAAATGTTGGATATTTTTTTTATTACCTAGGTTTAACACATGATTTTTCTTTCTTTGATATGGAATTCTGAAATGCACTACAACATGATTTCTGTACAATTGGGTGCGTTACTGTTGTTCTACAGTATAAGTGGACACAATTTCATTTTCGCGACTGTTCATGTTATCTAACACATTTTCCTTTTATTTGACTGAGTTCTTTAAGTCCCCTATAAAAAAAAACTACTGCATAGCCTTCTATAAGATAAATGTTATATATTTTTTAAATTATTGTTAATGAACCGTTTTGTTTAATTAAAACTTTTATCTTTTTTTTTTAATGCTACGTGAACGACGTCACGGGTAACAGCTAGTAATGTATATAAGGATTATATATTCGGTTCCTTTCACTTTGTATAAATCGATTAAAAACACAATGGGAATATCATTTCAAAATTCAAATTTTGAAATGTAATACAACTACAAATATGAACAAGGTTAGAAATATATAATTATACAGGGTGTATCTAAACTACTGGGCAAAATTTTAAGGGGTGATAGTATGCATCAAGACAAATAATATTAAATGAGAAACTAAGGGTCCCAAACGTCTTCCGAAGGAGATAGGCGACATCAAAGTTTAGGGTCCAAAATTTATGATTATAAAAAACGAAAAAATTGGTCGATTCGTTTGCGGTTTTCACGAAAACTATTCTTTATGTCAATATTGTCTTGAAAATAAATTATAAAGATAAATTTCAAAAAATGCCGATAGAGGGCGCTTTAGACTTTGGACTAACGAACAACTATTTTTAACTGTTATTTTTTGCATCTCATTAAATTTTTTTAGACGTTTAGACATAAACTTAAATTTTAAGCTCAAAATATGTGGTTAAGTAGCGCAAACTGAACTGTGTTCAATGGGAGTGATTATAAAAAAACAGAATAATTGGTCAATTGATTTGCGGTTTTCACTAAAACTATTCTTTATGTCAGTATTGTCTTGAAAATAAATTATAAACATTAATTTCAAAAAATGTCGATAGAGGGCGCTTTAGACTTTGGAGTAACGTACAACTATTTTCTACCGTTATTTTTTGCATCTCATTAATTTTTTTTTAAGCTTAGACATAAACTTAAATTTTGTGCTGAAAATTTTAATTGTTGAGAGTGGTTAAGTTACGCTATCTGAACTGTGTTCAATGGGGGTGAGAAGGTTCAAATTTCAAATGATTATAAAAAACGAAAAAATTGGTCGATTCGTTTGCGATTTTCTCAAATACCATTCTTTATGTCAGTATTTCATTGAAAATAAATTTTAAAGATAAATTTCCCAAAATTCCGTTAGAGGGCTCCTTAAACTTTAGAGTAACCAACAACAATTTTTAACTATTATTTTTTGTATCTATTCAAATGCTTGCAAAAGCTTAGACTTAAATTTTGAACTCAAATTCTAAATCGTTGGGAGGGGTTAAGAAGCGCAAACTGAACTGTGTTCAGGAGAGGAAATGTTACCCTGCCCACCCTATGAACACAGTTCAATTTTTCGCTACTTAATTACTCACAACGATTCAGATTTTGAGCTCAAAATTTAAGTCTAAGCTTTTAAAACATTTATTTAGATAAAAAAAAAAAAAAAATAAATGTTAAAAATAGTTCTTGGTTACTCTGAAGTTTAAGGCGCCCTCTAACGGAATTTTTTGAAATTTATCTTTAAAAATTATTTTCAAGGAAATACTGACATAAAGAACGGTTTTAGAGAAAACCGCAAACGAATCGACCAATTTTTCCGTTTTTAAAAATCATTTGAAATTTGAACCTCCCCGCCCCCATTGATCACAGTTCAGTTAGCGCTACTTAACGCCTCTCAACGATTCAGATTTTCAGCTCAAAATTTAAGTTTATGTCTAAGCTTCTAAAAAAATTTAATGAGATGAAAAAAAAAAAATAACGGTAAAAAATAGTTGTACGTTACTCCAAAGTCTTAAGCGCCCTCTGTAGACATTTTTTTGAAATTTATCTGTATAATTTATTTTCAAGACAATACTGACATAAAGAATAATTTTAGTGAAAACCGCAAATCAATGGACCAATTTTTCTGTTTTTTAAAATCATTTGAAATTTGAACCTACCCACTCCCATTGAACACAGTTCAGTTTGCGCTATTTATCCACAGATTTTGAGCTCAAAATTTAAATTTATTTCTAAACATCTAAAAAAAATTAATGAGATGCAAAAAATAACGGTAAAAAATAGTTGTTCGTTACTCCAAAGTCTAAAGCGCCCTCTATCGGCATTTTTTGAAATTTATCTTTATAATTTATTTTCAATACAATATTGACATAAAGAATAATTTTCGTGAAAACCGCAAATGAATCGACCAAATGTTTCGTTTTTTATAATCATTTTAAATTTTGGACCCTAAACTTTGATGGCGCCTATCTCCTTCGGAAGACGTTTGGGACCCTTAGTATCCCATTTAATATTATTTGTCTTGATGTGTACTGTCACCCCTTAAAGTTTTGCCCAGTAGTTTAGATACACCCTGTATTATTCATTTTGTTTGTTTCGCTTTGTAAAAATTGGTTATGAACGCATTGGGAATATCATTTTGAAATTTAATTTACAATAAGATTCTATATTTATCATTTTTTGTTTATGCGAAAGAACTTCTTATAAGCCAAAATAAATATCATCACAGGCACAAAATAAAAGTATTTAATTTATTTTCTAACACTTTATTGTAGGAAAAGATGTAAAACATTCTATAAAACATAGAAAAAAGTATTTAAAAATTTATTTAAAGAATATAGTAAAATAAGAATAAATATGTTATATAATTTTCTTTATAAAAATAATATACTTTGTTACTTTCTTCTGTCTTTACAACAAGAAAGTATTGGATTCGTGATAATTTTCGGATTCTTATTTTCGACGGATTTACACGTTTTAGGGGTCAGAGAACACCAAAAAACAAAGTCTAACAAAATGTCTGTCTGTATGTGACACAAATTTCGTGAGTACTCTAACACAAGACCTAATGCACGATTAACAAAACTTTTTTTTAGTTAGGACTTGATGTAAACTGGACCTGATTAGTCTTTGTTTCATCTCACCCAACAATTGGCGTTGCAATGCTACCTTTTTCGCGATTTCTGCAATATATATATCTCAAGAACTAATGGACGGATTTTTTTTAAACTTCAGATTCTTTTAGTCCTTGAAATGTCATGATACAAATTACTTTTTGGCATGAATCGTCCAAAAGATGGCGCTGCCATGCGGCATTATTTGTGATTATTGTATTAGGTTTGTCTCATGAACTAATGCACGAATTTTCATCAAACTCCAGGTTCAGTTAGTCCCTGATATAATTTAGTATTCTTTAATGTTTAGAGTTAATATCTCAACAGATTGCGCTTCTATCTCAACTTTTTTAAGATTCCTGCAATGATTTTATTTCAAAAACTAACATACGGATTTTCATCAAATTTCAAACTCAGATAGAACTTGGCATAAATTGTTGCAGTTAGATTTTGATGTAAATAACCTAAGCGGTGATGCTGCTATGCTTCACTTTTCTGAAAGTACTTACATATATGAGATAGAAGAAAGTTTTGGGATTGCTATATCCCACATGTCTTAAAATACCCAGGAATTCCCTTGCCATGCTTTTTCGCTGAATGTGGAAAATGCTGAAACTGGCCGAATGATATGATTTGGGCTTTGTTTTCTATGTTATGTATATTAATTGTGCATGAGTTTGTAAATATATATGCAAAACACATACTAGATAATGCATTATTGCTTTGTTCTAAAAGATTTCTCTGCGTTTACTGATGTAAATACATGAAGTCATTGTAGGAAGACCGAACAGTATAAAATTAAGGAGTAAAACAGAATAATCGACATATTAACGTATTTTTATTGCATATAAAAAGCGTACATGGAAAAGACATTTAATTTTACGTTAAAAATAAAATGTATTGGAAAAATAATTGGTTAAATATAAGTTAAAACATACTCAAAATTTATTTATTTATTTTATTTTTCTTCTTTGCGTATAGCTTTAAAAAGGACACATTATTGTTATATTGTTTTCTAAAATTAACAATTTCTTAATATATTTTAAAATATGTTTTCCAGGAAGTGTGTATTTTGTGTATTTTTGTCGGCCGATTATCTACGCTATGGGATATAGGCCCTATGGGGTGGGTTGCCCTCCGTGGGGGTCTTTCTAAGGGAACCTAACCCGTATTTACGCAAGGTTCGAAGAAAACCACGGAAAACTTCGAACGGTTAGGTCAACGGTCGCGATTGGGTTCGAACCCAGCACCTACCGTCTACCAGTTTGGAGGGCAGAACCTCGCGGCCACTGGTGAGGCGTTTTCCAGGAAGAAATCTAGAAAATGGTTATAAAAAGTTGTAGTTTGAAATAATTACATAAATTTGTTTGACTCATTTCATTATTCCATTAAGACAGTTTAATTTAGCGGAGTTGTCACGGTCAATTACGTGCGTATCAAAACACATCGAGGAAGTCCGTGCATGTGTGTGTGAGGGGGAAGGAGGGGTTGTGGTTTTTGTAAGACATATTTAACTCTAAATGCCCATGGTGGTATTTTTGATACCATCAGTGTTCCCGATTTATTAGCTTTTTTATTCACATATTACATTTTCCTATCAGAAGTTTTAGAGAGGAATTTTCAATTAATTTAATGATAAGCAATACGTTATTAAAAAAAAATAAGTTACTGTTTAGGTTTTCGGATTTCAATTCCAATTCCCTGAATTATGCCGTTCCCATTGCTGCCAATTTTTAGCTAATATTCCGTAATACCTGGATTAGTTTGATCCAGGGTAACGTCATTTCAAACCAGAAAATATATTTCATGAATCGTTATTTATTTAATTTCAGGATTGTTACTGGAACATACTTAATTTCAATTCTTTAAAAAAATTCTGGGCCGAAACTCATTAAACCAGGATCAAATTAACGCAAGCATTACGGATAATCGATGTCAGGTTGGCACCTATGCGTTTCTGGAACGTGTTCTACCCTGGAGTACTATATATACACTGCTCAAAACAATTAAAGGATATTGCAGTTTTAGGTGGGTTTTGTATCTGGGAAACTTTTTAGCTAATTGATACATGGTCGACAGACATAGTAGGTTATATGAGAATAAATTACACATGTTTGGCAGAAAAAATGCATTTTACTGCGCATTTGTGTACAAAAGGAAAAAAACACAATTTGTGCATATGAGAAAAAAAGAATAAGAAAAGGTGTTTTCTTCAAATAAAATGATTTTCAGTAGGGGACATAGTTTCCACGGGCGACCAGCAACGTTGAACACCTTTGAGGCATGGACTCAATGAGGTTATTAATGACGAGTTGGGGTATTCTGCCCCACTCTTCCAGAAAAGCTCATTCCAGTTCTTGGAGAGTTTGTGGGGGTTGTTGGCGGCTAGAAACTCGTCTTCCTAGAGCGTCCCAAACGTGCTCGATTGGATTCATTTCTGGAGAACACGCTGGCCATTTCATTCAAACGATTCCTTCCTCGAAAAGGAAATGCTCCACCAGGTTTGCAGGATGTGGCCTGCAGTTATCGTCCATTAAAATGAAGTTATCTCCGATTGCTGCAGCGTAAGGGACTACAATAGGTCTGAGGATCTCATCCCTATATCGGCGACCAGTCAGAGCTCCATCTCGAATGATGTAGAGGTCAGTGCGCCCGTCAATGGAGATGCCACCATACACCAACACTCCTCCACCGCCAAATCTGACACTTTCGTGCACGAACGCAGGATTATTCCAACTGCCACGGTCCCTCCAGATGAAAATACGCCTATTATCCAGATGCACAGAAAAACGGGACTCGTCAGAAAACAGAATATTGCTCCATTCATTTCTCCTCCAGTTGACATGCTCGGTTGCCCACTCCCTGCGGTCGAGACGATGCCTTGATGTTAATCTAACACATACCATCGGTCGGCGAGCATACAGACCTACAGCATGGAGCCGGTTTCGGACAGTCTGAGTTGAAATCGTGGTGCCTGTAGCCGAGCGAAGGTGTTGTTGGAGAAGAGTAGCGTTCATGTTTCGGTGTCTCCGAGCTGTTAACGCTAAATACCGATCTTCATTGGGCGTTGTTGCCCGTCTATGACCTTGCTCTGGTCTTCGGTCCACTCTCCAAATAACGGTTCCAGATCCTGGAAATGACACTTTGTGACACTCCAATGGCTTGCGCTACTTCAGCTTGAGTTTGGCCCATTTCTAACTTACCAACAATTCTCCAAGCTTCTGAATCTGTCAAATGACTTCGCTGAGACATCGTACTCATCGAAACAAAGCAATCACTGAATGCCGATCATCCTTGTCTTCATTCTCTTTTATCCAGTTGAAAGTCAAATTTCATTCGCTGCCGCTGAAGCGACGTTTTTGACGTCGAACTCAAAATTTGCATACTCCACAGTTTGAAAACCAGAAAAATTTGCATTTGTGATTCTCTTCTTTTATTTTCGGCAAAAAAATTTCGTTTATATCTTTATTTTAGATAAAACTTCAAATATCCTTTAATTGTTTTGAGCAGTGTATTTTAAAAATACAATAAATCTCATTGGTAAAATTATCATACGAATTGAATTTTTTGAAATAAGCGAAATATATAGCAATACACAAGTTGGAAGAAATGGACGTAAAGCATGCAAATTTTCGAAAAAAAACTGGCAAAATTTCGATTTACTGGTAACATAAAGGAAGGAACAGAAGATGAAGATAGAGAAAACTTTGGAGCGATAACGTGAGACACAATATGGAAAATTATGGACTGAGTGAGGGAGGGCGGAGGACAGAGGTGAATGATGAAAAAAAATGCATTTGGCGTTTAGTTGAGGAAAACCTCACATGTGAGGAAAATCCTGATGAAGAAGAAGATTTTTTGTTCTACAAACATCCATATTCTTACAGAATATATTTGTTAGTAACAAAACATTTCTTAATCAGAATAACATGTTTTCTTTTTTACTGATACTTATGAGAATTGCGAATAGTAAATTTTTTCCGTATCCTTAATTTAATGGCTTTTTTTTTTTTCAATATCATTATTTTTTTCGCTTACATTTTTTTTACTACTTTTTTTTTTCATTTATACTATAAGAAAAATTCTTTTATGAGGCGTAAACAAGCTACTTTCTCCAGCTACAGATACTTATGAATATAAATAATAATATTTATTGATTACTAATTGACCCATCTGGCGTTGCACGAGCCGATGATAATCACTCTCAAATGAAATTAAAATTTGTACGATTTTATATCTTTAATTGTTTTGTAGCTAAATTTATACTTTTAAAAGAAAATTCGCGAACAAATATTGAATGAAAACATATGTTATTTCATATTTTACTTTCAGCGTAATTTTAGTGTTATAAAACATACGTTTCGAAAGAGAGAGGAATCGCGACGAAATTACTGAGATTTTTACGGATTTCGTCAACATTTCCACTCATATTATTTTGTGAAAAGAATGTATTTACCCGACCGAACATTTCAAAATTTCTGTTAGTGATGTAAATCTGCCCTATTGAGATGCTTTAAAAAATATATTTTCTAAATACGAACATTGAGTTATTTTTGGTATGATATCCGTAAGGAGTGAAGTGATTTTGCTTTCAGTATATTAAAAAAGGTTAAATTCTATTTTTTACTATCGATCGTACTATCAATCTCTATAAATAAAAGGAATTCTGAGGATAATTAATTAATTGATTGAGGCACAGGGGAAAGCAAATCTTGGCAATGCGCCAACTCGGTCCAGAGGAAGCAAATCTTGGCAATGCGCCAACTCGGTCCAGAGGAAGCAAATCTTGGCAATGCGCCAACTCGGTCCAGAGGTATAAAAGCAAGATAGAAAAAAACGCGCAGGTCTGTGCATTCAAGTACAACCACCCATATGTATATGCTGAAAGTTTGTTCTGACGCTCACCCGACGCACGTGGAGTGCCGATGGTCCGGGAAGCGTACCATACACATAAATTATTAAATAAACCTTCAAATTAAGCCCGGCGAAGCGGGCTGGGTATGCTAGTTAAATATTAAAAGAACATTTTAGCTTTAAAAATTATATTTTAGGTTTATCAGTCCCTCAACAATTGTCCCTGAGAAGGGGAGGGGGGATCCGCGATGGAATATAAACGCGCAAAATTTTCACTTTTTTCTTTTTCTTTTTTTCTTTTTTTTTTCTTTTCTTTTTTTTTTTTTTTTTTTTTTTTGGTAAAATAAAAATATATTTTTTACGTCCGAAATACGTCCGAACGTTTCAAATTTTTTGTAGCGATGTAAATCTGGAATACTATGATGCGCTAAAAGGATTGTGATAAAATATGAACGTTTTGTTATGTTAAGCGCAGAAAAAATAATGTATCTGGGTGGCGCAAAATGACTTGCGTTTGCTGGTATATTTGAAAAGGTTAAAAGTCATTTTTTAAATCACACCAATTAAAAAAATAGTTTTTGATACACATTTTTAATTTAACAGTACCTCAAAAAATTTCGCTTTGTTTCGTTGCAATAAGGGGAAAAAAAACCATTTTTTTTTTCAAAAGAGTGACTGATTTTAAAATGCGTTAACTGCAACATTTTTTTCCTACTGATCGTGGAAATTGAGACACAAGTGTATGATCTTTTAAAATATGTTTCTCAATTTTAACTGTATTGAGCGATTTGATCTTTTTAACTTAACTCGGGAAAACAAGCGCCGGGTCTGTCAGAATCAGGGTGCATACTGTTTTTATAATTTTCACCACTATTTTTATAAAAGAAATTAAATTTTCAACTTACTTTTTCACTAATATTTAATACTTTTCTCCAACTAAATGTGTGAGGGAGTGACCTTTATCATAAAGGCACTCTAGTATTTCTGAGATCGTGACGTCAATAATTTAACATGTGTAAGCGTGAAAGCGACATCTATCCTCTCTTTTACTTTAACTTTCTAGAGCGTGCGTGTCTCTTTCGGATTCTACAGTTAGGTCGCGGTTAGTAGTAACATGTAAATTTGAAGTATCTCAGTTTGCAACATATAAAAGCTTGGAGTTTGAGTGTGTGTGGGGTGTCTTTGGCGGCATTAGCCAGCTAAAGAGTGTCTCTGGGGACGTTAGCCAGCAGAGTGTGTCTAGCGATATTAGCCAGCGAAGTGTGTCTCTAGCGGCGATTGCCCGCTGGTGTCTAGCAGAGTGTGTCTAGCTGCGTTGATTGATCCGGAGCAAGCGATATCGAGCGTTAGCGAGCCTCCAGTGAGTTGCTAAGGAGTTTTGGAATTTGACTCGAGAAGTTGGCCAGTGGTAAGAATTTAAATGTGATTACGTTGATCATCTCAAAGTTAATAAAGAAATATATACAGCCACGGGCTGTCTAATAAGTTTTATCCAGCAGTTTAGCCGAAAGATAGCTGAGAAGTAATCTGAGGTGCCCTGATTGAGCTAGTACCGGAGCTGTGAGTATGAATTCAATCTTTTAGCATTGTTATCAATTATTAAAATTAAGAACTACTCCACTGTTCTTGAGCCCTAATCGTTTTTAAATAAACGGTTTTTATCTTAATTCCTGAGTTATGTCTGCATTTAACCCCCAGTACGAGCACCCAACCGTTAGAAATGGAGTGATAATTATAATTTATATTTACTGGTGGCGAATTAAAAAACATCAATATCCTATGTTTGCGCAAGTTCCCCTGAGTTAAAACAATACTACAGTAATTTCCTGCGTATAATCCGCGGATCAAACAATTCTTTTTCGACCCAGAAATTTTATTTTGTAATTGAAGGAAAATAGTTACGTCGATCTAAAAATTTATATTTCACTTAATAAAATTTCTGGGTCAAAAATGATTGTTTGGTATACGGATTATACGCAGGAAATTACGATATTAAAAAAAAATAATAACAACATTGAAAGTCGGTTCTTTCAATGTTCTTCCAGTGGGCTACTTTTTTAAAAAATTCAAATTTCTTGAATAGTACTTTTTTTTTTTTTTTTTTTTTTTTTTTTTTTTTGAAGTGGTAAAATTTTTGTTGTTTTCGCGTTCATTAATGTTATTCAATAAAATGAAATTTTACATTTCAAAAAAGGGAGTGCACATCAAGAAATGTAAATAAAAAAAAAGTAGTCCTTTGGCAACGCTTCGTTTATCGCTACCTTCCGAAGGGTACATGGGTTTGTGCGAGTGTGCAAGTTAGGGAACAAATAGATGGCATTTTTCTGCGAGAGAGTTGGGGTGTTTAATTAATAACTCAGCTAATTATTTGAGAATTAAAATTCTTAGTTTCGGGAATATCAAGAGACACTTTGTGCATCTAGCACACAAATATTTAACCTCATATTTAACCTCATAACCTTATATTTTGCTAGCCATCTTCTCCATCAAAACTTATACAAATGGAAATGTTTTAGCATTATTATTTTATACAATTTGCTTATCAAAAGTTATCAAAAATTTATCAGGCCACTTGCTTTCTTTTTGCATGTGGTATAGCAATTTTAGATTAATAGTTTTATTTTAAAGAGCCATTTTGACCACTGCCAAATTTATAGTAATTGTTTCGAGCCAGGAATTTTTTCATAAGATATAGTAACAATACTACGTCCGGAAAAATTTAAACAAAATTAATAAAAATTTTCTACCGGATTTTTATTTAAAACAATTCCACTTACAGTAGAACCCCGCTAATCCGGATCTCCGCATAATCCGGTTCAGTTTGGTCAGTTTCTTTTTTCAAAATTTGGGAAGCGATCGGCAAAATTTCGATAACATTAATTCATTAATTTTCGTATTCTGAATTAAAAAAATCGTTTCTGAAATATTTTCGGAAAATGCCTTAATCTTTTTCATTTAAACTCTTTGATGTTACCTTTCAAAGAAAAACCATGCATCACTTAAGGTTTGCAAGTAGGTTACTGAGAGCACTCTCTGAAAGTCGTGGAGGAATTTATTGTCTACAAATTGTGATTTCTTGAATAACAAGCAAGCTTGAAAGAGAAGGAAAAATAGGAGAGGATGAAAGGGAAATTACACCTGAAGATTTTGTAAGCTTGCTAAAAAAACTGATCGTTCTGAGATGTTGATATCACCGACATTAGCAATTGAATAAAGCAAAAATAATGAAGTTTACGCCTCAGTTACAGATGATGAAATAATCACTTTATGTACAACTGAACAAGTTAAAAATGAAGATGATTCAGACGAAAACACTATTATCAACGATGATCATCCAAAAGTTATTAGCCATACTGAAGGAACAAATCATTTACAACAATTAATGATTTATTTTGAACATCAAGTGGAGACTGCGCCCAATATAATAAACTAACTATGGTCAAGCGGATGCGTGACCGTGAGGCCCGCAAAAGTTATACAAAACTAGTACAGCAGAAGATTTTATGATTACAAAATAGACATTTTTACTGCCTGTAAATATTCAGTATGTTTAATATAAAGGTTATTTTCTATAAGTATGTCTTATTTGTCTTTCTCATTCTCCGGATAGGATCTGGTCTTAATTAATCCGAATTATCGGGGTTTTACTGTATTTATTTAATCGAGTATTCTCCAGAAAATTCAACTAATTTTTTGTAATGAATTCTGGTCCGAATCGATTTTTTTGTCATTTGACCGGTGTCGAAACGATGCCAGCTTAACGTTCCACTGCTAAGTGTACGCTGGTAAATAGGCTAAATAAATTAGTTTAAAATTTTTAATAAAAATTTTGAAGTAAAATACATTTTATAAAACTTGAATAAAATTGCAAAAGATTCAATGAAAAAAAACCGGTCGATTTTTCGGAGATTTTACTGGTAATCTGGACACCAGTGCAATTCATTGTTTTTTAACTGAAAAATTTCCAAAAACAAACGGAAATTTTTCCGTTAAAAACAGCGAATTGTACTGGCGTCCTCACACCTCACAAAACAAAATTAAGTAGAAGTTTCTGAGTTTTAGATTTGCTGATCTGTATTTAAACACCGGAGAACTCGCGCTTACCCGGGGTAGAAATGGTTTCAACTTTGTCACCAATAAGATCAAATTATAACCGTCATTTTATTTAGGCGGAGACAATCCTTACAAATTTTGCGATAAAATAAGTTGCAGATTACTTTTAAAACATAAGTGGTTACAATTGCAAAAATCAGACGCACTCCGGATCAAAAAGACCCGACGCGTGTACTCCCGGGTTAAGGCCCCACACTAGGCACAGAAAAAGACCCGGATGATAATGTAAAGTCTATGGGGGAGTTCTTTTCAAATATTTCGCTCAAATTTTAATATTTTTACCTGATTTTTTTTGGCGTAGAATAGCTGAGGACGAACTACAACCGGCCTAGTTTTTACTTTCTCGATTTTGCTTATATATTTTTTATATTATGATAGTTTCAATTTCAGAACCAGTTTAAACCGATTTTGAAATTTAAAATATTTTTTTTTTAAATCTGAAACCAAAATTAAAAAAGTAAAAACGAGGCCGGTTGTGGAACGTCCTCAGCTATCCTGTGCAAATCATGTAAAATTATTAAAAACTGAACGAGATATTTGAAAAGAACGACCCCATAGACTTTAAATTATCATCCGGTTCTTTTTCTGTGCTTAGTCTGGGGCCTTAAATGCCGTTGAATTGGATCAATCTAACAATTTTGTATATTTATGATTTAAGTAATTCATCGGATACCTAACATTCGGGTCCTATATTTTAGCACCCTTGCCCTAACCATATTAGAATGGACAGATTAGAAACGGGAATTTTTGTCCCTTTTTAAATAAATAATTTTTAATCGCAAATTAATCATTTTAAAAGAAATTTAGTACACAAATTATTAACAAGCTTTAGGCCGAACTTGAGCTGTATAGAGCCCTGTAGTAAACACGGTTTAGAGAACTAAGGCATTTTTGAAATGTCAAAGTATCAAATTGACATGATTTAATGCATAGTCAGTGAATGTAATCCTGAAACTTTCAGAAAGGGCATGTGATTTATTGTTATTTTTTTCAATATTCCACGAAACGCCTCCAAATTAAGATCTGTCCATGCTAAATAATCACGTATATTAACCTATTATAAAGAAAATATTTTTATACACCATTTAGCATTTAAGAACTAATTATTTGAATTCCCATAGAAATCATTACAAAATCAATGATCGGATAACGAATAATTTGGTTAGAGAACATTGTTTTGGAACAAATTACATTCATTAACCCTTCATCCATTGTATTTTAAAATATTATGAAAATATAAGGCATATATTTTTAATGAAATTTCTCATAGACTTTTAATGATTGAATTTCATTTCCAATGAAAAATATTATCTAGATTAAAATATTTTAATACAACTTACGTGAGTGAATTAAAAAAACCCTTTGACCCTTTGCACTCAAGAAAGGATTCTCACTCACCACTAGTGTAGTCAGGGTTTACAATGCTTCGTACACCACTAATATCTTACAGTTTATTTCTCTATTCTTTTATCGCAGATTATTCGACCATTAGATAAGGCGAAGAAAATTAATTTAAAATGCTGGTGTCCAGAGCATTTGAAGCCCCCCCCCCATTTACGCGGGACACTAGTTGTCAGTGAGAATCAACTCTCGAATGCAAAAGGTTTAAACGATCAAATTTGATTTCAGATTTAGTTTTGTCGATAAATTGTACTTCAAAATGCCAAACGGGCACCATTTGGAAGTATGAAGGTTTATAGTTCGGAACAGTTAATGCTAAATTCATTTTTAATCATTTAAAAAAATGAGATATCAGTAGTTTTTAGCTCACAGGCTATCATAGCCTGAGAGCTTATGTGCCCGTCCGTTCTGTATGTACGTTCGTATGTTCGTGCGTAACGCGATAACTCATGATAAAAATATCGGATCCACTTGAAATTTTGTATATAGGTATATCCTGATAAGGCGCTTCCCTGATTAGTTTTTGGAGTTCATTCGATATGTATAAGAGGGGGAACGGGGGGCTCATGCCCCTCCCCTTAATGGATATAAATGGGTTTTTCATGCAGAATTAAGTTTTTGTCCAAAATTTAGATATAGGATCATTCTGATGAGGTGATTCCGTGACTGTTTTTAGGTGTTCATTGAATAAGTATAAACAGGGGGAACGGGGGGCTCATGCCCCCCCCCCCCCACGTAATTGATATAAACGGGACTTTCATGCAGAATTAACAGTTTTCGTTCAAAATTTAGATATAGGATCATTCGGATGAGGCGATACCGTGGCTGTTATTAGGTGTTCATTGAATAAGTATAAACAGGGGGAACGGGGGGCTCATGCCCCTCCCCTTAATGGATATAAATGGGTTTTTCATGCAGAATTAACAGTTTTTGTCCAAAATTTAGATATAGGATCATTCTGATGAGGCGATTCCGTGACTGTTATTATGTGTTCATTGAATAAGTATAAACAGGGGGAACGGGGGGCTCATGCCCCCCCCCCACGTAATTGATATAAACGGGATTTTCATGCAGAATTAACAGTTTTCGTTTAAAATTTAGATATAGGATCATTCGGATGAGGCGATACCGTGGCTGTTATTAGGTGTTCATTGAATAAGTATAAACGGGGGGAACGGGGGGCTCATGCCCCTCCCCTTAATTGATATAAACGGGATTTTCATGCAGAATTAACAGTTTTCGTTCAAAATTTAGATATAGGATCATTCTGATGAGGCGAGTCCGTGGCTGTTATTAGGTGTTCATTGAATAAGTATAAACAGGGGGAACGGGGGTTCTAATGCCCTTCCCCTTAACTTGCATAAATGGATTTTTCAAACAGAATTTGTTAGATTTCGTTCAAATCTCTAAATATTTTTGGAAGTTTAATGGTTAAGTATAAAAGAGGGAAATAACCCCTCTTAAATTATATAACTGCTAAATGGGTTTTTATTAAGAATTATCCGATTTGCTCTGAATTTTGGATATAGGTTTTTTAATATGATAAAGCATGTACTTGATAGTTTAGGAAGTTCAATGCTCAAGTATAAAAAAGGAGAAAGGGGAGAGCTGTTTCCCCTTCTTAATTTTTTTTTTCGAACGGAATTAACGAAAATACAAGGCTGTAATGTACAATTAGTATGCGTAGCCTGTGAGCTCAATGCCATCAGTTTAACTGGGCAATATTTTTTTTTATTTAATTGCTTTACTGATCAATATTTTTGAAAAAAAAACCTTTCAAATAATGGCTATTTTTTTCATGTTTTTTACAGAATTTTTAATCTTTTAACACTGTTTTTTTTTTTAACAGATATTTTTCCTAATTGAGTCAGATTAATGCTCGTATTAAATAATACAAAATTTACTATAAAATTTTACTGGTGAGAATAATAAATTATGACTAGAGTATAGATGCTATTCCTTGGTACGGGTAAATCATGATTGACAAGAACACCTTAGCGTACAACGTAAGACATGAAAGCGATTAAACAACACAAGAACTGGGAGCAGAGTTTTTAATTTGCATTTCCTAACCCTTTTGGCTTGGGTATCTCTTATTCAAACTTTATACGGTTGATACCACTTTTTAAACTCTCAATTAAAGGGGCTGGCGTACGGAGTATGCCAATCAGTTCTTCCTGGTTATAGCTAACAGACTAGCCAATCATAAGCCTCCACCCTTCCTCTACCCTCCTAGAAATATATCCTGTGTTTTAAATACTAATGTAGAGAGGATCTGTAGCACCCATTTGCGCGGTACACTAGTAGTCAGTGAGAATCATCTCGAGAGGAAAGGGTTAAATGAAAAATAAATCACCGCCAGGAAAAAACATAATACCGTTATTTCCCCCGTGTATATACTGCAACTCAGATAACTTGATTTCCTACCAGAATAAATAAAATTTTTGATGTGGAAAAAACTTTATTAACCCGCGAAGTATACGCGGGAGTATAAGGCATTTTGCAACATGTTAAGAAAAAATAAATTTCCATATAGGCGATTATTTTTTATTTCTAACTGGCACCACTTTTTCAATACAGAAAACTTTAACAGTCTTCTTGACAACACTTGTAAGAGGAATATACTTCAAAATATTTATTCGACAATTACTGGTGCGAACAGAATATAAAAATAGTCGCCCTGTATAGGTGAATTTTATTTACCGTAATTTCCTGCGTATAATCCGCTTACCAAACAATTCTTTATCGACCCAATAATTTTATTTTTTAATTGAAGTCAAATATTTACGACTATCTGAAACGTTACATTTCATTTAATAAAATTTCTGGGTCAAAAATGATTGCTTGATCCGCGGATTATACGCAGGAATTACGGTACAATCTAACTATTGTACGAGATTCAAAGGCTGTTTTTATAATGAATACTGTCATTCACAAGCGTAGAGTCTGGGAGAGGGCGGTCCAAACCATTTTACTACCAGTATTATTGTAAGTAAATTTTGCTTTGTTTATACAATGATTATAAAAAGAAAAACTTTTATATATATTATAGCTGGTAATAATATGATATACTCAAACTCTCTAACAAAAATGCTACACCAGCCACTGCTCTCACTAATGTATTGCACTGGATAATTAAAGAAACTTCCGAAATTTTAAAATGCATTTTTTAATGTAAAACCATTAAAATAAAACGTATTGAATCGAATATTTAAATGAAATACTTTATGCGATATTTTCAATGACAATGTGAATATCTTGCTGCGTCTAGAATCCGAATTTTACTTGAAATGTCACTTTCAAATTCAATTTAAGTCTTTTCAGTTATAAACTTTGAAAAGGACTGTATTTTGAAAATCTGAATAAAATATATTGCGAACCTCAGGGAAATGAAATATTTTATTCAAATATATATATATATATATATGTGTGTGTGTGTGTAATTCTTTTTATGAAAAATTATTAATCACTAGAATAAAATTTCATTTTTCCAAAATTTAAAATTATTGAAGTCATATAAAGCTTACCTTAACTTAAGCCTTAAATTAATGTAGTTTATTAACTAAGATAACTTACCAATTTTTATTTACCAATTTTAATATACTATATTTTTATGGTAATGAAATGGAATGTTGAATTGAAAAACATTTGTGAATTGCTTTCCTTTCACTAAAAAAGAGGATATTTGACTGCATCATTTAATACAAAAATCATTTTCAAATTTAATTTCATTCTTTTTTATTGTAAACACACTGATTTTTCTGAATATTTATCAATTACTTTACTTTTCTCACTGAAATCAAAATATAAAATAATTGTAATAATAATGAACCTTTTTCTTTTTTAGGAATATGAAGATATTTTGACTGAACAAAGAATCTGTAGTAAATTATAATTTATCTTTCTTACAAGAAACGAACATCTAGCTGAGTAAATTTATATGTATTGAAAATATAGAAACAATGAAAAATTTAAAAGATTTTAAGCACTCTGTTACCTACAGGAAAAGGGAGCTGCATTGCTTTATCGTTCATTCACGAAAAAATTATATACATCAATGCAGATAGGGTCAATGAAAAACTGTCCATATAATTTCAAATCAATCTCAGTTTTCCTTTCAAATTTCCTGTTAAAAATTAAAATTTTAAATAGTTTTTTGATATGATATCTCATGTGCAGGGCTTAAATTGGTGACTATTTAAGTATTCTATTTTCACTACTATTTTTAAAAATACATTTTTCTTGCACAGGCCTTAGCACAGGCTTTTTATTTATTTATTTATTATTATTATTATTCTATTTTTATTTTTATTTATTTATTTATTTATTTATTTATTTATTTTGCGAATGTGGTGTCAGACAAAGTTAAAAAATATTCGCAGTGGTAGACCAGTATAGGAATGTCGTATTTTTTAGATTTTTATTTCAGAGTGAGGATATTTTCTCTTTCGCAAGTAATACTAATATATATATATATATATATATATATATATATTAAAAAGCAAAAAATTACAAAAGATAATCCATTGAAATCGATATAAGAATGGTTTCTTTATGAAACTACAAAATTTTAATACAAATATGCAACAACGACACCGGAATTTTAAATTTAAAAAATGCGTTTCATTATGTATGTTAAACACCACTATTTCTTAATTACAAATATATTTGTCCGCAATTACCGGTGTCTCTCATTTATTTCAACATCTTAACAATGAAAATACTTAGTCTGCTAGAGGTTAACTGTAATCAGTGTTGAATTCAGGCACTTTTCTTTGGGGATGGGTTATAGAGTTCCGACGGGGATTGCACATTTTACCCTTTGAGACACAAAATCCCAATTTTTCCGGGGGGGAGGGGCATTTCATTGCCCCGGGAAAGAATGTCCCTCCCCTCGGGCCACGCCCTGAAATCAATACTGACTGAAATATTGTCTTGTCTTGTACGACCTTTCACATTGCTACAGTAATCACTTAAGGCTCCTGTCCCCATCAGCTAAGCGCTCGCGAGCTAATGCTGTTCCTATGGAGAGGTTATTTTCTAATATCTGGTTTGCATTTCGATATTTTACTTATTTATTTTCATTTTTATTTTTATTTTTTATTCTTGCATTGGATAGTTGAGGAACATCTCTACATTGCTCTTTTTACTTTTTCGATTTTCGCTGCAAATATTTTTTTTTTTTATAAGGGCACTTTCAATTTCGAAACCGGTTTTGAAAGTGAAAGTAACTATATAATAAATATTTGCAATCAAAATTGAAAAATTAAAAAAGAAGTGATGCAGAAATGCTCCTCAGCTATCCAACTTAAGAGAAATTATGTTTTTAAATATTGAAACGCAAACCTCCCCATACAAAATAACCTCCCTACAAGTTTACCGTTAACTCGCGAGCACTTCGTCTGCTGAGGACAGGAGCCTTACGTTGTAAAAACGAAACTTTAACCCTTTCACTTCCGTGGTAGAATACGTTCTAGAAGTTCCATAGTTCAGATAATCTGAATTCACACACACAAAAAAAAAAAACTTCACTGATATATTTCACTTTACTTAAATATGGAATATCTGTTATTAAATAAAACAGGTATTTCTATTTTAATTTTCTGGTATGAATTTGGAATATCAAAATTAATTTTTAAAATGCTGTGAATGGTGTGGTGCCTAGTCTCACAGTTGCACTTACGAATGATGAGCAGCACACTGAACATTTACTGTAGTACTAATTAACTGTAATGAAGCTGACTTGTAAGTTGTCAACATTTTTTCATTTGTAAATCATCTTTTGGCGCAATAAAACACTATACTGCCATTTGTTGATAGTCAACAAAACTATTTTTTTTTTCGTTGTTACACAAAACCCGGTTTATTCTCCATCCGTTCGGTGCAAATCGGATCTTTGTATCTTGATTCGTTTTCGAATTACTCATTTTTAAAGTTCGTCCTGACTTTTGGATCATCCGGTATAACATATATGTATATACATATAACATATATTCAGTATATTATAATGTGCCGTAATCTAGATATTGTCTAACCAATAAAATGCACTGTTATACATTACATATTTGTATAAACGTATAACATATATACAGTGTATTAATTCAATATTTAAACGAAATACCTTTTCAAGATATTGTCTGTTATATTAATGTATTTTCAATGGCTGTTTGAATATATCGACTGAGTCATTTCCCTTAGAATTCAGTTTAAAAAAATTAACTCTTCCAAGCTGTATAAGTTAATAGAAACTACATTTTAAAAAACTGCATGTGTTGCATTATATAATTAACTTAAAAAATTATTCAAGGAGATAAACCGGAAATTGGCAGCATACAATCGCTTCGTCGAATTCACGATGAAAATCTTGTAATAAATAAAACTCTATTCACGTGTTAAAACGCAATCGGTCTGCCAAATCATATCTTGGTGGAAAGCACCTAAAAACTCGACTTTAGCGGTTGACTCATACGTTTACCGTAATGTTTTCCTGTTCCCTGTCCGTCATGTTTTCATACTTTTGTTTGCAGGATAGAACAACGGTAAACCTATGAATCAACCGTTAAAATCTTAGTTTTAGGTGCTTTCCACCTAGGTATGACTTGGCAGAACGATTGCAATTTAATACATGAATTGAGATTTTAATTATCTTAGAGTTAATCTTAGAGTTATATCTGGGTCATTCCATGTCAATTCAACCAATTTTTACCCCGTTTGTAACCCGAGCGACAGGGATTTGGATGAAACTTTGTGTACACACTAATTCTATCATGAAATGATTTCATCAGAAATTTTTCCTTCCTAGACCTCATAGTTTGTGAGATATGGGGGGTCCAATTCTTGGGGGTTTCTCAAATCTCACATTTCTTAGTCTGTATTCTGAGATTGCAGTTCCATCTTCAAAAAATTGTTTCTCTAGATCTAAAACATGAATCATCTTAAAAATATCACTGTAAGAATATAAAAAGATGCAGATTATAATAAAAATATTTAAAAAAATTATTTGTAATATTTAGGATAAAAAAAACTCAGCCAAAATTGAGAGTTATGGTTATTTTTCCAAATTTTTGTGACTTCACCAAAAAGGCTGTACACAAAAAGGCAAATTAAATTTCGAATTTATTTTTGTTTTAAATAAAAGTTTACACTTTGGGCTTTCTATCTATGAAATAAAAATGATGTGTTTCGCATGGCTTATGCAAAAATTTTGGGTACTTTCCAATTAGCCGGATAAGTGCTTTATTTTTATATATTACATATGCACAAAAAAAGCAAATGAAATTTCCCATTTCTTTTTGTTTTAAATAAAAGTTTACACTTTGGGCTTTCTATCTATGAAATAAAAATGATGTCTTTCACATGGCTTATACAAAAATTTTGGATAGTACTTTCCAATTAGCCGGATACGTGTTTTATTTTTACATATGTATAGATCTATATAAATACAGATGTATTATACATGTACATATGTATGTATATGTATACAGTATATTGATATATATATGTATAACACTGGTGCCCGTCTAACTAAAAAGTACTAAATTTTACCTTGTTTTGAAAATCTGCACTAATTAAGGGGGAAAAAATCTGAATAAGTTTAGCTGTGGTACTTAAATAATTACTGGAGTTTCTATGAGTTACTGAATTTAATGTTATTTGATACAAAAACAAATTGGAAATTTCATTTGCCTTTTTGTGTAGAGACTTTTCATAAAGTCACAAAATTTCGGAAAAATAATCATAACTTTCAACTTTGGTTTACTTTTTCGGCCGTATATAAATCTCTATTTACTGCCCTAATTGCTTTTTTCACTTGTTTTTTATGCCGCTTAAATGGATCTCCACATTTATATATTCATATTTCATTAAGAGCGAAATTCTGTGATGCTCACATATATTAATCAAACGGTTTTCACTTAATTTTTGTTTTATAAATGCAATAGTCCTAACTAATAAAAGTTCTTTTTCTGAATCACAGAGATTATCAATGTAGTCTATTTCTCTGTTATTTCTATAGCTAGTTTTGTAACATTCTAAACCAGTTAATATTACAATACTGCAAGCCTGAAGACTAGTAGAAGGTTTAATATCAGGCTCCATATTAAAACAATAAAGCAAAAAAATATTTATACATATCATAAACTATAAAGTATGTAACAATCTGATTATATTTTTAGTAGCACAGTAAAAGTTAGATCATTCTTCTATGATAAGAAACAACAGAATGACAATAATTTTATTAAATTGATTTCAAAACATTTGCTTTCATACTAACGAACATTACCCTGCCTTTATCAGAAGGTGTTTATACAAGGCAGGTGAAATTAAATCTTTCAGACTATAGAAACAAATTTAAGTTCTGTTAAACATTTGTGTATTTAAACTTGCCAATATAAATATTTAAACTGATTAAAATTAACCAAGGACAGGAAATACAAGGTTTTGAACATTTTTAAAACACAAATAATTAATATATAAGCATTCAAAAAAAAGAATGGAAATGTGAGGAGAAAAAATTATCTATTTTATACTGTACAAAAAAAAGAAAAAAAAATCTGTTTTGAGTTTAATTATTGAAAATAAAAGTAAGAGATTCTTTAGATTAGCAAAAAATGCCCATTATTAAATAACTAAATGAAATATATGGACCATTCACTAAATTTAATGGGGAAACATATTACAGTCAGATTTTTTTTAATCAGAAAATACAAAGCCTAAATTTTACTTTGCAAATTAAAAAAACATGCATCAAATAACATTAAATTTAATAACTCATAGAAATTCCAGTAATTATTTAAGTACCACAGCTAAACTTAGTCATACTTTTTTCCTCTCAATTGGTGCAGATTCTCAAAACAAGGCAAAATTTCTTACTTTTCGGTTAGACGGGCACCAGTGTTATATATATATATATATATATATATATATATATATATATATCAATATACTGTATATATATACATGTGTACATGTATAATGCATCTGCATTTATATAGATCTATACATATGTACATATGTAAAAATAAAATACGCATCCGGCTAATTGGAAAGTACCAAAATTTTTGCATAAGCCATGCGAAAGACATCATTTTTATTTCACAGATAGAAAGCCCAAAGTGTAAACTTTTATTTAAAACAAAAAGAAATTGGAAATTCCATTTGCCTTTTTGTGTGCATATGTAATATGTAAAAATAAAACATGCATCCGGCTAAGTGGAAAGTACCCAAAATTTTTGCATAAGCCATGCGAAAGGCATAATTTTTTTTTCACAAATAGAAAGCCCAAAGTGTAAACTTTTATTTAAAACAAAAAGAAATTGGAAATTTCATTTGCCTTTTTGTGTGCATATGTAATATGTAAAAATAAAACATGCATCCGGCTAGTTGGAAAGTACCCAAAATTTTTGCATAAGCCTTGCGAAACACATCATTTTTATTTCATAGATAGAAAGCCCAAAGTATAAACTTTTATTTAAAACAAAAAGAAATTGGAAATTTAATTTGCCTTTTTGTGTACAGCCTTTTTGGTGAAGTCACAAAAATTTGGAAAAATAACCATAACTCTCAACTTTGGCTAATTTTTTTTTTATCCTAAATCTTACAAGTAAATTTTTTAAATATTTTTTTATTAAAATGTGCATCTTTTTATATTCTTAAAGTGATATTTTTAAGATGATTCACGTTTTAGATCCAGAGAAACAATTTTTTGAAGATGGAACTGCAATCTCAAAATACAGACTCAGAAATGTGCGATTTGAGAAACCCCCAAGAATTGGACCCCCCCATATCTCACAAAGTATGAGGACTAGGAAGGAAAAAATTCTGATGGAATCATTTCATGATAGAATTAGTGTGTACACAAAGTTTCATCAAAATCCCTGTGGGTCGGGTTACAAGGTCTGGTTGAATTGACATGGAATGACCCATATCTGTGAACTAGGTGAATTGATTGTCTGGGCCATTATTGATGTTTTTATACTTCTTAATGAAAGAAGTTTTGTAAAGGAATAAATTTTTGTTTTGTTGATTTTCTTGGCAGAAAATTCGTCTTTTATCCATTCTCGTTTTATTTTGATCATCATAACAAAAATGTGCACGGCATAGTAATTATTAGCTGAAAACCGAAATTTTTTCCCTAGCCGGGCCATCATTGGTGGTTTTAATATAAGGGGTGATGCAAAAGCCACCACGAATTTTAGAAATGAATAATTTGAAAACGAATCACGATAAAAAGATACGGTTTGCACCAAACGGATGCAAAAGAAACCGGGTTTTGTGTGACAATGAAAAAACTAGCTCTATGCGCGACCAACAGATGACTCTATAGTGTTTTATTGCAGAAAATATAATTTACAAATGAAAAAATGTTAACAACTTACAAGTCAGCTTAATTACAGTTAATTAGTAGAGCAATAAATATTCAATGTGATGTCCATAAATCTGAAGTACACCTGTGAGACAAGGTACCACACCGTTCACAGCATTTAGTAGCATTTCTTGCGTTATAACATACACATTTCGACGGATGGCATCTTTCAGTGCTGCTGCTGATTCCGGTTGGTCCGGGTACATTTTTATTTTTGACTTCAAAAATCTTCACAGCCATAAGTCACAGAGCGTGAAGCCCGTCGGTGTGACTTCCTCGAAAAAAATGGACCAATTACGAAATCCGTAGTAAAGCCACACCAGACTGTTACTTTTGCCTGTTGCAAGGGTACCTTTAAAAAATTCCAACAGAACTATTTTTTCGCTGCCACACAAAACCCGTTTCGTCTCCATCCGTTTGATGGAAACCGTATCTTTGTATTTTTATTTGTTTTTAAATTATTCTTTTCAAAATACGACCTGACTTTTAGATCATCCTGTATATCACTTGATTTTATTTCACAACTTCCAATTTGCACTAAAAATGTTTTATCTGTTTCGCTATAAAATCTCTATTTCTATAATGATTTGTTCTTTTTCCCAAATTCTGTTTTGCATTCAGAATTTATAAATAAGATTTTATATTACGAAGAATGTTTACATTATTTATATATATTTAAGGCTTTTATTTATTTTGAAATCAATTCTTTCGTCAACTCTGGTGATTTTAAAACATTTAAATATTTTACGACCATATATTGCATGGTCCACAAAAGTATTAAAATATGCAGCTAAAATTATGTAAGTTGAAAGCATTTTACTTTGTTTAACCTTTATGTAAAATGTAATCAAATTCATCTGCAATTTTCATAAAGGCCACTGAAGCGAGAATATCTTGAAATGAAAAACACGATAGTGTTTATATAAAAATTTATACACCGAATTTTTGTATAAGCAAATATTTAAGTTGTAATGTAGTACATAGTTACATAGTTTTAATTCACAATTAAAATAGATTCAAAGTATCTATATTTTTGAGCATTAAAGAAACTGCGAAAATTAGTACAGTGAGTTATTTTATACTGAAGCAAGTATTTCTTAAAAAATTATTAAGCATAAAAATATGTGTCAATGAAAAGCCATGTTTATTTTTATGCATGGAATTACAGTTATAGCTGTTAAGATATTTTTTTACTTTTTTTTAAATTATAGTACGTTAAAGCAAATTCTTTCGATGAAAAAAAAATTCTTTTGAAAACACCCATTTTTTTACTTCATAAAATATATGTTAGGAACAAAATACTTTTAATGAATAGTATATTTTTTAGTCAAAATTGAAATATGTGACAGGTGCTTTATTTCCGTGCATTATTATCATATTATGAATGGGAATTTTCAGCCTTACCATTCTTTTCAAGGATAAACGTGTTATTATTCAGTAAAATATTGGCTTTGTTTTTCATAATTATCCACTTTCTCTTGTTTAATTTCGTTTCCTCATAACTTCATACATTTTCGTAATAAACATTCTATTATTTTTTTAAATTATAAGGTGCAAGATTTTTTTTAGATTAAAATTGATTCTCAAATATTGTTGGTGGAAAATATGAATCCTAACTTTCTTAATTTTATTCACAAAATTATTTATGAAAACTAGTATACCGAAAAAGTTATTGTAATTAGCGTATATGCATTTTTGTAAACATAATTTTAAACTATTCTTTCCAATGCAGAAAAAAAAACTTCTTTTTTATGAATCATTTTTATGAATACTCGGCGGCATACCACTTAATTCTTCGTTAAATATTAGTTGATCTGACCCAGTTAAACACATTTCAAATTAAAATTTTTAACCCCTTAATTGGCATTTTGTTGTCTGTTCAATAAATTGAACTGATTCTCACCACAATTTTTTAAATGAAATATTAGTAAGATTTTGTCTCAACATTTCTGCATGAAATAGTATAAAATTAACGCAACTTCCTCCTTCCCGAACGGCGTACGGGCAAATCAGTTAAGGGGGTAACACCCTTTTGTAGACAACTAATTGTGTTTTTGTAATGTGGAATTCATACCGGAATTTCGATAAAGTTATACTTCAAAATATAAATAAATCAATTTTACATTTTTTTCTCCAAGAGTTATAAGAATAAATTTTAATTCAGCGGTTCTCTAACTTTTGGGTTCGCGGAGCCATTTTTGGGAAGATATCCTAAAGAAGAACCCCTTAACCCTACGGCACATTATGGTTTACAAATAATGCTTTTTGTATGCAAAGAAAGGTCGTCTGGATGATTACGAATCAATGGTTACCGACATGGGGCAAAGATTATCAGTTTGGCTCTTTTTCGTTTACAGAAAATCTGAATTCATACTAAAATTTTTAAAAATAATATTTTCTATTATTTAACCCCTTAACATTTTTGCGTTTTTATTATTGGAGATAATAAGTTACAAGTAAGGACTAGAAACCACTTTTTAGCTCACAGGCTATCATAGCCTGAGAGCTTATGTGCCCGTCCGTTCTGTATGTATGTTCGTACGTTCGTACGTGCGTAACGCGATAACTCATGATAAAAATATCGGATCCACTTGAAATTTTGTATATAGGTATATCCTGATAAGGCGCTTCCCTGATTAGTTTTTGGAGTTCATTCGATATGTATAAGAGGGGGAACGGGGGGCTCATGCCCCTCCCCTTAATTGATATAAACTGGATTTTCATGCAGAATTAACAGTTTTCGTTCAAAATGTAGATTTAGGATCATTCTGATGAGGCGAGTCCGTGGCTGTTAATAGGTGTTCCTTGAATAAGTATAAACAGGGGGAACGGGGGTTCTAATGCCCCTCCCCTTAACTTTTATAAATGGATTTTTAAGCAGAATTGTCAGATTTCGTTCAAATCTCTGAATAGTTTTGGAAGTTTAATGGTTAAGTATAAAAGAGGGGAATAACTCCTCTTAAATTATATAAATGCTAAATGGGTTTTTATTTAGAATTATCCAATTTGCTATGAATTTCGGATATAGATTTTTTATATGATAAATCATGTCCTTGATAGTTTAGGAGGTTAAATGATTAAGTATAAAAAAGGAGAAAGGGGAGGCTGTTTCCCCTTCTTAAATTTTTTTCGAACGGAATTAACGAAAATACAAGGCTGCAATGTACAATTAGTATGCGTAGCCTGTGAGCTCAATGCCATCAGTTTAACTGGGCAATATTATTTTTATTTGTATTGAAATATATGCCTCGTATAATTGAGATGTCCGCTAAATGCAGAAAAATTTATAGTTAGAAATTTATGGTTTCTGAAGTGTTTTAGTAATTAAGAAAACAAATTGTTCTTAATCGAACGATGTGTTCAAGCAATACCGTTAACCTCCTTCGAGCTGTTTATATAATTTCTAATCTTATATCGCTGTTTTTTTAAAGCAGAAATTTTTGACTAATTGAATCGCGTCCAATTATATAAAGTAAAATTTTACTGGTGAGAATATTTAAGTATTCTAGGCACCCTTATGTTTCACGTATATCGATCGATCGCCCCCAAGAGGTTAATGGATTAATGACATCCTTTTTTTAATTTCCAAAATTCTTTCGGGATTTCCAGTATGAACTCGGAATTACAGATAAAAATGGTAACCCTGTCTGGGTCTTGCATTGCTTTAGGATTTACGTGAAAGTTTTATTATTTATGGCGAAAACCACACACAAACACACACACAGAAAAAAAAAAAGATAAGTTGGACATTTTCGTTTACAAAGAAAGACTTCTGTATAATCCTAATATGCTACTCGAGAGAAGAAAGAAATTTCGTAGGCTTAAATGGAACTAATTTTAAAGCATCTGTAAAAATTAGATTTTTAGTTTTACACCGTTTAGAATCCATTCTTGGGTAAAGCATTTTCACCAGAACACAACCCGATCCAACCCGGGATCGGTTTGTCGCATATAATTTTGCGGTGAGTCTTGCTCAAGTGTGGTTGACATCCATGTTTTTATTGTGGATGGGTTGAATTTCATTGTTTCGGGTTGGGTTTTGGCTTCAGCGGATCGGGTTCGCGTGAACCCGACTTCAAAAGAATGTCCAAAATATTTTTCAGATTATAAATCTATATAAAATAACTCCTTCATAATATTTTTTTTCTCCCAATAAGCAGAAGCACCTATATGGCGGACACTTTTTTCAATTCCTAAATTGTTTATACTTGAGAATTTAGGTATCTGAATAGTGGGTAGCTCTCAATCTGCATATAGATAAACTATCAATAATAAGATACTTCAATTTTGTGTGTATTAAAAAAGAAATACTAATAATATGTTATTAAAAAAATTTCTTATGTGCATTTTATTTTTCATGCAGTAAATTTACATATATATTCTTAGATATTCAAATGTGTGTTTGATTTCATCTGAAACTTAGTGGTGCTCAAACTTTTTATAAAACTCTGAGTAGCGAAATCCATATATGACGCGAAATATTATTTGCAATGTGATCCTGACCCGCAGAAAAAAATTTAGAATCATTCCAATCCGAAAAATATAAAATTGGGATAACCTGACCCAATGTTTGACTCTATTCAATGATCCCGATGTTTTCAGATGTTTTATTAGATTTGAATTTAAAGAAAATAAATTTGTTCATTCTTCTATATAAAACATAAAAAGGGTTTGAGAGATACAATTGTAGATTATTTTTCATAATGGCAATAAAACATGATTTACTTTACTTACATTACTAGTTCGGCTTGGGTTGCAGGTTCACGTGTTCCGATTTGACATTTTTTTTTCGAAGAGTCATTATTCTTAAAAAAAATTAAGGAAAATAGTTCTCGCTTTATACCTAACCAATAGACTTTCAAATATAATCCGGAAATCTCCTTAGCAGAATGGACCTATGTACTAAATTTGAAGCAAATCAGGTATTTTTTTTATGAAAAACCCATTTGTCTAAATTAAGGGAGATGAACTTCACCAATTCTTCCTCTCTTTATGCTTAACCAATGGAGAACCAAAATTAATCAAGGAAGCACCTTATCAGAATGAATTTATCACAAAATATGAAACAAATCGGGTATTTTTACATCTATACATACATACAGAACCTGCGGGTACATAAGTTCTTAGACTTTGATAGCCTGTGTGCCAAAAATATTCCTGTGGCAAACGTTTGTCTAGGCTCATTATAAAAGATTTAAAATGATTATGCCATATGTAACAGATTTTTAATTTATAAATTTTGATGATTTCTTCAGATACTTTAAAGTAATTACTTTTACTTTATGTATTAATAAACATTCCGCATACATTATAAAGTAATTTCTATTCAAAAGTTTGTGAAATAACAAATCGAATTTTAGAATAAAAATCCGACAGTTTTGGCAACACATAACATTAAATTATGCATACGAAAAAATACAAACAACCAAATTAACGAAAAACATTATACATTAATACGCCATGTTCAATGTTCTTTTTTTAAGAAAATGTATTCATCAAAGCTTTGCAAGATAATCGTATTATTTTTCTAGAAAAATAGTTCCTAAGCATTTCTTGTCTTATTTCTTGACATGGGCGGAGTTCAATTTTTCTTTTGCTGTGTTGAGCTAAGCATATTACTGAGAATGATGTAATACGTTCCAGAAAGTATTTGCAATATGCGGATTAGGGCGTATTCAAGCATTAGAAAAACGAATTCTTTATAGTGAAACATAAATAAGGAAAAACGTTCTATTTCTATGTTGATATAAACATTTATAGATTACAGTTTTTTGTAAACAGATTTGAACTACCCTATTAATTCTCAAATAATTACAGATAAGAGATATCAATAAATTTGGATAAGCCTGTCCTGTTTTAAATATTTATTTATAGTGGTATTTTTATATTAAAATAAATATTAAATTGTCGCAATTTCTTTTAATTATGAAAATTTTGATAAAGGCAATATTTTATTGAAGAACACTTGTACAGTCTGTTGAACAAACCTTATTCTATCTTTCGGGTAGTCTAATAACAACTTCTTTCCAAAACTTTTTTGATTTGGAGGTAAAACATTTACCTTAGGGATTTTTTGTGTTATTCAAAGAGTTTATTGTTTTTTGTAAACAGAAATTTTGAGAGAAAGAAACAAACAATGGTTTGATGGAGCAATGTCCGGAGAGTAACGAGGATGAAACAGAATGCCTCAATCGAGTGCAAGGAGTTTGTTACTGACAGTCAAAAATAAATGTGGAATGGAGGCGTCGTAATGGAAGATAATGCCTCGTTTGTTTGCTATTTAGGGATGTTTAATGGCTGTTGTTACCTACTGTTTGTCTAGTTGCCAGTAGTAATTTTCTGATTTGATAGTCTGGTTAGGTGGTCGCTCATAGTAGATCCAGTTTCGCCAAACAAAGATCAAATTTTTCTTCTGTAAAAGTGCGGTTTTAGCGACAAGGAGTCGGTCATTTATCTCGACTGGATGAGGGCTGTTTGATTTCCTGGTTGTTATAAAGTCACCAACTTTTGTCCACGGGGACCACGGTTTTAAAAAAAGGATCTTTCTGATGTTGAAAATATAGTTTACAAATTTGCTTGACAACAGGTGTAGGGCAGGTCAGCCATTAGCAATTATTTTTATATTCTGTTCGCAACAATACTTTTAAAAGCGCATTTTGTAGTATTTTTCTTTTGCAAATGTTGTCAAAGTATGAGTAAAAAATTTTCATTTTCAAAAGGTGATGCTAGATGATGCTACTTAATTAAAAAATAACACAGAAATTGCAAAAAAAGCTTTAGGGACAACCTTTAACTGGAAAAAATAAATTCATTGCGCTCGATTTAGATGTTCTGACGCACCCTCCCTACTCTCCGGACATAACTTAATTCGATCACTATATGCTTTTTTCTCTCGAAAATTCTTCTCATACAAAAAAAAATAAATAAATAACTGTTTGAATGACATACAAAATCACCTCAGTATGTATTGTGGAATCAAATCAAAAACTTTTTGGAAAAAGATCATTATGAGACGCCTGGAAATGTAAAACAATTTTTCAAAACAGAATAGCACAGCTATTCATCAATAAAATCTCGTCGTTTTAGAAATTTGCATGGGTCATTTTGGTCAAAAAACGAAATAAACTTTTGGGACAACCTAATATAAACATTAAATTTTTTGTATAGTCCTGAATTCTTCAATAAATTTTCAGAAATATTTTTTTATGTTATTCCACTCTGTATTATTAATATTTTTTAAAAGTCCGGCTTAAAGTTTACCTCCAAACAAAATTTTGAAATGGTCAATAGTCTTCCTAAGTAATCATGAATGTTTAACACGTCAGTAGTCATTTGAGTTTCTTTTTGATGCCCAGGTTAATTATCGTCCTCTAAGTCACCACCTTTGACCCTTTCAGGGGCGCCGTTTGCAGTCTGCAAACGATTAGTTTTGCTGTTACAATCGCGAACTGGCACTAGTAAATATTTAGTACAATTTCAATCTCATAACATACGTGAAAAATAATTCTTGATTATTTTCGAATAAATTATTAAATTTGTTCGTAAATTGCAGTGTGAATCAATTACTTGGAATAGAAATACTTTGCCCCTGAAAGGGTTAATATATATAATAGTGATATTTTATGTATCTAATTTTAAATGATTAGCCCTTATCGTAGTAAAGTTACGTGACATTCTATATTTTTTCCAGTACATACTGATCAGAAAAGTAGAAAGTTGTCAAAAACAGCCATACATAATTACTATTTTCAGGTCATAGTCACGTTTTCCAAATATTTTATAGATTACATGGAACTGGCAAGTTCAAGTAAAGTGAAATTTTATAACTGCATTGAAAAATAACAATTGAATAATTATTCAAAACTGTTTGACATTTTGCTTTTTTAATCACGATTACCTTCGGATTAAAGTTGAATTTTTTTATTTTTTTCTAATTCTGAATATTGACATCATATCATAAAGTCATTGTTTAATAAAGTAACATTATGACGTTACTTTTCTGAGAAAAGGACATATTTTTATTTAATCGAAAATTTCAAATTGCTATAAATGATTAACTTAAATAATTGAAAAAAAAAAAAAAAAGCTCATAGAGGTATATTATTTTTTAAAAAATGACTGAAAAAGAAACCATTTAATCGAACATAAAACTTACGCGACAAAATCTGGTGATACTTTTATTTGAACTTATCTTACTATTATGCTTTCATACGAAATCTAAATAAATTAATAAATTCATATAAATTCCTGCAATCGTCTCAATGGAACACATTATTCGCTTTCCAGTATCCACCAATATGGCATTATGCGATATGGTAAAAAATTAAATTTCTTTCACAAAGAGAATAAATCAGTAATATCAAAATCGCATTTCTGAGAGTCTATTTTGGGCAAAACAGATTGTATTTGAATCTGGGACTATTCAAATTCAGTATTTCGGATATAAAATGGCATAAACTGAAAATACAGAAACTTACATTTAAAAAACTTCCATGATATATTTTCAATGACAATATGCTTGATCCTTGTAGATAAAATTCAACTTTAACTTCAATTTAAGTCTTTCCCAATATAAATTTCAAGTTAGATAGACCTTTAAAATTTGAATAAAATGCACTGTATGTTTTTGTTATAAAAAAAAAATCTAAGATTTTTTTAAATTCTGTTTATCTATTACGAACAAAGTTTGGTAAGAATCAAAAGTACTGTATTTTGTTACGGCTTTCTAAAAAATTAAAAAACTGCTTAAATAAAATCAAGTAATATTTATAAAAATATCAAAATTTTTGAAACATTAATGTCTATAAATATTTTAAACATTTAAAATGTCGTAATGTTAATTAAAATGATTATAGAAAGAACATATTACAAATTTCTCAAAAATTGTTTTATTTTATAGGTGAAAATGTTATGAGAATAATATTACACCATTTGGTAAAGTTCTAAAACTAAAATATTCATAGTATTAATGATGTAAGACAGTGCTAATACTTAATATTTTAAAAGGTGAAAATACTTCTTGATATTTAA
Organism: Maratus speculifer; assembly: GCA_964019185.1. NCBI lineage: Eukaryota > Metazoa > Arthropoda > Arachnida > Araneae > Salticidae > Maratus > Maratus speculifer. Next base: position 11,700,352 of record OZ025291.1, on the reverse strand, counting down.
TAATTAAATGTTGATTTTCTTTTCAAAAAGAATTTAGTATTGCCTATTTACGTTTAAACATGTGCTATTATAAATAAATAAAATAATGACAAAAAATTTTTACTTAAAGTTTTTCAAACTAATTTTATCACACAACACCTTCTTCCCCACCCATCTTTAATTCTGAGAATTGTTTATGATAAGAAAGCACTTGACCTCTTGAGGGGCGTTAGTGTGTCTATGAAAGCACTTAATTTTAATTCCCAAACGTTACATTTTTTCTTTACAAATTTATTTACAAATAAATTTGTTTTCAAATTCTCGTGTCTCAACATTTAAGCGATGACAGTGCTCTGCGCCGCAAAGGGTTAAAAAATGTTTCCTGGGTGTACAATTAAGCCAACCTCATCATTTCTAATTTTACTTTATAAAAATTTATATTTCTCATTTTTTTGTAGCAAATATTAACTTAATTATTTATTTTATTCTTATCTATTTATACATATTGACTGCTGAAATCTCATGATTTTGAATTAATCACTGAGCTGAAAAATATACTTCGGCTTACTTTTATACTTCTTTCAGTATGCACAAATTAGTCGAAATTTATAGGTATACAATTTTGTAACTATGATATTTTTTATAATAATAATAATGCTACATCGTACAGTTATTAAATTTTTTTATTCATTGTACTATATATTACAACAATGAAAAAAAGTATGCACATTGATCTTTTTCTTGACATATCGCTTATCTTATCAATTAATTACCATTATCTACAATGGAGAAATTATTCAAAGCTACAAATCTCGGAATTTATACAGAATACAGAATACATCCTCTTATTTAACAGAAACATTTGAATTATTAAAACATTTTATTTTTAAGCATTCGTGTCTATGTAACATTGAATTCACACCGGCGTAATCAATTACTTTAAAAAAAATCCTGCTTGGCCTACATGCGAAGGTAGATTTCGAAGTTAGTGGCTAATTTCAGCACCAACAACTAAAACGAGATTAGAGATAAATCCAATTTCCATCACTAAGAATGAGTTCTTGGGAATAGTGCGCAAAATAACTTCATTCGACAGATTTCAGACAATGACATGTTCATTAAACTTCATTAACACTAAAACCGTCATAGCCGTCAATTTGACCGGCACCAAATAAAAATATTTGGATTCGAACCATTAATTTCCTTCTAAAATATGCTAAACATGCACCACGGAGAAATAAGTCGAATAAACAAACTAAATAGTTAAAACAAATATGTGAAATATTTTTGTAACACTTCAATAGAAATTCTGGTAATTCTAGTACTAAATCTATTTGGACAGCTACCATTACCATTATAAACCCTTTCCGGCCCGGAATACACCTGTTTCGAGTAATTGACTTACACTAGAGTTTATAAATGAATTTATCAGAAAATACGAAAGAACAATGAACAATAAAAACAGTGATTTGGACCTCCTAGTTCACAATCAACTTTACATCCAGAGTAACTAAATAAACCGTTTTGCAAGGGCTTATGGAGCCATAGGGGCCGTCCATTAATCATGCAAGGCTCGAGAGGGGGGGAGGGGTCCATAAAAAAATCACGAAATGTCACAAGGGGGGAGGGGGGGGTGTAGTAATATATCACGAGTATTTATTTTTTCGGCAAACGCGCGATACTGAACCGAAAAGCGGCGTTTCGTGTATTTATATTTTCGTCAAATGCGTACAAAGTCGAAAGCGGCTTGTAGTGTGACTTTGATTCATCGTTGCTAGGCAACGAACGAAGTGAAGTTCCCGCGAGAGAGATTCTCTGCGTAGTGCACGAAAATGATGACGCCGAGTGGCTTGATGAAACCGATGTTAATCTTCAACAAAGCACTGTGCTTACAACTAACTTGCAAGATGCTTATCCAGTTATTGGTGTTGAAGAAAGTCTTGCTAATCCGTGGTCTGAGGACATTGTAAATTAAATTATGTTTATGTATTACTACAAAAGAGTTTTTCGCATTTCTTTCATTATTTTTATGTCAGTCCAAAACAACTTGCAACCTTTCTGTTTACCTCTTAAGGTTATTATTGTAGTTTTTTTTATTTTCTATAATAAAATTTTATGATACTTGAACCTGTATTTTATAATAAATATTCTATAAAAAATAATATTCTTTGTAGGTACTAAAAAATACACGTGATGTAGGGTTGGGGGGGGGGGTAGTCTTGAACCTCATCATGTATCACCAAGGGGGAGGGGGGGTTAAAAATGCCAAAAAAATCACATGATTAATGGACGGCCCCATAAGAAAAAGTAAGATAATGTTTAGTTGTGGCAAGCCACAATTAAAATAAGTAAAGTTAGCTAACAATAGAATTAAAAAAAAATGTGTAATATTTAAAAAATAAGGGAAAAATAAAGAAAAATAAATACAGTAGAACCCCGCAAATTCGGACCACGTTAATCCGGATCGGTTTGGGCCATTATTTTTTCAAGTTTGAGAAGCGATTGGCTAATTTCCATAACATTAACTGGTTTCATCGTCGTATTCCAAATTTAAAAAAAACTTTTTTTTTTAAATATTTTCGGAAGAATTAAATAAAGTAAACATTTTTACTGCCTGTAAATATTCAATAACTTTAACATAAAGGTGATTTTCTATAAGTATTGTTTATTTTACCTCAATTTTTTCTAATTCTCCGGACAATCCGGATTGGGTCTGATCCCAATTAATCCGAATTATCGGGGTTTTACTGTATATCTAAAAAAATAATACAGGGGAAAATGTTCATTTAGTTAAAAAAAAAAAAAAGCAAGGACGAAAAAGCTACCGGAGGGATGCCCCAACTAGAGAAAAAAAACAAGTAAGAAAAATCATGCGTTAAGCATAGATTATGAAGCACTTTCCAACACTTAATGAAATCTTTAACAAAACTTTGTTATTTAAGGAAATAATAGTGTATAGCCAAATATACCCAAATATGTATTCCAGTACATTAGAACAGCCCTGTATTTCATATGTTAGTATATACATTAGCTTAGCAAGAAAATACCCAGTAGCTTGAAATTTCTTTTTCAGCAATTCATACTATTAGATGGAAACATACTTGACTACTTTTGTTCAGCCCTGTAGTTTACATTGTGCCTTTATTACACGTCAGCATTAGGCTAAAATTTATTGTAAACTGAAACACTTTTAAAACAACTGAAATCACATTCTCATAAATCATCATTCGTAGGCGTCCATGTACCGAATTCTTTGCTTGGCCCTGTATATCCCTTTACCTATATTCTGCAAACATTTCTCAGTAAATTGAATGCAGCTCAGCGTAAAAATGCATAGCTTATTTAAGAACCACGTTTAAATAATTTACGCTCATATCCTGAATAAAATTTCATATAATTATTCAGGTGAGCTCTTTTGGGTAGCCCTGTATATCAACTATAACATTTATACACACCATATAATGTGCATATATTTAGCGAAATATAAACGCGAATATCATAATTAAAATGAATTTCATCCCTCCATCAGCCATATACGGTAGACATATACCATAGACATACACGGTACTTCGGAAAGAATATACTATTTGAAATCTTTTGTATGGCCCTGTAAATGCTATGTACTTCATATTATGAAAGACAGTAGCGTATAATTTATACTAAGCTTCAGTGACATATATCAATTTTATTATACATGAAAAAGCTTAATATATTTAAAATATGTCACACATAATTCCCCCTTTTACCATTATCTAATGGAATTCTTTTGTGTGACCCTGTAAATGAATAATAGCAACATTTTCACCTTATATTTTATAGGATGCATATTTTAATATGTTTGGCAGGGTATAACATCTTTAAAATTCCTTTGAAATGATTTTTCCCCATAGGCTGTAATGTAATAGGAAACTTTTGATTCGCCCTGTAGATAAACTAATCATGGTAGAAACTTCATTTTCGATAGGACTTGTGCTAGGGTAAACGTCAATAACGTCCTAAAATTTCATGGCAATCCGAGTATATTAACGATTTTTCCCCATGGGCCGTAATGTAATGGAAAACTTTTGATTCGCCCTGTAGATAAACTAATCATAATAGAAACTTCATTTTCAATAGGACTTGTGCTAGGGTAAACGTCAATAACGTCCTAAAATTTCATGGCAATCCGAGTATATTAACGATTTTTCCCCATAGGCCGTAATGTAATGGGAAACTTTTGATTCGCCCTGTAGATAAACTAATGATGGTAGATACTTCATTTTCAGTAGAGTTCGTGCTAGGGTAAGCCTCAATAGCTTCCTAAAATTTCATGGCAATCTGAGTATATTAACGATTTTTCCCCATAGGACGTAATGTAATGGGAAACTTTTGATTCGCCCTGTAGATAAACTAATCATGGTAGATACTTCATTTTCAATAGGGTTCGTGCTAGGGTAAACCTCAATAACGTATAAAAATTTCATAGAAATCCGAGTATATTTACGGGAGTTAGAGCGCGGACAGACGGACAGACGGACAGACGGACAGACGGACAGACGGCCATCCGGCCAGACGGACAGACGGACAGACGGCCAGACAAACCGAATGCATAAGCACTTTTCAACTTTGTTGGAAAGTGCTAAAAAGACTCTTTACAGAGACCATACATTTTAAGATAATCTTATAGTTGTAATGTTAGTTAAACACTAACAGTATGACAAATAATTCGAAAGAGCTATAATTTTCAAGGATAAGAAAAAAACTTTAATGAAGTTTTCTGGGTGCCAGTAAAATAAAAATTAAGTGACTTTTTTTAATTACACAGCTCGTGAAAAGGCGTAAAAGTAATTTTCTTCTCAAAATTGTAAAAAACTGAACCTGAGAGAGTTAATACAGAGTAACTAAAATTATGCAAAAATTAATTTAGTTCTAAACTAAATTAATTTTCAAATAATTTTGGTATACATTATTAAATATTGAAAACAAATCTATAGAGACATATTTTTTTAAAAGCAATTGTGAAGATAAAAGCGAACTTTTTTTCCCCTCTGAGACTAAATATAACAATTTTCAGTGAGAAATGAAAATATAAATCTACACTCTGAACATCAAAGTGAATTATATTTCACTTTAAAGGATGAAAAACATTTTTCAAACATATTTTATTGTAGTTTACATGGATTGTCTATATATATTTTTCTTTTACATTAGTAAAAAATCAATATCTTAAAATAATTAAAATTTTTATCTTGAGGTATAATCCTAAGAGATGTGGAGACTAATAGTTTAACAAAAGTTTTCAAATTGCTTACTACAATTTGAAATCAACTCGCAATTTTCTATTATTTTATTTTGCATTATATTTAAATAATGTATCTAATTAAGTTTAATAATAAGTATAAGACAATAGACTATCTAAAAGTAATTTATTAGTTAACTGAAATTGGAGACTAATTTATCCACTTAACACAGCGAATTTTACTTAGACGCTTAATATTTCTAAATATAATTATTAATTATGCATTATGATTTCTATGAAGTACTTAAACTAAGACTGTATAAAACATATAGTTTAATGCATTGTGATCTTAAAATCTAAATGTTATGTAATTCCTATAAAATCTATTTTTGATTATACGGAAAAGGGGATTATTCAAACTGTTGAATATTTTTTTTATCAATTAAAAGAAGTACACTTAAGTTGATATTTAGGTTACTACTAAAACTGACATTGAACAAAATTTATGTAGAAATTCTATACCTCAAGTTGAACGCCATATTCACTTTAATAAAATTAATAAACAACATAAATAATTAATTCACAACAAATTTATTATTAAATAGGAATATAGAAGTAAAGTATATAGAAGTTTTAAAACATCTAAATTTTTCAAGATGTTAAAACATTGATGTCAGAAGATGTTAAAATCCCTAGCGCTTTCAGCTAGCCATTAGGCATCATTAGGGGAACTGCTGTAGCTTTAAAGTCATACGCTGGTTAAATACCAGAGGGTGAAACCAACAAAGAACAAATAAGAGGGAGGAAAGGAATGAAATAAGGGGGTTAGTATAGAAAATGGGAAAAGGGAGGAGGGGTATTCAGATCCAAATTCACCAGATACTCCAAATATGTTAAACTGTATACGTGCTATATTATACGATAACACGTCATTACAAACTCTTCTGCCTTTTGTCAAAGACTCTCTGATTACACAAACATTATGTTGAGGAGCATGTGCGAAATCTCTCTGAAAACAGGGTATCAATATCTATATCTTTGTATAAAAGAGCTGCGGATAATGAAGATCGGTATTTAGCGTTAACAGCTCGGAGACACCGAAACATGAATGCTACTCTTCTCCAACAACACCTTTGCTCGGCTACAGGCACCATAATTTCAACTCAGACTGTCCGAAACCGGCTCCATGCTGCAGGTCTGTATTCTCGCCGACCGATGGTATGTGTTAGATTAACATCAAGGCATCGTCGCGACCGCAAGGAGTGGGCAACCGAGCATGTCAACTGGAGGAGAAATGAATGGAGCAATATTCTGTTTTCTGACGAGTCCCGTTTTTCTGTGCATTCAGATAATAGGCGTATTTTCATCTGGAGGGACCGTGGCAGTAGGAATAATCCTGCGTTCGTGCACGAAAGTGTCAGATTTGGCAGTGGACGAGTGTTGGTGTATGGTGGCCTCTCCATTGACGGGCGCACTGACCTCTACATCATTCGAGATGGAGCTCTGACTGGTCGCCGATATAGGGATGAGATCCTCAGACCTATTGTAGTCCCTTACGCTGCAGCAATCGGAGATAACTTCATTTTAATGGACGATAACTGCAGGCCACATCGTGCAAACCTGTTGGAGGATTTCCTTTTCGAGGAAGGAATCGTTCGAATGGAATGGCGAGCGTGTTCTCCAGACATGAATCCAATCGAGCACGTTTGGGACGCTCTAGGAAGAAGAGTTTCTGGCCGCCAACAACCCCCACAAACTCTCCAAGAACTGGAAAGAGCTCTTCTGGAAGAGTGGGGCAGAATACCCCAACTCGTCATTAATAGCCTCATTGAGTCCATGCCTCAAAGGTGTTCAACGTTGCTGGCCGCCCGTGGAAACCATACCCCTTACTGAAAATGATTTTCTTTGAAGAAAACACCTTTTTTATTATTTTTTTCTCATATGCACAAATTGTGTTTTTTTCCTTTTGTACACAAATGCGCAATAAAATGCATTTTTTTCTGCCAAACATGCGTAATTTATTCTCATATAACCTACTATGTCTGTCGACCATGTATCAATCAGCTAAAAAGTTTCCCAGATACAAAATCCACCTAAAACTGCAATATCCTTTAATTGTTTTGAGCAGTGTATATCTGTACCTTGGAACAAAAAGGGCCAATATCCATTTTTCTCAAATGGCAGAAAAAGCAATTTAAATTTCAGGGTTTTTAAGAATCTTGCTACGATTTCTGTACTATTATTTTCCAAAGTTGTACGTTTCAATTCAATAATGTTTTTCTCACTACAATCTAATGTTACATTGATTTGGGTTTTTTAACACTTTCCAACAAAGTTGAAAAGTGTTTATGCATTCGGTTAGTCTGGCCGTCTGTCCGTATGGCCGTATGGCCGTCTGTCCGTGCCCTAACATCCGTAAATACACTCGGATTGCTCTGAAATTTTTATATGTTATTGATATTTACCTTAGCACGAACCGTATTGAAAATTAAGTTTCTACCATGATTAGATTATTTACAGGGATAGTCAAAACTTTTCCAATACATTACGGCCATTGGGGAAAAATCGTTTCAAATGAATTTTAAAGGTGTTACATCCGGTTAAATTTATTCAAATTTACACGGATTCGCAAAGTGCACTAAAATACACATTCTGTAAAGTATGCTGTCAAAATAATAGTTATTACTCATTTACAGGGCCACTCAAAAAAATTCCATTACACAATAAAATAGGAGGGAATTGTTTGCGACATATTTTAATAATGTTAAACGGTTTCAAGTATCATAAAATTGACATACGCCGCATAGACTTAATATTTAACCTATAATATGAAGTGCACAGCTTTTACAGGGACACACAAAATATATGAAACCTTATATTTTTATCCGAAATGCTGTGTATTATCGATGATAGCTGATGGATGGTTGAAACGCATTTTCAATTATTATATGCGCTTTTAAATTTTACAAAATGTCTGCAAATTACATGGTGTATATAAATGTTATTGTTGATATACAGGGTTACACAAAAGAGCTCACAAAAGTTACTGAATATGAAAGTAATTAACTTAAAGGTGGTAGTTATGCATTTTTACGTTGAATTGCTTTCAGTTTACTAAGAAATGTTTGTAGAATATAGATAAAATGATATACGGGGTCACGAAAAGAATTAGCTACATGGTCACCCATATGTGATAATTTCTGGAAATGTGATTTAAGTAGTTTTAAGAATGTTTTTCTTTGAACTAAATTTTAACAAAATACTGGCGTGTAATAAAGGTACTAGGTAAATTACAGGGCTCAACAAAAATATTCAAGTATTTTCAATCTATTAGAATAAAGTGCTGCAAGAGAAATTTCAGCCAGTTAGGCATTTTCTTGCTAAACTAAATTTTTCCATTATATTGTATATATACATATATATATATATATATATAAATATATGTATAAACCGACGGATCAAATACAGGGCTGTTCAAAAGTATTTCAATACATATTTGGCTATGGACAGTAGCATCTTGTTTCACTAAATAACAAAGTTTTATTGAAGATTTCAGGAAGCGATGGAAAGTGTTTCATAATCTATGCTTAACGATGATTTTTCTTACTTGTATTATAGTAACATTGGCCATTTTTACATCAACAGTAAGTAACATAGGCCTTAACAAAATATTTTTTTTTTCAATGATCTAATATTTTAAGGACTTTGGCCCTTTTAACAATTACTTTACACCACATCCTGAATTCATTCTTACATTTAACTCAAATTTCTCAATTTTGGACAGTGGCCCTTTTTGTTCCAAGGTACAGATATATTCATGTTTATTTATTAACATTGAAACCACTCTATCGGTAATATTAAAAATATATTAAGAAAAAGTAAACGATGGATTTTATTTCAGCTCTTTGCAGTAAATTCTGAAAAGAAATTCAATATACTGTTGTTAAAAAGACGAAAATAAAGGAAGTAGCGTTTCAAATATTTTGAAGATTTATTTTATGTTGGGTTAGTATTTAAAGTTTCGAAAACTTATAATAAAACCTAAAACTTAAACATCCATAATACATTTAAATTGTTATAAAAAAATGTGTCAAGTCATGTCTAAAACCTTTTTTGTCAGTATTATTAAGCATCATAAAATTTGAATGCAATATTTAAACTTCAGAAAATGTATTTATCTCGTTTAACTCCCAGTGTCCCAACGATAATTTAAAGTACAGTAAAACCCCGATAATTCGGATTAATTGGGACCAGACCCAATCCGGATTATCCGGAAAATTAGAAAAAATGAAATAAACATACTTACAGAAAATAATTTTATGTTAAACTAAAAAAGTGCTGCATCTTTAATCTTTTTTTTTTTTCAATGCTGCATCTTTATAAATATAAATAATTTTCTATAAGTGATATCGTAAAAGCGTTTTGTCACAATACAAAGGAGAAAGAGGCCTATAGGCTGAGAAAGATCGGAAAGCGATCCTTATCAGACAAAGGGTCTAATAGGGACTATTTTACCTAGTTTTCTTGCGATGATCCAAGTAAAAATTTATTGTGCAGTGATTTTTTATGACATTTATAAGTGGTTTAAATAGAAAATTGGGAAAATTGAAATTGCCAAACTTAGTGAGACATTGTTGTTTCTTTAAATGATAACATCAAAGAGTTTAAATAAGTTTAAGGTATTCTTCCGAAAAGATTTCAGAAAAAGGTTTTTTTCAATCAGAATACGACGATGAAACAAGTTAATGTAATGGAAATTAGCCAATCTCTTCTAAAACATTAAAAAAATTGATCAAACCGTTCCGGATTAACGGGGTCCGAATTAGCGAAGTTCTACTGTACCATTAAAAGAATTTGCTAGTAAAATTAATCTATTAAATCGATTAGTAGTATTGGAGTGTGTAATGAGTAATAGATACTTTATTTTATCTTATTCAAAGAACATTATTCGTTGCACAAAAGAAAAATATATTCAAACGTTTCCCTGATTTGCCCGTGCGTCATACGGGCAGCGTACTTTTGCTAATCATGATTTATTATTCTCACTAGTAAATTTTTATCGTGAATTTCTCATTATTTAATTCGAGCATTTTTCTGATTTAATTAGTCAAGAATGTCTCTATTAAAAGACTGGTGTTAAAAAATTAAAACTTCTGTAAAAGGCATGATAAATATAGGCATTATTTGAAAGGTTTTTTTTTTTATAAATATTGATCAATTGAGTATATAAATGGATGATTTATTTTTCAATTGCATCTTTTCAACTCTCTTGACGTAGAAAGATTATGGGGTGAAAGTGAAGGAAATGTGACTACGAAAGAAATGGCTATTTAAAGTTTTAAATTGTGTGGAGAATGCTGCCGAGTGTAGTAACAAAATTTACAATATCCCGTGATACAATTACAGTATGGATAGAAGCAAATACATATACATTCAAAATTAAACAAGCTTTCATTTAATATTAACCCTTTGCACTCAAGAAATTCCTTTCACTCACCACTGACGTTATGAATTTTCCTCCTAAATCGGGACACCATTAATATCTTACAGTTTATTTCGACATATTTCATCACAGATTATTCGGCCATTAGATAAGGCGAAGAAAATTAGTTTAAAATACTGGTGTCCAGAGCACTTGGAGTATTTATTTACGCAGAACACTAGTGGTCAGTGAGAATGCCATCTCTAGTGCAAAGGGTTAATAAAGAAAAATCAATTTTTGTCCAATTTTAATGTAAACCGTTCTCTTATTATTAACAAACACTGGTTCAAATTGAATTACAAACAAAAATTGATTTATTGAAAGCAAATATATTCAAAGTTTCATATTGAAAGAAGGAAAATATGACTTTCAAGTTTCGAAATAAAAATGGGGGCCAAACTGGCTTGGAATAATTAAATTAACTGAAACTGGCTTTCTCTGATAGTGTAAAAATTAAAAGAAGTACCGTGCTCTATTTTATTCTTGTTGTTGTTATTTTCTTAATGATTTTTTTTTCTACTTAATTTGTTGAATCTTACAATAATAATAATAATAATAATAATAATAATAATAATAATAATAATAATAATAATAATAATAATAATAATAATAATAATAATAAAACAAAACTGCCAATAAAAAAGATATTTGACTCTCAAATTCTTATTTTAATGTAAATAAGAGCTGTTCAAGTATTATTAATATTTTCAAACATTTAAATAAATTCCACTGCTAATAATATTGAATAATACTGAAAAATATATTATACCTTACGTAAAATAAATCATAATTCTGAAAATAATGTATTATACCGGCTGAACATTATTTCATATGCACGTGATTTTTTTCTGAAAATCTAGTTTAATCCAAGGCTATACCAAAGTCACAATCTAAAATCACGTAAAGAACGACTTACATAGAAAATCAGAAATCAAAAGCATTTTATAGCAATGCAATATCCTTAATGTTTGTTTTTTGTAAGACGATGTTCAAAGCCGTCCAAAGTAATCGTGTCATTTTTCTAGTAAAATATAATCCAAGCATTATTTGTCTTATTTTTTGACATGGGCGGAGTGCAATTGCATTTTATTCTTGTTATGTTGATACAAGCATATTATAGAGAATGATGTAATATGTTAGACGTTAGAAAAAGATTTTTGCAATATGCGAATAATGACAGATTCAAGCAATAGAAAATTAAATGTGCTAGATATATAATAATAAAGAAAATGTTTATATGATGATAGAAACATTTATATCTACTTTTTTAGTACAAAAAAAGGCAACATCAACTGTTATTTCTCTCTCGAATATTTTTGGGACAATGTTATCAGTGTTATTTCATTTGGATTCGATCTCATTATGAATTAGTATATTAAATATTTAATAATCAAAAACAACAGTTGTGGATTTATCAAAATGATAATAATTATTAATCTAAAATATGATTGTTTCATATTCTTAAGATTAATTTTAACTATCAGTTTTCTAAAGAAAGACCATTTCACGAATAACTCCCAATTTCGTAAACATATTTCGAAATTATGTTTCGTGTTTTATCGATTTTTAAATAGGAATCATAATCTTTACCTTTCTTTTCGAAATCAAGGATTTCAAAATAGATTTTAAGCATAATTTTCTGGAAAATATTAATTAAAATGTAATTGAAAGCTGTAATTTCGCAACAATAGAAAATTTTGTTTTGTTAAATTAACTGTTCTATTGATGTAATTTATATTATAAATATTACAAACAAGTAGTTGTTTTTTACTGCCAATTTTTACGCGAGGTCTGTAGTTCAAAAGAAACGGACCTCAGTCCTCAAGAGGAAAAGGAAATTTCCCGCCGTCTGGTTATAGTATATGATGACGTTTGTCTAGTAAAAACCTTCGTATATATTATAATCCCAGAAAGGTTAGAATGTTATTGAGTGTATTATGTACCAGTAGTAAATGGTATTTTTCATGACGGAAAAGGAGATAGCAAAACAAATATAACAGCCATCAGAAAGAAAATGTCAAAATTTAATTGTTTTAACATTTCAGTGCACTGCGGAATGAGAATGTAAAAACTTAAAAGAGAAATTTTATAATTACTTGGTATCCCAAAAATGTATGCTCAGTTTGAATATTTATAATTTCAGTTTTTATTTATATTGAAGTAATAGTTAAATTGCAAAAGCAGAGCTGTACCACTTTTGCAAGACAAAAATCTTGTACGTACGTTTTGAAAACATTTACAAGAAAAACACATTTTAAAATTTAAGTTTAAAAAATACTGATGCGAACAGAATGTCATAAAATTCGCCTTTGGAAGTCCTATAGACGAATTTTATTCTGTATATTACAGGGAAAAATATGACTGTCTTCTTGCACTTTCTCCGGTCAGGAGTCAAGAGCAAGAAAGAAATAGTGGACAACATCGTTTGTCTTTCGTTACTGGTAAGCTCAACTATCTTTTCCTATATGTTATACTCGTGATTTCTATAACAGCGAATTATATCTTCGTACGGTAGAAGAACAGGAATGTCAAGCATTCGGCTATTCCAAATTCTCGATTGAAATGATTTTATAAACATTTGATAATTTAATAATAACTTTGTATTTTCATAAAAACATATTAAAAATATCAACAAAGGTGATTGGACTAATTGGATGTAAATAAAATTTTCTTAAAAATATTTTGGTTGAATCAAAAGTGATAACGATACCAAAAAGCAAACCCTTGCTCACCCGTCTCACCCAGAGATATTCTACGATATCAAGCGCCAAACTCCCTCTTCTCCCAAATAAAATTGTAGTATCATATATGCACAAACTCAAAGATGTTCGATTTATATTGTCTTAAAATTTGATTTTCTCATGCCAAACTAACGACTTGTTTTCTGGAGGATTCGGGATAACTTTGAAATTCTAAAGCAGTTCCGAATGTTGCGATTATTTTTTGCTTACTCACTATACGTAGTATAGGGAAAGTCTTGCAATCGTTTTGAAAATCGAAAAAACTTTTTTTGACAGATTAACACGTTTCAGACACTGGAGATTCCAAAAAACATATTTTTAGAAAAAAAAAAAAAGGTCCGTCTATCTGTTTGTGTGTCTGTAAACGGTCTATCTCCCGGAAAATTGAGATAGAGACTTGAAACTTGGTGTGTACTTAGTATATGTGAATGTAAAGAAGCTTATTGAATATCCAGGGCTCTCAAATGGTCCGCTAACTGAACATCTGAATTTTCTTAAAGAAATTTTCCTTTTAGATTTTTCTTGAAAATTGCCAAGAAACCACCTTTGGAAGGTGATTCTAGAGTAAATTCTGTAGAAACGTATCATGAAAATTTCTGTTAAAAATACTGATGTTCAGTTCGCGGACCATTTGAGAGCCCTGAATATGAGTAACCTCGATTATCCGGAACTATTTTTTTATGACTCTCAAAAAACTCGTTCTGACGAAAAATACATAAAACTTTTCGATTTTTTTAGTTTAAGCAGTGGATGTAAAAGACAATAAAATAACACAAATTTTTCATAAAAAACGAAGTCAATCGGATGATTAGTCGCTGAGCTATTTGTAATCCTATTCCACACACTTCGATTAATCATGATCCTGTATTTCATTCAAACTTCATTTAAAAAATATTTTAACTGTATATGAAACGCTTAATCCGACGCAGTAACCTGTTAATGTGATAATTATCTCTGGAGATATCAAGATGTTCTTTTACGCAATTCGGTACTTCTTGAGTAGATTGGCGTTTTGTATAATTTGTCGAAATTGGCTCGTCAACAATTCATTATTCGAGTATTGCTATGCATTAAAAATATTTAAATATACGTTCAAATTTTATTTTGGAATTGCGATGCATTTTTTAAATAATTTACATACTTTTTATTTTCGTATTTAGAATTATGCATATTCATGTTGGGTAAGTATTACGATGGCCCCCAACGACTAGTTCTTGAATGCTGAAGTTAATTGAGCTTCTTGGTATTACGGAACGTTGTCTCAGAAGATCCCAGTTTTATTCGTTTCAAACTTATCTTTTATCTCATTAATTTAAATCGTATAGGTGTTTCTGACTGACCTTCACCGCGATATTTATTCTCTTTATACTTCTACTACATTTTAATACCTGCAGTGGTATTTGAAATTATTTTTTTTCTCAAAAATTAATCTTGGTCCACCCATTTTTTTCAATTACTTAAATCCTGCAAAGAAAGAAAAATCATAACGTCATGAACAAAGCCAGATTATTGACGTAACACTCTCATACTACTAAAAAGTTATAGAAATTTTTGCCCTATTTTAACCTTTAACGTTCATTGGTTTCTTTACGAAACCACAAAATTTTAATTCGGATATGCAGGACGACACCGGAATTTTAATTTAAAAAAATGCATTTTTTTATGCATGTGAAAAATCACCTTTTCCTATTTACAAATTTATTTATTCGCCATTACCGGTATCATGCATTTATTTCAACATCATAGCAATGAAAAAGGGTTAAATGTACTTTTCATTCAAAATTACTGTCATAAATAAGGAATTTTTATTTATTTCTTTTTCCTGATGGGAGTGTGCCCCGTTGATAGCCAGGCTCTACTTATGATCCGTGTGTTTACATTTCTAGTCCAGTCACTTTAGTTTTTTCCTTCGGAAAAAATTTTAATAAAGTTTTTTTTTACAGAGCGATTTATTATGTCATTATAAATGATATCTCAAAAGTCCCCGATATTCTGCTGTACGCTTCACCCCTTTTGGGGGGCATTTAGGGAGAAAGGAGGGCAAAATATTAATTAAGCTATATAGGCGAGTGATATATCATTTTCCATGTATTTGTTAACGCTGAATCGAATGAAACAAGAATAAAGTTGATACGACCACGAGTTTCTGAGCTATTTGAGTTTTTATATTTAAAAAAATTCAAATTTTTCATGTACGTATATTTAATGAGTTTTTTCCCCTTTCATTTTAAATCTAAACATTCATTATTAACGTTACATTAGACATTACATTATAGAACATATAAAACATTATTTTATAAAGAAAATGTTTATTATATTTACCCTTTTTTACTCTAAAATATAGATACTTCTTCATAATTGTTCTTGATCATGAATATCTGTCACGTCTAATTCTTCGTTACCAATTATGATATCACTATCAGAGATCCCCTCTACTGGTGCAATATTTAAACAAGACTTTCTGTGACAATTTCCGCATGCTATAGAACAATGTAAACTCAATTTTCGGCATCCACACGCACTGCCGCAACCTTTGGAACATGAACAGAAAATCATGTTCAAAAGCGAATCTGGGACGGATGGTTGGGTTTTTCGTATGGGAACTAGAAAATTATCCTCATAACCCAGCCGAATTCCTGAGGATCCAGTTCATTACCAAGCCATGTCTGTACGTGGTAATATACTCGAAATAAATGTTATTTTGCTGCACTTGAAATAGAAGGTAGGTTATTTAAATTGAACGATTTATTTTTTGTGACTGATTTGGAGAAGTGTACATACCGTAAGCATTTAGTGATTTTCCCTAGAAGCACCATAAATGCGTAGAAAATTTTTGATGCGATTCTCAGCAATTAGTGCACGAGAAACGTTATTTTGATTGAAATTTTTTATTGCACCTTGTAAATCTGGACGCTTTTGTACTAATTTCATGACTGCTGATTTTCCTTTCTGAAAAATAGCAGTTGTTCCATCGCAGCCAGAAAAATCACGGAGGAATAAAATGTATTCCCTGTATCTTCCTTCAAAACATCTTCAAGAGTAAGCTTTTTTCTCCACCTGGCATTTACCCGGCTTGAAGAAAAAAATTTCCAAGTATGGTGGAGTTTCGAGCACCCATGATTACCAGAAAATCAACATCTTGTACAATAATAACATTGGCATTTTTGTTAGTTTTTGCGGTCTTGAGTGCTGTTTCAACAATGAGGATATCTGCATCATCTTTTGCATGCTTGACACATACACTGATGGATTTAAATTTTTCATAGAGCAAATAAATCAACCTACTTATGTTTTTTGCGTGGGAGAGGAATTTTTCTTGGCTAAATGTCGCAGTCATGTTTTCATTAAAAAGAATCTCTGTTGATGCCATTTTCGAGCTACGACGAAATTGTTTCATGGCTTTGACACTCTTCTGAAGATTGCTATAATCATCAAATACGAGGATAGTGTTTCGACCGTAGTGTTTTTCAACATATTTGACATATTTATCAAAAATAACACCCAAAGAATCGCTTTGATGCCTGACAACTCGATGAATCATATATCCTCCATCAACAATGTAGTTCGCTCTTTCAAAATCAGGATGGACATCTATGGGACTGAAGTTTTTGAATAAGGATGACTTTTTTGTTTTTCTTATTCCGATTTCATCAAACTTCAAACATTCATAGAGCTCGTCGTAGAATCTCTTCATAATACACATTCTTTGAAACAGCAGCAATGGATCTACAGGTACGGTAACTTCATACACTGTTATAGGACTGTTCACTGTTTGAAGAGGAAGAACTCGTTCGGCACGTGAATTTTTCATCTCGTGAAAATTGCCACCGACCTTTTTTGCCATTAATGTTGCACCAACGTTTAGTGCATCATAGCAGTTTATTTTTTCCACATCACCTCTAATCACTTGTATACTTTGGAAAGGATTGTGGACATAAAACCACTCTAATACTCTGTTTACGTCTTCTTGGTCACGCTTTATTCGAGATTCCCGTGTATCCACATGTTGTTCTCCACTTTCAAAGGAAACATCACAGAACTTTTTAATTCCTACAGAAATGTTGGTTGCATTTACTAACCCAACAACAAACTTTTTAAAACACTTTCTTCTGTGCTCCTTCCACGCACAAAGCCTGCTTGCATTTTGAGGACTTCATGAGTGACTGTTCTGTTACCATATCACTTGATGTCCCATAAAAAAATTGTCAGATCATTTAATAGCGAAAAAGTCCGAAGTAAATCTTTTCAAGGTGTCCCTATTCATTGAATTTTCCAATTTTTCAAGTTTTCCAACTGGGCACTTTTAGCATACAAGAAATGTCCTGCGACATAAAAATATGGAATCATTCTTTTTATCGCTGTTAAATATGCCCTCCAATCTCCCATCATCTCTGCTCTAATATATTCTTTGAGAATCAAAACCATGCCCAAATACAGAATCCATAATTTTGAAGTTGGTCTTTTTTCTTTTAAATTGGAACATTTATCTTGAAATTTACTTTTGACGTCACTGAGGATCCTCTATCCTTCCACATCCGAAAATGGATGTTTTGTTTCATAAATGTCTTTGAGGTAGGCGCCCATGAGGTTTTTGCTCGTCACTGGATAACGATAGTTCATTAAAAATTATTTCAGACAGAGCTGTTAGTAAAAGTGTATGAGCTCTGACAGCTCTAGAGTAAGCATGGCTTGATAACATTTTCTCAACCGAGTTGGAAGCGTAAATAGTGCTCATCACTTCCTTAAGATCACTTCCAGCCATGATGAAACTAATCGAACCGAGGAAGGACATGCACATATGAAAACCTCCAAGTCTCATAATTATTTTGGAAACCGGGGTACTTTCATCTGTTGAAGCAACGATTTCCCTTGCTTTAATATTAAGAGGTTGGTCAAACATTATTACACAAGTAGTGTGACCATATTTGAAACCATCTTCGAGAACGTACAGGCAACATGCAGTAAATAGTGTCATAATTACTTGCAGGTGGTTTATAAACGGTAAGTACATAACACGTGGTTTGTAGTGTTCCTCGTGTTGTGTCAACAGTTCCATAAATAGACTCCAACCAGAAATTAAGTTGTATTTTTCTATATTTCGCATACATCCGTAAGATATCTGTATAAAACACGGCCGATGGAGTGAGAACACTCGACCGTCCCGTCCCGTTCCTTTCTTTTTCGGAACCCCTATAAGCATCGTCTTCTCTTAATTGGGAACAGCTGTGAAATTAGTTGTATGGAGGATACAACTACAAAAGCCTCTTACATAGGAATGGAGGATACGTTGAGTTCTTGAGTTCAACAGCTATGTTTTCTGCTAAAACGTTATAAATATTTGTTTAAAAATAAAAATGTATACAAACGCTAGCCGGGGGGGGGGGCACCCCTCCTCGCTTGCCCATAAGCATGGGCGCCCATGCATCTGGGAACTACTGGTCATATCGAACGTGATATTTGGCTTATGAGATTCTAGCTAAAAAAATTTTTGTTCTTATGAATAAAATGTATATAAAATATTTGAATTTTTCAAAATATTACTATTATAACTCAGAAACTATTGGTCGTATCAACTTGGTTCTAGTTTAATTCGATTTAGCGTTAAAAAATACATCGGAAATGATATATCACTTCTTTATATATCTTAATTAAGTAAGGCGAAATTTCGAGCATTTACGCTATTTATATATATATATATATATATATATAAAAGTGCGAATATTTTCCCTGGAAAAAAACGTTAGCTTTACAAACCCTGGACATCCTGTATATTGCATGGTCTAAATTATTTAAAATTTGTGAGACGATTCTATGTAATACTAAACACTATTAAAATATATTTTTAATATATTTGAAGAGAAGAAACAGAGATTCGTTGATATTTTGAATTATTTTGAAATGAAATTTCAAATAATATAAACGAGTGGAATCCCGTCGAATTCCACGAATGAAATGTTTAAAAGACCCGATCGATTTGGTTTTAAAAAAAGCAAAAGTAATTACATTATTGAATCAATATATAATAAATATATTTCCAAACTTAATGTCAAGTTTGCCAGTTACAATTTTGCATGCAAATATTCGCATATCTTCAGTTAAAATTGTAATCTGAGTGCCGGCGAAATCCAGAAATTTTATTTTATATGCACTCACAGAAAAATAATTTTATAAAAAAAAAAAAAAAAAAAAAACTAATTTTATTTTTATTATGGCATTATTTTCACTAAATGAAGTCATCTGAAAGTAAAATCTCAATCTCAGTGTCCATAATGAAAAGAAATATTGAAATGTAATATCGTTATGAGTAAAAATGCGATGTTTTAAATAGTGAAGTCATTTTCTCTTCAAATGTTTTTTAAAAGTTACTGTTATTAGTAATATGAAAAAGGCATCCGTAATAATATTGTAATTCCCATTTATCTGGTTGCTGAATGACATCATTTTTCTCATTTGAAATTTTTCTTATTTTGCTTTAGAGATTAATTTTTATCATAAATTATTTTCTGTTATTTTATTTACATTATTAATATTATTTCTCATTAAATATATCTATATTTTTTTTTACCTCAATTAGTGCATAATTATACGCAATCATTTTATTTTGGTTAAATGTTACGAAAACAATTAACTTTTTTCTTTTAAATGCGAGGACATGTTCACTGATGAAATAAAGCTTCTGACTGGTGTAGAGTGATAATGGAAAATAAATTTTTATTATCGAGAGAAAAGCTAAACTGAGTTGCCACCATTTTGAAGAAATATCGTAAAAAGCATTTAAAATTAAAAATAAAATATAAAAATGGAAATAAATTAAAAAATAGCTAAAATGGGCACAACTATAAATAAATAGCTTTCATTAAAAAAATTATCAAAATCGGTTGAGTAGAAAATTTAGGGCTGATGACTAAAAAAACAGCCAGGTCTTTTAAATATATAGATGATACCACTGCAGGATCTATAATCGCTGCCATCGAAACCCTCATGGCTTTGAGGGAAGGAAACCTGACGTCATAACTAATTTTCTCGGTAGTGATGGGAATATACCGGGAATTTTTGAATAGCAATTTTCTTTTATTTGATTTGATTAAAACTATCATCTTATAAGATATCTTAAAAATAATAATAACTATTTAAATTTATTTCAAACTTTTCAAACTTTTTTTACTGTTTTAACTATATTAATCAGCCAGATGCGGAATGCAACGATGTTGACGCATATGGCTGAATAATAGTTTAAGAAGTTTTCAAAATTATCAAGTTACACTGTTTTAAATCAAAATTCTGGTTGGGATTATTGTATAAAACTTAACTAAAATTTCCGGCATTTCTAGCATAAACATTGATAAACAAAAAGAAATGTATATTTTGTTTTTTTTAATTTTTTTATGTTTAAAATGGAATAAAAAATTATTTATTTGTAGATTAAAAGAAAAACTAGCCGTTGGGGGCCACCATAATATTTACCCATCACGGATAAGCATAATATAAAATATGAAAATAAAACATGTGTAAACTATTTAAAAAATGCAATGCCAATCCAAAATTGAATTTAAACGTATATTTAAATATTAGTAGCTCATAGTAATGCTCCATTAATGTATTTGCTGATTAACCAATCTTGACAAATTATATAAAACGCCAAACTACTGAAGTACCGTAAAATGGTGTGAATAGGAACAGCGGGGTGAATAGGAACGAAACATCCCAGTCATACAAATAAATTCATTATAAATACAGTCGAGTCTCTCTATAACGAAACTCCATACATCGAATTTCTCTATATAACGAATTTTTAGTAGGAACGGTCCCCTTTTCGCAGGATTACATTAAAAACTGTCTCTATATAGCGAAATATCTATCTCCATATAACGAATTTTTTCATAAATTGGTCTTAATTTATTCAGTTTTAAAAAAACTTCGAAATAATATTTAATCAATTTTCCAGCACTTATTTTTGATTTATCGTTCAGTGCTGAGGTTTTTTTTTTTTTTTTTTTTTTTTTTTTTTTTTTTTACATATTACTTCTCTCTTTATTCTTTAAATCCAACGATTTCATCCGACCTCCCTCACACCTTTCAACATCCTTCTCCAAACAGACTCAACTAGATTGTTACACATATAAGAGAAGAATCAATGAGAAGCACATAAGAGAGGCCTTCAAATGGAGGAAAATGTTAACTACAATTTTTCATTCCTTGCTAAAATTTGAGCATTTTTTTTCTGAGAGTGTAACAAATTTAAAATAAAAACAACAAAAAATTACAGATATCTTCGTCTGAAATTAATGCAAATCTTCCTTATTTGATTTTCATTAAGCTTTCAAATAAATGTCTGTACTCTTTTTTGAAACTGCTTAAATAATTAAGAAATAAAATGTTGGGTTAATATTTACTTTTAAACATTTCAAATTCTTAATTAATAAGATCAAAAATAATATTTGTTCAAAATTTACACATTAAATACGATTTTTAACATCACTCTCTATACATCGAATTTCTCTATATAACGAATTTTTTACTGGAACGATGGATTTCGTTATATAGAGACTCGACTGTATATGTGATGATATTTTTAGTTGCCAATTTTTTTTATAAGAAGGTAATAACATTAAGAGTTGGGAAATTCAGTTTTGACATGTTTGCACAACTACTGGGGTATATAAAAAAACTTCAACAGGATCCTCAAAAACCTAATTTTTTCAACGTCTTCAAAACTTTGTTTGTAACTACAGTATTTTTCGTAATCTAAACCTAAGAGAGGGGATTTTTAATTAATGATAGACCTGTAAACGATATTCTGTATTAAATTATATTTATTTCTAAATTACATAATGAAAAAATGAAAAATGGTTTGTAACATCAGAGGTTTAAGATTTACGGGGTGAATCGGAGCACGTTTTCCATCATGGTTTATTTTTCTATACAGGAATAGTTTCATGTAATATATCAAAACATATGTATGAATATGTATTGTAAAAATATTTTGTTGGTTCTAATTACTTGAAGAGTTTAAAGTAACCAAGAAATTACTTGTTAAACAAAAAAGGCAACGCCTAATCCAACAGACATGGAATACCCAATAAAAGAACATAAAAATAGCAAATTAGTTAGAAAAACTGCACAAAAATATTCTTTGACATCCACAACATTTCGCAAACATCTCAAAATGAAAAAAAAAAACAGTTAAAAAAGAGAGGGATGCAAACAGTACTAAGGGTTGGGGATGAGGGCGTATTAGTAGATCGTATTAATACATGCAGAGATTGGGCTACTCAATAGATTCACTTACATAATGACTATTAGTAAGGGATAACACTGAACAGGGCTAAATTTGTATTAAATTCTACTTTTGCAATTCGATTATAATTTCTTAAAATAAATTTAAATTTTTTCTGATTTAAAAGTTGTTTTCTAATTTTTAAACTGACATATCTTTACTTGTATATAAAATAAAGGCTTGGTTTCACTGTAACTACGTGTTCCTATTCCTCCCTTATCATTATTACCTGTTTTTATTAACCCTATTAAAGTTTGAATCGTAATAAATAAAGATTATAGCATTTGTTCCGATTCCCCCAATCTGCGGGGTGAATCGGAACACCATTAAAGAAACAAATAAAACACATATAAACAGTAAAAATATTTCGTATTTGCTTAAAAAGTAAAAAACAAAACAAAACTGAAGTTTCCAGTAGAAAAAAATAAAAAATTAAAAAATCAGTTGTCGCTTTTTTTTTAACGTTAAAGTTGAAAAGTGTTCCGATTCACCCCATTTTACGGTAGTGCCGAATTTCTTAAAAAAAAAAAAAAAAAAAAAAAAACATACTTATAACTCAAAAATAATGATCATATCAAAGAAACATTCTTATAACTCCAAAAACAATGATCATATTAAAGAAACATCCTTATAATTCCAAAAATAATGATAATATCAATTTACAAATTACTGCGTCGGGTTAATCATCTCATATGCAATTAAAATATATCTTTGAATTGAAATTTGAATAAAATACAGGGTCATGAAAAATCGAAGAGTATGGAAAATAGGATTACAAATATCTAGGCAAATCATTGACTCAATGATCGACTTTGATGTTTATGAAAAATTTTTGTTACTTTATTGTCTTTCACATCCACTTCTTAAAAAAAAAAAAAAAAAAATTATATACTTTTTACAAGAACAAATACTTCAAGAGTGCGAAAGAAAAATTCGGATAATCGAGGTTACTGATATTAAATAGGCTTGTTCCATAGGATTATTACATACTAAGTATACACCAAATTTCAAATTTCTGTCTTAATTTGTTCGGAAGCTACAACGTTTACAGACACGCAGACAGACGGACGGCAATTTTTTTTTTCTAAAAATATGTTTTTCGGAATCTCCAGTGTCTGAAACGTGTAAATACATCATTTTTTCGATTTTCAAAACGATTGCAAGACTTACTCTAGACTACGTATGATGGGTAAGTAAAAAAATGTTAAAACAAGTGTTTAATAAACCAAAAACTAATTAATTATGGCAATCTTAAAACTGTCTTCTATCTCATGTATGTTAATATTTAAAAATTCATCATTATCAAATTGCCAAAATTAAATGACAATATATTCCCATCATAGGAATTCTAATGATATGGCATTCCGTACTTTTGTTCAAAATTTAGATATGAATTCTCTAAAATAACATGAATCATGCAAAATGCAGCATAGCAGCGCCACTTTTTGCGAGATTTACACTGATTTGCAACAACTTATGTCAAAATCTAATTTAACCCGAAGTTTGAGGAAAATCCATGCTTTAGTTCTTGAGATAGGGCTACGGCGGAAATCGTGAAAAATGCAGCAGAGCAGTGCCACCTGTTGAGCGACTTACACCAAAATGTAAACAATACGAAGTCCTATTAAGGAATAATTTAATCTGAAGTTTTATAAAAATCTGTACATTATTTCTAGAAATAAGTTATGGCGAAAATCGCAAAAAATGCAGCGTAGCAGTGCATGTGTTGACCTATTCAAAAGTTAAAAAATGCCATTTCATGTCAAGGATTAACTAAATCTGAATTTTGATGAAAATCCGTGCATTACCTCTCGCGATTTGCCTATTGCGGAAATCGCGAAAACTGCTGCACAGCGTCTGTTCAGCCATTTACATCAAAACGTAGAAAATGTCATATCATGCATGCACTAACTCAATCTGAAGTTTGATGAAAATCCGTGCAACAGTTCTTGAAACAAAGCTATTGCCGAAATCGTGAAAAATGCTGCATAGGTGCGCCACCTGTTGAATAGTTTTGACCAAAATCCAATCAGCACCAATATATCGAGATTAACTTAATATAAATTTTTTTTAATTAAATATCGTGCATCAATTCTTAGATGGAGCGCCCACAAATATTGTGTCACATACAGTCAGACAGACATATTAACATACTCGCAGACAGACATTTTGTAAAAACATGTTTTTTGGTATCAATGCCCCTAAACCGTGTAAATCCGCCGATAATCAAAAATTTTTACGAATCCGATACTTTTTCTTGTAAAAATAGATAAAAGTAACAAAACAGCGGACGTGTAGTAAATTATTATTTTGATAAAATTAAAGAGTAAATTAATGCATTTATTGTAAAGAATTCTAATAATGTACTTAATATTTTTGACTTCTGAAAATATTAACAGCACAATTTTATTCCTGCGAAGAGCATAAACCGACAAATACATTGCTAGAAAAAATATTATTATTAATGCATCATAATTTTAAAAATTTGTATAATGAAATAAAGTCTATTTTTATATTTACATCAAATTAAGATAATTTAGAGCATTTAATATTCTATATTTAATAAGAGAATTATATTAAAAAAGGTATTTTACGATGATTTTAATAAATACTAAAATTAATAAAATCAATGTATTGATTTTTTCTAAAGACGTCCAACAAAAAATCCGGCTTGCATTTTTTTTATCATATCTTTAAAGTGCATACTTGCAGGAAAATCAATATATGGATATTTGAAAAGAAAAAATATAGCGTTGTGCCTCTTTTACAGGTTTTAATTCATATTTGCTTTCTTTGGAAAACTTTTAACGAATAATGATTGTAAAAGAAAAACACACATCCTACATTTAAATTTTTTACCCGTAAATATAATATTTCATAAAATATAACATATTTCTTATGCTGAGTACCATTTTCATAATATTTTATCCAAATATTATTGCTAAAAAAATTTTCGTACCTAAATATCTTTTTATTTAACTTGTTATACTTGTTAGTAACAAAATACGTTTTAATGAAATGAGCATTTTGCCTTCAAAAAGAAAGCATGTGTAATTATTTTTTCTGGCTTTTCGGAAATTTATGATTGGAAAATTCCAGTTTTATTAATTTCGCGAATATTTAATTTTTTGTTATCTGTTTTATTTTAGGCATACTTTTTTCTCTTTTGTACAATAAGAAAATTTATTGTATAAGATATAAACAAATGGATTTCTTATATTCAACATATTTATACGCATGAATCCGCTTATTTATTTTAAAAATCCCTAGAACTGAATATGATACATGTTTAATATATATGTCTTCTATAAAAAATATCTACAAAATAACTTCACTCTCCGTTATCTACTTTACAAATCAAAAGGAAGATAAATAAAAAATGGATATATTTACCCGTTTTTGATTCCGGCGTCCACAAATTTTATTGTGTCGGCGTCTGTTTTTCAAAAGAATTTTTTTCAATCACACAATATTAACCCTTTCAAAATCAAGCCATTTCTGCTACAAAAAATGTAAATAATTAATTTACACCGCAGTTTACGATCGAAGTAATTTGAAAAAAATCTCTATATTTTCATCAGGTACATACTAAGATAAAAATTGTTCTAAAGAATTACTGGTGCCTATTGGCAATTCGGGCATTAAAAAAATAATCGCTGGGAGACTGCACCACTGCGATGATTAAAAAGCTCTAATTAAATAGGGCATATTTGTTTCATTTTAATACTGGTGCCAATTTTTTTTCCCTCAAGAAAGATGATGTCAAGTCTGGACACACGAATGCAAAGTATTAAAGTACATTCTGACAATAAAACAAATGAAACATAATATTAATTTTGGGCAGTCAATAATACTTGGGTTTTTGTATATAACAGAAAAAATTTGTCTTCCAATTTATTTAGAGATTGAACCTTGCGAGAGTTAAAAAGCTCTAACTAACACTAGAACGCCCGGAAGGAGTAGATTCGATTCTGACCACGTGATTAAATTTCAATTCGAACTAGAGCTTTTTTTAAAAAAATAAGTTAAATTCTAACTACACAGTTTAACGTTAAGTAAATCAACTAAACAATTTTGAATAAAAACTCTGGTGAGAAATATTATTATCAAACTTTAGTAAATTTTAAAAGCGTTCCATTGTTAAATGAGACATATTTTGTTTCCCTTTCTTACCGGTGCTAAAAACATTTTTTTTTTTTTTTTTTTTTTTTTTTTTTTTTTTTAACGGAAGTTGAAGTTTGATTGGACATACGACTGCAAAGGGTTAAAAGAAATTTTGACAATAAAACAAATGAAACATACCAGTGTTTTTTGGTAGTTAATAATAAGGGGTTTATATTTCATAGAAAAAAATTGTCTCTGGATATCTTTTTTTTAACTTTTTTGAATTTTTGAATTAGAATATTTTAATTTCTTTTTCTGTAAAAAAAAAAAAAAAAAAAAAAAAAAAAAAAAACTGATTTGTTTTTGTGACAATTATCGAAATCAGAAAATTAAATATTTTTCTAATATATTACTACATCGTCTGTAATGTTATGCTTAAGATTATCCATTATTCTACAAAAGAAATAAATGTGAAATGTATGCCTTATCTCTAGACGTAGGCGTGTGCAGATGCGACTTTTTGTTTGTTATTGATGAATATATGCTGAAGAATAATGCTGTATTATAGAGGACAAAAAATTATGCAATCTGTGGTTCGTAGCTTGTTCACCAAATAAGAGAATTAAATTACTTGTATACAATTATGATTCGGGCGAAAACATAAATCAGTTTATGTGACGCAAAAGATACTCATCCATATGCAAATATAGAGAAAATATGTCATATTATTACTATGTGGATTATAATTCCAAACTGAATTATGGAAAATATCTAAACAACTGCAAATCATTTACATTAAATTTGTATATTATTTGCATTGACTAAACAAGATATTGAAATATTTTATGTATATGAATTATTAGATAATTCTAGAGAGATTCTTAAACATTATGTATGTTCTTTAACCAGAAAATGTTATGTAATATTATTTTCTTGTAAAACTTGGTTTTCTATTAATCAATATGTTGTTGTTGTTGTTGTTCAAATATTCAAAAGGAAGGTTGGTTGTGTTTATGACGACAAATTATCAATGCGCAGGATATAGTCTCTTTAGGGGGGAAGGATGTTTTCCGAGAGGGGTGTTTCTAAGAGTACATAATCAATATCTACGCAAGAAAATACAAAGTTCGAATAAAACCACGGCAAACTCCGAACAATTAGAGCGACGAGCGCGATTGGATTCTATTCAAAGGAAATTAAATTTTGTTTATAATAAAAGCTATACACATTAATCATAATTAATTTGTTTTAAAAGTTATATTAATGCTTTAAACGTTTAATTAATTTAAGACTCCCTATGTGACGGGAATCAAGTAAATATTCTAAGCAAAATAAACGTTACATTTTATCACCGGCCGTCTATTTAATGTGCTTATGACAAGCTTTTTTTAGTGCATACAACAACAATCTAAACGTCCACGAGCCAATGAAATCGATTTTTTAAAATAAATCGGTAGTAAAAAGTCATACGAACAAAAAAAGCCATGTATGAGTAAACAAGACCGAATATATTTTAAATTAAATTAACTATTTTAAAAATGGTGTAATACATTACCGTTATCGTGAATATTGATCAGTTTCGGAGAATTTCATGTAACAGGTGGGTAAGTGTGATCGCACATCGCACAGAGGGTACCGTTTAATATTTCTTTCCGAAACAACCTATCCTTTAATCGAAAAATCCAAATTGTTAGATTATACTTATTAAATTCTTACATAGATAGCATCAATAAATTTAATTTTAAAATTATTATAAAAATGAGTTATTTATTTTCATCAAATTAAAAATGTTGAAACCAAATTATTTGAATGGAATTCAAAATTCAAAATTGTTCGAAAATCCGAAATTAAAATGCGTAATCATCAATAAATTGCAACGGTTTTTAAAATAGAAGGAAAATTGAATTCCAACTAGTTGGATGTGCCAATCATAAAACTTTCTTCTATCTCATATGTACATTTTAATATTTCAAAATTTAGTTACACGTGTTAATACGCTAATATTATTAATTCAATATTATACCAACTATGATTTTCATCTTAAATTTTTGCTTCAGTCAATTAATCGGAGTAAAAACGAGTTACTGTATCTGCACGAGCCGATGACCAGTAGAACGATAGGCCATTTTTTTTCAAATTCAGGGAGGACCTACTTGCCATACCCGAAAATGATGATACAAAAAAATTTTAGTTCTGTTCTATGCACAACTTCATACAATTTTTTATGGTAAAATAATGAAAATGGCACAGACATCGTGATTATAGCGCCCCCTTCAAGCGTTTTTTTTCAAATTCAGGGCGGACCTACTAGTCATAGCCAAACACTTACGCAAAAATTTTCGCTCAATTCTGTGCATAACTTCACACACTTTTTGGTGGTAAAATATTGAAAATCGCAGAAAAATCGCTATTGCAGCGCCCCCTTCCCGCGAGTTTTTTTTTTCAAATTCAAGGAAGACCAACTAGCCATAACAAAACACTTACACGTGAAATTTGGTTCAATTCTATGCATAATTTCATGCACTTTTGGGTGGTAAAATATTGAAAATGGCACAAAAATCTCTATTGCAGCGCCCCATTCCGGCGGATTTTTTTTTAATTCAGGGAGGACCAACTAGCCATAGCCATACACTTACACAAAAAATTTCGTTCAATTCGATACATAACTTCATACACTTTTAGTCGGTACAATACTGAAAATGGCACAAAAACCGCTGATGCAGCGCCCCCTTCCGGCGGAATGTTTCAAAATTGAAGGAAGACCTGCTTGCTACAGCAAAAAACATAGTTTTATTGTATGAATATCATCAAACCTAGCTTGTCAAACCTAGTCATAACTAGTTCATTTTGTTCATATGACTTTTTACTAGGATTTACATACAAGTTTTTCGATTTCCGTTGATTGTGTTTTCGATACCACCGACTCCTAGGCTATAAAGTTGTTTGGAGGTGTTACAGTCTCCTATTAAACAAAACGTTGTTATCTCTGTTTTAATATTGGGGATGAGATTTTTCCGCATTTTTACATACCAGTATAATATTAGAGAAAATATTGTTCTGTTAAATTGCAGCATTTTTCGATTGAGTAAAATAACATTTTCTCTAAGATTATACTGGTGGGAAAAAACGCGGAAAATTCTCATCCCAATAATATAGAATTCAATCTCTACAAATATCCATGAATGATTTTGGTATTCGAACCCAAACATGTATTCTCTAGCCAGTAAGCGTCCTTACTTCTAGACACGCAAATGGGTTGACTTTGGAAGAACTGCAATTTATCCAACAGATCTCCATGATTTTGTCTACTACATATTTGATTATTTATGACTAACTACAAAACGTTCTCAAGAATTAATTTTACAGCTATTTAATAGAACTTTTATTAAAATAGTCAATTTTGTTTCGCTAAATTAGATTACATATTTCAGAACAGCTTGACAATTTTATCAGTGTAGTTGTTTTTTAGTACTTTTTTTTTACATGTTTAACCCCTTAACTGGTTAATTCTTTTCCGTCTAATAAATTAAAAACAGAGGACTCACACCACTATTATTTAAATAAAATATTCGTATAATTTTATCTAAACATTTTCGCCTTTCAATTCTATAAAAATTTTCTTTAAAATAATAGCGGTATCAAAATGCTTTAAATGATAAAATAAGCAAATTCGACTTGCCCGAACGGAGTTCGGACAATCCAGTTAAGGGGTTAATATTGGGTAGCATAGGTCACATGAAGTGTTAGATAAAAATCGGAGTATTTCAGAAGTTTCATTTGATTGAAATCCAGCGCAGTCCAGCTAAATAAAAAAACATAGAAAAGTTTGTACTGGTCTCGTTATTTTCTAGGAAAAAGTTAAAATTATTTAAGCAGAGATTTCCAATAAGAAAATACTGGAAGCTTCGTATTTCATGGTCTCGAAATTCCAGGATCCATATGAACCTTGTATAGGGAAAAATTGCACACATGCAGAAGTTTTTGTTTCCTAGGTCTAAGTGTAATAATCAATGACCGAATGCTAAAGTTGCAAAATATAATTATTAATTTAAAAATTTTTATTATCATTTTAAATTTACTTTTTACTATCCCTTAAAAAAATTAAACGCATTTTTCTTGAAATTACATTTTACAGCGCTTCATGTATAGTAACGTTTTAATGGATCAGTCAATCCTTTTTTTTTTCTTTTTGAAAATTCAATATTACTTATTTTGTGAAGCCATAAATCTTTTATATGAAGCACTCATTTTGAAGTAGACAAAAAGAATTTAAAAAAATGGCATTTTTTTCAACCAACTGTCATTTTATCAAATTTAGCCTATTTCCTGTTAACATAGGATAATACCTAATCCCACCACAAATTACATTATACAACCTGGGTTGTCAGCTTGGCCTTCTCTTACAATTTAACCCTTGGCTTGCGGAGACATCATCTTTCCTTCCAAAATTTGTTTTTGGCACTAGTAATAAAGAAAAATAAAATCTTCCTTATTTAATCAGAGAATTTTTTTAAATAGTCTACTTCAAGGAAAGTTCTTTTAAAAAATTGGTGCTAATAGAATAAAATTTGTGTAAGAGGTACCGGAGTCCGAAGGGTTAAAAGCTTCGTATTCACATCAGCAATTCTGAAAGAAAACTTTTAACCTAGGCAGTCACAAAATGTCTACCATTAAATAAAGAACGTAATACAATACAGAATTTCTGGTGTGTCGTAAAAAATTCAGATTCAAAAAAGAGGCCAAATCTAGCAACTCAATATACAACACATTGTGTTTCCTTAAAAGTTCACTTTTCGTGTCTTAGACGTCGTTAAATCTGGAAGCTTTTTAATTGAATAAACATCTTCTTAATACCGGTGATAAAAACTTCCACTAGTAAACTTGAATTGCAAGTTTCGTCTGTAAGAGCCATATGAGAAAATTTTGCTAATAATTTTGTCGAAATTTTCTATTTATTACTTACCCATCATACGTAGTATAGGGTAAGTCTTGCAATCGTTTTGAAAATCGAAAAATTTTTTTTGACGGATTTACACGTTTCGGACACTGGAGATTCCAAAAAACATATTTTTAGAAAAAAAAGTTTGCCGTCCATCCGTCTGTGTGTCTGTCTGTCTGTCTGTCTGTAACCGCTCTATCTCCCGAACAAATTCAGATAGAGTCTTGAAATTTTGTATGTACTTAGTATGTAAAAATAAGACGAAGCCTATTTAATATCAGTAACCTCAATTATCCGGAACTATTTTTTTCGGACTCTCGAAAAATTCGTTCTGATGAAAGGTACATAAAAATTTTCGAAATTTTTTATTTGAAGGAGTGGACATAAAAGGCAATAAATTAACACAAATTTT
Source organism: Maratus speculifer (assembly GCA_964019185.1). NCBI lineage: Eukaryota > Metazoa > Arthropoda > Arachnida > Araneae > Salticidae > Maratus > Maratus speculifer. The sequence goes on along the minus strand of OZ025291.1, from coordinate 11,668,200 downwards.
GCATAAAAAACGAAGTCGATCGGATTATTAGTTGTCGCGATATTTCTAATCCTGTTTTCCACATTCTTTGATTTTTCATGACCCTGTATTTCATTCAAATTTCAATTCAAAGATATCTTTGAATTGGAAAAGAGACACTTAATTCGATGCAAGAAACCGTTAGTGAATATGATAATTATTTTTAGAGTTATAAGGATGTTTCTTTTATGCAATTCAGTGCTACTTGAATAGCACTGAATTGCACTGAATTGCGTTTCATACAATATATCGAAATTAGTTCATCAGCAATTCGTTAATAAAGCATGATGATGTGTTAAAAATACTTAAAAATACGTTTATATTTGTTTTCGAATTGTAATGCATTTTATAAATTGTTTACATATGTTATGTTTTCATATATTATGTTATGCATATCCATGATGGGTAAGTATTACGGTGGCCTCCATCAACTAGTTTTTTACTGATGTCACTTGTCCTTGTATTAAAATATTCTCCCTCACATTGACAAGATGTAATGAAAATATAGACCAATTGTTTTTAAAAGAAATGTGCGCAGTTATAATGATTGAAATTACAGAAGAATTCACATTTATTTTTACTTTTTAATGTAATAAATCAGAATTCGTGCATATAAAGGAATTTTAAGTACCTTTTACTAGAATTATGTTGAGTAATATTTGCCTTATTAAAAATAAATTCTATTATCAGATATAGTGACCAGTACATTATAAAATTTTCGTTACAAAAACAGATAAAATCCCCTGAATCTCTATATGCGTACGAATCCTGCATCATTTCAGCCGGTATTTACCACAAAACTATAAATAAAGAGGTACTGATATATTCTTATAATAGTGAAGCTTCAACTGTAACCACTTTCGCAGGAGTTCATTACTGCCGAGGCAAACTTCCACCAGTAAATTTATGTTGAAAATTTAAACTCCTCATTAGTATGGAAATTTTCAATCAAAATTAATGGTAAAACCCGTAATTATTTTTACTGGTTTGAGTTTTCTCCGCCGATAATAGTCAGTCATATTGTAACAAGTAAGATAACGTTCTGCCAGTGTCAGCGAAAACATTAAAATAGTTGGGCAAGCTGAAACGAGTAAAAATAATTAGAAAATTTGTACCATATTTTTGAGAGAAATTTTCCATCAACAAGGCGCTAAAATAATACGAACTTTTAAATTCAAGTTTACCGGTCGAAATTTTCCTCGGCGGTAGCCAGACACTGTTGATGCGATCAAAGAACTTGATAACCTCCATTGTTATCTCTTAGAGCTCTGGTGGGAAAATTTATTTAAAATTTCAATTGTCACATTGGCAACAGTATTTTGAAAAGAAAAAATTCGGTTTACGATCTGCACGAAAAGATGCATTAAACTAGGGGTGCACAACCTTTTCAAGAGAAGGGCCATTTATAAATATGTCTGGGTGGTCGAGGGCCACATCAATAACACGGAGAGAAATATATTTAGAGGAGGTGATCTGTGACCTATAACCAGGTAAAAAATATGGCTTCAGAGCGCAGAGGGGGGGGGTACGCCTTTAAGTACGCTTAACCAGTCACAATATTCGATTAAGTTGATAAGGATATATCAGCAATTTTTACGTCTTTATGTATAACAGATATAGCAAGGATTATTTCCAAGATGTAAAAATATTTCTTGACTTTATTCAGAAGACTAAGTTCTATTTTATTAAAATTGCTAAAAAACAAGGATAAATGACTGCTGCTAAAGAAATGTGAACTTTATGAACTAAGGAGAGAGGGAAAGAGCCGATCAATAAGATTTTTCTGCACCTGATCAATGAAATTCCCGATTTTCTGTGCCTGATTAATGAAACATGTAGTTCTTCCACGGCTGACTTGTGCTTTTAACTAAACGAATCGACAAACTTCACAATTTTTAGAAGCTGATCGAGGAAATTAACGATTTTTCAGCGACTCATCAACAAAATTCGTATTTTTACGAATCCAATCGACAGAATTAGCCATTTTTCGGCGCCTAATCGATGATATTTTCGATTTTTCAGCGTCAGATCGACGAAATTCGCGATTTTTCCAAACCTGACCAACAAAATTCGCGATTTTTACGAAGCCGATAGACGAAATTGGAGGTTTATACGAAGCCAATCGACGAAAATCGCGATATTTCCGCGCCTGATCAACGAAATTCGCGATTTTTATGAACCTGGTTGATAAATTTCGCGATTTTTTCGGAGCTGATCAATGAATTTCGCGATGTTTACGAGACCAATCCATGAATTTTGCGATTTTCTTTGCATGATCGACAAAATTTGCTATTTTTCTCCGCATGATCGACGAAATTCGCGATTTTTCCAAGTCTGATCAACAAAATACGCAATTTTTATGCAACCAATCGAGAAAATTTACGATCTTTCTGCGACTGATCAGCAGAATTCGCGATTTTTACTAAGCTTATTGACGAAATTCGCGATTTTTACGAAGCTGATCGATAATTTTAGCGAATTTTACGAAAGCGATCGAAAAAATTCGTGAATTTTACAAAGTCGATCGACGAAATTCGTGCTTCTTCCGCGTCTGATTGACGAAATTCGCAATTTTTTCAAATCTCATTGACAAAATTCGTAATTTTTTTTCAAAGCCGATCGAAGAAATTCGCAATTTTTATATTTTTACGAAGCCGATCAAAAAATGTTCAAGATTTTAGTGCGTCTGATCAGCAAAATTCGCTTTTTTTAAGAAGCCGTTAGATGATATTCGCGATTTTTCAAATCTACTTGACGAAATTTGCGATTTTTCCTTAATCGCGATTAATCAATAAAATTCACATTTATCCCCCGCGATTGATCTACGACATTCGCGATTTTCCCACGCCTTTTCGACAAAATTCGTGATTTTCTTGAAGCCAATTGACCAAATTCGCGATTTTTACAAAGCACATCGACGAAATTCGCAATTTTCACAAAGCTGATCGATAATTTTAGCGAATTTTACGAAAGCGATCGAAAAAATTCGTGATTTTTACAAAGTCGATCGACGAAATTCGTGCTTCTTCCGCGACTGATTGACGAAATTCGCAATTTTTTCAAATCTCATTGACAAAATTCGTAATTTTTTTTCAAAGCCGATCGAAGAAATTCGCAATTTTTATATTTTTACGAAGCCGATCAAAAAATGTTCAAGATTTTAGTGCGTCTGATCAGCAAAATTCGCTTTTTTTAAGAAGCCGTTAGATGATATTCGCGATTTTTCAAATCTACTTGACGAAATTTGCGATTTTTCCTTAATCGCGATTAATCAATAAAATTCACATTTATCCCCCGCGATTGATCTACGACATTCGCGATTTTCCCACGCCTTTTCGACAAAATTCGTGATTTTCTTGAAGCCAATTGACCAAATTCGCGATTTTTACAAAGCACATCGACGAAATTCGCAATTTTCACAAAGCTGATCGACGAAATTCGTGATTTTTACAAATATAATCGACGAAATTGGCGACTTTTACAACATCGATCAACGAAATTCGCGATTTTATTAGAGCCTGATCGACGTAATTAGCGATTTTTCCGCGTATCATCAACAAAATTCGCAATATTTCTGCCTTCGATCAATGAAATTTATGATTTTTCGGAATCCGTTCAATACAACTCGAGATTTTTCGAGGCCCGATCGGCAAAATGTGCGCTTTATCTATCTTTAATTGACGAAATACGCATTTTCGGTCTCGACCAACGAAATTCACGATTTTTGTAATTACTCTGACCAAATCTGACTTTTTTAAGCGGCAAGATGAAAAGAGTGATTTCTTTCTCTTGATAAACTGACGAAATTCACAATTGTTTCGTAGCCGATCAACGAAATTTTCAATTTTTCCGCGTGTCATCGCTAAATTCGCAATTTTTCCGTGTCTTATCAATGAAATTTGCGATTTTTTTTCTTTTCCGATCGACAAACTTTACGATTTTTTTCGTCCTGATCAACGAAATTTGTGTTTTTTCACGCGATAAATCGAGATAACATGCTATTTTCTTTGTAACCGACAAATTTAATTTGTAATTTCTTCAAGCATCATCATCAAAAAAAAAAAAAAAAACCTGACGTCTTTTATCTCGCCAAATCAACGAAATATGCGACTTTTCGCATCCGACCGACAAAATTCGCGATTTTTCCGTGTCTATTCGGCAAAACTCGCGATTTTTTCGTGCCTAATCGGGGGAATTTGCTATTTTTTCTGAGACTCATGTGCAAAATTCGCGATTTTTTCATATCTTTTAAGCGAAACTTGCGATGTTTCCGAGCCTCATCAACAAAATTAGCTTTTTTTCTAACCTTGATAAATGATATTGGCGATTTTTCCCGTACCGATCATCGAAATCCGCGGGCCACAGGTTGTGCATCCCTACATTAAACCATAGCTGCCAACTTTTAGGCATTTTTGCTACCACGGAAATTACAAAGATTTTCCATTTGTTAAATTATAAGATTTTGACGATTAAATAAGATAATATTTACTATAAAATTTTTGTGGTAGGAAAAATGCGTAAAAGTTGGCAGCTATGATTAAACCTTTAACCACTTGGGGACGAGCGACACGCATACGAGTGCCGCAAATAGGCTTAAAAATCCTTGTTTATCCCCACCAGTAAAATTATACTGTAAAATTAGCCTTCTTTAATCAGATCATTTGTCCGAATTAAAAGACACAAATTTCTGTTTTTTAAAACCGGTGACAAAACATTAAAAATTTCGTAAAAGATTCCCGTCACGAAGGGGTTAACAAATAAATTTAGATGAATATTCCGGTTCCATTGTGACATTTTGGAATTAAAAGTAAATGGTAGAAAATTCAACCATCAGAGCTCAAAAGGTTATTTCACTCGAAACTGATTAACAATACTCTATTATGTCTTTTGGAATTTACTCATAACTCCATTATTTTTACAATCGTTTCAAAATTTAAAAAATCATCGTTAGCCAAAAGATAACATTTTTTGCTAACTCATTGAGAGGCAGTGGTATGTCTACGTTTAATTTTAATTAACAGACGGCACATTTGCCCCAGAATTGTAGTTAGCTAAATTTCGGTTTATTAAATGCGTGAAATATAGCTTTTTCATATTTACAAATAAAGTTGTTTTGGAATTTCTGTGTCAGTCATTAATTTCAACAATTAAGCAATGAATGTCCTCTGCGACGCAGAGAGTTAAATGATGAAAAAAGAAAATCTATGATTAAATTTTAATTATAGTGTTAGAATTTATAACCCGATATTAAAATTTAAACAAGACCAATGCAGTACCAAGCGAGAAATGTGAGATTAAACTTTCATCTTTAGTGCGAAAAATATAAAAATCTCTATGAAATGGTAAGATAATTAAAACTCCTCCTAAGTAGCAAAATGCCTCTTTTATAAAAACAACCTAATACAAATATATTGAATCGAATATTTAAACGAAATATCTTCATGGAATATTTTCAATGGCAATGCGAATATCTAGCTACATAAAGAAAGTGACTTTTACTGCAAATGTCAGTTTCAAATTCAATTTAAGTCTTTCCAGCTATAAACTTTGAAAGAAACTGCATTTAAAAATCTGAATAAAATGCACTGCAATTCTCAGTGAAATAAAATCGATTTTAAAATCCTTGATTTGAATTATTTCAATTTAATTTATTTCATGTAAAACTAACAAATAATATAATAAATTGATATTTCTTCAAATTATGACCAACCGAAAGCTCTCTTTAACTTAATTCATTTAGCATATAAATTATCAGCAAAACTACTATATTACTAATAATATAAATGCCAAATGCAACAATTTTAATTTTCCAAGCCCCATATTATTTAGGAAAAACTTTATTCCAGTGTTGCCAGATTGTCGAAAGCCATTTTCCCCAAAATTTCTGAAAATTTCCCCAAATCAGGCCTTTTTTCAGAAAAAGTCCCCATCGCAATTTGTGCTCAAAAAGACAAGTTTTCAATATTCAATTTTCCGTTATAAAAATTTTTTAACCAATTTAAAGTCAATTTTTTTCCCCAAATCAAACATTTTTTCAAAAGAAATTCCCCATTTACAAACAAAAAAAAAAAAAAAAAAAAAAAAAAAAAAAAAAAAAAAAGAAAGAAAAAGAAAAAGAAAAAAGAAAGAAAAGAAAAGAAAAAGAGTTAAGCATTTAAACTTAACAGAATTTTGCATGTATTTTCACAGCTACACTGTAAAAAATTCAAGTGGGGGATAGTACAGGGTAGATCGTGATGAATCAGTAGTACATGCAAACGGCAAGAAAAACCACGAAAACAATGATTTATATCTATTATATCTGTGTTTTATTTTCGTCTTCCAAATCAAAATCGAATTCGAGACAGATCCAGTATTGGAAAATGTCTGAAAGTAAAAATTGAAATTGGGAAAACAATTCCCCAAGTTTTTCCCCAAAAATGTTCATAGTCCCCAAACATGTCCCCAAGAATTACTTGTCCCCAAAAAATTCCCCTGAGGGTTCAAAATTCCCAAAATTGGGGACAAAATCCCCAATCTGACAACACTGCTTTATCCTTTCACCCACTATTTTTTAAATAATATTTTATCATACTTTGAATGGTGTATGTTACATTAAATTATGTAGAAGATTACTGATTAAGGGTTCTGGTAGGAACGATAAAATTCTCCATTTAATATGCGATCCCACAATTTCTCAAACGATAAACTGAAAGTATTAAATCCAATATTGAAATTTACCTTACTCTTTCATTTTATGCTAGCAACCTTCTCCCGCTTTGCTGGTCGATTTTTTTAAAAGAATCTGGACTGAATGTAAATATACCAAACAGAAATCAAATTAGAAAAAAAATCTTAATGACACTAATCAAATGTCTGTAATTTTTTGTCAAACTCGTATAACCTTACATTATCGAGTTCAAAGTAGATGTTGTCCATACACTAGATTGTAACTTTCTAATCGAAAATATTTTATGAATAAAAAAATGAGACCGAACGCAAAAAATCTCGTAAAATCGGATTTAAAATCGCATTAAAAATCGCTGAAAATAAAAAATCGAACAGACAAAATTTCGTGCATTAAGCTTAAAGTTTGAAACAAAATTCCTATTATCAACGTAAAAAAATATCCTCAAAATACAAGAAAAATCCCACTAAAAATCACATTAAATGTTCGATAAAAATTCGAAATTCGCTGTATGAATTCCGAATAAACTTTATTGAAAGCCGGAAAATTTTCCATAATTGAGTTAAAAGAATGAAACCACATTTCTTTCACTAACACTAATGTAGAAAAATCGCTTCGAAACATTGAGAAAAACCGCTAAAAATCACATAAAGATTAAATTTAAAAAATGTAATTAAATTATCGAAAAAAGGGTTTCATGCAAACCTTTATATGTAGAGATACCTTCCCCCAAAACTGCGTATGTCTACATGAAGCAGTCTCTTCAAAACATCGTCCATACACTCACAAACTTCTTTCTTTATTATTATAGATGATATAATTTCGTTTATTAGTCCAAATTATTAACTATTTTAATTTAAAAATTATTTATAAATTAAGTTGTGTTTTTAGTAAAAATGCAATTTTCAAAGTTAAATGATTTAAAATTTTCAAACGCAAAACGAAAACAAATGAATGAAGTATTGAAACTTACCTTAATGATTTATTTTCGTCAAAAAAAAAAAAAAAAAAAAAAAAACATTTCACTGTATAATTTAACTTTATAAACCATCTTAACCTATGAATTATTATTTTATTATTAATACATTTGTGAAAGATAGTAGTTTCGGACTTGTCAAGCAAAAAACAAAAAGTATTGGATCAAATATTCAAATTTGATTTCATGATTTATTTTTAGGGAGAATTGATATATCTAACTTAATTAATCTTGCAAAAATCAGCTTCAGTTTTAATTTTAATCTTTAAATTGTAAATATTGAAAGAAACAATTTTTGTACATGTGCATACAATACTTTGCATTTCTTACTAGACTCAAAACATTAAGAAAAATAGCGAAAACCAATTTTTTAATCATGAAAGTATTTTATTAAAGCAATAATATTTTGCATCTTACAAAACGTAATACATGACATTATCAACTAGATGAGTAAATGTCTGTGTATTTAAAATACAAAACAATAAAAATCTGGACAGTTTTTAAGTACATTGTTATCAATAAAACTGATGTACCATATCCACTTACCTTCCAATTATTAATATGCATTAAGCATACATCCATATTACTAACATTATCAATGCTAATGCTAAAATTTCTCATTTGTATTGTTATCTTTTTTCTCATTCAATTAACGCAGCTCTTGTGTTCTTTTTGAATTTAATTGATTTTTTTAATTTATTTATTGTATCAAGATCTAAATATTAATACTTCCAAAAAAAAAAAAAAAAAAAAAAAAACCCTGCAACGAAAATCGAAAAAAAAAAAAAATTACGAAAGAATATTATTAGAAATCGACCTCACATAACCTATTTACAAAGTCATTCAAAACTGAAATTTGCAAACGAGAAATTTCAAATAAATGCTAACATTGCTGTGTTTATTAAGTGGGTAAAAGGCTATTAAAACCTTTATTCTGATAAAATAAAATTAATCTTCTTTAAAAAAATTTCTCAGTAATGTTCAAATAAACCTCATTGAAAAATCTGCATTACTTCTTCAAATACAATCATTTATAGACGGTGGATACAACTGAAGGTACGTAAATACTGAAACTTTAAAACGTCTTTTCTCAGATCAGTAAATTTGGAGTTTGTGAATATTCTCACTTTCAAACTGGGTAAGCTGCCACTTAAAAAATTAAAAAATATATTTAGTTAAAATATAAGCTTCGTGCCTCCCCCGACCTAAAGAAAAAAATAGGTTATTTATTTTTTTTGCACTTGAAAATTTTGAGAAAATATGATTTTTTTTTTTTTTTTCCTTAAATGAAATTGAGTTCAAAAAACCTTTTGTGTGCATTTTAGTTTTAATTTAGAAATAGGTGTCTTGTGATCCTATGTTGAAACAAACTTCTTTTCTTTATATGCATAACTTAATGATTCATCATGCACACAAAACTTAATACTTTTAATTTATGTATTAGCGAGATGAATATTTTGATAGTTATTTTGTATATGTTATTGCGAAACAGCGAAATTTGGAGAATGTCGATTTTTACCGCTGAATGTCAACATTTACATAGTTGCTTAGTATCCGAAATATTTGCTAAATATCCTCAGACAGCTAGAATATTTTTAGGAAAAAAATTTTATTAATATTTGAAAGAATTATTTTTGAGGTAAATTTGAAATTTTTACCTTTAATTGATGATTACCTTTAATACTTGAACCGCCGGATATTTTACTTAACTTTTACAAAAAGTTTTTCTCACCAGAATTTTAACTTTAAACTATTTAACTGATTTAATTAATTTATTTTTTAGCTGCATGCATTCAGTGTTGCCAGTGGGCTACTTTTTTAAAATTCAGATTTCTTATTTGGCGTCACTTTTTTCAAACGATAAAATTCCCTTTCTTTTCATCGTAATTAATGTGTTTTTATATCAGGTGCATTTTATCGTTTCAAAATATTGGTGCCAATCAAGAATCTGGATTTTAAAAAAGTAACCCATCTGGCAACACTGCATGAATTTAACATATCCTATGAAGAAAATTCTAGTTCGAATCGATTACTATCAATCTGACAGGGATCATTTTGACCCCTAATGGCGGTTCTAGTGTTAAATAATAATATTTAGAAGCTGCAATTCACTGCATAGTATTGTGTCAGCTGGAAAATAATTTTCTTTTAATCCTGAAACGCTCGCTCAAACTTAGAATATATGCGATTTATACTTTGAAAACAATAAAATGAAACAGAAATCATCATCTTGTTTAATCGTAAATATTGCTCTAAAAATTCAGTGATAAAATAATTTAAAGGTTCTTTTTCAAAAATTAGTGGTGTGAAATTTAATAACCACAGGCAACCTGGGTACGACGTACCCTGCGCATATTATGTCGGATTAACCCCTACCCTGTTTTGTCCGTGCAACGTGTTTTTTTTTTTTCAATCATGATTTGCCCGTACCACGTACGGGCATCTGTATTACAATCAATTTATTAGTCTTGCCAGTAATTTTTTTATTGTAATATGTGTATTATTTAATCCGAGCATTTCTCTGATTTAAATAGGGAAACATTTCTGTTTTGAAAAACCGGTGATGAAAGATTAAAAATTCCGTAAAAATCACAAAAACAAAATGTACATTATTTGAATTTTTTTTTTTTTTTCAAAAGTATTGATCAATTAAGTCGTTAAAATATGTTAAATATTTTTTAATGTTAATATCGGAATGCATTTTTTATGAATCCTGAAAAACATAATATACAAAACGTAAACACAGAAAAACATTATCAGCTAATTTGACTATATTATTATAAGGCATCAAAGAATTTTTTTACCTTGCATATAGGAGATTTGTGCCTTTAAATTTATTTTTAATTATTATATTAATTCAGAAGTTTTCTCATTTCATGTAAAATATATTAAACATGTCCGATTATATGAAAATACATTGAATGCTTTAAGCGATGTAGTTTTTTAGATGCAGCATAACATAGCATTCTGAAATGACATGTTCGAAAAAGATAAAAATCATAATTCAAAACACACAAAAGCATTCCTCACGCTTTTTTGCGTAATTGATTATATTATTTCAAAGCGTTCCGACCTCTTTTATCTTAAACAGCCGAATTAAATAAAACGCTTTTTTTATCCGCGGTTCTTTTTTACAATTATTATTTCTAACCCTCTTTCGTGACAACCTACATTTTTATCTTTCTGTCATTTCCCTTCAGTATCTCCAACATCTTCATAAAAGCTATTCCGAATCCCGGGTCTTTCAGTACTGTCCTGGTGATATTCGAGGCCCATTTTAGTTGCCATGGCAACCGAAAGCACCTGTTGCCTTCCGTGACGTCACGTCTCCTAGATATTCCCCAAAGGAGAATTTATCAGATCCACAAAATCTTTTTTTTTTCTTTGATATGAAGTTTGTTTTGCGGTGGGATAGCATACCCTTCTGGGAAAAGCAATTGGTATCCTGTACTTTTTTTTTGCGCTATTTGCTCTTTTTTGGTCACCTCTTGCGGATTCTTTTGTTGAGTAAGTTCTCCACGAGGTGGCGCTAACGGCTTGATGTCCTCCCACGCCTTCTGGGTTACAGTGCGGGACTGGGGAATCTGTGATCAGAGCGGGATCGTTCGGTTTAGAAGTCAGAAGTAAAAATTCTCTTGTCTTCTCCGTCGATTATGTGAAGAAAGGGACTGATGAATTCACATCAAATATTTGATTGGTGTCTGTTTTTTCCAGGCGATGTGAGAGGCATTTATTGATATGGATTGCCTGAATATCAGAATATATCCAAAGAATTTACAGTTATGTGGGAATAATATATGTTCTTCACACGGTAAGGAGAAGTTTATATCTGCATATTACTTTTTGTGGGACAATACTTTTTCAGCAGGGAGATTAAATAGCTATTCTTTGTCTGATGCAGGCAGAATTTTGAATTTAAATTAGTGCATAAAGATGTGTTGGCTATAGGATATATGCTAATGCGCATATATAGGAGACAAAAAATACATATATATCTCATGAATAAATTTTTTATTATTTGAAATTAAATAACAAAATTACAGTATACGTGAACATATACACATACATATATAATAATAATATTTCCGTTTTATTAAAATAGATTAAAAAAAATTATTTGAAAATCTATACTTGTATTTTTCGTTTTTCAAATATAGTTTACACCCATATATATGCATATGCTATTAATGCAATAAGAAGTTATTGAGAGTTTATTATGCATCTAAAATGTAAAGATTTTTTTAACCTTCGAAATATCGGAAATGTTACTCATTTTTTTATGAACAAAAACTTTAATTTTACAATGTTTGGTTTGTTTATTTAACTTATCGATGTTCCGTTTTTATATTTAGTTTATTTTAATGAAATTTCCTGTTTGAATGTACTTGAGTGTGCATTGGGGTGTCCTGGTAGGCTGGAGGTTAAATTGCCACAGTTTGCACTGGTCCTGGTAACTTCATACCAGAAAATGTTTCAGTACCAATATTTATTTATTTATTTTAATACATATATATGTGTATAATCTTTTTTTTAAACAAGGTCACGTGTTAAACCTATATTTAATTTTTTTGTAAAATAATTTCTGATATTTTTCCCGGAAAATAACGTGACCCCGTACGAGCCCGGATTACAAATTTTAACATTATACTTTTAACTTCTTTCGTGTATTTTACCAAATTATCTTGCTTAATACATCAAATAATTATGACGTTTAAAAATTTAATATAGATAAATTATGTTTTTTTATTATATAAACTTTTAAGTTTGAATTTCTTTGCATAAAATATTTTAAAAAGATTATTTTCTACAGTATCAATAAAATATTATTAAATCGAAGTACATATTATATTAATACAACATAATTATTTCTCACTAATGGTAAATTTAGATTGCTACTTTAAAATTACTAATAAAATTATAATCCAGAAGTCTTTTTGTTCTCTTTTAAAAGGCATTTAATTTAAGGTACAATTACCTTTAACAATTGCATGAAGAAAGCCTTAAATATTTTATAAAAATCGAAAATATATGTAGATTAATTTTTTTTTCTGTTTAACAATAAAATAGATTTTAGTATAAAATAAAATTAGCGGTATGAATTATTTCAAGCAAATATTTATTATAATTTATTTTTCAGAGTAAAATATGAAATGAAAGGTTAATGAGGTCAATGTGTTTTTTAATTCGCTAATGAGAGAAAATTATTTTTCATAGCTACAAAATTTTGATAATTAATTCTGATGTTATTAAAGGTATAATCCAGAATTTTTTTCTAATTGCTGCAACTTATGATCCAATTAATTTTACAATTTTATGAAGTATGATGAAATTTATGGAACATGAAATAATGAAATTTTTAATTAGAAGAACATTGTGTATATTAAAGTTTGTCGCAAACACTCTTAGAGATTTAAAAAAAATAATAATAAACAATTTCAGAATATAAATTAATTTTAAACTATTAACAAAGCATTAAGGAATGTACATTTTTAATTTTTTTATCCTTCTGAAGCATCATAGTTCTAAATAATTTATAAGACCTTCAATTTATTTTAAAATTCAAAAATAAATATTTTTATCATAATCAATGCTTCCACGCGGTCCGTTTTTTGAACACCACTTTTATTCAAAGAAAAATCTTCTTTATAAATTTTGTGGGAACATATAGTCCAGGAGTCGACCGCAAAAAACCCTATGTCATGGACCACAAGAAAAAAACATTTACTTTACTCGAATAGTAGTAATAGCGGAATCTAATGATTCGTGTCTGCCGGAAGCGAAGTGGTGCATAAGCCAAAAGTGAATACCACTTGTGATTGACTCGTAAGCTTAGCATTCTGCTTGCCTGCACCCAGTTTTCCAAATTTTCATACTTTTTACTGTAGGATAAATAAAATGTTAAACTTACGAGTCAACAACCAGTGGTATTAGTTTTTGGCTTATGCACCACTTCACTTCTGGCTGACATGGATCATTACACTGTAAAAAAAGTCAGATGTTTCTGAATTTATAAAAATGTACTGTAATCAAAAACGAAAATATACAGTAACCTCTTCTAACTCACCTAAGGTTTCGAAAAACGTTCCTTTACTTTTAAAAATCCCAAAAAACTATTTATTTTAGAAATTTAAGTAAAAATTAATTTTTATTAGCTGCCCGTTCTTTTCGGAAACTTTTCTAAGTAGCTTTTACAGTACAATAATCACTTTTCTCAAATCAAAGTATCACTTTTTTGGATTCTATCAATTCTCAAGTTAACATTTTTAGCTGCGTAACTGATTTTTTCATGCAATTGTAACAAACAATGTTAATTTTCATATTAATGTTAATACTGTTAAAATTGTATATTTGTCTATTAAACATGTTCTCTGAAGATCAAAATATTTTCGTATGAATTGGTAGCATCCGAAAAAGTGATATTTTGATTTGAGAAAAGTGATTATTGTACTGTAAAAGCTACTTAGAGACATTTCCGAAAAGGACTGGCAGCTAATAAAAATTAATTTTTATAAATTTTTATTTAAATTTCTAAAATAAATACTTTTTGGGATTTTTAAAGATAAAGGAACGATTTTCGAAACCTTAGGTGAGTTAGAAGAGGTTACTGTATATTTTAGCTTTTGATTACAGTACATTTTTATATATTCAGAAACATCTGACATTTTTTACAGTGTAGATCCCCCTATTATTACTCTTCCTTACAGGGTTGTTTGGTTTAAACCAAGTTGGTTTAAACCGTGGTTAAAACCATGGTTTAAACCAATTGGTTTTTTAAAAAAAACCATGCTGGTTTTATTTCACCTGGTTTTTTTTATTCTTTTACCCAAATGTTTTATTTTACACATTACTGAAAAATACAAAATACAAATTATGAAGAAGCTACAAGCAAAGCTGTAAAAAAATGATGAATTAATAAGTTTCTAAAAGGACAAAAAATTTTAATCAACTCAACTTTTCTTGTAAGCTGTAAATCTATATGGCAAAATACCTATTTTTTCTAAAATTAGCTGGTTAGAAAAAACTAATCAGTTTTCTTTCTTTCTTTTTCTTTTTTAAGGCCTATGTGTGTGTGTATATATATATATATGTATAATTATTATTTGTAAAACATATATATATAGCCAGAAGGGCAGACTCGAGTTAAAAATGCACTTTTATCATTTAAATTGCTTGATTAGTAAAGATTTACTAAGGATTTCATCATTTCAGAAATTCTTTTTGTTATGTATGCTATTGAATAATTGGCAATGAGCTTTTTATTTGCTCTGTGATTAGTGATTTTAACAAGCCTTTGTTTTTCTTGCATTCTTATATTGGGATTGGGTTTTTTTGCATTATAATTTTATTCTTTTGCCAGCTAGGTTGGCACAGTTCAAACCAATTGGTTTTTTAGAACAAATCTAATATAATATTTTCTCATTTTTGTAATTTAAGTGTTTCAAATTATTGGATGAAAGTAATTTCTATTTTCAAGTCTTATCTCAATAGTCACCATAAGCCATAATGAGTCTAGTCAAGGTCATGTTAGTATACATGTAGAATGCATATTTCATGCTCTGATGAACATATCTGAAACTCTACAGAAAACACTTAAATCATGTAAATTTAGCAAAAATAAAATAGATGAAAAATATGCAATATTTAGATTTAAAAAATATTTTCCTTTGAGAAACGCAGATGTACAGATAATGACATAAATGATCTTAAAAATTTCAGTCAAGCTCTAAAAGAAATTTTTCTTGATTGGAGGGATTATTTTTTAAGAATAAAAAAAAAAAAAAAACTCGATATGAAATCGAATAAGAAGACATTGAAAAATTAGGCACTAGTAAAGCACCTGTTTACATTTAACTAAAATATGCAAAAGATATATTTAAATCTTCTATTGCATAACTAAACCCATTACTTAGATCAGTTAAGAAAATTGGCAGAAAGGGGGGAGGGGGGAGACAAGGTTTGCTTGAGACGTAATAGAAAAAAAGTCTCATAAAAATGCCTAAAAAATGCAATTTTTAGTTTAGATATTTAAAAATACTAAGTGTTATAATAGAGCATGCAGTCCGATGGCTGTTTAAATTCTTTGGTAGATGACAGCATTTATAAAGCTACTGTATATTTTAACATCAATGTTTTTCAATAGTCTAAAAAGCTGTTAAATAGATATTTTTGTTTATGCAACAGTCATCTTTTAACTGGTAATTTTAGCAAACACAATGCTTGAAGTGTGTAAAGACTCTACTGCTAAATTCAAATCCTTCCAAAAATTCTTTATAAAAAGCTTTATTTTTCAATAAAAGATAATTAACTCATGCAGTCTTCTAACAAAAAAATCAGACATCACATATGACAAGTATTTCAAATTAATTATTTTGAATAACCATTTGAAAATAATATATATGAAGTTTTATATATGAATCTATATCATATATTTATTTATAGTGCTAGTAATCAAAAGATTGTTCATTAAGATTTTCAGGGTATCAATGTTTCATTATGTAGCACATTTTATTTATGAAATATAAAACACAGCTTTTTCTAAAAATGTTTAGATTATAAAGAATTTCAATTTTCTATATAATTGATTGTATATTAAATAATTATATTGATTAGAATTACCTTTAAATCAAATTATTACTTATGTATTCAAAAATGTTTACTTTTGTTCATAAATTTGCATGTATATGTAACAGGAAAACATATTTAAAAAAAAACCCGGTTTAAACCAAAAAAACCCGGTTTAAACCAAAAAAACCTGGTTTAAACCAAAAAAACCATGGTTTTTGGGTTTTTTTCAAAAAAAAAACCCGGTTTTTTACCAACCCTGCTTCCTTAAAACAAAGATTTTTTTTTCTTGTGATCGATGACATAGGGTTTTGCGCAGTCGGCTCTTGGACTAATAGCAGGAAGAGCGTTTTTCTTGTAATTGTTACAGAAACCTAATCCGAATTTCTCTTTTAAAAACTACTGGTTTAAAAAAATGGACCCGTGGGAGCCCTGTATTATTCTAATCATTAATAGAAGTTTGTAGATTGAAAAAAAAATTAATTTGTAATACATTTCAAATCATTTCACATCTTTTATTACATGAAAGTAACCGTTAACAGGACCGTTTGCAACGATTCCGTTATAACCGTAACGAACCGTTAACAGGACCGTTTGCAACGTTGGTTCCTTAACAGGACCGTTAAGGAACCGTTTGCAGGCTGCAAACGGGGCCCCTGAAAGGGTTAAAACTATACCTTGATTTTATGTGTTTTGGAGCAATTTGTTGGTTTAATAAAAATTAAATAGAATCTTTCGAAGGATTTTAAGGGAAGGATTTTAAAGGAGATTTATGTCGTGGGATATAATTGTCGCATATTAGTAGATGAAAAACTATACATAAACTTTAAAAATATTCAATCTGAAATTTTATGTATGTACGGATTTTAAATACAGTTTTGACAACAGAAATGATATTGTGACAATTTTAAAATTTCATTAATAGAAGTATGTTAAGGGAAAAAAAATGAAATTTTGAATTGTAAAATATTTCGTTTCATATTTTACATAACATGAAAACAAAAGAAGATTCCAATCAATCGCTATGCCGAAAAATATTTTATAATATAAAATAATAGTTTTTATTATTATTATTATTATATTTTGAATTTGTGTTTTTTGAAGCAATTTTTGGTTTATATAGAAAAGAGTTATATTGTAAAAAATGGTTTATATTGTCGGACATTATTGTCGTAGATTAGTAGATGAAGAGTTATATACAAACTTTAAAAATATTTAATCTGAATTTAATGTATGTGTGATTTTAAATACAATTTTGAAAAGGGAAATGATATTGCGACAATTTAAAAAATGTGATTCCAAAAATATCATGGAACAAAATATTCCAAACTTTGTAATTGAATGTGTACTGTTTCAAGTATTAAACAAATTTATCAAATATGTTTATAATAATTTACGACTGTGAACCTCACAAATTTCTGTAACGCATCTGAAAGAAAAGTAAATTACAAGAATTATTATCAAGTATCGTAAACAAATTATATTTTTAACCACTTAACTCATAGATATTTAAAAAAAAAAAATCTTTCGAAAAATGGTTATACATACATTTTTTTCACCTCAGTTACAGAATTTTTACTTTTTTACCACCGGTTTATCATAATAGAAATTTTGCCTAATTAAATTTTAAAAAAAATGCTTGGATTAAATAAGGCAAAATTTGCAATAAAAATTTACTGGTGAGAACAGTAAATCATGATTGCAGTATGGATGCCCGTACGTGGTACGGACATATCAAAATTGGCAAAAACATGTTGTCCGTATGACGTACGGGCAAATCAGGAAAGCACCTTTTTAACCATTTGAGGTGAGAGTAAATGATTTTGAGCGATAATAAATCCTCACCGGAAATTAGGAAAAAATATTTTTAAATGAGATTAAGCACTTTCAAGCTTCTTTTCTTTCTTTCTTTCTTTTTTTTTCTTTCTTCTTTCTTCAAACTTATAAAAGTAAAACTCAGTTAAAAGTTCTGGTGCGTATCTTAATTCAACTTAGAAGGGATATAATACAATCCACCGCCCTATTTTATAACATGTAAATAAATGAATGAAAATGTATAATACAATATACACTGGTGTCCAAAAGTTAAGCATAATTGGTAATTAAGTAAGTAATGAAAGAAATATAAATCGAAATGTGGTGAAACTCCAGGTGTGTAAACAAAATAGTACGCGTCATATATTTTCACGAAGAGTTTTCCCCGAAATCGAACAGGGGACCGTCAACAAATTGAAAAAGAACGAAGATCTTTTGGATAACCCTGTCAAAACTAATGTAGCAAAAGCGTTCAAACTGCACATTATGATTAAGTGGCTTATTGTAATGTACTGTGTTTATTTTTATAAGGATAGCATGTATACTCGTACAGAAATTAAGGTTTTTATAAAAACAGTCCTAAGTTTTTTGCTTATAATTTGCAGAGTTCTTAATATAAAATAATGTTCTTTTCTGAAAATATGACAAACATCATGGTACACAATACCCTGTCATCAGAATTTAAAAATAATAAAAATTGTATGACAAATGAGCAGGTTTACTAAATAATTTTTTATTGCGCATGCGTGAACGCTATTAAAATTTCATTTGCATATTATGTTAGTTAAATGTGTAGAGCAACTTTTGTGAAAGTCTCAAAAACATAGATTAAAAATTCTGTAAATTATCGTTGATAGAATGAGATCAAAATATTTTATTCCCTAATGAAGCAAAAAGATGAGGGGCTGTATCCATATTCCATTGTTTCGTGCCTAGACAATATTGCATGTACAACTGTATTTGGATAAAACCCCTGATATTTTGCTTCCTTTTAGGAATAACGGATTTTTAGTTGATTCTATGGACGATAATTTTCAGAATTTTCAAGCTATGTTTTTGAAACTTTTACAGAAGTCACTCTATACATTTAGCTAACACAATATGCAAATGAAATTTTGATATAGTTGACGCATGCGCAATGAAAAATTATTTACTAAACCTACTCATTTTTCATACAATTTTTATTATTTTTAAATTCTGATGACAGGGTATTGTGTATACTGATGTTTGTCATAATTTCAGAATAGAACATTTTTTTATATTAAGAACTCTGCAAATTATAAGCAAAAAACTTAGGACTGTTTTTATAAAAACCTTAATTTCTCTACGAGTATGAATGCTATCCTTATAAAAATAAACAAAGTACATTACAAGAAGCCACTTAATCATAATGTGCAGTTTGAACGCTTTTGCTGCATTAGTTTTGACAGGGTTATCCAAAAAATCTTCGTTCTTTTTCAATTTGTTGACGGTCCCCTGTTCGATTTCGGGGAAAACTCTTCGCGAAAATATATGACGCGTACTATTTTGTTTACACACCTGGAGTTTCACCACATTTCGATTTATATTTCTTTCATTACTTACATAATTACCAATTATGCTTAACTTTTGGACACCAGTGTATCTCGACATATTTTGACATTTCATTTATTAGTAATTCTTTTTGTTTTGGTGCAATTCAGTTATAAATATTTTGTTATTATAAATTTTATAAAATTATTTTAATATGAAGTATCGATTATGAATTCTTTTTCTATATAAATGCATTACGAAATTTACATCTGTATATTCTGAAACATCTTATAACTTTATTTCTTATTTTTTAAAGTTGATACATAAGTTTAAAAAAATAATAAAAGAAAAGAAGAAAAACATTTATAATTTTAATTTTAACAGTTTATAAAATATATAATAACATAGATATCAAGTCTCCCGGATTTTGATTATTGTTAATTGCGAAAAGAAACAAACGTCACTTTATTGAACCATTTACGGTCGAGTCAAGCTTTCTCTATATGAGTTTCTTCCTCACCGCTAAATTTTAAAATTACCTATTTTAGTTAATTTACTTTTCAAATGGTGACAAAATACAAGTAATAATGGAGCTTTTTTTTTCTTTTAAGTGGTTACAGCAGAATAAATTCATGAAAGAGATACTTGTGTCTTGGAGGAATTAATCAACTAAAGAATTCGACTGCAATAATTTGAGATAATGTTTAGCAAATATTTTTGTTCGAAAAAGTGGTAGTCAAGAATTTGATTTTAGAAAAATTATTTATATTAAATGCCATTTAATTTTAAAATACATCTAGGCTGTCCATATTTAGAAGTGTTGGATTTTTTTTTTTTTTTTTTTTTTTTTTTTTTTTAAAGATACGATTTTTATTATTTGATATAAGATGTTAGAATAGTATGTATACTATTAATCCCGATAAAAACAAATAGAGGGTTTAAAAAAAAATCTATTGAAATATATGACGAATTGTAATTCGTTATGCAAATGTTTTTTATTATGCAACTCTATATAAATACTATTCGGTAGCTTTGGAAATTTCTTAAATATCTTTTGAGATAATGACTTATGAAGTAATCACTATGTAAGCCGTGTATAGTAAATTGATTTGAAGAAATTATTAAAAAACATATAACCGTTTATAAGGCTGTGAAAATGTTTGTCCCATTTAATTATAATTACAAAATGCCATAATGGCACCAGGATTTTTTTTTAATTGCACTGGTAATAATCGCGGAGAAAAACTTTTTTTTTTTTTTTTTTTTTTCTTATTTTAAAAGAAATTGGTTTATAAATCTTGGTGTCATTAAAGCATTTCAAAATTTTAGAACTGAAGTAATTTGCTCTACAAAGGATTAAAAGATGAAAATTCAACTTTCTGAGGTCATATTGTAATGATTTCATTCTAAAAAAATCATTTACAGTGTGAAATGAAAATGTTTATCTATATTTATAAGATTAAAATAAAATAATTATGTTATTTTTTTATGAATCAAATTTCGAAATCTGTATTTAAAAGTTTTTTATTACATATAATACAATAGTTTAATGTTTTTTTTTTTGCAGTTTTTACCTTAACCCTTTGCGGTGCAGAGCTAATTCAATGCTTAAGTGTTGAAATTGGTGACGGATACCGGAATTTGAAAACAACTTTATTTGTAAATAAGAAAAAACTATATTTCACACATTCAATAAAACGTACAATTTTTTATCAAAATTCTGGTGCCAATGTGGCGTTTGGGAATTAAAATTAAGTGGTTTCATAGATATATCACCTCACCTAAAGGGGTTAAATAATACAAAGTACCTACTATAGATTACAGGGTTGTATGGTTTAAACCAATGTTTTTTTAAAAAAAACCATGCTGGTTTTTTTTCATCTGTTTTTTTTTTATGTTTTATTTTACACATTGAAAAATGCAAAATTTAAGTTATGCAGAAACTACAAGCAAAGTTATAGAAAAATGATGAATTAATAAATTTCTAAAATGACAAATATTTTTAATCAACCCAACTTTTCGTATAAGCTATAAATCTACATGGCAGAGTAACCAATTTTTTAAAAATTAGCTCGTTAGAAAAAAATTAGTTTTCTTTCTTCCTTTGCCTTCGAATATGAAATTCTTAAGTAATTTTATCCATTGATTTATTTTTGTTATTAATAAATAATTGGCAGGTTTTTTTCTCTGTGTTTATTGGATTAAGTCTTTGTTTTTCTTGCATTCTTACATTGGGAATGGGGATTTTGCATTATGATTTAATTATGTTACCTGCTGGGTTGGCGTAGTTTAAACCAATTGGTTTTTTAGAATATCTAATATAATAATTTCTCATTTTTGTAGTTTAAGTGTGTCAAATTATTGCATGTAAGTAATTTCTATTTTTAAGTCTTATCTCAGCAGTCACCATGAGACAGAGTGAGTCTAGTCTAGGCCATGTTAGTATGCATGTAAAATGTAAATTTCATGCAATGGTGAACATATCTGAAGCTATAAAGAAAACAAATTATGCAAAGTTGGCAAAGACAAAATGGATTAAAAATATGTAATATTTAGAAAAAAAATGTTTTCCTTTGAGAAATGCTGATTTACAGTTAATAACATAAAATGACCTTTAAGATTTCAGTCAAACTCTAAAAGAAAATTTTCTTGATTGGGGGGATTATCTTTTAAGAATAAATAAAAAACTCAAGATATAAAGTTGAATAAGAAGTCATTGAAAAATTTGGTGCTAGGGAAGCACCTGCTTACATTTAATTAAAATATGGAAATAAGATGTATTTAAATCTTCTATTGCATAACCAAACCTATTACTTAGATCAGCCGAGAAAGGGACAAGGCAAGGCTTGCTTGAGACATAATAGAAAGAAAATCTCATAAAAATACCTAAAAAGATGTAATTTTTTGTTTAGACATTTAAAAGTACTAAGCTTTAAATTTAGCATGTAGTCTGATAGCTATTTAAATGCTTTAGTGGAAGACAGTATTTATAAAACTGCTTGATATTTTAAGATCAATGTTTTCAATAGTCTAAAAAGCTATATTAAATAGGTATTTTTGATTATTTTATAAATTTTGTTTGTTGCTTTTTTTCTTTTAACCTGGTAGTTTCAGAGGAGAAATGTCAAATAGCAATACACTATGCTTCTTAAAGTGTGTAGACTCTACTGCTAAATTCAAATCTTTCTCAAAATACTTTATAAAAAGCTTTATTTTCAATAAAAGATAATTCATGTAGTATTCTAACAGAAAAATCAGACATCTCATATAACAAGTATTTCAAAGAAATTATTTTGAATAGCCTTGTGAAAATTATATATATGAAGTTTTATTTATGAAACTGCATCATTTATAGTGCTAATAATTAAAAGATTGTATATTAAGATTTCCAAGGTATCAATGTTTCATTATGTAGAACATTTTATTTATAAAATAAAAGACATAGCTTTTTCTAAAAATGTTTAATAATTAAATGATTTCAATTTTCTACATAACTAATTTTATATTAAATTATTGCATTGATTAGAATTACTTTTAAATCAAATTATTACTTATACATTCAAAAATATTTATTTTTATTGATAAATGTGCATTTATATGTAATAGAAAATCATATTTTAAAAAAAAAACCCGGTTTGAACCAAAAAAACCACGGTTTTGGGTTTCTTTTAAAAAAACCCCGGTTTTTAACCAACCCTGATGGATTACGATCTCGTTGACATATTGCATCTTCACTTCGAAAATGTCATAAATCAAAAATTCTATTTTTCAGGAAATGCGTACACAGGGTGGAGAGTGATCATGGAAAAACACAGTGGAAAAAGGTATAAAATACCAGTATTTGTTTTAGGGGAAATTCATCTTTTTTAATCCCTTTATCATACTCCGAGTTTTTTTCTATAAGAAAATAAGAGCAGTTTCTTATTTTTTTTTATTGTGATTTTCCGTGACCACTCGCCACCCTGGTATAACTCTTTTCAATTTATGGACGTGTCAACAGATATCTTTCAATTGCTAATGCCGCTTGGTGGTTGGATTTTCAATGCACTATCTGGTACTTTGGGTTATTAGTACAGGAGTAAAAAACAAGAAATGGGAGCCATAACAAAAAAAAAAAAAAAAAAAAAAAAAAAAGCAATGTGTGGCATTTTTGACATAAAGGTACGACATATTTTAATACTAAGTCAAAAAACTGAAAACCTTCAAGATGAAATTGAATATTTATTTACTTTCATTGTACGTACACATTGACCATATTATTTTTCCCTCTAAACTGTTATATAAAACTTTTATAATTTTTCCTTTATTAATGCCTTAAAAAACCCCTAATAAGGGTTTTTTTCGGCGAATAAAATATTTTTTACGAGCTATAAAAAGCGTTTATGTATTGTTCTCAATTTTTAAAAAAATGATTACTAAATTAATTACGAACTATTCTGGGAAATCAAAGATAGTTATGAAAGAAAACAGGTTAAAATAAAACAATATATTAAGAAAACTGGGGTTACAAATAAAAAATATCTATGAAGTTGATCATCAGTCAGAAAGAGTGTGTTTTAGTGTGAGACATGTGTTTGAAAACAAATTGAACACAAACTACACTGTTTGAAATATTTAAAAAAGATTCAAAGAAAGAAGTGTTTAACACTAGAACCGCCATTAGGGGTCAAAATGACCCCTGCCAGATTGATAATAATCGATTCGAACCAGAATTTTCTTCATAAGATATGTTAAAAGTGTGCAGCAGAAAAATAAACTAATTAAGTAAGTTAAATAATTTAAAATTAAAATTCTAGTGAGAAACCCTTTTTATGAAATTTGAGTAAAATACCCGGCGTTTCTAGTGTTAAATATTTGTAAAGAAAAAAAAAAGCTCTGATTAACTTATCAGAATCAAAATTAATACATTGAGTATAAAAAACACAATACGATTTTTGATACATCTACTGTGGTGAATTTCACATACTACTTTCTAATAAGGGGATAAAGCAATGGTAATTTATATCAAATGCAGATTTTACTACCCTAAGAAAGACGCTTGTTTTTACTCATTGTAAAATTCTAAATATTAGAAAAAAAAGCTCAAATTTCATGGTGGTAATAAAAAATATCAAAGCATTTACTAAATTGGTATTTTGAAGACATAGGGCAAGGGTTCGCGACAGTAACACGCCAGATACCACTATTTTTTTTCTTTTTCTAAAGAAATAGCCGACTTCTTGAATTGCAGAAATTCAATGATTTAATAAGGCAATGATTACTATAAAATTATGGTGGTGACAAGTGAACCATAGTTGACAACCCCTGACATAGGATGTGATTTTAAGCATGTTAATAATAAGAAAGTAAGAAAGGAAAATAGCTTTCTTGAAACTTTTAAACAAAATTTTAGTTATTTGTTTATGCAAATAAAGATTACAATTGAAAGTCAAAAATGTTAACATAAATCTAATGTAATAAATTTGTTGCATACTTTTCCACATTTTTTTAGAATATTTTTTCTTCATATACCGTTTGACAATAGCTTGTGCAATTATAATACTCCGAACAATAAATAATGTTCAATTATTTTATTCCAAGTTCAATAATAAGGGGATATTTACTTAAAATCTTTATGTATAATAACATTTCTAGTACTCTTCTAAGTAGAGTAAAAACCCTTTTCATATTTGCTGTCAAAAATCTATGTATGTTACATCTTTACACCTAATTTAATTGGAATTAGAAGAAGATTCTTCGAGAGCAGGGAAGCATAATGCAAATGAAATCCCGATGGTATTATGAAGCATCATTATTTTTACTTAAGCCCTCATTCTCAAACAAAAAGCTGATCACATCAAAGTACTCTTTCAACAGAAAATATTCCCTGTAGGATGATTCCTGATAGAAAAAAGTCCTTTAACACGGTGAACGGATTTGAGTTATTTTTACCATAAAAGTGACTGTAATTCTGAATAAAGCTGGAATGTTCCTTTCTATAATTAAATTATATATTATGTTACACAAAAAGTAAAATTTTGAACAGAATTTAACATTTCTTGAATAAACATAAGTTTCTTTTTCTTGCTACCGGAGTTTCAAAAATAATATTTAGGTATTATGTTATTATTTTAGAATTTAAGACTTTGAAATCTCCACTAATAAATTTAACTCTAAAGTTTTTAAGATTGAATTATGTGTGCTATTTATTCAAAGATCTTATAGGTCATGAAATTTCCTTGATTTTAGGTCAGCTAAACACTAATATTTTCTGTGAAACAAACTCGCCTTTTGCAACCTCTAGATTTTTTAGCTCGCAATATACCCTTTTTTTAAAGATATAAACGACTTTTTGACTCGCAAAACCGTTTCATAATAGATTGTGCATTTATAACACTTCGAACAATAAATACTATTGAATTATTTTTAATTCAAATTCAATAATAAGGGGGTATTTACTTAAAATCTTTATATCTAATAACCTTTCTAGTACTCTTCTAAGTAGGGTAAAAACCCTTTTGATATTTGCTGTCAAATATCTACGTACGCTGCATCTTTACACCTAATTTAATTGGAATTTGAAGAAGGTTCTTCGAGAGCAGAGAAGCATAATGCAAATGAAATCCCTATGGTATTATGAAGCATCATTATTTTTACTTAACTTTTTGATTACGGGGTATAAAAAGCGAACGTTTTGTATTCATTCGTACCACTATTACGAAAGAAAATGTTTATGATACATTTGTTTAGGAATTTTTTCCGGTGCAAGTGTATGGCACTGATTCGTTTTTTTTTAAATTGGTGCGAATGTAATAAAGGAATCGTTTCTGGGACGACATGTATCCCAAACCCGTAATTAAAGGGTTAAGCCCTCATTCTCAAACAAAGAGCTGATCACATCAAAATACTCCAACAGAAAATATTCCCTGTGGGATGATTGCTAATAGAAAAAAGTTCCTTTAATACTGTGAACGGATTTGAGTGATTTTTAACATAGTTGTAGTTCTGAATAAAGCTGGAATGTTCTTTTTATAATTAAGTTATGTATTACGTTACACAAAAAGTAAAATGTTGAACATAATTTAACGTTTTTTGAAAAAAAAAACATAGGTTTTACTTTTTCCTTTACTACCGGAACTTTTTAAAACAATATTTACATATCATATTATAACAAGGCGAGCTAATTTTGAAATCTCCATTAATAAATTTAATTCCGATGTTTTAAGATTGAATTAATATGTGTTACTATTCAGGGATCTTTTAGGTCATATGGTTTCCTTGATTTTTGGTCAGCTAAATGCTAATGTTTTCTCTGAAACGAACTCGCCTTTTTTTTTTTTTGCATTCTTTATATTCTTGGCTCACAGTATACCACAAATTTTTAAACAAATAGCCAAATTCTTGAATTACAGAACCGTTAGAATATAGCTCTTGCGATTATAAAAATACGAACAGTAAATGTTGTTGAATTATTTTTAGTTTAAATGCAATAATAAAGGGATATTTATGTTAAACATTTGTACCTAATAACATTTTTAGTACTCTTCTAAGTAGGGTAAAAACCCTTCTCATATTTGCTGTCAAAAATCTACGTATGTTACATCTTTACATCTAATTTAATTGGAATTTGAAGAAGATTCTACGAGAGTAAAGAAGCATAATGCAAATGAAATCCCTATTGTATTATGAAGCGTCATTATTTTTACTTAAGCCCTCATTCTCAAACAAAGAGCTGATCACATCAAAGTACTCCTTCAGCAGAAAATATTCCCTGTAGGATGATTCCTGATAGAAAAAAATCCTTTAACACGGTGAACGGATTTGAATGATTTTTACCATAAAAGTGACTGTAGTCCTGAATAAAGCTGGAATGTTCTTTTTTATAATTAAATTATATATTATGTTACACAAAAAGTAAAAATTTGTACAGAATTTAACATTTCTTGAATAAACATGAGGTTTTTTTTTTCGCTACCGGATTTTTTTTAATAAAAAATTTGGGTATTGGATTATTATTTTAGTTGGGAGGTTTTAAAATCTCCACTAATAAATTCTGATGTTTTAAGGTTGAAGCCGTTTGTATTATTTATTCAGGAGTCTTTTCGGTCGTGATATTTCCCTGAATTTAGGTGAACTAAAATTGTGTATAAAAAAGCTAATATATTTTTGGAAACAAATTCGTCTTTTGCAATCGCTAGATTATTTAAATCGAAATGTTTTACATAAAAATTGCAGTATTTTGGCTGAAAGTTTCGAGCATTTAAGTTATTCATGTATACGATATGTTGTACGATGGGAAGATTAAAATATTGAAAATGTCATTTAGTACATGCAAAATGACCCCCGTAGCGAAGGGGAATAAGATTCAAAATTTTCGAAATGTAATTTTTTTAGATCTTAAACTTCCATCTATTCTAAATGTACTGATGTAATTGTTTCTTTAAAATTGCCATTAGAATAGAAGTTACGGCATTTAGAATTATACCTGCTTAACAGCTGGAGCGGCGTTATTGATACTTCGAAGTCATTTTTCTCTAAATTAAGCTTTTGGGCATAACGCTCAGGATATCTCAAAATATTCTGAATATTTTTTCATGAAATTTTTAAATCATATGTTTCTTGTTTGTCTGAATAAACTGAACCTAAAATTTCCTTTTGATTGTTCAAAAACAACTTCTTTAAGTGATTACATTGTTGAGATTTTCTAAAATTTGTATTACCAAAAACAAATTTGTATTACATAAGTAAAAATGCACGAAACGCAAATTCATTTAGATTCAGGTTAATTATTACAATCTGAAGTAGGCACAAAAGAATTCCATTCTGGTTGCAAAATTTATAATATTCCCTTAAATTACTAGACCAATTTTCTGTTCGACAAATTTCTGACAGTTTGGAGTCCTCTATAAATAAATACTAATTCTGCACCTTGCAATTTTTCAAATGCATGAAATGAAAAAAATTACTTATATGTTTCATCCGAATCAAAATTGTGTTTTAACCCATTAATGTCCAAATTATTTTCTTAATTAAAAATGAAATTTTGGGTTTCCTATCACTTATAAAAGACGAATAACTTTTATTTTAATTTATTGAGGAACTTTTCTCGTAAAAAATAGTGTTTATCTATCTTTTTATTTACTGGTGTGAAAAGTGCTTTATTGCCTTTTTTTTATAATCGTCCCTAAAAAGGGACGCTAGGCACTAATGGGTTAAACTCATGTAAATGTTAAGGTATTAAATATTGAAAATGGTTTTTTTTTCTAATTTTAAAAGTTCTAAGACACATTAGCCATTTATTATTCTGCAGTTTTCCCGGTATTACATATGATAATTTTAGGAAAAGGAATGCATATAAAATAAAATAACTCTAATCACATAAAAAGTGGTTCAGAAGTTTATGGAACTATTTGACTGGGTTGTATTTATATTTGATATGTTAATAATCATGAATAAAACAATTGCATTCTTTTGGAAGCAATGTTTTGTGAAATCGAGGCTAGTAAAAACACATTGTATTTCTCTTTACTGTGAAAACACATAATTTATATTGTAAAAACTTTCCCAAGTACTTATTTTAATCTAAATTCTAGGAATAGCTTAAAGTTTATTTTTACGCAAGTTTTAGTTTAGAAAAAAAAATATCTTCAGAAATAATGAAATCAATTTTTCGCTTGCATGAATAAAAATAAAGATTACCATGATAGAAATAATAGATGACTAAAAAAAAAAAAAAAAAAAATCCGAGATATTAAACTTGATAATGCTTTTCTTATCAAATATTTGCAAATATGTGCTTCTTTTAATAAAATACATCTCTTTGCATATTGCTTATATAGAGAATTTTGAATAATTCATTTAATTCACAGTTTTGTCATAACAAGTATAAAAAACATAGAAACTTAACAGCTGTATTACATTCTTGCAGCTAATTATATTTTTCTATACCCCTCTAAGTAGCGAAGAAAAAAACTCCCCATATTTACTTCGAAAAATAAGCTTAAGTTACATCTTTACATCTAATAAACTGGAATTTGAATACGAATCTTCGGCAGCAAAGAAACATAATGCAAGTAAAATCCCTGTAGAATTATGAAGCGTCATTATTTTTAGAAAAACCTCATTTTCAAATAAAAGCTGATCACATGAAAATATCCCCTCTACAGAAAAAAATTGTTCCCTGTAGGATTTAGGATTCTTCAAAGAAAAAAAAAAAAACCCTAGCGACATACGGATATGAAAGTATTTTCCATAAGAATGACTGTAATGTTAAATATACGAGAACGTTTTGACTGATTAAATACCTACTCAGTTTTAGTATGCCGAGAAGTATATTTTTGAATAGAATTTATGAACTTTACATAAATCAGAAATGACTTTTTTTTTTCTTTTGCTACCAAATATTTAAGAAATTTATTTTTAATATATGTATTTTAGATTTTGGTAGCGACGAGGGGCCTTTTTTGAAAGACGTTTGTCTTAATTATGGCGTGAGTTGTCACTATAACCTCAATACAATAGTTTTTCTTTATTTCTTATCATTAATCAGAATTAAATAGGAGAGTAAATGGTACTCACCCGATGAATTCTTCTTCATTGAAGTATCCAACAATTAAATCCACCATAGGAGAAGGGAACCGGGCATATTCACATTTTGATCTATACACTGCACTAATTCATCTTGATAAAGACGTATAATATTATTATATGGTAAGTGTAAAACACACACACAAATTATTGTATACACACTTCTTCATTTTCTACTTTAATTTTCACACGCGAGAAAAACAAACACAGCAAAAGCGTAGTGCTCACATCAAGCTACAAAACAGAGAACAGAATGAATTTAAATCGATACATACATAAATCATAATATAGAAACAATTATTAATAAAAAAGAGTCATTTTGAAAGTTTTGACAGTTTTTGTAAACCTGTAATTGTTCGCTCGTAATCACTGTTTCCAAGGTCACTCTAACGAGCACTTAACTTTATTTATGATGCCATGATAATTGTCATTTCTTGCACAACGGAGGAAATTATTTACGAATTGCGCAATGTTTCTATCAACTCCTCCTTAATTTCTGAAGTTGTGTTGTCACTCAGATGCAAGTTCTTCCTGTGAATTTCAAAAAGAGGTTTTGGCAGGGGTTTTGTGAATAAGTCAGCTATCATTATTTTGGTTGGGCAATATACGAGTTTTATTATGCCATCTTGTTTCAGTTGTTTTATGAGATGATATCTAAGTTCTATGTGCTTTGTTTTACTTGAATGTTTTTCAAGCTCTATCATTTTGATAGCCGACTGATTATCCTCGAAGAGTTCTATAGGATATGTTTGTGAGATATTGAGTTCTTCAAGTAAATTCACCAGCCATTTGACTTGATTAGCTGCATTAGCTGCTGAGATGTACTCAGCTTCGGCAGAAGATAAAGCTATGCAGGATTGTTTTTTAGTTGACCAAAGTATGGGATTTTTACCTAGCAAATATACATTACCACTTGTCGATTTTCTTGATTCTGTGTCTCCACCCCAATCAGCGTCCGCGTAGACTTCTAGCGTTGGTTTTGAATTTCCATCTATAACTAGATTAAAGGTTTTTGTTGTCTTAAGATACCTCATGACCCGCTTTACACTGTTCCAATCTTTCATTCTTGGCTTTTCGTTCCTTCTGCTTAAGATGTTGACAGCTGCACAAATGTCAGGTCTGCTCACTGTGGCAAGATATAAGAGTGCACCTATGGCTTGTCTGTACTGTGTGTTGTTTGGTAAAATGTTGTCATCATCTTTAAAGTGAGTGTAATTTGTTTCCATGGGTGTACTACATGGTTTTGCTTCTTGTAAATTGAATTTATTAATTAACTCTTCAATTTTTGAAGTTTGGTTAATTAAGTAGCTTTTGTTTACCTTTCGAATGTTCATGGATAAATAATTGCTTACGTCCCCTAAATTCTTTAATTCATACTCTTTATTTAAGTTCGCGATTATTTCCTCAATGGTTTCGTCTTTCCCTGCAATTAAGAGGTCATCGACGTATGTTATTATATAGGTTGTTTCATTATTCCTTTTCTGTGTAAAAAGACATGTGTCAATTTTACTTTGAATGAAATTCATGTTTTTTAGTGTTTCTGTTATTTTATTATGCCACGCTCTCGCGGCTTGCTTAAGTCCGTAGATTGCCTTATTTAATTTACAAACTTTGGTTTCCTGGTTTGGTTCAACGAATCCTTCCGGCTGCGACATGTATATCTCCTCATCAAGTTCCCCATGTAAGAACGCGGTGTTAATATCTATATGCTTAACATTTAAGTTTTGGTGCAATGCCGCTATTAATAATGCTCTTATCGTAGTATACGATACGACCGGTGCGTAGGTTTCGTCGTAATCCTCTCCGAACTTTTGCGTATATCCTTTAGCTACTAAACGTGCCTTATATTTTTGGATTTTTCCGGTATTGTCACGCTTTAATTTGTAAGTCCATTTACAACCTATTATTCTCTTATTCGGTGGAGGATCTACAATTGACCATGTTTTATTTTTTCTTAAAGAATTCATTTCGCTCTCCATGGCTTCTATCCAATTCTGTTTTACCGGAGAGTTTTCCATTAATTTAACTTCCTTATAATCCTTTGGTTCATTAATTTTGTCGTCTTTGACAATATATATAAGCCTATCAGGAGGTACGCCTTTATTTATTCTATCTGAGCGCCTTAGTTCCACAATTTGTTGTTGAGACGCAGATGGTGTTGTTTTTCCGTTCGAAATTTCTATCTCCACGAGATTTTTACAATTGCGTTTTTCGTCTTCATTTTGTTTTTGTTCAATTTCAGGCTTATCATTTACGTATTTGAATTTATTTTCAAGAAATTTTACCGTTCTCGCGATTTTTATTTCATTTCCTCCTACATATATGCGGTATCCCTTAGATTCATTGTCGTATCCCACAAAAATACCTTCAACAGCTTTATTATCTAATTTTTGTCTTCTGGCTTTATCAATATAAGCGAAGGCTTTGCAGCCAAATACTTTAACGTAACTTAAGTTTGGCTGTCTTTCTGTCCATAATTCATATGGCGTTTTTGCATTAGCTTTTGTAGGCAGTCTATTTTGTAGGTGGTTTGCCGTACAGATTGCTTCCCCCCAGAACTTTAAAGGTAGATTTGATTCATTTAACATTGTCCTAGCCATCTCAACTAACGACCTATTTTTCCGTTCAGCCACCCCATTTTGACTTGCACAATATGGGACTGTATGTTGATGTTTTATCCCATTTGATTTGAGATAATTCTCAATTTCATCTGATGTAAATTCTCCCCCATTATCCGTTCTGATTTCTTTCGGTTTTTCACCAAATTTGTTGCTTATTAGCGCAATGAACTCTTTGAGTTTTTCATAGACTTCACTTTTTCTTTTCAATAGATAGATTATTGTGAATCGCGAGTAGTCATCAATGAAAGTCAAGAAATATGATTTCCCCCCAATCGTGGGTGTCTGAAAAGATCCACAAACATCCGAGTGAATAAGTTGAAGCCTTTTACTTGCTCTATACTGAGCAACTTTCGGATAGGGTTCATCAGTTAATTTCGCCTTAATACACGGTTCGCAATCTATATTATGTTTACAATTGTTTATCTGGATACCTCTTACTAATTCCTTTTGTGTAATTTCTTTAATCGATGTTAGATTTCTGTGTCCTAACCTTCTATGCCATAGTTCTAGACAATTTTTATTGTTGCACGTTTGTGTAATGTTCGCGTGGTTTTTGTTAGCCAACTGGACTTCATAGAGGTTATTTACCTTTTGTGCTTCTAAGCAGATTTCTCCGTTAAGTTTGAAAGAGCATCGGTCATTTTTAAATACAATCTCACATCCGTTTTGGGTTGCTTTGCTGACTGATAGTAAATTCGTTTCGATTTCAGGTACTAGAAGTACATCTTTAAGTGTTATTTTATGAATTTTATTATCCGATGTCAGCGTATTTAAATTTACATCGCCTGAACCGTAAGCGATAAGTTTTTTTCCGTTTGCGATAGTCACATTTGTTTTTTCCCTCGATTTTATCTCTGTAAACATTGATTCAGAGGATGCAATGTGACTTGAGCTACCGCTATCCACAATGAATGTTTTATTTTCTATCCCTTGTGTTATAAATGCATAATCTTTGTTTTCGCTGTTTCTCCATGTATTGTTTTTTCCTTCATAGCGATTAAACCT
Source organism: Maratus speculifer (assembly GCA_964019185.1). NCBI lineage: Eukaryota > Metazoa > Arthropoda > Arachnida > Araneae > Salticidae > Maratus > Maratus speculifer. The sequence goes on along the minus strand of OZ025291.1, from coordinate 11,634,458 downwards.
GTTATACGATTCCGATGCTTGTTCATTCTTAAAATTGTTTTCACCCCTTTGAAAAACGAGTGATGTAGAATAGTGTTTTTTGTAATTTTTGTTGTGTTGATTTTGTTGTGTTGTGTGTGTTTTGTTTTTATTGTGCCAACATTCTTGTGTGTTATGGCTTCTCATTTTACAAATCGAACAATATTTTGATTCTTTTTTAGCTGGAAACTTTTTCTGAGCTTTAAAAGCTTTCGCTGTATTATCAATACTTTCATAGTTTTCATTTCGACGATTAAACTCGTCAATCAGCTTATTTTTAATATATGACGGAGTTAATTGTGCTTCTTCTTTACTTTCGAGAGCAGTAATTAAATTATCATAAGACTGGGGCAGAGAGCACAGGAGGAGCGCGGAAATGTGATGATTATCAATTATTTCGCCTATAGCTGCCAAATGATCAACGAGCTCCATTATTTTTGTAATATGATTTATCATATTTCCATTTTCTGCTAATTTTATACTATATAACTTTCTAAGGAGAAACAATTTGCTTGTGAGATTTGATCTTTCATGTATTTCTTTTAATGCATCCCATGTTTGTCTAGCAGTTTGTAGGTTCTTAACGTGGGTTATCTGTGAATTATCGATAGTTAGATTTATCAATGCCCGGGCCTTCCTATCATTTTTGGACCATTGATCGGTCAAAGGGGTCGGTGGATTATCGGTTATTACATGGAACAGCTCTTCTTTAGTTAAGAGCATTTCAATTTTAAATTTCCATGTACTGTAATTCGTTGCTGTCAATTTTTCAATTGAATAATTATCTTTTAAGGTGGCCATTCTAATCTTATATTTTTATTTGTTTTTTTATTCAATATTTTTTATTTGTGTGAAATTAGTATATCACTATGTTATCAAGTTGATATATCTTTTTAAATCGTTCTCATAATCATTGAAAGACGTTTGTCTTAATTATGGCGTGAGTTGTCACTATAACCTCAATACAATAGTTTTTCTTTATTTCTTATCATTAATCAGAATTAAATAGGAGAGTAAATGGTACTCACCCGATGAATTCTTGTTCATTGAAGTATCCAACAATTAAATCCACCATAGGAGAAGGGAACCGGGCATATTCACATTTTGATCTATACACTGCACTAATTCATCTTGATAAAGACGTATAATATTATTATATGGTAAGTGTAAAACACACACACAAATTATTGTATACACACTTCTTCATTTTCTACTTTAATTTTCACACGCGAGAAAAACAAACACAGCAAAAGCGTAGTGCTCACATCAAGCTACAAAACAGAGAACAGAATGAATTTAAATCGATACATACATAAATCATAATATAGAAACAATTATTAATAAAAAAGAGTCATTTTGAAAGTTTTGACAGTTTTTGTAAACCTGTAATTGTTCGCTCGTAATCACTGTTTCCAAGGTCACTCTAACGAGCACTTAACTTTATTTATGATGCCATGATAATTGTCATTTCTTGCACAACGGAGGAAATTATTTACGAATTGCGCAATGTTTCTATCATTTTTCAAGGCCAGTATTCCAAGAAACATATGACAGTAAGACGCGGAACCTGGGCCGCTGCGTTAGCCAACCTGTTAATCTTAGAATTTTTGTAAATTATGCTGATTTTTAAGCTTGATATTTTAATTTTATTATTTTTAATTTTTCTTTTTGAACTCAAGAACTCATGTCGTCCTCTCCCATCCCGGATCTTATTTTCATTACTGCCAAAGGAATCAAACCAAGTCAGTTGCACTAATTGTTTTGCTACCGGGGATGTGGGGCATAAATCCAGGCTCTTCGGGAAAATGTCTTCGTATCGTCGTACTTAGCTGATTAACTTCTAAACTGATCAATATTTTTGAGAAAAACTCTAAAATAATGCCAATTTATTTTCATGTCTCTTACAGAATTTTTAAAATCACCGGTTTTTCAAAATAGAAATTTTTGCCTAATTAAATCCCCCCCCCCCCTAAAAAATGCTCGGATTAAATAATGCAAAACTTACAAGAAAAACTGCTGAAGAGAATATTAAATCATGATATTAGAATATGGATGACCGTACGTGGTTCGAGCAAATCACGTTTGGCAAAAATAAGCTAAAATAATTAGGGTAAAGTAAACAAAGTTGTTAAAGTAAATCGCCCGTCAGTCCGCCATTTTTATTCAGAAATTTAGAGTTCATACCTGGGGTCGATTTAGAAAAAGAAAGTTGCATAGCAGTAACTGCTATACAGAGTCAGTTTTGAATAGCAGTTAGACACTTTTGTATAGCAAGTAAAAAATAGCTAACGTAACTTTTAATCTTGAAAATTAACATTTTTTTTTTTTTTTTGAAGCAATATAAAGTAAAAGGATCGTAACAGTGAGTGTTCATTTCAGAACCACTACAACACGCACGTCAAACTTCTATGAGCAAATGCCGTGATTAGTGAGTAACAGTGATTCAGTAATCAATCACAGCGTCAGGGCGGGAACAAATCATGTGTTTACTGGGAAAACTGCGCCCAGCAATGGCGTCTCGCTGTACTTCCATTGTAAATAAATATTTGGGGAGAGTGAAAACACAACGTATGTCGTGTAAATTTTAACTTTAAATGTACATGACATAACAAAGGGTGCGGGAAATATGCATCGCAATGATTGCGATTTAATGCATTTCTTGGATCGCATTTTAGTTAAATTTGAATCGCAAATTGCAATGCGATACCGCTTAAATCGAACCCTGGTTCATACCAAAAATAATAGTATTTTATGTTTCATTTATTGAGAGATATTTAGCGAGCACATGAAATAAAAACGCTTTTTTCGAAATTTCCGCTATGAATTAGAAATTTCAGATTAAAATTGGGGGCCAAACTGGCTGCTCCCTCACTTCAAAGCTAAAATAGTACATAATTTGAATTTGTAAAAAAACCTTACAAAATATAACTAAAAATTGAATATTTCTGAAATCATTTAATAATTGCCAATAAGTGATATTTCAAATATAATACAGCTAATAAACTTTTTATTTTATAATGTTCAATTTAATTTACAAGTGATATGATTTTATTCCAATTTTCTTAATTTGCATTTTACTACATTGCAAATTCTTATGGCAGGCTATTAATCCATTGTAAGTGACTGATAACTTATTATGTTATCAAAAAATGCCCAGTATATCAGTTAATCTAAAGTGTATAGATTAGTCATAAAATAAACATCTTCATACAGAATAGTTCATTATTTACAACAAAAATCTTATTGTTCATCATACATAGTCAATTTGACGACATACATATTCCTTGCTTTTCTCTTTGCTGTGAAAATACATAATTTATATTGTAAAAACTTAAGCAATTATTTATTTTAATCTAAGTTCTATGAATAGCTTAAACTTTATTTTTATATAAGTTTAAACTTAGAAAAAAAAAGTTATTTTCAGAAATAATGAAATTAATTTTTCGCTTGCTTGAATAAAAATAATGATTACCATAATAGAAATAATAGATGACTAAAAAAAATTCCGAGATATTAAACTTGATAATGCTATTTTGCTGTCAAATATTTGCACAAATGTGCATCTTTCAATAAAATACGATTCTTTGCATATTGCTCAACCAGAGAATTCTGAATAATTCATTTAATTCACTATTTTCCCATAACAAATGTAAAAAGTGTTGAAACTAGACATCTGTATTACATTCGTATAGCTAATTATATTTCTCGATGCCCCTCTAAGTAGGGAATGGAAAAAAACTCCCCATATTTACTCTGAAAAATCTGCTTAAGTTACATCTTTACATCTAATTAAACTGGAATTTGAATACGAATCTTCGATAGCATAGAAACATAATGCAAATAACGTCCCTGTAGAATTATGAAGCGTCATTATTTTTCCAAAAACCTCATTTTCAAATAAAAGCTGATCACGTGAAAATATCCCCTCAACAGAAAGGAAAAAAGTTCCCTCTAGGATTCTCCAAAGAGAAAAAAACCCAGTAATGCGACATACGGATATGAAAGTCTTTTCCATAAGAATGACTATAATGTTAAATAAATATACCAGGAACTTTTTGACTGATTAAATACCTACTCTATTTAAATATTCCGAAAGCAATATTTTTGAATAGAATTTATTAACTTTGACTAAATCAGAAATGACTTCTTTTTTCTTTTCTACGAAATATTTTAAGAAATTTATTTTTAATATATGTATTTCAGATGTTACTGAGCTGATAAAGCACTTAACTCTTTTCGGCACGGGCAAAATCTGTTAGTAAAATGCGAAATTATCGACTGCCACCAGAATTCGCAAACGAATTTTTTAGATATTTTGAATTCCTTAATTTAAGCTTTTACTGTAAAAGCAAAATTTTACTAAAATTTTATTGGTGCCGTTTGGAAATTTGGAATTAAAATTAGGTATCCCAGACCGGGCACAGTGTGCCGGAAAGGGTTAACTGATCAATATTTTTGAGAAAAACTTTCAAATAATGCCTATTTATTTTCATGTTCCTTACAGAATTTTTAATAATTTATCACCGGTTTTTCAAAATAGAAATTTTTGCCTAATTGAATCAGAGAAATGCTCTGATCAAATGATGAAAAAATTTACACTAAAAAACTGCTGATGAGAATAATAAACCATTATTAGTATATAGATGCACGCACGTGGTACGGGCAAATCAGGGAAGTAGTTAAAGTAAATCGCCCTTTAGACTGCCATTTTTTTAAAAAGAATTTCGAGTCCATAATATAAATAAAGAGTAGTATTTTATGTTTTATTTGATGAGAGAGAGAGAAAGAGATGCATTCAGCTATCACGTGAAATAAAAACTCTTTTTTTGAAATTTCCCGTTTGAATTTGAAATTTCAGATTAAAATTGGAGGCCAAACTTATAAAGCCTGTTTCGACATTTCAAAACTGAAATGGTACATAATCAACTTGTATTTACTGCAATCTGACAAAATACAATTAAGAATTTACAGGGCTGCCACAGGCGACTATTTTTAAAGTCAGTTCGCACAAATATTTTTCTAATAACAAGTACAAAGTATATTTTTCTTGCAAATATTGTCAATGTGTGTGTTGAAGATTTCTGTTTGGAGAAACTGGTTTCAGTCTGAATTAGAAAACAGTCGCCTATGGCAGCCCTAAATTTAATATTTCTAAAACCATTTAATAATTACCTTTAAATAAGTGATATTTAAAATATAATACAGCTAATTAATTTTTTGTTTCAGTATTTTCAATTTAATTTTCAATGTGATATGATTTTATTCCAATTTTCTGAATTTGCATTTTACTTCATTACAAATTATAATGGCAGGCTATTTATCCATTGTAAGTGACTGAATTATCTATTATGTTATCAACAAATGACCAGTATATCAGTTAATCTAAAGTGTATTGATTAGTCATAAGATAACCATCTACATACGGAATAGTTCATTATATACAATAAAAATCTTATTCTTCATACATATAGTCAGTTTGTTGACATACATATTCCTTGCTTTTCTCTTTACTGTGAAAATACATAATTTAAATTATAAAAACTTTAGCAATTATTTATTTTAATTTAAATTCTATGAGTAGCTTAAACTTTCTTTTTACGCAGTTTTTAGTTTAGAAAAAAATATCTTCCGAAATAATGAAACCAATTTCTCGCTCTCATGGATAAAAATAAAGATTACCAAATAGAAATAATAGATGATAAAAAAAATCACAGATATTAAATTTGATATTGCTATTTTGTTATCAAATATTTGCCAAAATATGCTTCTTTCAATAAATACGATTCTTTGCATATTGCTCAACCGGAGAATTCTGAATAATTCATTTAATTCACAATTTTTCCGTAACAAATGTAAAAAGTTTCGAAACTAGACAGCTTTTTTACAATCGTATAGCTTATTATATACCTGGATACCCTTTTAAGTAAGGAAGAATTTAAAAAAAAAACTCCCCATATTTACTCTGAAAAATCTGCTTAAGTTACATCTTTACATCTAATTAAACTGAAATTTGAATACGAAATTTCGGAAGATAGAAACATAATGCAAATAAATTCCCTGTAGAATTATGAAGCGTCATTATTTTTACAAAGACCTCATTTTCAAATAAAAGCCGATAACGTGAAAATATACCCTCTACAAAAAAAAAGTCCCCCCTAGGATTCTCCAAAGAAAAAAACCCCTTAATGCGACATACGGATATGAAAGTCTTTTCTATAAGAATGACTGTAATGTTAAATAAATATACGAGGAAGTATTTGAATGATTAAATATCTACTCTATTTTAGTATGCCGAAAGTTATATTTTTGAATAGAATTTATTAACTAAATCAGAAATGACTTTTTTCTTCTTTTTCTACCGAAATATTTTAAGAGATTTATCTTTAATATATGTGTTTCAGATGTAATTGAGCTTATAAATCACTTAAATGATCAGTGTTTTTGAGAAAAACTTTCAAGTAATATCTATTTATTTTCCTTTCTCTTTCGGAATTTCTAAACATTTTGTGACGGGAGCCTTTTACGAAATTTTTAGAGTTTTGCCACCGGTTTTTAAAAGCAGAAGTTTGCGTCTTATTAAATTGTGAAATTTTTCAAATTTGCCTTATTCAAGGCAAATTTTACAGTAAAATTCTACTGATGGGGATAAACAAGGATTCTTAAACTCTTGGGAACGAGCGACCCGTATACGTGCCGCAAAAAGGCTTAAGAACCCTTGTTTACCACCACCAGGAAAATTTTACTGTAAAATTTTCCGTATTTAATCGGAGCATTTTCTCAATCACAAATTTCTGCTTTTAAGAACTGGTGACAAAACATTAAAAATTTCGTAAAAGTCTCCCGTCGCGAAGGGGTTATGCCTTTTTGCGGCACGTGTATGTGTCGCTCATCGCCAAAGGGTTAATCTTTTTACCCCGGTTTTTCAAAAGAGAAATATTTGCCTGATTGAATCAGAAAAATGCTCGGATCAAATAATAAAAAAATGCTGGTGAGAATAATAAATCATGATTGGAACATGGATGCCCGTACGAGGAACCGGCAAATCACAATTGACAAAAAAACGTCTTTCGTACCACTTACGGGCAAATTAGGGAAGCATTGAAAGTAAATTGTCCGTTAGGCCTCTGTTTTTATTCTTAAATTTAGATTTCACATCATAAATAAAGAATAGTATTTTATGTTTCATTTAATGAAAGACATTTTGTTACCACATGAAATATAAGCTTTTTTTCGAAATTTCGTGCTGTAAATTTGAAATTTAAGGTAAAAATTGGACGCGTACCTGGCAAGCTTGCTCCCAAATTTCAAAACTAAAATAGTACATTATATGCGTTTGTAGTAAATCTTACAGAATACAACAAATTACTGAGTATTTCTAAAACCATTTAATAATTGCCATTAACCCCTTCGCGACGGGAGCTTTTTACAAAATTTTTAACGTTTTGTCACTGGTTTTTTAAAAAAGAAATTTATGCCTTATTGAATCGAGAAAATGCTTCGAGTAGATAAGTCAAATTTTACAGTCAAATTTTACTGATGGGGATATACAGGGATTCTTAAACCTTTTCGCGCACGTAAAGACGCGTCGATCGTCCCCAAAGGGTTAAATAAGTGATATCCCAAACATAATACAGCTAATAAACTTTTTATTTCAATATGTTCAATTTTATTTTCAGTGCGATATGACTTTATTCCCATTTTCATAACTTGCATTTTACTACATTCTAAATTCTTGTGGCAGGGCTGTTAATCGATCGTAAGTGATTGATTGCCTATTATGTTATCAACAAATGCCAACTATATCAGTTAATCATAAGTTCATTGATTAGTCATAAAATAACCATATATACACAGAACAGCTCATTATGTACATTAAACTTCTAATTGTATCTTTATGAGTAGTCAATTTGACGACATACATAATCATCTAATAATTGTGAAACCATTCAATTATGGTTTTATGATTAAAATTTAGTTTAGCCATATTTTGGTTGCGATACATTTTAATTTGATTCATATTTTGCGAAAGTTTAAGCACTGCACTATTATGGAAAAGTAAAATTATATTTTTATCTCATTCGTTTTCTGCGTTTTGCTTCCAGAACAGGAAATTCTTCTGTACCAGTATTTCCTTATTTGGAAACTTCCCTTAAAGAAGGTGAAAATTCAGGCTTTTAAACTTAATTTATTATTCATTGATATTTCATCTACGAAATAACTGTATGCGTACGAACCAGAGGCTTACATGAAATTAATCGCTAACACATTAATCCTTTCAAGGACGGTGGTTGATATTTGGACCTCCTAATAGTTATTCCTAAGTGTCACATTGACGCCAGAATATTGGTTAAAAAAATTGGAATTTATTAAAAATGTAAATCAAAACGTCTGATTCTTTTAAAATAAATTTTATTTCAAATTCCCGTATCATTTACTCTTTTCATTTACTCTTGACGAATAGAAGTACCTTGCTCCTGAAAGAGTTAAACTTACACTCACTGATCACTATTTAGTTGTGATTATTTCTGCAATGTTTAAGATTTTAATTAGCTTTAAAAGAAATATTTATATGTCCCTTAAAGAAAAAGTTATGTCAAATGCAATGACAGGAATATAAAACTGTAAATTATATTTTCTTAAAATATATATTATAATATTTATTTTATAAATAAATGACAACTTAATTTTTATTTTTTCGTTTTAACATATTGTTGATCCAACCTCATCTTTTTAATACTTTTGGTCGTAATATAGCTTGAAACTTTATTTTTTAGCATTTTGAATTTTTATGAGGTGATTTTGTATTACAGATGATCGTATACGAACGATAATGAATCAGACTTTAACAAATCATTAACTAAATTTATTCCCTTACAGTTCAAAAACAGATAACATCAAAAGTCCTTTAGTGTGGAATTTAATAAAAATTAACTAAATTGACACTAAAAAGTCATATGAACAAAACGAACTAGGTATGACATGCTGAAAATACGTTTAATTAAATTAATTATTATTAAAAAGTACACGGACTTATCGTCATGGCAGATATTAACTGCTCTTAGTGTATTTTATAGAAAATTTTGTGCTATATTAGAAAGAAAAATCGTACGGCAAACTTTATTCTGCTGGAAAGGTCTTTTTTAATACGAACAGATAATTTCCTTTTGGGGGCTTTCTAGTTACAGAAAACTTCGCGTCTAGTATATACATACATAAGATGCCTTGCAATTGAGTGTGCTATTCGGAACAAGTTAAGGTGTAGTATGGATTATTTAAGTTAGAAAAATAAAGATGAAATTATAATTATGGAAAAATAGGTAAATTATGAAATATAAGGAATAGAAAGAATAAAAGGAATTTAAATATAGATATAAATTGAAAAAGCTTAATTTAAGAGAAAGATTAAAACAGATGAGTGAGTAAAAGTATAACTAGAGTTATAAAAACTACTGAGTAACTGAGGTAATAATTATTGTTTACATATGAGTTTCATAAAAGGAAGTAAATACAAGTTCAAAGAAAACATATCAGGGCAGGGCAAACCTACAGTTTAAACAAAAGAAGTGGCGAAAGTTACAGAGAAAAACAAAGGCACTCTTAACCCTTTCAGGGGCAAAGCATTTTTGCTCTAAAATGTCCAATTATATAATTCAAACCATAAACTATGACCAAATTTATTTAAAAATAACCAACAGCTCTTTTGGAAGTATATTATGAGATCGAAATTGCACTAAAAATTACTGGTGGTACTTGGCAGTTTGGGTAGTAAAATTAGCCTTTTGCAGCCTGGCAAACGGCGAGACTCAAAGAGTTAATACGTACAAAAATATATAGAAAAGAAAAAAGACAGAAAGCGAACATAAGTTTAATCAGGTTCAAAAAAAAAAAAAAAAAAAAAAAAAAAAAAAGTGGTGTGTTTGGGTTGTTTTTGGTGTTGGGGATGGAAGGCATCGTAATGCAGTAGCTCTGCAACACTTTCATTGTGAAAGTCATAAATTTTAGAAAATTATTTTTTAGAATTATCTATGATGTGTTTTTGTAGATTATTTGTCTTAAAGTTTCTACGTATAGTATAATTACGGTATTTTAATGAGACGGATGGTGATAAAATTACGCTTTTATTTTATTTAAAATTTTTACCAGTGGCTATTTTAATTCGAGTCTAGCAAACAACTTTTAGAAACGATTTTTTTGGAAACTAAGAATCTCCTAATTTAAGCTTTCATTGTAAAAGTAAAATCTTATTAAAATATTATTGGTTCCGTTTGCAAGTTTGTAATTAAAATTAGGTTTCCCAGAACGGACACAGTGTACCTGAAAGGGTTAAGTTCTCTACGTGCAGTAGAATTACAGTATTTTAAGACGGATAAAATTGCACATTTATTATTTTTTATTTTTTACCATTGGTTACTTTTATTTAAGATGGTCCATCTAGGCCGGCAACCAGAGTCTAGATGCTGAACAAGTGTTGATTTTCCGCAAAAACGGTAATTCATTACAGCTTTTTAGTAATTAAATTTATTAAACTTAGTTTCGGCATTTCAAATCTGGTCATACCTATCTCATTTTGTTTGTATGACTTTTTATTGTAGAGTTACATAAAAATTTTCTATACTGGGTTGAGGGACTTTTAATGGCACTGGCTTCATGATTATTAGCATTACTTTTTTTAACACTACTTTTATAATTACTCTAACTACGGATGCGAGAGAAATACACTACGAATTTTTTTTTTTAAAAAAAGGTGGTGCGAATGCAATATAAAAATAAAATCATGCATTTAAAAAGATACCGTTCAGTTAGGATTAATTTTACTGTTTAACAAACCATTATTAATCACAGAGCTGCCAACTTCTACGCCTATTTAAATCTTATAAACATATTTGGAACCACAAACTGTTTTAGTAAAATGCATACTAAATATATTCATTGTTATGTATTACAGTACATATTCTTAATTATTTACTGAAATTTCTGGTTTTAATATGTTTATTTTACTGTAAATAGGCGTAGTAGTTGGCAGCCATGTAATCATGTTTCTCAAATGTTGTACATTAAGTCTTTTGAATTGTTTTATTTTACACTGCAAATGCGTGAAATACTTTTATAAATGTTGCTGAACATAAAAGTCTACCCTTTTAACTAAAATCATTTTCGATTGTGTTGTGAATATGTTGTACGAAATCTCTGTGAATGTGTTGTACCTATTAAAAATGTTGTGTAAAAAGTGTTAAAAATTACAAGAGGAGAAAATGTGTTTTCTTTTTTTTGCATAGGATAACTGCGGACAATATACAACCGGCCTAGTTTTACTTTTTCGATTTCACTTATACATTTTTTATATTATGATAGTTTCAATTTCAGAACCGGTTTAAACTGGTTTTGAAATTTAAAGTAATTAAAAAAAAATCTGAAACCAAAATTGAAAAAGTAAAACTAGGCCAGTTGTGGAACGTCCTTATCTATCCTATGCAAAAAAAAAATCATGTAAAAATCTTAAAATTTGAGCGAGATATTTGAAAAGAATGCCGTCCATAGACTTTACTATATCATCCGGGTCTTTTTCTGTGCCTATTGTGGGGCCTTAAGGACACATTTCTAGAGAGCAACACTTTTACAACATAGTAAGAACACAATCACAATAAAAAACGCTTTACAACTCATTAATGTTTTGTGAATTTGGGGACAAAACGTGTTCCGAAATGTGTTTATTTTTGTGTTTGAGAATTTGCAGTGTAGCAAATAAATGCATTTCATAAATAATTTAAAAGTAATTTACTTTACTAAAAATACCAATTATAGGCATTAGTTTTAGAACTTTTAAAAAAATCTCGAAAATAATTTTATATATCATAAAATACAATTGTCACTATCACAATAAAAGTTTTTATAATCCGAAATTTAAAACTGATAACGTTTTCGTCCTTACTAGGACATCTTCAGTCAGCGTAAGTGGAAATCATTTTCTCTTGAGCTTTATATACCGTGCAAATCCCCAGGTTTTCCCTCTTTCTTTCTGGTTTTCCCGTGCAAAACCTGGGGATTTGCACGGTATATAAAGCTCAAGAGAAAATGATTTCCACTTATGCTGACTGAAGATGTCCTAGTAAGGACGAAAACGTTATCAGTTTTAAATTTCGGATTATAAAAACTTTTATTGTGATAGTGACAATTGTATTTTATGATATATAAAATTATTTTCGAGATTTTTTTTAAAGATCTAAAACTAATGCCTATAATTGGTATTTTTAATAAAGTAAATTATATATGAAGGCATTATACTTGTGATTGTGGTTATCTACAATTTCCTGAAAATTTAAAAGTAATCTGCTAAACATAAAATAGTCGACAGATATAGTATTTCCATTATGCAATGTAAAATTAACATAGAGATATTAAGGATGATTCAGAATGCGGAAGTAATTCATTTTACCCTCTTGTAATATTAATATTTTGAAAATGTATCTGAAATGTCTTCATGCAAAAGAATTTTCAACGCTGTCTTGAATAAACATGTAAGGAGTTGGACATTATGGGTTGTTAGCACGTCGTAATTATATCTATGCATAATATTACTTAAGCATTTCAATTTTAAACTGTTAAACAGGATTTAGGCACACAGTTATTGGAATGCAGTTCATGTTATGTGTAATAAATTCTCCTACATATGTTTCTGGATTATGAAATATTTAATTAAAATTTCTTATTTCGTTAACCAGTAATGGTTATGCATTTCATGTAATGTTATTTGCAAGGTACGTTTAAGTAATTCAATTTGCTTTATTAGCTAAATACTAACTTATTACGTTTCATTAATCTTAGGTTATTTTTCCTCTTAAATGAAATAAAGTTTTAAAAGTAAAACACAGATACTACAAGTTACTTCAGAAATATCATTCATTATTCAAAAAATTACATTCAAATGGCAGGGTTCGCACAGTTCTACCACTAAATTTTAAGAATATTTTCAAAATGTTTCACTGCAGAAAATTATCGTAAAATCTGCGAATGAAGGTGGGGGTTACGAATGTTGTGGTTTTAAAATTAAATGTAAATTTTCTTTTTTTTAATAGTGGTGCCAGAGTCCTTGGCAATTCCAAGGAGTGTGCGACAATCGCAAAAACCTAAGTTGTTGATTTAATTTATAAAATAAGTACATAAAATGGAATTTTTCTTTATTAAAAAAAAGTAACTTATTTTTTTTATTTATTCAATTTTTAAAGAACATTTTTTTTTTCTAAATTTAAAATTTTCTTACATTGTTTATTGATTTTTTTTTTCTGGTATGAATAATCTATTGTTTTAAAGACAAACATTACTTTTTATGCAAGTGCTAATGTAAAATATAACAGTATCAAAAATATTGAAACCTAATTTACATGTACAGAAATGCATATAATTCATACTATAATAAATCAAAACTAATAAATTTTATAATTGATTTTTTTCATTAAAAAGCTTTTAAGAATGCTAAGTTACATATCTGTTCAAATCATCTTATCATATCATCTTGATAAGCGCTCTATAAAACTTTTAGTTATAGAATCTTTAAATGTAAAATTCCGTAAATAAATGTTATTAACACGTTGACTGCTACGTCAGTAACCGATGACTGAGACTGAATTTTCCGTTTAAGCCGAATGTTATTTAAGATAACATTGTTATTTAAGATAACATTGTTATCTAACGATTAGATAACATTGTTATCTAATTAGATTAACATTGTTATCTAATAAATAAAAGTTAAACAAATTTTAAATTAATGTTCAATAATTTGTTAAAACAATATGTTTTGTTTATATTTTATATCACAGTTAACCCTGACAGCACCAGTGACTAATATGGCCTAAACGGAAAGTTCATTAAAATAGCAAATAAAGCCATTGTGCACAAATGTTTAAAGATAAAAACCAACGATTATAAATGCACAAATAAAGTATGAGAAGGTAGCAAATAGCTATTTCGAATCTACTATCGATATTCTTCATCAGTGCAAAAACTCAACGAGCTAAAAAATAACAAAACTGAGCAAAGAGACAGAGACGCAGGCTTATATACCCGCTATGGTAACAATCCCGCCTAAAGAAAAGCAACCAATGAGAAGAAAGCAGCTGAAACAACTGGGTGGACAAGAAGCGACATCTATCGGAGAACAAGCAAAACAAAAACTAAAAAGCGAGTTGGGAAAAAAAAGTATTAAATTAAAGATTTCCAAATACTTGGAAAATAAGGAGTACTAGATAAGTCATTGACTAAGGAGTGAGAATTTTTTATGATGTGGTAAGCTCCCCAAAAATCAAGACAAAGAATGGAAGGACATTTATGGATGATGGTGGCTGAAGAAAAGTTAAACTTATGTTGTGAGGACCAACAATGTTGAGCAATAGAGGGACGTTTAAGCTCTTGATTTTTGACATACCTTTTATGTTCCATTAAACGAAATCTGAGAGCACGTTTAGTCTGATCAATATAAGCAAGACCACATTGGCAAGAAATTTGGTAAATACCCCAGTTATCTAAGCGATCAATGGGGTGCTTAAGATTTGAAAAAGCAATTTTATTATCAGGAGAAAAAATAACATTGAAATCGAACCTTTTCAAAATTTTAGCAACTTGCTGACTGATTTTGGGGAAAAAAGGCAAAACAACCAAAGCATTGGAGTTCGAATTAAAGTTTTTTCTTTCAGATTGGGTGGATTTTGTCAAAGAAAGTTCATTGTCAGTCACCGGTGACTGACATGGAACACAACGTGCTAAACAAGTTTCTTTTATTTTATTTAGAAAACAACAGGAGTATTAAAGTGTTGCTGTGTAGCAGTCATGTAGCTCATTTTATTTCACTTACGATAATCATAGAGTCCAACCTGACATTCATCTTCCTTATACTTATGATAATTTGACCCTGGTTTAATGAATTTCGAACCAGAATTTTTTGAAAGAAATGAAATTAGAGGCGCCTGATTAATGTCCCACTGATTAAGGTCCCGGTACGTCATTTTGACGTCACAAGAAACCGGGATATAAATCCAGTACTTGAGCATTTCACTTTTCACGAAATCCTGATTAACGTCCCACTGATATACATCCCGCTATCAGACCGGGACCTAAATCCAGTCACAGAGAATTTTACTTTCGTCGAGACCCTGATTAAGGTCCCACTGATTAAGATCCCGCTATACGTCATTTTGACGTCACAAGAAACCGGGATATAAATCCAGTGCTTGAGCATTTCACTTTTCACGAAACCCTGATTAACGTCCCACTGATATACATCCCGCTATCAGACCGGGACCTAAATCCAGTCACAGAGAATTTTACTTTCGTCGAGACCCTGATTAAGGTCCCACTGATTAAGATCCCGCTATACGTCATTTTGCTGACGTCAGAGTAGATGGGACTTAAATCAGGGGGACTTAAATCCAGTGCTAAAGCATTTTACTTGCGACAAAATCCTGATTAACATCCCTATGATATATATCCCGGTACGCCATTTTGATGACGTCACAGTAGATTGAAACTTAAATCAGTGTTAGGAACACATTTGTTTTTTCGCAAGAATTCCTAATTTACGACTTCATGATATATGCTCACACATGCCATTTTTATTCAAAACAAATGGGATTCATGTAGGAAAGGTCACTAAATGTCTGTATTAAACATATTATTATTATTATTAATATTATTAAGTATTACTATTATTATTGTTTACTATTACTATTATTATTATTTTATTTTCTCTACCTCGTGCTTTTAATCTGGAATATATTTCTCATGTCATCATTGATGATTTATTAGGATAATAATGAAAAAACTTTCTTTCTATTAATTACATACTTTAAAATCAGCTTGGAAAATGTATAATTTTTAAAATACACCAGCTTCTCGCGCTTTTATAACGATGCTATAGAATATAGACAATATTTATCATTTTTTATTTATCATTCATATTTATCATTTTATTTCATTAGTTAAAAAAAATTTCCGTCTGTTTACCAGAAACATTCAGAATTACGATACTGAAAACACTGTACTTTAAAATTTTACGCTTAAAGGCCAGGCACATATAGCACTAACTTCTTTCGGTCAGGCGTCGCTATTTTTTATCTTTCTTATCGGCGCTTTGATGTAGGGGAGACTGGGGTACAATGGACCACGGGGTACAATGGTCCACCCCCTATTTTTGATATTAATTCTGTTTTTGAAAGCTTCATATTTTAGTATATAGATGACAGTCATGAAGTAGTAAAAAGAAGTTTGAAACCATGTGCATAGCTGACATTTTAGCCATTTTATGCTTGATAATTGATTTGACACAGGAGGAGTAAGGCAAAAGTAAATATTTTCAGTGAAACATATCTTCATTTATTTATTACAGATTTGTAATTTGAAAGATACTGTGTGACAAAATAAAAAGGTAAGACAATGCATTATTATATTTATTATAGCTAAAATAATAGAATTCTAAATTTCTTTTTTTATCATCAAGTTTTTGTCAAACTTCCATATGGGGTACAATGGACCATCAGAAACTGGGGTACAATGGACCATGATCCATTGTACCCTAGTTTTGTATCTTATGTTTTTAAAAGTTAAATATTGTATGTGAAATTCAGAATTAATAAATTATTTTACTTCTGTGTGTAGATTAATTAATGATTCATGTTGTGTAATGCATTTTTGAAATATTTATCTGTGTAATAAAAGCTTTCAAATTTAAAAATTAACCCAAATTGAACACCAAAATTAGTAAACAAAACATTTTGTGCATTTGAGGGTTTTTTTTTTTTAATTTCACATGATTTGTTAATTTAATATTCCTGCACTTATGTATACATGCATCCATAATAATGAGTTATATTTAAATAAAATAATAAAATGAGAAAAACAAAAATATATCTACCTTTCAAACATAAAAATTAGCCCAAATTAAGAATTAATAAATTATTTTATTTCTGTGTGTGAATTAATTAATGATTCATGTTGTGAAATGCATTTTTGAAATATTTATCTATATAATAAAAGCTTTCAAATTTAAAAATTAACCCAAATTGAACACCAAAATTAGTAAACAAAACATTTTGTGCATTTGAGGGTTTTTTTTTTTTTTAATTTCACATGATTTGTTAATTTAATATTCCTGCACTTATGTATACATGCATCCATAATAATGAGTTATATTTAAATAAAATAATAAAATGAGAAAAACAAAAATATATCTACCTATTAGTTTGTGTCTGGATGTAATAATTAAATAAGGTAAAATTCATTAAAAAAATACAGATGATGTAAAGTAGACAGGAAAAATTTATTATATTTTTTCCTTAGTCATATATTTAGATATGACTTTCCTTAGTCATATATTTAGATATTTCTTATTATAAAGGTTTATATTTAACTTTAAGTGGCATCATTGGACAAAAAGATTATACATCATTTTTCATATTTCTTTTAGCAATGCCAAGAAACAAGCCTAGGAAAACCAATAGAGGTTCTGTGCCACATAAAGTTGTGGAACAGGCTTTAAAATGTATTGTAGAAGATAATAAACCTAATTGTTCAATCTGCGACCGGTATAATGACTTAATGATAAAAAAAATGAAGAAAAAAAATTTTACTTTAGTTAGAGCTAAAAGAGTGAATAAACAAATAAAAATTAATAATAAAATGTGAATAAACAAATAAAAATGAATAATAAAATGTGAATAAACAAATTTGTTATAGTTTATCTTTCTTATTGTTAAAAAATGAACTACACTGATATATTTTTATTCAAATTAGAAGTGGTCCATAGAGCCCCATGCTGTGGACCATTGTACCCCGGCATTGGGGTACAATGGTCCACTTTGTTACTTGCTATTTAAAAAAATATATTAAAAAAAGCATGCATAATTATTATTTTTGAGTGGATGCAGTATAAACTTTAATGTATAGGTAACATGCATGTACTTTATCAAAAGAAAAAAATCAATACTTTAAGAATAAACAGTCAAAATTCACAAAAGAGGACCATTGTACCCCAGTCTCCACTATAAATTGCTATTTCAGTGCACTGAATCTGAACTTCAAGACAGAAATCGAACTCGAAATCAGTTGACAGCTTTACGGCTGAAGATGGGGGAGATAAACTTTCCCTTCCTTTGTCAATTCGGTAGAGTCAGTCCCTCAAAAATCATTTAAAGATGTTTCAAAGCTACCAAGCTTTTGTTCCATTCGGAAACAAAGAAAGATTTATTGCTCTTTTAGTGTAATAAAAAATAATGCTGTTTGCCCGCAGCCTTATATTTTATGTTATGATTAATTTTTAGATATTTTCAAGAAAATATATAACTTTTACATAAAATACAGTCGACTCTCGTTAATTCGAAATCAGATAATTCGAATCTTCGCTTAATTCGAACTAAACATGAAGTCCCGAAATTTTCAATGGCAAAATAACGTTAAACATTTTCATTAATTCTAATTCATTTTATCTTGACTTCGTTTAATTCGAACTAACGAGAATTCCGATTTTTCATTCTTCCTTTCTTTCTCACGAATTTCAGACCATTTGAATAACTTTCTTTCCCATACATTTGACATCCACTTTCTTAGTGCCTCGTCTGTCCATCAGTGACGCTTAAAAATTTTCTTCCATTGTGCTTGTTTCTAATCACTTAATTGGTTTACGTATTTATACATTCTAATTTAATATTAAGTCATATTCTGATGATAACAGACGAAATAAGTTTTTAAAAAAAACACTATAACATTAATTCCTTTGTAAGAGGACCATATTAAGCATGTTTTCATTTCATACTTTCCATAATTCGAACATTTCTTGTGGTCCCGACGAGTTCGAATTAACGAGAGCCGACTGTATGTTTTTTTTTTCTGAATTATCGTGCATATTTTCATGTTATTATTATTTTTAATTTTTAAATTGTTTCTTTGGTACTTTTTTAGTGTAGAGGTCTTGACGAAAAAAAAAAAAAAAAAAGAAAAGAAAAAGAAAAAGAAAGAAAGAAAAAACGAAATTTGGCATCATATTTTTCTTGAATCTTGTTCTCTTTTATTAGAAATTTGTTTTATTTAAAAAAAAATCACATCCTTATATCCTTATAAGGTCAATCCAGGTCAAACCAACGAATGGACAAAATTTCAGGTCTTTGGATTTTGTTAATTTTTGGCTCAGATATTGTACAAAAATAGTAGATAAAAAATGCAAATTTGCAGATTTTTTTAACCATTTGTTTTTGAGTTATTAATTTTTGAAATTTAAAAAATTTAATGAAATTTGTATTTTTTGGTGTTTTTTAATTTGCTGTAACTTGGGAACTATTTGACCTAAAGAGTTGAAATTTAAGTCATTGTTTTCAGTTTTTTATGCTGTTTCATAGGATATATAACATGACCAAATTATTTTTAAAAAAATATTTTTTATGTAAAAAATTTATATAAATTTTTTAAAAATTCAAAATCGGAATTTTTGATTTTGTTTTAAAAAAATATATTATATTTACCATCCTTTTAGCAACTTTTGTGCCAAATTTCATGATGGAACTCTTACGGTATCATAAAGAAAAAAATTATTTTCTATATCAATGATCGGCCAATTTCTGTAAAAAAAATCTCATTATATTTTGTTAAAAAGCAAATTCACTATAAAAGGTAGTCTATTTTTGTTTCCAATGTTCATATTTCAAATTCATGCAAGTCAAGTTCAATTATCAAATAAAATTTTAATATATAATTCGCTAGGTTTTATTATTTTGTTAAACACATATCAGTAAAAATTAAAAGTAATCAAGATAATTAATACTTTGCGTAATTGACAAGCTAAATACTTTTTAATTTATTTTCTTGGAATTTAAATAGAATGTTTTTTTTAATTATTCTTAATTTAATATTACTTTTAATTAAATTTTGTTTAAAAAATGAATAAAATGGTAATAAATGAGTTAACGAAAGAAAATCTCAAAGAAGTGTTCAACAATACAAATTATGCTCCTGAAGTTGAATGCTTTAACAATCACAATGAGTCACACTAAAACAGTAACATGTTTGTTTTCTGCTGAAACCTGCATGCCTTTCCTAGAAGGCTTTTGAAATCGCCAGTGTTCTCTAAGATCTTCTGTAGTGGCACACTATCTCAAGTCTGTTTGTTTTGTAACTTGAGAACTGCTGTTTGTTTATAGCTTGTATTGTACAATTTAGTTTTTTTTTTTACTATTCTTTTATTGAGTTGAATGCGGATTTGTGTTATAAAATATTAAAAGGGAAATGGCTTTAAACTGAAAATGGATAAAAAATGAAATAAATTTTGTTATCATCCATTCAAAAAGCAAGAACACTAGGTCAGTAAAAATTTAAGAAATGTTACATTGTGGATGACAACATTAAAATATGGCATTGAAAAAGGCGTGAAAATCTGCACTCATTGCCGCTTACAATTAGGTAAGGAAAAGTATCCCTCAAATTGTGGAAATGACATTGATACTAATTTTTCAGACATTCCAAATGATGACAATCCAAAACCAGGTTGTAGTAAGGATGACCCTGAATTCATGGATGTGGAATCTGGTTTTGATAATTTGAATGCATCATTAACATCTATTGGAGAGTCACATATAATTAAAAATAAATTTAAAAGTGGTAAAAGGTACTTCTTTGAAGAAATTGTGGGGTATGTTGCTTGTGCCTGTGAGAATGAGTGGTGGGTGGCATGTGTTTTCACAAAAGATCAGGTCGAAGATGTTAAAGTTTCTTTCCCTCATCCAAGCGGACCATCTCTGTCATTCACTTGTCCTAGAAAATCAGACATTTTGACAATACCAAAATACTTTATTTTATGCAAACTACATCCAATCACTGCAACAGGCAGAACATCACAGTACCCAAAGAAATTGAGCTCCACTGTGCCAAACTGAGTACGTAATTTGTTAAGAAAAAAGATTTATGTGTTAAATGTCTAAAATTTATTATTTGTCTTTTAATAAAACAAACTATTCTTAAAGTTTTCCAATTTTTATTTGCTTCTATGTAAGTAACAATTCGGGCTAAACTGTGCAGCATACCTTAAAGTATTTTTTATTACAGATTTACATGAACATTGATACAGAAAATATTTTTTTCTGTATGACACCATAGGATTTCCATCATAAAATTTGGCATAAAAGTTGCTAAGTAGGTATTAAACATAATATAATTTTTTCAAAAAAATCAAAAATTCCGATTTTGAATTTTTTAAAAATTTATATATTTTTTTACAAAAAAAAAATTTAAAAAATTAAGTAATTTGGTCATGTTATATATCTTATGAAACACCATAAAAAATTGAAAAAAATGATGCAAATTTTAATTCTCTAGATCAAATAGTTTGGAAGTTATAGCCGATTAAAGATTACAAGACTATACAAATTTTGTAAAATTTTCAAAATTTCAAAAATTTATAACTTTAAAACGAATTGTCGAAAAAAAATTTAACTTCACAATTTTAATCTCATAAGTAAGTAGAATAAACTGGTAAAAAACCAGAACAATCTAAAACATTAACATAAAAAAATATTTTTTTATTGGTTGATTTCACATGGAATTACTCTATATAAAGGCCAAACGTATCTGTGCGTAACGCATACGTCATTTTGCGCATAGCAACATTTTCAAATTTTAAATGAATTTCGGTATTGAAATTTTTGCTACTAAAAATTTTTTAATTTCTTAATGTTGCATATTTTCAATTTTTACACCATCGTGTAGGAAAAAAAATGTACTTTTAAATGAAATTTGTTTGAAAGCTGTATCTTAATTTGTTTTTGAAATATCAATTTTTTTGTATCTTTTAATAACTCCTTTCTAATTGTGGCAACAGGAGTACTCGATTTCTATTTGAAGCAAAGGAAAAAAGGGAAAAAATTGAGTGCTGTATCTTTGTGTTGCCATTTTCTCATTAAAAGGGAAAAAATAGAAATTTAAATATCTTCTGTTATAAATCCCGGTGAATTTTGACTTCTTTACACAATTTGATTTACACGTAAAATAATATCAACAGTTTAATATCTATTTCAGCTAATAGCACCGAGACTTCAAGTTTTGAATCAAAATTATCAAATTGAAATGCCATTTTTTTTTTAAACGTGAATACAGATGTGAAATGTACATTTGTAAATTTTGATATGGTGAAAATAATGCCGGGCTTAAATTTCACAAAAAAAAAAAAAAAAAAAAAAAAAAAAAATTTCTGTGATTGAGTCAAAGTTGAATAAATTTTGCTTTTTATCATTTTGGAATACTAGCATTAGAACTTTAATTAATAACTTTATCATAATAACATATCTTTATTATTTTTTACTGCTTACATATGCGATTAAAGTTTAATTTTAACAATTTCTACAACTGCGTTTTATATAAATAGTATTTTGTTAGTTTGACGATAAATATCGTTTGTTTAAGACTTAGACGTACCAATATAAAATGCATTTTTTACTATAATTAATTTTGTAGGTTTATTATAATTTAATGAAACAGTTCCTTCTTAAACATTTTCTTTCGTCAAAATTTGACGGGTTCTGCCTTGTCTATATTAATATTATAAAGAGGAAAGATTTATTTGATTGTTTGTTTGTTTGATTGAATAGGCTGCAAAACTATTAGACGGATTTGAAAAATTCTTTCACCGTCTGAAAGCTACACTATTTCCGGTGAACATAGGCTATATTATATAAAAAAAAAAAAAAAAAAAAAAAAAAGGGATTTTTACTAAAATACCAATAATGCAACCCAAGGTGTAGAAAAATGACCTTAAAATTAACTTACATCGCGTCCGCTGCGAATACTATTGATTATCTATACCAATATTATAAAGAGTAAAGATTTGATTGTTTGTTTGTTTGACTTGAATAGGCTCCGAAACTACTTGACGGATTTGAAAAATTCTTTCACCGTCTGAAAGCTACACTATTTCTGGTGAACATAGGCTATATTATATTAAAAAAAAAATTAAAAAAAAAAAAAGGGATTCTTACTAAAATGCCAATAATGTAACCCAAAGTGTATAAAAATGACCTTAAAAAGTCTTTACACCGCGTGCTCTGCGAATACTATTGATTATAATGTATATACATAAAACAAAGTCGGGTTCCTTACACCATTTATAACTCAAGAACGGATGTATCGATTTTTATGATATTTTGTATGAAGGTATCTGAGACCTTAGATCAACTTATAGGCTACTTTTTACCCGACTACCTAAAAGAAGGGTAATGTTTTAGTAGTTGAATTTAATGGGATGAAGTGTCAGTAACAATTTCCGGTGTCAGTAGTGGCACGGGACTGGGCGACTTGCTCTACCCGTAGCAAAGCGAGGGCGGGCTGCTAGTATATTATAAATGTGATAGAGTGTCCGAAAGTTGGAATGAAATTGGCTTCAAGACGGATGGATTAATGACTTTGAAACTTTGCTTATAGATAAATTATAGCCCGGAAATGAACATAGGCTATGTTTTATTCATTTTATTCAAATATTTTCCTTAATAATTCAAAATTTCATTATTTTTTATACAGAATCAATAGGCATTTTTTAGGTAAAATTTAACCATTTTCCTTTCTTGCTGTCAACCAAATAGAAATTTGGAATGATAATTTCTCAGCGTCAGTAAATTTTCAACTAAGCAATTTCCGTGCAAAAAAAATGAAAATAAAAAAAAATTAAAAGAAAATAAGTATGACGTCATATTTTAAAAAGAAATAAAAAGAGTATTTTTTGTTATATATTAAACATGTATATTTGTTTCATTAACAAGAATTTTTCTGTCAAAAATGGCGGCATAATTAGGAAAAAAATATTGAATGAAAAGGAATAATATTATTAATGAAATATTTCACATGGAAAAATGTGACGTCATTGTTGAAATAAAAGAGGTACCTTATAGTAGTCGTTAAAAATACAAGAGGCATGAATATCAGTAGCTAATGGAGCTAGATAAATAATGACGCCAGATTTAAAATGAATGAGCAAATTTTTTACTTATACTAATTAATAAGTTATAAGTTACATACAAATGAAAATTTTTATTCAAAACTCATAATTATTAAAAGAATTCCTTTTTTTTTTTTGGAAAAAGGCGGAAAATATAAATACTAATCAATATATTTTTCACTCTATTTTTTAACACTTTCCAAGAAAGTTGAAAAGTTATTATGCCTTCGGTTTGTCTGTCCATCTTGCCGCTTTCTAACTTTAGTAAATTTCATAGCAATCCGAGTAGCCATGAAATTTTTGTACTTTAATAACATTTACCTTAACACGGATACCTACTGAAAATGATGTTTCTACCATGATTAGTTTGTTTTTAGAGATTGTCAAAAATTTCTTTACATTACGGCATTATGTGGAAAAATCGTTTCAATTGAATTTTAACGATATTACACCCTGTGAACAATATTACACCCTGTTGAAATTTATATGCATCAACAAAGTGCACTAAAATATTCATTCACCTGTCAACGATATTATACCCTGTTCAAATTTATATGCATCAACAAAGTGCACTAAAATATTCATTTTGTAAAGTATGCAGTGAAAAGGACAATAGGAAATGATATTTTCAATGAAATATTTCACTTGGAAAAATATGACGCCATTGTTGAAATAAAACAGGTACTTTATAATTCTAGTGGCTCTACTTTATAGTAGTCGTTAAAAATACAAGGGACATGGATATCAGGAACTATTGGAGCTCGATAAATAATGACGTCACATTTAAAATGAATGAGAAATATTTTGTACTTATGCTAATTAATAAGTTATAAATTATATACTAATGAAGATTTTCTTTCAAAATTCATAATTATTAGTGGAACACATTTTTTGTGTGGAAAAGGGGAATAAAACTGATTAATTTACTTACCCATCATACGTAGTATAGGGTAAGTTTTGCAATCGTTTTGAAAATCGAAGTAATTTTTTTAGCGGATTTACACGTTTCAGACACTAGAGATTCCTAAAAACATATTTTTACAAAAAAATTTGCCGTCCGTCCGTCTGCCTGTGTGTCAGTAAACGCTCTATCTCCCGAACAAATTGAGATAGAGACTTGAAATTGTGTATGTACTTAGTATGTAAGAATGCGACGAAGCCTATTGAATATCAGTAACCTCGATTATCCGGATCTATTTTTTTCGGACTCTCGAAAAATTCGTTCTGATGGAAGGTATATAAAAATTTTCGATTTTTTTTATTTTAAGGAATGGATGTAAAAGAAACTGTTAGTCAATATGGCTTTTATTTTTGGAATTATAAGGATGTTTCTTTTATGCAGTTCGGTACTACTTGAGTAGTTTGGCGTTTCATTTAATTTATCGAAATGGGTTCATCAGCAATTCATGACGACAGCATTACTATGTGTATTAAAATATGTAAAGATACTCTTAAATTTGTTTTGCAATTGCAACGCATTTTGCAAATAGTTTAAACATATTTTATTTTCATATATTTATCGCATATCCATGATGGGTAAGTATTATGGTGGACCCTAACGACTAGTTTTCTTTAAAATTAAAAAGAATATAATTTCAATTCGTATAGATCAGCGCTGTACCAGATTTTTGGCACCCTTTTGAATGTTTCCTATTGCTAATATTTTTAAAAAAATAAAATTCCATTTAAAAATGCTTTATTTTAAATCCTTGATATTTGCTTGAGATATATTTTTGAAAACTATGAAAGTAAATTACAATCATCAAAAATGAAAATGTGTTTTATTAATTTAATCATGTGTTATTGCGTATCTTCACTAATTTACAATTATTCTTTATGCAAAATGCTATGGAAAGTATGGCAAAGGAAATTCGCAAAAGTTGAAATAAATTAATATGGCTAAGATGTGAAAAGTAGAAAAAAAGCGCATCCCTTTCCCCTCCTTCATGCAGGAATGTTAAACCTTTTTTTTTTTTTTTTTTTTTTTTTTTGTTATTACACTATATACTGTCATTTTATCACTCAGACTTTTATTAAAATTTTAGGCATTTTTCTGAAATTGTTTTAAAAAATCAATAAAATTGTACAAAATGACTTCCATCAATAAAAGTTCTTTCAAGACATTTCTTCGAAACTATCCATGGATTGGTCACTGACATCCTTTCTGTTTTTGTGCTTTTTATAATGTCATATTTTCACCTCCAAAATAAATTAAGGAGTATCTACTCATCACAAAAAACAACTTTTAACAATGTCTCTGATTACCATTTTATTTCAATTAAAAATTAGATTAAAGTCGTTAACTCCTTCCACTTCAGAAATCTTTGAGATAACATCTCAGTGAAAAATGTATTTCGAACTTACTTTGACTTATAGTTATTTGATTTTTCTCTTTTTTACACGAAACTCTAGGGACCTTATTTCCTTTGCAACGGTATTGCATTTGTATGTGTGCCTATTTTTTTCTGAGAGACAGCTGGGTTGTGTATTGTCCTTACAGTTTATATAGAAGAACTCTTAGAGCGCTATTTCACGGGTTCCGGGCTCGATTTTACGGATTGCACACTTTTCACTCTGTTGGTCTACACTTTGTTAGCAATGTGATGATTCACATAATAAATATTCAATAATTTCAAGCGCCATTTCATTGTTGAAAATTAATTACAAATATATATGTGGTTACCGATGCTTGGTTTGTTTGTGTCTCAGGTCACGCCTCAGAATTGTGCGCTCCTGAAGACTATTCAATCTTGTATTATAGTTGCAGCCTTACCAACATATGCGAGTGAGAGATGGCTAGACCGTGTATCATCCTCGTAGCTTAAATGGTAGAGCCACGGCCAGACTTCATGCGCTGACTATTAAATCAGTCCGGCCATGGTAGAGCGCTTGGAGCGCTATATCAAGAGTTCCAGGTTCGATTCCCGGCTTACATATTTTTCACTCTCATGGTGTACGCTTTGTTAGCAATGTGATAATTCACGCTATTCAATAATTTCAAACGTAATTTCACTGTTGAAAATTAATTAATTATATTTATTCTTTCGGCGTTCAATTTTTCCCTTTAACCCTTTAACGTTCATTGGTTTCGCCACGAAACCACAAAATTTTAATTCCGATATGCAACACTAACACCGGTATTTTTATCTAAAAATACCCCTTTTATTATGCATGTGAAAAATCACGTTTTCTTATTTAGAAATATACTTGTTCTTAATTACCGGTGTCATTCATTTATTTCGACATCTTAGCAATGAAAATGCTTTGATCGTTAAAGGGTTAAGGGGGCTCAGGGGTTGAAAACTTTTCAAAAAATCGTTTTTTGTGATACAATTTGATTATTCATTTAATTCTTAACTCAATGCAAGAAACCGCATTAAAATATTTGCATTTTTAACGGAGTTATAACCATTTATGTATCAACAATTTCATCGCCGCATCCATATAATTTCAACTTTAAGTCGCGTTTTCTCAAAACTTGATTTTTGATGACTAACACCAAGATTTAAAAAAAAAAAACTATTTAATAAAATGGCTTTTTTTTTTTTTTTTTTTTTTTTTTTTTTTTTTTTTTTGCATGCGTATTACATTATTATCTAGATTATGAATTAATATATTTTAGATAGTTTAATATTTTGAGTATTTTAATGGAAAAAAGTTGTAATTTTTAGGGTTTTTTTAAATTTTCAACTTTGAGAGATTTTTTAATACTGTTTTTATTAAGTGATAGTTATATCCTTAATTCATAATCTAGATTATGATGTTACATGTATGCAAAAAAAAAAAAAAAAAAAAAAAAAAAAAAATAAGCCATTCCATCAAATAGTTTTTTTTTTTTTAAATCTTGGTGTTAGTCATCAAAAATCAAGTTTTGAGAAAACACGACTTAAAGTTGAAATTATATGGATGCGGCTATGTAAATATTGATACATAAATGTTTATAACTCCGTTAAAAATGCTAATATTTTTATGCGGTTTTTTGCATTGAGTTAAGAATTAATTGGATAATCAAACTAGATCAATAAAAAAAAGGATTTTTTTGAAAAGTTTTCAACCCCTGTGCCCCCTTAAGTGTTTTTTTCTCTCTAAATAATTAAAATATTTTCAAAGTCTCTTAGTTTTTCATAATTCACGTCTAAATAAAAAATTTTACGCTATTTTTTATATTCAATATTTTCTACATGTGATCATTTAGTTATTAATTTCATTTCAGTTTTTAATAGCCTCGTGTTAATGGATTTTTATTTGAGAACAAAGTGTAATTATTTGCGCTGTTTCTTTGAACACCTGGCGGCGCGGCGGTATAACTATGAAACCACTCAATTTCAATTCCCGAACGCCACATTGTCACCATGTCTAGTAAAAGAAAATTCGGTTTATTGAATTCCAGCAAAATATCTTTTTCTTAATTTCAAATAAAGTTGTTTTCAAATTCCGTTGTCAATCATAAATTCCAACACTTAAGCAATGAATTTGCTCTGCACCACAAAGTGTTAATCAGTATAAAGCATTTGCCTTTTTTAATTAACCCATTAGTGCCTAGCGTCTCTTTTTAGGGACGCTTATAAAAAAGGCAATAAAGCATATTTCACACCAGTAAATACAGAGATAAATAAGCATTATTTTTCACGAGACAAATTCCTCAATAAATTAAGATAAAATTTATTTGTCTTTTAAAAGTGGTGGGAAACTCAAAATTTCATTTTTAATGAAAAAATAATTTGGGCATTAATGGGTTAATAATATTTAGCCTTGAAATTGTGGATATTGATGTATGTTTTCGTATATGGAATGTAAAAGAAATTGTATAAAAATTCGAGTGACTTTTAACATGTTTGTATTAAGATTCAATTTAAATTATTTTTTAAAAACACACTCAAACTATACCTATAATTTTCCAATACACTGTGAGGTATATCACTTTCACTGAACATATGTTTGGCTTTAAAATATATAAATTAAGATTAAGATAAAAAGATTTAACGGGCCTACCGGCCCGTTATAAGGACTTAAACAAAACGATAAAATATCAGCTATTTTCATTGAATATGGCTTTAACGAGAATAAATATAAATGTACGTCATGAGCCGATATTAGTTTAACAACATCAATACTGAAATATAACTTGTACATTGTAGAGATCGGCATAAGTCAGTTACTTTGTCTGACTCGAGCTGAATATTTTTTAAGATTACTCGTGCTGGGCAATGCTATTGATTATTTTTTCATTTCCGTTATTTAAAATAAATTAAAATGTCACTCAATATAATTTTGGTCGACGGGATGACTGCCAAAATATCTGGCAGCCTTTAAATGTCTGCGCCTCGGGGCGATTGCCCCTCCCCCCTCATGCCCCGCGCTGTACGGCATTGTAACACTATAATAAATTTATATCACATTAATTGGCACTATAATTAGCGATTTAATATAATCAGTCACATTTATTCCGGGAGGGACGAATTGTTTAAACGAAGCATCCTTATAACTCCAAAATTAACAATCCTATGAAATAACAATTTGCGGCGTCGGATTAAGCGTCTCATTTCGCATTCAAATATATCTTTGAATCGAAAATTGAATGATATACAGAGCCAGGAAAAATCTCCGTAATATTGACGTAACCTGTTTTTCGATTGCAAATATCTCGACAACTAATAATCCGATGGACTCGGTTCTTGATGTCAAATTTTTGCCATTTTATGGCCTTTAACGTCCATCCCTTGAAATTAAAAAAATCAAAAAAATTTTATGTATTTTTTATGAGAACGGGTTTTTCGAGGGTACGAAAAAAATAATTCCGGATAATCGAGGTCACTGAATATTATCCGGATAATTGGGGCTTGTTTGTACTCGCACATAGTAAGTCCATACAAATTTTCAAGTCTCTATCTCAATTTGTTCGGGAGATACAGTAGGTTATCCCGTCGACCCAAAAACTATCGCCAAATTATAAGATTGAATGCCGTCTGTCCGTCAGTGACGCTTTATATTTTTCTTCCATCGAACTTGTGTCTAATCTTTTATTCGGTTTATGTATTTATACATTCTTAAGCGATTAGAATTATAAGAGACATTATGAGCGATTTCGATCACGTCATCACCCGTTTTTCTCCTGCTTTCCGACCGGTTTTTCTGCTTTCGTCGAGAAATGTGCTCAAAAACATCCACTTTGTAGGCTTGGTATAAAAGATCTATTGTGTTAAAAAGAAAAAAAAATTGAAATTATTTTAAAAAGAAAATAAAGAACACGCACCACATTTGCCACGCTTTTTCTTAAAAAGTAACAATCCTATCAACTAACAATTTGCTGCGTCGGCTTAAGGGTCTCATTTCACATTCAAATATATCTTTGAATCGAAATTTGAATGAAATACAGGGACGTAAAAATTCGACGTAATATCTGCGTGATTCATTTTTCGATTCTAAATATCTCGACAACTAATGATCCGATCGATAACGTTCTTGGTGCAAAAGTTTTGCTATTTTATCACCTTTTACGACCATACCTTGAAATTAAAAAAATCGGAAATTTTTATATAATTTCCATCAGAGCGATTTTTTCGAGAGTACGAAAAAAATAGTTCCGGATAACCGAGGTTATTGATATTAAATAGGCTTCTTTGTCTTGTTGCATACTAAGTACATACAAAATTTCAAGTCTGTAGATCAATTCGTTCGGAGATAAAGCGGTACTACTAGGTTATCCCGTCAACCCAAAAACTATCACCACATTATAAGATTAAATGACAATAATGGATGATATCTCGCTTGCATTGCAATATTTTTATACGATTTTTTTTGCACTGGATAGCTGAGATCGATGTGTATTTTTACTTTTACGATTTCGATTGCAGATATTGGGTTTCGATTTTTGAAGAGAATTTAAAATACAGTTATTTAAATTATGGCAGGAAAAGTTATTTTCACACACACACAAAATGTCTAAAATTGCAAGTGGCCTGTCACCTTTGGCCATATAGTGTATTACTGTTGATTCTCTCCCCCCCCCCCCCACCCATTTCTCCTAAAAATAAAGCAGCATTTCAGCAAAAGTATTTTTTTTTTTTTTTTTTGGAAAAAATAATCTTATCTAAAAGGCAGGCATTAAAATACTATTTTAAATTATTTCTCATTTTCCCATTTCACGCGCTTTTCTTTATTTTTATGCAATTTTATGCCTGCTTTGCATCTTGAAATAGCAAGAAATATATTTAAAAATGCAATTTGTCTGAAAATCGTATATCATAAATGCTTTTTGCTGTTAGTTGGAAGTATAGTAAAATATATTAAATGTAACACATATATTAGATTTTCAATAAAAAATGCAATGCATTTACATTCTGTACACCGAGAAATCTGAATTAGATCACTTGTTTTTAATTGATGTAAATTAATTATTTAATAAACTACCTCATATCTTTCTTTCATTCAGCTTTGAATGTAATAGTATAGTCAAAAACAACTCTTGGTACAAATATATATTTAATCAGATATTTTTTTCCCAATTTAATTATTAGAATTATAAATCTTGATGTATTTTCAGTTCTTTGTGGAATCACTTCGAAAATACAGGAGAAAGAACGACAAACAACGTTGAAGGCTGGCACAGCAAAATAAACAAGAGAGCTCACAGCCATCATTTAAACATTTATAACTTTGTTCTGCTCCTTAAACAGGAGCAGAGAGAAAATGAAGCTGTAATGCGAATGATGAATGCCGGGCATCAATTTCCAGCTGGGAAACCAAAGTACAGATTACTTGATGCCCATTTAGCGAGTTTAAAAGAGAAAATAACAAGTTGAATGTAGATTCTGCCATTGCAGAATAAGGTTTCGCCTCCGATTAGAAAAAAAAAAAAAAAATCGATAGAGGTTTTTTAGAAGGGCGACCCCGTTTAGATTGTAATGAACTAACTTCATTTTCTTGTGTTTATCAATATAATAGCAAACAGAACGGCGTGAAATACCCAATTGAATAGCAATTTCTCTCTGAAACATTGGAATTGTGGAATAATAAAGATATACAATTTGACGTGCTACTTCTTCATTGACTAGATTCATCAAAAACGGATTTTTTCTTTAGTTTAATCGCTTTTTTATAGACTCTGAGTAAAAGGAAATGCAATTTAACAATAAAACGCGTGGAATCCCGTCGAATTCGACGAGTGAAATGTTTAAAAGACCAGATCGATTTGGTTTTAAAAAAAGCAAAAGTAATTACATTATTGAATCCATATACTATAATAAATATATTTACAAACTAAATGTCAAATTTGCCAGTTACAATTTTGCTTGCAAATATTCGCACATCTTCAGTTAAAATTGTAATCTGATTGCCGGCGAAATCAAGAAATTTTATTTTATATGCACTCACAGAAAAATAGTTTTATTAAAAAGAAAAAAAAATCATATTTACTATAACATTATTTTCACTAACTGAAGTCATCTGAAAGTAAAATCTCAATCTCAGTGTCCATAATGAAAAAGAAATATTGAAATGTAATATCGGGTACTACTAGGTTATCCCGTCGACCAAAAAATTATCGCCAAACTATAAGATTAAATGCCAATAATGGATGATCGTGAATGTCACATTCAATGACATTAAATACGATTCATGTGTTAAAAATGTCATTAAGTGATTTTTATTTCGACTTTTTATTATATTTTAATTAATATTCTACTAATATTTGTTTTTTCGTTATTTAAAATAAAAATTATGTCAATATGTATAATCTGGCTATTAGTTTGGCGATTTGTATAATATGGCGAAATTGATCGAAGGGATAACAGAGTAGTACCTAATATCGTTATGAGTAAAAATGCGATGTTTTAAATAGTGACGTCATTTTTTCTTCAAATGTTTTTTAAAAGTTACTGTTATTAGTAATATGAAAAAGGCACCCGTAATAATATTGTAATTCCCATTTATCTGGTTGATGAATGAATCATTTTCCTCATTTGAAATTTTTCTTATTTTGCTTTAGACATTAATTTTTATCATAAATTATTTTCTGTTATTTTAATTACATTACTAGCAAAAGCCATGCTTTGTTTGGATTCGCGAAGCATTATTTTATAAAACAGATATTTGAAAGTAACAAACTTTTTTTTATTATTATTTTTGCATCTTTATTAAACAAAAACGTTATTTTATGTTTTGGCGCATTTTAATTTTTTATTTATGATGTAAAACTGGCATAATAAGGTATTTTCGAAGCAAACTTTTACAAATTTTTTTTAAATTTTCAACTAAAAGCTCTTTTAAAGATGTTTTTACAATTTCAAGTAGCCACTGGTGTTTTTTAATTGTTTGAAATATGCATGTTTCCAATCTTTGTAATCAACATCCGATAATCTTTGATAGCTATTTTAGAATAATATATTTGAAGAAAGCTTGAAGAAAGTTACTTCTTCAAAATCCTATTTTCTGGAAAAAAACATTTGAAATCTGCTTTCGTTGATACTATGAATTTTTAACTGTAAAACATTTTATTTTAATTTCTTCGTTTTTATACATGTTAGCGTATGAGAATTGCTGTAATTCTCTCCGCGTGGGAGAACTTTTTACTTTCTGCGAATGGCAACTCAATGGAATTACCTTTAAACGAAGCGCTCTCTCATTCTCGCAGTGACGTTTTCACGAATAATTATTGTTGTGTTTGCGAACTTATTAAAGTCTTATTTTTCTATAAAATCCTTCTGATTAATGAGTCAATATTATTTAGCCACAATATGACCTTCGCAAAAACATTTATAAAGAGCTTGAACCAACAACTTCACGCAGATCTTTTAATTTTTCATTTATATAACAAATTTAAGAATTAATTTTATTTGTTTACAATTATTTTGTTGCCAGTTTACAAAAAAAAAAAAAAAAAAAAAAAAAATCCATAATACAATTTTTTTTAAATGTTTAAGTGTTATCTGTGCAAACGATTTTGCGGGATAATGAAAACATGTTTTATTTAATAAATTAATCATGATTCTATCTATAATTATTTACTCCATGATTTAAACTTTTATTTTCTGAAAATATACGCCTTTCATTTTTTATTTATTTGCTAAAATGCGTCCGTATTGGAAATGCATGTAAAATAAATTAATTAAAATAATATTTTTTTTAACGTTTTACTGTAAAAAAAATTATATTCTGCAAATCTACAGATCATAATTTATTTTTGTGTTTAATTTGAAGTTAAAATATTGAATAGTTTTTTTGTAAAGCGTACGACAAATTGTAATTTGAGTGGACTATAAGAGGATTCGCTTCGCTCATCCTAATTAATATTATTTCTCAGTAAATATATATTTTTTTACCTCAATTAGTTCATAACTATACGCAATCATTTTGGAAAATAAATTTTTATTATCGAGAGAAAAGCTAAACTGAGTTGCCACCATTTTAAACAAATAATGTAAAAAACATTTAAAATTAAAAATAAAATATAAAAATGGAAATAAATTAAAAAATAACTAAAATAGGCACAACTACAAATAAATAGCTTTCATTTAAAAAAATAATTATCAAAATCCGTTCAGTAGAAAATTCAGGGCTGATGACACGACATTTTTTAGCTTGTCTGAAAGAAATAGCATCGGAGGCTAATAACTGAAGAAATTTCCTTATTAAATTATATGGACGCGGTCAGCAAACTAATACATTTATAATAAATTTGTTTGAAATTTTAAATTAGTGTGGAATTATTTATTTATAAGCTCAAACAAACATATTATATTTGCCATTGCAATGAAAAAAAAAAAAAAACATTCTATTGGTACGATTGTAGTAAATTAAATCTAATTTACTAAATGTAGAACTAGAATTTTGCTCAAGATTTCAATTATTTAGATATTATCTAATTTAGTTACCGTGATGTTACTTCAGTAATGCTGTACTTGTTTTCGCTCTAAATCATCTTTTTTTACACTGTAATTATTGATACCTAAGAATATTTGCATATGTTTTCTTAAATTCACTTTCTTTCTCAATAGCTGAAGATTAATCTCAAAAGTAAGGAGGCTCTTATGTAAATAAATATGCTATTTTATGACTTGCATCGAAATATATTTTAAAAATGTATTATTTCTTAAAACTTCAATTGCATATAAATAACAAATAGTTTTGTGTTTTAAATTTTATTAACATACTTACCTATTATCTGTTATACATTTTCATTCGTATTTGTTAATTTATTACATTTATAACTATCAAAATTACACAAGTTAGATTTCCAAGATTCAATTCTGAATGTATATAAAATTATTTAGGATTTGGGAAGCTAGAAATTAGAAACTAAGCTTATTTTAAATGAAGTAGCAAACTGCTTCTCCTAACTAGGGAACTGCAAGAAGTGTAAGCCACCGATTTTGACGAAAGAGGTATCGTTGGAAAGATCTGATCGTGAACAGTAAAAAACTTAATAGAACCACCCGTCGAAAATGAGTCGTTTTCGAGATATCCGACAATTTATGTCACTTAGCTCTAGTGCCTACTTAAAGGGGCTCAGAAGTTGAAAAATTTTCAAAAAATCGATTATTTTTTTTATGATATAGTTTGATTAAAATGGCTTTTTTTTTTTTTTTTTTTTTTTTTTTTTTTTTTTTCATGCATATAACATCATAATCTAGATTATAAATTAAGGATATAACTATCACTTAATAAAAACAGTATTAAAAAATCTCTCAAAGTTGAAAATTTAAAAAAACCCTAAAAAATACAACTTTTTTTCCATTAAAAATACTCAAAATATTAAACTATCTAAAATATATTAATTCAAAATCTAGATAATAATGTTATATGCATGAAAAAAAAAATAAGCCATTCTATCAAATAGTTTTTTTTAAATCTTGGCGTTAGTCATCAAAAATCAAGTTTTGAGAAAAAGCGACTTAAAGTTGAAATTATGTGGATGCGGCTATGAAAGTGTTGATACATAAATGCTTATAACTCCGTTAAAAATGCAAATATTTTTATGCGGTTTTTTGCATTGAGTTAAGAATTAAATGAATAATCAAATTAGATCATTAAAAAAATCGATTTTTTGAAAAGTTTTCAACCCCTGAGCCCCCTTAAAGGGGAACCGCAAAAAAATTTAGTCTCGATTTTAACGACAGTGGTATCGCTGAAAAGATATAATTGTGAGGATTAAAAAACTCAATGTAATCACCCATTGGAAATGAGACGTTTTCGAGATATCCGACAATTTGTGCCACATAACTAATGCTGGAAACTGTATAAATAGTCGGATATCTTGTACTGTGACATAAATTGTTGGATATACGGTCATTCTGATAAGGCACCTCCGTAAATTTCGGGGTTCATTGGTTGAGTATAAAGGGCAAGAACAAAGGGGTTCGCTCCTAATTTAGGCAAATGCATTTTCATGCAGAAATAACAGATTAGCTTGAAATTTTGGATATGAGTTACGGCTGTACGTTGATAATTTTGGAGGTTCTTTGGTTAAGTATAAAGGTGAACAGACGATTCATATTCGTCCTTAAATTACATAAATGTGTTTTTATGCAGATTTATCCGATTTTCTTCAAATTTTGGATACGGGTTCTTTCTGATAAGGCAAATCCCTGAATAGTTTTGGAAGTTTAACGATTAAGCATTAAGGAAGAAATCAGGGATTGCCCCTTCAAATTACATAAATGAGTTTTTATGCAGAATTATCGGATTTGCTTCGAATTTCAGATAATTTTTGCTTTTGATAAGGCGTATCTCTGATTAGTTTTGGGGGTTCAATGATAAAGTATAAAGGTGGGAAATGGGGAAGTTAATCCCTTCACATTGTTTATCGAGGGGCATTATTCTTTCAAAAAATTAAGGCTATATTAAACAATCAGAGGCCTGCACGGGCTGGAATTTCCAGTGACCAGCTCATTATAAAACTCAAAAGCTCGGTCTGACCCGCACACAAATCAGTGAAAACCGGCCCGGAAAGTTCTGGCCCCTTCACAATTTCTACTATTTCTAAAACATTCAGTTTTTTATCGTATAATTAAGATTTTTTTAAAGAACCTTAAATCCTCTTCTCTTTCTTTACATAATTTTTAAAATTTTAACATTCAAATAAAAAATTAATTAGGTTTAGAATAAAAGAAAATTAAAAGAATCGTAACTTTTGAAGCTGTATAATAAAAGTAGATTTAAAAAAAATTTTCTATATCATTTTATTAAAGATTTCAAATCCAAATTCATTCTCAAATCTAAAGGATCTAGTTTCCGAATACATTTCTGAATTCATTTCTTTTTCTTTCTTTTTTTTTCTTTTTTTTTTCTTTTTTTTTTAGAAAATGCATCAGATATTTTTATTTATAAACTATGTAATCAAATGGCGACAACAACATCCATTTTTTGATACAATCAATTTATGAAAATACTGTGAAAGTTAGCGTTTTGAATAGATTTCCGCAAGTGACCGCAAGGAAGAAATATCTGCAACCATTTGACAAGAATCTCTTATATCTCAAAAATGTTATATTTTATTTACCAAAAATGAAAAACACTATTCGATTTCAAATTCCCGAAAGAAATTTATTTCGACTCGACCCGGTGTCAAAATTAAAAAATCAGCCCGAGCCTGGCTCGGTCTCTTCATAGTTTCTCAGTTCACGGCCTGTACAAATATCAAGGAAAACAGTGCGGGTGAGGCCCAATGTGGACCGACTCAATTTCGACAAAAAATTCAGGCTTTAATTAAAATACAGTTGAGATTCCTTTAAAGAATATTATTGTGTGTATACATAATAGACATCATTCAAGATTATATGATGTGGATTAGTTTTCTTGGCTTTTAATTCTTTTTTCTCTGTCATTGATTTTTACGAAGCAAACCTTCTAAAAGATAAATTATGCCATCAAAAAGCAATGTATTTTATAGTTATAACTTCAAATAGATGTATATACCTATATATATATATATATATAACCATTAATATTATTACAATATATGAACATGAACCATTGAATTTAATAAATTATAGTACATTAAACATGGAAGTAAAATATGAATATGAATAAAAATGGGATTTGTATTCATAAGTATTTATCAGCATCAAATTAGTATAAGTTAGAAATAATAATAATAATAATAATAATAATAATAATAATAGTAATAAAAGAGCACAATCTTAGAACATGTATTTTTGACTAAAATACAATAGTTATGTTTCGGGAAATAAAAAAAAATATTTTGAATATATGATTTTTTTAAAATAAGTTACTTCCTTTTAAAATTTATATTTTAAAAATTAATATTAAAAAAGTCCTGTAAACTATATTTTTCATTAAATAAATGAAAAAGTTTTGAAATTCGAAAAATATTGTTTAGAGTTCAATTTTAAACTACCCCACTTAAAATAATAATAATAATAATCATTTAAATTTTTATAAAAATTTTATGAGAAATTTTGGGATGTGATTTTGATTGCAAATTATATTTTTAACCACCACAGACGAGGGAAAGAAATAAAATTCTAACTCAATAAATATATTTTTTAAAGATTTCCTGGAACTGTTTAAAATAACATTATATCTTGAATAACTCACTTTTCAATTTGTGTCTAAAAATTTTTCTTTCCTGTAGTAAATTTAGAAGGGAAATATGATTCAGGACGGAGCTATTTGTTTTACTGTCACAAGGACAAGTCCATTACAATGAAGAAAAGAAATATATTAACGATATTTTAATTAAAGCAATATATTAATAATTATTATATAATAATATAATTATTATATTTATTACATATTATAATACTTAATAATTTAATTAAACATATTTGATATATTTCTCATCTTAAAAGAGACTTAGAAAAATTTCGCGTATAGTAATTTCCGTAAAAACTTTGCAAAAGTGTTTGATTGTAGCCCAAAAAAAAAAAGTTAAAAATATTTAAAAAATAATAATAACAAAATAAAATAAAAAATAAAAAAACATTACATACGCATTTTTTTTTTTTTTTTTTTTTTTTTTTTTTTTTTTTTTGATTGGATTTTTTTTCTTCAAGAACTTTTTAAACAAACACTATAAATTATTGATTTCAAGGAAATTTTTCAAAAGAAGAAAAAATTAACCTTTTTGGCCTGTTGGATTGGATACAGTGATAGTGAAAAAGGATTATTACCCACCGGGTAGGTATTTATTTTTGGAATATATAGCTGAGTATTTGCAAAAGACTAAATTAAATAAATATCCAAGAATTGGCTATTTTCATATTTTATCGTAAAAAATTCTTAATATCGAAAAAATTCTTGACAGCTTAAGTTGCAATGCTTCCAATACTATAATATCTTTCACTTTGATTACAGAAAAATACCCCTTTTTTCTCCTACTGAATGAATGTCACTATCTTTTAGAATCAACATCATGCGTAAACCCTTACGAAAATAATAGTGAAAAATGAACTCATGGTGAAAAACTATTATCTCAGAAATCTATGAGATGTTACAGGAATAAGATATAATGAGTTTCTATGGAAAATTGTGGCAATTACTGAAAAAGCTTAGCTGCCTTATAAGTTAATTTTTTTTTTTTTAAATAGTGTGTTTTAACTTTTTGACTGTCCCTGTAAATAAAGTAATCATGCTAGAAACTTCATTTTCAAAAGGAATCGTTCTAGGTTATACATAAGTAATTTCCTAAAATTTCATGGCAATCCGAGTATATTTACTGGAGTTAGAGTGCGGACTTTCGGCCAGACAAACCGAAAGCATAAACACGTTAAACTTTGCAGGAAAGTTTTAAAAACCTACTTTTTCTTCTTCCAGGCATCAAAATGGCTGTTGAAATAGGTCCTCTCTAGGCAAACCTACTATTTAAAAGAACGATTAATCTTTCTTCCTCTAACCCTCTTCCTGCGTGGTGGGGAAAATCTGATGAATGGTTTTCTTATTGTTTAAGAACAAAACCCGTGCCCAGCGTTGCAGAATCTGTCCGGTAGAGGGGTAGTTTCTGGGAAATATGTTGATAATTATGTACTGTATGTTGGATATATGTTGTAAAATAAAAATGTTAGTTGAATGCAACTGAACGCAAATAATAAATAAAAACAAATTTTCTTTATTTTTTAATTTAATGATTGAAACCAATTATGTCAGAAAACATTATGACACATCTTACGTTTTTCTTATAATTATTAATTACAATTCATTTTGATTGGATTCATTTAAAACTGTTTTATTTATTTATTTTTATTTATTTGTGAAAAAAGTAATATGCTTAATCATTTGCTGTAATTGTCACTTTAATTTAGGCCAAATGTTTATCATTTAAAACAGGATTTTTATTCATTCATCTCCACAATATTACATTTCAAAAAATATAGTACAAAACATTTAAAAAATATATGTTAGAAAATTTTAATGTACTAACTATGTTGCTTGTCTTCATTAATTTGTAATAATAATGACATTTTTTTATTACTAGCTTATATTAGTAATTAAAAAATTAATCGTTTAAAAACCTGCAGTTCTTGATAGATTTTCAGTGTTTAAACGCATTTAAATATATAAATAAATAAATAAAAATAAAAACAGATTTAAATAATAAAAAAAAAGATTTTTTATAAAAACAATACATTTTTTTATTTGTTAGGATACTTATAAAATACTGAAAAATGCTATGCAGAAACATAAACCAAAATTTTAAAAGCAAACAGATATTGAGGATAATTTTAAAAATATAAAGATTAATAAATTAATTTTGTAAATAATTATTTTTGATATGCAAGAGCGTAATTTATTTATTTTTAGGCAGTAACAATTTAAATTTATCCACAATATAAAATAATTTTCCATGGAATTTTTATTGTACTTTTTGTTTTTACTTAAAATTTACATTGAAAGTCAAATTTTAAGAGGAGGGGATACAACTAAAGTCTTGCATTGGTCAAAATGTATACGACTCGAGCCCGAAAATTCTATTTATATCTCCCTGACCAGAATCGGATAATATCTGTATACATATATATAGATAGGTAGATAGATATAGATAGATAGAAAGATGGAACCACAACTTGATCCTAACTCGAGAAAATGATTTGAACCACAACCTGAAATAACAAAAAATCTTCAATTATGAAAAGCGATCTTCAGTTACATCTCCTATACCAATTTTAATGTTTTATATAAAAATAAGAACATATCTTTATTCTTTAATATTCAAATATAGTATAAATTTTAAATAACGAATTCGGCTCGGATTATATATAGATATGTTTTTCTTTTTGTGCATGCAGAGTAGAAACATATGGGGGGGGGGGGTTCTGGTCAATGAAAGGCGAAGGGCAAAATGATGACATTTTTTTCGTTTAATACAAAAGTACACATGTAAATGAAATACCAAAAAATAAAAATAAAAATAGCAAACTAATGTTAAACCTAGAGAAGTTTTTTTTTCTTTTTTCTTTTTTTTTTTAATTTTTGTTTCCATTTTAATATGTTTTACTTTTTTTCTGAGCAAAGCTGAGCTCGATTTTTTTCGTTGCAATGTATTTTCTTTTGAAACCAGTACTAAAAGTGAAATTAAATTTATATAAATATCAGCAATCAAAATCGAAAATGTAAGCTGAAATACCCAGTTAGAATTCAACTTCAATTATTCTAAGCAAAGAAATGAGAAAAAAAAAGCTATTAAAATAAAAGTTAGTATTTAAGAAGGATGTTCTAATAAGTTTAACATTAACATTTCAATTTTTTCGTGGGCAAGTTGTTTATATATTTATATCTCGTATTTTATGTATTTATACTCGCATTCGAACAAC
This sequence comes from Maratus speculifer, assembly GCA_964019185.1. Classification (NCBI taxonomy): domain Eukaryota; kingdom Metazoa; phylum Arthropoda; class Arachnida; order Araneae; family Salticidae; genus Maratus; species Maratus speculifer. Next base: position 11,592,719 of record OZ025291.1, on the reverse strand, counting down.
AGTAGCCACGTCTGATCCACTGTCAGAAAGCTATTCCTATAAGCTCCAAACCAGCCTTTCACCCCCCCCCCCCTTCTTTTTACCGCTCAATCCAAAACTATGTGAATATAACAGCTACGGTTCTGAAATCTAGCATATAGACATTTTAAAAAATGGGTTTGAATGTTTCACATCAACCATCGAAATAAAACACTTCATATTATACTAGGGACAATACTTATTGAACCACCCTCGTACATTGTTAATCTTAGAAAATAAATTCTAGATTGAGCTGATTTTTTGAAAATTGAACCTCCTTTGCTCTCTCGTGACTGAGATTGAGTGTGTGTGTGTGGGGGGGGGGGGGAGCTTTAAAAATTATTTCAAAATGTGTCATTGCCTCAATGAAAAAAAATTTAGAAGATATGGAGAATTAAAATATAAACACTAGGTATTTAAATGTATTTTTTTTAATTCAGTTTCCCTTGTTCTTCTTCTTCTGGAGGATGGAGGGAGTGTCAACAAACTCCGAATCTATCTCTTATAGTGTTTATTTTTTTAGATTATATATAATTTGATTAATAATAATTTTAACTACATAGAATAATTTATACATTATATAATAAAAATTATTATTATTATAAAATTACATATTAAAGTTTTATTATATTTTGTATTATATTTATATATTTTTATTTATATAATACACTAGCTTTAACCCATGCCTTCGCTCATATAGTATATGAGCTTTTCCAGTACTATTTAATTATTCTGTCGACTAATTTCACCAAATTATACAGATTGCTAAAATATTCGCTAAGTTTTGCAAGGTTACGATTAAATAATATTTCTTAAAAAAAGAAAAAAAAATAGATTAGCTTTGAATAAATAGAGAATCATTGACGTAATTACAAGAGAGAGAGAAAAAAGTACTTTGTACATTCAGGATTGTAATGAATAGAACGTTAGCATGCATTTTGGCAGAATGCTGGTATAACCAGAAAATGCCGTAAGATAATCGAAAAAACTTTGTTCAAATTTACCCCATTTGCTGTAGACTCGAGTATGGAATGGGACTTCTTTAAAGAGATAAAACCAATATGAAAAACCTTTTAAAGTTAAGTATTTGTTAAACCACGCTTCGTAACATAAACCTATTATACAATGCATATTATAAAAAAAAAACACCTACTTTCCAATCATGATCAGTGGTTACAGCTAACAGTAAATACATCTCTCATTATCACAATATTTTAGTTTAAATATATACTAAATATTATAATGATATTTTAAATTTCTGTCATTATTTTCAGTCCTGGGAACGGTCTTTCTCTGGAGAGGGGACACCAATGTATTTTATAAACTATTTTAGTGATAGTCTGCTGTAACAATTGCAAGGTAAAGCAGTATTTTTATGTTATTCGTGCGCATGTGATGAATCGATAAATATTGTTCTGATAGCCATGATTCTTATCACATTCATTTTATTTAAAACGTAAACATTTCACTCATTTCATTTAAAATACACCCGTCTAAAAAACACATATTGAAAAAAATCTAAAATAAATAGCTTTAACACGTCATTTTATTTGTAAGAGAAATGGACACGACAGAGAACGGCTGTTTTTGTGGAGGATTAAATAAGATCAATTAAATATTTAAAATTCAGCTCGCCTAAAATGGATATATAAACAATGTTGCGGCTTCTCGGAATTTCATAAAGACAACAGAAAAAAAATTGTTTAAAACAATGCGTTTTAAACTATCATTTTAAATTTGATTAAATTTCTCTATACTATAAGTCTTATAGCACACAATAATTCAACTATAGCTTTATAGCTTTTTTTTTTATTTTAATATTCACTCGTATTTTTTTTTTTTTATATATATATATAATTGAAGAGCAACACTATCATTTGTGCTATTATTCTTAAACAAAAAATAAGTAACTTGTCAAGTGGTATTGGAATTGTAAAATTTAATGGTATATTCGAAAAAATAGTTTTCCAATCTCAACAGATCGAAATTTACTGGGACATTTTCAGATTCATTTTTAAAAGTAAAATCATAAAATTTCTTGAATTAATTATAGAAGAGATGTATAAAAGGCAGTGTGCTTTCATTTTTAGCTCAATTCATTAGAATTTGATTTATAAACAATTATTTTCTCAGTATGACCATTTTTTTTTCTCCAGCTTCCGAAAATTGGGTTCAAAACGCCAATTTTGGCAGCATTTTTTGCAATACTTTCCACATTTATCAATAAATTGAGAGCATGTCACATTGTGTAGTCTCTAAATAAGGAAATTTGCAGTTGGATGCGTTTGAGAGCAAAACTGAATTTAAAACTAAATCAGAAAATAAGCAGTTTAGATTAGAATACGCCCTTAAGTGCGTTCGTAATTATATAATTATGTAGCACCTATAGTCGCTAAAGGCGTCATATGATCCACAGTCTGTTTGCTCGCCTGTTCACATATAATAGTTTTTATAATAGTTAATAGTTTATAGTTTCACATATAATAGTTTAGTTATTAATAGTTTATAATAGTAAACCCAAACAATATGTTTAAAATGTAATTTAGAGCAGCAGCAATTTGTTGATTCGTGTAAAAGTTTATGAAAATTGAATGAAAACTTGAAAAGATCTTAATAAAGTTTCTTCCTTCTGTTAAATCCTATCATACGTAATTAATTGAAAGATTCCCCATGATAGGTAATGATTCTAAGTTTCCATGGTGATAACGTTTTTTTAAATGGAGTCCTATTATTTTTGTATTGCTGAATTCAATACATATATAATCGTAATACATTTCGTGTTCGTGGATTTTTTCATAAGAATTCAACAGCTTATTGCATCAAGATCTGAATATTTATAAAACTAGTTATAGTACGAACTAGTGCATCAACAAATTTGCTACGTTTGACATACAAATTCCGATTTGTTACCTTTGGCAACAATAGTAAAAAAAGACTTTTTAACTATATAGAATAATTTTCTAATCAATTAATGAATATTTAAATAAAAATTTTTAAAAAGTAAAAAGTAAAATAAAATTAGTCAAATTAAAAAAATATTTGCACACCGCAAACTTGTCAGGTCTGTGAAAGATTATTAAATTGTTATACGTAATTTTTGATCCCAGAAACCTTTTTTTAATGCAACTACCTTGACTAATTTCAAATTTAAGAAGCGCTTAAAATAATTCTCAGCTTAATATCAGCTAATAAATCAGCTTCAGCGAATTTATGAATTTTTCTCTACCAATCTTATACCGATTTTCACAATTTTCTATCTAATAGTTTTTTTAAAAATAAGCGGGGAAAAAAATATGAACGTCAGCATTAATAATTACTTTTTTTAGAATAGAGAAAAATAAGCTACAGCTTTTATTTCTTTGTTAATTTTGAGGCTATACAAAACTTCTGCTTCTAATAAGCAACAAAATTGATTTATTTCTAATGCTTAAATTCTTTGAAAACCGAAATAAAAGATTACACCGACATTAAATTAGCAACATATTTCCGAGCACATGTTTTTTGCACACGTGACAAAGCTAAAATTCCAGGAAAGATTGTATTACTTAGTACAAGCTAAAGTGTATGACACGCTAAGTATGACATTCGAAAATGTTTTTTCTATCTTTAACAAGTGGCACTCAGGCCCGTAACCAGACGGGGGGCAGGAAGGGGGCGGGCCCCTCCTATCGTCCTCTAGAGCCTCCTCTAACGATTTCTTTACTTTCTATTTTTTTTTTTTTAACAAAATACATATTTTAGCTTTCCTTAAAAAAAATGCAAGAAATTTTTTAGAGTGTTTACTGTTTTGAATAAAATGGGAGTACGCCAAAAAATTTGTATCCGGAACCCTATTAGATTAGTCCTGTTATCTTGCTAGCGGTAAATTGCAATTCTCGAAACATATTTTAAAGGAACATTTCTTTCTCCTGAAAAAAATTAAGTCCAGATGCACTAACTGGTCACCACATGTGTTAGTACATCGTTATATTTACAAAGCAACGGTCTTATACAGGATGAATGGAAGTGGACACATGTTGTTCAAGTTGATCGATACTTAGTAAAGCAATGGTCAATGTCTTGACTTAAACATTAAAAACCTGTTTCTAAATTTTAATGGTTTGCTTGTTGACAATACGTAATTTTTAGTAGATTTAGTTAACGATGAAATATCACTTGGAAACTAGAATGTTTGAAAATTAGAAAAATAAAAAATGTCAATTTATACACGTGGGATAAAAAAAATAATTGAAAGCCCGTAATTGTTTCATGTTATGGGGGTTGGAAAGGATATATTAAGAAAGTAGGAAAAGGGTATTTTCATTTGTTTTGCTTTTGAATTTTCATCTTTTTTATTATTATTATTTTTTTTTTTTGTGTGTGTGTTCAATGAAAACTTCTTTTTTCCAATTTGTCATATAACTTTAAACATATTAAGCAAAAAAGCATGATTAAGGTTAAGTTTATTATAAGATTACAACAAAAATATCTTCAATTATTTGGTGTATGGTACATTAAATTTATTTTGTAGTGTAAATCCGCTACATTTTAACACATTTGCAGCATAAGTTTTATTTATAAAGGCATAAAATTAGCAGATATTTTGGATTTTGGTTATTCAGTCTCAAAAAATAAAGCTGTGATTGTGTTTTATAAGCTTTTTTTCCAATCTAAAAAAGTCACTTTTCGGCATAATCGTGAAATAATTTTATTTATAAAGATATTTGCAGGTATTTAGACTATAAGAAATCAAACAGCATTTTACATTTTTCTGTAGCAGAAAAATTATCTGTCAAAAAATGATGGCAGATTTGACATCGGTTGATTTTTATGGCATTTAATGACAAAATGCTCGACGTCGTGTAGTAAATGATTATAACTCGTGATATATGGCCATAGCTGCCAACGTTTACGCATTTTTGCTACCACTAAAATTGTACAGAAATTTTCTATTTGTTCAATCATAAGATTTCGAAGATTAAATAAGAAAATATTTATTATGAAATTTTTTTGGTAGGAAAAATGCGTAAAAGTTGGCAGCTATGTATATGGCATTTATAAGAAAACGGGAAACAGTATTCAATTCTTAGGCGTCTGTATGTGAGAAGATGAAATTTTTAAACAAATGGTAAGAAAATCATTTCTTGGATGCATCATGAATATTCTCGTTATTGGGTGAAAGAAAAATATTTTTTAAGATCAATTGAAATGGTAAAACACTTAATAATAAACAGTCATTTTACATTTAATGAAAGTTGTTCACTTTAGAGATCTGCACGGGCCGGGTTCGGGCCGATTTCCATTAACAGCATTCGGGCCGGGCTCGGGCCTTGCTTCTGAAGATTCGGGCCGGGCCGGCCGGGCCTAGTCACTAATCTTTTCGGGCCGGACTCGGGCCTTCATTTTTTTTTCCTGGAGTATCGGGCCGGGCCGAGCCTAACTTATTTTTTCCGTACGAAGCCGAGACTGATTTCGTTCTTCCTAGTCTTCACGGACCAAAATAATCAGTTCCTGTTGAATTTTCCCGTATGAAAATACTTTTTTGACGTGGAAAAATCTGTTCATAAATTAGTAAAGTTTGGCTTTGTCCAAAAATTTTTGCAAAATAGGCATATACTTTTAAGTCGTCATTATTCTACAATTAAACATTTGAATTTTTTCTTTTTAAAGAATCGTAGATCACTAGGCGTCTTAAAATAGAATTAACCGGATTAAACTCATAAGAAAAAAAAAAAAAAACATTATTATAACGGAATTCTAGTTTAAACTGAATTTTAGGAAAAACAAGTAAAACGTATGCGGCAAAAAACAGCATTGAATAATATAAAATTAAAATCACAATCACAATCACAATCTTTTTTTTTTTTTTTTTTTTTTTTTTTTTTAACAAAACTGTTATTAATCCCTTGGGGACGAGCGACCCATGTATATGACGCCAAAAAGTGCTCAGAATCTTTGTTTATATCCACCAGTAAAATTTGCCTTATTAAATCCGAGCACTTTCACTATTTCATAAGGCACAAATTTGTTTTTTAAAAACCGGTGACAAAACATTAAAAATTTTTTTAAAGGCTCCTGTCTCTAAGGGGCAAAGTCAAGTTATGTTTCAAAAATATTAAAGTAATATATATTTGAAATAATGATTCATGTTTGAAACTATATAATTATACACAGAATTGTAAATTTAATTATTGTGAATTGTTAAGTAGTTGGTTTTATAAATCCTATTTTTAATAAAACAAGGTCAGGCAAGATTAGTTTTAAAGAGAAACTTATATCATCACTAAATTAAATCGTATTTAGAACAGCCGTGACTTTAAAATGATCTAATAACTCAGCAGAAAACTAAATATTAATAAAATTAAATAAACCACGACTTACTGTTAGTTAAAAATATTTAACATATGAAATTAAAATAAGAATAATAAATTCAGTTTCATTAAGTCTGTAATTTAAACCAAAACAATCATGCAAAAACTGTTAACTTTTAAAACTAAAAATGAAATATATATGTATGTATATTCTTTTACTAAAAAATAAAACCGACTGCAAAAACTATTGCAATATTTATATTATATATTATCAACTCTGACATAGAATCTCATATTTTAAAATCTATGTGTTTTTTTTTTTTTTTCCATAATGGCCAATGTAAACACACTATTTGATATTAACTATAGCTATAGTTGCTAATCTTACTTGAAAATAAACATTTATAACATAAGAAAAAATGCTACAAAAATGGTAAAATTCAATTTTTTAAACTAAATATTAAATCGTAAAAAATCTCATAGATAATTGGATGGGTATATGTTGGATACTTATATTGAATTTAGCTTCACTTGCATAGACACCAAAAAGTCAAATTAACGTACATAAATATAATACGCATGGTAAATAGGCATGCTCTTAATTTCTTATTAATTATTATGTAAAAATATTTTTTTTAATTTGCAATAGTTTTTGAAAAAGTTTTTATTTTTAATAAAAAATAATACATATACATATATATATATACATTTATTTCCCGATGATCATGAAGTATTTTGTATCTAATTGTTTCCTTGTAGAAAAGTTCCGTTATACAGAGGTTTCACTTTAGACAGGTTCCGCTATAGACAGTTTCATTTTATCAGTTTTTGCTATATTTAGTTTTCTTAAGATATGGATTGTTAAAATATGTTAGCCCCCAGAAAAATTTCAGAGCCCCCCCCCCCCCCCCCCTGGCTTGACTCGCGGGTTACGGCTCTGGTGGCACTTGCTAGGCCACATTGAGAAAAATGAATGTTAACAGAAAATAATCATTAAAAACTGTAGGTATGTTAAATGTTAAAGCGATAAATTGTTGAAATCTTTTGTTCGAAATCTTTTTTATGCCAAGAGTAAACATGGATCAAGGCTCCCCCCTCCCCCCGCTCCTCACACACAATAAATTTTACCGACCGCAAGTATTTTATACAAAAAAGGGAAAAAATATCTATGAAAAATAATAATTAAAATCCTAGTAAGAAATACGTTAACAACAATCCATATGATAGCTTGAGCAGTCACCTGAAGAAATTGGAACGCTAATGTTAAATGTATGGGAACGGGTTTTACTTTTTTTTTTTTTTTCCTCACATGCATATTAATAGTTTTAAATGACTTTTTTAATCTTGCTTAGAATAGCTGAGATTGAATTATAACCGGGATAGAGTTTAATTTTTCAATTTTAATTGCAGATTTTTTTTTCTTTTTGCATAGAAGATTTGTGAAGATGCATAACCTGTTAATATATTTTATCGTAATAGTAAATTTAGAAATATAGAACTATTATACAGAACATTCAGTTATCACTCCATTTTGTTTATGGTTGAAAGAGTTATAGATGTAAATGCGAATTTGCGAAACAGGGAAAATCCAAAAGTAAATGTATACTATAGAAATCTTCACAAACACATGCAGATGCAAATAACAATAATAATATTTCGCTCCAAAAATCGGTAAAAATACTTCTCATAAAGTTTGAGATATTTTCAACCTTCGACGCACAATCATGGGGAAAAAAAGTAAACATCCCCTATCAACCGTGCAATGAATTATTTTAGAAGAAAGTTGCTGTTACCAAAAGATTATAAATAAAATCTACTTTTGAATGATGTATGTAAAAATCGCTTAGGAAGTCATTTTCACATAAAATTCTTTAATTCAATACCAATGCACAAGTTTGCCGCCATAAATAGATTTTACTCCCTTCGATTATCCTAAATTCAAATTTTTATTAATTCCGTACAATTATTTTCCGAGAAATTAATTATTTTAAAACGAGCGTAATTTTTAGATTGTATTTAAATTAAAGTTCTGTACTCGATTATTAAATGCTACAGAATAAATATATCTCTTCTATTAATGCATGTTATTTTTTTACCAATAAAACCCTTTCAGTGGCTTAATAGGATTCGACTATTACCATCCCAAATGTTTCGTTAAATTGAGTAAAATATACATTTTTTTCTAGGCATAAATTGAGCCAAAGATTAAAAATATGTTGTTAAATTTGGTTATTGCCATTGAAAAAAAAATAAAGTTTCTGTTCATTTTAATATGTAGATGCCCACCCACCTAAGCAAATTTTATATGCATGATTTAAAAGTAGACATTATTTCCAATCCTTTGGTACCAATAACTTTCTTCTACGATAAATTATTGAAGCGTAAGTAGGTGTGTTTACTTTTTGTTTTCATTTCCCATGACTGTATACTATTCTTTTCACCCAAACCATGAAATTTTCAGCTTATACAGTTTTTCACTATGCACACATCCTTCTTTAACTTATTTTAGTATTTAATATTACATAATAATTTAATTATAAAGTACCTCCTCAAAATGCACGTAAAATATAACAGTTTATAAAAATGTTAGCTCTTCATTGAGCCTTCAAATCAAATTCATATCACTTGCCCTGGTAAAAAAAAAAAAAAAAAAAAAAAAAAAACAGAGTAATACAGAACTGAAGGATATTCAAGTGATTTGGGATCGAATATATTTTTCTTTTTTCTAATCTTGAATCATAAGTAATTGTTGCATCATAACGACGAATCTCATGCATTTGAGACTAAATATAAATTCAAAAATAAATTCTAAGAAATCGGCACTTTTCGATTTCGAACAACCGTAATAAAAAATAGTTTTACTTGTAGCTTATCTGGCTAAAATTCGTTATTACAGAAGTATTTTTTATTAAAATCCAGGCATTCAGAATGCGAATGTAGATTCAATCTGACAAATAAATGCCAAATAACTTTTTATTACTAATCAGAGTGTAAACAGTTCTTTTAGTGATGTTTCCAAAGCAATATTGAACATCCCAAACACATTGCAATTTACAATAATTATTATTAACCAATTTTCATAATACAATATGAATTTTTTTAGCTTAAACTTTCACAACAGGATAGGAAATCTTTAAACAGTTTAAAGATTTCAAAGTTTTACTTTTAATTATTATTAAATTTTAACTTTACCAAAAATCTTATAGTATCCTATCTTATATACACTATATTGCCATTGATTATGGGACACTTGCGATTTTAGACATTTTACTAAATATCTAGAAAAATACATGAGGAGAATCATCTCGAAACTCTTAGCGAATAAATATAATAGTATAAGTCATACATCTCCGTGAAAATTTTTTCCCGAAACTCCAAAGGGGACCGTCAACAAATTAAAAAAGAATGAATATCTTTTGAATAACCCTGTCAAAACTAATGTAGCAAAAGCGTTCAAATTCTAGATTGTGATTGAATGCCTTATTGTAATAAGCCTTGTTCATTTTTATGCAAATAGCATGCATACTCGCAGAATAATTAAGGTTTTTATAAAAATGATCCCAAATTTTTCCAAGTTTTTTCCTTATAATTTTCAGAGTTCTTAATATAAAATATTATTTTTTTCAGAAAATATGACAAACAACATTGCACACAGTACCCTGTAATCAGAATTAAAAAATTATGAAAATTGTATAAAAAATGAGTTGGTTTACTAAATAACTTTTTACTGCGCATGCGTCAACGATATCATAATTTCATTTGCATATTATGTTAGCTAAATGTATAGAGCAACTTTTGTGAAAGTCACAAAATCATAACTTGAAAATTCTGACAATAATCGTCAATTGAATAAGTCGAAAATCCGTTATTCTCAAAATGAAGCAAAAACAAGAGGGGTTGTATCCATATATTCATTGATTAGTGTCAATATAGAATACACAATATGGGATGTACTACTGCATTTGGATAAAATCCCTCATTTTTTTGCTTCATTTTGGAAACAACGGATTTTGTCCTTTTTCTATAGACGATTACTTTCAGAATTTTCAAGCTATGATTTTGAGACTTTTACAAAAGTTGCTCTATACATTTAGCTAACATAATATGCAAATGAAATTATGATATCTTTGACGCATGCGCAGTAAAAAATTATATAGTAAACCTACTCATTTTTCATACAATTTTTATTATTTTTTAATTCTGATTGCAGGGTACTATGTGCAATGTTGTTTGTCATATTTTCTGAAAAAAATATTATTTTATATTAAGAACTCTGAAAATTATAATGGAAAAACCTGGACAAATTTGGGAACATTTTTATAAAAACCTTAATTACTCTCCGAGTGTGCATGCTATTTGCATAAAAATGAACACAGTGTATTACAATACGGCATTCAATCATAATCTAGAGTTTGAGCGCTTTTGCTACATTAGTTTTGACAGGGTTATTCAAAAGATATTCATTCTTTTTTAATTTGTTGACGGTCCCCTATGGCGTTTCGGTAAAAAATCTTCACGGAGATATATGACGTATACTATTATATTTATACACTAAGAGTTTCGAGATGATTCCTCATGTATTTTTCTAGATATTTAGTAAAATGTCTAAAATCGCAAGTGTCCCATAATCAATGGCAATATAGTGTATAAATATTTTTCATAATTTAGCAAATGCAAAATCTGTTTTCGTCTTTTTTTAATCATTAAAATATGTGTCTAAAATATTTAATGAAATCATATGAGCATATTCAAATTGATTTTGCGCAATATTAATAGCTCAGTAATATAGTTCAGCACAATAGCTTTAAATCGAAATCACAACTTTTCAGATTACTGCGTATCCTTTGACTTCTCTGCCTTAAAGAAATGATTTGGAAAAAATTGTCCATTTATAAAATAAATTACATGTTTGGAATAAAATTCTAAATAATGCAACATCACGAGGTAGAGAAAATAAAATAATAATAATAATAATAGTAATACTTTATATTAATAATAATAATGATAATATGTACAGACATTTAGTGACCTATCCTACATGAATCCCATTTGTTTTGAAATAAAAATGGCATGCAAAACAAATGTGTTCCTAGCACTGATTTAAGTTTCAATCTACTGTGACGTCATCAAAATGGCGTACCGGGATATATATCATAGGGATGTTAATCAGGATTTCGTCGAAAGTAAAATGCTTTAGCACTGTATTTAAATCCCCCTGATTTAAGTCCCATCTACTCTGACGTCAGCAAAATGACGTATAGCGGGATCTTAATCAGTGGGACCTTAATCAGGGTCTCGACGAAAGTAAAATTCTCTGTGACTGGATTTAGGTCCCGGTCTGATAGCGGGATGTATATCAGTGGGACGTTAATCAGGGTTTCGTGAAAAGTGAAATGCTCAAGCACTGGATTTATATCCCGGTTTCTTGTGACGTCAAAATGACGTATAGCGGGATCTTAATCAGTGGGACCTTAATCAGGGTCTCGACGAAAGTAAAATTCTCTGTGACTGGATTTAGGTCCCGGTCTGATAGCGGGATGTATATCAGTGGGACGTTAATCAGGGTTTCGTGAAAAGTGAAATGCTCAAGCACTGGATTTATATCCCGGTTTCTTGTGACGTCAAAATGACGTACCGGGACCTTAATCAGTGGGACCTTAATCAGCGCCCCCTTAAGGAAGATTAGTTAGAAGTTGGCAGCTACAGATAATAAGTCCATAAAATTGTCACAATATTTTATGTCAAAAATCAATGTAAATTGACTTTAACGTCTTATTAAAGAAGAAAAATTATCTTTCAGAATTTTCCAAATACAATTTCCTGAAATACGTTAAAGCATCATTGCCAACATGTACGGATTTTTCTCACCATTAAAATTTTTGACTTATTTAAGCGCTAAAACCGCTTGAATTTCGGTCATTCATTTAATTATAATCTTACATAAAATTTACTGGCATGAAAGATCAGTACAAATTGCCATCTTTGGTTAAAGTGACCTCAATGGGTTTTAATGTATAATTCACTGTGATTACGAATAAATGAAGGATTTACTTTTCTCAGCTTAGTTTTTTTTTTTTTACTTTAATTTGTCACAATTAAATGTTTCGTTAAAATATGTTAATTTTTATTCTTTAAGAATTTTTTAAAAATAATTTATGAGTTATCATTTAATTTCATTTAATAACTCGTCAAGCATCAGGGTGCCCTTGCTTCAATGAATTTTCCAATTAAATAGCAGTATTTGTCTTATGAAAAGCTATAATAAGATAAAACGCATAAAATTTCGACATTTTTTAAACGAAATATTTTACGGGATAATAAGTGTCTACCTTTCAAGATATATTCTGATTATATTTTTATAATTAAGTAAATTTTAAAATTAACTAGTGTTTTTACTTTAGAAATTAATTTTCCGTAAAAAATACGGAGATTCTATCAATATTGCCAATTTGACCCCCGTTTTCATTTCTTAAATTTCGAATTCACACTGGAACTTCTTAAAGAATAATCTTTAGTTAATATAAACGCTTAACATATGACCTTTACATAAATAAAAAAAATACCGTTCATATTTCCCGATATCGCTTCTAAATATTATAATTAAAAACGAAGGCGAAATTGTCATTCCTGGATAAAATAACCAAAACAATTTTTAATGCGTTGCAGTTAGGTTTGAATAATTTTTACTTTCTTCTATCTTCAATAGAAGAAAGTATTGTAATCGAAATTTTTTCGACTTCCTATTTTCGACGGATTTACATGTTTTAGGGGTCAGAGATTTCAAAAAACATGTTTTTACAAAATGTCTGTCTGTGTGTCTGTGTGTGTGTCCATGTGTCGCCATTCTACCATCAAAAAGTGTATGACGTTATGTATAGAACTGAACCAAATTTGTTATGAAAGTTTTTGGCTGTGGCAAGCAAGTCTTCTTTCAGATTTGAAATATTCCGCCGGAAGGGGGCGCTGCAATCGCGATTTTTGTGCCATTTTGAATATCATACCGACCAAAAGTGTATGAAGTTATGCATCAAATTAAACCAAAATTTTTGTGTAAGTGTATGGCTATGGCTAGTTGGTCCTCCCTGAATTTGAAAAATATCCGCCGGAAGGGGGCGTTGCAATCGCGATTTTTGTGCCATTTTCAATATTGTACCGACCAAAAGTATATGAAGTTATGCATCGAATTGAACAAAATTTTTTGTGTAAGTGTATGGCTATGGCTAGTTGGTCCTCCCTGAATTTGACAAAAATCCCCCGGTAAGGGGCGTTGTAATAGCAAATTTTATGCCATTTTCAATATTGCACCACCTAAAAGTGTATGGAGTTAGTTCTAGAACTGAACTAAATTTTTTGTATATGATTATTTTTTGGTAACGCAAGTTGGTCTTCCTTGAATTTGAAAAAAAAAAATCTGCCTATCATTCTATTGTTCATCGGCTCGTGCAGAGACGGAAATTCGTTTTTAGTCCGATTAATTTACTGAAGCAGGAATTTAAGATGAAAATCAAAGTTTGTATTATATATTTTATTAAAATTATTAAAGCATTAAAATGAGTAACTATTTATTAAAAAATATTAAAATGTACATATGAGATAGAAGAAATTTTTGGAATTGGCACATCCAACTAGTTAATATTTGTTTCACGATGAATTTCGTGAGTTAGTTTCTAACGGGAGATTATAATTATATTGTAAACTAAATCATTGTGTATGACACTTTACTTTATCAGAAACGCTACATTATATCAATTAGCCATCAGCGCATTTAATAGGCACGCACTAAACCATCAATTAGATGATTATGGACAATAGATGTCTAATTATATCTTCAGATACAGTTACTTTGCTGAGTTATGCATCTCACGATTGACATCACCATTGCGTTTATTCTGGTTTAATTATAAACATTTCAGCATAACGACATTATAATAAGACAAATATTCTTATGGTAAGTTGAATATTTCTTGGAAAATACAAAAATATATTTGTCAAATATAATGGCATAAAACTGAAAATATGTTGATTTTACTAAAATTTTCATATTGAAAAATGATATCATTTACTAAATTTATTATTTTCCTATGTAACAGATTTTTTTTGTGCAGCATAACTTTGAAATATTATTTATTCTAATTAAGATTAAAATTTAAGAATTAAAATCTTTAAAAAATAACACTTAAAAAAATATTGCAAAAAGCCAAGGTTTATTAGATTTGTTTACTAGTATTTATTTGCATATTTAGACTAAAAATACTCGAAATTCTGATTAATAAATATACTTATTCAACAGTATCGATTTAAGCATGTGGTCTAAATTCGTTAACATCGGAATCGTTTGTTGCTTTCAGCGATGAAAACAGAGCTGTATATACATTGGGTATAATTTTGTTAAGCAGAAAAGATAACCTGCTTATAAATTGTAGTGCAAAATTCAGTAATTCAAATATAATTGCAACAATAAACTAATATAAATACTTCTGACTGTTAAAGTTTCTAATTTAAACGAATTTAAACAAACTGATGCTGCTACCTTTAGAAATTCAATACTGATAATATAGTTCACATGGCTGCCAACTTCTACGCTTTTTTTAATGAAATAAAAGTATATACATCAGAAGCTTGAATTTGTAAATGACAATATATAATGTAATATATAATAATAACAATAATAATAAATCCAGTAAGTATTTTATTACAACTATTTTGTATAAAATATATTTAAAACATTTTAAAAGGTGAAGAAGTTGGCAGTTCTGAGTTTATGAAAGAAGTTATTTAAAACGATACTAAGTTTTACAAATATGGTACTAAGAAGTTCTCTTAAAAAGCATTAATTCAAGATAATATGGAATTTTCCCTAATTTGTATAAGTTTTTAGATTTTGTAAATAAATAATTCACTTCCTTAAACTAAGCAATAGTGTATAAGAATATTGTAAATATTTATCAGAAAAAAATAAATAAAAGACGGCCGTTATAATTTTTTTAAAATATTTCTATCGCTGAATAATTATAGATATTCGTACCTATGTGTACAATAACACTTGATGTGTTAAAAATTTGGTAGTATTGTAATAATATCTCCCCAAAACCCAAATTCTTTTTTAAGATCTGAAGACTCTTAACCCCTTGAGGATGAGCAACCACTATACGTGCAACTTAACCCCTTTATGGGCGGTGGTATGTCTATGAACCAGTTAATTTTTATTCCTAAAAGCAATATTCGCATCAGAATTTTTTTTTTTAATCGGTGTTTCAGATGCCTGAAATGCCGATTTTTTTTCTTAGTTAAAATGAAAGTTGATTTCAAATTCCTGTCTCAATCATTAATTTTAACACTTAAACAATAAAAATGCTCTTCCCTGCAAAGGGATAAGCTGCTCAGAATCCCTCATTATTCTCACCAGTTATTTTTTAACGGAAAGTTCACTTTATTTAATCAAAACATTTTTGTGATTCAAGTACAAAAAGTGATCAAAAATCATGATGTACGCAAATGTTTGAATTCGACACAGCAAAATTATAAATTCTGAAAATACGCTTGACTACAAATGGGCAATACAATTACACATTTAAATGTTATTGAATACTTATTGAGCTAAAGAACTCAATAATTATCTTCATATCACTATACGTGCAACTTAACCCCTTTATGGGCGGTGGTATGTCTATGAACCACTTAATTTTTATTCCTAAAACAATATTCGCACCAGAATTTTTTTTTTTAATCGGTGTTTTATATGCGTGAAATGCAGATTTTTTCTTATTTTAAATGAAAGTTGATTTCAAATTCTTCTCTCAATCATTAATTTTAACACTTAAACAATAAAAATGCTCTTCCCTGCAAAGGGATAAGCTGCTCAGAATCCCTCATTATTCTCACCAGTTATTTTTTAACGGAAAGTTCACTTTATTTAATCAAAACATTTTTACGATTCAAGTACAAAAAGTTATCAAAAATCATGATTTACGCAAATGTTTGAATTCAACTCTGCAAAATTAAAAATTCTGAAAATACGCTTGACTACAAACGGGCAATACAATTACGCATTTAAATGTGATTCAATACATATTGAGCTAAAGAACTCAATAATTATCTTCATATTTTCTCAAAGTATTAATGTCTATAAGAGGGTAGATGTACACAGATGTACTTTTACATCTGTGTGATTAAAATATAGATTTATGGTTTATACTTAACATTTTATCCGTATCTCTAGTGTAAACTATCATTTTTAATTATATCTGTTTAATTTAGTTAGTTTATTTTTATTTAAAATGCCATTAAAAATTTTCTTTTTTTTTCTCCATTTTATTTTAAAGGTAAATAAGTTAATCTTTCTACAAAATTAAATTAGTTTGTCTTTTAAAAACAATATTTAATTAAGTTCAAATCATTAACCTATTCCTTTTTTTGTTTGCTAATGCATTTTCTCCTAATAATATAATTGTACCTCAAAAAAAAAAAAAAAAAAAAAGATATATTTTTTTTCTAAAACCTAAATAATGATGTGCATTAAATGTAGAATAATAAGTTTGTTCATTAAAATGGAAGTTCATAAACCATCAGCGTAAAGAATGGGAACACATTAAGCTAAAATAACTGGAAGGCGTGTAATCTTAGTAGTGATAATTTTCACCTTTTTATCCTCCTCCCCCCCCCCTACCAAAAAAAAAAGATATAAATATGTATGAAATAAAAAAAATAAAATTTCCAACAAATGAAACTTTGTTTTATGGCAGAGATAATGACGCATACATTATACAATAAATGATTCTCATTTACAGTTATTATTGTATGTAAAACAGATAATTACCTTTTTTTAAAGCTTTCTTTTTAGAAAGAATAACAATATTTTTATCTGTTAATTAACACATTTTAAAAGTTAATAAATATTGTATTCGTGTAATGAAACTATTTTTTTCTAGTATTATTATTTATATAATGCAAATTGAAAATTTCTTTCATAAGTCAATATTTACAAGTACATTTCTTTCACAAGTCAGATTTTTCTTAAATGAAATCTAGTTAAATTTAAGGCATGTTATGAAATCTGTAGACATTAAACAAGATTGTAGATCTTTTTTTGTGTGTATTTCAGTCTGCTGATAGAAATTGTTGTAGGAAAATTCAGAACGTTTTATACATTTTGTAACTAAATTTTACCACACTATGTAGGATAGAATGGCCATTTAAACAAATATTAACAGTGGACTATTTTAGAGATTATAGAGAAGACTATTATTTTACTTTACATATATCGGTCTCTGGTAATAATTTCAGCACCACCATAAGTATAATACATTAAAAGCGGATTATACGAGAATGCAAACAACCATTGGAAAATTCTGTTTATATTGGTTGTTTTCATATTTGACGATAGATGAGCAATTATTTGAGGGGGGGGGGAGAAAGATGATGGTTTGATCATGATTTTTTCCTGGTAATAGTAGGAGTCTATGTAAAATTTGCTTTGAATTTTTCTTTTTTAGTTATCATTTTATATATTCATAATGTAAATTTCAAAATATAATTACATCTTAATTGTATTCATAAATTTCATTTTAATGAAAAAGTTTAAAATAGTGAATAATAAATAAATACTAAACCTTAGCATGTTACCTCACCCAACATTCCAAACAAATCCAGTTCGAGCGTCTGATATCATCCATGGAACTATTAAGAAAGAGGAACTGACATATCCTTAAAATAGTGAAGCTGCTATTGTAACTGCTTTCGCAAACTCTCACCAGCAAAACAATGCAGAAAATTTCTGCTTATTTAAACGCATTATTAATGGGGAAATTCCGATAAAAAATAATGGCAAAAATCGATATTCATTTTTACTGATACAGTTTAATTTGGCAGTTTTAGTTCTGCCACATTGTGACAACAAAGACAATGTCATGTCAGTGTCAGTAAAATGATTATAATAAATGGGCAAGCTGATACCAGTAAAAATAAACAGACATTTTTTTTATCACAGATGGGAAACAAAAAAATCATCGATAAGGTTTTTAAATACAATGAAATATTCTAATTAAGCTTTCTGGTGGAAGGTTTCTTATGCGCCAATCATAAATCATGGATCCGATTAAGAAAACTAACAGAGCCATATTATGACAAACACCTCAGTTACTACAATCGTAACTGATAGACAATGCACTATATGTCCATTGTATCACCCCTATCGTTACAACAGAGAAGTCATTTAAAAATTTTGTTGATATCGAATGAGCTTTGAAATATTTTACATACACATAAGAACATGGGATTTGAGTGCGGTCCGTAAAGAAATTTGTGCAAATTCTAACTTCTGAATTTTATTTTTTCTTTTAATTTAAAATTCATCATAATAGAGTACAACTTTTTCTGGTATTTCCTTTTAATCAGAGCCGAAACCGTACATAGTTATTTTTTATTTATTTTATTCCTTTCTGTATGGGTCTCATATACAGAGTGATTTTAAATTCATGGTCCAAAATTTAAGGTTTAGTAAAGGACACTGTAACAGTCAATTATGGTATGGAAGTATGGAATGTAGAGACCAAGTGACGCGTTGAGGTACCGTAATTTCCAGCGTATACTCCGCGGATCAAACAATTCTTTTTCGACCCAGAAATCTTTTTAATTCAAATGTAACATTTTAAATCGCGGTAAATATTTGGCTTCAAATATTAAATAAAATTTCTGGGTCGAAAAAGAATTGTTTGATCCGCGAATTATACGCCGGAAATTACGGTACAAATACTAGGGGGAAAATGAACCCTTTTTTTTTTTTTCAAAATTTCTCATTCACACCAGAAAATTAGTATACTATTATTTTCTTTACTTGACACGATATTTTAATGTTGCATTAAGAAAAAGTTTCCTTTCAAAAATTTCCGGTGTGAAATTGAAATTTTTGAAACAAAAAAATATTTTATTTTTTTTTAATTCAAAAATTTCTATTTCATACCAAAAAATTTTCAAGAAACATTTTTCCTTTATGCAATTCTGAAATGTCTGTGTTCAATACAGAAAAGAATGCTATGGGAATTTTCTGCTATGAATGAGAAATTTTGAAAGAAATTTTCTAAAGGAAAATGAGCTTTTATAATTTTAATTTTTGCTACTATATGGCTCCATTCCACTAATCTGTCATCTTCATTTGACAGAGTATTTATATTTGGTATTTTCTGAGTGAAGATTATAATCATTCCGAATCTTATTCATTATAAAAATTTATGTTGTAGAAATTACACATTATACAAAATAATGATCAGCGCAGTTAATAGGCGCAACATATACATCCAACAACTGATTTCGGATAATATATGTCTAATTGTATTATCTTCATATACGGGTAATTTGCTGACGCATACAACTCAGTGATTGCTTAATCATTTATTACGCCATGCTCATTCTGGTTTCATTTACAAGTATTCCAACGACGTTTAAATATAAACATTCAAATAATTCTGAAAATAAAGTAAGTTAATCTCGCAAAATAAAAGTTTTAAGAAAAGTAATATAACATGAAGAATAAATTAATTTCTATATTTTACACATTAAAATCTGCATTTTTTAAATAAAAGAATTCCTTTTAACAGCTTAATGTTTAGTCCAAAAAACATTAAAATACTTTTTTGATCGTAGATTTATTCTTCATCAAGAAGAATCTTTCAAAAATCTTTTATTTACTAAAAAAAAGAAAGAAAGAAAAAAAATCCGCATTTTTTTAAAGGTTTGATTAGTTTTACTTCTAAGTATATTTAGCCAAAAGTAGCAGTCATTTATGAGAAATAAATTAGTTTATTCATCAAAATCGCATTAGTCAAATCGAATAAATATTTTAATTCTCTGAATAATGATTTTATATGTTTAAATAAAAGTTTTGTTTACCGAAACTTGTTATTCCTTCTGTAAAAAAAAGTGTCTTTATTATCTTGAAGTTACTTTTGCTAAACAGAAAAGTACATCTGTATTATTAATTGCAGTTACATGTAACAAACAAAAAACTGAAAAGGTAATAGGTACAGAAGCCATATTTTAACTATTGAATAATAATAATAATTGGGAAATATAATAAAAATGCGTATGAAGTGCCATAGAGCTAAAGACATTTCTATGTAAGCTGTACATTGTTTCAATAATTCGATGGCATCGAAAATTAACGCTCCTAAATTACATTTTTGCATTTAAAATTTTATTAAAGACATACAACAGAATGTAGTATTTCATCTATACTAACTTGCATGTATATGTTATCTATATATATAAATATTTCTTACTGTCAAGTATATTTACTGTAGTTAATTATGTAATAATATAGTATATTTAATATAGTATATTACTGTCAGCATATTTAAGGCAAAAGTAGCAGCATTTATGAGAAATAAATTAGTTTATTCATCAAAATCGCATTAGTCAAGTCAAATAAATATTTTAATTTTCTAAAATGTAAAAGTTTTGTCAATAGTCTCTGTAATGTAAATATTTCTTACTGTTAAGTATATTTAATGTAGTTAATTATGTAATAATGTAGTATCTTTATATAACATATTACTGTCAGTATATTTAAGGCAAAAGTATCCGTATTTATGAGAAATAAATTAGTTTACTCATCAAAATAGCATTAGTCAAGTCTAATAAATATTTTAATTCTCTGTAATGTAAAAGTTTTGCTTACCAAAACTTGTTATTTGTTATCTATATATAAATATTTCTTACTGTCCACTATGTTTAGTTAACATTTCCTCAAATAACCCGTTTTCCAATTTATATGTATATTAGGTCTTTTGCAAGTAGCATTGAAATTGACATTGTATGATGTTATCTTTCATAATTTCCATATTCTTGAATCAGTTAAAGAAAAAAAGCATACAAAAACGAAATGAAGATTTAAATATTATTTTTTTTTTCAAATGGTACTCAGCCATGTATGATTATTCCTATATCATTATTTCTATTTTAAATTAAGATCATATTTCATATACTTGAATAGTTATCATAAATGATGTTATTAGATTCTGTAGACAAGTATGATAAAGAATAATTGCAAAAAATAATAAATGAAATTTAACTGTCAGACTACTTTTGCCAGGCACAGGCATCTCTTCCAAGGAATTCATTCGATTTGCATCACTTAAAAAAAATATTGTTATCATAAAAAAGTTATTAAAACGTTTACGTTTTTAAATCACATTTTTTTAAAGAAATTTATTTTTAAATATATAAACATTTGAATAATCAGTTTTATTTTACTTGAGAAAGGTGTAACGAAAAACTAAAAATAAATATTATTGACATGTTTCCATTCCATTCTAATGAGAATCATAATCATTATGATTATGGTTTTTATTAGATTAGAATCGAAACATGTCAGTAATATTTGTTTTTAGTTTTTCGTTACACCTTTCTCAAGTAAAATCAAACTGCTTATTCAAATGTTTTGAAATATCGTTGCTTGTATTTTGAAAACTTCTGCAATGCAAACTAACTAAAAAATGTATTCTTAAAATATAGTGGTAGTAACAGAATATTAAAATAATATCAGATATATAAAGTTTAGGAGGCTATTTTCAATGCCTCCTAGATTGGAGTAAGCCGTGAAATGTTTTCTTATGATATCACGGAATGTCACACCTTCGCCCTCTGAATATTAAGCCTGAGCGCTGAAACAAACATGGTGACTGTCGTAGGCTTATTTTGTTATGGTTTGTACTCTCCCCTGCATTGTCAGTATTTTAAAAATATATCAGTTTTTTTTTTTTTTTTTTTTTTTAAAGATATTACTCGAATTCTCAAAAAGACCCGGAGGATAATGTTAAGTCTATGGGGGCGTCATTTTCAAATATCTCCCTTAAACTTTAATGTGAACTGAAAATCATCTTCAACCGGACTAGTTTTCGATTTTTCGATTTTGGTTATATATTTTTTATATTATGAGAGTTTCAATTTCAGAACCGGTTCCGAAAGTTAGAGTAATCAAAAGAAAAATATTAAACCAAAATCGAAAAAGTAAAGCCTAGCCCAGTTGTAGAACGTCCTCAGCTATCCTATTTTTAAAAAATGTACAAATATTAAAATTTGAGCGAGATACTTGAAAATAACGCCCCTATAGACTTAACATTATCATCCTTGTCATTTTGAGTGATTAACAAAGGTTCTTATTACTTCCATGCTTCACATAAGGCTAATTCGATTGGGTTTTGTAGGGTAATTCACATAACTGATAATCGCTATGCTTGTTGACCATCGCTATTTTTTTAAGTTAGCTTCGCCTTATTCAATTAAAAATATAGCTCTGATAATATTAGACACATTTTTTCATTCTAAATTACTGGTAGACAAAAATCATAGGCTGTGACTTACACTACAAGTACTCATGAAACTAGCCATAAGACATACACTTGAGCGATCGTAAGAGATCTAGCTATTTGTTCATATTTAAATGTTTCTTCCCTTTATATATTGTTTATCATACTTTAACAACTTAATGCAAATGTTTTTAATTCTTTGCAATAAAATAATTATATACAAAACGTAGAACGTAAACATGAAAAAAAAAAACTCATAAAAATATTTTATAAAATATTCTTGAATATCGTTATTTAAGAAAAAAAAAGTGTCATTTCAGCAATAATTAGGGAAGTTTATTTAACATACTCGAAACACATCTTGTTCAAAGTGTTTACTTTTTTCTTTTATCAAGAAATATTTATCGCAATGATTCAATTAAAATATTTCAACAACAAATTACTTCAGAAATTTTTTTATTGAAGTTTGTTAATACTGTAAACAGTTTTAATTACTTTTTTGCATTTCAAAACATAAAGATTATTATCTTAAAAAACGCATTTGAGTCGCTAATTACTTAACGATTTTTGTTATTTTATTTTTGTTATGTACACAGTGTTTAATGGTGCTGTGTTTGGAATTGAAAATAATTTCAAAAGATATATTAAACGTAAACATCTCATTAAAAATTATCTTCCTCATTTTTTATATTTAACACTTCTATAGATGAAATATTTCTTCTGAATATGTGCTTGTTTATGTACATGTAAATAAAAAAAAAGTGCGTAAAAAATTAGTAAAATGTGATCATAAAAATAACAAGTGGGTGTTAATAAAAAACATGAAATCATGCATTAAAAAATATATTATGAAACACATTACATCATCATTAGAAAACTTTACCGTTACAAATTTTACCGTTTAAAAACATAAAAAAAAGCTTCTGAGTAAATGGTTGAGAAAACGTATATACATTTGAAAACAAAATTTTCCACAATAACTGACTATAACATTATACATACTCATATTGTTTTGTGCAGCTCTTATATATACTGTAGATTGTATATATGTAATTCAAATATAGATAGTAATAAAACGATTTTATGAAAGGACTCATTATGTTCTATTCTTCATAAAATATTAAATTTTTGGTGAAATTAGCCCCAATTATCCCTATTAATCAACGTATATCAAAAGTGGTATTATAGTTTTAAAATTTAAATTAGTTTTCGAGATTTTTTTTTTATTTTAATGATATTTCTATAATGATGGCAATAAATGACTTTATTTTTATGAACATTAAGGAGGAAAGGGAAAAATATAAAAATTATTAGATTTTATTTTATTTTATTTTATTTGTCATTTCAAAACAAAAATTGAAATTGTTTTTTTATATCATCCAAAAGTGATCAACAATCAAACCAAAATTTTTTATATTTCAGAAAATATTAATTTTTTAAAATTGTTATCAATTGTAAAAACAGCACAAATAATATTATTTAGTTATAATTAAAAAGTATGCAAGGTCAAAAATGTAAGGTTATGAAGAGGTTTTGAAAATATAAAGACTCAACCCGAAGATTGTTTGGACAAGCATTCAGGAACAGATCTTGAACTCCGAACATTCTTTGGAACCTATAAGAAAAGTTCTAACCTTTACTTCACGCCAATATTAGCAGATAAATCTACTGAATAAAAAATATATGACGACCTCAGAAGCCAAGGGGTACAAGTGACAAAATGTCGATTTGGAGTAAATTGAGTTTAAAGATAATTGATGTTAAATTGGAACATCAATAAAAATTGACTAAATTGAAATAGGAAACATCTGCTTGTTGCATTCTAATCCTTGAACTCTCATTTCAATAACTGTTAAAAAATAGAGTACAATTTTCTTTAAATGTATAATTAATAAATATTGTTTGCTTTTCGAAAAAAGTGGTTTATCTCTATAATTCAGCAAATAATAAGAAAATGACCTATATTTCTTTACCTGAAATGAAAAAAGCATATTTCCAGATACCCTGTGCACTTAACTCATTTTTTTCAATTTTTCACTTATACCCCTTGGCTTCTGGGGTCCTCATATATTACCTACTGAAGCAGAAAATAGAAGTAAAGGTGTAGCTGTGCAAGCATTTGACTGGGTACTGAGGCATCATTTCACACCATCTCTCGCGAGATCGACAGCGAAAGTGTTGACATCTTGCGCTCCATGAGGTAAACCTCTTACGTCGTGTCATTTTCGACAATGACATACACAGCTTATGTCTGACTTATTTTTAAATAGACATTTCGAATTTCAAAATTTTTTAAAAATCTTAAATAAAAATACTATTAAATTTTTGTGGTGTAAATAATATTAATAATAATAACATTAATAAATCAGCTAGATGCCGCAACACCGGTGCAGCATGTCATAACATCCGCTAGAGCGTAAGGAGCAGTAGCGGCTCGTCAGGGAGTGCTGCATCCAAATTTTCACACCACTAAAATTTAAAAGAATCTTTCTTATTATTTATTTGAAGAATTTTGTTAATTAAATAAAACTGAAATAACCATACAATTTTAGTGGTGTGAATAAATTGATGCAGCACCCCCTGAATAGCCGCTACTGGTAAGGAGTTAAGCAACTTTTAAACAATTTTTATTTACGCTAAGAACCAGCCATCTTTACAAATATGTTTATTTTAAATAAAATTTCTGATATAAAACTAAAAAATTATTTATAAAAATAACTAAACCTGTATTTTATTTGATTTCACATACATACAATTAACCCCTAAATGGTCGCTTTAAATTACTGTTTAAAATTTCAGATTGGTTATTGCCGTCACTTTTTTTGAAAAAGAAATATTCACCATATTTAATGAAAAGAAATAGGATGCCAGAATAAAGATAATTATACTATTGTATAAAACTTGTGAGGATCAAACAATTTTGAATAAAACATGTTGAATTCTCAGCCCGTGAATGTCTCGGGCGCGACGGTTAAGTGGTTAACTGTTTAATTGATTTTTCTGTACGTCGCGTCATACTGGCAAAAAGAGTTTGCTCGACCCATGCCATCCATCACTTAAAGCATTTAAGCAGTACTAATTTTTTAATGACATTAATAGCTAAAGTTATTCGACTAAATATTACAAATATTTTAACTTAAAAAACTGGTGTGTATCCCATATTTTCAACTTATTTTCTAAAAAAAAAAAAAAAAAAAAAAAAAAACAATCAGTTAAGTGTTTAAACATTTAATTTTATTTGCATTTTCATTCAAACATATAAAATAATTATCCTACAAAATGAAATTTTTTTTGCCTATTTCCCAAACATAATGTTTCATGAAGTTGAAATCATTAACCCGTGTCATTTTTAAATGACCGTTCCATTAACAATTCGATTACAGCTTCAAAAATATTAGATTTTACCTTTTCTCTGAAAGCTAAATAATGACGAACATTAACTGCAAGGTTTTAAATTACTATATAAAAAATGAAATTCATAAGCCGCTAGCGTTTAAAGAATGCGGGGACATTTTAAAAAAATGTCTAACATGAGTGTAATTTTAGTAGTTATCTGTTTCACATTTTTTTTAATCACTAAAAAAAACTTCAACAAATGGAATGTGCTTTTATGACACAACTAATGACACACACTTTATTCAATAAATGAGTCTCATTTGCAGTTATTATTATATGTAAAACAAGATAATTACGCTTTTAAAAATGTCTTAATTTCCAAAAGAGTAACAATAATTTCATCTGTTTCTTAACACATTTTTAAAATTAATAAACATCTTTTTTCTTAATGAAGGATTTTATGTGTAAGAATATAATATTTTCCCAACATCTTTTGTATTATGCAAATGAAAATTCTTTGTTTTAGTAGATATTCAAGTACATGTGTTTTTCAGTCACATATAATAATTTTTCTAGGAACCATTTTAATTAATTTGTGGTTATTTTTAAATGTTTCTTATATGTAAATGCAGTAATTGGTGTAATTCGAATAAGCAAAACCCTTTCAAGCGTTTTATTGAAAATAAAATTATGCAAGCCACATTTTTTTTAAAATTTAATTTTCATCCAGTAAATAATTGTATTGGTATTATTAATGATTTTAGCAAAAGTACAACTAGCATATTTTAACAGAAATTTCCAGATTTTTAAATAAACCCTAAACAAAACATAATTTTTATTTTTAATTCTAAAATATTTCTCGTCTCGAATTTTTAGATCATGATTTATTTGTTTTATTCATGCATTCACATTTATGTTGTGCGTTAATGAAGTAAAAAATGCATAGTAATTATAGTAAAAAAAGACATATTTTATACGACTATTCGACTGAAATGGTAAATGAAATTATGTAATATATTTTTATTTTATAAGAAAACACTTAAGTGGGCACTTTTGTATGAAAATAGCACGGTTTATTAAAATTAAACCAAGTCAAAAATTGCACACCAAAAGTAGTAAATGGGAGGCGTTCGTACTATACCGAAGTTTTTAAAATACAGTAAAACCCCGATAATTAGAATTAACTGGGACCAGACCCTATCAGAATTAGCCGGAGAATTAGAAAAACATGACATAAAATAAAACATACTTACAGAAAATCACATTTATGTTAAACTTACTGAATATGTACATACAGTAAAAATATTTATTTTGCTTAATTCTTCCAAAAAGATTTCAGAAAAGGTTTTTTTTATTCAGAATACGACGACGAAACAAGTTAATGTTATGGAAATTAGCCAATCGCTTCTCAAACTTGGAAAAAAAAAAGGACCAAACCGATCTGGATTATTCGAAGATCCGGATTAACGGGGTCCGAATTTGCGGGATTCTACTGTATTCAAATGTTGGTGTTATTGTATACGGTTTTCTTAGTTAGTATCGTAGCTGAAATATTTTGTGTATCTCTGTAAATACTATCTGCTTTCTGTGATACAGAAAGTAACTTGTAGCAATATATAGCAATGTACAGCAATTTTATGAAATGTGAAATACTAACGCATCTTAAACAATGTTTCTTTCTATACCATTAAGTGATGAATACTTTAGTGAAGCCCTGTTAATTATTAACAAGATTCTTTGCACGGCAGATTCTACAGAATGTATTTTCTATTAAATATAGAGTATATTATATGAATATTATAAATATATATTATATGGATATGTATTATTAGTACATAATTTATAGTTACATATCAATTTTATTATATTCGAAAGAGTGTAACATTGTTAAAATGCATTTTAAACTATTTTTCCCAATGGTAATAATGAAACGGAATATTTTAGATTGTCCCTCTATTTAACCTATACATCGATATTCATAAAATTTGGGATGACTCGGCAAAATTAAACAACATTCATATATTTTAAATTTCAAAAAGTTGAGTTGTGTAGATTTTTCTCTGTTATATGTAGACGGATGAACGTACTGAACGAAGACTATAGGTGCTACGTACTTGCATTATTACGAATGCACCTAAAAAGTTGAGATCTCCTAGAACTTTTTAAAATTTATGTCTCCCAAAGTTATGCCTAAATCATAACTTTCTTTAAATCTTATATAAAACATGCTAAGTAATTTTGTAAAAGAAATTATTTACATGTTCTTAACCCCTTGTGAGGCAAGCAATAATGTCTCTGTAGCTTTAAATTTTCAACGGAAAAAAAAAATCTTAAAATAAAAAAAGGCAATTTTTCAGCATTTTGCCGCCGATGTTAAAAATATAACATTTCGTTAAAAGTTTCTGGTGAGAGTCTCGTTCAAATTAGGTGGAATAAAATATATCCCATCATCTCTTAAATGGTTAAAGGCAGACATGCCAACATCCGGCTTTTTGAAAATCAAACAATTATACTTCTAACCAGATATTTATTGAGTCAACGAAATTAAGTAGGTTTCAAATCACCCTATGAGTCAATTCTAGACATTTCTAATTAAATAAATTTTCTGGTTGAAATACGTTTTCATGATTTAAAAAAAAGCCGGAGGTTGGCAACTCTGTTAAAGGTATACATTCTTTTCTTTACGCACTAATTATTATTTTTTTCTGAAATGCGTGCTATAATATACATAGCTGCCAACTTTTAACTAATCTGCCGTAATACCTTTAGTTTAAGCGATGTTAACCTCATTTCTAACCAGAAAATTTATTTTGTGAAGTTTCTAAGTGGAACATATTTTATTTCATTTCTTTGAAAAAATTCTGGTTTGAAATTTATTAAACCAGGTTCAAATTAACGCACCTATTACGGATGGCTAATGTCAGGTTGGCACCTATGAACATACTTTCAAAGAAAATTATATTAATACTTATGAAAGATAATGTTTCTCTCTTTGACAGGCCTGAACGGCAAATTTAAAAAAAATAATATTAAATTAAAATTATCCGTTTGGATAATAAACGATTTTTATATCAGAGATTAGAATACGAGTGGAAAATAAATAAATAAAAAAATATTTATGGCAGAATCTAAAGCCTGTGGAGTAGTCTGACAAAAAAATTCTGACAACAATTACCCTTTCAAGTAAAGATCATGCATGCATCATTATCCACACAGAGCTCTCTTCACGTCTGACTATTTTTCAAATGAGAAGTATTATTCTAACTTTATCGCTTTTTAAAAAAAAATAGTGAAACTATCTTCTCACATTGGAATATTAAGAAGGCAAAATAATCATCGCAAAAGTTTCAAATGTTATATCATCTTCTAAAATAAGGAAACATATTTCAAGGATTTCAAGAAGAAATGAAGACACATTTTAAAAGTATCATACTACTTCTATTTGAATAATAATAGTAATAATAATAAGGAAATGGATAGAATATTGAGTCTTGAAGGGAGAAAAAAGCATACTTTAAAATATATATGGTCTCAACTCTTTTTTTTTTTTGCAGTATTTCTCATTCTGTTAAATTAAAAAAAAAATATTTTCGAGATAATAAAGATTGCGACGAATTCGAAATTTAATTAGAGGATTCTTAAAGTCATATACCAACTTTTAATGAAGCAATTCAATGATCCACGAACATGGATTGTTTTTGGTGTAACATATTTTAAATATAAGCTACACCATTGTAGAAGGGAAGACCTCTTTTCGTTTCATTTTCTAAATGATTTTTAGAAAAATACTACAATGCTACTAATTATGCCTAACATATTTTAATGATAGCTTCCTTTAATTCTTGAATAAAATATGCTATTTTCGTAGATATTTTCATAAAACAGAGAATTATTTCAATTTCTTAAAGATATACATTCTTTTCATTACAGACTAATTACTTTTTTTCTGAAACTGCGCGTTTTAAATAGTTTTTGCAAAGAAAATTATATTAATACTTATGAAAGGTAATATTTGTCTTTTTGACAGTATAGAAAGATAAATTTTAAATTTAATATTAAATTTATATAATTCATTTTCAAAATAAATTATTCTTATGTGAGAGATTGCAATACATGTAATTAAGTTAAAAAAAAAAAAAACTTTAAATAATTATAGTGAAATCTGAAGCCTGCGGAATAATCTACATAAAAATCCCTACATAAAAAATTCTGACAACAATTACCCGTTCAAGTAAAGATAACGCATGGATCATTAGCCTCTCTTCACGTCTGACTATTTTCCAAAACAAAAATATTATTCTAACTTTATCGCTTTTTTTTTTTTTTTTTTTTTTAAATAGTGAAACTGTCATCTCACATAGATTGAATATTAAGAAAGCATAACAATTATCACAAAAGTTTGAAATATTATATCATTTTCTGAAATAGGGAAACGCATTTTGTTGATTTCAAGAAGAAATGACGACACATTTCAAAAGTATCATACTACTTCTATTTGAATAACAACAACAAAAAAAAAGTTAGATGCTTAGAAAATTGAGTCTTGAAGAGGAAAAATAAACATTAAAATATATATAGTCTAATTTTTTTTCTTTTTAGTATTTCTTATTCTGTTATTTAAAAAAAATATTTTCGAGATGATAAAAATTGAAACGAATTCGAAATTTAATTAGACAATTCTTAAAGTCCTATACCAACTTTTAACGAAGCAATTCAATGATTCATAAAGATGGATTGTTTTTCCTGTAAAATATTTTAACCGTTAAATGCATATTGTATCATTTTCGATACCATAGGTGTTTCCGATTTATTGGGGGTTTTATTCACATATTCCGTATTCTCACCAGAAATTTAAAAGAGCATTTTTCACTTCACTTAATGACAGACCATTCGTAATCAAATAAAGAAAAATTTACTATTTAGATTTTCAGGTATAAATTCTGATTCTTTGAATTGCGCATTTTTTGGAACGCGTTCTATCCTGAGCATTTAAGGGTTAAATCTAAGCTATACCTTTATCTAAGGGAAGACTCTTTTCGTTTGTCTCCTTTTTTTAATGATTAAAAAACAAACAAACATTACAATGCTACTAGTTAGTCCTAACACATTTAAATGATATCTTTCTATTATTCTTGAATAAAATATGCTATTTTCGTAAATATTTTCATGAAAGAACTGGGAATTATTTAAAATTTTTACAGATAAACATTCTTTTCCTTATGCACTAATTATTTTTTTTATGAACTATACGCTTTAAATATACTTTGCAAAGAAAATTATATTTATACTTAAGAAAGTTAATATTTGTCTTTTTGACAGGATTAAACGACAATTTCAAAGAACTTAATATTAAATTAAAACTATTTGTTCGGAAAATAAACGATTTTTATATCAGAAATCAGAATAAGTGCAATAAAGTTAAAAAAAAAAAAAAGCTACAAGTTCGTATAATGGAATATAAAGCCTGTGGAGTTATCTGGCATAAAAAAGTCTGACAACAATTACCCGTTCATGTAAAGATCACGCCTGCATCATTATCCACACGTCTGACTATTTTTCAAAGGAGAAGTATTATTTTAACGTAATCGCTTTTAAACTGTCATCTCACATAGATTGAATAGTAAGATGACAAAATAGATTCCGTTGGACAGTTTTTGCTCTGCTATATGTGGACGGATGGACTGAAAGAAGACTATAGGTGCTACATATTTACATAATTACAAACGCACGTAAAGAGGTGAGACCTTATAGAATGTTTTCAAATTTCTATCTCACAGAGTTATGTCTAAGATATTTAACCCCTTGAGGGGCAAAGCACTTATGTTCATAAAATGTTCAAATGATTGATTGACACCGGAATTCACAAACAAATTTATATGATAGAAAATAAAAGATGTTTATCGCGTACATTCTAAAAAGCAAATGTTAATACTAAAATTCCGGTGCCAATGTGACATAAGGGAATTAAAATTAAGTGGTATATTTAATATACCGGTACCCTTCAAGGGGTTAAATGATAGCTTTCTTTAATTCTTGAATAAAATATGCTAAATATTTTCGTAAAAGGACGGAGAATTACTTACATATTTTTTAAAGGCGTACATTACTTTCGTTACATTTATTATTAATATTTTTCTGAACTGAGCGCTTTAAATGTATTTTTGCAAAGAAAATTACATAATTACATAGAAAAGATAAGGTTTGTCTTTTTGACAGCATGGAATGACAATTTCAATATTAAATTTTTATTGTGAAGAATTGAAGACACATTTTTCGAGTATCAAACAACCTGTATTTAAATAATAAAAATAAAGTAGATGGAAGGAAAATTTCAAATTTAATATTTAATATTAAATTTATATTATTCGTTTTGAAAATAAAAGTTTTTATGTCAGAAATTGCAATACCAGTGCTGCCACAGGTGACTAGTTTTTAATTCCATCTGCTACCACTTTCTATAAACAGAAATACTTTACAGACACTTTGACAATTTTTGCAAGAAAAATAAAATTTCAAGTTTATATTAGAAAAATATTGGTGCGAACAGAATAAAAAGAAATAGTCGCCTGTGGCAGCCCTGCAATAAATGCGATAAAGTTTTTTTTTTTTTTTTTTTTTTTTTTTTAACTTTAAATACTTATAGTGGAATATGAAACCTGTGGAGTAATCTACATAAAAATCCCTGCATAAAAAAAATCTGACAGCAATTACCCGTTCAAATAAAGATCACGCATCCATCATTATCCACACAGAGCTCGCTTCACGTTTGACTATTTTTCAAAGGAGAACTATTCTAACTTAATCGCTTTTTAAAAAATAGTGAAACTATCATCTCATATAGATGTAATATTAAGAAGGCAAAATAATCATCGCAAAAGTTTGAAATATTATATCATTTTCTGAAATAGGGAAACGTATCTTAATGATTTCAAGAAGAAATGAAGACACATTTTAAAAATATCATACTACTTCTATTTGAATATTTAAAAAAAGTTAGATGCATAGAATACTGTGTCTTGGAGGGAAAAAAATACATTAAAATATATATAGTCTAAACCTTTTTTTCTTTGTTGTATTTCTTATTCTGTTATTTTTTTAAAAATATTTTCGAGATGATAAAAATTGAGACGAATTCGAAAATTAATAAGAGGATTCTTAAAGTCACATATCAACTTTTAATGAAGTACTTCAATGATTCATAAAGATGCATTATTTTTTCTTATAAAATATTTTAAATCTAAGCTACATTATAGTCCAAGGGAAAGCATCTTTTCGTTTCTATTTTTTAAAATGGTTTTTAGATAAACAGTACAATGCTATTAGTTAAACCTAATATATTTAAATAATAGCCTACTTTAATTTTTGAATTAAATTTGCTCTTTTCGTAAATATTTTCATAAAAGAGCATGGAATTAATTATTTACATTTTCTTAAAATTATACATTTTTTTTATTACACACTAACATATTTTTTTTTAACTTCACGCTATAAATATATTTCGCGACGAAAATTATATTAATACTTAGGAAAGATGATGTTTGTCTTTTTGACTGGATGAAATGACAATTCCAAAATAATTTAATGTTAAATTTCTATTATTCGTTGCGAAAATAAACGATTTTTACATCAGAGATTAAAATTCGTGCAATAAAGTAAAAAAAAAAAAAAAGGCTATAAATACTTATTGTAGAATCTAAATCCTGTGGAGTAATCTTACATAAAAAATTCTGACAACAATTACCCGTTCAAGTAAAGATCACGCTTGCATCATTATCAACATAGAGCTCTTTTCAGGTCTGACTATTTTTCAAAGGAGAAGTATTATTCTTACTTAATTGCTTTTTAAAAATTAGTGAAACTGTCATCTCACATTGGAATATTAAGAAGGCAAAATAATCATCCCAAAAGTTTCAAATATGATATCATTTTCTGGAAAAGGGAAACGTATTTCAAGGATCTCAAGAAAAAAAGACACAATTTAAAAGTATCATACTACTTCTATTTGAATAATAAAAAAAGTTAGAGGAATAGAATATTTAGTCTTGGAGAAATAAAATATTTACAGTAAATTTATATAGTCTCAACTTTTTTTTTGTTTATAGTCTTTCTTATTTTGTTATTTAAAAAATATATATTTTCGAGAATATAAAAATTGAGACGAATTCGAAATTTAATTATAGATTCTTAAAGTCATATACCAATTTTTAATGAAGTTATTCAATGATTCATAAAACTGGATTTTTTTTTCTTGTAAAATATTTTGAATCTAAGCTACATTATTGTCCAAGGGAAGACCTTTATTCGTTTCTATTTTTAAAATAATTTTTAGAAACAAACTACTTTTATAATTTTTATGTTAAATTTAAATACTATAAAAATTCGTTCTTCATTGTTTAGGTCCGAAAAAAATAACTAGTAGATAATTATCATACAGGTCGATTCAAAATGAATGGGACACAAAGCCAAGAAAAGTTAAATTGCTTTAATAGATTTAGCCTCTTCTGTGCCAAAACTATTATAATATTCCAAATACTTATTCATTGTTTTTTTTTTCAAACAAAACGAGATTCTCTGACACAAAAAATATCTTCTGAAATTTACCCTTTAGACGTTAACCCTTAAATGCATAGGATAGAACGCGTTCCAAAAAATGCGCATTTCAAATAATCAGAATTCATACCAGAAAAATCTAAAAAGTAAATTTTTCTTTATTTAACTACGAATGGTCTGTCATTAAGTAAACTGAAAATTGCTCTTATAAATTTCTGGTGAGAATTCGGAATATGTGAATAAAAGCTCCAATAAATCGGGAACACTTATGGTATCGAAAATGATACAATATGCATTTAAGGGTTATTCTTTAGACGTAATTTAGTTTCAAAAATATGGATCTTAAACTACAAACCTGTTTTAAACATCAGTTTAATAACCATTAATCTAAACTAAAGAAATCACAAATTTAAGTGCTTTAAACGAGTAAAATATCTACAAATCCTGAAAAAAAAAGATTATTGAAAAATTGTTAAGTTAAATACTTATGAAATTTACCACTTTCTTGGTCACATTATCTTTTGTACATTTTTAAACATTTTGTAAACTTATATGAAAAGAGCATTTATTTTATGAGGGATTCAGCTTGGATGCAGGCATTTATTTGTTTGCTTAAAACGAAAAAAAATCAAGCATTTTAGTTTTTATATTAGAATAACAGAGGTCTTAGAATAGATACCCTGGGACCGAAAGGTTAATTAGAAAATAAAATTCGAAAAAAAAATATGCTAAATACAAAAGTAATGTATTTTTGTCACACAGAATTAGAATCTTCAATAAAAAATGGGGGTTATCATTAAATATTTCAAAGTTGATCGCCCCTAACCTAGGTTGTAGGTTGCGGAGGGCAAATTTCGCACCTCTGAGTAGTTTAAAAAAATAGATTAAACATATTTTTTCCTTTTTCAGTCTCATATTTATGAAGTTATTCGGCCATTTCCAGACTTTTCGGACATCCTGTATATGTAAAAAAGCATTTGTTACTTATAATAAGAAATTTATTAAAATTAGTACCATAAATATTTCCCAGATATATAATTAAATTACATTTTCTCTATAAAAATCGAAAGACCTTTTGTTATGCAAATGCAACATATCATGTTGTTATGTTAATAACCATACTATTTTAAACAAAACAAAGGTTCGTATATTTCAGAAAATTCAAGCACCTTTTAACAGAATTTTTGTAACGTAGTATTCTCTCTGTTTTGTTAAACTATCTGGATATCTTACCAAATTTTTGGTACTAAATCTCCTGAAATCCTTAAAATCTCTTGATGCATACAAAACGTGTTAACCATGGAACTATTAAGAAAAAGGAACTGGCATATTAAAATAGTGAGCCTTTAACTGTAACAATTTCAACCGCGCGGTGTTCATAACCACTACCTTAACCTCTTCAGACCTGAAGTACACAAATGTGTACCTCAATTCTTTTCCTCGTAAAAACTAAATTCTTCGAATTTCTTGCACTTTTACTTTACTTCTATACATCTGAATGTTTTTTGCTTTAAAACAAAACCAATAAATGTCAGCACTGATGAATATTACCTCACAAATTAAATATTATTTTCATCCAAGTTTCGAAGGCCAAGAAAGTAAGAAATATTCATGATTATTTAACTTAAATGTTTTACAATAAAAAAAAATTGAGGATTTGCTGATCATTTACTTGCTTAAAGACCTTAATTTTGTTATTGCGTTAATTTATATTATTGATAGTTAAACTGATGTTTTAAGGGGATTTGTACTTTTATATCCATATTTGTAAATCTAAATTACGAGTCCCATAAATTACTGATTTTATAAAAATGAGTCTTTCTGTCATCTGTGGTGTCATTTCGATTATCCAAAAGCAATAAATATATATTTGTAGAGTTATTTTATTCTCAGGTTTGAAGAGGTTAAACTTCCATCAATAAATTTATATAGAAAATTTCAACTTATTTAAACGGCCATTAAGTAATAGAAAATACTATTCAAAAACTGTTATTTATTTCTATTGGTTGAAGTTCACTTTGGCTGTAGTAGTTCCGCCACTTTGTGATAACAAAGACAATTTCCTGTCAATGTCTGTGAAAAGATTACAGGACTCCCAAATGGTCCAACAACTGAACATCGATATTTTCTTAGAAAGATTTTCGTTTTATATTTTTCCTGCAAATTGCGCAGAAATCACCTTCGGAGGTTAGTTTTAGCATAAATGTTGTAGAAACCTACCATGAAATTTTCTGATAAAAAATATTGGTGTTCAGTTCGCGGACCATTTAGGGAGCCCTGAGATTATGATACCTTGACAAACAGATACAAGTAGAAATAAATAGAAAATTTTAACCATACTTGTGATGAAATATTTCCGTCAATAATGCGTTTAAAGAAGGCGAGATTTTCTATTTAAGTTATCTGGTGGAAGTTTTCATCAGTAGTAATTAGAAGCTGGTGATCCGATTAAAAGCAACATCCGTCAAATTATGATCACCTTCTCAGTTACTTCATTCAAAACTGCTAGACAATACATTGTATGTCATCTTTTTTTTTAGGTGCATTCGTAATTATGTAAATACGTAGCACCTATAGTGGTCTTTCAGTCCGTCCGTCCGCATATAGCAACGCAAAAACTACCCAACCGAATCGTTTGAAATTTAAAATACATAATTATTACATAAGTTTGTCGAGTCATTTCAAATTTTATGAAAATCGGATGCATAGATCAATTACAGAGGGAATCAAAAGTATTCCATTACATTACGGTCAATGGGGAAAAAGTTTCAAATGCATTTTAATCGTTTGAAATTTAAAATACATAATTATTACATAATTTTGTCGAGTTATTTAAAATTTTATGAAAATCAGATGCATAGATCAATTACAGGGACAATCAAAAGTATTCCGTTACATTACGGTCAATGGGGGAAAATGTTTCAAATGCATTTTAATGGTGTTGCACTCATTCGAACTTAATAAAATTTATATGCAACTTAAAGTACATATTATAATATATATTTTACATAATTTGTGATGCAAAGAACATTTGTTATTGATTTACAAGGCCAAACAAAAGTATTCCATTACATAATGTTATAGGGAGAACATTGTTTGGTGCGCATTACAATTGTAATTAACTATTTACAATTTTATGAGATTGATATATGAGAGATATTTTTAAAACTTCGTTATCGTACGAATGCACCTCGTTTGCTACGCTTCACGTGCAATTTCCAACTTGTTATTCTTAACTCCGTTGTGTAAACATGTGGAATTGCGTGTTAATAGTTTTAATAATATCTAGAACCAATAGCTATTGCATGAATAAACCGAATAAATTCAGAACAAACCAACAGCAATACTAATAATACTTAATTTGTTAAATATAAAAAATGATTTCCAATGCTATTTTCATAAAAGAGGTATAATTTTAGCAAATCAGTTTTTTCTTTAAATCTTGATTTTGATAATAGTGTTTAAACTTTTGTTCTATTCTTTGTAAAATTTCCTAGATTGGGGATGAGCAGACAAAGAGGACTCGTTACTATCATTTATTTAAATAAAGACTTTCTTATAGTAAAGCATTTGCACTAATTACGAAGAATCGTTTGCACATTTTGTATGTTTAATCTTTAAAAGATAAGAGCGGTAATTTAAAAAGGAAATTCAAGGAAATTATGCAGCTGCATCTGATTACTTTATGGTTTTCCAGTGCTTACAGGAATTGTATAAAACTAAACAAATGGAAATAAATTTATGGTATAGTTAATTGATATACTCCTTATAATAGCAGAAAATAGTTTTTCATTGTAATTTTCATTGAAAAGCTATAATGACAGCATTACAAATTATTGTATTTAGAAAATAAGTCTTAATACAATCTATTTACAGATTTTTAAAGATGTTTTATAAATAATAGAAATTAACCGATTTACATTATTAAGTGCACTATACATTTGCGTTCACTCCAGAAAACAACTTTTTATTTAGTAATTTTGAACTATACAGAGGGTCGTGTTGCCAGTGTGCCTCTTTATACAACCCTTGGCAAAAAGTTTCTGATCACTGTTATAAAGTTTATTAGTTTTGTATTTCGAAGTGTATACTTCGCGATTGAAGAGCATAGGAACGTTTTGCAATATGCCAAATAAAAGAAAGAATGTTAAAATATAAATAAAAAGTGAATTCAATATTGCAATCATATAATTTATAATTATAATGCAGGCAAAAATGTTTCCTCGTGAGAAAAAAATATCCGATCAAGATCGAAGTTGGAAAATAGTAATCGATCACTGAGGAAAAAAGTTTGAAATTTGCATATTGAAGATAGATTAGAGTGCCTGCGCATGCGTATGATATATGAATCCTATTTAAAAGAAGAAATCTTCCAGTTGCCAGATCAAAAGCGGCTCTGAAGTGCTGGAAAATGACTCGTGTGAAAAACCTGTCTCGCGATTCAAAAATCCGCATTATTTAATTATTAGAAGAAGTAAATTCACAATGGAAAGTGGCTGATTTATGAAATTGTGCTCAAAGTACAGTATGCAATATTTGGAAAAAATATCAGTTGACTAATAGCGTGGAAAATTTACCTCGAAGTTGACGACCACGAATGTCAATACCTAAGAAGGAAAAGAAAACTTGTGAAAATATCGAAAAGAAAGCGGCGAGCAACCTCAAAACAACTTGATTCCGAATGGTCTAAGTATAACATAAAGGCATGTGACCGCAGTACGTAATCATCTAAATGTAGCAAGATTTAAATCTTGTAAAATTAAAACAAAATCTTACATGATAAAGAAGCATAGAAAAGAGCGCCTGCAATGGTGTAAAAAACATGTGCACTAGCCATTTGATACATGAAATAAAGTTATTTTTAGCAATGAATTTCGCATATCTATCGGTAAAAGTGATGACTGTGGAACATTTGTTTGGAGGAGAGTTGGTGAAAAGTTCAATGATAAGTGTATCAATACGAAGACTAAATTTTCACCTGCATTTGCAGTTTGGAATTGTATTACATCACAAAGCGTCGGCAAGTTGTGTATTGTGTTACGTACAGTAAGCTTTGAAGTTTACATTGACATTTTAGTGGATTTTTTTATTCCCAGCATCGATCAATAGTTCGGAAATCAAAATGACTTCTTATTTCAAGATGACAATTAACTCCCCAACGCACCAAATCAATGAAGAAATTTCTACAAAATGTAGATAATGTACCAATTCAAACCATAACGTAACCGCCCAATAGTCCGGATCTTAATCCCATCGAAAATATGTGAAATATATTAAAAAGAAAAATCGATTTTCGATGAATTACAAATGCCATAGAACTTAAGTAAAGCTATAAGGGAATGCTGGGGTGAAGTTGCTCCCAATGAGTGTAAAAATCTTAATGAGTCCAGTCCACTAACAATTTCGACTGTCATCCGAAATAACAGTGGATTTATGAAATGTAATATTACAGTGATCGGTTATTTTTTTCCAAATCAAAACATGATCGGATAATTTTTTCTTGGGTGCCTAAATTTCAAACACAATTTTTCTGTTTATAAATTGATGAATGGTGGTTTTTCTTTATTGCATATTGTTGTTCATTATATGTAACACAAATGTATTATCGCTAATAGTCGTTTCGTTTTTATGCAGTGAGAATAAATGATCTTTTCTTACAAAAGATGGTAGTATTGATGTAATGATCGGAAACTTTTTGCCAAGGGTTGTATATTATATATATATTTAGATTATTATTATTATTACTATTGTTTGATATCTTTTTATAATTTAGAAATATCGCTTTATTTAATGTCATATTATTTTAGACAAGGTGAATTTTGCCATTTTAAAAAAGCGGTGCGAATTAAGAATTTTGAATTAAAAAATGTACCTCACTAGAAATACTGCACATAGCTCTACAGGCGACTTTTTTGTGATTCTTGCTTACTTTACTTTTTTAAAACACAAATTTACATATGTAGTGTTCGAGAATTTTGGCAAGAGAAATAAATTACAAAATACTCTCGTTTTAAATTTTAAATTTTATTTAAATTTAAAAGGTTTAAATTAAAAGAAGGAAAAATTACTATAAAAAAATTCTGATATCCATGCAATAATTCTGTTTTTTATATATATATATATATATATATATATATATATATATGCACGTTTAGGATACAAATACATTAGCATTTAATTTTATAATTCAAGTGTGGTGTGATATTTTCACTCAAATTGATTTCTTTAGGTGTCACTCTTCGGTATTTTGGTTATTACAAAATTAATGTTTATAACTATTTAAAAAGTATTAAAAAAAATTCAAGATTAAAATGTGAATTTCAAGATATTTAAAAAAAAAAGAAAAGATAAAGATCTTTGATAAAACATTACCGTATTTACTTGTGTATAAGGCGCACTTTTTTCCAAAAAATTAGAGCAAAACTCCTAGGTGCGCCTTATACACGGAATAATTTTTTACTATTGGATGCAGTCGAACGATATACATATCAAACAAGAAATTATTCAAAGAAGATATTAAAACTCGGGAAATATTACTTAATTGAAGTATTACTGCATATTTATTTCATTACTTGCAGTTTTTTATACAACAGAATGACATTATCTAAACGCTAATTAGCAATTCTCTTTACCGTTACTCATTCTTATTTCCCATCATTCTCTTACAACCCGAAGTCTAAAAATGCATTTTCGTCTTGTTTTCTGGTCTGGTGTTATGTTTGTTTCGACTTTTTTTTTTTTTTTTTTTTTTTTTACTGAAATTCATTTGGTTATTCTTCATTAGCGAATCAAATTTAGCTTTATATACGAGATTTTAAGAAATCGCCATTTTTATTTGTAAAGTAGGGGTGCGCCTTATACACGCGTGCGCCCTATACACGAGTAATTACGGTATTTATTTATGTTATTAATGATTTACTTTTTCATTGAAAGAATTAATAATCTTATAATTTTTTCTTCTCAAAAGTGACACCTTTTAAAACATAATTTAAAAATTGCATTTCAGTGCTAATTAAAAAAGTTTGTTTAAAAATCTTGAATCGTACAATTATAAAACTG
Organism: Maratus speculifer; assembly: GCA_964019185.1. Classification (NCBI taxonomy): domain Eukaryota; kingdom Metazoa; phylum Arthropoda; class Arachnida; order Araneae; family Salticidae; genus Maratus; species Maratus speculifer. The sequence continues at coordinate 11,551,165 of OZ025291.1, read as the reverse complement.
TTTATGTTGTTAGTTTGTTTTCGTGGTGTGTCTATGGCTTTGAGAAATTAAATTTTTTCGAAAACAAATTACTTGGGAGTTTGGTTTTTCTTATACCAAGAGGAAATTTTGTTTGTTTTATAAAAGTTTTCCCATTAATTTTCTTTGCATTTCAAAGAATTGTAAGATTTTAAAGATTTCGTAATAATATTCTGCATTAGACCGAAACTTTTTTTTATTATGTACATAATATTTCATATTTTTCAGCTGTTTGCACATGTAACATGTTTTCGCTTGGAAGAACGTCAAAATTAACAGAAATAAAATATATCTAATTAAAATTAGTCTTATAATTTATTATGATTGGAATCTTCTACTGATGAAATATTTCTGCTGTGTATAGGTTTCTTTATAAATTTGCAACAATGATGTGTGGTTTTAGAAGAAAAGGATATAAGTAAATTTGACGCTGTACAGGCTGTAAAAAGGATATAAAAGTTGCTTAGTTAATCTATACAACAAGAGATTCTACAAAAAAGTTGCATGAAATCAATTATATTACACATATTCAATTTATTAGGTTAGCCCCCCCCCCCCCAAAAAAAAAAAAAAAAAAAAAATCCGCGATATTTTTCTAATGAGATACTGTTAAAATACCGTAATTTCGGGTGTATAAGCCGCGGATCAAACAATTTTTCTTCGACCCAGAATTAAAAAAAAAAAGAATGTTACTACTTAGATCGCCGTAAATATTTGTGTTCAATCACTAAATAAGATTTCTGGGTCCAAAAAGAATTGTTTCATCCGCGGCTTATACACCCGAAATTACGGTAATTGATTACCGCAAATAATGACCAAATGTATTACAAAAAAAGGTAAAATAATTTTCTGTTCTTACATTATAAAAAAACGTTTATACCAAAAATTACGCTGAAAATGTGCCATTTGTCGATTCAAATTTTATTAAAAAACCGCAGATTTTTTCGTATGATCTAATATTTGCATCATCAGGGTTGCCAGTTTGATCGTCAATTTTAGTAAGGAATTTCAAATTCACACCGTAAATTTGGAATGAAGAATTTTTATTTTCAGTAAGTTTTAAAATTGCTTCATTCAATAAAGCATAAAATACTATTCTTTATTTCTGGTACAAACTCAAAATTTCTAATTAAGATAGAGGCCAAATTTGCAACCCTGAACATCGTTTAATTCCATATGCTTGTCTAGGTAAGTAGAAATCTCCTTTAACCCCTTGAGGGGCGGTGGGACATATTTTATCCCACCTAATTTGAACGAGATTATCAGCAGAAACTTTTAACGATATTTTATATTTTAAACTTTGACGGCAAAATGTTGAAAAATTGCCTTTTTATATTTTAAAACCAAAATCTTCGATTTTCTGGTGAGAATTCATTATTACAAAGCATTATTGCTTCCCCTTCAAAGGGTTAAATATTGATACCGACAGTGTTTGGTTTTAGTATGAGACTTAAATACCATTTATACACTGTTTTAAGATGTTTACTGACAAATAAATGTTTGGAATAAGCCATACTACAATTTTTATAATCGTGATATTTATGTTTTTTTATAACGGGTTATTGTACTTATTGTTTTCAGCGTTTGTACCCATCCAGAGACTCAGGAGATTTTGGGTGCTTTATAGAAAAAATTTTTCGCACTGTTCCTAAAATTTTCGTACTTTCCGACCACAATTTTTAAATGGTAATACAGCTCATATTCAAAATATTAGAATAATTACCTTTTTTTTAGAAATTGAAAATATCGTTTGGTAATTTAATGTCTAAATATGCAAACGATATTTTTATTAAGAACTTATTGTTGATTAAACTTACTTGTTATCTTAAATTTAATATCATTTTTGAAAAGATTAATTGCAAAAAAAATTATTTTGAAAAGTCAAAATATTAGAATATTTATTCAAGTGGTTCAAAATATTAGAATATTTCACATTAATTCTCCTTTAATTATTACCAATTCTTAACTGGTGGCATCATTGATTAAATTCAGACTATTTTATTTAAAATCAGTATTCTTCTTTGCAGTTTGTTTCTTTTTCGTCTTAAAATGGTCCGTGTGAGTGATATTCCTGAATCTACTAAACTTCGTATGGTTGATTTGTATCGGCACGGTAAAAATCAATGTTTTATAGCGAATTATTTACATTGTTCGCAATCGAGTGTTAGTAAAATACTAACACAATATTCAAAAATTAGAAAATTTCAAAATAATCGCCGAAATGGTGGCCGAAAACCAAAAACATCTGCTAGAGATGACAGAAAACTGAAGCGTATAGTTAAGAAAAACCGTTTTAAAAGTGTGCGATTCTTGCACCGAAAATGGAAAGAAGAAGGAGTTGAAGTTTCTACATCGACAACATTAAGACGTCTCCATAAATTTAAATTTGAATCTCGTGTACCGAAAACAAAACCTCTCATGACTGCAAGACAAAAGCGTATAAGATTGAATTGGTGTAAATCAAGACGTTTATGGAGCAATGAAGATTGGGAAAATATAATATTTAGTGATGAAAGTATGTTTTGTGTTTCATATGGTAATCAAGGTATTCGAGAAGCATTTGATAAAGAATGCCTTAAACGTTCCGTAAAATTTGCTGCTAGTGTCATGGTTTGGGGTTGTATGAGTGCAGAAGGATTTGGAAAGTTATGCATCGTCTACGAAAAGGTTAACTCTCTGATATATCAAGAAATTTTAGAATATTACATGATTCCATCATCAGAAGATTTATTTGAAGATGATTTCATCTTTCAACAAGATTTAGCGTCCCCGCATACCTCGGTGTCAACTAAGAATTGGTTCCGCCAACGCAACATTAAGGTACTTCCTTGGCCACCAAATTCACCAGATCTTAATCCCATCGAAAACTTATGGTGTATAATGAAGAAAAAACTTCAAGAAAATCCTCCTTCAAGTAAAACTGAGTTAGTGGCACGTATAAAGTCTATTTGGGCTAATATTGATAGAAATGTTTGTAAACACCTTGTATATAGTATGCAAGATCGATTGTACGCTGTTATGAAAGCTAAAGGGGATGCTACAAAATATTAACTACCATTTACTTCATATTCATAAGGTAATATATTGTTGCGTAAAATAAAATATTCTAATATTTTGAACCAATCTAAATTTTATTCTAATATTCTGGTGTGTTTAAGGAAGCTGTATACCTAATTTATTGTGCTGTATTTTATATTTTATAAATGTTAAAATCTTATCTAAACATTCCAGATTTAATTTATAAGAAATTTAATTGCATTTACTTAGTATAAAAAATAAATAAATGACAAATAATTTTTTCTTATTACTTTTTCTCAATTATTCTAATATTTTGAATATGAGCTGTATTTATTGTATAATTCTATTGTAGATGTTAAATGAACATTCTATGAAGATTTTTGATTTAAAATGCTGGTAGCAACGTGTAAAAATTTTAGGAACGGTGCGAGCCCTGAATTTTTTAAAGTACTGACCGCTATATCTGAAGGTAGAATATTTTTTATCTAAGACAAAAATTACTTTACAAAATTTCTTGTAACATGTGTTTGAAATTCTTATCGTGTATGAACCCTGATTTTTCTATTAATTTGAGATTTACGATGTGCACATCTGGCTGATTTTATTTATTAGGAAATTTCAAATTCTGATCAGTAAGTTTAAGTAGGGATTATTGTTTCACAAGATTCCCACAAAAAAAAAAAAAAAAAAAAAAAAAAAAAAAAAAAAAATCACTTTTTTTTTTTTTTTTTTTTTGAGCCTTAAAGGTATCGATGACAGCAGCACTACCCAATATCTCATTAATATGTTATTTATTTTAAAAAAACGTAAAACTGGGATTAAGCTGAAAAAAAAATCATCTATAGAAGAAGTTATTTTTTAAAAATAAGTTCGTTATTCTAACCATTAAATATTTTCTCTCATTTTTAATAGTTTATCAAATCATAATTTACTATGTTACAAAATTAAATTTTTTTATCACTCTATTTGTTGTAAATGCTTTACCAAACAATATTTTTTCTTTATATGATATCAAGCATTAAATAATGAGTAAACACAAATTTTGCTCTGAACGATAAAAATATTTATTTGACCTTCTAAAGTATTACAGTGAAAGGACATGCATACTGTATTAGTATGTTTTCAAAACTATTGTTTAATTAAAATATATACCTTTAAATATTTATGGGATATGTTGAAAATTCTCTTTATACTTCTAGTGTAAATCATTATTTTAGACTAGTTTATTTTTCTGATTGAAAATACCACAATTTTTTATTTACTTATTTTTTTTTTACTCATAAATTATCCATTATACAAAACAAAACTTTTTTATATGTTTTTAAACATAATATTTAATGCAGTTAAAATTAGTAACATGCCTCTTTTTTTAAATGACCTTTGTCATAATAATGCAATTATATCCTCAAAAATATTAAATGATCCTTTTTTCCCGCAACTTAAATAATGACAGGCATTAAGCGTAGAATATTAAGTTAGTATATTAAAAATGAAGTTTCTGAACCATCAACGGATGGAATGTGACTACATTAAACGAAAATAAGCGAAGGCGAGTAATTTTAGTAGTGATCATTTTCACCTTTTTACCTTTTAAAAAAAAGAAAAAAAATTCAACTAATGAAACAGTTTATCGCGCCGCTAATGAACTATATTTCGTGACATAAATGGTTCTCATTTACAGTTATTATTGTAAGTGAAACAGTATAATCAAGCATTTGAATTTCTTTTTCAAGAAGAATAATAATATTCATATTTTAATTAGCAAATTTTAAAAGTTAATAAATATTGTTTTTTGTAGCGAAATAATTTTACAACAAAATTGTTTCATTTATTCAAATTACACTTCTTTCACGAAGTAAATATATACATAGGGGTTGCTTTTCAAACAAATGTATATTTTCCTTATCTGACACATTTTGTAGCATGTTTTTAGAAGTATAATATGATTATGGTAAAACAAATGTTCTTTCAATGTAATATGATATATTCCAATGCTTTCATGAAAAATAAATGAAGTAAAATATCTTTTTAATTGAAATTTTCTCCAAGTAATTACGTGAACAACGTATCTGTGTATTAAAATATCATTTAGACCCCATCAGTAATAAAAAAATTAAGCAAACAACTATTTCCCTTTTTATTGTTTTTGCAATGCAAAAAGAATAAAATAAATAAGAAATTCCAAAAAATTGTCAAAAAAAATGTGCTTCCTATGCATTATAAAATATTTTGTGCAAAAAATGAAGTATATATCTTTTTATGATTCTTTCTTAGTTATCAGTTTGTTAATCCCTTGAGTGGTGCCGTTTGCAATCTACAAACGGTTAAATTTAATGCTTATATTGCCAACTGGCACCAATAATATTTAGTACAATTTTGATCTAGCAATATACGTGAAGAAACGATTTTGAATATTTTCAATTAAATTTGTTCGTAAATTGCGGTGGGAATTAATTATTTGAACATTCTTGGATCTCAAATATCTTGCCCTTGAAAGGGTTAATATAAACTTACATCTGAAGTAAAAAAAAAATAATTTATAAATTAACACTGGGGGTCTAAAGAGGTTTAGAAAAAGATTTCAGTTTCCCGAAAATGTTTCATATTAATCGTTTGAATGCATGTAATTTTAATAAACAGTGTGTTTTTTACTAAGAAATCTGTACAAAGTAATATTATTTACTTTTTAAGTGAAATATCTGCAACACTGAGAAAAAATACGATTACCTTGAGTTCTTGTTTATCCATCTTTATTATGCGTTTTTGTATACATTATTCTTATTATATTTTCCTCCTATGGCACTGCATAAAAAATTTATGTGACATTGCATAATTAAAAGCAATTTTCCAATATTTCCATTTAACGTGCATTTTTTATTTTATCTGTATTTTATTACATAAATTTGGCATATTAAAGTTGATTTCTCTTTCAATAAATAAATAAATAGAATGCCAAATCCATCTTTTGAAATGTAAAATTGAAAATGGCACTATATGTAAACTAGTTAAAAAGATGACAAAAATATTTAAAAATACTTTAAATTACTTTAATGCCTAGTACTTTCAACTGTAAACACAACCTTCGTCAGAGATTACAAAAGTACTGATATTAACCCTTTCCGGCGCAGTGTTCCAACTCCGAGCACACCTAATTGTAATTCCAAACTTGTAAACGGCACCAAGAATATTTTATTAACATTTTTATTTTAAAATGGAATCTGCTAAATTAAGAAATTCTTAATTTATAAAAAAAAATCGTTTGTTAATTCCAGTGTCAGTCAATAATTCCCCATTTTTCGAAACGAATTGGTCTATACCGTAAAGGATCAAGGTCTTATTTTTTTAATGTTAGATTTCTTCAGAGAGCTTAAAAATACTGTTATTAACTCTTTTTTTCAATTGTCTTTAATGTCAAATTACATTTTTTAAAAAAGGCGTTAATAACAGTATTTCTGTATACTCTGACGAAGGCGTTGTTTACAATTGAAAATACTAAGAATTAAAGTGATTTTTAAATATTTTTAAATATTAATTATATTTTAAATACATATTTTTAAATATTTTTAAATATTAATTACATTTAAAATACATATTTCTAATTATTGTTTGTCATCTTTTTAAGTAGTTTACAGTGTAATTTTTAAGTTTGATTTCTTTTTAACAAATTTTGCTTCAAAACGAAAAGTTTAGATGAAACGGTGAACTTCATTAAATCGAAGCTTCACTATATTGAAGTTATCATTCAATCTTGAATATAACTCATGTAATTTACTACATACATCAATTTTCATAAATTATATTTATCTGTGCTGTCCAAATTTTTAAGCTTTCTTCCAAAATCATCAACTGCAAAATTCTAAGAACACTTTTATGTTCAAGGAATGTTCACGCATACATCATTTTCTACAGAGAATCAGTTTTAAGCATCCCAATTTTTCAAAAGGGAAGTATTATTATTCTACAATTTCTCACTTCCAAAAGGAATGTAATGCTGCCATCGTTCAGCGAGCATTAAAAAAATAAAATATAAAATAAAATAAAATAACGAAAAAAAGTTTTTCTTTTCATCATTACAGGCTATTTCCATGAGTACTTGTAGTGTAAGTCACAGGCTACGATTTTTGGTTACCAGTATTTTAGTACGAAAAAATGTGATTTATTTTATCGGCACATTCTCATTAATTGAATAAGGCCAAGCAGACTTTTCGAAAATAACGGTGGCAAACAAGCATAGCAATTATAAGGTAATGTGACTTACACTACAAAACCCATGGAACTAGCCTACAGATATTTGAAATTTAAAAACATTTCTTTTCAGAAATACGAATTTCTTCAACTTTTTTTCCAAAATAACTGCATAGAAAACGTGGAAAACAATTACCTGTTCAAAAAATTTCACGCATGCATCATTATTTACAGCGAATCATTTTCAAGTCCAACTTTTTTTTTGAAAAGTGAAGAGTATTCTAAAATTCCGCTTTTTCAAAAATAGTAAAGATGGCATCGTTTTTAGAACAACTGTAAAGAGATTTTGTTAGTGGCTTAGATGTTTGAAATTTAAAATCATCATAAAGTATTTTTCTAACTATACAGACAAAGTAAAAAATATATTTTAAGATTCACATTAGATTAGTAAAATTTTTATGTCTTGAAATACATAAGGTTCGCATACTCCTTGGAATTCGCAAGGACTCTGGCACCACCATTAAAAATAAGATAATTTACATTTAATTTTTAAACCATAATATTTGTAACCCCGACCTTCATTCATAGATTTTACGATATTTTTCTGCAGTGAAACACTTCGAAAATATTCTTAAAATTTAGTGGTAGAACTGTGCGAACCCTGAATATATTTCAGCTTTCATAAATATAAAAATATATATATAACCACGTGCATTATTATATGTTTTTAAACATCCAGAGATGCAAGTAATCTTGGTTCATAGAGTTTTTCAGCCGTTTAATTAAGCTGATTTGGTATTTTTTTTTTTTTTTTTTTTTGTCACACCTCAAAACATTTATATTAGTAACCATTTTATATCTTAAAATACATTTCAGCTATGAATATATATATATATATATATATATATATATATATACAGGGTGATTCAAAATAACGTGGACAAATTCATATGATAAATCAGGCATACGACAAGGATAAAAAATTACATAGGAATATAGGGCCGCAATCCACTTATTGAGTCACAAATACAGGGTGTTTCATTCTAACTCAGTTTGGGTTGACGGTAATAAATTTCAGAAAACTAAAGTATATTATGATAAAACATTTAACAGACATTCTCACCTTTGTTTTAAATGTCATAACACCAAACAAAAGTGGTAGGACTTTGTATCATGCGCACCAGCTATATGAACTTGGCACCTCACATTTTAGACTTTGATAATCAGTTTTTATGGTATCATCGATTGCTTGAGCAATATGTTTTTCCAGATCTTTTCGTAATGTTATCACATTTCACACAAAATAAGGTACATATCGTTGCATTTTCATTACAATATTTTTATTTTCCTCAAAATTATTATTTTCAAACCGGGTGTAGCTAGAATGAAACACCCTGTATTTATGACTCAATAAGTAGTTTGCGACCCTATGTTCCTATGTGATTTTTTATTCTTGTTGTATGTTTGATTTGTCATATCATTTTGTCCACGTTATTTTGAATCATCCTGTATGTATACAAAAAATATGTAATCCCGTGTATTATTAAATTCTAAAGATGCAAAATAATGTGTATATTGAGTGTTCAAGCCATTTAATTAAATCGATATGATAATTTTCTCCTGTCACATTTCATCTCAAAACTTTATGGATATTAGTAAATTTTTATGTCTCATAATATGTTTCGATATTTCCATCGCTAGCAGTGATGAAAATATTGAACATCTTTTGGGATATTTTGAGATATAAACCACCACAGCACATGTAATATCTTTGACCAAAAAAATATTTCTGGTGATCTCAGTCTTGTGTCTCTTCGTTCCTTGTACCGATCATATTACTTTCCCTTGACATTTCAGACCGTGGATTCTTATGCAAATCCGAATTCTTGTGCTATCCCTTACCTCCACTTAAACTTTGTCCCAATAAACCTGGGACATCCTGTATATACGGGGATATCGCAAAGTTTTAATTACTGGCGAATATTTTTTAACTTCTTATCACCACACTTTACACGTAGAAGAGAAATATACTATGTAATAAATATGAGTACTACTAGGTTATCCCGTCGACCAAAAAATTATCGCCAAAAGATAAGATTAAATGCCAATAATGGATGATCGTGAATGTCACATTAAATGACATTAAATACGATTCATGTGTTTGAAATGTCATTAAGTGATTATTATTTCGACTTTTTATTAATATTTTTATTATTATTCTACTAATTATTTATTTTTTCGTTATTTAAAATAAAAAATATGTCATATGTATAATTTGGCTATTAGTTTGGCGATTTGTATACTTTGGCGAAATTGGTCGGCGGGATAACAGAGTAGTACCTAAATATGTATATATATAGTGGTGCAAATTGAATTTAACAAGTGAGTAGGTGTGATCGCTGATCGCACAGAGAATATTGTTTAATATTTCTTTCAAAACAACGTATCCTTTAACTAATAAATCCAAATTGTTAATTTATAATTATTAAATTCTTGCATAGATAATAGCCCCAATAAATTTAATTTTAAAATAAATATAAAAGGAAGTTATTTATTTTAATCAAATTAAAAATGTTCAAATCAAATTACTTAAATAAAGTCCAAAATTCCTAATTTTTTGAAAATTTGAAATAAAAAAAGTTAGTGAAGATATAAGTAAAATTTTAGATTAAGAACGAAAGAAAATGTTTGAACGAAATTTAAAATTCTGAATCGTTAATAAATCGCAATAGTCTTGAAAATGAACGAAAATTGAATTCCAAAAATCATTATGAATGTCATATGAACGAAATCCTAATAATATAAACACTTAAATTGGCAAAAAATTAAAATTAAAATTAAAATTAAATTTCTTTTAATTTGAAAATTCATCTTTCCAGCATTGGGGTCGAACTAATAACCTACTGTTTACTAGCGAGTTGCTAACTAGAAGCTACGATGTCTGACATGGAAAACGTTGAAATTAAGGTTCTCTTTTAAACTTTAAATCATAAAAATGAATTGATAATCAATTTAATTAATATAACAGACATCTTCAAAATTTTATGATTTGTTGTGGGACACGAAAGCTGAAAGTAAACAAAGTTTGATGTCTCTGACTTCTATAGTTGTTTTTGTGTACGGACTTCTGTGACGGACAGACCGAGGATAGAGGCAAATGGGGTTTCGTCACATGAACGAAACCTTAAAAATAGACGCCTGCGATTGAAAGTTTAAGATATTCTCGAGTAAAATGTTAAGTAATAGCTTTAAATATTTTAACGGCAGTTTCTTTAGATAATGAAAAGAACCATATTATATTGCATTTCGATATTTGGATAAAGCTTTTAATTGCAAGAATTTCCTAATCCTTGGATATTGATTTTTATTCCCTATGTTCATCAATATCTTTAGTGATACTGGTTATTCTGAAATTCAAACTTCTCACCAAAAGTTTAAATAGTTTTTTGTTTGATTTACATTAAGACAGATATTGTGTGAATTAATCCAGACCTCTCAACTAATAAAATTCTTTTTCTATTTAAGAACTTACTGTTTCAATCTTTTTGTCTCCTGTCTTTCAACTTCAATCCTTTGACTTTGAGCGGGCGGGGATTCCGGGTCTCGTCCAATCAAATTCATCTTCCTCTTGGAATCTATACTTCTTATGTTGTATGCAGATTTTTTTTCTGTAGTTAGATTTTTTTCTTCATTCCGAACTCAAGCTTGCTAGACACTCACATTAACGAATGGATATAAAGCATTGGGTTACTAGGAGACCCCTCAAAGATATTTACTGCTTCACACTATTCGCGCTGAATGAAAAATTCCTTTTCAAAATTTTCTTGTATAATTTTGAAATGTCTTGATAAAAATTCACAGATATGACAGCACTAATTTTTATAAACGATTTAAAATTGTGATAGTAATTTCAAGATTATCAAAAAGGTATCAAGTTTTTTAAGAAGGACAAATTAAACTAAAGAAAGAATTTTTACGAGGATAAAGACAATTTATGTTTTGATTGTTTAACTATCTGTAAAATTAAATGAAATATTTTATAACTTCCATATAAAAAAAGATAGCTATGTGTGAATTAAAAAATTCATTTTATTTCTATCAAAGATGAAAAAATTGAACAAACTTGAAAGGAAAAAAAATATGGCTCGTCTAAGGGAAGTAATTTGTAGCAAAAATGATTTTCAGATTGCATTTCTATAAAAAGCAGATAATGATTGCATTAGAATTTCCGAACGGATTTCGAAAATAAATCGCAATATATTTTTCACGATATCACTCTAATAATTTAGCAGAAACTTTTTTCATAGCGCTTTGTATAAAATACTGCATCATAAATCCAGAGAAAAAAATCCTAGATAATGATTTTTTATAAATTCGTCTTCGCCATATTGTTTCACTAATGTATTCTCATCCATAAGTTCCATTTTCTAAAGATTTAAAATACTACGAATAAAATTGCAAAGAGAGTGATTATGAAATAATGTTTTATACTTTTGGAAGTATTAGCAAATTTATCGTTTATCAGTTCAGTATTATTTTCTTTAATTTTTGAAGATATCAAATCAGACGACCTCTGGACTAACAGATGTAATTTCACGTAATTTTAAAAGAAATAATGCAGTAGCACGTGAATTTAATGCGCCGTTTTATTGTTTTCTATGAGTAAAAAAAAAAAAAAAAGGATAAATCATTAAATAAACGTTGTCTCGACTAATGTCATATGATTTGCCAAATAAATTAAATATATTTTTATTTTCAGTTTTTCTTAAAAAGGAGATAATGATTTCTGTAGAATCTATTACGCTGATTTTGGAAAATCATTGCTGCACATTTTGCATACAATTACTTTAAAATCGATTTTTTACCGTAGTAATTCACACATACTTGAAATTCACATTTCTAATTCAATGATACTTGATAATATGTATCTTTTTTTCTTTTTTTTTTGTCGTATTGCTTTAAATGTGCTTTTATATTTGAAAATGATAAAGAAAGTTGAAATTTAATGTAAATTGATGTATTAAAAAAATATTTGAGATATTATAGCAGGTAATTTCCAAATTAAATGCTATAATGTTCCTTTTTTCTATGAAAAAGAGAACATTTCAGCCATATGTTGATTTAATGTGCCTTTTAATACTATTTTATCATAGAAAAAAAACTGAACAAACTTTTTTCATAGCATTTAGAATAAAATACTGTGTTATAAATCCAGAGAAAAGCTTATTTTGATAATGACTTTTTATATTTTTTTCTGTGTCATATTGTATCACTAATGCCTTTTTATTCATAAGTTCTAATTTCTATAGATATTTAACATTTTGAATTTTCCAAAGAAAGTGAATATGAAGTAATGTTTTATACATTTGCGAATATAAGCAAATTTATTATTCATTGATTCATCTTCATTTTCTTTAATTTTTGTTGATATCAAATCAGATAATCTGCAGACTAACTCTTGTAATTATATGTATAATTTTAAAGTAGCACGTGAATTCAACGTGAAATTTTATTGCTCTCCATAGAGAAAAAAGATAAAACATTAAATAAATATTGTCTCAATTAATGACATATAATTTGTTAAATAATTGAAATTCATTTTATTTTTCAGTTTTTCCTAAAAAGGAGATAATAATTTCTTTAGAATCGCCTATGGTGAATTAGGAAAATTATTGATCCACATTTCACACACAATTACTTTCAAGTAGATTTTTTACCATAGTAATTTTCACTCATTTGAAATTCAAATTTCAAATTTTAAGCTGTTTTATAATATCTATTTCTTCTCTCTCATATTGCATTAGTAATTTACATTTGAAAATAATTAGGAAAGTCGAAATTTAATCCAAAATATTATATTATTTTGATAATTTAAGTAGGTAATCTCAAAATTAAATGCTATAATGATACATATTTTCTGTAAAAAAACAATACATTTCAGCCATTTGTTGATTTAATGTACCATTTTACACTTTTTTATCCCACACACACACACACACACAAAAAAAAAAAAAAAAAAAAAAAAAAAAAAAAAAAAAAAAAAATTCTGAACAACGACGAATAACCTTACTTCAAGACAGATATTACATAATTTTAAGAATAAATGGAACTAATTTTCTGTTACATTTTGATAAAACGATAATGATTGAATGTGAAACTCATTAAACGGACTTTGAAAATGAATCCCGACATATTTTACATAAAATTACTATAACAATTTTAGAAGTGGTTTCACATATCGCGATTTACATAAAATATAACATTTCAAATTGTAAGATTGGCTACATGATAAAATTTTCTCATTTTTCTTTTTCAGGTTAATAAGTGTTGCCTCATCTGATGGTCTTTTTTTATTTTAAAATATTTTAACAGAAAATTTAAATAGCCATTTGTTTGATTTTATTTTTGAATTATCTGTTATCTTATAAATCAAAAATAACTATTGGAACTTAAGTTCGACATTTAAAAATAAAAACTTCGAACAAAAAGTTTGGAAAAGACATGTTTTCGTTAGCTAAAAATGTAATTGTCAGAGACAAAAGTTGTTTATCTACAGACTGAAGTGATAGCAGTTCGAAATTTCATTTACACTTGTTTTGACTGAAAATATAAAAAAAAATATCTTGCACTATGAGATTTTGAAAATAAATATCAAAGATAGAAAATAACAAATATCGTGATTTTTTGAAAATAAATATCAAAAATAGAAAGATGTCGGAAATAACAAACATCTTGATATTTAGAATAACAGTAATGCATGTGCTGCTGTCAAAAGTAGTATTGGGAAATATTTCAATTTATAAATCAATTTATAAAGGCACACATTTATTAAAAAAAAGTCTAAAAGTAATTTTTATAATTATAGAAACATTTAAATTACTTTAAGGTTTTTCAAGTCTCTTAAGGGGACAGTAAACCTTTATTTAAGCAAAGTCGTCGCAAAAAGCTCTATTTATGTGGTATAATAGTACCAAAACAGTTTTTTCTTATTAAAATATTACTTAGAAAGGTTTTAAAAAGTAAATAATAAAGGTAAGTGTATTTATATACTTTAATTCTGTTTTTCTCAAAACTAATTTTTCAGCTTTTTTAGATGCCTCTTGCGACGTAATTTTTCATGAATATTTATGAAATCAATAAAGAAGTATCCTGACATTGTTTAGAAAGAAATTGTGTAAGCTTTTTAAAATTCGTCTGCATTAAGATAGTCAAATTTGAGTTTTTACTTATTAAAAGGTAAAATTTTGGTTAAAATCAATATGGAATTCAGAAAAAAATCTGTAAAATAGTAACTATTCAAGAGATTAAAAAAATCTTACACAATTTTGTTTATAATAGAGTTTTAAGTGATAAAAATACAAAAGCAAGAAAATATCTCAAAAATTAAGACACGAGGAGTATTTTAAAATTTCGTTTAAAAATTTTAATTTTTTTAAGAATATTAATTTTTTTAATAAGATTGGAAATTTATTTGAAGGGGTTCTATATGCTTTTAGTGAAATGTATATATGCACAGAGTTTTATACTGCTATGATTAAAAAATAAAATAAAATAAAATAACGTCCGCCGTTTCCTTAAAACTTCCAAAGTTTCAAAATTTCAATTGTTTATAGGTTAAACCGCTATCTTTTCTGAACATTTTCATATAATTGTATTTTCGAAAGTCTCATTAGAACAAAAGTTATAGGTTTTAGAATTTTACTCGCTCAATAGCTGAAGCGGGGTGAAACTTTTGCTCCGAAACTCGGAAATCATTTTTTTCCAAATGACATTTTTTTTTTTTTCATAGCACGCACGATACCTCAAAATCTTTAAGTATTTTCACATAAAAATGTTAAAATATATGTTTCATGTTAATCTGTGTAAACTGAACCTAAAATTTCCTTTTTATTGTTTAAATAAGTTTATTTCTTAGATGATTATGTTGCTGAAATTTTCAAAAAATTGTATCAGTCAAATACAACTTTGTATTAAAATAGAAAAATTCTTTAAATATAAATTTATTTAGATTCAATGTATCTATTACAATCTGATGTATAAATCTGCACCAAAATTTCCATTCTAGTTGCCATATTTATTTTATAATCGTGCGCGTAAGCTATTATACCAATTGTCTCCTCGTCAAATATCTGATAGTTTGGAGTATCCTGTAAATGCGAATTCTGCACCTTGCAATTTTTTAAAGACATAAAATGAAAGAATGTACTTATATTTTTATCGCAATAAATATGTGTTTAAATATAATAGAAATTTTAAGATATTAACTGTTGAATATAGTCTCCTTTTAAAAAAAATTCCCATTTTAAGAGTCATGAGAACCCTTAAAGGGTGTTCTTTAATGTCTCCTAGAGGCGACATCAGGACTGAAGAGGTAATATAAGATTGAAAGATCATAGTAATATATTCCTCAGTGCAAGAAGATTAAAATACGCGTAGATTAAATGTGCATTTTTAGGTGCGTTCGTAATTATGTAAATACGTAGCACCTATTGTTGTCGCTCAGTCCATCCGTCTGTCCGCCTGTCTGTCTGTCCGTCTGTCTGCCTGTCCGTCCGCATATAACAACGCAAAAACTATTCAACCGAATCGTTTAAAATTTAAAATACATCATTATAACATAATTTTGTCGAGTCATTTCAAATTTTATGAAAATCGGATGGATAGATCAATTACAGGGACAATCAAAAGGATTCCATTACATTACGGGCAATGGGGAAAAAAGTTTCAAATGCATTTTAATTGTTTGAAATTTAAAACATATAATTATTGCGTAATTTTGTCGAGTCATTTCAAATGTTATGAAAATCAGATGCATAGATCAATTACAGGGACAATCAAAAGAATTCCGTTACATTACGGCCAATGGGGGAAAATGTTTCAAATGCATTTTAATGATGTTACACTCATTCGAATACAATAGAATTGGCATGAATCTATGAAATATATACTAAAATATGCATTCTGTACAATTTGTGATGCAAAGAATTTTTATTATTAAATTACAGGGCCACACAAAAGTATTCTACATAATGCTATACGGGGAAACATTGTTTGAGGCGTGTTTTAATTATATTCACCTATTTCACATTTTATGAATAAGATATACGTTGCTGAGGTGTAATAAAAATTACTTTCTGCATATTTACAGAAACTCAAAGATTTCGACTACTATACTGTATCCGAAGTACGCTCTACTATATCAGCAAGATCTGAATATTTTTAAAACTTCGTTATCGTACGAACGCACCTCATTTGCTACGTTCACGTGCAATTTCCAACTTGTTACTTTCTGTAAGGCTGAAAAAGAAAATGTACTAACGAAAACTAATTTTATAGAATGACTAATGACATATGATTTTGCAATATAAATTAAATTTATATTCAGTAATCATTTTTATAAAAGAGAAAAAATAAAGGCATTAGAAAAACTCTTTCAACGATTTTAGAAAATGGATTGCAAAACATTACATTCATTTACGTTATAATTTAAATGCAACATTTTTTTTTTCTATGGCATTTTGCATGCAATGCATTTGAAATTCCAGGCACAGCTGTTTGATAAATATTTATTCCAATTTCTCAATGTCCACACTTAGTACTAATGCTTTTATATCACATATTGTTTTTTTCATATATCCAAGAACATTAGCAATAAATTTAAAGATAAGAATATTTTTATTTTATTTATTTTTTATTTTTTACATATTCCGAAATGTAAAAGTATTTTAGGCGAAAATTAATTTGTTACTTTCATTTAACTTATTGTAACATGGAAATAAATAATTTTCAGTGATGTGTGTTTTATTATAAGAGATAAAATGCAGTTGCGTGTGGATTTAATATATTTTCCCACTCTTTTTTATTAGTTTTAAATATCTGAATAAATAATAACTATAATTTATATAATGAGTGACATTTATATTCAGCTAAAATTATCATTAGATTTAGATAATGATAGCGTGATAATTTTCTAAAGGGATTTCTCAAATAATTCTGGTTAAATTTTACATAAAACTTCTTTAATAGTCTAGACAGAATTTTAATATAATTCTTGTGACATAAAAAAAGTAAAATTCAGTAATATATCTTTTATTAAAAGAATAAAATGCAGTTGCGCGTGGATTGAACATTTTATTGAAAATTTCTCCTAAATTATTGAAAGGATATTAATAATTTAGGCAATATTCTTTTGTAGTTGTTGTTGTTAAATTATATTCATTATCACATTTCATACTCATAGCCAAAATTTTTGGTAACTAAATTTTAATTTGATTTGCTGTATTATTAAAGCTTTCTCATACATAAACTTTCTTTCTATAAAATTAACATTAAAATTTTATCACTTATCAAGTACTTTTTTTATTTTAAAATACTAAAAAAATTTAAGAGAAAATCTAATTTTAATACATATGTTCATTTAATTTTTGGAGGCAATAAGTCAGATGATGTTCAGTAAATATTGTGATGATATAAATTTAAGAGAAAAAAGAAAAAAAATCATGTACGCGTTAAATTAAACTCGTTTAGTCCTTTTCTTATCAATGGAAAATTTAAGAGATAAAATATGATCCTTTTCCAAGTCAGATGGATATAATATGTAAAATAAATGAAAATCACTTTCAGTCGTCATTTCCAGAAAAGAAATATAACGATTGCATTAAGAAAAAATTAAATATAGTTTCTGTAATGGATATTAACACATTATACTTTAAAGTACTTTAAAGATTAAAAGTAAGGAATAGTTCTTAATTTGCGGGAATTTGTGTGTATATTTCCAGAGGGTACAAAATATCTTATAAATATTTTAGCTGCTATTTCCGAATGTGCCATTAAAATTTAAGAATATTTTCAAAGTATTTCACTGCAGCAAATGGCGTGTGGATTATTATAAAATCCTTGAATAAAAGATGTGTTTGTGAATTCTGTGATTTAAAAATTAGATGTAAATTTTCTGATTTTTAATAGTGGTGTCAGAGTCCTTAAAATTATAAGGAGTGTGTGAATCTTGTATTATTAATATTATTTTATGAGATTGCAAACGAAATTAAAACAATTTATTGTCTGTTTTTTTTTACCATATAGGACTTCTACGAATGAAGAAAAAATAATCTTAGCATATTACGCATATAGTAATTTAAATGATATTTTGATAATACTTTGATGTAAATTAATTTCAGATATTTTAACTTGTATTTACGTGCAAAAATATAAAGTAATCCTGGAAAAAAAGAAGCCATTGTCTACTAATAATTCTTCCGGAAATCATTGTAAAAAATATTAATAGCACGAAAGATTACTAACAGCACATTATAATTTATTTATTCTGACTATAATTTCAAAATACAGTCGAATCAAGACACTCAAGGTCAATACGCACGGATTTTTTCGATGTCTTGAACACCGCACATAAAGCTAATGCAAAAAATTCACATTTAACATGCGAACGGTTATTACGTTATCTTGTGCACTTTTCCAACCCGCCAATCATTTAAGAAAAAAAAAATCGCGATATAGATGCGAATTTATTGATCTAGATGCGAATTTCTTTTCACTTTCCAACTATTGCCAGTTTAACGAATATTTTAGATTGAGATTTAAGAGGAAAAATCTTTTTCCGAATAGTATTATTTCCTTTATTTAGTAACGTATTAATTAAGGTGATAACTGCTAATCGGAAATAGCTGAATAAAATCAAACCTCCATAAATTAACAAAACAGCATTTTTTTTTGTTCCCGCCTTATAACATTATTTATATCTCGCTTCGTATATGTTTTTATTGTAGATAATAGATAGATAGATGATTATAATAGATAGATGAATTTAGGCTACTCAAGAACATAATAAAATCACTATTTTATTTTGTATTAGATATTATGGGCAACAAAAATTGATACTCGCAAAATTATTCACAGATTAAACACGAAAATTATCGTTATTTCCAATGTTATAATCCACAAATCAAACAGTAATTTTTTATCGAGAATTTTTTTTTTTAAATGAAATATAATAGATTCGGTCGCTGTAAATATTTGTATTCAATCACTAAATAAAATTTCTGGGTCAAAAAGAATTGTTTGGTCTGCAGATTATACGCCGGGAATTACAGAATTTAACCACGACTATGATTAGATATATATGTCTGTCAAGTACTAGGGAGTACTGAAGCAAAACAATGTCGGACTCCAGGCTTGATAATAATTCAGTTTAATTACGATCTTGGTTAAATGAGGTGTTATGTACAAAGGGAGAAGAAGAAGTGCGACTTTTTAGCCGAATCATAGTCGTGATCTTTGAGACGTCTGTCTCTTACAAGAGTCAGTGGATAATTATTTCTATACTTACATTTTAGATTTTAACAGCGACAAATGTGCTGAGTTATTTATTTTTTAATTGGTAACTCTTAAACACGTCACAGGCGGACACAGGCTGTGTTCGTGAGAGAATGCTGAGTCAGTGATTGAAACCAGGAGCAAGCTTGTTGCAATGTGCTTGCTGTATTGACACTCGGGCACCGTGATGGTATTCGTCCCGAATGCCCGTTTACAACCACCTAATAACAATAAAATAACTATAAAAACATTTTATGACAGCTAAACACACAAAAGAATGAAGAAAAGGGGAAAAAATCTTCTATACTTACGGAGATAAAAATACACACCAACTGTTAAGAAAGAAAAGAAAAACAAAATGTTGGCCAACTGAAAATAACGATAGTAAAAATAATCAAAATAAAAAAGGATGGGCTATAAGTCGGTTATTGAACACAATAATGGAATTCACATACTGTTCTTATGCATAAAAGGGTCACACACAGTGAATAGTTAATATAGTAAAAAAAAAAATAACCTAAAATTATTTAAAATAAATAATAATTAAAAATAGTTCGTCGTTGTGCTTTCCTCTCTTGGCGCCGTATTCTATTTGAAAAAAAAAAAAAAAAAGATCTACAACATTATAAGATGGTTTTTCTTCACAAACAAAACAAAAAGTATAACAACGAACTTCGACTAACTTATAAGTATACGATATGTAAAACACGCACAAAAAATTATATATTATGGGCCAAAAAGTCAAAACTTCTTACCTGAAAAAAATATATATGTATATCATAAACAAAAATTTCTTGTCTGCTGAAACAGAGAGAAAAAAAATATTTCTTAAAAAAAAAAACAACTATGTATATAACATAAACAATTAGTGTGTCTAAAAATGTTTAGGCATAACAATCTGTCAATTTTCAAGAAAATAGTCTCAAACGCCTTAGAGAAAGTCTTGAATTTTTCTTCTTAATTCTGATGCTTATATGCTTAAAAAAAAAAAATCTAAACACAGTCATTTTGTCCATCAAAAAAGTCATATAAAATTGAAAAAAAAAAAAAAAAAAAATCACAGCTTTCCATAAGTTGGGTATTATTTTGTGGAAAAAAAAATAAATAAAAAATAAAAATAAAAATCATCAAAATAAAAAATGCACTGATGATTTCGTTAAAAAAAGTATAAATACAAACATCTCCTCATGCATATACAACTTAAAAAAATAGCAATATTTTGGGGAAAAAAATATATTTGTATTTTAGAAATCTTTAAATTATTCTAAAACTGATTTAAAAATCAATATCATAGCTGCCATCTTTTACGCATTTTTCCTACCACAAATTTTATAGTAAATATTGTCTTATTTAATCTTCGAAACCTTATGATTAAACAAGTCAAAAATCTCTGTACAATTTTAGCGGTAGCAAAAATGCGTAAAAGTTGGCAGCTATGCAATATTTAATTGATAACTTCCACGATTGTTTTATATATATATATAAGTTTGTAATTGAAATTTACTAAAAATATTTACTGGCGTCATTTCTTATCTCATTTAAATTCCCCATCCTTCCTCAAAAAAAGAAGAATATTGTCTTCCGATTTTACATTTAATATCCTTTAAACTGCTTTAATAATATTTATTTGAAAAAGAAAACGAAGTTAATGGAAATTTAATGCGCTCATTTGTTCTAATTTTGTGAGAGAAAGATATAAAGGAACTTAAAACACCTTTATAACATACAAATATGAATATAATTTGTCTTTAAAAAAAACCATTCATTTTTAGTCATTATATTCACATAGAGAATAAAATAATAGCATTAATGACAACTAAGAAGGTTTAGAAATACAAATTTTATCATATTATACATAAGATTTTTTGAAGTTTAAAGATGAAATTACTTTTTATCAATGTTAGCAAACCATCTGTATTTCGATACATTATATTTATATGAAAACCATTTTTTTATTTAAAATTACTCTCTATAATGGATTATATAAATATTTTTTATTTATACCTTCAAATAAAAATTAATCAGAAATAATTATTGATCAACTGTTTATTAATAACGCTTTATCGATCATTAGAATTATTTATACTTCCATTGCACATGCACAAATTACATTAAGTTATCTTCAAACTTTACACATATGATTTCCCATTTTTTGCTGTAATTTTATTTTAATTCCAAAATGAACATTCCTGTTAATTTAATGTGTTCGTTTACTTTAATTTCTTTAAAGAATAAAATAAATAAACTTAATAATACTTTTAGAGTAGTCGATAGAATTTATAACACATGTAGAATTCAAGATGAATGTAAAATCTAGATTAGATGTGGTCTGTGTATTATTCAATTTAGAATTCTTCATTTGAAAACTAAAAGAAATTTCTGAACATTATACCTCAACGTTTCAAGAAAATCAAGAATGGATTTTAACTTGGGTGTGTTATTGAAGATAATATATAATACTTTGAGGTTTAAGCAGGAGCGTCTGTGGGATTGCTCTTTTGAGTAAAACGAACTAAGCCGCTGCCTTCGAAATACTCAAGGCCAGGGGACACGAGATATGACGTCATCACTAATGTATCGACTTTTAACTAATATTGAAATTCACACCAAAAAATTTTGAACATCAATTTTCTTTTATTTAATTTATGGAGTCCTATCCTCTTATAAAACAATAATAACTATTTCAATTTAATGATGAGAATTCGGATTCCATAAATAAAAATTCTTGAGAGATGCGGTATGCCACAGATTTGCCGCACCAGACTGATATTTTATTGGATGGATTCTAAATTTTCACCAGTAATTTTAAATAGCTATCATTGTTTTATAGGTATGCCACAACTAAAATAAAAGAAAATGTCTATTTGAAATTTCTCGATTTATATTCCAACACAAGTGCGAAACCGGTCCATTAGTGATGAAGTCATATTTAAAACTAGATTTTAATCGTTAATAAAAGCTAATAATTAACATTAGGAAAATTTATTTTTTACATTAGTAAAAAAATATAAAAATTTAAGTACCAAAACAGAAGTTAAATACATAAGTTTATTACTGCAAAGCTTAAGAAATGAATACATTGACTTTTGCTTTGATTTTACCATTTTATCTTTTATAATTTTATTTCCAACCACTTTCAAAATTCAGTAAATAAATGCATTTTTTTTTGGGGGGGGGGGCGCTATCAAATAATGACAATTCCATTACTTTATCTATTTTTTTTAGAGAAGTTTAGTGATCATCATTAATTTGTCATCAGAGATAAATTCATTGCCTAAATAGGCTCAAAAAGATTTAAATACTTAAAAGTTACCGAAATGCGACCAAATAAAATGATCGCACAAGGTGGGAGGGGAGGTTCATTGCGCATACAATGTATAAACTTTTAATTAGGGTAAAGCTTTTTTTAATAATTTTTTTTTAATTTTTAATTTTACTTAAGAAAGATGTTATAACACCTTTCTTAAGTAAAATTAAAAGTTTTTATTAAAATGTTTATAAAATCTGGTGATTTAAAAAATCAATTGGATTTAATAAACTTTTTATCATAGGGTAAAGCTGTTTTTGAAGCTAATTGCTTAATAGTTAGTGAAAAAGTAAATGATGCTACATTGGAATGTAATGCATTTTTATCTTTTTTATTATAACAAGAAAATCAGTAAATATGAAATAAATGCATAACTGCCAACTTTTACGCATATTTCCTACCACAAAAACTTTACAGTAAATATTGACTTACTTTAAACAAACGGATAATCTCTTCAATCTTAGTGGTAGCAAAAATGCTTAAAAGTTGGCAGCTATGTGAATGTATGCTAATTATTCAAGTCTTGGTGTATAGTTTTAGAAATAATAGGATTCATCTACAGACTTCGTTTGTAAAATAGGAAGATAGTGACCCCATTAGAAATTCTCAAACAAATTTAGAAAAAGCGAAGTATCACCAAACTGAACATCAAATTATTTCAATAATTGAATAATAGAAAAGCTTTTAGTTCAACATAATTCACACATATTATTACGAATTGAGGTTAAAGCTGTTTTTGATACTAATGGCTTAATTGTAAATTATATTCCGTGAAAATGCAATGTAACCTTATCCATTTTATTCTAATAACAACAATAAAATGCGTAAATATGAAATAAATTTTTGCTAGTTTTACGATTAATGGTGTATAATTTTCGAAATAATTGGATTCATTTACAGACCTCTTTTTACAACAGGAAAATAATGAGATAATAACTCCATTAGAAATTCCTAAACAAATTCAGAAAAAAAAACTTCCCACATTATGTATCAAACGATTTAAATACTTTAATAATAGAAAAGTATTTCGTTTGAAATAATTCATACTTCAGCATTAGGGTAAATTTGTTATCATGCTAATTACTTAATAGATTCTTATGAATAATACATTTTGTATTCTCAATGCTATATTATTCTTATGTTTTTATAAGGACATTAAAGTTATAGTTAAACTTTAAGAATGAACTCCAAGAATACACGCTAAAAGCTTAATGTTTATTACATGACAGGGTTTACAATGAAAACTTTACTTTTTTTAATATTTTCATTTAAGTTATTCTAATATCAAATATTTGTTTAAAATATTGTTCACAAAAATGATACATGGTTATACCGGATAATTTATGTCAGTGATTTTTTTTTTCATGATTAGGTTTTTCTTTACTTTTATGACTTTAAACATGTGAAACCTTTTTTATGCTTTTCTATACTTTTTTCCCACTTTTTCTGCTGTGGACTTCTTAATGGTGAAATCACGATCTTCCTACTACAACCTAGACTTCGGCAGTGTTACTAAAAGGAAAGGGCAGCTGACATCAATGTGGGCAAAATTACTGTGGTTCCACAGTAATTTCCTGCTCGTCTTTAAGACTCCTATGGCGCACAAGAAGTCAAAGCGATCTGATTGGTCTACGATTGGTCTGATTTGTCTGCAATTAAAAGCTCTGTTATATGATTGGTCAACGTTGCCATGATGATTCCTGTAATGATCGCTAAAGCAAAAATCTAATTAGTAGATTGGTTGAAGGAAGCGTTTGTTTATAAACTTTACCTTATAGACGACAAAAAGAGAGAAAAATTGTTGTCATGGAAAAAACGATTTAATCTATAACGAAAAGTTTAACGACAATATTATTAATCAGGCTATGAAACCGAATGAAACTGAATAACAGGTTGGCCAGTGGTCAAGGAGATATAATGTCACAAAAAGAGGAAACTATCTGTATTTTCTCATAGAAAATACTCCAAAAATAATATACAGGGATGAAATAAGGTGAGTTTCTCTTTAACAAAATACTGATATTTCGCACCTTTTTTCACTGTATTTTTCCCTGACTATTCGGCATCCTGAATAACTTCAGCAATTACCACATATTTACATTATATATACGTACATAAAAAAATAACCATTTCATCATTTAAGTTTAACACCTTAACCTTTTTTTTCACACGGTATACTATAAACAGGGATTGAACACAATTTTTTCGTACTAAAGCACTTGGCTTGTAAAATTGTAAAATGTCTGGCTAAATATTAAAGAAAACAATTTTTAATAAAAAATAATGGTGTCAAAATGCTTTTAGTAACGAATTAAAGAACCACTTCCCCGAGCGGGGAAGTGCTTGCAATGAGCGACCGGTATAGGTCCCTCATAAGGTACTCAAATTCTTTAATTATTCTCACCAGTAATTTTTTTTTTTTTTTTTGTAAATTTTGTCTTATTTAATCTGATTTTTTTCTATAACCAATCAGCCAAAAATTCTATCTTTAAGAAACCGGTGATAAAAGATAAATATTCTTTTTAAGACGCTAGTCCCGAAGGAGTTAATTAAAATATCATTAAATAAGTCTTAAATGAAGCGAATTTTATCATTTCCAAAAAGTCGTTCCAAATCGGAAATCTAAATTTAAAAAAAAAGTAGCCCACTGGTAACACACTGATTTCATATTGGGCCGTTTAACATGGTACCGACGGTTTTATGTCTATTAGAATGTTCTGTCCGATAATGTTATTTCTAGCATATTTTTTTTTTTAATTCCGGGGCTCCCACTGGCGACTATTTTTTAATTCTGACTGGCGCGAATTTCTCTTAACACAAATACTTAACGAACATTTTGACATAATTTGCAAGAAAAATATAGATCAATGTTTTTATTAGAAAAATATTGGTGCGAACAGAATATAAATATAGTCGCCTGAGGCAGCCCACAAATTCAGATTTTTTTTCATTCGCACCACTTTTTAAAGGACAAAATTCCCTTTGATTCCTCCTGAATTATTACAATAATAATTTGATGTTTCAAAAAAATGGTGCCAATGAATAAATCTGAATTTTATTAAAAGTAGACATGAAATAGCATTATCGGGTAGAATTTTATAATGCATCTTATGTAATAAGGTATGGTTTAGAGAAAGTTACTTGTATCCTAACTGCATGTAAAATATTATTCCATTTCTATCATATTTTATTTTTTTTCCTTATATTTAAATGAAACAATGTATCAAATTTTTTTCGTGAAAGCAATAGATTGTTCATGCTCTTTATTTTTTACGATGCATTCATTAAGCTATTTCAATTTTTTTTCTAAGTTTCGCATTTATCCAAAACCTGTAGTAAATATTGTACTCTAAGTACCGTAATTTCGGGTGTATAAGCCGCGGATCAAACAATTCTTTTTCACCCAGAATTTTTTAAGAAACAAGTGTAACTACTTAGATCGACGTAAATATTTGTCTTCAATCACTAAATAAGATTTCTGGGTCCAAAAAGAATTGTTTGATCCGCGGCTTATACACCCGAAATTACGGTACATTTTAAAATATTTGTATAATAAGAAATAGAGTATTTTTCAATTAGCGTACTTGAAATGGAGATAATACGTTAATGAAATTTCGAATTCATTATGCATTCATAACCGGCGTCATTTTCTGAAATGAAATTTATTCGTAATTTATTCAGGTTATTCCATACAGCTCTCTAAATTTAATCAACGTTAATACTGCGTGACTTGTTTATTTAATATTCAGAATTTGACAAACATGAAGTATTTGCTTTGGATTTAAATTACAGTTAATCTTACTACACATAATTTAACTCTAAATTTCACACGATATTCACGTTACTCTTTATTTTCTTGTCAAAAACGTAATATAAATCTATCAGTTTAATGTATCATAAATTAAAAAAAAAAGAGTTTTAACAATAATAATTCCATCGAGCTCTTTGATACTCCTATTATTTTGAAACTTACGGAATGCCTTTTATGTGTAATTTTATGCTCACATTTTTAAGGAGAATTTATTTAGAAGAACGAAAACAAAATATTTTGTTAACATACTGCTAGTTATTTGGCATCTCCATATGGAAATAAAAAAATTTCATCGAACTTTGTTACAACATTTAATTTCCTGATTCAAAATCAATTAGTTAGGAAGACGGCTTATTCCATTCTAAAGTCTCATATTAGTCGAAGTTAATATAACGTGACTTGTTTCCTTAAAATGTTAAAATTTATAAATTTGAAATGTTTTTTTTTTAAGATACGAGTTTGAAAGTAATCTACGACACACAATCTGGTCTTGATTTTGAGATGATAATAACCATAGAGAACGTTTCATTTCTCATTATCGGAACAATGTATTTAAATAACTAAAGTTCCATATCAATTTCATACATTAAAGTTTAACCCCCTGACTGCCTAGCAAAAGGGTAAAATTGTAATGTTTTTTTCTCTGTAGTTTATTAAAAATATTAAAAAAAGATGTATTTTCCAACCTGATACAAAATATGTTATTACATATAGGTATATAATCTTTGAGAGTATTAATCCTAACTTAATTTTTCAAAACTGGGTTTTATTTGTAGAATTATATTTTAAATATTGCTTATGTTGCAGTGAAACCTGCAGCTTAGTGTGCAAAAAAATCCGGTTGCGGTAGTCAGGAGGTTAAATATGAAATGTGTACGAGTCTGTGATGTTTGTTTAAAATATAAAAATATAGTAAATAAAAGAATGTCCTTTATTAGTATTTTAAGATGCTGATTCTAATATGAAATTATATTCTATTATTTAGGTAGGACTGTATCCAAAACCCCTGGCAAATATTATAATCCAAGTACAATTTAAAACATGCATGTATTTAGAAAGAGGACAATTTTTAATTAGACTACTGGAAGAGCAAATAATATTCTCATAAGGTAATGAAATTTTAAATTCATTATACATTTATAACCGGCGTCATTTTCTGAAATAAAATTTATTCGTAATTTATTCAGATTATTCCATACAGCGCTCTAAATTTAATCAAATTTAATACTGCGTGGCTTGTTTATTTAACATGCACAAATTGACAAGCCTGAAATGTTTGCTTTGGATTTAAATTAAAGTTAATCTTACAAAGCATAATTTATCTCTAAATTTCACACGATATTCACATGTTACTCTTTCTTTTCTTGTCAAAGCGTAGTATAAATCTATCAGTTTAGTGTATCATAAATTAAAAAAAAGAGTTTTAACAATATTAATTCTGTCGAGCTCTTTGATACTTCTATTATTTTAAAACCTAAATAATGTCTTTTATATGCAATTTTATGCTCACAATTTTAACCCTTTATCTACCGATGGTACTTTAAGTACCATAAAAATTTCTTATTATAAAATTTTTTTGATACATCAATTAGTGGTATTACTGTTTAGAATGAGTTACAGATACATTATTTTGTTCCAAAAGCATTATTTGTTATACAAAACAAAAATATTTTTAAAAGAATGATTTCTTTTGCCTCTTTTATCTTGTCAACATTCTTGACGTTGAGGAAAGTGGGTGGGGATTTTTCAATTCAGAAATATTTCTATATTTATATTGTAAGAAATTCATATTTGTGCATCTTATAATTCTACAAAATACCAAGAAAACAATTTAAAATAAAAGATTTGAGGGGGGTCATAAATGTTGCACAAAATCCCTATAAATTTAAATTCAACTGATCACTCTAAATCCCTCAACTCTTCTAAAATCCTTCAAAAATTTATTAAATGATGTAAATCTTTTAATTTAGTTTAAACAATCTACGTAAAATACTTTATAATGTAAAATTTTCTTGAATTCATAATGCGGTAGATAAAGGGTTAAAGAGAATTCATTTAAAAGAATAAAAATACACTATTTTGTTAACATACAGTAACTCATTTGTCATCTCCATATGGAAATAAAACATTTCATCGAACTTTGTTACGACATTTAATTTCCTGATTCAAAATCAATTAGTCAGGAAGACGGCTTATTCTACTCTAAAGTCTTAATATTAGTCGTAGTTAATATAACATGCCTTGTTTGTTTAATATGTACAAATTGATAACTTCGAAATGTTTTCTTTAGATATGAGTTTAAAATTAATCTACAAAATACAATCTCGTCATGAATTTGAGATGTTAATAACAATAGAGAACATTTCATTTCTCATAATATGAACAATGTATGTAAATACATATAAGTTTCTTATGAATTTCATATATTGACTTGTTCCGGCGTAGTGTGTCCACTCCGGACGCACCTAATTATAATTCTAAACTTACGAACGGCACCAATAACATTTTAGTAAAATTTTACTTTTACAATGACAGCTTAAATCAGGGAGTTCTTAATTTCTAAAAAAAAGGATTTTGTAAATTCCGGTGTCAATTAACAATTTCTCATTTTACGAACAGAATTTGTCCGCTTCGGAAAGAGTTAAAGTTTTAATATGAAATGTGTACGATTCTGTGATATTTTTTAACCTTTTCGCGACGGGGACCTCATACAAACTTTTTATAAAATTTTTATGTAAAAATATAGTAAATGAAACAATATCCTTTATTAGTAATTTCAAGCGTCTAATTCTAATGTGAATTTTTTTTCGGATAGGTCAGCTCTATGCTCTTCTTAGGTAGGCTTTTGCACACAAAGTATAAATACACTGAGATTTCAGTAGAGTAATTCGGCTCTTTACAAACTTTTAATGTTATTCGAAACCGGTGGCACTTTTCTAGTAGATGGCGCTCTACCCAAAAATGAACGGGTGGAAAAAAATATATTTGACAACACAAATGCATATTCTAAAGGGATTTAAGGATTTAAGCCTTAATCCATGAACAACGTCATTTCCTGAATCAAAATTTGTCATTAAAAAAGATGGCGACATTCCCGCTAACAGGGTTTCTACAAGCGACTATATTCTACCTCACACCACTTTAATTATACAAAAAAAATTTACATATATTTTGACAACATTTGCTAGATGCAGGTTATCTAAAATTTATCCTCTTAAATTACTGCTGCAATTTTATACTACTTACATAATTTTATCAGTGTTGCCAGTGGGCTACTTTTTTAAAATTAAGGTTTTTTTTTTGAATGACACCATTTTTCTGAAATGGTACAATTACTTTGTTTTCGCCTTTATTAATGTATCATTAAATAAGGCAAATTTTATTATTTCATAAAAATGGTGCTAATCAAACATTCTGAATTTTAAAAAGGTAGCCCACTGGCAACACTGAATTTTATGCCCACAATTTTTAGGAGAATTTATTTGGGAGGATAAAAAACACAATATTTTGTGAACATACTGCAAGTTATTTGTCATCTCCATATGGAAATAAAACATTTCATCGAACATTGTTACAACATTTAATTTCCTGATTTAAAATCAATTAATCAGGAATACGGCTTATTCCATTCCAATGTTTCATATTAGTCGAAGTTAATATAACGTGCTTTATTATGTTGATATGTACAAATTGATAACTTCGAAATGCTTTCTTTAGATTTGAGTAGAAATTAATCTACGACATACATATCTGGTCTTGAATTTGAGATGATAATAGCAATAGCGAACATTTCATTTTTCATAATCGTAACAAAGTACTTAAATTCATATAGTTTAATATGAATTTCATATATATTAAAGTTTAAATATGAAATGTGTACGATTCTGCGATGTTTGATTAAAATATAGTAAATAAAACAATGTTCTTTATTAGTAATTTCAAGATGCTAATTCTAATATGAAATTATATTCTATTACACAGGTAGGACTGTATCCAAAACCCTTAGTATTTGGAAATAGAGCAATTTTTAATCAGTACACTGGAATTGCAAATAATATTCTTATACGTTAATAAAATTTCCAATTAATTATACATTCATAACCGGCTTTATTTACTGAAGAAGAATTTATTCGTAATTTATTCAGATTATTCCATACAACGCTCTAAATTTAATCAACGTTAATACTGCGTGACTTGTTTATTTAACATGGACAAATTTGCAAATCTGAAATATTTGCTTTGGATTTAAATTAAAGTTAATCTTACTACATATAATTTAACTCTAAATATCACACGATATTCACTTGTTATACTTTGTTGTCCTGTCAAAAGCGTAATATATCTATCAGTTTAATGTATCATAACTAAAAAGAGTTTTAACAATATTAATTCCGTCGAACTCTTTGATACTCCTATTATTTTGAAACATACGTAATGCCTTTTATATGCAGTTTTGTGCTTACAATCTTACCCCTTTATCTGCCGACGGCACTTTAAGAATCATAAAAGTTTCTTATTACAAAATTCTCTTGATACGTCAATTAGTTATAGTACTGTTTAGAATGAGTCACATATACATTACTTCATTTTGCTCCAAAAGCATGATTGGTTACAAAATCAAAAATATTTTTAAAAGGATGATTTCTTTTGCCTTTTTATCTTTTCAGCTTTCTTGGCGCTGAGG
The DNA here is from genome assembly GCA_964019185.1 of Maratus speculifer. Taxonomy (NCBI): domain Eukaryota; kingdom Metazoa; phylum Arthropoda; class Arachnida; order Araneae; family Salticidae; genus Maratus; species Maratus speculifer. Next base: position 11,519,812 of record OZ025291.1, on the reverse strand, counting down.
AAGGGGGGGGGGTGGATTTTTCATTTCGGAATTATTCCTATATTTATATTGTAAGAACATCATATTTTTGCACTTTATAATTCTACAAAATACTAAGAAAACAATTGAAAATAAAAGATTTGAGTGGGGCTATAAATATTTCACTAAATCCCATAAAATCCCTGTAAATTCAAATTTGACTAACCCTTCTTCATCCTTCAATCCTTCTAAAATCCTTCAAAAATTTATTAAATGATTATGTAAATTTTTTAATTTAATATTTTAGTTTAAACAATCTACGTAAAATGCTTTAGAAAGTATATATTTCCTGAATTCTTAATGCGGTAGATAAAGGGTTAATGAGAATTTATTTAGAAGAATAAAAACACAATATTTTGGTAATGTACTGCAAGTTATTTGTCATCGCCGTATGGAAAAAAAACATTTCATTGAACTTACGACATTTAATTTCCTGATTCAAAATCAATTAGTCAGGAATACGGCTTATTCCATTCTGATGTCTCATATTAGTCGAATTTAATATAACGTGACTTGTTTGCTTAATATGTACAAATCGATAACATCGAAATGTTTTCTTTAGATATGAGTTGAAATTAATGTACGACTTCGATCTTGTCTTGAATTTCAGATGATAATAACAATAGAGAACATTTCATTACTCATAATCGAAACAATGTATATAAATAAATATAAGTTTCTTATGAATTTCATATATTAAAATTTAGTGTGAAATGTATACGATTCTGTGATGTTTGTTTAACCCTTTCGCGAAGATAGCCTTTTACGAAATTTTTACTCTTTTGTCATCGATTTTTAAAATCTTGAAAATGCTTCAATTAAATAAGGAAAATTGTGTAATAAAATTTTACTGGTTGGGGGTAAACAAGGATGCTGAGCGCTTTATGTGGCATCTATACTAGTCGCTTATGCCCAGGGAGTTGAAATAAAAAAATTTAGTTAATGAAACAATGTCCTTTATTAGTACCGTAATTTCTTGTGTATAATCCGAGGATCAAACAATTCTTTTTCGAACCAGAAAAATTTGAAAATTCAATGTGACTTTTTACATCGCGGTAAATATTTGCCTTCGATTACAAAATAAAATTTCTGGGTCGTAAAAGAATTAATTGTTTGATCCGCGAATTAAACGCAGGAAATTACGGTAATTTCAAATTGGTGATACTAATATGAAAATCAAATAGGGTTGGACTGTTTCGTGCTCTTCTTCGGCCAGCTTTTGCACACAAAGTATAAATAGACTTGGATTTCAGTGGTCTAATTCGGCCCTTTACAAGCTTTTATTTCTTAATTGGGATTCCGAATCCTCAACTCTGAGAAGGAATACTTGAATACACGTTGTTAAATATTTACCTCAGTTCTTTTATTTAATCAATCAAAGCATGTTAACTGCAAATGATTAACGCAAAGGTGCAAGACACTTTTTATTAAATAATTCTGTATCAAAATATGTTTTTTTTTAACTATTATTATTTAAGAAAATTGGAAATATGGCAAGTATGGTACTGATAACCAGTTTTCGACAAAACCTTTTGAGTAGTGCAACCAAAAATCAATTGTATAAGAAATACATTGATTCCTAGTAAATTTAAGACATATAAATAAAGGATTAAATTTTAAAAGTGCTAGTTTATAATATTGTTTTCAGAGAATTTGTTTATATTACTATACTTTAATAACTACATATATTTTATAGGTAAATTTAAGAAGATATTTTTTGTTGAGAGTGTATTTAAAAAAGTACACAAAATCTCTTTCGCGTAGAAGTTTTTTATTTGCTCCATACGATAATAAAGTCTGGACTTACTCGTCATATTTTCTTAAACAACTTCATTTACTAAATTAAAATTTATTCTAGAGACTACGTCCAGTTTACGTTAAGCTCCCAATTTATTCGAAGTTAATATAACGTGACTTGTTTGTTAAACATGCACAATTTCACAACTCCGAAATGTTTGCTTAGGATTTGAGGAAGGATTAATCTACGATGCAATATCTAGCCACACTGTATTTATATACAAAATGTGTGTTTTGTTTTATTAAAGGCACTTTTATATACATTTCACTTTCTAATGAATTTAATTTCTCATAAACGAAAATTAAAATAAGGAAACGTCGTATTTGAGATACATAACTAGTATTAGAAATTTTGCTGATAAATGTACAATTTGGCAAATTAAATGTTAGTCACAAAGTAGTAACATCACAAAATAGCTTTCTTTTATGCCCCAAATTACGATTTAATGACAATTTCATCTTCTAAAGCAGCATTCGTGATTATTTTAATCTGGATTAGAAGATCAATACTATCATTTAATAAATATCTTGCTATATGAGTGCAGAATTGCCAAGTCCTAGGCCTTTTTGAACACCAGTATTATTTCAGAGAAAATGTTGTTCTTTTAAATTACCGGAATATTCCTATTAAATAGAACAATATTTTCTGTATTAAAATACTGGTATCCAAAAAACCGGAGATTTCAGAGCTCAGTAAGTGTCACACTACAATTATTATAAAAAACATTTCTTTTGTTTTATTAAATGCTGTACGTATACAAAATACTTTCTAATGAATTTAGTACGTCATAAACGAAAATTAAAATATGAGGAAATTTCCTATTTATCTTACATCACTTATACTAGAAATATTGTTGGAATATGTATAGTTTGGTAAACCGTATAATAGTAAAAAAATTGTATGATTAATCCTTTATGTTCTAAATTATTATTAAATGCAAATTTTATCTTCTGAAGCATCCACGTAATTATTTTAAACTGGATTAGAAGATTTATACAATCATTTAAAAAGTATCTAATTGTAAGTGCTATACTATAGATATACATAAACCGTGTGTTTTGTTTTATTAAAGGTACTATGTATACACATCACTTTTAAATGAATTTAGATTCTCATAAACGAAAATTAAAATATAAGGAAGCGTCGTAGTTGAGATACATCAGTAGTATTAGAAATTTTGTTGAACTATGTATAACTTGGTAAGTTAAATAATTATGCATAATTCGTACGGATAGCGTTATTTTACAGGTGTAATATCAACATTTTTTTAAATAAAAAAAAAATAAATCTCGTTGAAACGCGCGAAATTTCGCTTTTTTTAAACAGAGATTTTCCACAAGAAAATACTGGTACCGAATAATTTCTTTGTCATATAATTTCAGGACCTGCACGAGCCCTCTAGTCAGAAAATAATAAGATTAATCTTTTTTGCCCCAAATTATGATTTAATGAAAATTTCATTTTCTAAAGCATTCTTCGTAAACGGTGAAACAGTGAAAAGTCGGATGGTTGGCAACTATGGTTACGTTGATCATATTGGCTAAATTCATGACATATAATGATAATTAAGTGATTTTAGATATGTGCCACGTGCAGTAAAGGGTTAATCCGTTCCAAAACAGTGTTCGCTAACCGATCATTAATTTTTGTATTGACTAGTGTGGAAATTCAATTAATCCGTTCTTTCAAGTTAAATAATGCATTAAAAATAATATAAATCTTACCTTTATAATAGGGTTAATATACGTCTTTATTTAATAAGGGCAGACCGCATTTTGATTGTTTTGTCCGTGTTGTGACATAATTAAAAAGTAATAATAAAAACTTTTTAGAAAAACTTTTAGGATCACATTCACAGGCTACGTTTTTAAATTTTAGCGATTTATGAGTTTGACCTATTAAAAACTCCATAGTTTTGTATAAGAATGTGTTCACTCTAGGGCCTGATAAAACTTCTGTGGAGCCTAAGGACTATTAATAATCTGTGAACTACAATTCAGTTAAATTTATTCATTTGCTACTTAAATTATTTCTGTAAAAAAGGTGACACAAAATATAAATACTAATTTTCTAATCTGTTCATTATAATTTGGGGGCTCTAAAATTAGGATTCGAAAACCGGTAGCCCATGAATAAATTAGACCAGCGGTTCCCAATCTATGGGTCGCGACCCACTGGTGGGCCGTGGCAGTTGTTTTCGTGGGTCGTGGAACAATCGAGGTTTGTCATCAAAATTTATCGTTTATTTCATCTTCTTAAAAGGATATCGCAATTTCAACAGGAAATATTATTTCAAGGGAAAATCCTTAATTTCCTTCTAGATTAATATACGAACAGAATATCCAGAAATATTTAAATCAGCATTGAGGTTCTTAATGAAATTCAACACTTCGTGCTTATGAGAACATGCTTTTTCTGCTTTGCTGTTTTTGAAAGAGAAGTACTGAGACAAACTGCGTTTTAATGTATGTTGCCACATTGATAAACACCAGTACCAGAAATCTCATTGATTATAAAGTTATGTTTTCATAATAATTAAACGTATTTTTAACTATCTTTATAGTTTGTGCATTATTTTAATTACCATTCGCTACACACAATGAGATTGACTATTCTTGTTTTTGTTGAAAATGTATCTTCTGTACGAAAATTTGTTTTTCGTAGGTCGAGCGTAATAGAGATCGTACAAAATCTGCTTTACTGATATACAACTTTCTCTTGGGTGGGTCGCGAATTTAATTTGTTTATTTATTTTATTTTATTTTTTTACTGAAAGGTGGGTCACGCAATTTTTTTTCACTGAAAGCTGGGTCGCGTACCAAGAAAGTTTGGGAACCGCTGTTCTAAAGCATTCTTCATGATTTTTTTAATCTGTTTTAGATGATTTATACAATCATTTAAATCATTTCGCTTTATGAAGATTTATAGATTAATTTGAATTGATGGGGATTACATGCAATATTTTAAACTCCACTCAAACCTTTGATATGAAATACTTTTTTAATATTTTATAGAATTAGGAAATGTAAAAATATAATGCTCTTACACGAAGAAATTTTAAAAGATTTTCTAATTAAAACTTTCCTCAAACAGCCTTTCAACAACAAGAAAGCTGAAAAAATGCAAATGAAAGAAATATCATAGTGATAAATATATTTTTCTTTTGTGCAACCAATAATGCTTTTGGAATAAGATCAAATAAAGTATCGATAAATTATTTTAAACCTGTAGTATCGATGTTATCGATGTAGTAGTCGATGTAAATGAATTTTATAACTGCAGGGTGAGAGTGATCAGGGAAAACACAGTAAATAATTAAGGAAACTACTAGTATTTTCTTATAGAAAATACTTCAAATAATATTAGGCATGAGATTTCCGCTTTTTTGGACACCAGTATAATCTTAGAGAAAATGTTGTTCTCTTAAATCACAAAAATGTTTCGATTAAAGAGTATAGCATTTTCTCTAAGATTTTACTGGTGTGGAAAAAAGCGGAAATCTCATCCCTGTAATATAAAAGGGTATTAAGTATTTAATCGTCGCGCCCGAGACTTTCACGGGCTGCAAGCTTCACGCCTTTTATTCAGAATTATTCGATTCCCATCAGTTTTATAAAATAGTGTAATTGGTTTTGTTCTGGTATCATTTTAGTTGTTATCAAACAAGATGAATATCTTTTTTTTCAAAAAAAGTGGTGGCAATAATGAATTTGAATTTTTAAACCGTAATTTAATGCGACCGTTAAAGAGTTAAAGAAGGCGAATTTCTTTTAACAAGATACCGGTAATTGAACACTTTTTTTGACAGTGATTGTCCCTGACCATTCACCTGAACAAATTATATTAATAGTATTTTAAAGGGCCATTGGAGTTTAAAGTGTTAAACAGGTTTTTTAAAATCAGACTGCATTTTTTGCTTCTATTTTTGCTACTTACTGAAGGCGATTTACGTTGACACATACGTTACCTTGACACTTATTGGCGATCCGAGGGGGAAAAAACACGTTTAACCCTTTCCGGCACGGACAAAATATATTAGTGAAATGAGAAATTATCGACTGACACCGTAATTCACAAACGAATTTTTTAGATATTTTGAATTCCTTAATTTAAGCTTTTATTGTAAAAACAAAATTTTACAAAAATATCATTGGTGCCGTTTAAAATAAAAATTAGGTATCTCGGAATGGGCACAGTGAGCCGGAAAGGGTTAAATAATTTATAGCTTATTTGGCAAAAAATATGAAAAAATACAAAAAAAGTACAAAAAAGAAACGCAGAATATAACCTGACTTGTAAGTATCGATGAATTTATTTTCAAAGATTTACTCTTCGTTCGTACAAAAGAAAAAAGAAACTTAACATGTGCGACAAAACAATGACCTAGAAGCAATTAAGCTTCTAAAACTTCATCAGTTTAAGAAGCTTTATAAACCCATCCTTATAAACCCATTTATAAGCATCTTTATAAACCCATTTTTGTTAAAAATGCAGAGGTTTAAATCTCAGGTTTTTAGTAATTTTATTTCGTAAGTATGCAAAACTTTTAATTTATTTTTGAAAAAAAAAATATATATGAGAGAATATATAACCCCAAAATAAATGTTTAGGAGTTTAAAATATGCGAGTACTAAATTACATCCTATTCTGTTTGTTAAATATTTGAGTTATGTTTAAAAGCAACTTGCTTTACAGTCTGTTATCAAACGACGAATTCATTAAAATCGTGAAAGAATTCATTTAGAGTTATAAGCGTTAAACATTTAAAATCCAAAACTTCTTGACTGGATTATTTCTGGTTAAGCATCCGAAATATTGGAAATATCAAATATAATGTCAGAATCAGGTGTTATACTATTATTTTAACACAATCTAACTGATTGGTAAGGTTATCATACGAATTAAATATTTCCAACTGAGCGAAAAATTGCCCAGACCGGGAATCGAACCTGGATACTTAGCTTACAAGGCCAATGCTTTACCTGTTAAGCTAACCGGGCGATAACCGGCTGGGATTCTTCGCTCAGATAACCTTATTGGCCATAACATCTGGTCTGTCATTTAGACAGCTCGGCAGAATAAGCCGCAGGTAATAGAACTCCATACAACGATGGATACGTAGATATACTATTATTTTAACACAATCTAACTGATTGGTAAAGTTATCATAGGAATTAAATATTTCCAACTGAGCGAAAAATTGCCCAGGCCGGGAATCGAACCCGGATATTTGGCTTACAAGGCCAATGCTTTACCTGTTAAGCTTCCCGACTGTTCGATTCCCGGCCTGGGCAATTTTTCGCTCAGTTGGAAATATTTAAATCGTAATCAGCTGTTAGTATTGAAAATTTAAAACGAACATCTATGCTCATTTTTTAAATATAAATAAAAAATGAGAACAAAATTGTGTGTCAGTAAACGTCAACGTTAGTTACAAAGGGCCAATTATTTTTCTTTTTTTTTTTTAGCATAATCTGATTGTTTCAATCTTGAAGTTTCAAATCAATTTAACCACTTCTCTCATTTACCCTTAACTTTTTCAGAGGCAAGGTATTTCTACTCCAAAAATATTAAAATAATCAATTCACACTACAATTTATGAAAAATTTTATTTGAAAATATAAAGAACTGCTTTTCGTATATATCATGAGATAGAAATTGTACTAAAAATTTACTGGTACCAGTTTGGAATTGTAACAGTAAAATTAACCGTTTGCAGACTTCAAACGGCGCCCCTGAAAGGATTAAGGCATACGGTCAACTTGTTTTTCCAATTCATGATTTGCCCTTACCACGTGCGGGCATTCATATTCGAATTATCATTTGTTATTCTCCCCAGTAAATTTTGATTATAAATTTTGTATTGTTTAATCGGAGCATTTTCTGATTCAATAAGTCAAAAATTTCTGGTTTGAGAAACTGGTGATAAAAGATTAAAAATTCTGCAAAACTCATGAAAATTAGGCATTATTGAAAACTTTTTTTTAAAATATTGATCAGTTAGATGTTTAAAATGAGATAAGGGGCGTATAAAAATATACTTCAGTCACCGTATTAATTCTGGAATTGTTATTCAATTGCTGTAATTTAGTCTTCCATATGTAAAGTTATGTGCCTATGAAGATAATAATTTCGAAAATTCCAAGGTTTCTATTAACATATTTCAAGTGTACACTTTTCTACATACGATAATAACTACTTCGTGTCTTGGTCATACTTTCTTAAACAACTTCATTTTCAGAATCAAATTTAATTCCGGAGGGATGTACTACTGTTCTCATGTTAAGCTCTCAATTTAGTCAAAGTTTATATAACATGGCATGTTTGTTTAACATGCATAAGCGGACGAAATGTATATTTAGGATTTCAGGGGAAGTTATACTATATATAATCCAGCTATAACTGTCATTTTAGTTACATTTTACACATATATTTCAAATGAAAAGCATATGATAAAGCTGCCGGTCACAAATTAATTTATTGCATCAAAAATAAATATATAGTTAGAAATATTATCAGCTACAACATCTATTTCCGTGTGCTTATTAATATTCGTATTATTTTGAAATTTACGTCATATCCTTTGTAAGTAATGTAACAGGCACATCTTTTTTACAGGGTGACGAGTGAACACAGTCAATAAACGTCACCCCTTCAGTACGAGTTTTTTTTTTTTTTTTTTTTTTTTTTTTTTTACAGATTTTTTTATAAATCACCATATTTTTTAAAGTAGAAATTTTTGCCTAACAGAGACGCGAAAATGTCCGGTTTAAATAAGATAAAATTTACAATAAAGTTTCACGAATTAGAATAATCAATAATTCTGATCACCTTAGGCAGTGTTGCCAGATGGGCTACTTTTTTCAAATTCAGATTCTTGATTTGCACCACTTTTTTAAAATAGTAAAATGCGCCTTATTTAATGCCATATTAATAATGGCGAAAACAAACGGAATTTTGCCGTTTCAAAAAAGTAATGCGAATCAAGATATCTGAATTTTAAAAAAAGTAGCCCACTGGCAATACTGACCTTATGTGGTACATATACCGGTAGCTCGTCTCCAAGAAATTAATTACCAGTATTTTGTTAACAGAAATTAGAAAATTTTAATCCCTTTACAAAATTTCAAGAATTTTCTATAAGAAGTTACTGGTTGTTTCGTATTTTTTTTATTGTGTTTTTCCCGGAGCACGAGCCAGCCTGTTTTAAATTTTTCTGTCTTTACAAGAAAAAAGTTTTGGATTCTTGAAAATTTTCGGCTTGCGGTTTTTGACAGTTCTACACGTTTAAGTTGTTAGAGATATAAAAATATGTTTTTTACAAAATTTCTGTCTGCGAGTCTATGACGCTGTTTGTCTGTATGTGAGTGACACAAATTCTGTGGGCGCTCGATCTCAAGAACTAATGTACGGAATTTATAAAACTATATTCAGTTAGTCCTGGATATAAATTGATGCTTATTATTTTTTTGTGTAAACCGCTCAACAGATGGCACTCTTATGCCGCATTTTTCATGATTTCCGCAATAGCCCAATCTCCAAAACTAATTCACGGATTTTCATCAAACTTCAGACTTAATTAATCCTTAACATGAATTGGGTTTTTTTACATTTTGGTACAAATAGCTCAACAGATTGCGCTAATACGCTGCTTTTTGCGATTTACGCAATAACTCTATCTCAAGACAGTGACGTAACCTAGGTGGTTGCCCAAGTGCTCCGAATAGCAGTAATTTTTGAAAGTTCTGCCAGCCTTATCTAACCTGAAAATTATCAATTATAAATCAAAGAGAAGAAAACTTTACAATACGACTGGTTTTGGTTATCCACTGTGGTTACGCCACTGCAAGAACTAATGCATGGATTTTCATCGAACTATCAGATTCAGTTAACCCCTAATATAACTTAGCGTTGTTTAAGTTTTTGTGAAAATCGCTCAACAAGTGGCTCTGTTATGCTGCATTATTTACAATTTCCGCAATCAGTACAGCAGTGTTGTACGGACTTTCATCAAACTTCAGAATGTGTTATATGTTGACAGAAGTTGATGCATATTAAATTAAAGTGTAAATCACTGAAAACCTGGTGCTACTAGGCTATTGTAATTTCCCATGTATACGCCTCAGCTCAGATAACTCGATTTCCGACCAGAATTTCTTTTAAATAAAACGTGACTTAGTGTTACTTAGCATTTATTTGACATTTATTTGATTTCTTTTTTAAATAAAATTTTCGGTATGAAAAATAATTAATTAAGTATACGCGGGAAATTACGGTACATTTTGCATTATTTGCTTGATTTTGACGATAGACCAGGGCTCCCGAATGGTCCGCCAAACAAACATCAATAATTACTTGCAAAAATTTTCTTTTCAGATTTTTTTTTTTTTTTTTTTTTTGAAACTGTTCCGAAACCACACCCGGAATTTAATTCAGGCGGAAAAGTTGTAGAAATCTACCATAAAATTGTTTGTTAAAAATATTGGTGTTCAGTTCGCTGACCATTTGGGAGCCCTGTAGATCTATTTCAAGAACTAATGCACGGAATTTCCTATCATTAGAATCCTCCCGATGAGAATGGATTACCATTTAATTTTCGCACTGTGATAACGAATTTGAATGTATTGACATGCATGAAACAGAAGAAAGTTTTGGGATTGTCACATGTGGTTGGTTTCAGTAATTGTAATATTTAGAAACAAGTTGGAAATTGCACGTGAAGCGTAGCAAATTAGGTGCGTTCGTACGATAAAGAAGTTTTAAAAATATTACTTTCATATATCAATCACATTAAATTGTAAATAGTGAATTACAATTAAAACGCTCATCAAACAATGTTCTCCCTATACCATTATGTAATGGAATAATTTGTGTGGCCTTGTAAATAAGTAACAAATGTTCTTTGCACCACAAATTATGTAAGAAGCATATTATAATATGTACTTTATAGTTGCATATAAATTTTATTAAGTTCGCATGAGTGTAACACGATTAAAATGCATTTGAAACATTTTTTCTCATTGACCGTAATGTAACGGAATACTTTTGATTGTCCCTGTAATTGATCTATGCATCCGATTTTCATAAAATTTGAAATAACTTGACAAAATTATGTAATAATTATGTATTTTGAATCTCAAACGTATAGAATATATTTGAAACTTTTTCCCCATTGACCATAATGTAATTGAATGCTTTTGAATGCCCCTGTAATTGATCTATGCACACAATTATCAAAAAATTTGAAATAACTCGACAGAATTATGTAATAATTGTGTATTTTAAATTTCAAACGATTAAAATGCATTTGAAACTTTTTTCCCCATTGACCGTAATGTAATGGGATACTTTTGATTGCCCCTGTAATTGATCTATTCATCCGATTTTCATAAAATTTGAAATGACTCGACAAAATTATGTAATAATTATGTATTATAAATTTCAAACGATTCGGTTGGGCAGTTTTTGTGTTGTTATATGCGGACAGACAGACGGACGGACTGAACGACCACTATAGGTGCTACGTATTATATAATTACGAACGCACCTAAAAACGCAATAATTTAGTAATATTTTACATTATTATTTCTATGATATAGTAAAACCTCTCCTTCATGAAAGTTTCTTTAATACATTAATTTCGTCAAATTAAATTAATTTCTGAGAAAGACGATCCAAAGTTAATCTAAGTTCATATAAGATGTTTACATAGCACATGCAAATTGACAACTCTGAAATGTTTGCTTTAGAATTCATTAGGGAATTATCTGCAATAATATATCTTACCGTAAATGTGACAGATTCATTAAATATTGCATAGATGTTTTCATATGAAAAGAGTGTAACTTAACTATGTTATTCTCCAGTTTAAAAGATGAATTCGTATGAAAAATATATGTATATGACTTTTAATGTCTTACAATTAATATTCTCTATTATTTATTTAACCAAGATTCGTTCTTTGTTCCGTCATTTTCTAGGTAGATTTTAAAACAAGTGGGTAAGTGTGACCACAGATTGCACAGAGGTATTCCTTTAATATCTCTTTCAAAAACTTTATCCTTATTCTTATTATGTGTTATAAACTATATGTCAAAGTTTAGAGCGATTGATTCTTTAATTATACCACACTTAAAAAAATTTAGAAAATAGCTCCCCCTCGGACGACCCTCTCCTTCCTTTGAATTTTTCACATTTACAAGTATTTAATATTACGAAATAATAATTACATTAGTGCTCAGTAGAAAAAAAATCACTGAATTTTTCACATTTACAGGTATTTAATATTAAGAAATGGTAATTACATTTGTGTTCAGTAGAAAAAAAAAACGCATTCAAATTGCAATAAACACGCCCTCATACCCAGCCCTTAGTACTCTTTGCATCCCTCTCTGTTTTAATTGGTTTTTCATTTTGAGATATTTGAGTAATGTTGTGGATGCCAGAGAAGAATTCTGTGCAGTTTTTCTAACTAATCTGCTATTTTTAAAATTCTTTTATTGTGTGTTCCATGTCTTTTGGATTAGACGTTAACTTTTTTGTTTAACCAAGTAATTTCTTGGCACCTTTAAACTCTTCAAGTAATTTGAACAAACAAAATACTGTTACAATACATATTCATACATATGTTTTCATATATTACATGAAACTATTACTGTATTGGAAAATAATTCATGAGAGAAAACGTGTTCTGATTCACCCTGTAAATCTTAAACCTCTGATGTTACAAGCCATTTTTCATTTTTTCATTATGTAGTTTAGAAATAAGTAGAATTTAGTAAGGCATATAGTTTACAGTTCTATCATTAATTAAAAATCCCCACTCTTAGGTTTAGAATACGAAAAATACTGTAGTCACTTACAAAATTTTGAAAACTTTGAAAAAAAATTAGGTTTTTGAGGATCCTCTTGAAGTTTTTTACCTACCCCAGTAGTGGTGGTGCCAACATGTCAAAACTGCATTCCCCAACACTTAATGTTATTACCTTCTTATAAAAAAAATTGGCAACTAATAATATCATCACATAAATATATGATGAATTTATTTGTATGATCGGGAAGATTCGTTCCTTTTCACTCCGCTGTTCCTATTCACCCCATTTTACGGTAATCAGAATAAAAAAATAAATAAAACTGTGAGAAAAATGGGTAGGTTTTCTAAATAATTTTTCATTGCGCATGAGTGAAGGCTATCAAAATTTCACTTCCATATTATGCTAACTAAATGTATAGAGCAACTTTTGTAAAAGTCTCACATAGCTTGAAAATTCTGAAAATAATCATAAAGAGAATAAGTTCAAAAATCGTTATTCCTAAAATAAGTCAAAAAGATGAGGGGTTGTATCCAAATATAATAGTACGTGCCATAATGTCTATGCTATATTGGCATTGATTAATGTATAAATGGATACAGCTCCTCTTCTTCTGCTTTATTTTGGGATTAACGGATGTTTAACCTATTAAAGCACTTTTTAACTTATTATTTAGAACTTTTTAAACCATTTCTTGAATAAACTTTTTCCACAGTTTCGCTGCCATCGAAATACTTAAGACTAGAATACACGATGTGACGCTATCACTAATCGACCGACTTCTCACTAGTGTTGGTTTTCACACCAAAAAAGTTTGAACAGCAATTTTCTTCTATTTTATTTGTGAAATATTTACCATCTTATAAAACCATAATAATTATTTAAACTTACTGGTGAGAATTTGGAATCCTCCAAATAAAAAAATCAGCGAGATGCGCCAGCACTGCAGTTTTCCGTATCTGGCTGAAACTTTATTTGGGGATTTCAAATTTTCACCAGTAAGTTTAAGTTTTTATTATTGTTTTATAAATTGATAGATATTCTATAAATAAAATAAAATAAAATTTCTATTTATAATTTTCCGGTGTGAATTCCAACACTATTGAGGAATCGATCGATTAGTGGTGATGTCACATTTTGTGTTTTGAGGATTAAATATTTTGATGGCAGCGACTGTATACCTTCTAGTCTCTATATCTTCTTGTAGATAAAACACTGTAGTAAAAACTTCACCATTAATCAAAGTATCTCATTCTTAAGTATAAGAAAAAAAAAAATCACCGGATATTTTATTTTAAGCTTTTTTACTTATTTAACTCGTTGTTTAATGTTTATACATTTAGTTTATTTTTTCAAAGTTCTGGTTTAAGTAAATATTTTGAATGTACCTGATTAGTCTATTGGACCCAGTGTTGCCAGTGTTGTGCGTAAATGAAGGCTTGAAATATCCTGTACACCAATATCTTCGAGTAATTATTGTCGCTTTATCTAATAACGGAATTATCTACGATCAAATATTGCAAAAAATCTGTAAGAAATTAATGGTGTACAGTGCATTTCAAGCCTCGATATATGCGAAAATCCATTCAACACGAAGTGGAGTCTTCTGATAGACAAATTGTACAGATGGGCAGAGATAGTTTTTAGTTTCATTCATCTGACGAAACTTTTGACTACCTTGACTACCTTCGAAATAGGTTTCGACGAGGTTTTTGGCTTTTTTCCGCAGTATCGTTTTCAAGCTGCCTTTTTTTTTTTTTTTTTTTTTTTTTTGGTGAACTGCTTAACATTTTCTCGACTTTCTACTCCTCTCATTAAAGTAGCACTGCACAGTTAATTCTGTATGCGGTGACAAATCAAGTAATGCTAATCTGACGCAAGATGAAATTTTTAAAGTCGAAGCTATACCTTGCGAAACCCATGTTGAGTTTATTTCACATTGAGAGTGCGTTTGTTCTTTCTGCCTTTTCTGAAATATCTTTTTTTTGTTGTTGTTGTTAACACTTTCTGGGGCACCATTTGGAGTCTGCAAACGATTCATTTTAATACCTAAGTACAATTTTAATCCCAGATAATATACGTCAAAAAGAGTTTTTGATTATTTTCAAATAAATTTGTTCATAAATTCTGGTGTTTACTAATTATTTGAATACTTTTGGAGCAGAAATACTCGGCCTCTTAAAAGAGTAAAGCGATTCTTATTCCTCCTAATTTTCTTTTATTTGTAGTTCAACTGACGTAAGAGGTTAAAGTATAGATTCTAACGGTCTTTTAGTAACGCTGTTTGCTGAAAAATACTATATAAAGAAGGTAATTTTTGATGGGCTATAGAACTGTTATTTTTTATTAGTTTTCAGCTTTAGCAACGGTAGTAATTTTTCCGAAAGCAGGTCCGCATTCTTGCACACTTTGACAATGGGAACTTTCACACTATCGTCGCTAAATATTTTTGAAATAGTAATAATACTGAACAGTAGTAATACCATCTATTGAAAAACAAACTCAGATTATTTAAGCATCAGGTAGTCCAATAATAACCTAATCCATAAAAATATAAAAAAGTTAAATTAGTTTTGCAATCTTTACTATGATCATGCTTTCAAAAACTGTAAATATTATAACGTGAAGGTAATTTATAAATATCACTTTTTCTCAGAAAAATCATTAAAAATGTCCATGAAGTACCCAGTTTCTTTATTTCATAAACTCATCACATTGTATCTAGTTGTAAATAAATGTAAAATGTCCTTTTTCGGGTTAGATAATCATTCTGCGTACTCTTGTACACCATGTATTCCTGCACCATCTTACACTGTATTGTATATGTACATAAACATATACAATACAGTATACAGTAGTAAACATATACAGTACATATTGAACCTTTGGCTCAATTCTTATAGAGTGCATGTCAATACTCAATTGATATAGAAAAATTTCGTTCGACCAGTGATAAACAAAATGTCGTTTAGCAATTTTTATGCACCTATTAAAGTAACTATAACTTTAAGTCAATCCCAATTAATCAGAACCATGGAACTATTAAGAAAAAGAAAGCGACAAATCTTTAAATTACGGAAACTTCCACTGTAACCGCTTTTGTATGGGTTCATTACCACGTCGTAAAACTTACACCGATAAATTTAAATGTAAATTTTCACTTTATATAAAAGCCTCATTTATAGGAAATTTCAATAAAAAATAATGGCAAACTGTGATATTCACCTTTTCTGGTAGAAATTTATTTCGGCGATAGTAGTTCCACAACATTAAGACAACCAACTGTCTGCGTCAATAAAACGATTATAATACTTGTGCAAAGTGACACCAACAAAAATGAATCAAACCTTTTTATCATATTTTTGGGATGAAATTTCTCATTAAAAAGATGCTTAAATTAGTCGAAGTTGTCTATAAAGTTTACAGATGAAACTTTTCACCAGCAGTTAGAAATTGCTAATAGAGTTAAAAGAAACAGTCATCATCTTGTGATAAACTTTGTTAGAAAATACATTGTATGGGATATAGTCTAAGGGATAGTGTAAGGGCAGAGATCAAAAAGATAAAAAGTTAATAAGGATAGCTTTTTTTTTACAAACTAAAAATGTTTGAAAAGAAATTCATGTCAAAATAAAATGCCTTTCTACTCAAATTATGACTAAAAAACTTATCTGCTCAAAGAACACAGAATAAGTTACTTTAATTACATGAAAGTGTTTTTTTATATTTTCCTTCTTAATATAAAATAGTTAATGATTTAAAAAAGTTATGTGCCTGTTGTAAGTCGAAATAAATGAAGTTGAAAAAAAGAAAAAAGTAAAAAAGCAATCCAAGAACTTTTTTGTACGGGAAAATTAAACAAAAATACATTACTAATCTGGCCGAAATATACACCAAGTAGTTATTTGAATACACCCATAACGAATTATAATAAACTACGATTTATTTTATGCTTGAAGAATGATGAATAGCAGGCTCATATTCAACGATAAAAAGTTGTGTATCCTAATAGATCAATATCGCCGTTCAAATATTATACAGTAAATAAGTAAAAAAAAAAAAAAAAAAAAAAAAAAAAAAAAAAGAAAAAAGAATATTCCAGTTAAACTGATGGCATTGAGCTCACAGACTACGCATACTAATTGTACATTACCGCCTTATATTTTGAAGGGTTAATTCCGTTCGAAAAAAATATTAAGGAGGTGGGATCAGCTCCCCCCTTTCCCCTTTTTATACTTAATCATTGAACCCTCTAAACTGATCAAGGACATGCTTTATCATATAAAACATCCATGTACAAAATTTAGAGCAAATAGGAAAATTCTTAATGAAAACCCATTTATATAATTTAAGAAGGGTTATCCGTCTCTTTTATATAGTTAACCATTAAACTTCCAAAAGTATTCAGATAATTTAACGAAATCTGACGATTCTGCGTGAAAAACCCATTTATATAAATTAAGGGGAGGGACAATAGAACACCCATTTCCCCTGTTTATATTTATCCAATGAACACCGAATACCAATCACTGAAGCGCTTCATCAGAATGATCCTATGTGTAAATTTTGAACAAAACTAATATTTCTGCATGAAAAACCCATTGATATCAGTTAAGGGGAGGGGCATGAGCCCCCGTTCCCCCTCTTATACATATCGAATGAACTCTAAAAACTAATCAGGGAAGCGCCTTATCAGGATATACCTATATACAAAATTTCAAGTGGATGGGATAATTTTATCATGAGTTATCGCGTTGCGTACGCACATACATGCAGAACGGGCGGGCACATAAGCTCTCAGGCTATGATAGCCTGTGAGCTAAAAAATAAATAAATCTACAGGGTTCGCACAGTTCTACCACTAAATTTTAAGAATATTTTCGAAGTGTTTCACTGCTGAAAAATATCGTAAAATCTGTGAATGAAGGTGGGGATTATAAATGTTGTGGTTTAAAAATTAAATGTAAATTTTCCTATTGTTAATAGTGGTGCCAGAGTCCTTGGAAATTCCAAGGAGTGTACGAACCTTGATCTATAATCACTCAAAAGTGCGTTTTAGCAATTTATTCTTATCGTAATACAATCTAACGGACATATTGAGCTTAGATTACATGACTTACGAAAAGGATTAACAAACTGAAAAAAAATGATATAAAAAGACCCTTGTCATTTGTTAAAAAGTAACGATTTTAAATTTTCTAGTTAAAGTTCAAAGCTAAAACATTACATCACTTTTCATTTTTGGAAAGTAATCAAAAGATGGTTTGTCCAAACAACATGTTTACCCTTAAAATATTTCCTATATCTTAGTACGCCCGCAAAAACAGTCAAAAGATTTAAAATAAATACTTTTAATCCTTGACAAATCATTAAATCCACGAAAACAGTCCAAAAATATCAAAAGCAAATATATTCGAAAAAAACTTTAAAACAAATTCACGTCAAAATAAAATGGCTTTCTACCCAAAATATAGCTAATACCCCTATTCACTCAAAGAACACGATAAAAAGTTTCTTTAATTACCTAGAGAGTACTTTTTGTAAGTTTCCTTCTTAACTTAATGCAAACTATTTAATGAATGAAAAATGCCATGTTCCTAATCCTTAGTATGGAAGTAATCTATCATCTTGTATTGGACAATTTTACGGCTGATTGATAATTCCAAATTTAGTTCGACTGAAAATAATAAGAATTCATTGGAGAGGAAAGGATATGAAAGAATGTTACAATATTTCCTTCAAAAATCAATCAAATTGAAATGAATGACTCTCCCCGTTTCTTGGCTTTCCTGATAATCAATTTTAAGGAGAATTTCAAATAAGAAGCATTACATATGTTTGGAAATCCAAGATCGAAAGAGTGGAATGTGACTTTTATTCTTATTTCTATTAATGAAACATTCTTTCGTTGAAAAAGTATTCAGTTGAATATTGGATTAGGGTTATTTTTATATATTTATTTTTGCTATAAGAAAGTAAATAATGCTTATGAATATTTAAACGAAAATACATCATTGAAATTGATTTTCTTCTTTAAAGAAGGATTTACTGACTCTCCTCTTAATCGACCTTTGCTCTCTAATTAAAATAAAAGAATAGACTTTCTTAAAATTTTATTATTTGTCGTGTGACACGAGATATTCAGCTGTAAGTACACAACATTTAAAGTACCTGACTTATACAATATTTTTGTTCGGACTCTGTGACGGACAGACAGACAGAAGACTACAATAATAACATTAATACCATGTAATCAAAAACTGCACCGAAGAAAAACGTATGTATCTATACGCTGTTCACAAATCAACTAAGAATGAGTTGTAGATCATTGGATAAAGTGCGTTTCTTGAAGAGACTGGCGGTACAAAGAGTACACAGACTACGCAGATCACGGTCTCTAATAGAGTTATGAATAAATAGAAGATAATTTGTTCTGTACTTTTTATGAGATGCCAGTGAAATAACTGATGAGATTGTAACAAGAAGGTGATTGATTTTTTACAACGAAAAGACAGTTTCGGATTAATGCCGAATCAGGCATTCACCAGTAAATTTTAAATAGAAAAATGTGACTAATTTTAACGATTTTTACGTTAAATATATATACACATGTCCTTAAAATAGCGAACATCAGCTGAGACCGCTTTTGCTGAAATTGATTATCGCCGGAGAAATTTTCTTCTTATTTAAACAAATTCTTAATGCAACATTTCAGGAGATACGGCAAAAAATATATTCATTTTTACTAGTGGGAATTTATTTCAAAGGTAGTCAGGCCCTTTCTGACATATTGTGACAACCCAGACCTCTCTTATTGGCAAAAATGAATGTAATGACTGGCAAACTGCCATCTTAAAACAAAAAGAAATTTGAACCGTACATATATGTGGTTAAGATTTCTTAAATTTCATTCATTTCAAATTTATATATCTATACATACATATATATGGTTCAAATTGCTATTTGTTTTAAGATGGCAGTTTACCCAGTTATTATATTCTTTTTTGTTAACAAGAGAGGTCTGGGTTGTCACAATATGTCAGAAATGCAGGGTTTGACTATATTCGAAAAAAATTTCCACTAGTAAAAATGAATGATTTTTTTGCCATACCTTCTGAAATATTGCATTAATAATTTGTTTAAATAAGAATAAAATTTCTATTTAAATTTACTATTGAAAGTTTTCCCCGGGGATAATCAATTTCAGCAAAAGCGGTCTCAGTTGAAGTTCTCTGTTTTAAAGATACGTCACTCCCTTTTTATTAATAATTCCATGAGGTTAGTACAAACGTGCAGGGGCATGCGAAGAGAAAACTGCGCCCGGGGCAAAGTCTTAATTTGGTGCCCCTTCACCCGAACTTTTTATTGTGATAGGCTAAAAATGACATCGGTAGTATAAATTTGGTGGCCCCCTAAATTTATGCGTCCGGGGCGACCGCCTCTTTCGAACCTTCTTTCGCACGACGCTGCAAACGAGACGTTTTTCACTTGACTGCGGATTCTTGCACAAGCACATTTGACTGTGCATTCTTGCACACTTGATTGTGCATTCTTTACTTCAATGGTTGTACAATATTGCGCATTTAGGTGAATAATCTTTTTGGAAATATTATTGAAAGGGTTTTTAAACCCTTTATCGGTAGTATCTCCCTGAATATTATTTCATTCAGTCGTACTTTACTTATTTATCAAATTGTTTTATCTGACTCCATTAAATTAAGATTATTTACTTTAATATTTCAAACTTAAGCTTAACATACTCATTAACCAGCCAACATTTTAAAAAGAGATTTTTATTCCACAGAAAACAAAAACATGTTGTTGCCAACAATACAAAAGAAATAACAATCTATTTTCAACACCCTTATCTGCGCATTAAAATACGATTTAAAAATCCAGATTGATTATTGTCAACATCTTTTTGAAAAAAAAATATTCACCTTATTCAATGACAAACAAATAATACCAGAATAAAGCCAACTAAGCTATTTTATGAAATGGTGGGAATCAAACCATTCTGAATATAAGCCGTGAAGTTCACAGCCCGTGAATATCATAGAAGCGAGAATTAACGGGTTAAGTTGACGAATACAAATTTGTTTAGCTTAATAATCAAAGATTGTCACAAAGTACAACATCCACCAATAAATCTCTCCTTTTATTGATATTTTATGAAATAGCTAAAATGTGCACTTCTGCATCCCCTTACCTTACTGTTACTCAGAAATACAACGTTCTTTTGTAAGATAGAATGAGTTGAAAATATTTGGTCAATGTATTGTTATTTTATATTAAAAACATAATATTTCATATTTAAAAATATGATAATGTAGAGCAATAATAGCTAACTGTGTCACACCGGATTCCACTAATCTTTTACATAAAAATTCAATTTTGTGAATAGCAGAAATTCGATGATTAGATAAGTCAATTATTACTATAAAATTTTAATGGTCAGCAACACGTCACAGTTGACCATCCCCGATATAGAATGTTTTAGATTTTATGAAGAAATAAAAATGTCAGCATTTATCCACGAAAAACGAATATCTACAATTCGTATTATTGTTGAAATTTGCATAAAAAAGATCCTTTTTATGCAGTCTTTATTATAAGTCTGTATTTCAACTGCTTCGTATGAACATTTTCTGTCATGATTTTTTTTCTTCTTTAAAAGAAAGAACCCACGATGATTCATTATATATTATAGATTGAAAATTTATCTCACATTCACATCCGTTCTTGTAGTTTTAAAATGCTATATACAACCACAAAAATAGACATTATTCATAATATTGATGTACTTTACCATAACTTATACAATAATACCCATGTTTATTTATGAATTACTTTCTGACGTTAACATATGGTCACTTAACCCAAAATTAATACATCATTAAATTATTTTAAAGTATTCTACAACAATCGTGTAAATATAACTTTTGACATTTTAACCACTAAGTGATGTTAAGCTACATATTACAAAACCGAGATTGTTCATTGTGTATTTACACGAGTCTGACTGTTCTATACCGAATTCAAATTGTGATTAGTTTCAAGAACCTACTGTGTCTAGGATGACAACAGATGCTTCTAACTAGAGGACATTTGAATATTACTACATATAATGAAATATGTCGTAACTGACGGCACTTATATTACTGCAAAGAGATCTTGAAAGAAAGGCATACAGATAATTAAATTATTTTATTGTTAGGGTAGTCTTTAGTAACTTGATGCAAAATAATATAAAAATAGATTTTTTTTACATCTGTTTTAATCTCTTAATGGTCACATTAAATTACGGTTTAAAAATTCCAATTCATTATTCTTACCACTTTTTTTTAAAATAAATATTCTTCTTATTTAATGGAAAGTAAAATGATACCAGAATAAAAAACAATTACACTATTTTATAAATTTGGTCGGAATCTAACAATTCTGAATAAAAGTCTTGAAGCTTGCAGCCCGTGAATGTTGCGGGCGTGGCGATTAAATAGTTAACCCTTTGGGGAATGGGGCCAAAGCATTTCTTTTTTTAAATATTAAAATGAGTGATTTACACCAGAATTTAAAAATAAATTTATTTTAAAAAACTAAAAAAAATTCTTTACATTATTGATAAAATTAAAATTTTCATTACAAAATTCTGGTGTCAATGGAGCATTTTGCAATAAAAATTAACCACTTTACTGCCACGGGCGTATATATATGGTCTCGCTAAAATAAATGCATATTTCTGGAATTAACTATCGAACAACCACTTTTTTGAGTTAAATTTTTTTTATTTATTAACAAAAAAAAAAAAAAAAAAAAAAAAAATTACCATTAAATAAACGGAAGATTATTTTCAAAAATTTGTGGTGGCAATTATATTTTTTTAGTTAAAAAAAAAAAAAAGTTAAACACTATTTTCTTAAAGCTTTGGCAGTTAAGAGGTTAAGTGGGATAGATTTTATCCCATCGCCCTTTAAGGAGCTAAGGATATATTTGAAAAATGTATTTTTTCACCCTCAATTGCTCAAAATTTTCTGAGTCGTTTTTTAGACTGATTTTTAAAAGTAAAAACATGATACTTGCGGAGGTGATTTTTTAAAATATGCATAAGAGGCCCTGTGATTTCAGTTTTTGATTAATTAGAATTTGATTTATAAGCAATTATTTTCTTAGTATGACCATTTTTTCCGTTCCCAGATCTCCTTCTTCGGAAAATTCGTTAAAAAAACGCCAAATTTGGCAGCATTTTTTCCAATATTTTTTCCATTTATGTAATATCTAAGCACTGTATATCAAGCACAGCACTTTATGTAATATCTAAATAAGAGAATTTGCTAGTTTGATGCGTTCGAGGAGAAAAATGAATTTAAACATAAATCAGAAGCAGTTTGAATTACAATACACCCTTAAGTACAGGATTTCATTTTTTAAAATATAAAAATCCAGTTTATGTTTTCAAAATTTAATGATATTTTCCTAATTGTCTCTTTCACATCCCCCCCCCCCTCTAAAACTCAAGTTTTACTAGCATAGTAATAGCACGTGTTAACTAAATGATTCGACATATAAGGGAAAACAGGGTAAAATATCCAATGGGGAAATGTGACAAATTTTGTATTTTTCACAGTTAATCATAGGCAGTGCACGTCCTGTCTAACAAAGGGGTCCCCTGGATGCGGGACATGCGTATCGCTATGATTAAGGTTGTCACTTTGGCCCCCAATATTTCCGAAATTAAAAATTCATACTAAAAGTTTTAAAAGAAGGATTTTTACTTTATGAAATCAGTATATGTGTCGATTTATAATTTTTTATTATTTATCATGTACCGTAATTTCCTGTGTATAATCCGCGGATCAAACAATCATTTTTCGCCTTAGAAATTTTATAAAGTAAAATGTAACTTTTTAGATCGCTGTAAAGATTTAGCTTCAATAACAAAATAAAATTTCTAAGTCGAAAAAGAATTGTTTGATCTGCGGATTATATACGCAGTAAATTACGGTATAAACTGCAAAACAATTACAGTCCTGAATCAAGTCAGTTAATTCGATTATTCCCGAAACCCTACCAACCCGCAATATAAGTGAGGTCCGCTGGAAATGTTTCGTGTTTTCATTCTTTTCGGTTTCGGTTTTGAATTTTTTGAGTTTTTTCGAATTTGCATAGTTTTTTTAAAGATCCCTCCCCCTTCCCTTTCTTTTTCTTAAATGACTGTACATTTTATATTTGAATAAATGTATATTTGAGGTGTTTATGTGTCCTTTTTTGGCAGAAAATGTAAAATTAATATTAGAGAATCTCACTGTAGTATTTGTTTCTTTAACCTCTTCAGACCTGAGCACAAAAAAAATCCACAAGTATATATTTATTGCTTTTGCATAATCGAAATGACACTTATAGATTACAGAAAGAGTCATTTTTATGAAATCAGTACGTTAAGGGTCTGCTAATTTAGGTTTACAAGTATGGTTATAAAAGTACTAATCCCCTTAAAACATCAGTTTAACTGCCCGTAATATAAATTTAATCCATAGCAAAATTAAGGTCTTTAAACAAGTAAATGATCAGCAAATCTTCAAAAATTTTTATTGTAAAGGATTCTAGTTAAATAATCATGAATATTTCTTACTTTCTTGGCCACAATGGTCTTGAAGGTATTTTCGAAACTCGGATGAATAAATATTTATTTAATGAGGTAATATTCATCAGTGCTGATATTTATTGGTTTTGTTTTTAGCGAAAAAAAAAAAAAATTAGCTGTATAGAAGTAAAGTAAAAATGCAAGAAATTCGATCAGTTTAGTTTTTATGAGGAAAAGAATGGAGGCACACATTTGTGTGCCTCAGGTCTGAAGAGGATAATTCTATTAAATCATAAATTAATTTCTTTTCACTTTGAATTATGGGGAGTATCAATATTTTCGGTTGAGTTCGGGTTCCAGTTATTATAAGAATAAAGTATGAATGCCTCTTCAGAGTTCAAAAATTAAATCTAATCAGTGCATTTTAAAATTCTAATTATTCATTTTTTAATTAGTCGCAAGAAACACATAATACCTTATAAATTGATTACCATTATTTGCAATACACATAATGTTATGCAACTATCATTTACAGATGAATTTCGTTTGCATCTCAGCGCTCGATTACATTAACTAATATTAAGCAATATTCAGAAGTGCATTCAGTGTCTAGAACAGTCTCGCCTCTTTAACCAGTGTTTACGCTCTAATTATTTTCAAGTGTTATTTAGTATTCATTTCATTGAATTCATGCAAATCTACAAGAAATCGATAGCGAAGGAATAATTCATCGCTATGTCTTAAATCTGTCGAGTTAATGATAGATAGTAAACACCATAAATGGAAGCGCTTTATTTATTTATTATTATTATTATTTAAGAACTGTAATGTATTAAAAAAACGCAATTTATTTGTTAAAATCTTTAAAAAAATGAAAACTTGAAATCTGCATTATAGTTTGCATAAAATTTCTCTAATAAATCAAAGTAATCAATTGATACACAATTAAAATTATGAATTCGTTAAAAAATAGCTTAATTAATTGTTAAAAATAATTCAAGTGATGTAACTTATTATTTTGAACATTACAAATTAGTTTTTTTATATTTTTGTCTTTGCAATAAACAAATTTATTGAATGTTAAAATTAAATATTAAAAAAAGAACAGATTTTAAGAGGCAACATTCAAGGCTGCCAGATGGGACCATTTTTTAACTCTAACTCTTACTTCTTTCATAAAATAAAGATGTTTAACAAACATTTTGAGAGCATTTTCAAGATACATATACTACAAAATTTATTATTTTAAATAGTGGTGCGATAGTATAGAAAAATAGTCACCTTTGGTAGCTCTAAAAATCCCCTATGTTTATAGATTAAACATCTACATGCATGTTATGCATTTTTAAATATTACAAAACATTGAATTTATTGCATAAATAAAACATCCAAAAGACATAAAACCGAATTAATCAAATTTACAGGATTTCCAATCAGGAAATACTTCGGTACCAGTATATTCTTACAGAAAATTCCGCATTAAATAAAGCAAAATTTTGTGTGTTTACATTTATTTACATATAAAAAGCTTTAAAATCTTGAATTATGTGTTTTTTGTTTGTTGTATTCATAGTTACCAAACCTCCGATTTTTTTAATATCTATAAATTCTTACCAAGATGTTCGATCTATTTCAGTGCAGAAGTTCTGCGATTATATTAAACATTTCAGTATAAAAATACTTCTATTAAAAAATCGGGAAGTTAGCAATTAGATTTATTCCGTGTTCCAAAAATAAAAGTTTAACTAAAATTAAAGTTTTCAAAATTTCCAATAAAACTTTATATTAATAGTTTTTATAACAGTTCAATTAAAATATAGTATAATTTTTCAATATATTTCGCTGTAAAAATTTGATTTAATTCAAATACAATCCTTAAAAAAATTACATAACTAATTAAAATTTAAAACATTTTTCAAATTTTATAACACCAATTAAACAATTAAAAACGAACATTATTAACAATTAATTGAAAGTTTTGTTATTTATAATTGTTAACGCAACTTCTATGCAGAATAAAATGAGCACACTAATTAATTTTACTGAGATAGGTTAATATTATACATAATGAACTCAGCACAGTTAAAAGGTTTTAAATTTAAATGGGAATCATATTGCTTTATTAAACTCATTATTTATCAGATGAAGTTATGAAGAGGTATATTAAAGCAATATATTTCACTAATGATTTCTAATTTCCAAAATAAAATAGACTAATGTGATTTAATCCAAGCAGCACGTGTTTATTACATGGGCGTATTTTGGCCTATAAGTGGATACAAATGTCGTAAAATTACATAAATAAAGATTTTTTTTCACATATATGTGTTATTTTCGATATAGAAATTATAATCGTTAAATGATACATGCATAGTATATAATTTGAAAATTTTTTAGAGTTTGTTTCGGCTTGTAAACCGAAACCGAATTAATCTGATTGTACTACAGTGTTAAAATTTTGCAAAAAATTTTTCTATCATTTTACCATTTTATTGAAAAGAGTTGCATAATCTTTATTTCACGCTATTTTGACGATAGCATAGCCAACTTTCAACTAATCTTCCGTAATACCTGGGTTAATTTTAATCTAGTTTAACCCCATTTCGAATCAGAAAATTTATTTCATGAATCTTTATGTAATTAATTTCAGGTTTCAAAGTGAAACATATTTAATTTCATTTTTTTTTTAAATTCTGGTTCGAAATTCATCAAATCAGAGTTCGATTAACGCATGCATTACGGAAGATTAATGGTCAGGTTGGCACTTATGCGATAGTAATATAATCGTTTGTATCGTATGTGTTTTACGATAGTATTATGATCGTATGTATCGTATGTATTTGACGATAGTATTATGATCGTATGTATGGTATGTATTTGACGATAGTATTATGATCAAAACTGAGTTAAATTTGAGAGAGTTTGAAGACAGTTTGCTGCAAATGTTTAATTGTGTACCCATGGATTATTTTATACGCAGGAATATGTAATAAAAATCAATTATGAATTTATATTATACAAGGCGAATGAAAATATATCATTCAAATTTCGTGGGGAGGTAGGGATTAAGTCAGGAAACTAATTTCATGTAGGAAAGTGTGTCCGCAAGCGTTATCTACACGAGCAAAATGGGGAAGTAAAGTGAACTCAAGCAAACAGTAAGTAGTGACGAATGTGACCATAAGTCCAAGAAGGTGAAATACAGCTTTGCAGTAGTTTCTCAAAATTGCGAGCATTTACTTGAAATCACAATTCCATTGTCAGACACTTAAATTTTTTGAAGAAGGTCAACAGAAATGCTTCTAGGCGCCAGATAACGAAGTCGTTGAATAAATATCATTTTCGAGCCTTCGCGAAAGTCCACGTGAGAAGTGAAAATAGGAGAATAAATATTACTAGCTATAAGAAAGTCTAACGAATGACTGGGATGCAATGGAAGATTGAGTACACACAGTGTCCACTACATACGCTTATGTACAAATAGCGGACATACTTTCCTGTGTAAAATTGCTTTGCTAACTTATTCCCTAACTCTGCACGAAATTTTAATATGAGTTTTGAATCACTCTGCATACATTTTTATCAACACACAATAGGGAAATACTTGGTTATTTAAAGGCATAATGAAGAAAAATTATTTTTTTTTAAATATGTTTATAAAACAGAGTTTGTAGAATTAAATACAGCATATTGTATGCTTTTATCAATGGAACCATTAAGAAAGAGGAACTATTATTATCCTTAACGCTAAAATGGCCATAGCGATTTTTTTGACGGCTACGAATTAAAAATATTTCGATATTAAGTGGTTTTGAATAAAGATTCTTGTTTAAAATTTAGTTGCAACACTTTACGGTCGTTTTAGTGTTAAAATAGTGAATCTTTAACTACAACCGCTTACGCAGAGGAATTCACTATCGCCGAGTAAACTTCTACAAGTAAATTTATTTAAGAAGGATTTTTCTCTATTTTCATCCGTCTTATTATTGGGAAATTATAATAAAAAATAATGACAAAAACAGATATTGAATGTTATTGGTGGAAGCTTATTCCACTGTTATTAGTTCCGCCATGTTGTGATAACTAAGACAAGCGCCTAACAGTGTCTGTGGAAAGACACTAGAAAAACTGACTACAGTAAACAGAAATTGAAATATTTTACAATATTTGTGAGAGACATTACCCTTCCATAAGCCGCTTAAATAAGAAGAAATTTTTTTAAAGTTGATTGGTGAAAGTTTTCACCGGCAGTAAACAGAAACTGTGGATCCAAATAAAAGTACCAGCAGCCATTTTGTGGCTAACCCCGCGGTTACTTTATTCATAACCACTAGATACTACACTATATCAGGACTCTCAAATGGTTCGCCAACTGAACATCAATATTTTCTTAGAAAAAAATTCGTTTTAGGTAATTTTTGCAAATTTCAGAGAAACTATCTTTGGAAGTTCGTTTTAGCACATATGTTGTAGAAACCTACCATAAATTTTTTTGTTAAAAAAATATTGATGTTAACTTCGCGGACCATTGGGAGCCCTGCTGCATATCTCCTCTTCTTAATGCACTATTAAATTCTTTTATCAGGATTAGATCCGGAGATATAACTATTTAACACTTTCCAACAAAATTGAAAATTGGTTACGATTTTGGTTTGTCTGTCCGTCTGTCCGCGTGATAAAATATTTTGTAAATCTGAGAAGTTCTTCAAAGCTTATCTCGTGAAAAATTAAAGCCTTTAATTTTTGTAATTTTTTTTTATTGATGTTTTAACCTATTAAAGCTCAGGAATCCCAAGTCCGGATTACCTAATTTTAATTTCAAACTTACCATATTTCAATAAAATTTTGCTAAAAAAATAATTTTTTTACGAATTAGCGCAGATTTTGCCGTGATTGAAAGAGTAAGTTTTCAGTACTTTTTCACATGCAATATATTTATTATGTAAACAAATATTTCACAAAAGAAAAAAAAATCATTCGAAAATATTTTTAAATGAAGAATAGGATTTTGTGTTCCGGATACTCTTTATAATATTCTATCCTCATGTTTGATTTATAATATATATCCTACTAAAAGTTTAACAATTTTTTCCTGGAAATATTGTGTATGTGTTCCACAGATCAAAGAAATCAATCTTATACCCTTCTGGCATGAACATTGTGAAATTCTATATCCATTACTGGAAGCAAAACCCATTCTTCCATGAACAACTGAATAGGAAATTCGACTGTAATGGACTTCATTTAAATTTTATGTCTTGGTTCTGCTGCAAATAGCTTTTTGAAATCTATTCATATTTTAAAATTTTGTGGTATCAGAACACATTCATGACATTATTTTCTTTTTATATATTTATTCCGTTTGTATGTTTAATGCTTAAAATTTTTTAATTCTTGACACACATACACACACACACACACACAAAAAAAAAGAAATAATTTTACGAATATTTATACTGGCGTTCATGGGTTTTAAATAAGTAATTAATTTACATCCAGAAACTTATAACTAATTATCGATCGAAACAAGTTTTCAAAACTGAAACCGAAACCGAATTTTGGTAATTTTTCTATTTTCGACCGAAACCAAAGCCGAAATCGAAAATGTATAATTTTTTTCTAAGCAAATAATACATATTTTAGCATTTCATAAGTAATTTATCACATTACTATTTAAACATATACCAATAGAATAAAAAATGTCCAAGCCGGGGATCGAACCCGGAACTCTTGGAATAGTGTTCCAAGTGTTCTGCCATTTAAGCTACCAGGAAGATGCCCAAGTTAGCATTTCTCACTCACATTTGTGTTAGTAAGGCTGCAGCTGCAGCACAAGATGGAAACGTACAAATGAGCACACAAACCTGTCGCGTAACATGATAACCAAATAAATCCAGCTTCGGTGAATACATGTGTAATTATAATTTATTTTTCAATTAACTATCAGCAGTGAAATTATGCTTTAAGCAGGGGTCGTACATTTCTGGGAATTTTTCAGGACAAATATCAGTATTTATTTATAGAAACATACATCTAGATTTAACGTACGAAATGACACTTTATTTTAAGAAGATATTTTCTATGAGAAAATACTGGTGCTGAAGATTTTCTTGGTCTTAAAATTTCAGGACATGTACGACCCCTGGCTTTAAGTCATTGAATATTTCATAAGTGATTTATTACATTGCTAACCACGTACACCAACAAAATGAAAAGTGTCCAAACCGGTTTGGTTTATTTTGTGCCGGCCGATTATCTACTCGAGGGACATGGACCTGGGGGAGGTGCCCTTCGTGGGGGTCTTTCTAAGGGAACCTAACCCGTATATACGCAAGGTTCGAAGAAAACCACGAAAACTCCGAACGGTTAGGCCGACGGCCGCGATTGGGTTCGAACACAGCACCTACCATCTACCAGTTGAGTGGTCAGAACCTCTCGGCCAATGGTGGAGCCCTTGTGCCCAAACCGGGCAATTTGATGAATACCTTGCTGTTAATAATTTAAATTAAGCTGTTATGATATACCATTGAAATTGGGACATACCTTTATGGATACCTGTAGATTAGTTACAAAAAGCAATGGAGCCGAACTATGTGTACATTTATGATAAGAAAAATAAAACTTATAATAATACAATTATTTCAAATGTAAATGTTTACAGCCGATTAGGAAACAAGATTGTGTTTTATTATCCTGTAAATGCTTACCATGCTAAAAGGAATTTAAAATTAATATGACGCACAAAACTTCATTAGCTAAATAAAGGGCGATATGCATTTCTAACTGTTTAAAATTTCAAATAAAAATGCTTAGTTTTGTGACTTCAATAATAAATATGTTATTGTTGAATATGTAGCTTTGTTAACGACAATGCATAGTCATGGAAGTTAGAATATTCATTCATACTTAACAACTATTTTAATTATTAGGTTAAAACTAACAGAGTTCAGAGAAGGAAGTATAATAATATTTTAGATTATAGGGCGTACAAACTCTATTCTAACTACAAGCTATAGTTAACGGTAAACTGCATACCCTTCAATTACAAATTGAAATAGAAATGCTGAAATTTCAATTATTTAGCTTTCCAAAATACGAAAACTAAGAAGTTACCTAAATTTATCAATAATAAATATAAGTTATAATTTCATTTCATTCAATGAATGATTTTTTTTTTTTTTATGAAAGTAACACTTCAGATAATTGAAGCAAATGAAGAATAATAATGAAAAATAAAAATAATGAAAAAATAATAAGAACATTTCATGGCGTATATATTCATCCTCTTAGTGGCTTTCGATTAATTTTAATTATTTGGCTAATGAGAAAAGAGAAATTATAGCTTAATTTACTCTTATGCTTCTAAAAATTGCAACACTATGAAGGAATGACGCGACTGAGTAGAAAATGTCATAGAATTCAAAGCATAGCGTGTTATGCAAATGGTTCCAATTTCAGAATCACAGGGCTCCCAAATGGTCGGCCAACTGAATATCAATATTTTGTTAGAAAAATTTTCGTTTTAGATTTGTCTTGCAAATGGCACATAAATCACTTTTGAAGGTCTGTTTTGGCACAAATGCTGTAGAAACCTACTATAAAATTTTCTGTTAAGGAATATTAGTGTTTAGTTCGCGGCCCATTTAACACATTCGCTGCCGGTCATGTGCTAGCGCGTGACATTCTCATTCATTTAACACAGAAGGCGGAGTTGTTGGCAGAGAACGTGTAAGAGCACTGGAATCACCGCGCATGCTGGACTGAGTAGCGCTCTGGACCTTGCTATAATACCGTAAAAAAGACAGAGACGTAGGGAGACATCTAGTGAATCGTGTATGGTCATGGCTAAGGAAGTAAACGTTAGGTGACCATGCCTTTTCGGCGAAAGAAGTCGGCATTTGAACAATTGACGGATCTTGAATGAGGGAGAATCACTGACCTTCCTGAAGAAGGATTTTTCTATCATGCAATAATAGCTCATGTGCTGAGTGATACCAGTAGAGTGATGTAATTTTGGAACGAATGGATCAACGAAGATCTCAAAACTCGGAAATTTGAGACAGAACCCTGAAAAGAGACGTCAACGCGCTATAATAGATACGTCGTCCGCATGGTGCCGACAGACCGTACAACATCAACATTCAGACAGTCGGCAACTCATTGGTCAATTTCTACAGGTGTGTCATTGTCTGCACCGTCAATTCTTCGACGTTTGCTGTAAGGAGAACTACGTGCAAGAACAATTTTATTCAGGATCCTTCTGTCGCAACATCATCTATACCTGCGGTTGCAATGAGCTCATGGCAAATAGAGTACATGATCACATGAACACATGTGATCATGCACTTCATCTATGAACACATAGATGCTAGCATGCAAATTGGCTATATTTTTTTTTTAATCTGACGAATCTCGCTTTAATTTACGGTACCATCATGGCCACATTTCTGTTAAAAGCTACCTTCTGGAATGCCTTATCGAATATTGGGAGGTTTGGCTTAGGATGTGATTGCACATCATGGACGATCGCAAAAGCTATAAATTATATGTAATCTGAACAGCAACAGGTACACCAGTAAAACGTTGGATCCGGAGTCGTTCCTTTCCTATAAAAGTATCAGTCATTAAGGAAAATACCTTTCAAGAGGATTTTATCCATCCACTTAAAGCAAGAAATGTTTATCCCTTTCCGTCACGGACACATTTTGTTCGTAAAATGAAAATTATAGAGACACCGGAATTTACAAGTGATTTGCTTCGAAAGTAAGAACTGCTTAATGCAGTGTTGCCAGATTATCGAAAGCCAATTTCCCCAAAACTTCTGAAATTTTACCCAAACAGGGCTTTTTTTTTGAGAAAAAGTCCCCAACGCAATTTCTACTCAAAAAGGAAGTTCTCAATTTTCAATTTTCCGTTACAAAAAATTTTTTAACAAATTTTAACTCAATTTTTCCCCCAAATCAAGCATTTTTTTTGAAAAAATTCCCCATTTATAAAAAAACATTTAATTTCAACAGAATTCTGCTTGGATATTCAAAGTTAAAAAGAACAACAAAAAGAAAAAAGTTATAAAATTGTTTTTTTTTTCTTGTTGTATAAATCTATAATATTAAAATTAAATGTAATTCTTTGCTTGTGTCCGCGATAACAGGAAAATTTGAATCACTTATCTGAAAATACAGATGGGGGATAGCCCAATGCATATGCAGATCATGATGGATGTAGTACATGTAAACGGTGAGCATGACCAACGAGAATGATTTATATCTATTATTTCTGTATTTTATTTTCGCTTTCCTAAACAAAATCGAATTCGAGGCAGATCAGTGTTGGCAAATGTCTGAAAATAAAAATTGAAATTGTGATAACAATTCCCCAAGTTTTTCCCCAAATATGTTCATAGTCCACAAACATGTCCCCAAGATTTACTTGTCCGCCAAAAAATTCCCCTAAAGGTTCAAAATTCCCCAAAATGGGGACAAAATCCCCAATCTGGCAACACTGGCTTAATGTAAGCTTCCACTGTAAAGCAAAATTTTATTAAAATGTTCTTGGTGCTGTTTGTAAGTTTTGAATTAAAATTAAGTGTGCCTGGAATGGGACCACTGCGCCGGAAAGGGTTGGGTCTTCTTTTCAGCTGAACACATACAGTTAAAGTTAAAATTATTTTCAACGTTAGAACACCAGAATATTCGTATTCCAAGCATACCGGTTTCGGTAGCATATAGCATACCTTCCTCAGTGCTCCAGCACTGAGGAAGGTATGCTATATGCTACCGAAATCTGTATGCTTGGAATACGAATATTCTGGTGTTCTAACGTTGAAAATAATTTTAACTTTATCATATTGCACCAGACAACAACCTATTACTTATAAAACACATGCAGCTTCTTCCATGGATTGCGCATTCGCTTGATATGTTGTCCATTGAATATATGGGGGATTTCTTTAATGAGTGTCTCGCTCGTAATTTTTAACCTATGCCTTCTATAGGTAAACTTTGTATACACACATACAAAGTATATGGAATGATCTTCCCTAGACAAAATTTTAAAATCATTGTGACTCTATGCCACGTCTTATAGTAGGATTTATTGAAGTGCGTGGTGGTGACACCAAATGCTGATTTCTGACACTTTTTTTTTTCTTTGAAAATGTAATAATTTATTTGACAATACCAGTACTTATGTATATACCAGTCCTTTTAAAATAAGCCTTTTATGTATTAATTTTCATTTAATTCTGATGATTCCTTCGTGATGTTGAATTTTTCACAATCATGACAGCATATCATAACGCATAAATATTTGCCTAAGTTCCCCTAAATACTTGGATTGAACTCCAATACAAAAATGACAGTTGTCGTCGGCAAATTTAGGGTTTCTTTCATCTGACGAAACCCTATTCCTCTCTGACCTCTGTAATGTAATTATAATGCATTTGTAATACATGAACTTTCAATTATAATACATTTATAATATAAGAAGTGAACCACAAGAACAATTAAGATTTAATTTATACTTTTTATTTTGTCATTCTACTTGTTAAATTGTTAAAGGCAGAAAATAATTAATCATTAACTTAACATTTTAATAATTGTTATTAGTAACTCGACTGTCCTACAGAATAAATTTATATGTCTAATTAATTTTGGAACAATAGGATAGTTGCTCACTAATTAGATAATTTAGAACAACTAAAATGGTTTATAGTTAAAAGGGAATCTTATAGGCTTATCATGCATTATTATCTACTAATAAAATTAGTAAATGCTAAATTAAAGTAACATATTTCACTTATGAAACATGAATACTAAAATGAAACAGCTAGGGTTAATTTGACATAATGTTTTATACGGAAAATTTATATAATTTATGTACTGAGTCATCAAAAATGTGGATAAAGGTAATTTTTTCTAATTTTGTGAATTATTGTGTTATTTCTATTATACTACGAGTACTTCATTATAATTATGATTAGCCTTAAAATGCTTTAACAAAATTTTACTTTTATTATATTTATAAATAAAAGCATATTTATAAATAAAAATTTAAAATAATTTTTTAATACAAAACTATGAACTAGTATAAAGTGTTTTATATTTTCCTGTTAATCTTAAACTTGGGAAAATTCAAGTACAGCGAGAAGTTAGAAATGTAAGAATTCTAAATCTCATTGGTATTCTTTGTACAAACTGAAACTAGATATCTTTGAAAAACGAAATTCGGGGAAGTAGGTTTACCAGCCTGGAAGTCCCAGAATAGAAAATTGGGTTATATTATAGTAGGATTGGGTATTATTGTGCTTGGCGTATATAGTTTCTATTTTCGAATGTATCTTAAAATTTGGATAAATAAAAGTTATTTTGTTACTTTTTTTAAACCCACCCTACATATCTACTGTATAGATATAAAATCCTAATGAAACAAATTTATGAAAAAAAAATGAAACGACTGATTAAAGAGCTAATTTAGTTTCCCAAATATTTATCCTAAGATATTTAACACTTGGCAGTAAAATTAACAGCAATTATCCTTATTGATTCATAGCTGTCGAAACTGGTATTACAATTTTAAAATTTGAATTAGTTTTGGAAATATTATTATTTTTAAATTTTAATGACACTTTTCTAATATTGGCAACTTAATTACTGCATTTTTTTGGAGAAAGGGAGAGAAAAAAGAAAGAGATACATTGTTACATTTAATCTTTTTCCACATTTTGAAGTTAAAATTATCTTTCATTTTATTCGCATAGTAACGACAATATTATGATTAAATTAAATTAGTCAAGGAAGTTTGAAACAAAGAGATTTTTTTCTTCATATTTTGATCGTCAAAAATCAGTTTATTTAAAAATCAAAAATCGTCTTTCATTTTCGAGAAAAGAAAAAAGAAATTATCATTTTCAAATTAAAAAGGGAAATTATAAAAAACAGAATGAAAAATTTTAAATAAGAATTAAATGATCATCCAAATGATGAAATATGGAAAATTACGTCAAAATATTTACGTGCAAATGTCAAAAATGTACAAAAACTTTTATACATGAAACACAAGAAGATAATTACTTGCTGATTGGTATCAGCTATATCGACTCTAATGAATAAATTTGATTGCTATAAACTTCACTGTTTTTAATTAATTATGAGTGATGAATGTTTCAAGACGTGTATTTTTTTAAAATTATATGGAATTCAGAGAATTAGATATTTATTCTGTATTATTAAAGAATTAATTACATTAAACTTCATGTAAAAATAAAAAGTTTTGGTCAGAGGCATGAAGAAAGTCACACGTGTAATTAATTAATAGTTATTAATAGTTATTAAACATGTATAATATGCATAATTAATAAACATATATAATTACATAATAATTATGTATATTTATGTCTGCATAAGTTAAAAAAAATTTTTAGATTTTCGTTTTCGTTTTCCGTCCAAAAGAAATTCGTTTTCAGTTTTAAGAATCTTAATCCTAAATAAAAATACAATGAAATCTTTATGTACATAAAATTCTTTTATCAGAAAGACATATATTTTTAAACAAATTGACGTTTTTCAATTATATTACACATTAGTTTTAGATCTAAAAAAATCCATATAATACTCTTATAATCTATCGTTCGTACAAACACTTGGTTATGTAAAACCAATGTCTTGGGAATATGCTTATCATTGATATATACTAATGTGTTCTTATTTTCCAGAACTAATTCTTCTTGAATGTCCCCGAACGTCAAAGGGTTTTTTCATAAAAATAATGTTCGCTATATTTCTTTCTTTACACATTGTATCACATATAGAGCATGGCTATCTCCAAATTAATCTGCTTCTTCATGAAGAAAATGCAAACTTGGCTATGTCCCAAGATATACACAGAAAAACCTTGGATTAATAGCATGTAAATAAAATTTACTTCTCCATGATTTAATGACTAAAAAAATAAAATGATTTCTTTCGAAATATACTTGACATTGGTTATTTAAGTAATGAACAATTTTACTTCGGTAATTATTACATTTTACCATACTTGTGTAGATATTTTAACTTATTAATTATGTTGACTTTAAAAATGTGTCTTTTTTGCAAAGTAATCGTATTACAACACATTATTCATATATTGCGATTAGAGCAGTGGTCACTAAACAAAATATTTAACGTGCTAGTGTTAGATCGAGAAAAATCTGTATACTGTTATTAGAATCTATCTTATTTCAAACTTTTCGTTACGAAAAACCAATGTCTTGGGAATATGCTTATCAATGATATTTATTAATGTGTTCTTTATTCCAGACCTAATTCTTCTTGAAAGTCCCCGAGAGTCACAAGGTTTTTCGCAAAAATAATGTTCGAAATATTTATTTCTTTACACATTGTATCGCATATAGAGCATGGCTATCGCCAAATTAATCTGCTTTTTCATGTAGAAAAAGCCAACTTGGCTCTCTCCGAGGATCTACACAAAAAAACGATGGATTAATGGCCAGTAAATAAAATTTACTTCTCAATGATTTAATGACTAAAAATAAATAAAAAAAGTCCTTCCGGCAATGCCGGGAGGAAGAGGTAGCTTTCATATACATATACATTTATTTATTTATTTTAAAGTAAGTTTCAAAAATACTAAGCTCAAATTAGTGGAAATAATCTTATAAAATTAGTGATTTTATAAGATTGAAAACTAGTTTTTGTCAAGACTGAATATTAATAGGAATATTTAGATATTAGTCATCTTTTCTTCAACCTCGTTTTATTTTAAGCGATTTAGAGAGTCACCAAATTCCACGATATCATAAAGTGTATGCCATTTTAAAGCAACATGATGGATAGTTCAGATCAGACCGTTTCAAAATGTCAGCCATAAGCAAAATTCAAAGTGCTATAATTCAATCATTTTTTAAGATATAGACAAAACAAAAAGTGTTCTAGAATCATTTTTTAAGTTTTAATACGTAAAAGAGAAATATTTTTCAATATTTAATTTTTTCGCATTTAAATTTAAATTTTAAATTTTTAAAAAAATTTAAAATGTTCACCATTTTGAAACAAAATGGTGTATGATGCTGGCCAACGAACTCGGTCGAGACATTTGTATGTACTATGTACATACCAATTTCCATTGAAATCGGTTCATAAATACGCGTGTTATCACGTGACAAAATCAGATCGTTTCAAAATGTCAGCCATAAGAAAAATTCAAAGTGCTATAACTCAATCATTTTGTAAGATATAGACAAAATAAAAAGTGTTCTGGAATCGTTGTTTTAAGTTCTAACACTTAAAAGAAAAATATTTTTCAAATTTTGATTTTTTCGCATTTAATTTTAAATTTTAAATTTTTTTAAAAATTTAAAATGGCCACCATTTTGAAACAAAATGGCGGATATTGCTGGACAACGAACTCGGTCGAGACATTTGTGTGTACTACGTACATACCAAGTTTCATTAAAATCGGTTCATAAATGCGCGTGTTATTACGTGACAAAAATCAGATCGTTTCAAAATGTCAGCCATAAGAAAAATTCAAAGTGCTATAACTCAATCATTTTTTAAGATATAGACAAAATAAAAAGTGTTCTGGAATCTTTGTTTTAAGTTCTAACACGTAAGAGAAAAATATTTTTCAACTTTTAATTTTTTCGCATTTAATTTTAAATTTTAAATTTTTTAAAAAATTTAAAATGGCCGCCATTTTGAAACAAAATGGCGGATGATGCTGGCCAACGAACTCGGTCGAGACATTTGTATGTTCTATGTACATACCAAGTTTCATTCAAATCGGTTCATAAATACGTTAGTTATCGCATGACAAAAATCAGATATATATATATATATATATATATATATACATATATATGGTTATATATATATATATATATATATATATATATATATATATGTCAACATTTGAACGGAGGGTGGTTTTGGGGTCTGGGGGTCATGATCGGTGAAAATATACTAAAATTTTCCGGAAGTGCTTTCCTCCGGACGGCTGCAATAGGTAGCTTTTTACTTTTTGTAATGAAAGCTACCTAATACTTTTTGTAATGAAAGCTACCTAATACTTTTTGTAATGAAAGCTACCTAAAAGTGATTTTTTTTTTCGAAATATACTTGACATCGGTTACTTAAGTTATAAGCAATTATACTTTAGAAATTTTTTATCATACTTGTGTAGATATTTTAATAGATTAATTACCTAGATTTTAAAATTATATCTTTTGTGCTAAGTAGCAGTTATTACAATACATTGTTCAAATATTAGAGCATTTGTCACTAAAAAGTTTTTTGAACGTCTTAGTTTTAAATCCAGAAAAATTCATATAATGCTTATAATCTACCTCATGTACAAACTTTTAGTTACAAAAAACCAGTGCTTGGGAATATGCTTATCAATTACATATATTAATTTGTTTTTTTTATTCTAGAGCTAATTCTTCTTGAAAGTCCCCGAACGTCACAAGATTTTCCATAAAAATAATGTTCTCAATATTTCTTTCTTTCTCATTGTGTCACATATAGAGCATGGCTATCTGGAAATTAATCTGCATCTTCATGCATAAAAAGCCAACTTGGGTTTCTCCCAAAATCTACACAAAAAAACTTTGGATTAATAGCCAGTAAATAAAATTTACTTCTCAATGATTTAATGACTAAAAATAAATAAAAACCTGATTTCTTATGAAATATAC
The DNA here is from genome assembly GCA_964019185.1 of Maratus speculifer. Taxonomy (NCBI): domain Eukaryota; kingdom Metazoa; phylum Arthropoda; class Arachnida; order Araneae; family Salticidae; genus Maratus; species Maratus speculifer. Next base: position 11,479,907 of record OZ025291.1, on the reverse strand, counting down.
TTCACATCGGTTATTTCAGTTATAAGCAATTTTACTTTAGAAATTCCTACGTTTTTTAAGACTTGTGTAGATAATTTAACTTTTTAATTATATAGACTTTAAAGGTATGATCTTGCGTCCGTTAACTGTTACAACTATCACAACGCATTGTTCAAATTTCAAATATTACGATTAGCAGTTGTCACTAAACAAAATTTTTAACTTCCTAGTTTTAATTCCAGAAAAAACCATATAATATTCTTAAAATCTTTCGTTCGTACAAACACTTCGTCATGACAAACCAAAGTCTTGGGAATATGCTTATCAATGATATATACTAATGTGTTCTTTTTCCAGAACTGATTCTTCTTGAAAGTCCCCGAACGTCACTAAATTTTTCGTAAAAATAATGTTCGCAATATTTCTTTCTTTACACATTATATCACATACAGAGCATGGCTATCACCAAATTAATCTGCTTCTTCATGCAGTAAAAGCCAACCTGGCTTTCTCCCAAGATATATACAGAAAAACTTTGGATTAATGGTCAGTAAATAAACTTTACTTCTCAATGATTTAATGACTAAAAATGAATAAAAATAGGCTTTCTTTCGAAATATTCTTGACATCGGTTATTTAAGTTACAAGCAATTTAACTTTAAAATTTTTTACTTTTTATCATACTTGCGTAGATATTTTAATTTATTAATAATGTAGATTTTCAAAGTATGTCTTTTGTGCCCAGTAGCAGCTATTACAACACTTTGTTCAAATATTGTGATTGAGCAGTTGTCACTGAATAATATTTTGAACGCCCTAGTTTTAAATCCAGAAAAATCCATATAATATTCTTAGAATCTGTATTTTGTACAAATTCTTAGTTACGAAAAAACAATGTCTATGGAATATACATATCTATGATACATACTAATCTGTTCTTTTTTCCAGAACTAATTCTTCTTAAAAGTCCTCGGATGTCACAAGGTTTTTCGAAAAAATAACTATCGCAATTTTTCTTTCTTTACACATTGTATCACATATAGAGCATGGCTATCGCCAAATTAATCTGCTTCTTCATACAGAAAAAGCCACCTTGGAATTTTCCCAAGATCTACACAGAAAAATTTGGATTAATAGCCAGTAAATAAAATTTACTTCTCAATGATTTAATGACTAAAAAAGGATTAAAAAGCGATTTCTTTCGAAGCATACTTGATGTCGCTTATTTAAGTTATAAGCAATTTTAATTTAGAAATTTTTATTGTTTATCATACTTGCATAGATATCTTAATTTATTAATAATGTAGACCTTCAAAGTATGTCTTTTTTATCTCAGTAGCCGTTATTACAACACTTTGTTCAAAAACTGTGATTAGAGCAATTGTCACTGAATAAAATTTTGAACGCCCTAGTTTTAGATCCAGAAGAATCTATGTAATATTCTTAGAATCTGTCTCATGTACAAACTTTTAGTTACGAAAAACCAATGTCTTTGGAAATATGCTTATCAATGATATATACTAATGTGTTCTTTTTTGCAGAAGTAATTTTTCTTGAAAGTCCTGAACGTCACACGTTTTTTCGCAAAAATAATGTTCGCAATATTTCTTTCTTTACACACTGTATCACAAAAAATTTAATTTTAGAAATTTTTACTTTTTATCCATACTTACGATGATATTTTAATTTATTAATTATGTAGACCTTAAAAGTATGTCTTTTGTGCCAAGTAGTAATTACTATAATACATTGTTCAAATTTTGTGATTAGAGCAGTTGTCACTAAACAAAATTTGAAAGCTCTAGTTTCAGATCCAGAAAAATCCATATAATGTTTAGAATCTATTATATGTACAAACGTTTAGCGTCGAAAAACCAATGTCTTGGGAATATGCTTATAAATGATATATACTGATTTGTTCTTTTTTCCAGAACTAATTCTTCTTAAATTTCCCCGAACGTGACAAGGTTTTTCGCAAAAATAATGTTTGCAATATTTCTCTCTTTACTCACTGTGTCACATATAGAGCATGGCTATCTGGAAATTTATCTGCTTCTTCATGCAGAAAAAGCCAACTTAGAATTCTCCCAATATATACACAGAAAAACTTTGGATTAATAACTAGTAAATAAAATTTACTTCTCAACGATTTAATGACTAAAAATAAAAAAAGAAGTGATTTCTTTCGAAATATACTTCACATCGGTTATTTAAGTTATAAGAATTTTTTTTAGAAATTTGTTTTTTTATCATACTTTCGTAAATAGTTTAATTTATTATTTATATAATCTTTAACCCCTTAAATGGTTTGCCCGAATGGCGTTCGGGCAAGACGAATTTACTTATTGCATCATTTAAAGCTTTTTGACACCACTGTTATTTTTAAGAAGATTTTCATACAATTTAAAGGCGGAAATGTTTAGAATACGTTTTACGAATACTTTATTTAAATAATAGTGGTGTGAATCCGCTATTTTTAATTTATTGAACGGAAAAGAAATAACCAGTTAAGGAGTTAAAAGTATGTTCTTTCTGTCCATTAATTTTTATTACTATACATTCTTCAAATATTGAGATTAGGGCAGTTATCACTAAACAACATTTTGGACGCCCTAGTTTTAGATCTAGAAAAATCCATATAATTCTTAGAATCTATCTTATGTACCAACTTTTAGTTACGAAAGCCAATATCTTGGGAACATGCTTATCAATGATAAATGCTAATGTGTTCTTTTTTCCATAACTAATTCTTCTTGGAAGTTCCCGAACGTTACAAGATTTTCCGTAAAAATAATGTTCGCAATATTTCTTTCTTTACACATTGTATCACATATAGAGCATGGCTATCGCCAAATTAATCTGCTTCTTCATGCAGAAAAAGCCAACTTGGAATTCTCCCAAGATCTACACAGAAAAACTTTGGATTAATGGCCAGTAAATAAAATTTACTTCCCAATGATTTAATGAGTAAAGATAAATAAAAAGTGATTTCTTACGAAATATACTTTACATCGGTTTTTTAAGTTACAAACAATTTAATTTTAGAATATTTTTTTATCATACTTACATAGATATTTTAATTTATTAATTATGTAGACTTTAAAAATTTGTCTTTTGTGCCCAGTAACTGTTGTTGCAATACATTGTTGAAGTATTGTTATTAGAACAGTTGTCACTAAATAAAATTTTGATTACTTTCTTATCTGTTTTACACTTATATCCCTGAGCCCAAAATTGGGAAAAAATGAACTAAGTGCACGGACGACCTGGAAATATGCTTTTTATCTTTTCATGTAAAGAAATATAAGTGATTTTCTAATTATGTGCTGCGTTCTAGAGATAAACCACTTTTGGCGAATAATAATCATACAGATTTATTATAAATTAAAAAAAATTACTCTACTTTCATTACATTTATTGAAACCAGAGTTTAAAGACCACAGTGAAACAAGCGCCATTTTAATTCAGTCAATTTTTATCGATGTTCAAATTTAACGTCAATTACCTTTGAATTTGATTTACTCCAAATCGTATTTTTGTCATTTATACCTCTTGGCTTCTAAGGTCCTCATTTATAAAAAGCAATGTGCAGTAACATCTCATTGATTATAAGACAGAGGTGCTACTATATGGCACTGTTAGCGATGAGTCTTATTTTTATATTTCATATTCTATTGGATAGAAATGCCCTTAATTTTATATATGCAGTACAAAGTTAAAAATATATCTGTTATTCTAATTTAAATTTTAAAACCCAACATCAGACGCTGCTTTTTTCACATATTTTTTCATATTTCAGGTCGTCATATATGTTACAATTCTTGTCAAGGATCCAATTTAAAAGAAATTTTGTCACTTGTACCCCTTGGCTTCTGAGGTCGTCATATACTATATTACAATTCGTGTCAAGGAACCAATTTAAAAGAATCATCAATTATTTTTACTATGCAAGAAAATGAAGACATCAGTTACACTTATCTAAAAAGGTCTTCAAGCTTCTTGTTGTTTGAATTCTAATCAACTATTATTTATAGAACGACAGGCAGCAACACAGACAATCACCTCATCGAGTTCACAGCTAAAAATTACGGAATTAGTTAAAACACGAAGCGGATATTGAAACGCAAACGGTCAGCAAAAAAGGTCATCAAATCGTATATTGGTGGAAAATACCTAAAATTCAATTTTAGCAGTTGATTTACCATTGCGTTTACCTGCACCCAAAAGTATGAAAACATGAAGGACTGGGAGGGAATAATTTATTTAAAATAATAGCCCTTTTCTACATAATTTTATTATTTGTCATGTCATACGAGGTATTTACCTGTAAGTACATAAAATTTGAAGCCTGTGACTTATACAGTTTTTGTGTAAAGTCATTGTGACGGATAGAAATACATAACAGCGAGACGAATAAGGTTGCGTCAAATAACGGTACACGAAAAAGGGGGAAAAACAATCACAGGTATAAATCAAATCCATCTAGATTCTTAATAATTGTCTAGTACTTGTGGTAGTAACTATAATAACAAACGGACTCATTATGAATTTCTTAACAAAAAACAAACATGCACTGTTAGCCTCTGACATAATCCAAATGTAAATCATCAGCAACAGTAAAAGAATGACGTGATGCCATTAACTGTGCCAAGACGTAGAATAATAAAAGCAGCACAAAAATGATGTTATGCAATAAACATAAATGGCTATTCTTGAATATCTTAAATACAATGTATCCATTGTGGAATATTTTCTGAATTCAGATAAAAGCGGATACAAAAGATTTTATCATCCAAAGATTTTATCATTCAAAAAATAGAATTTATAAAGGAAGGAAATGTTTAACAAAAAATTTATAAATCAAATAAAATTTAGTTGAAAAAATCGGATCAGTTTTATTTCCAGCTTCATTTTTCTTATTTATAACCAATTTTATAAATCGAATAAAATTTAGACTAATCCGTTTTATGTTTCCTTCATATTGCATTTGTCTAATATTAAAAAAAATAGTATTCTTGATATATTGGAGATTATATATAAACTTATGCTTATATTTGCGTTTGTCTCTCTCTCTCTATATATATATACTTTATGGCCAATTGTAATATGATAACTTTTTTTCTAAAAGTTCGACTAAATATCTAGAGAAATATTTGAAGATATCTTCTATAAATTCAGGATTTAAGTTTCGAAGTTGCATGATTTCAAATACACACACACACATATATACATACTAGCATACACGTCCATTCTAGGATGGTGGGTAGAAATCAGGTTTTTTTTTTTTTTCGTTAAAGTTGATATAATTATTAAAAATATTCATATATTATTATGCGGTGATCGAACAGTTTCAATTAAAAATCATGAAATTCAATGTATTAATATACAGTTACTAGGCATTTTACAATTTGAAAGTAGTTTGTCCCTATTTAATCGTGTGAAATCTCTAAAACTATGAAATGTTGGGACATAATTATTTTTGAAAAAAAAATTGGATTGATTATTTATCAAATTACTTTTCCAAAATAAATTAAACGTACACATCTGAAGAAAAATAAAGATTCTGTTCATAACATTGATTCTCAGAAAAAAAAGTGTACTTCTATGTTAACTTGGCGATGGAATAAACTGTCAAATATTCTTCTCTTTGGCATAATTCATATTGCATTGATTTCACTTAAAATAAAAACCTTTCGACAATAAATATTACAGCATTATATTTCAACGTTAAAGCATTGTTTCTAAATCACACAAGCGAAACAATAACTACTACTGGCGGAAAAAATAAATAACATTACACGCGAGATTTCCCCCCGGATAACCTAAAAGTACAGAAAATACAGTTACCAATACGTTTGACTTTAAAAAGCTAAATAAACTCCAATTCTGCACTCTGATGGCTAGGCAAGGTTCTAAACTGCTATTTCTACTTTTTATTTTAGAAAATAAATTAGCAATATTATACGCAATTAATTGCTTCCCCCAACATTCATCATCAAAGAAGTAATGTTTTTAAGTTAATTTTAAATTTTGTTTTGAAGTTGTTTTGTTCCAATTAAATTTTTATAATAAGTAACAAAATTCTCATTTATCAGGCACATTATTATCTAAATATTGTAAATGTGTTAATATTTTCTGATTATTTATCTACTAATGCTTAGTAAAATGAAAAACAAGGCATTATCATTTTACCCCATTTAAACCGGCTCAAAGTTATACTGATGTTTATAATTTACTGATTATAAGTACTACTTTTAACCTTTTACACGCCGAATTAATGTCACAATGCAATTACAATTTTGTTTTTCCTATATTACATCTTCAAAAATTTATCTTTATGCATACAAATTTAGAAAATATACAAAAATGCATTCCTGCAGTGTTTTGGGCTGTTTTCATTGCAGTGTTCGCAATTTAAAACATGATTATTGATTGACAACCTATGCAAATATAACAAATTATTTTCCGCCATAATCTATTGTGTATTGTTCTTGAGCATTTTCTCAAATTCCAAAAACATTTAGATTCCGAACGATCAAATTTAAGAAATATAGAGAGAACGGCAAATGCAAATAATATATTTTTTTATGCAAATTAATGAATTTATATATTTTTTATACCTGTGATAAATGCTTAAACGTAAAAATTTTTCTTTTCAAAAGTTTAAATCAACCTTATATTTTATAGGAAAAATAAGGACATCATTGTATGTGTGGAAATATGTTTTGTGATACAAATAATGCAATGTTCCCATTTGGGAACATTGTCGTTTAAACAGTTAAAAATTCCCCAAATTCGTACGTATATTTTATATAAACGACGAAAATGTTAATTAGAATTACCATGTAAATATTTTCACAAATATATGTAAAATACATAAAATGCATTAAAAGACTTTATTCGGGGCAGAGCTATTTAAATTTGACATTTCATTTATGCGACATATTTTTTTCTTGTTCGAATAATGCTGGTAATAGAATGTCTTATTTTAACTATTGATATATTATTGAGTTAAAACAATGAACATTTTTTTCACTACAGTTTTATGTTTTATATGAATAATTAACAGCTGTTTTTTTATTTCAAAATGTTCGTGGTTATCTTCTTCCACTCGTCTTATGCATATAATTTGTTGTAATATCATACATTATACAAATATTTTGATGTTTGGAAATGGAAATTAGGAGTCTTTACATATCTGAAAACATGTTTTGGGATTCAAAGTTGTCCTAACTATAACAATTTTTTAATGAATTCTTTAAATAATACCGGGTGATCCAATAGTCATGACGAACTTTAAAAATGAATAATTCAAAAACGAATCACGATACAAAGATACGGTCAGCATCAAACGGATGGAAAAGAAACCGGATTTTGTGTAACAACGAAAAAATATAGTTCTGTTGGTGGCCGACAAATGGCGCTATAGTGTTTTATTGCACCAAAAGATGATATGCAAATGAAAACATATTGACAACTTACAAGTCAGCTTAATTACAGTTATGTAGTACTACAGTAAATGTCAATGTGATGACATCATTCATAAATGCAGCTGTGAGACTAGGCACACATCATTCACAGCATTTCTTGCGTTATGGCAGACACATTTTGGCGGATGGCATCTTTCAGTGCTGCTAGTGATGCCGTTGGTCGCCAACAAAACTATATTTTTCCCTTGCCACACAAAACTCGGTTTCTTTTTTATCCGTTTGGTGTAAACCGCATCTTTGTATCGTTATTCGTTTTCGAATTATTCATTTTTTAACCTTCCTACCCTGAATGGGTCTAATCGACCCATAAGTACAGTTTGTTTTACACGATTCGAACCAGAAATTTTTTTATAAAGAAAGTTAAATAACAGATTCAGTGAAATAAGTCAATTAAATGTATTAAAATGTTTTAAAAAACAATTCTGGTGTGAAATGTTTTTTATCAAGATTGAGTAAAATTTGAACAGGGTAAAAAGGTTAAGTTCGTCCTGACTTTTGGATCATCCGGTATTTATCATATGCAGTATTAACCTACAATTCTGGGTAATTTTGAACCAGCTTAAAAATTCATTTTTTATTGCTTTTATCATTATTATATTTCCTTTTTGACAGTCATACATTAATTTAGAATGATTTCTTATTTTTTATGACCTTAGTTGCAACAATATTCTTAAAAAAAAGAGTGTGGCATATAAAAATAGAGAAAATGCGGTTCAAAGTTGCCTTGAACCATAATAATTATATAGGCTATTTCCATGAGTACTTGTAGTGTAAGTCACAGGCTACGATTTTTGGCTACCAGTATTATAGAACAAAAAAATGTGATTAATTTTATTGGCACATTCTCATTATTTGAATAAGGCCAAGCAGACTTTTCGAAAATAACGGTGGCTAACAAGCATAGCAATTAATAATTTATGTGACTTACACTACAGAACCCATGGAATTAGCCTATATTGAATGTGTATTACCATTATAAAAATTTTCAACACTACCAGAATTTTATATCGTTGAGTTGAATTTATTGAAGAAAATTTACTTTTAATTGTTTTTAAAAATGCATGGAAAATAATCCTGAATATTTATGAGCCCGCACTACAGATTGAAAAAGACCAGGATGATAATGTAAAGTCTAAGGGGGCGTTCTTTTAAAATATCTCGCTCAAGATTTAATGTTTTTACATGTTTGTTTATAGGATAGCTGAGGACGATCCACAACCGGGCTAGTTTTTACTTTTTCGATTTTGGTTATATTCTTTTTATATTAAGACAGTTTCAATTTCATAACCAGTTCAAACCGGTTTTGAAAATTTAAGGTTTTTTTTTTTAACTAAAATCAAAAAAGTAAAAACTAGGCCGGTTGTGAATTGACCGCAGCTATCCTATGCAAAAAAATGAAGTCAGAATATTAAAATTTAAGCGAAATATTTGAAAAGAAAGCCCCCATAGACTTTACATTATCATTCGGATCTTTTTCAATTAGTAGTGTGGCGTCTTAAAATGAAAGTATAATAAAACGTGGGAGAGTGTCGTTATTATCATTTCCTTATTCCTTATGGGGATAATGGGGAAATTTTAAATTATTTGAAAATCCATGTGACATCCCGTAAAGCATGGTGACGTCACTGCAACGTCGTTGTGAAGTCACATTGTGATTTTGTGACCATCGATTGTCGATGTGAAGTCACAGTGACTAAAATGTGAAGTCGTTATGGCCGTTTTAGAGCTCTTTTGTGACGTTTCACAAAGTGGTCACACTGTGTGAAAAATGTGTCATTTGTGACTAATTTGAAATTAACATTGTGACGAAATTGTGACAAAAGCGACGATATTTAAATTGCCAGAAACATGTTTTTTAAAGTAAATAACATGTTTTGAAGGATATTTATAAATTTCTAAAGATTTTTAAGAAAGTCACATCTCAGTCACAATGTGACATCACTGAGTGGTGGTATTTTGGTCTCAGATGTGATGTGACCAAAGTGACTCACATTGACGTCACTGTGACGTCACTGCTATAACGTATGCATACTATTAGGCATTTATTCAAAACTAAACCATTATGTCAAGATCAAAGTCTCGGATTCAGGCGGTCAATTTCCTGTAAGTATGTTTTTTTCTTAACGCAAAAATAATTGTTTACCAGTTTTATGATTCCATCTTTTTTTATTAACCCCTTGAGGACGTGCGACACTTATACGTGCCGCAGAGAGGCTTAAGAATCCTTGTTTATTCCCAACAGTAGAATTTTACTGAAAATTTTGCCTTATTTGATCGGAGCATTTTCTCGATTTAATAAGGCAAAATTTTTGTTTTTAAAAATAGGTAATAAAACATTAAAAATTTCGTAAATACTCCCGTCGCGAACGGGTTAAGGTTTTACATTTATTTTTTCTAAAAGTTATTACAATCAGTGTGACCGTTTTTTCAAGCTAAAAGCAGTCTAGATTTGGACTGACAACAAGCTAAAAATAAATTCGATGGTCCTGTCATCTATTGATAGTCAGTATAATTAAAAAATAAAAACAATCGCATTTTGTAAAACAAATTCGATATATGGCCTCTAGCTTCACTCTACCATGTTCCAAATCAAATATGATTCATGAATATTTATTATTCATGTGCAGGGCTCCACAAAAGTCATCGGAACAACTACTTTCTAAAGTCGGTAATTATTAGAACTGCCATATTTTAATTATGTTGCCTAAAATTGCGAAATTAATGTACATTGTTGATGTGCATTATTATATGTTTTTAACAAAAGATAGATTCATGTGAGTTCTATTGTATTCGAAAGAGTGTAACATAATTAAAATGTACTCTAAACGATTTTTTCCTGTTGACCGTAATGTAGTTGTATAATTTTAATTATCCCTGTATTGAAATTGTACATCCGAAATTTGAAATGACTCGACAAAAACCTGCAAAAGTTATTTCTTTTAAATTTCAAACGATTTGGTTAGTTAGTTTTTGCTCTGTTATACGTGGGCAGACAGACAGACAGGCGGACAGACAGTCTGATAGATGCTACGTATCACGAACGCATGTAATCACGAATGCATTTAAAAATATTCAGAGTTTGATGTAACAGTATACAGTATTTCGGATACAGTATAGTAGCCGAAATCTTTTGTGTGTCCCTGTAAATACTATCTGTTTTCTATTATACTGGAAATAACTTGTAGTATTCCTCAGAAACGTATATCAATTTCATAAAATGTTAAATAGTTTAATACAATTAAAACGCGTACCAAAAAAATTTCTGCCTATACCATTATGTAATGGGATACTTTTGTGTGGCCCTGTATTTCAATAACAGTTTTCTTTGCACCGCAGATTGTACAGAATGTATATTTTAGTATATACTTCATAGATTCATATCAATTTTATTATGTTCGAAAGAGATGAGAGAATCACCATTAAAATGCACTTTTTTTTCCCATTGACCGTAATGTAATGTTTTGACTGTCCCTGTAATTGAACTATGTGTTCACAAAAATTTAAATGACTCGACAGAATTATGTAATAATTATATATTATAAATTTCAAACGATTCGTTTAGGTATTTTTTACATTGTTATATGCGGACAGACAGACAGACAGACGGATTAAACGACAACTATAGTTGCTATGTATTTACATAATTACGAACGCACCTAATTACATTAGAATCTGTGATTTACAAATCCCTCATTTAACATATATTCGTTTCATACTTTCGTTCTTATTTATATAACCCTGTAAAAAATCATAAATACTATATACATATTCCATTAGAAACAAATAGATGTCTATAAGAAAATATCTTTCAGTAAGCAGCAAAGTATTATGTAACATATCGAATTGCAAATAATAATACGTTAAATATAAAATCATGAAATATATAATTTTCCTTTGAAAAAAAAATCATTTAAATAAAAGTTAAAACAAGATTACAAAAACATACATATATTTCGATATTTTATAAGATTCATTTTATGTACCTATAAAATAAAAAGGATTTCGAAACAAAAGTATAACATGATCTCATTTCAAGGGTCAAATAGTATCAAATAAAAGCTAAGCATGTATTCTTCAGCTATAAAAATAATGTAATAATCAGATAAATATGCAATATTATATTTAAATGTGTTTTAGTAAATGGGTTTAAATTGTACTATATTTCGGAATACGAATGATAATAGTATATCAAGAGAAAAATCAACAAATATCTTATTAAATTTTTATTTATTTATTTTTTTTAAATAGGACCATCAACAAACACGATTTCAAAATCAAGTGCATATCATTACGATATTTTTTATGTACATATGAAACAAGAACTGTTTTGCAATAAAAATCATACATGATTCTATTTTAAAAAAACAAAATTTACGCTAGGCATTAGTATAAATATAAAGATAACTATTTAATATAAATATAAAAAATAATGAAACAATCAAATAAAAATGCATCATATTATGTTACATTATTTTTGAAAATAAAATGGCTGTAAATTTTCAATGATAATGAAATATATATATATTTTACAAATGAGACCCCCCCACCCCCCACCCTAAAATTTAAACATTTATCCTGAAGTCGTCATAGTTCGTATGATTATATGAATTAAATTTAATTTCAAACAATAAAATAAAGGAAATTTTCAAGAAAGAAATAAAGTTGATTATCTATAAAATTTTAAATTAGCAAAGTTATCCTCTTTGAATAAAATCAGTAAACAAAGAACAAAAGAAAAGAAATATATTTGTATGGCTCTGAAGAGAGCCTTTTTTTTCTCAACTCTAGGTGTCCATAACTATTTACTTTTTAGCCTTCTTTACGGTAGCCTTTTTGGGAGTCTTCATGTTTTTAATTCTATTGTAATTCTCATCTATTTCAATTAGCAGATTTCTATTACATAACATATCAGATAACGAATGATAATACATCAAAAATAAAACCATCAAACGTGTTATTAAATATTTCTTTTAAAAAAAAATCTAAGCTTAGAAATAAACAAGATTTTGAAAAAAAAAAAAAAAAAAAAAAAAAGAATATGCTATTCTTTTATAAGATATTTTTTCATGTACCATAAAACAAAATCAGTTTTGCAAAAAATGTCATATATGATGCTATTCAAAGGAACACATTCTATTCAAATAAAATTTATGTCAAACAATAGCAAACTTTGAAAAAAATGAAACAGATAAAAATACGATATCATATTTTAGTATATATAATAATTAGTTTTCATCATATTGGAAGAGTTTACATTACATTTTGGAATACAAAGGATAATACATAAAATGTAAAATCACCAAATATGCCATTAAGTATTTCATTAAAAAAAAATAGTTTATCAACAAACAAAATTTCAGTGACCCTATGACGATATTTCATAAAATTTTCTCTTTTCATGTAACCTATAAAACAGAAATCGTTTTGGACAAAATTCATGACTGATTCTACTTTAAGAAACAAATTGTATCAAATAAAATTTATGGCAAACAATCGTACACTTTGAAATATAATGAAACAATTATATAAAAATAGATATCGTATTTAAATATATTTTAATAAATAGTTTTCTATTATGTTACATTTTGGAATACAAAGTATAATACACGAAAAATAAAATCATCAAATGTCTTAAGTTTTTCATTCTTTAAAAAAAGGTTTATCAATAAACAAAATTTCAAAGACTATATGTCGATATTTCATTAAACTTTTTTTTTAATTGTTACCTATAAAACAGAAATGGTTTTGTAATAAAAATTATATCTGAACCTATTTTAAGGAACAAATTGTATCAAATAAAATTAAAGGCAGACATTCCTAAGCTACAAGAAATATACAATAAATCAGATGAAAATATAACATTCTATTGAAATATTTTATCAGATTTTGTTCTATTTATATCACTGAATGCAAATACTAAATGAGCCGTGATTAATGTCATATCCAAAAACAATAATGATGTCTTTTTCTCTGAAATATTCCGAAGTTGGATATCAGAAACGAAAGCAATAAAAATAAAAATAAAAATGACGAGAATACATTATCTCGATGAAGATATGCAGCAGAAATGACGTGCATAAAATGATGGTATGCATTCGATACAAATGGCTCTTCTAGAAATCATCAAGTTTTGCTTTCACTGTTGCTCGTATTTAGGATGAGACTGGAAAAGAATGCATTAAGAGATTCAAAAAGTGCAATTTATAGAAGAAAGGGAATAGTTATAAATATTATTTAAACCAAATAAAATATTCATCAATAGTTTTTCTTTTATCACGATGGTTTTCTTTGATAGTTTTAAAGGATTTTTTTAAAAGTTTTATATAAAATAATTGTTTATGAACAAACAAAATTTCAAAGACTGTGTATCGATATTTCATAAAACTGTTTTTTTTAATGTTGCCTTTAAAACAGAAATGGTTTTGTAATAAAATTCATGTCGGTTCCTTTTTTATGAAACAAAGTGTACCAAATAAAATTTATGGCAAATAATCATAAACTTAAAAAAATAATGAAGCAATTAGATAAAAATACGATTACCACATTTAAATATATTTCAATAATTTCCGTAATATTACATCTAGGAATACAAAGGATAATACATGAAATATAAAATCACCAAATATGTCATTAAGTTTTTCAAATTTTTAAAAATGGTTTATCAATAAACAAAATTTGAAAGAAAATATGTCAGTATCTCATAAACCTTTTTTAATATTACCTATAAAAAGAAATGATTTTGTAATAAAAGTCATGTTTGATACTATTTTAAGGAACAAATTATATCAAATAACATTTATGGCAAACAATCCTAAATTCAAAAAAAAGAAAGAATTAGATGGAAATACAATACCATATTTTAAGATATTTTAATAAGTAGTTTTCTATTATATTACATCTTGGGATACAAAAGATAATACTTCGAATACAAAATCAACAAACTTGTTATTGAGTTTTTCATTCTAAAAAAGTGGTTTATCAAAAAACAAAATTTTAAAGACTACATATCGAAATTTTATAAAACTTTATTTTATTTTTTATGGTACCTATAAAACAGATATGGTTTTGAAGAAAATTCATATATGATCCTATTTTAAAAACATATTTTAATAAATAAAAGTAAAGGGAGACATTTCTAAGCTACAAGAATTATACAATAAATCAAATGAAAATATAACATTCTATTGAATTTTTTTATCCGATTTTGTTCTATTTATAGCGCTGAATGCAACTACTAAATGAGCCATGATTAATGTCATATCCAAAAACGATAATGTCTTTTTCCCTGAAATATTCCGAAGTTGGTTATATTCATCAAAAGCAATATAAATAAAAAAAAATAGTTTTTCTTTTAGCGTTTAGTACGTTTCTTTCGTAGTTTTAAAGGAATTTTTTTTACTTTTTTTATGTTACCTATAAAACAGAAATGATATTGTAATAAAAGTCATATCAGATTCTTTTGTTAAGGAAAAAATTGTATCAAATAAAATTCTAGCGAACAATCCTAAACTTAAAAAATAATGAAAGAATTAGATAAAAATATGATATCCTATTTAAATATATTTTAATAAATCTTTTTCCATTACATTACATCTTGAAATACAGAGGACATTATATGAAATGTAAAATCATCAAGCATGTTACCGAGTTTTTTACTTTAAAAAATGGTTTAGCAAGAAACAGAATTTCAAAAACTATAGGTGGATATTTCATTAATTTTTTTTTTATGTTACTTATAAAACAGAAATGCTTTTGTAATAAAAATCATATCTGATTCTATTTTAAAACACAAATTGCGTCAAATAAAAGTAAAGGCAGACAATCCTAAGCTACAAGAAATATACAATAAATCAGATAAAAATATAACATTTTATTGAAATTTTTATCCGATTTTGCTCTATTTATAGCATTGAATGCGAGTACTAAATGAGCCGTGATTAATGTCACATCCAAAAACAATAATGATGTCTCTTTCTCTGCAAATAATCAGAAGTTTGACATCAGAAACGAAAGCAATCAAAATAAAAATAAAAGTGAAGAGAATGCATTATCTCGATGAAGATATGGGACAGAAATGACGTGCATAAAATGATGGTATGCATTAGGTACAAATGGCTATTCTAGAAATCATCAAGTTTTGCTCTCATTGTTGCTCGTATTTATGATGAGACTGGAAAAGAAAGCATTAGAAGATTTAAAAAATTCAATTTATAAAAAAAGGAATGGTTACAAAGAATATTTAAACCAAATAAAAATATTCAACAAGAATAGTTTTTCTTTTAATCATGGTGGATTTCTTTGATAGTTTTATAGGATTTTTTCTTTTAATATAAAATAAATGTTTTATCAACAAACAAAATTTCAAAGACAGTGTATCGATATTTCATAAAACTTTTTTTTTTAATGTCATCTATAAAACAGAAATGGTTTTGGAATAAAAGTCATATCAGATCTAAAAAAAGATCAGAAATAGGTATCAAATAAAATTTATTGCAAAAAATCCTGAACATTAAAAAACAATGAAACAATTATATAAAATTATGATATCAATATTTTATTTAAATATATTTTAATAAATAACTCTCCATTATATTATATCTTACAAAGGATAATACAAAGGATAATACATGAAATGTAAAATCATCAAACATGTTAAGTTTTTTACTTTAAAAAAACCGCTGACCTACAGGCAAAATTACAAAGACTATCTGCCGATCTTTCAGAAAATTTTCTCTTTTTATGTTACGTATAAAAGAGAAATGATTTCGAGCAAAAGTCCTATCTGATCCTATTAAGAACGAATTGTATCAAACAAAAGTAAAGGCATACATTCCTAAGCAGCAAAAAATATACAATAAAATCAGATGCAATATAAGATTCTATTGAAATTTTATATCCGATTTTGTTCTATTTATAGCACTGAATGCGAGTACTAAATGAGTCGTGATTAATGTCAATTCAAAAAACAACAATTATGTATCTTTCTCTGTAAATAATCCGAAGTTGGACATCAGCAACGAAAGCAATCAAAATAAAAATAAAAATGACGAGAATGCATTATCTCGATGAAGATATGGAACAGAAATGACGTGCATAAAATGATGGTATGCATTAGATACAAATGGCTATTCTAGAAATCATCAAGTTTTGCTCTCACTGTTGCTCACATTTAGGATGAGACTGGAAAAGAAGGTACTAAGAGATTCAAAAAATACAATTTATAAAAAAGGGAATAGTTACAAAGATTATTTATAAACCAAATAAAAATATTCAACAAAAATAGTTTTCTTTTACCATGGTGGGTGTCTTTGATAGTTTTAATGAAATTTTTTTTGCAAGCTTTATATAAAAAAAATGGTTTATCAACAAACAAAGCTTTAAAGACTGTGTATCGATATTTCATGAAACTTTTTTTTTAATGTTATCTATAAAACAGAAATGGTTTTGTAAAACAAGTCACATCAGATCCTTTTTAAGGAACAAATTGTATCAAATAAAATTTATAGCAAACAATGCTAAACATTAAAAAACAATGAAACAATTACATAAAAATACGATATCAAAATCCTATTTAAATATATTTTAACAAATAGCTCTCAATTATATTTCATTTTTGAATACAAAGGATAATACATGAAATATAAAATCATCAAACATGCTATTAAGTTTTTCACTTAAAAAGAGGTTTATCAACACACAAAATTACAAAGACTATCTGTCAATCTCTCAGATTTTTTTTAGTTTATAAAACAGAAATGGTTTCGAATAAAAGTCATATCTGATCCTATTTTAAGGGACAAACTGTATCAAATAAAAGTAAAGGTAGACATTCCTAAGCTATAAAAAATATGCAATAATCAGATGAAAATATAACATTTTATTGAAATTTGTATTCGATTTTGTTCTATTTATAGCACTGAATGCAAGTACTAAATGAGCCGTGATTAATGCCATATCAAAAACAATAATGATGTCTCTTTCTCTGCAAATAATCCGAAGTTGGTCATCAACAAAAGGCAATCACAATCAAAATAAAAATGACGAGAATGCATTATCTCGATGAAGATATGGAACAGAAATGACGTGCATAAAATGATAGTATGCATTAGATAAAAATGGTTATTCTAGAATTCTTCAAGTTTTGCTCTCACTGTTGCTCACATTTATGATGAGACTGGAAAAGAAAGCATTAGAAGATTAAAAAAATTCAATTTATAAAAAAAAGGAATGGTTACAAAGAATATTTAAACCAAAGAAAATTATTCAACAGGAATAGTTTTTTATCACATTGAATTTATTTCATAGTTTTAAAAGAATTTTTTTAAAGTTTTTTTTTTTTTATATAAAAGAGAGAATAAATTCAAAACGAATTCAGTTGTAATTTATTCTAAAACACTGAAGGTTTATCTGACGAAACCCTAATCGTTGCTGTCCTCTGTCGGTCTGTCACAGAGTCCGTACACAAAAACTATACAAGGCAGAGCGCTCAAATTTTGTGTACTATAGCTGAATACCTCTTTTCACACAACAAATCATAAAAATTTGGAAGAGACTGTTATTTTAATTAAATAATTTTTTTTAATATCATCAGTCTATTTTTTTTTAAGTTTTTTTTTCTTCTCATTGTTGCATGCAAGTTTAAATCGATATAAAAATTATTTCTTTTTTACGCTTTAAAATTATGGAGTACTCTTGTTGCCATAATTACAAAATTGGTATTGAAAACTACAAAAAAAAATAATAATGTCTCAAAAATAAATCGAGATACAGCTTTTAAACAAATTGTATGTTAAAATACATTTTCCCCCTATACGATGGTGTAGAAATTGAAAATGCGTGATATTTTGAAGTTAAAAAATTTCCTATAGCGTAAATTAAAAAATTTTAATTTCATTTCTTCTAATTGTTGCACGCAAGTTTAAATAAAATTATTTTGTACGTAATAGAAATTAATGGATTAAATCAATCACGTGAAAAACGTTTCTATTTGTTTTTATTTCATCATATTATATCATATTTATCCACTATATTGACATGCGAAGTGAAATACTTTTTTATTTATTAAAATCCTATTCATTTAAATTACCAGCCGCTTCTGGTGACCCGTTTGGTCTCCCTTAAACTTATGCTAAGCTTTGTAACATTTAACTTTTACACATAATTTTATTTACTTTCGTACATTCACTCAATCTGTATATTCTGATAGAGAAATCAAAAAAACTGTGCGAACAAGACAGCATTTAGGGGAAGAATTCAGTATTCTGTTCTGGTTGGCGCGATTGGCTAATAAATCCGAAATACTTTCTATTTGTTAATTAAATGATAAAATGTTTTGAAGGAGAAATTAAACAAAACCCTCTGTGCGATCTGCGATACAACTTGAAAACTTGTTATAAATTTATTTCGATATTAGTTAATAGTATTTAAATAGAAAACGAATTTTCATATTAAGCCAGCTTTTAAAATTAAATACCTTGCTCTATAGTTTACTACCTAAAATATATTTGAAAAACATTCTAAAAATGTAACAAGGTATGAATATAAGTATTTGTAAACATAATACACTCTTTAGTAAATTCTTTTTAAGGTTACAATATGCATTTTCTTCCATTAGTTTCCAAATAAACAATGCTTAAATTGGGCGATACTTCTCATATTAAACATACTTTTAAAATATAATTCTTTTGTTATCTCAAGGGAAATTTATTTTATGCTTGCTCTTTTTCCCGACAATAAATATACTTCTCGTCTGCACTTAAGACAAAATACAAAGCTCAAACTGTGTGTTTATAGCATTCAGAGTGCTGAGAATTTATTTTATTCAAAGATATATTTCTATTCCATTTTTTAAAAAAAATTGAAAATCGTTGTATTTTGAAAGATTTTGATACAATTTTTTACTAGAAATTTTGATTGTTCTTTTATGTATGCATCTTCTAAGTCTTTTGCAATAATGGAATATTGTCTTTCTTTTCTGTTTTTTCCTTTCCTTTTCTTTCCTTTTTTTCTTTCTGCCTTTTCTGAATTTGTGATTTTGATGATGCTAAGGAAATAACACAGCTTTAATTTTTATGGAAGAAGATTAAAGCATGATACTTGCTGTTAATAAGAATAAACTCATTCGAAAATAAATACAGTTTATTTAAGGTAACAGATTACTTCTATATAGGTTAAAAATTCAGTTTTCTTTTTTTATATTAAATAAAAGCGTGTTGAATTGTGAATATTTTGACAACTCATTTTTTACCCATACTGTAATTATATCGCGAAATATTGTGAATTTCTTAACACTCAGAGAACAATTATTCATACAAATTAAAACTTTAAATGTTTTTTTTTTTTTCACATTCGTATTTTCGCCACTTTTCTGATTTTAAAATGCTAAGGCTTTGTTTGGATTTGAGGTAGTGATTGAAACTTTTTGAGTATATGTAAAATCTTCTAATGGAATCAGCCTTCAGGTATTTTTTAAAACATAAAAATGCGTGAAGATGTGTTGGATTCCATCAGTTTTCACTATATACATATATATGTATGTATGTATATCTGTAAAAATAATTTTATTAAATGTATCTAAAAATCCATACGCAGTCTTGTATAATAAACATTCGAAAATCTTAATTAAAAAAATTGATCAAAACTATCAATATTTGAAAAAATAGTAAGAGTTTTAAAAAATGAATTTAAAAAAATGTTTTTTTTTTATTTTAATTAAATAAGCAGTTAATTTGTGTTTTGAAAATTCACTTTCATTTTAATATTGAAATGATGTGAGTTCCAACATTTGAACAGTGTTCTCGCTGTCGCTCGCCATTGCGCCAAATTGCGACTAAATTCTTCATTTGGAGAGTAAACAAGCAATAAAATTCACCACATTACTAGTGCTCGATTTTTGCTTTTTCTTTCTTTTCTTTTCCGTTTTTCATACATATTCATGCATACATATTTTTGATATATTTGTAGTAGATAGTTGAATTTAGATTAATAACAGTCGTTGCTGCATTTATAAAAACTTAGGTTATTTTAATTGCTATACGGCAAATTTATTTTGCTAATACTTTTTTCATTTGGCGAATATTTTTTATTTTTAATTCGCCAAATTACTAACTTCGGTCAAATGTCAGCGAGAACACTGCATTTGAACAATATATATATACATATATTTTAAATAAAGAAAATTGCTGAAAAGTATTTTTAAGTAACGCAAAATTCAAAGAAAAAAAATAGATTCTCGACTTTTTTTATCACAATAAAATGATTATCTATTCAAAAATTGTTGTGTTAGATTATTAAAAAAATGTTTAAAAGAACAGGCTTGTTATTGATAAAAATGAAATTAAAAATAGGTTTCAAATAAACTATATAAAATACTTTGCATGTTCTCGATAGGGAACAGGCATGTTAATGATAAAAGTAATAAAATTAAAATTAAAAATGGATTTCAAGTAAACTGTGTAGAATATTTTAAGTAAACTATATAAAAGTACTGCTTGGAATGAAACAGAATGCGGCAGGAAAGTAGAAATAGTGTTTATGAAGGAAACATCATAAAGATTTACTCACAAAGATGAAAATAACATTAAATTTACATAAGTTGTAAGATGCAAGATGTAGTCTTAAGCTGTAAGATGAAGTATTAGAATCATAAAAAGAAAGCATGCTTCAAACGGAAACTAATAAACAAATTCGGCATTAATAGGGTGTGCAAGTTCCTCTCACTTGCATGCAATGTTTATATAAAGTGTGATCTTGTTTTCGATAAGGTGATCTACAAACGTAGAAGCAAGAAATCACTATCCAAGCTGTAGAGTAGTTTGCAGCTCTGTGAAAGTAGCTAGCAGTAGGAAAAGATTTTCCGCGGTAATAATCAGGGGCATGCAAAGAGAAAACTGAACCCGGAGCAAAGTTTCAATTTGGCATCCCCCCCCCCTCAAATGTTTCCTGTGACAGGCTTAAAATCACAGTAGTAGTATAAATTTGGCGCCCCGTAAACTGCTGTGCATGGCGTGACCGCCCCTTCGCCCCCCCCCATTTCGCACGGAACTGGTAATAATGTCTTGTGAGTAATGCCAGCCACTCTACACTTACAATACTTACAATTCAGGCAGTATTTGATTAGGACCGCTCTGTAAAGACGCACATTATCATCCATTAAAATGAAAGTAGGACAAATTGCTACGGCATACATTGTCACAGTGGGTATAGAACTTTATCTAAGTCTATAAAGATACCGGATAGTCATCACAGAACCCCATTTAAAGTTATGTAGCGATATGAATCAGTGATTTACTACTCAACCCATGAATCTTTCACATTGGAATTCATGAAATTCGGTGAATGTACTGGAGCAGATTGTGTATGCCTATTTCTCTCCAGACTCTTAAACGTTTATCAACTGCTTACAGGTCAAATCTTTTCTCATCTGTGAACAAACTGCTGCCTCAATCAGTAATAGTGGAAACGATATGTCATTTACTCCACTTTAATCACAAGGCTGCCATAGGCGACTATTTTTATATTTTGCTGGCACCAGTATTTTTCAAAAATCCATTTTATAGAATATTTCTCACGAAATTGTTGTCAAAGTGTACGTAAAAAATATCTGTTTTGAAAAAGTGGTGCGAAAGATAATTATAGTTGGAGGTTGCCTACGGCAACACTGTAATCATTCCTACCTAAATTAGACAAAAAAAAAAAAAAAAAAAAAAAAAAAAAAGAACTCGGGGTTTTTAGGAATGCAGTCCATTTATGTGGTAACTTTCGGCGTACAGTAGTGCAACATATATAATATATTTGGATACTTCCATCTAATTATTCTGCGAATCGTAGCGCATACAATTCTGATTGTTTTCGGAAATTAATATTTCCCTCTACGTATTAACTTTTGGCAATGAGTGTATATAAAATCTGCTACAGGTTAGAGATTTTTTAGCGCAAAATACCTCCAAAAAGTTTTCTGAAAATCCAATATACTAGAAAATATGATTTATTTCTTAAGAAATGTACTTAAGAAGGAAAAGACTCTAATACTAAAAATGTGTAAAGCTGTTTTCCTCGATATTGTTTTTATTCTTAAAAAACGCTTAAAACATTTAAAAAATTTTTATGAATTCTATTTTTTGATCATATAATGCTGAGTTCTGACAGTGTAACATATTAATGAATCTACCACATTTCAAGAATTCCAGAATAGTCATTTGTGGCTAACACATAACATCATTTTTGCGTGTCGTTTGTATTCTACATCTGCCTTGAGGTAATGGAATTGCATCATTTTTATTTTTTGGTGCCTTATAATCGAACTACTACATCTAACTGTTTTTCTTTCTTTCGTTTTTCTTTTCTTTCCATGGCATACATCATGGCTCATTTAGTTTACTTGTATTTAATTCCCCGAATACAAAGAAAAGATAATGTACTATCTATGTATAATGCAAAGGGGAACTGCTCCTAACTTGAGTTTTGTTGTATGGATTTTGATGGGATTTACACTTTTAGTTACAGTTTTTTTTCTTTACGGAACGGTTTTAGTGCATTTCAATGTCGCTGTATGTTGCTTAGTTATAAATTTATGCGAGAAAACTCTATAATAAAATGAAAACGACTATGAAAGATTAATCTTTTAAAAGTAATTTGCTATTTGGATTTTGATGGAACTGCAATTATTAGATAATTTATCATATATGATTGCAGTATATGCATATTCATTTATGTTTCTTAGTTATAGAATTATGGAGGAAAATTCTATAGTTAAGGGGACAGGATTATGAAAGATTGGCTGATACATTCAGTGCTGCCTGTGACCGTGATAAATAATATTTAAATATACCTAAAATTTGTAGGATTTTTTTTTTAATCTTTAATTCAATTTTGTCTGAATTTGATACTGTTAAATGAAAAAGTTATAATAAAATATTGAATTAAAAGTATGTGATATTTTGCATTTTAACTGGATGTAAAAGTAGTAAAAGTGCCAAAAGGAGTAGAAGAGATTTAAATATTTTTTATACAAGTTCAATCCAAGTTACTGCTATTTCTACTTCTAGTTCCCCTAAGGTTTATGGACTTTCTAGGGGCCATATTATGTAGGGAAAATTTTATTGTTTGTACAAGAATCCTTAATCAATAATCATCATCATCATTTTATTTAAGACGTACTATAAAAAGGTAGGAAAAACGTATTACAAAAAGTGAAATATTGCATTTCATAATATGATTTTTACTGTCTTTCTTGTTTTTTTTTTGTTTATTTAAAAAAAAAACGATTTAAATATTTTATACTTTTTTAAAACTTCTGCATTTCGAATATTTTTATCGACATCCCAAGAATATTCCACAATAAACACACCACATTTGAGAAATTCTAGTATAACTATTTGCATCCAATGCGTAATAGCATATTTTGCATTTATCATTGTCAGGCTAATGGATTCGCATATCTTTTTATTACTTCATGCTGTTGCCATTTCACTGGAATTGCTGCATCGGAGAACACCACAATTATTCTCAGGGATGACATTAACAGGGCTCCCAAATGGTCCGCGAACTGAACACCGATATTTTTTAACAGAAAATTTCGTGGTAGGTTTCTACAGTATTTGTGCTAAAACTAACCTTCGAAGGCGGTTTCTGCGCACTTTGCAAGAAAAATATAAAACGAAAATCTTTCTAAGAAAATATTGATAATCAGTTGGCGGACCATTTGGGAGCCCGGCATTAATACAGCCCATTTCCGTACAATTATGCATTTCTTTAAATATCAAAGAAAGAAAGGATAATAATAAATGTTTTTTTCTGTGATGGTTGCATTGTTATCACTCTTTCTTTTTATGTGATTTATGAAATATTAGCTATAAGTTTTGATTGAAGCTCTTCATTCTCCCGAATACTTTTACACATGATATAACTTAGGGTGATGCGGAACACATTTTAAAATATTTTTTATTTATTGAGCAAAATTTTTTATTTATGAAAAATTTCAAAAGTTTTTGTGAGGATTAAACATATTATTTTTAAATAAAATCACGTAATAAAATTTTTCCATAATGCTTTAAAAAAAATAAAAAATTCATTAAAATTTTGGTAACTCGAAGAATTACTTATACATTTTATATACATATATACAAAACTTTAGTTTTGATTCAGAATTTTTAAAGATATTAATTTAAATAAAAATAAAGAATATTTAAAGTAAAAATTTAAAAAAAATTGTAACTTAATATGTATATTTAAAAGTAAATATGTTATTCAAATTTGCTGAATCAAATTTAAATTCTGTTTTCCAATTTAAATATTTTATACCTCTTTTAAAACTTCTGTTTTTCGATAATTTATATCAACATCCCAAGAATGCGCCATGATAAACACGGCACTTTTCAGAAATTCTAGTACAACTATTTGGGTCTAATAGCATATTTTGCATTTATTTCCGTCAGGATAATGGATTCGCATAACTTTTTATTACTGCATGCTGTTGCTATTTCATTCGAATTATTGCAACGGGGAAAACACGATTATTCTCAAGGATGACATTAACATAGCCCATTTCCGTACTATTATGCATTTCTTTAAATAACATAGAAAGAAATAATACTAATATTGATAAATGTTTTGTTTTTTCCTGTGATGGTTGCATTGTTATCACTCTTTCTTTTTACTCGATTTATGAAGAATTATCTATAAGTTTTGATTGATACTCTGTAGTTCTCTTAAATATTTTCATACAGGATATAAATTAACCTCTTCAGTCTCTGAGTCCCCATTCGGTTCTGTGTTCTTTTACTTATAAAAACTAAAATGCCTGAATTTTTTTACATTTTTACATCACTTCTTAATAGCTATTTTTTTTTTTTTTTTTTTTTTTTTTTTTTTTTTTTTTAACGTTGAAAACAAACAAATAAATGCCTCCATCTAAGCTGAATCCCTTATAAAATAAGTGTTATTTTTATTTAAGTTAACACGTTCAGCGCCGCTTACGTAAAGATGTGATGATAGATAATGCCGCACTGTAGAAGTGGGTTTTTCCCAGAAGCCGATTTACTTTCTATAACAAAGAATCAGTGAAAGGTTTTCACGCGCTGGCCCCTTAACGTTGGCTCCATATCACGCGAAAGCGCGTGAGTGGCAGTGAATGTGTTAACAAGATGCCTAAAAATGTCCAAAAGACAGTGTGACCAAGAACGTGATAAATTTTCATAAGTATATAACTTAAATATTTTCTATATTTTTTCGATGATTTTTAGATTATTTACTTCTTTAAAGCTCTTACATTTACGATTGCATTAATTTAGGTTTATGGTTATTAAATTAATATTTTAAAGAGGCGGGTTAGTTTTAGATCCATATTTTTGAACTTAAATCATTAAGCGCCTAAAGTATCAATTTCAGAAAACATATATATTCTCCGTCATCTATAATGTCATTTTGTTTGAAAAAAAAATATATGAATAAGTATTTGTATTATTGTTATTTTATCTTCGGAACTGAAGAGATTAAAAAAGGTTTTTCCTGTTAAATCTATTTACTATTCTAAAGTAAGTTTTTTAGGCTTCTGTATGTTGAAGTGGAATATTCCATTTTGAATTTATTAATTTATTTACTGTTTTTCTTGATTTTTTATTTATTTTTAAAAATTAATTTAAGTATTTTATACTCTTTTTAAAACTTCTGTCTTTGGAATATTTTTATCCGCATCCCACATTCTACAATAAACGTGCCACATTTGAGGAATTCTAGTATAACTAATTGCATCCATTGCGTAATAGCATATTTTGGATTTATCTTCGTCAGGATAATGGATTCGCATAACTTTTTATTACCTCATGCTGTTGCTATTTCATTCGAATTATTGAAGTGGAGAACACACGATTACTCTCAAGGATAATATTAACATAGCACATTTCTGTACTATTATGATTTTCTTTAAATAGGATAGAAAGAAAGGATACTAATATCAGAACTGCAAGTTTCTGGCTTTTTGGATACCAGTAAAATAATACAGAAAAAGTTCTTTCATTGAATTGGAAAATTTCGGCGATTTAAAATAAAAACATTTTCTCTAAGATAATAGGGGTGCGGGAAAAGCCGGATACTTGGCAACTCAATTGGCTAATATTGATTGGCTAATCTTGGCTAATATTGATAAATGTTCTCTTTTTGTCTGTACTGCTTGCATTATTAACTTTATTTTTATGCCATTTATGAAATACAGTAGAAGCCCGAATTAACGCGGTCCGTTGTACCACGAATTCGGATTTAACGCGGAAAAAAATATGTCCCCAGAAAATAAATTAATAAATAAATAAATAGATAAATAAAAGGATAAATTTTATGATAAATTTTGCGTTTAATATTTTAGTGAAACACAACACAATGAGGGGCTTGCAGTCTGCGGTTAGTGCTATGCATCTCGATATCTCTGTTGACGATTTAAATGACTGGATAGAAATTTACAACAGAGAACAGAAATAATAATAGATCGAATCAGAAATAATACTTGATCGGAATATCATCGATGCTGTAACGCATAAAAATTGCCTGAGCAAGATGATGATATAATTCTGTATTAGAAATTGGACAATATTTATGGGAAGTGAATGATTTCTGTGTTATTGTAAGTGTGATAAAAGTACATCTTAGTTCATAATTATTTTAGTTTTACAATTTAAACTTTTTTAGTTATTTTTTTTACATGCTTAAAATGAGTATTCTAACATTTGAGTTAATATATTTTTTAAAATCTGAATTGTCGAGTAACAAAGGGCTAATGTTTAAAAAACAAATGGATTTTTTAGCAATTTGGATGTAAATGTTCTTTAAATATGTTTTTCTGCTTAATATTAATATATTTGTGTTGTCCGAATTAAAGATTTTTTTAAATATAACTTTTTTTGCGTTATATCACTTTTAAAATAAAGGTTAAAATCAATAATTTATTTCACACTGACTGTAAACAAGGCTACCTTATCATAATAACAGGCTCGTCATTCCCCAAGTTTCCTTTGTCTACAGTACACGTGGTCAGAAACCACATGATTTTCCCGTTGCTAGCGCCATCTAATGTCAGAAACTGAAATTTTTTCCATTTTTTCCTATAAATTTGTGCATGGAATGTTACCAATAGTATGCATCAGGTGGCGTTACTTATGAGACAAAGTCAATAATAAGTTGGCAACTATAGGGACATTTTTACCCATAGACTTTCTCCTGAATGACAAACCTGTTAATATGATAAGGTAACCTTGACCGTAAATATGATTAATAACCTCACCTATAATGCTATAAAACAAACAGACTGGTCCATTTGCTACAAATTTTTACAGTTCACACTAATGTGATATTTCAATTTGAAACTTTTTTGGTAATACATTCATAGAGGAAAATAATGCATGGTTCCTATAAAAAACTTAAAGAGGAATAAAAGTCTGAGATTATTTTTTATCAAACATGCTATTTTGTTAACTGAAAATTCAAATTAATGAAAGTATGTTCTGCATGAAATAGTGAAAACTTGTTCCTGTTTCGGTAACATACTTTAAATGCTGACATTCGAAATTTGGTCGGTGTACATTCATACTCGTGTCGGGCTCATAAATTAATAAATTAAAGCTGCAAAAAACAATCATCCTTTGCAAGAGGAAGTAATTATTAATCAATTTAAAATCTAAGAATTTTCTTAGATTTATTAATACTTGCATTGAATGAATATTGCTAAAAACAATTAATAATAGTAATAATAATAATAATAATAATAATAATAATAATAATAATAATAATAATAATAATAATAATAGTTTTACTATTCTTGAACAAACTAAGTTTTTTGAACTTTTCAGAATGAACTATAACTGAATTCTAATCAAAAACTGCCTTTTCTTATATATAAACAAGGAGAAAATAACATAAATTATTTTACATAAAAGTATGGAATGATACTAATTCGAGGAAACATAAAACTATTTTTGTCGACTCAATTTCATTTGATTTACAAAAAATCTTTCGAAACATTTTTTCCAACGTAAATTCTATTTTTTGATTCTCGTGATATATTTTTTCTTCTTTTTTTACTTGTTCTAAAGGTTTGCTACAATGGATGCCGCATTTGGGGAATTGTAGAAAAACCATTTGTATCTAATACATTGCATCATTTTATTCGTGTTGTATGTATCCCATATCTTCATCGAAATAATGGATTCGAATATATATATTTTCTTTTCTTTTACTATTGTTGCTGGTGATTTAGATTTGGAATATTGCAGTGGAAACTACAACATTGATAACTTTAGGAATTTCATTAATTATTGCTCATTTTTTACGGATTTTGGCAACCAATGAAATAGAATAGATATTAATATTTATAAAATCGCCTTTTGTGATATTGCGCCATTTTGACATTCCAGTCTTAATATAATATCATATTTTTATATAATAACAACTATAACCAAATGATATTTCGTAAATCCGTCATATATATATATACAGGGTATCTAGTAAATGAAACCTTGACTTCAAAATAAAATTTCTCAAAATCAAAGATCGGTAGAATTATGTGGTAAACGAATTGTTTATAAATAAGCTGTAAAAATGTTATTCAGAAGTTTCGATTGGTGAATATTTCGAATAGATTGTGTTCTGATTGCAAGAATACTTTACTTGACATTTTTATTGTTTTAGATTTCTTGCAGAAAACGCTGACGTACAGGGCCATAATTTAGCGATTTTGTAACTAAATTTTTGGAATTTCAAAATTTTCAAAAATTAAAATCCAAAAATCGTTAAAATATGGCATTATACACCGAAAAAACCCGTTCTCAGCAATCTATCTAAAACAAGGAAAATGTCAAATCCAGTATTCTTTGCAATCAGAAGACAATGTTTTCGACATATCCACCATTCGAAACTTCTCAATAATGTTTTTACAGCTTACCTAATAAACAAATCATTTACTGCATAATTCTATCAATCTTTGTTTTTGAGAAATGTTATTTTGAAACCAGGGTCTTATTTGCTGGACACCCTGTATATATATATATATATAAGAGGAAATCGTACAGGCGATTATTTTGATATTGATATTCTATATGCACCACTATTTTTAAAGAATACATTTCTGTTTAGATTTCTTTTGTACCTGTTCTCAACGCGTATCTAAAGAATTTTTGTTTTTAAAAAAGGTGCGAATAAATAGAAAAGATATTATTATTATTTTTTAAATGTTGTGTATTTTGCGATTATTACAACAATATCGTAAAATTTCAATTACAGCCGAATAATTTTTAATGCTCCCTCACACCACATTTTCAAAAAAGAAAAAAAAGGAATTTTTCACATGCACTTTAAGAACATTTGCAAGAGAAATATACTACGAAAGGTAACGATGAACTTACGTGTAAATATATATATATATATTCAGCATGAAAATTAATTTTCCGCTCTATATAACAAATGTTCTATAATTTACTCCGATATAACATAGCCGTGTAACTATAGTTGTGTTTTATTTATTTTACTTTTTTACAAAAATATTCCGGTCAGTTATTTTACTTTAATTCGTTTCTATTTAAATGTGTAATTTTATATTTTATCTCTCTTTCCAAATGCTTTTTTTAATTAACGTATTATTATTCTGTTTCAAAGTCTTTATTTTTTCATTTTAATTTAAAATCTATGAAAAAATTTCTTTTGTAATGCTCATTTTTAAAGATTTCTTTTTTATATTTATTCTCAAAGCCAACTTTTTTTTAGTAAAAGCCATTTCACTTCACTGTTCTTCCGTGATTAAAAATATAGTTCTGTGTGTTCACAATTCTTTTTTGGATAGTCGGCATATCTGCATTGCCGTAAAAGTTACTCCGGCAGCAAACACTTATTAAAAAAACATTGTTAGTTGTGTGTCAACAGTTGTTGGCAAAACTCATGACTGTCAAGTAATATTCTCAAAATAATAGAGACGATATTATTTAACGTTATTTAAAATGTACTTTACGCTGGATAGTTACTAAAAGCTTAACATGTAAGAACCGTATAAATATTCTTTTATCAACTGTGAGGAATGTTTTACTCTGAATAATTTTCTATCTTTTTAAAGATTTTTTCCACAATGGACATGTACATTGTACATATGCTGAATAATTATCCATGCAAATGGAAATAAATATATAATGTAAATTAGTACTTTATTAATGAGAATATAGTTGTGAAATTTTTAGTGATATTTCTGTTATTATTATAACAATTAAGAATAAACATAAAACGTTTAAAATCAACTTTAAGTGAATTTTAAAAAAATATTTTTGAATCACTGTAAATATATTTCCAATACGAATATTTCTTAATATGTATTTTATGAAAATTTTTTCGAATAACAGATTAAAAAATATTCGTAATTATTTTTACTTATCTTTTTAACAATAATAGCTATCAAAAGAAGAAATATCACAGAAGAGAAAAGAAAAGAAAACACAATTATGTTTAATTAATCCGCAAAAGTCATCACAAACGAATTTCGTTTATTAAATTATAACTTCTCTTTTCTTAGATACTATTAAAAACGGAAATTTTCACATTAACGAATTTTCTTATGCTTTTAAAAGAACACGAAATTATATTCTATAACAGATGGAATATTGAAAGCTATTAGAGAATTAAAGAAGTAAGTTGCTAAAGCATGAGAAAAAAACTACTTTTGCAATTAATCAAAAGCTAAGTATAGTAATTTTTAGATATTAAATAATCTACAAATGCATGATAAATTCGTAATTTCGTCTCAAGTACATTCAGAAATCTTGAAGCTTTCGCCACATTTACTAAGTGGCTCTTTTGATAAAAATGAAACAACTGGGATAAATTGCTTTCGCAAAAGTTCCCATACTTACGACATGTTTCATTTGATCCCAGCCTCAAGATTAAACACCACTAATCACATAATTCGGAAAGTACACAAAAGGCCTAATTAAATAATTTATGTTTCTTGTGTAGCAGAGAAAATTGGTTGATATGTGTAGCGTCTACTTCCTGAAGTTCAATAATGCTGTCAACATTAACTTTTTTGATAGCATATTCAAGTAATGTTAGTAAAACACACAAAAGATATATATATTAAATAAATTATGTTTGTTTCTAGTAAGAAATAAAAAAAAATGCGTCATGTGTAACGTTTACATTCCGATCGATGATAATTTTGAAAATAAATTATTTCTTTTCATCATGTATAATTTTGACACTTTATTTTCGAAATCCTAAAATGAGGTGGAAACAAATGACAGGAAAAAAAATAATAATTCGAAAAAATTCTTTAATATACATTTTTAATTAAATCATTGAATAAGTGTTATATATTTAATATTTCTGTCAATAATTATATTATTTCAACAACCAAACAACAACAAAAAAATGCTGTTTTTTTTTCCACGACATTGATGTCATATGCATTCTTTTCTATACAAGTTGTTTAAGATACGATCATAAATGAGAAATTATTTAAAACAGCAAATGTTGTAATTTTATGTAAAATAAAATGTAAATTTTAAGTGTTAAAATTTAAATATCTTTTGAACTATCTATATTTATATATACATCTATTTCATCGGAAGTGACACACAATTCTAAAAAAAAAGAAAAAAAAATCTATTTTTTAGTTTATAAAAATTATATTAGCCTGCATTAATTAATATAGAAATACACATATTTTTCATGTCAAAATACGCGGATAGTAATTTTAACCATATACACCTTTAAAATATTATTACAATCTTTATTTTATTTCAGAAAAAAAATTTATATTCGAAGAAGCAAAGAGACGCACAAGTAATTTTATCATAATGTGACAAATAAAACAAACATTAACAGCATTTTAATATTTAAAAAGAGATGTTTGCAATTAAAAACCCTCGTCTTTTTTTCAACTTTTAATTGTTTTAAACTATTATCTTTTCCATTTGTAACTCTTATTACATTTTAAAAGATATACTTAATAAGTTTTGAAATTGGACCCTCCCATAATTGATAGGATTTTTTTTATTCACTTAATATAAATTAACTCATAAAAAATGATAGAAATTTTTGAGTGTTTCTTTAAGTACTTGTTCAATAAAAAGCCTTTTTTATTGATATATGACTGTATCCAATGAAATAAAAAGGTTTCTTTGCTGCATAAAAATAAAAATAAAATTGTCTCTTTGAAGAACATTTTTTCATTAAATCTATACGAAAAAAACTTTAATTAATTTTAAAAAGAAGGAACAAAGCCAAAGGGCGAATCTTAAAATTGCTTTTCATTTTGCTTTTAATCACATGGGATTTTGTTTTGAATATTTCTTTTTGTAAAGAAAAAATATATAAAGCAAGTACAATGGGTTTTTTTATTAGTTTTATTTTTTTTATTTTTGTCTTACATTAACTGCCAATTTTTACGCATTTTTGCATACTATTTAAATTTAACCCGGGAGAACGCGCGCTTATCCAGGGTATGAATGGTTTAATTTTGCCACCAATAAAATCAAATTATGACAGTCATTTTATTTAGACGGAGACAATTCTTACGAATTTTGCGGTAAAATAAGTTGAAGATAACTTCAAAAAAATTTCTGGTTGCAATTGCAAAAACCATACGCACTCCGGGTCTTTTAGGCCCTGCGCGCGTGCTCCCGGGTTAACAGCATTATTTTCTTTTAGTTATATCCAGTTGGCACATGAACTAACTCTGTTTAAGTACTGTGCGTATGTATATGTTTTGTGCCAGTAAATGATGAAAAAAGAAAACTGATCACACACATTACAATTATGAACAAATTCAAAAATGTCAACTGTAGTAGATGAGTTTTTCAATGATCTACTTAAATTATTATATTTCAATAACTTTCAATATCACAATTTCAGAACAACACTTTTTGCCTGAGTTTATTGAGGCAAAAAACACTTATTGAAAACACTGGTAACTGCATTCAAAACAAATTAAAAATAATGAAACATGTCTTTTTTTAACAAATTTTTGCTTCAGGGTTCAGATATAGAATTCAAATGATTTTACAAGCATAAAAACAAGCATGTCTATGAATATAAATCAATTAAAAAGCAGTAAACTAAATATTACTTATCATGTTGATAAAGTTTTAATGCATGAAACATAGGTATAAATGATTAAATTAATTTTTATTATTTTTTCCAAAGATAATATTTCTTGATTTACAATCATTTCAAAATAGAAATTATTTCTCATTTCTTCTTAAATGCATTTTTAGTCCAATTATTCAACTTTTTCGGAAACATTTAAAGTTTGTTTTTAGATTAAAAATAATTCTCTCAAACTTTTCGGCAATTTAGTCACTCTTTTTAACTTAATTTTCGGAATTTCAACGATAAGTCCTTTTTTTATACAGACAAGACATTCTCTTGTCATTTAACGACAAATTAATGTTAAAAGCCGAAAAATGACAAGCATTAAATTATTCCTCATTAAAGATGGTTACATACCTTGTCATGTGACATATCTAGGACATATGGTTCTTTGACATAACTCAAGAGATCTGGCACGCACTTTGGTTGGACCCATGCCAAGTAAATTTTTACAGAAATTGTTAAAATATATCCTTTGAAATTTCTAGGTTCTTGTGGCAATTTATTGATTTTTCTGCCCCAGTGATAAAATCTCAGAAAAAAAGTTGTCATTCAAAAACAAATTAGCGAATAGTTTCACCAGGACTAGAAGGACAATTTAAATAGATTTTTGGTTTTATGAAATTGGATTTTGTAATATGATGAATTCTTTATCGGTTTTTAAATTAAAAAGGGTAATCTACGCTACGATTAATCTTGAAGTTAGCTTTTAATTTTAATTAAATAACCGAATGATGGGAATTTCTAATTTTTAAAAATGACGCTTCAGCGGTTTTCCGATATCAAATTAAAAAGTATACGTGCAAATAATACTTTCAAATATTATTAGTTTTTTTTGTATTTACAAAGGCAATAAATGCCTTTCAAATATTAATTTCAAACATTCGCGAAAATATTTGGTACAATATATATTATTATGACATGTGCCAACGAAAAAATTTACTTTATGAAAGTATATAATTATATAAAAAAATATTATTTATGTTATAAATTTTTTTTATAAATTTTATATTATTTCAGGGGTTGTGTATTTCAGGAAACTTATTCAGACAAACATGTGTATTTTTTTTATAGGGCAATAAATATACACTGGTGTGCAAAATTTAAGGACGAGTCTCAAAATGCCAATTTTCAAGGGATTTTTAAGAGATAATTTTCACGCGAATATTCAAAACGAAGTAGTATGATTCGAATAATTACTATCCCTGAATAACAGCTAGTCCATATAACATCTCATTCGGGTCACAGAAAGTCACAAAAGTCACAGTCACTACGGCGAAACAAAAAATAGGAAATTTCATACGTCTCTTTTATGAGTCTCAAATGACTACTATATGTGACTCCACTGACAGGTCATAGTGACCACTGCTGCTTTGTGTCGAGTCACCAGATGACTTTACAATGTCACTTTATTGAGACTCTCATGTGATTGTCATTTGGAGACTCAATTTCAAAGTCATTGTGAATGTTGCATTATGATAAATCACCAAATAATGTCACATTAAAGTCACATGATGACTTTGTCACAAGACTTTGTCAAATGGTGACAGAGACCCTACTGCGAAGTAACCACTGTGAAAAGTGGTGAAAAGTCACCATATGATTTTAACGGGACATTATTTGGTAATTTATCATAATGCAACGTTCTCAATGACTTTGAAGTTGAGTCTCCAGATGAGAGTTCACACAAGAGTCCCATTGAAATGACATTCCAAAGTCACCTGGTGACTCGCCACAAAGCAACAGTCACAATGACCTGTCAGTGGATTCACATATAGTAGTCGTTTGAGACTCATATAAAAGACGTATGGAATTTCCTATTATTTATTTCACCGTCGTCGCGACTGTGACTCTTGCGACCATGGTCGACCTGAATGAGATCTATTAATGACTAGCCGTTATGCAAGGATAGTAATTATTCGAATAACATTACTTCCTTTTGAATATTCGCATGACAGTTATCGCTTGAAAATTGGCATTTGGGACTCGTCCTTAAATTTTGCTCACCAGTGTAGATTAACATTAGAATTACTGAAAATTTGAGTAATGTTTTACTAAAAATTTTCACACCAGAATTTTGGTTTTGTATCAGTTTAACTTTATTATTTACATTTTTCTTTGTTTCTTTTAAACATATTTTATTATTAAATTTCAGGTTTGAATCGAAACATATCCATGAGGTAGCCGTCCAAATGACCGCTTACAATAGTTTTAGTGTTAAAAATTTTACATTTCACCCGATTTAACCCTTTGAGGAGCGTTGGGATATATTTTATTCCACCTAATTTAAACGAGTTTCTCAAGAAACTTTAACAACATTGGCGACAAAATACTGAAAAATGGCCTTTTCAATTTTAAAATATTTTTTTTTCGATTTTTCCGGTGCGAATTTAGTGTTATAAATACATTATTGCTTGCCCCTCAAGGGGTTAAAAAGAGTTTTTCTATGAAAAAATATTGCACTGAAGAATTTCGCTAATCTTGGAAATTCAGGAGAATTAAATCTGTTAATTATTGCATATTTTCCTCTCCATTAAGTACGTATGTTTAACGTTATTTTTGATACCAAAAAAAATTTCAGGAGAATTTTTTAATGATAATGCTTCTATTTTTTATTTGTTGTCTACATCTTTATCAAAGAATTTCTATTTTTTTAACACTTCAGTTTCAAGATTTTTCTGCCATCAGTTTTTCTGTAGATCGTGTGCTTCTGTTTTTCTTTTTGCTTAAGTGTTTGGATAGCATAGGTACTTAAGCAATATATATTCGAGGAAGTGAAATCATCTTTATTGCATTTTACAACATATTTTTCATGTATGCTGAAATTTTCTATTTTTCTTTATGAATTATATGAAAGTAGAAACGAATAAATACATATTTAAAATAGTTAGTATGCATATTTAAAATATTTACCGTATTAATACCTAGTTACTAAGTACTAAAATTTACTAAATCCTAATAATTACATAATTTAGTATACAAATCTCTCTTAAATAACAAGAAATTTGCTTCTTTAATCTCTTGGGACAGGCGACCGGTATACATGCCGCATAAGGAGATCAGAGACCTTAATTATTCATCAGTAGATTTTTATTCTACATTTTGTCTAAATTAATCCGATTCTTTTCCCGATTCAATTAGGCAAAAAATTCTGTTTGAAAAACCGGTGAAAAAAGGTAAATTTCGGTAAAAGACATTCGTGCCGAATGGGTTAAAATCTGAGTGTTACAATTATACTACAAGGCTGCCACAGGCGACTACTTTTATATTGCTTTTTCTTCGCTACGTTTAAAATACAAACTTTGTTGTATATGTCTTTTGCAGAAGTTATACTATTAATGATATTTTTCTATCTGAAAAAGTGGCGAGAGATAGAATAAATAAATAATCGCCTGTGGTATTCCTAATTGTATAACTTTATGCTGTCGTAAAT
Source organism: Maratus speculifer (assembly GCA_964019185.1). Classification (NCBI taxonomy): domain Eukaryota; kingdom Metazoa; phylum Arthropoda; class Arachnida; order Araneae; family Salticidae; genus Maratus; species Maratus speculifer. The sequence continues at coordinate 11,442,893 of OZ025291.1, read as the reverse complement.
TTAAATTCAAAATAGATACTGAAGGATTTTTAACAGCGACTAATGTGTGTATATCCAGGGACTATTCAAATCCCAAATACTCACATTATATTGCGCATTTCGATTTTAAAGTTAATTTTAGAGATAAAAAATGCGCAGCATATTTTGAAGAATTAGGGTATCCATAATTCTTCACACCCCAGCTAAAGGTACACTCATACTACAGAGGTATTCGCTTGACTTAATAAAATTTTAATGATAAAAATATGTTTGAATGCCTTCCTCTTTTATTTGTCTCATTATTTTACTTATGCTTCAATGCTAACTAAGCACAGTAAAAATTTTAAATTGTTTTAATATTGCAAAGTGGATTTTAATACGTTGAGTGCCAAGTCAGTAACCGGTGACTGACATCGAATTCTTCATTTAGGCCGCGTCAATCACCGGTGTCTTACAGTGTAAAATATGTGCTATAGCACTAAAAATACATTGTTTTTTGTAATTATTGAAAATTAATTAAGCATTTACTTAACTTTTATTTATTACACGAATATATTCTCAAATAAGAGCCGGCCATAATTCGAAAGTTAGTGTCAGTCACCGGTGACTGTAACGTGTTAAATAAATGTTGAATAAATATTCATATAGTTTGTGTATTACTTTAAAAACCTTATTACGTTAAATTTTGTTAGAAACTGAACAAACTGAACTATGCGGAAGTTGAATTCGGAACAACTTGTAAATATAAGGTTACCTATTGAATATGTATATATATGTTTAGCATACACGTACACGTAATGAAAAGCAGGAAAACTCAATATTATCTGTTATTAGAAACAACAGAACACTATTATTTAATCGTTGAAATTATTTCTAAACGAAAATAGAAGTGTAATGAATTAAACAATTCTTCAGATGGACTACATGCAGGTATCAAGGAATTGATTTTCGAAAATTCATAAGATACTGTAAAATCGATATACTCCCCCCCCCCCCCATTTACATTCACACACATCAGGCCTCCCAAAAATATCGAATTTTAATACTCATTAATTTATATTACAATTTTATTAGTAGAGATAAAAATAAATCGCATGTTTACAAGGCATTTAGTAAATTCAAAACATATTAACTACAATTAGCAATTTTTTCTTTTGTATCATTTAACTTGTCAAACATTTTATCAAACTTTAAAACTTTAAATCAGAATATTATATTTTTTCGTCTAAATAACTATACTAAATGAAGAACAAAAACTTAAAGCCTTTGATCCAGCTCTACACGATAACTTGAAGATTGTTACAAAGCAGCGTCATCTACTTGCTAAAGTCGGCACTAGAACTTAAAATATCGTGTGGAAAATTACAATCAAACTTATTAATGTGTCATTTATTTCGTGATTTAAATTATTTTAAGGGTTAATGAATTTTAAATTATGCAAACCTTTCCTAATGCGTACAAATATTTTTGAGTAAATATAATAGATACTTTTTATGAATTTTACAATTACCAAAATTTCTTTCATTAAGAAATGCAAATTCAAACAAATACATTTATAAACAAATCGGAAATAGCTGGTAAAACGTAGTAAATAAGATGCGTTCATACCATAACGAAGTTTAAAAAATATTTAGATCTTGGGGTAATAGTATACAGTACTTCAGATACAGTATTGTATCCGAAATCTTTTCTGTATCCCTGTAAATATTATTTACTTTCTATTTTACAGGAAGTAATTTCTAGTAAACGTCAGATATCAATTTCACAAAACTAGAAACAGCTTAATATAATAAAAACGTGCCTCAAACAATGTTTCTTCATATACCATTATGCAATGGAATACTTTTATGCGACCCAGTAAATTAAGAACAAATATTTTTTACTCCTACAGATTGTACAGAATGTATATATTATCATACACGAGAGATTTATATTCCACATACATAAAGACACACATGATAACATACATAATAATATTACTTCATAGATACACATCACTTTTATTACGCTCGAAAGAATATCATTAAAATGCACCTGAAGCAATTTTTTCATAACGTACGTAATATAATGGAATATTTTTGACTGCCCCTGTAATTAAACTACGTATCTCATTTTCACAAAATTTGAAATAACTCTACAACATAATGCAACAATTATATATTTTAAATTTCTAACGATCCGATTTGGTAGTTTTTGAGTTGTTATAAGAGGGCATACAGACAAACGGGCGAAGGAACTGAGCGACGACCATAGGTGTCAGGTATTTACATAATTATGAATGCATCTAAAAATTTACCAAAATTATGGTAATTTTTTAAACATATATAAAATATGAAAAAAAATAAATTCAGTTACTGAAAAATACTATGAAACAATAAATAATAAAACAGTATTTACCATCACCAATAAAATTTGGCCAAATTCTAGAAATCCTCTTTTATAAATTTGAAATCCTTAAAAATAATTGTAGTATTTTCGTTCATTTCCCTTGTGTATGAAATATAGATTTCGCATATTCAGCAAAAGAAGAATATTTCATAACAAGACATTTTTGAAGGTACGCAACAAATTTTTTCGATGCAAAAAATTTAAAAAGTTATTGTCAAGTATATTTGTATGAAAACGGATTTTGTCCCAATTCCTTGAGGCTTTGAACATTTGAAAATATAACGTCTCTGGCATTATTGGAAGACGTATTCTTCCCATTAATCTAAACTCTTGTGAAAATATATTCCTGTCAAAGGAACAGGAAATCAATAGTCTTTCTGCTAAGCAGAGAAAACTGTAATATTTCAGCTGTCTTCTCACAACATTTATATATAGAAATGCGTTTTTAAAATAAGTTGGTTGATACATTTCCTGACATTTTTATTATGTGCTAGACTTGCATGTTTCATTTCGGTATGTAAATGCGGCGAGATATTAGCGATGACGTTTTTGAAGTGTTTTGTGGGTGTTAAGACGGGATTCATCAACAGTGAAGTAAGAAACTGTGGAACAATTTTAAGCATATTTCAAAATATTTTATAGAATTCTTTTATTGTGAAATTAAATAAATGCTTAACTACTTATAATTGAATGTTCAGAAAATAACAAATTATTAAACCTTCTAAACTGATAATGCTTTTTGAATGATTGAACATTTTGCTGTCAGAAAAAGAACAATAAATTTTTATTATGTGCTAGACATTTTTATCCTAACATTACACATATATCATGAAATTTTTATTATGTGCTAGACGTGTATGTTCTCATTCGGTATGTAAATGCTGCGAGATATATGAGTTGACGTTTTTGAAGTATTTTGTGGGTGTTAAGACAAGGGGTATACACATAAAGGAGCTGTGAACACTTTTAAGAATATTTTTAAAAAATCTAAAGAATTCTTTTATTGTAAAACTAAATAAATGGTTAACTAATTATGATAAAATGATCAAAAAATAATAAATTCTTAAACCTTTAAAACCTATAATGCTTTTCAGATGATTGAACATTTTGCTATCAGGAAAAAAACGATGTGCCATACGTGTTATTAGTTTGAGATTAAATTTGTTTTTGCCTTTCTAGCTTTTAGATGCATTTGGATTATGTGAAAACAAATTTTTAAAATATGTTACTGTAATTTTAAATATATAACCTTAACCCGTTAGGGACTAGCGATTCGTATACGAGCCCGCAGAAAGGCTTAAGAATCCTTGTTTATCCTTACCAATAAAACTTGACTTATTTAATCGGGACAATTTTGAAATTTAATAAGGCAAAAATTTCTGTTTTTAAAAACCGGTGACAAAACATTAAAAAAAATTAATAAAAGGCTCCTTTCGCGAAGGGGTTAAGAGTACAAAGGAAGAGGAAATCAATAGTCTTTCTGCTAAGCTGAGAAAACTGTGATATTTCAACTGTCTTCTCACAACATTTATATATAGCTATGCGTTTTTAAAATAAGTTGGTTGATACATTTCCTTAGAATTTTATTATGTGTTAGAATCGCATGTTTCATTTCGATACGTAAATATAGCGAGATAAAAGAAGAAAAATTTTGAAGTATTTTGCGGGTGTTAAGACAAGGAATATATCCTCAAAGAGACAGTGGAATAATTTTAAAAATATTTCAATATATTCTAAAGGACTCATTTTTAGTGAAATTGAATAAACAGTTGACCAATTAGAATAAGATGTTCACAAAATAATAAATTCTTAAATCCTTTGAACTGATAATGCTTTTCGTATGATTGAACGTTTTGCTGAAGAAAAAAAAAATACAAAATAAAATAAAGTGTCAGACTTGTTATTACTATGAGATCACTTTGTTTCTTCTTTCCTAATATTTGAAGGTAATTAGATTATGAGAAAAAGTTTTAAAACGTGTTTATATATATCTATATATATATAGTGTACATACTTATTTATTTATTTATTTATTTAATAATTCAAAGTTTTAAAACGTGTTTATATATATCTATATATATATAGTGTACATAGTTATTTATTTATTTATTTATTTAATAAGAAGACTATATAAATTTTTAATCGCATCCTAAAAAATATCTAAATTATGCTAATTTTTTAAACTTATCTAAAATATTAAAAAAATGAATTTACCTGTTCAAAAATACTGCGAAACAAGAAACAATAAAACAGTACCATCACAAGTAAAATTTGGCCCAATTCTACAAAATCTTCTTTAAAGAAATTTAAAATCACTAAGAATGATTGTAGCATTTTTGTTCATTTCTCTTGTGTATGAACTGTAGATCTCTCGTATTCAGCAGAAGAAGAAAATTTCATAACTAGACAATTTTCACGATACGCAACAAATTTTCTCGATGCAAAAATATTTTTAGAAGTTATTGTCAAGAATATTTGTATGAAAATGGATTTTGTCCCAATTCCTTGAGGCTTTGAACTTTTGAAAATTTAACGTCTCTAGCATTATTGGAAGACGCATTCTTCCCATTAATCTAAACTGTTCTGGAAATACATTCCTGTCAAAGGAACAGGAAATCAATAGTATTTCTGCAAAGCAGAGAAAACTGTAGTATTTCAACTGTCTTCTCTCAACATTTATATATAGCTATGCGTTTTTAAAATAAGTTGGTTGATACATTTCCTGACATTTTTATTATGTGTTAGACTTGCATGTTTCATTTCGGTATGTAAATAATGCCAGATATAAGAGATAACGTTTTTGAAGTATTTTGAAAGTGTTAAGACAAGGGATATACATTTAAAGAAACTGTGGAATACTTTTAAGAATATTTTAAAATATTTTAAAGAATTCTTCTACTGTGAAACTAGATAAATGGTAAACCAATTATGATAAAATGTTCACAAAAATAATAAATTCTTAAACCCTTCAAACTGATAATGCTTTTCGTATAATTGAACATTTTGCTGTCAAAAAATAAATAAATAAATAAATAAATAATTAAATAAAATAAATAAATAAATAAAATGAATAAATAAATAAATAAATCAAAAACAAAGTGTCAGACTTGTTATTACTATGAGATCACCTTTGTTTCTTCTTTCGTAATATTTGAATACAATCAGATTATGAGAAAACAAAGTTTTAAAATATGTTATATATATATATATATATATATATATATATATATATATATATATATATATATATATATAGATAGATAGATAGATAGATAGATAGATAGATAGATAGATATAGATATATATAATAAGAGGACTCAGAATATTTTTAACTATCCCTGTAATTATTATGCATCCCATTTTCATAAAATTTGAAATAACTCTACAAAATTAATGCAACAATGATAAATTTTAAAATTCAAATGATATGGTTGGATAGTTTTTGTGTAGTTATATGCGGTCAGACAGACAGACATATGGATAGAAAGTAGGACGGGCTGAACAAGAACATTGACAATACGTGCTACTTATTTATATAATTTTAAACGCACCTAAAATGTATCTTAATTATGGTATTTTTTTAAACATATCTAAAATATTAAAAAAATAAAGTTAGTTATTAAAAAATACTATGAATCAAGAAATAATAAAACAGTAGCATCACAAATAAAATTTGGCCAAATTCTTCAAGTCCTCTTTTCATAAATTTAAAATCCCTCAAAATAATTGTAGAATTTTCCTTCATTTCTCTTGTGTATGAAATATAGATCTCACATAGTCAGCAGAAGTAGGTTTCATAACAAGACATTTCTGACGTTACGCAACAAATTTTTTCGATGCAAAAACATTTTTAGAAGTTACTGCCGACTATATTTGTATGAAAACGGATTTTGTCCCTGTCCCTTGAAAATTTCAATTTTTGAAAGATAACGTCTCTGGCATTATTGGAAGACGTATTCTTTCCATTAATTTAAACTCTTCTGAAAATATATTCCTGTCAAAGGAACAGGAAATCAATAGTCTTTCTGCTAAGCAGAGAAAACTGTAATATTTCAGCTGTCTTCTCACAACATTTATATAAAGCGATACTTTTTAAAAATAAGTTGGTTGATACATTTTTTGACATTTTATTATGTGCTAGACTTGCATGTTTCATTTCGGTATGTAAATGTGGCGAGATATAAGAGAGAACTTTTTGAAGTATTTTGAGTGTGTTAAGACAAGGGATATATATTCAAAGAAACTGTGGAATACTTTTAAGAATATTTTAAAATATTTTAAAGAATTCTTCTACTGTGAAACTAAATAAATAGTAAACCAATTATGATAACATGTTCACAAAAATAATAAATTCTTAAACCCTTCGAACTGATAATGCTTTTTGTATAATTGAACATTTTTCTGTCAAAATAAATAAATAAATAAATAAATAAATAATAAATAATAAATAAATAAATCAAAAACAAAGTGTGAGACTTGTTATTACTATGAGATCAGCTTTGTTTCTTCTTTCCTAATATTTGAATGCAATCAGATTATGAGAAAACAAAGTTTTAAAATGTGTTATATTATATATATATATATATATATATATATATATATATATATATATATATATATATATATATATATATATATATATATATATATATTAAGAGGACGCAGAATATTTTTCACTATCCCTGTAATTATTATGCTTCCCATTTTCATAAAATTTGAAATGACTCTACAAAATGAATACAACAATGATAAATTTTAAAATTCAAATGATATGGTTGGATAGTTTTTGTGTTGTAATATGCGGACAGACAGACAGACATATGGATAGAAAGAGGGACGGACTGAACATTGTCAATAGGTGCTACTTACTTATATAATTTTAAACGCACGTAAAATGTATCTTAATTATGCTATTTTTTTAAACATACCTAAAATATTAAAAAAATAAAGTTAGTTATTGAAAAATACTATGAATCAAGAAGTAATAAAACAGTAGCATCACAAATAAAATTTGGCCAAATTCTTCAAGTGCTCTTCTCATAAATTTAAAGTCCCTCAAAATAAATGTAAAATTTTCCTTCATTTCTCTTGTGTATGAAATATAGATCTCACATAGTCAGCAGAAGAAGTAGATTTCATAACAAGACATTTATGACGATACGCAACAAATTTTTTCGATGCAAAAACTCTTTTAGAAGTTACTGCCAAGTATATTTGTATGATAACGGATTTTGTCCCTGTCCCTTGAAAATTTGAATTTTTGAAAATATAACGTCTCTGGCATTATTGGAATATGTATTCTTTCCATTAATTTAAACTGTTCTGGAAATATATTCCTGTCAAAGGAACAGGAAATCAATAGTCTTTCTTCTAAGCAGAGAAAACTGTAATATTTCAGCTGTCTTCTCACAACATTTATATATAGTTATGCGTTTTTAAAATAAGTTGGTTGATACATTTCCTAACATTTTTATTATGTGTTAGATTTGCATGTTTCATTTCGGTATGTAAATGCGGCGAGATATAAGAGATGGCGCTTTTGAAGTGTTTTGTGAGTGTTGAGACAAGGGTTAAATCTTCAAAGAAACAGTAAAATAGTTTTAAGAACATTTATAAATATTTTAAAGAGTACTTTTAGTGTGAAATGAAATAAATGGTTGTTTAATAAGGAAATGTTCACAAAACAATAAATTCTGAAAACCCTACAAACTGACAATGCTTTTCGAATGATTTAACACTTTTCAGTCAGAAAAAAGCAGTGTGTCAGGAGTGTTTTTACTATGAGACCAGATTTGTTTCTGCGTTTTCAGTGTTTGCATGTATTTAGATTATGAGAAAATAAACTTTTAAAAGGTGTTAGTGTTATTTTTATTTTTAGTGTTATTGTTAGCGTTAAGATTATGAGAAAATAAACTTTTAAAAGGCGTTAGTGTTTTTTTAAAAATATATAATCTTAAGAGGGCTCGGTACCTTTGATAATTTTTTAAACATATAAGCAATTTAATGTGAATTTTTGTCATATTAATAAAGAACTCAAAAAAGAAAAGATTCTTTAAAGTTAGTTATTATAAAATACTATGAAATATGAAATAAGAAAGCAGTAAGTACAGGGCTCCCAAATGGTCCGCCAGCTGAACATCAGAATTTTCTTTTTAGATTTTTCTAGCAAATTGCCGAAAATCCAGCCTTGAAAGTTAATTCTAGCGCAAATTCTGTAGAAACCTATCATGAAATTTTTTGTTAAAAATTATTGATATTCAGTTTGCGGACCATTTGGGAGCCCTGTAAGTACCATCATAAATAAAATTTGGCCATACTCTAAATATCCTCATTTCATAAACTGAAAATCCCTAAAATGATTGTAGCATTTTCATTCATTTTTCTTGTGTAGTAAATATGGATCTTACATATTCAGCAGTTCATTATAACACATGCTTGGCGGTATGCAACAATGTTTTCAGTAAAAAAAAAAAAAAAAAAAAAAAAAAAAATAGCAGTTATTGTCAAGTGTGTTTGTATGAAAACGAATTTTGTCCCAATTCCTTGAGGCTTTGAACTTTTGAAAATATAAGGTCCCTGGCATTATTGGAAGACGTATTCTTTTCAGTAATCTAAACTTTTCTGGAAATATATTCCTGCCAAAGGAACAGGAAATCAATAGTCTTTCTGCTAAGTAGAGAAAACTGTAATATTTCAACTGTCTTCTCACAACATTTATATATAGCTATGCGTTTTTAAAATAAGCTGGTTGATACATTTCCTGACATTTTTATTATGTGCTAGACTTGCATGTTTCATTTCGATATGTAAATGCGACGAGACATAAGAGATGACGTTTTTGAAGTGTTTTGTGGGTGTTAAAACAATGGATATATTTTCAAAGAAACTGTGAAAAAATTTTAAGAATATTTCAAAATATTTTAAAGAATTCTTTTATTCTGAAATTAAATAAATTGTAAACTTATTAGAATAAAATGTTCACAAAATAAGAAATTCTTAAACTTTTCAAACTGACAAGACTTTTCGAATGATTGAATATTTTACTCTCATAAAAAAATTAAAAATAACACTATGTTTCAGACTTGTTATTACTATGAGATCGCTTTGTTTCTGCCTTTCTAGTATTTTCATGCATTTAAATTAGGAGACAACAAAGTTTTAAAACGTGTTATTGTTTTGGTATATATATATAAACAATATATTTTGTTACATATATAATAAGAGGAGTCGGATTACTTTTCGCTGTTCCTATAATTACTATGCATTTCATTTTCAGAAAAAAATTAACGACTCTACAAATATAATGCAACAATGATATATTCTAAAATTCAAATGATTCGATTCGGTAGTTTTATATACGGACAGACAGACGAACGGACGAACTGAACGACAAATATAGGTGCTACGTCTTTATATGTTTTTCAACAAACAAAAAATGTATTTAAATTATGCTAATTTTTTAAACATATTTAAAATATTAAAATAAATAAAATTTGTTATTGAAAAATACTATAAAACAAGAAATAGCAAAACTATACCATCACAAATAAAATTTGGGGAAATTCTAAAAATCCCCTTTTCATAAATATAAATTCCCTAAAAATAATTGTAGTATTTTTATTCATTTCTCTTGTGTATGAAAAATAGATCTCACGTATTCAGCAGCAGAAGAAAATTTCTTAACGAGACATTTTTGAAAATACGCAACAAATTTTCTCGATGCGAAAGTATTTTTAGAAGTTATTGTCAAGAATATTTGTATGATATCGGATTTTGTCCCAATTTCTTGAGGCTTTGAACTTTTGAAAATATAACGTTTCTGGCATTATTGGAAGACGTATTCCTCCCAATAAACTAATCTGTTCTGGAAATATATTCCTGTCAAAGGAACAGAAAATCAATAGTCTTTCTGCTAAGCAGAGAAAACTGTAATATTTCAACTGTCTTCTCACAACATTTATATATAGCTATGCGTTTTTAAAATAAGTTGATTGATACATTTCCGGACATTTTTATTATGTGCTAGTCTCGCATGTTTCATTTTGGTATGTAAATGCGGCAAGATACAAGACATGACATTTTTGCAATGTTTTGTGTATAGATCTTCAAAAAAACAGTGAAATAGTCTTAAGAATATTTTAAAGAGTTCTTTTATTGTGAAATGAAATAAATGGTTAATTAATTTTGAATGAAATGTTCACAAAATAATAAATTCTTAAAACCCTACAAACTAACAATGCTTTTCGAATGATTTAACACTTTGCAGTTAGAAAAAAAACAGTGTGTCAGGCATGTTATTACTGAGACCAGCTTTGTTTCTGCGTTTTTAGTGTTTGCATGCATTTAGATTATGAGAAAACAAACGTTTGAAACGTGTTATTTTTTAAATATATAACCACAAGGGGACTCGGTACCTTTAATGATTTAAAAAATAAATATATAAATAAACATTTTATGGTGATATTTTGTCATATTAATAAAGAACTCAAAAAAGGATAAGATTCTTTAAAGTTAGTTATTATAAAATACCATGAAATAAGAAATAAGAAAACAGTAAGTACCATCATAAATAAAATTTGGCCATACTCTAAATATCCTCATTTCATAAACTGAAAATCCCAAAAATGATTGTAGCATTTTCATTCATTTTTCTTGTGTAGGAAATATGGATCTTACATATTCAGCAGTTCATTATAACACATTTTTGACGGTATGCAAAAATTCTTTTATTACAGAAAAAAATAGCAGTTATTGTCAAGTATTTTTGTATGAAAACGAATTTTGTCCCAATTCCTTGAGGCTTTGAACTTTTGAAAATGTAATCTAAACTGTTCTGGAAATATATTCCTGTCAAAGGAACAGGAAATCAATAGTCTTTCTGCTATGCAGAGAAAACTGTAATATTTCAACTGTCTTCTCACAATATTTATATAAAGCTATGCGTTTTTAAAATAAGTTGGTTGATCCATTTCCTGACATTTTTATTATGTGCTAGACTTGCATGATTCATTATGTAAATAATGCGAAATATAAGAGATGACGTTTTTGAAGTATTTTGTGGGTGTTAAGACAAGAGATATATTTTCAAAGAAACAGTGGAATAGTTTTAAGAACATTTCATAATATTTTATAGAATTCTTTTATAATTCTTTTATTGTGAAATTAAAGAAATGGTTAGCCTATTATAATAAAATGTTAAGAAAATAATAGATTCTTAAACGCTTTAATCCTCTTCACGACGACAGCATTTTATAAAATTTTTAATCTTTGTCATCAGTTTTTAGAAACAGACATTTGTGCCTTATTAAATTGATAAAATGCTCTGATTAATTAAGACCAATTTTACACTAAAATTTTAGTGGTACAGATTAACAAAGTTTCTGAGCGCTTAATGTATACCTGTCAAACGTCCCCAAGAGGTTAAACTGACTATTCTCTTTGAATGATTAACCCATTAGTGCCTAGCGTCCCTTTTTAGGGACGCTTCAAAAGGTCAATTCAGCGCTGTTTTTGACACCGGTAAAAAAGAAAAGCAATAATTATTTTATTTAAATGATGCATTATCGTGATCAATGAAATAAACTTAAATCTTCTAAAAATAGTACTGCTAACCAAATAAAATTTACGCAAAAGATACTGGGCACGAATGGGTTAAAACATTGCTAACAGAAAAAAAAATCGTCAAACGTATTATTATAACGAGATCAGCTTTGTTAATGGCTTTCTAGTATTTACATGCATTTGTATTTTGAGAAAACAAGCTTTTAAAATGTGTTATCGTTATTTTTTTTAATATATAATTTAATACCTTAGGGACGAGCGACCCGCATACGTGCTTCAAAAAGGCATAAAAATCCTTGTTTATCACCACCAGTAAAATTTTATTTAAACCGGAGAATTTTCCCGATTTCATAAGGCAGAAATTTTTGTTTTAAAAAACCAGTGACAAAACATTAAAAATTTCTTAAAAGGCCCTTTCGAGAAGGGGTTAAGGGTACCAAAAAACAGAAATCGGATCTTTCTGCTACGCAGATAAAACTGTAATATTTCAACTGTCTTCTGAGAACATTTATATATAACTGTGCTTTTTAAAAATAAGTTGGTTGATACATTTCCTGAGATTTTTATTATGTGCTAGACTTGCATGTTTCATTTCGGTATGTAAATGCGGCGACATATCAGAGATGGTGTTTTGGAGTATTTTGTGGTTTTAAGACAAACGATAGATCTTCAAAGAAACTGTGGGATTGTTTAAAGAATATTTCAAAATATTTGAAAGAATTCTTTTATCGTGAAATCAAATAAATAGTTAACCAATTATAATAAAATGCTTACAAAATAATAAATTTTTAAAACCTTCAAAGGGTATAGCCAGCCGGGTTTAGGGATGTTATTTTGTCTCCATTTTTCCCAGACGTACCAAAGTGCCCCATGAGACGTATCAATCTGCCCCGAGGATGGGGCACATTGATACAAATGACTTTTTTTATTTTTTAAAAATTACATGCAAAAATAATATAAAAAACAACGATTGTACATTTTTTAACACACTACACACGTTTTGCAGACACGACATGGAAAAATAACTTGAAATTTCTGCTTTCTGGACACATAAAAAATTCTTAGAAAAAAGCTGTATCAATGTGCCCCAGTTCCCCCTACATACCCTTTGAACTTTAATTTTAATTTCAGCATTTTAAGGTGTATTTTTGGTACAATAAAGGACGCAATAAAAGGAAATTATTCTATTAAAAAATTGTTCGATTTCCCTGGCAAAATTCGAAACTTTTATTTTTTTCCGAAAAGTTTAACTAATTTTTAAAATACATTTTAACATACATTTTTAGACATTATGAGCCAATTTATTTTTTTAAACTATTCGTAAAAGTATGTTGCATAACTTTAAGGATCGAGCGTATCGTAAGTTAAGTAGTCTGGGAGTAAAAAATAAAAAATGCAAATACGCGTAAAATTACTGAAAAAACTGAATTTATTTCACATTTGTATGTGTAAAAAAGAAAAAAAGAAGAACTAATTACTTTATTGTAAATCCGATGTTTAGTTTTGCAAATAGACTATACGGTACAACCTCCAAAAAATTCATTATTTCGAAATTCAAGCAATTGAAAAATATACGTAAAATTTTCGTAACATTTTTATAATTGCCTATTTTTCGAAAAAACAAAACCCGAGAAAAATCACTTTTAAGAGAAGAAGATTGTGGAATTTAAATAGAAAGAGATGTAGTTAAATCCCTTCAAAATTTTAAGCTGTCCCAAAAGTTTCTTTCCTTTTCTTGCAAAAAATAAACCATGGAAATTTAGATAAAGGCAATATTTTATTAAAAGAGGCTTGTTGAAGAAACCTTCTTCTTTCTTTGGAGTACTCTAAGAGAATCTTATTTCCAAAACTTTTTTGATTTGATGGCAAAATACTAATCGAGATGACTTCTTGGGTAATTCACACAGTGTTTTTTTTTCTCTGTGTGTGTGTGAACAGTATATTTGAGAGAAAGAAACAATTAGTAGTCGGAGAAACAATGTCCGGTGAGTAAGGAGGATGAGTCAGAGTCTCTCAATCGAATGCAAGGTTTTTGTTTCTGTCACTCAAATATATATGTGAAATGAAGTCGTCATAATAGAAGATAATACCTAGTTTGTTTGCTATTTCGGAGTGTGTCATGGTTATTGCTACCTCCAATTGACTAGTAATTTAGTCAGTAGTAATTTTCAGAATTGATGGTCTGGTAAGGTGAAAGTCGCTGGTAGTAGGTCCAATTTCGCAAAATAAGGACCAAAACTTTCTTTTGAAACAGTTTGCCTTTACCGACAGGAATGGGACATTTATCTAGACTGGATCAGGATTACTTGCATTCTTGATTATTATAAACTAACCAACTTTCGTCTACGGGGACAAATCTTTCCAAAAAAAAGATCTTTTTGTGTTTAAAACGCGATTCTAAAAATCTTTTACTTACAGGTCATAGGAGGATCAGCCATTAGCAAATATTTGCATATTCTGTTTGCACCAATATTTTTAAAAGCACGTTTAGGAGTATTTTTGCTTTGAAAAGCTGTCTAAGAAAAGAATGACTTTGAGAAAGTTGTAAAACAAAGATCTTTATTTTCAGAAAGTGGTGCCGATTGAATTTGTTGAATTAAAAAATAGCACTTGAATGTCAAAAGAAGTTTTTGGGACAATCCTTGCCAGTGTTGCCAGATGGGCTACTTTTTTTAATTCAAATTCTTCACTGGCACCACTTTTTTTGAAATTGTGAAGTGCACCTTATTTAATGATATAATAATTAAGGCAAAAGCTAAGGGAATTTCAACGTTTCAAAAAAGTGGTGTCAATCAAGAAATTCGAATTTCAAAAAAGGAGCCCACTGGCAACTCTGATCCTTGCCTGTTAAAAATAAATTTCTTGCGTTTGATTTAGTGTTCTGACACACCCTCTCTACTTTTCGGACATTGCTCTATTCGATTACTACTTGTTTTATCCTTTCAAAAAAATTTTCACCAAAAACTTTAAAGGATTGAATAACATAAAAAATTACTTTGGTAAGTATAATGGAACCTGATCAAGAAACTTTTGGAAAAAAGGCATCACAAAACTCTTGGAAATGTAAAAAAAGTGGGCAGAACAGAACTGCACAGGTATTCTTCAATAAAATCTTGCCGTTTTCGAAATTTGCTTGGGTTATTTTGGTCAAAAACGAATAAAACTTTTGGGACTACCTAATATATTTATAATACTCTGATTTTTTAAGAAATTTCATCAGAATGTACGAGTGATAATAAAGTATAACTTAAGCAAAAGTTTAGAAAATGAATATTTTCGTTATTTCTCACCGAATGAAGGGCACAGTCCCCTTAAGGGTGTTCTTAAATCAAAAAGAGCAATTTTGTGACATATGCTTTAATTTAGTTTTGTTCGGAAATGCATGAAAATAGCTGGTGTTGTTATTCAGAAACTGTTTAATTGTACTCAATTTTCTCTTTTTTAAAAAACACAATTAATATTTTTAACAAGCCTTCAAAGTTGACGTTTTTGAGCACATTTCCCAACGAAAGCAGAAACACTGGTCGAAAAGCAGGAGAAAAACGGGTGATTACGTGATCGAAATAGCCTAGAACTGGATATATAATTTAATTATCATAAATTGGAAAACAATATTCGATTCAAAATCGCTTCCATAGTCAGGCATTCCAATTTCATATCTTTCGTTTTAAAAATGAATATGTAAATGCGTCAAAACGTTTTGCGCTTGTTGAGCGGAGCAGTTGAGAACACCCTTAAGACTATATTAAGAAGTTATTTCATTATTCAGAAAATTACTATGATGTATCTCTAATTAACAACAAATGGTACATTTAATTTTAATCTTATTACAATTACTTCAGAAGGTAATTGACTAATAATGCAAATATTTGACAAATGGCTCAATCACGGAATATCGAATAAAATGTAAGATTTAGATATAATATAAAGATATATATATAAAATATCCTTAATATCAGATTGCGTGCATGTAACCTTTTCTTGATGTGAGATTATACCACCCACATAACATTAGTATATCACTAAAGCTTATTTTGATGGAATAAGATGTCCGTCACGAAATGTTATTATATTTATACGATTTTTTTCTTTAGTGTTGTTGCGCAGTATACGATAAGTCCATTATTCTGAACTTGTGATATTTCTTTTCTGATCAATCTTTTTCACCTTATACTTTGTAAGATTGCATGTTATACCACACGGTGTCAATTGTTTTTTAAAAAAGATGTCAGCTTTATATTTGAGCATGAATAAAGAATACATATGTGAAGCTTGTCTGGGTACATAAAATAAATATATAATATATACATAAAAAATATATATATATACCTAATATACAGAGTGATTCTTAACGAATGGGACAAAAAGAAAACATGATTGTGAACATTGTAATTAATATAGTTAGAAAATTCAAATTTACCCCAAAAACTACATTTATTCAAGTTTCTACAGGTGTTCAAAATGTGCCCCTCAGGTGACACGAAAAATGCCTACAGGGTAATCAAGCTCCTGCCACACTCGTGAAAGCATATATACCCTATGATGGAGTTCAACACTGCAATTATCCGCTGCTTCAGTGCCTCTAAGTCCTGAGAAAGTGGAGGCACTAACACATTGTCTTTAATGAAACCTTCAGAGAAAAAATCACAGGGAGTTAGATCTGGGGATCTCGGCGGCCCAATGAAGACATGTCAGATCCTTAATGTTTGCTTGTGTTATGCCGATGCGCTGGTTCTTTACGAAATTTCACGTGAAAATGTCTTTGCACAACAGTTACCGAGGAGGTTTTGGCATATTCGAAATCGCAGTACGCTTTCTCCTGCATAGACGACATTTTGTTTAACAGCACCTCTAGCTGCGAGTTCGTCTTTTGAGGATTTTTCCCTGTTGCCAAATAAAACTTGTGTAATGTAGTTGCAGAATAAATTTGTTTCAGCTGAATAAATCCATTACGGCAGTCACACTGCGCTATTCTTTTTGGCCCATTCATTATGAATCACCCTGTATATATATATATATATATATACACAAATTTTATTAAACCCTGATGAAGACTTCCATGTATTTTGGGGATATGGAATTTCTTTTGGTTTTGTTATATATATATATATATATATATATATATATATATATATATATATATATATATATATATATATAAAAATTTTACCTAAAATGAAAGTTGAATGGACAATTACAGATAATTTAACAAATACCGCGTAATACAGCCTCCCTTTTTGAGTCCTCACGTAGATCTAGAATCCAGATAAGTTCGGAAGTCGAAGCTAAATTTGTTCACAAAGTTTTAACGCTTTGAAGAAATCGCTGCTAAGCATTCAGATATACGAGTTGGTGTGGTAAAGATTCGTTTACAGGCATATATTTTTAAATATTACCTTGCATCATTTTTTAAAACATAAATCTTTTACATGCGATTTGAGAACATTTACAAAAGAAGTGCAGTATGAGGTGTATTATATAAAAAAAAATAGTTGTGCAAATAGAATTCAAAATAGTCTCCTGTAACTGAATTTTAAGGTGTGTGCTGAAAACATGATGCATTTCTGTCAGTAGTAGCATTCAAATTTCTATGAATTTAATGTATGTAAAGTATTTTTAGTTTTATGGTGTAAATAATGTTATTTTATTTATTAAAAAGAATGAATTAACCTTTCTAAGATGCATAAAACATTGTCTTATTTTTATTTATAGGGTGATATGAAATGTCTGAAAAAGGAACTGAATCCAGAAACCTCAAACTGGTTCTGAAAGTATTTTAGAGAATGAGCATAGTGGTCTTTGTCGGTACTTGTCAGTAAGAAAATTTCTTTTATATTATTTCCTTGTATCAATTATTTTATCAGATGTGGTTAATTTACAAATGAATATTAATAGCTTTTATCAAAATGTATTTTTGATATAAATAATTAATACATATTATTAAAGGAATAATAAAATTAAATATGGTTCGGAATTTTCCAAGGATCATTGTGCGCGCGGCAGCGCGCTACAATAATATGATTGAGGGATGGTGCACACGGATTTTTCAATTTTTCTTTTTGCAATAACTAACTAAATACTTATCCAATTTTGATGATTTTTTTTAAATATTCGTCTGACCAAGAAGCACAACATAGCACAAAAATTATTTTTTTTTATGGCATACTGTAGGTGTACTGTAGAGTATTCTGAAAATCGGACAAAAATTTTGTGTCACAGCACTTTTCTCGAAAACTACTAAAGATAAAAACTTATTTTTTTTTTTAAATAAAAGACAAACTTTTTATCCCGGGTTAGTCATCGAGAAAACGTTATTTCGCTGGGCGGTTTTTCTGAAATTGCGTATTTTCCAAACTTGGTCATAAATGGGTATATCTAACGTTCTATTGCAGATAGAATGTTGCGGTAAAATTTATTTTAAAGATTTTGCGATGCTAATTAATCCTGCAAAAATTCATAGCTTTACGTCAAACAGTTTTTTTACAAGATGAAATAAAAGAATGGCAGTCATCAATCTAAGGTACTTGTGATCATCGGAGAGAAAAACCAGTTACACCATTCGATTAAGCATAAAAAAATACAGAATGCTTTTTTTTCTTTTATTTTTAACTTAATTTTTTAACGAATTATGAATTTTTTTGAAATTTTTGACATGCTGATTTTTGTCATTTTTTAATGAATCATTTACTGAATAATTATGCACGGTGTCTAGCCCTGGTGGCTGTTAAATTTGATTTTTAATTTTAAATTAGGCAATTTTTTGCACCATACCAAATTTATATTTTATCCATTTTTTTCATTTATTTATATTTTGTTTTTAGCACAATGGCATCAATGGCAAAAATGCCTGGCATACCTGTCAAATATTGGGGCCCTGTACTTTAACAAAGTGTATTTACTATAAGTATATACCGTATTTATTCTAATAGAATGCGCCCTCTAATAGAGCGCGTCTTCTAATAAAGTGCGCACCTTGGTGCTGATTGAAAAAATAAATATACGGATACGATATAGTAGATAAGTAGAAAACGATTACTTAAATGCATTATCGAGGATTCTCATCGATCAAAATAGAGATATTCTATCAAAGCGATGGAGTGGCGATGCAGCAAAAGTTTCAAATTTTGAACAATGTACCACTCCTGTAAACTATAGCTCCAAGGATATGCACACTGTTAAAAATCTGCTGCATTTTGCTGCAACGCACTCCCCTGCTTGTATAGAAAATGGTTACTTGGCCGTGAAATGGCACTTTCTCATTGGTTGGAATAGAGATATATACAAGTGGTGGAGGACGTTGCAGCAAAATGCAGCAGATTTTTAACAGTGCACTGTTAAAAATTTGACCCATTTGTTGCAGAGTCACTCCACAGCTTTTATAGAATGTCTCTTTATGGCCAATGAGAATGCTCCATAACACAGTAAAGCAATCGTTTCCTATAAAAGCGGTGGAGTACGTTTTTAATAAGTCCGTAATAAATACGGATTAAGAAAACAAAGAAGCATGGCTTTTGTATCAAACTTTACTCTTGCATAAAAAAAGTTCCTGTTTTTGGCAAAAATAATGGATATTTGAATGAAAAATCTATTCTTTGAAAGAATTTATTATTTTATTCACTTTAGTAAAAAACTGATTTTTTTTTTTTTTTTTTTTTTTTTTTTGAAAACCACCGTAGAATTTTGGTATAGAAAAACCTGTTTAAAATTTTGTTTTAATTTGTAACACCAGAGTATTAGAGTATGTAGCCTTTTTTAATTTCAATACAAATAAGATTTTGTTTTCTATATATAAAATACAAAACAAGTTGTGCAGTATCCCTATGGAATATGGAAAAATAGAAGGACTAGTGAAAAATGCTCCAAGGAGCACTGCAAAAGCAGAATATGATTTTAACTGAGCATTAAAAAGTAATGGACAAGTGCTTCTGTTAATTACTGAGCATGAGGAAGGATAAGTGATCCCTTCTTGGCTACAACTCACTTCAATGCCAACTTTGAAAAAATCATATTTGCGCTTTTTTCGTGAAAACAAATCAGTCGCAGTTACTATAAAAATGTATAGTGTAAAGACGTAACCATTAAAGATGCAGCTTAATTAGACATAAATGTAAAGGAAGGCGTCATAATGCCAGATACCTAGTTCCTGCAGGTATCACATTCATGCACTGCCACCAAGCATACCCTAAGTGTATAATTGCAGAGAAAATTGATTTGTAGTATAGTGCAGAGTGAACAGTGCAGTTAACATCAGAGATGTAGTACAGGCTATACGCCGCACACCTTCTGGACTTTTTAATAGAACACCATATACCCTCTGTTTTTCAAGAAAGCTTATAGTATACACATTCTAGAATATCCCTCTGCTTAGAGCATATATCTTATGTTATTTTTATGACTACACCCCTGGTTAACATCTAAAGCACGGTGGAAAATTCTACTAAAGAACCGCAAATTTCTTTTATATGGAAAAAGCGCAAATATGATTTTTTCTAAGTTGGCATTGAAGTGAGTTGTAGCCAAGAAGGGATCCCTTATCCTTCCTCATGCTCAGTAATTAACAGAAGCACTTGTCCATTACTTTTTAATGCTCAATTAAAATCATATTCTGCTTTTGCACTGCTCCTTGGAGCATTTTTCACTAGTTAAATAAATGTTCAGTGCAAGTATTACTCGAGCTTAGGGGGTTCCGTACAATATAGACATAAATTGTTATTTGTATTATTAAAAGGAACTTGTTTCTGAAATAATAATAAGCCATTGTAAAAAACCATAGAACGTAAGGTTGGGTGTAGCTGTATATACTAGAAAAATATGAATAGGTATAGCATAAAAATTGGAAGAGAAATGAAGCCTAAATAATAGCAAATATTTCTATTATGTATAACTCTTTTTTAGTTTCATCTTAATCTGCTTATTTTTCAAATATTTATTTAAAGTTTTATTCTGTACTGACAATAAAAGAAGTACATATTTAAACTTTATTTGGCATTTATAAAACTATATTTAGCATAGTAATATTTTTTTCTTTTGAATGTGTAACTAAAACCAAACAATTGTTCAAAGTTTAAACTCGGCATTTACTAAGCACAAAAGAAAGTCGCAAAATTGCCCATCCTTTTCCATTGATTTAGAAAAGTGTTTAATTAAATTTTAAAGACACAGGAGTCGTATTGAGCGAACCGTTCAATGCAAAGTAGTCGCGAATCCTACTGTAGTTATCTGATTAATTCTAATTAAATTAATCTGGTTTTAACAATTTGTCGTTTATTGCTTTTATACTGCTACTGAGCATTGCATTACACAAATGTATCATTGAAAGTTGTTATTTAGGCTTTAAAAGGCGATGATACATTGAGTATCTCGCCCATGTCATTACGTATGTCCAAACCGTCCGTTTATTTAAGGGTTAATAAATCGCTTAATTACTGACGATTTTTTTCGAAAATTACTATCAACGATGTTTTTGTACTTCTGCTACAATAGATACTTCAGCAACCTAAAAGCATTACCTATCATAGGTTATTATTGCATTAAGATTGTATGATAGGATTTTATAGAATGTAGAAAACTTCTTGTGCTGGGTCTTTTTAGCACTTTTCAACAAGTTGAAAATCTTATGCATTCGGTTTGTCTGTCCGTCTCTCTGTCTAGCAAGATATACATATTAATAGTTTGAAGTTACTGAAAAGAAAATTTTGGTATTTACTTTTTTTGTCTCATTAGTTTATATGCATTGTACATAAAATATTGTACATAATATAACGGAATGTAGTTTCTGCTGTAAGAAAACAAAAACACACACTTATTTATTTTATATTCTGGACAAGCTGATAAATTTTATTCTTTTACGATTTATTTGCTGAAGCTTCGAAAATCCACATTACGTTACTATAATAGAATGATGTGGACAAGGATGATTGATTTTCGTTAGCGGCTTTATGTAAAATCAAGTTCACAGCATAAATTTGATAAAGAATGTTTGAGAAACATAGAAAAATTCTTAGGCAATATATCTGAAAAACATTCTTCAATAAAACAGCATTTAATGACTTTCTTGGCACAGGTCCAAAAAATATACCTTTTGGAAAGAGAATTTAAAATTTAATAAGGCATTTAAGCATTGAAAATTACAAGAAATTTGTCTATTAGTATAGAACAATGACATAAATTGAGAAGGAAAATGTAATTTACAAAGCATAATTTACTTTTACGTGCAATGAAATATTCATGCACATAATGTCAAATATACAATAGGGACGCTTTTATTTATATTAAAGTGAAATAATGTATCTTATGAATAACTCATTTTTAAAATAATAATCCCCTTTAACCCTTTAACATTCATTGGTTTCTCTACGAAACCACGAAATTTTAACTCCGATATGCAACAACGACACCAGAATTTTAATGAAAAAGATAATTTTCATTATGCATGTGAAAAATCATGTTTTCTTATTTTATAACATATCTGTTCGCAATTACCGGTGTAAAACATTTATGTCATTATATTAGTAATTAAAATGCTTTTTCCGTTAAAGGGTTAAAATATTATAAAGAAACATCTTGTTTATAAAGGGAAATTTCTGTAATTATTCATTCTATATATTATAACTCATTTTTTTTTTTATTACAATCGTTAAAGTTTAGCCAGTATTCCGTGGAGATATCTTAAATATTTAATTACAGGCGACTATTTTTAGGTGCATTCGTAATTATATAATTATGTAGCACTTATAGTCTTCGTCCAGTCCGTCCGTCCGTATTCAACAGAGCAAAAATTACCCAATCAAATGATTTGAAATTTTAAATGTATAATTATTGTAAAATTTTGTAAAGTCATTTCAAATTTTATGAAAATCGGATGTATAGTTCAATTACAAGTACGATAAAAAGTTTTACGGTGCGTTAGGGACAAAGGGAAAAAATGTTTCAAATGCATTTTAATGGTGTTGCAGCCTTTCAAACAGAATAAAATTGATATTAGTTTACTAAAGTATACTAAAATATACACCCTGTTGCAATATGTTGCACAAAAAATGTTTATTGTTCATTTACAAGGCCACACAAGTGAATTCCCTTTCAAAATGGTTATAATGGCACATAACGATGAAGCTTTCTTTTTGGCGTATTTTAATCATGTTAAATTATTTCAGATGTAATGGAATTGACATACGTTACTTAGGTTTACTATGAATTACATCTTGTATCATAGAAAGTGCATAGTATTTACAAGAACATAAAAAAGATTTCGGATACTATATTGCAACCGAAATACTGTATAGTAGAGACGAATACTAGAAGAGCATTTTTAGTTGTGATATGAGTTTTTAGATTTAACTTAATTTTTGCATATTGCGTTGCATGTATAAAGGCTGTAGATCATATACAAGATAATACAACAGAAAGTACGCTGGTTACAGAATATGAACGAAAGTAGCTTACAGGTGGTTTTAACCCTTTAAGCGGCCTAACCGGGTTTTTCTCTCACATAACTTTTAGAAACAATGGCTCATTTAACATCAAATCAATATTAAAATTAATTATTTCAAGAGAATAAGATAAATAAATATGTAAGTTTGTCAAATAAAAATTTTCATACCAATAACTTTTATAGATACTATTTTATGAATTGTGAAAAATGAATGAATATTTTGCAGGCCGCTTAAAGGGTTAAAATAAGTCCTCCATTTTCACCACTGAGTTGCATTTAATGAACCAAAATTGGATTTAGAAAAATGATTTACAGGGCCACGCAAAGAATTAGATACATGGCTATCTATGGAAGATAATATCTCGAAATTTCATTTCACTAGATTAAAGTGTGTTTTAGTATTAATTAAATTTTAGCTAAATAGTGGCATACGCATATGTAAGAAAGTAGACAAAATAAGGGGCATTGCAAAAGAATTAAAATTTGCTGCCGTCTATAGGGTACAAATTTCTGAAAGGCAAATTTTAACTTATTAGTTCTTTCAACGCTTTACAGCATAGTTGGAAATGTTTAAGACTTTGGTTTGTCTGTCAGTCCTCTAATTTGCTTTAATATAGTTGATATACTCCGTAATTGGTATATGTTAAAAAAATTTAGTATCCCATGCTCGATATTGAAAATAAACTATGTAACGTTCACAATTTATTTACTCAATTTAAAGAAGGAGCCACTCAAAAATATTCCATTACATTATGGTCTATAGGACGTGTCATATTTATAAAAATATGCTGCACTTATAATCGTAAAACTACTTAATTTTAATTTACAAACGCCAAATTGGCGCCGGAATTTTGGTAAAAAAAATTTAAGGTTTATTGAATATGTGAATTATAGCTTTTTATTATTTACAAATAGAGTTGTTTTCAAATTCCGTGCCAGTCATTAATTTCATCATTTAATTACTGAATTCGCTCTGCGCCGCAAAGGGTTAACACAAAATTTTATTAAGATATCACTGTTGTTGCTTGCAAGTTTGGAAATAAAATTAGGTGTTCCCGAAATGGGACCACTGGGCCGGAAAGCGGTAAACACTGAATCCCTTCCTGAAGAAAAAAAAAATTAAGTGTAGAAATTGGTAAATTATGAGAATTTAAAATGCGCATCAATGCGTTGACATAATTACTGACATTATTTTTTTTAACAATGAGTTTTCACGAAAGACAATTAATTCACATTAGATTAATTTTAAATACGATTATTCAATTGGTATATCAATTATAATGGTGTAAATTATCCAAGTGGGTGAAAAAATTCCGCGCCAGAATTCGAACCAGAGATGTATTAGCTGAAGCCGCCAATGCTCTTCCAACGCGGCTTTTTTTCCGCTAATGCTCTGGCGGCTTCAGCCAATAATTCCCTGGTTTGAATTCTGGCCCGGACTTTTTTCACCCACTTAGAAAATTTACACCATTTTAATTGGCATACCAATTGAATAATCGTGTTTAAAATTAATTTAATGTGATTTCGTATGTAGCGTTTTCTGCAGTTCCAAATATTGACCTTCGATTTATCCTGTTGAGCTGATCCAAAGCAAGGCTACCTTATCATAATAACAGGCTTGTCATTCCCCAAGTTTCCTTTGTCTACAGTACACGTGGTCGGAAACACATGATTTTCCCGTTGTTAGCGCCATTTAATGTGAGAAACTGAAATATTTTCCATTTTTTCCTATAAATTTGTGCATGGAATGTTACCAGTAGTATACACCAGGTGGCGTTACTTATTAGACAAAGTCAATAATAAGTTGGCAACTATAGGGACATTTTTACCCATAGACTTTCTCCTGAATGACAAGCCTGTTATTATGATAAGGTAGCTTTGATCCAAAGTATCATACCAAATACTGTGATCGTTGAAGTCATATGGGTGAAATAGTCCCCCAGCATTCGTTCGGGATGGCTCAGTTGGAAGAGCGTTGGGGATTTAGCCAATATATCCCTGGTTCGAATTCTGGCCCGGATGTTTTTTCTTACTTAGAAAATCTACACCATAGCAATTAATTCACCTCGGAAACAGAGGAAACTTCATTTTTCTATAATGTACGCATAT
The DNA here is from genome assembly GCA_964019185.1 of Maratus speculifer. Taxonomy (NCBI): domain Eukaryota; kingdom Metazoa; phylum Arthropoda; class Arachnida; order Araneae; family Salticidae; genus Maratus; species Maratus speculifer. The sequence continues at coordinate 11,417,425 of OZ025291.1, read as the reverse complement.
AAATTTAATTTTTCCTTTAACACAAACAAACGAAACTAGTTTCCAATATTTGCTTTTTTTCTTCAGAACTAACAACATTCTACATAAAGTCTTTCGATATTTGAAGGCAATATATTTTCCATAACACAAATATATTATCCTGGTATATAAATTTTTTTCTTTCTTGTTTTATCCACTTTGGCTTAGAGATTCTAAATTGCATATTTTGGATTGATTGCTGCAGACATGCATGATTGATTTTCGATAACGGATGCATGTAAAATTATGTATACAGCATAAATTTGATAAGAAATACTTTTAAGATGCACAGAAAATTCCTTAAAGAATTTATTCGAAAAACATTCTTCAACAAGATTTTCTTCTAATGGCTTTCTTGGCACAGCTCCAAAATATATAATCTTTTCAAAAGAGAATTTATAAATTTAATTACGTGTTTAAAATTCAAAACACTGATATTTTGCTGTTTTTTTCCTATTAGTTATATAGGATGTAGTTAGAAAATGAAATGGGAAATACATTTTACCTCACTTCGAAATTGAAAATAAAATATTTATGTTCTTAATGAAAGATAAACTGACATTTTTCAGTTAATAAAAAAATATCGTCGTTAAAAACCGGTGTAAAACACTCCCATCGCGAGGGGGTTAATACGCATACAAAGTTTGCGAAGAGTTTTCACTGTATATAAAACAAGTTGAAAATTGCACGTGAAGCGTAGCAAATGAGGTGCATTAGTAGGATAACGAAGTTTTAAAACTATCACTGTCATATATCAATCTCATAAAATTGCAAATAGTTAATTGCAATTAAAATGCGCATACCGAACAATGTTCTCCCTATTCCATTATGTAATAGAATGATTTTGTGTGGCCTTGTAAATCAATAATAAATGTTCTTTGCACGACAGATTATGCAAAACGTATATTATAATATGTACTTTATAGATTCATATTAATTTTAATATGTTGGAATGAGTGTAACACACTTAAAATGCATTTGAAACATTTTCCCCTATGGACTGTAATTAACGGAATACTTTTGATTCTACCTGTAATTGATCTATGATTCCGATTTTCATAAAATTTGAAATTAAAAATTATATAATAATCATATATTTTAAATTTAAAATGATTCGGTTAGGTAGTTTTTGCGTTGTTATATGCGGACGGACGGACAAACGTATAGACGGACGGACAGATGGACGAATGGACTGAACCACAACTATAGGTGTTACATACTTACATAATTACGAACGCACCTAAAAATAATAAAAAAACTCAAAAACATCAAAACTAAATCAAATTTTAAGCTATTATCTATCACAATTTACAATGTAAAATACACTGAAGAGTACGTGGATTTACTAATTATTTTTATATTCTTATAGAAAGAGAATTTGTATTTTTTACGCTTTTTGAAAATGAAAATTCTGGACTTTTGTTAGAGGTTTTTTTTATTTTTTGAAAAGATTTAAGTGGCATTAAATAGACTGAAAATTTTCCAATGAAAATACGTAACATAATTTAATTTTTATGAGTAATAAGACAAAATATTTTATGTGTTCATTTATAAATATAATAAATTGAGATTGCGTTTAGTTAATACACAGATAAATAAAGTTATCGAAGTGTTTTGACTCTCTATTAAAAAATAATTAAAAAAAAACTCAAAAACTTCAAAATAACTTCAAATTTAAAACTATTCTATAGAAGTTTTTTTTTCTATTTTTTGTAAAGATTTAAATGGTATAAAATAGACTGAAAATCTTCCAGTGAAAATACAAAACATAATTTCTTTTTTATGTGTAACAAAACAAAATATTTTATGTGTTCACTTACAAATATAATAAATTGAAATTTCGTTTAGTTAATCAAGGCTCGTATACTTCTACCTCTAAATTTTAAGAATATTTTCAAAGTGTTTCACTGCAGAAAACTATCGTAAAATCTGTGAATAAAGGTGGGGATTACGAATGTTGTGGTTTAAAAATTAAATGTAAAATTTCTTATTTTTAATAGCGGTGCCAGAATATTTTCAAAGTGTTTCACTGCTGAAAACTATCGTACAATCTGTGAATAAAGGTGGGGGTTACGAATGTTGTGGTTTAAAAATTAAATGTAAAATTTCTTATTTTTAATAGCGGTGCCAGAATATTTTCAAAGTGTTTCACTGCTGAAAACTATCGTAAAATCTGTGAATAAAGGTGGGGGTTACGAATGTTGTGGTTTAAAAATTAAATGTAAAATTTCTTATTTTTAATAGCGGTGCCAGAATATTTTCAAAGTGTTTCACTGCTGAAAACTATCGTAAAATCTGTGAATAAAGGTGGGGGTTACGAATGTTGTGGTTTAAAAATTAAATGTAAAATTTCTTATTTTTAATAGCGGTGCCAGAATATTTTCAAAGTGTTTCACTGCTGAAAACTATCGTAAAATCTGTGAATAAAGGTGGGGGTTACGAATGTTGTGGTTTAAAAATTAAATGTAAAATTTCTTATTTTTAATAGAGGTGCCAGAATATTTTCAAAGTGTTTCACTGCTGAAAACTATCGTAAAATCTGTGAATAAAGGTGGGGATTACGAATGTTGTGGTTTAAAAATTAAATGTAAAATTTCTTATTTTTAATAGCGGTGATAGAATATTTTCAAAGTGTTTCACTGCTGAAAACTATCGTAAAATCTGTGAATAAAGGTGGGGGTTACGAATGTTGTGGTTTAAAAATTAAATGTAAAATTTCTTATTTTTAATAGCGGTGCCAGAATATTTTCAAAGTGTTTCACTGCTGAAAACTATCGTAAAATCTGTGAATAAAGGTGGGGGTTACGAATGTTGTGGTTTAAAAATTAAATGTAAAATTTCTTATTTTTAATAGCGGTGCCAGAATATTTTCAAAGTGTTTCACTGCTGAAAACTATCGTAAAATCTGTGAATAAAGGTGGGGGTTACGAATGTTGTGGTTTAAAAATTAAATGTAAAATTTCTTATTTTTAATAGCGGTGCCAGAATATTTTCAAAGTGTTTCACTGCTGAAAACTATCGTAAAATCTGTGAATAAAGGTGGGGGTTACGAATGTTGTGGTTTAAAAATTAAATGTAAAATTTCTTATTTTTAATAGCGGTGCCAGAATATTTTCAAAGTGTTTCACTGCTGAAAACTATCGCAAAATCTGTGAATAAAGGTGGGGGTTACGAATGTTGTGGTTTAAAAATTAAATGTAAATTTTCTTATTTTTAATAGCGGTGCCAGAATATTTTCAAAGTGTTTCACTGCTGAAAACTATCGTAAAATCTGTGAATAAAGGTGGGGGTTACGAATGTTGTGGTTTAAAAATTAAATGTAAAATTTCTTATTTTTAATAGCGGTGCCAGAATATTTTCAAAGTGTTTCGCTGCTGAAAACTATCGTAAAATCTGTGAATAAAGGTGGGGGTTACGAATGTTGTGGTTTAAAAATTAAATGTAAAATTTCTTATTTTTAATAGCGGTGCCAGAATATTTTCAAAGTGTTTCACTGCTGAAAACTATCGTAAAATCTGTGAATAAAGGTGGGGGTTACGAATGTTGTGGTTTAAAAATTAAATGTAAAATTTCTTATTTTTAATAGCTGTGCCAGAGTCCATGTAAATTCTAAGGAGTGTATGATCCTTGTTAATACACAATACAGATATGAATAAAGTTTTAGAAGTGTTTTCATTGTATGTTAAAAATTAATAAAAAAACTCGAAAACATCAAAACAAATTCAAATTTTAAACTATTTTCTATCATAATTTCCAATATAAATTATATTACACAGAGCATGAATTTTACTGGCTATTTTTATATTTTTTTCAATTTATTTTTTTTTTCCTTCCAAAAGTACAGAACAGCACATATTTTGCAGTATGCCGTACACATGCATGATTTTATATATACGTTAGTGGATGTATGTAAAATCATATTCACAGCATAAATTTACTAAATTGCAAAACAGACATTTGAATTTCAGAGAAAATTTTTCAGGGATTTTATCCGAAAAACATTCCTGAAGAAGATTCTTTTAATGACATTTTTGGCATGAATTCAATATTTAATTCCTTTAGGAAGAGACTCATTTTTTTACGCTTTTCGCAGATGAAAATTATCGACTTTTGTTCTACTATTATTTGTATTTTAATGAATAAAAAACATAAAATTGACTAAAAAACTTAAAAAAAAAATACAGAAAATAATTTACGTTTCAATAAATAATAAAACTAAATATTTTATATATTCACTTATAATGAAACAAAACATTTTATGCGTTCATTTATTAATAAAATAAATTGGGATTCTGTTTAGTTAATACACGTATAAATGAAGTTTGCGAAGAGTTTTCAATGTATATTAAAAAATAATGAAATGCCTCAAAAACATACAAAACAAATTCAAATTTTAAGCTATTCCCTATCATATTCTGTAATATAAAATACATTGAACAGTACAAGAATTTTACTAGCTATTTTTATATTCTTTTCGATTTATTTTTACTCCTTTCAAAAGTACAGAATAGCATATGTTGGGTAGTATACCGTATCCATGCATGATTGATTTTCTTTAGCGGATGTGTGTAAAATCGAATTCACAGCATAAATTTGTTAGACTACAAAACATGCATTTAAGTTGTAGAGAAAATTTTTAAGGGGTTTTATTTGAAAAATATTCTTGAACAAGATTCTTTTAACCCCTTCGGGACGGGAGTCTTTTACGAAATTTTTAATGTTCTGTCACCGGTTTTTATAAACAGAAATTTATGTATTAATAAATCGAGACAATACTCCGATTACATAAGGCAAATTTTACAGTACAATTTTACTGGTGGGAATAAACAAGGATTCTTAAGCCTTTTTGCGGCACGTATACGTGTCGCTCATCCCTAAGGAGTTAATGACTTTTTTGGAATGGGTTCAATATTTAATTCTTTTAGGAAGAGACTTTCAGTTTTTTACGATTTTCGCAGTTAAAAATTTCTGACTTTTATGAGGATTTTTTTTTTTTTTTTTTTTTTTTTTTTTTTTGTAAAGATTTAAATGGCATAAAATAGACTTGAAAACGTCCAATGAAAATACATAACATAATTTACTTGTCTATGAGTAAGAAAGCAAACTATTTTATGTGCTCATTTATAAATGTAATAAATTGAGATTCTATTTAGTTAATACACATATAAATAAAGTTTGCGAAGAGTTTTCACTGTATATTAAAAAAAAAAAAAAAAAAAAAAAAAAAAAAAAACATCACAACAAATTTTAAGCTTTTAAGCTTTCTCTGTCATAATTTCCAATATAAAATGTCATATTGAACAGAACATGAATTTTCCTAACTATACTTATACTCTTTTCCATTTATTTTTTCTTCTTACAAAAGTACAGAATAGTATATCTTGGGTAATATGCCGAAAATGAGAATGATTTTATTTTCATTAGTGGATGTATCTAAAATCAAATTCACAGCATAAATTTGTTAAACTGCAAAACAGGCATTTGAGATACAGAGAAGCAGCGAAAATTTCTCAGGGATTGAGATGCAGAGAAAATTTCTCAGGAATTTTATCCGAAAAATATTCTTGAACATGATTCTTCAATGAGCTTTTTGGCATGGGTTCAATATTTAATTCTTTTAGGAATAGACTTTCAATGTTTTACTCTTTTCGCAGTTAAAAATTTTCGACTTTTGTTAGAAATTTCTTTCCTTTTGTAAAGATTTAAATGGCATAAAATAGACAAAAAACTTTCAATGAAAATACATAATATAATTTACATTAGTACGAGTAATAAAACAAACTATTTTATGTGTTCATTTATAAATATAAGAAATTGAGATTATGTTTAGTTAATACACACATAAATAAAATTTGTGAAGAATTTTCACGTTAAGTTAAAATGTAATGAAAAGACTCAAATACATCAAAACAAATAAAAATTTCAAGCTATTATCTATCATATTCTCTAATATAAAATACATTGAACAGTACATGAATTTTACTAGCTATTTTTATATCGTTTTTGTCTTATTTTTTCTCCTTTCAAAAGTACACAATATCATATCTTAGGTAGTATGCCGTACATATGCATGATTGATTTTTGTTAGCGGATGTATGTAAAATCAAATTCACAGCTTAAATTTGTTAGAGTACAAAATATACATTTAAGATGAACAGAAATTTTTTCAGGGATTTATCCGAAAAACATGCTTGAACAAAATTCTTTTAAAGACTTTTTTTGACATGGATTCAATATTTAATTTCTTTAGGAAGAGACTTTCAATTTTTTACGCTTTTCGCAGATGAAAATTCTCGACTTTTGTTTTTCTTTTTTTTTATCTATACTAAGAAATAAAAGAATAAAATTGACTTAAAAGATTCCAATGAAAATACAGAAAATAATTTACTTTTCAATGAATAATAAATCTAAATATTTGATATGTTCCCTTATAATAAAACAAAATATTTTTATGTTGATTTATTAATATGATAAATTGAGATTCTGCTTAGTTAATGCACATATACATAACGTTTGCGAAGAATTTTTGCTGTATTCATTATTAAAAATAATGAAAAGATTCAAAAACATCAAAAGAAATTGAAATTTTTAGGTGTTCTCTTACATTTTTTCTAATATAAAACACATTGAACAGTGCATGAATTTTACTACCTATTTTTATATTCTTTTCAACTTATTTTTTCTCCTTCCTAAAGTACACAATAGCATATCTTGTGTAGTGTGTCGTAAATATGCATGATTGATTTTCGTTAATGGCTGTAAAATCAAATTCACAGCATAAATTTGTTAATCTACAAAACACACTTTTTAGATGCAGAGAAATTTTCCCAAGGATTTTATGCGAAAAAAACATTCTTCAACAGGACTCGTTTAATAACCTTTTTGGCATGGGTTCAATATTTAATTCTTTTAGAAAGAGAATTTCAAATTTTTACGCTTTTCGAAGTTCAAAATTCTCGACTCGTGTTAGAGGTATTTTTTTCTTTTTTGTAAAGAAATAAATGGAATAAAATACGCTGAAAATCTTCCAATAAAAATACATAACATAATTTATTTTTATATGAATAATAAAACAAAATATTTTATGTGTTCATAAAATAGACAGAAAAACTTAAATAAAAATACAGAAAATAATTTACTTTTATATGAATTATGCAACAAAATATTTTATCTTTTAATTTATAATTATAATAAACTGAGATTCTGTTAAGTTAATACACATATGATAATGTTCACTGTATACAATAATGAAAAGACTCAAAAACATCAAGGCAAATTCAAATTTTAAACTATTTCCAGTCATAATTTCCATATAAAACATATTGAACAGTAAATGAATTTTACTAGCTGTTTTTATGCTCTTTTCGTTTTATTTTTCTTCCATCGAAAAGTACAGAATAGCATATTTTGGGTAATATCTCATAGATATGCGGATTTATTTTCATTAGTGGATGTATGAGAAGTCAAATTCACAGGATAAATTTGTACAATGTAATTTGTACATACATTTGTACTACAAAACATACATTTAAAATGCAGAAAAAAAAATTTCAGAGATTTTATCCGAAAAACATTCATGAACAAGATTCTTTTAAAGACTTTTTTGGCATGGGTTCAATATTTAATTCCTTTAGAAAGAGACTTTCAATTTTTTACGCTTTTCGCAGATGGAAATTCTCGACTTTTGTTCTACTTTTTTTTATCTATACTAAGGAATAAATGGCATAAAATTGACTAAAAAACTTCCAATGAAAATACAGAAAATAATTTACTTTTCAACGAATACTAAAACTAAATATTTTATATGTTCACTTATAATAAAACAAAATATTTTATGTTATCATTTATTAATATAATAAATTGAAATTCTGTTTAGTTAATGCACATATAAAGTTTGCGAAGAGTTTTCAATGTACATTAAAAAATAATGAAAAGACTCAAAAACATCAGAATAAATTCAAATTTTAAGCTATTCTCTTATATATTTTCTAATATAAAATACATTGAACAGTACATGAATTTTACTAGATATTTTTATATTATTTTCCGTTTATTTTTTCTCCTTACAAAAATACAGAATAGCATATCTTGGATAGCATGCTGTAAGTATGCATGACTGATTTTCGTTAGCGGATGTATGTAAAATCAAATTCACAGCTTAAATTTGTTAGACTACAAGACGTGTATTTAAGATGCAGAGAAAATTTTTCAGGGATTTTATCCGAAAAGCATTCTTGAACAAGATTCTTTTGATGACTTTTTTGCATGGATTCAATATTTAATTCTTATAGGAAGAGACTTTCAATTTTTTACGCTTTTTGCAGAGTGAAATTCTTGACTTTTGTTTTACTTTTTTTTCTATACTAAGGAGTAAATGACATAAAATTGACTAAAAAACTTCCAAGGAAAATACAGAAAATAATTTATTTTCCAATGAATAATAAAAGTAAATATTTTATACGTTCACTTATAATAAAACAAAATATTTTATGTGTTTATTTATTAATATAATAAATTGAGGTTATGTTTAGTTAATACACATATAAATAAAGTTTGCGAAGTGTTTTCTCTGTATATTTATAAATTATGAAAAGACTCAAAAACATCAAAACAAATTCAAATTTTAAGCTATTCTCATATTTTCTAATATAAAATACATTGAATAGTACATGAATTTTATTAAATATTTTATATTATTTTCGATTTATTTTTACCTTTTTCAAAAGTACAGAATAACATATCTTGGGTATTATACCGTAAGTATGCATGATTGATTTTCGTAGTGGATGTAAGTAAAATCAAATTCACGGTATAAATTTGTTAACCTACAAAACAGGCATTTGAGATGAAGAGAAAATTTCTCGGGGATTTTATCCAAAAAACATTTTTTAACAAAATTCTTTTAATGACTTTTTTGGCATGGGTTCAATAGTTAATTCCTTTAGGAATAGACTTTCAAATGGTTACGCTTTTCGTAGTTAAAAATTCTCAACTTTTGTTAGTCTTTTTTTTTTTTTTTTTTTTTTTTTTTGACGTGACAACGTCTTGTAAATTGGTTTGCCGGGAGACACCTCAAGAAACTGCGTTACGTTGCGTTACGCTCCGCTCACGATACGTGCTCACTTTTCTCTTAACTTTTTCCGGTCACTTGTGGGACCATTTTCTGAACGTGAATGTGAATTCGCTGCAAGGAAGGGGCGGTGCTTAATAGGAATCTTAGATAGTATCAAACTAAGACGAAATACGTTATGTATTAGTTATTAGTATAAAGTACAAAGAAAATAAGTGTAGTTTATTTCGTAATTCGGTGGTATATTATGGAAAACTAATGATATGTGATTAGTGAAAGCCATTTTACTTTAGTTATATTCTGCTCATTGAAAAATTCTTTAATATGCTGTTTACAAAATTCAACATTTGACATCAATAAACATGAAGTAAAATGTGATTAACAAACACAGTGTATTGCAAGTTATTGTATGTATATTTGTATATAAATACGTATGTATGTGTAAAGGTAAAAATAAAATTTTGTTAATATGAAATTCAGTGCGAGATTCTTTGTATAAATTAATGTTTTAAATATAATTCTTTGTATAAATAAATGTTTTAAATTGTTACTATTATTTCATCCTTCTTCCTACTATACGAATGAATATTCACATTAAAATTATTTTACAACTCAAAGTCGTTGTCACGTAAAACTTTCGCCCGTATACCGACTTTACAGGCAACCAATTTTTTTTGTTAAGATTTAAATGGCATAAAATAGACTGAAACCTTTCCAATGAAAATACTTAGCATAATTTACTTTTTATGAGTAATAAAATAAAATATTTTATGTGTTCATTTATAAATATAATAAATTGAGATTCTGTTTAGTTAATACGCATATAAATAAAGTTTGCGAAGTGTTTTCACTGTGTATTAAAAAATAATAAAAAGACTCAAAAACATCAAAATAAATTCAAATTTGAAGCTTTCTCTGTTATAATTTCCAATATAAAATATTATATTGAACAGTACATGAATTTTCCTAGCTATTTTTATACTCTTTTCAATTTATTTTTTACGCCTCTCAAAAATACAGAATATCATATCTTCAGTAGTATGCCGTAGACATGCATATTTGATTGTCGTTAGTGGATGCACGTAAAATCAAATTCACAGCATAAATTTGTTAGACTACAAAACAGACATTTGAGAGGCAGAGAAAATTTTTCAGGGATTTTTTCCGAAAAACATTCATGAACAAGATTCTTTTAATGACTTTTTTGGCATGGGTTCAATGTTTAATTCCTTTAGGAAGAGACTTTAAATTTTTTACGCTTTTCGCAGTTGTTTTTTTTTTTTTTAAATAAGGAATAAAAGGCATAAAATTGACTGAAAAACTTCCAATGAAAATACAGAAAATAATTTATTTTTCGATGAATTATAAAACAAGGTATTTTATGTGCTCATTTACTATAAATTGAGACGTTTTTGCAGTAAATATATCGACAACGTTTGCGAATATCCTAAAATTTTATTTATCACAAATTTCATTATAAAGGTGATATTGAATCTTGTTTTTAACCAATAGAAACAAACCTGTCAATTATCTACTATACGATTTTTTTTCTAATCGCGATTAATGCTAGAACTTAACTTTTATAATTTTTGGAAAAGTAATGTTAATTTGCATCATATTGTTTAATAATATTTCTAATAAATTTCTGAATCGAATTCAAAATTACAGAAACAGTTACTTAATCTTAAAAGAAGAAAACATATTTAACTATATTTATAAAATATTACATTGTTTTCCCTAATTGCATATTTTATACTGTTTACTTCATGATATATTGCGAAATGTATTATAATCTGAAATTTAATTAGATTACATGATAATTTTTATACTACCTTTTTCTTTAAAAAATAAGTATTTCTCCAAAACATATAATAAATTTTAATACGCAAACACTGTAATTCTATTATTTTTATTAAACAATGTATTTTGTATTCCTGTATTACAGACATAAAAATTGATAATTTTTATTATAAAAACACCGCAAATATCTATTTTTATATGTTTATTCCACATTTCATATATTTAATGGCATTAGATCTTTGTATGTAATATATTTATATATAACTAATTTAATATATATATGTTACGGTTAATTTTATAAATTCATTAATTATTAACAATAACCGATTTTTATTAATAATAACCCCGTCTTTTGGTAAATTTTATAAATGTTGCATATTCATTAAATTTACCGGTCATTATTAATAACTGTTAATGAAGTTCGGTCGATATGATTAATTAAGCTCACTAAAATAAATATATATTTTACAAAAATATATACTATTACAAGTGTTTGAAATTAATAACAAAAATGATTGTTAAGAAACAATAATACTGCATCAATAGAAGTGTTCTATTAATAAGACGCAAAAGACCAAAAAGTTTAAAATAATTATTTTTTATAATTACTATTTGACTATAACACATCTTTATTATAACACAAAAACCTTTGTACTCTCAAATATCATTCTATTTTGAAAATTTTATTCCTTTATGTTTTGTTTGCTTTAGTTCCCATGATCCACGTTACTCGGCCTTAGTAGATTGTTGCTAACGAATATGATTGACTCTCGTTAGCGGATGTATGTAAAATCAAATTCACAGTACAAATTTGATAAAATGCGTTTGAGTAGCTAGGAATATTTCTTACGGAGTATTTCCGAAAAAAAAAATCCCTTAACAAAATATCATTTAATGACTTGCTTGGAACAGGTCCAAAAAATATATCTTTCGTTAAAAGAATTTGAAATTTAATAATGTTGTCAGCAATTCAAAATGTTAGACTATTATTGTAATTTTGTCTGTAAGTAAGGGTCGATGACATAAAATTAAATGAAAAATGTAAATTACAGAACATAATTCAAGTTTCCATGAAATAAAATTCTTATGTACATAATATTAAATATATAGTCTAGAGAAATTTATTTTCGGGATAAATTTAGTAAAGTACGTTTCAGAGACATAGAAATTTTCTTACGGAATATTTCCGAAAAAAAAAAAAAAACATTCCGTAAGAAAATATCTTTTAATATATTAGAGCAGGTCTTTCAGAAAAAGTATTTGAAATTTAATAAAAATTTCAGGAGTTAAAAATATTTGATTATTACTAGAAATATGTCTTTTACTAAGGAGCGGTGGTACAAACTACAGTCGAGTCTCCCAATAACGAAACTCCATACATCGAATTTCTCTATATAACGAATTTTTAGTAGGAACGGTTCTCTTTTCGCATGATTACATTAAATACAGTCTCTATATAGCGAAATATCGATCTCCATATAACGAATTTTTTCATAAATTGGTCTTAATTTACTCAGTTTTAAAAGGCTTCGGAATCATATGGAATCAATTTTCCATCTCTTATTTTTGATTTATCGTCAGGGCTGAGTTTTTTTTATATTACTTCTCTCCTTGTTCTTTAAATCCAACGAATACATCCCACCTCCCACACACCTTTCCACAAAAAACAGAGTCAATCGTATTGATGCACATGTAAGAGAGGAATCAATGAGAGGCACATAAGGGAGTCCTTCAAATGGAGGAAAATGTTAACTACAATTTTTCATTCCTTGCTAAACTTTGAGCATTTTTTTTAGAGCGTGACAATTTTTAAATCAAAACAAAAAAAAATTACAGATACCTTCGTCTGAAATTAATGCAAGTCTTCCTTATTTGATTTTCATTAAGCTTTCAAATAAATGTGTATTCTCTTTTTTGAAACAGCTTAAATAATTAAGAAATAAAATGTTAGGTTAATATTTCCTTTTAAACATTTCAAATTATTAATTCAAAAGATCAAAAATAATACTTGTTTAAATTTCACACATTAAATACAATTTTTAACATCTTTCTCTATACATCGAATTTCTCTATATAACGAATTTTTTACTGGAACGGTGGATTTCATTATATAGAGACTCGACTGTATAATGAAAAGCGTAAATTATATAATTTCATTTACGTTTTCAAAGCCATTAATTTTTTTTTTATAATTCGCTTCCTTGTAAATAACGGGCAACATGTTTTTGCCAATTACGTTTTGCCCATCCCACATGCGGACATCCATATTCCAATCATGATTTATTATTGTAAATTTTGTATGATATATTCCGAGAATTTTTCTGATTCAATCTGAAAAAAATACTGTTTTCAAAAATTGGTGATAAAAAATTAAAAATTCTGTAAAATCTTAAAAATGTAGGTATTTTGAAAACACACTGATGAAAACCATTTTTTTTTAATTTGCTGTTATCACTGTTGTTACATTTCGATATCGAAGAGTAGTTTGTTTCTGTGACAACAAGATTTTTCCCTGCTGTTGTATGCGACACTAACAAGAAACTTTGTTATCGAAACATTATCGTCAGCGTTGAGAATGATTGCCATGTGCTCATTAAAATTTAAAATACAGCAATTCAGTAAATTTATATTCCAGAAATTCTTCAGAAGTCAAAGATGAATAGCTCCGCCCCAAATAACGCCTTTAAAGGAATTTAAATATTTTTATGCAAAGTTTTTTAAATATTTACATGTAGTACCCAATGCAAACTTTCGGCATTTATATATAATATGCAGGCACATATGAGGAATTTTTTACTAGGAAATGGTAATTTTCCGACAATTATAAAATATAATAAAAAAAAATAATCGTTTTTTTACACGCTATTTAAAAAATCAGAAAATTATATAAAAATTCCCAAATATACATCTTTAATGTCTGTATAAACCCAATAAATCACATGTAATTCGGTACAATAGTTTTTTAAAAAATGGGGTTTTTAAAAAATCGAAAAAAAATTATCTCTTAAAATATCAATATTTTTAAGCTAATAATAGGGGAAATACATTGTCAGATAGGTAGACACACCTGGGGGAAAAAAACCAAGAAATTTGATTGAAAGGCATGTTTCCAATGCTTATCCGGCTAGTCCTTTGTTAATGTACGTGTGAGACGTGTATTTTCGAGAGAAAATTCTTCTAAAAAATATCGCTTGATGACATTCTTGAAGCATGGACAAAAAATATATCTTTCATAAAAAGAATTTGAAATTTATTAATGTTTTCTGAAATTCAAAATGTTAGACCAAGTTAGTAATTTTGTCTGTTAGTAAAGGTCGATGACACAAAATAAATTTTTAATATAAATTACAGGATATTATACAAGTTTCCATGTATTAAAATACTTATGTACCTAACCTTAAATATTTAGTCTAGAGAAAGTTAGTTTCAGAATAATATAAGTAAAGTACGTTTCGGAAGCATAGAATTTTTTTTACGTATTATTTCCGAAAAAACATTCCTTAAATAAATGATCCTTAAGTAGGTACAAAAAATATTTTTTTCAGAAAAATAATTTGAAATTCATAAAAATTTCTACCAGTTAAAAATGTATGACTATAAATGGAAATTTTGTCTTAAAATGAGAAACGAATCCCCAACTATAATGTAAATGGTAAATTAAAATTCATCATCTACGTTTTCAAAGATATAAAATATTACCTATAGAAAATTTCTTACGAAGTATTTTCGAGAAAAAGATTCCTTGACAAAATATCCTATAATAACTTTTTTGGAAGAGGTTAAAAAAATGTATTTTCCAGAAAAAGCATTTGAATTTAATATGGTTTTCATCAACAGAAAATGCTTAATTGTTATTGTTTTTTTTTTTCTTTTTTTTCTTTTGTAAGAAGTATTCATAGAAAATGAAATGGAAAACTAATTTACTTTTTTCCTGAAATAAAAATCTTATGCGCTTAATCTTAAACATTATATACAGACACATTTTTTCCGAATAAATTTAATAAAATTAATTTAAGAAGTATTGAAATTTTCATACGCAATATTTCCAAAAAATATCCAATAAGAAAATATATTTTAATATATTTGATGAAATGGGTCCGAAAATATATCTTCCAGAAAAAATTCTAAAATTAATAAGATTTTCAGCAATTAAAAGTGACTATTATTGGAATTTTCCTGTTAGCAATGAGCGATGGCATAAGCTGAAATGAAAAACGTAAACTGCATAACATCATTTGTGTTTCCTTGAGATAAAATTCTTACTTAGCTCAATATATTATATTAAATTTATTATAAAAACATTTTTTTCAGTATAAATTTTTTTAAGTATGTCTGAGAAGCACATAAAATTTCTGACGAAGTATTTTCGAGAGAAAATTTCTTTAAAAAATATCTTTTAACGACATTCTTGGAACAAGTCCAAAAAATATATCTTTTAGAAAAAGTATTTGCAATTTAATATAGTTTTTCTCAACTGAAAGTGTTTGCCTATTATCGGAAATTTGCCTTTTAGTAAAAAGCGAAGACATAAATTGAAATAAAAAATGTAAATTACATAACTTAATTAACGTTTGCATGAAATAAAATACTTTTTACGTAATTTTAAATGTACTATACTGACAATTTTTACAGAATAAATTTGATAAAATATTTTTGAGAAGCATAGGAATTTTCTTACGCGGTGTTCTCGAAAATCCATTTCTTAACCCTTTCAGGGGCGCCGTTTGCAGTTTGCAAACGGTTAATTTTATTGTTTCAGTTGCGGCAATTGCGAACTGGCACCAGTAAATTTTTAGTACAATTTCCATCTCACATTGTATGTGGAAAAACATCTCTAGATTTTTTTCAAATAAATCTGTTCTTAAAATTGTGGTGTGAATCAATTATTTGAACATTTTTGGAAATACCTTGAAATACCTTGTCCCTGAAAGGGTTAACTAAAAGGTCACTAAAGGCAAGGCCTTTCTATTCCAAATGTATTCGAATAATCAATTCACACAGCAATTTACAAACAAATAAATATAAAAAAAAATAAAAGCTCTTTTCAACGTATATTATAAGATCAAAATTGTTCTAAAAACTTACTTGTTTCCATGACAGTTCGGGTATTAAATTCAACCGCTTGCAAGCCACAAACGACCCCTTTCATGAAGCGGTTCTTGATCTTTTGGGCACGAGCGACTGGTGTACCTGCTACATAAAGCACTCATAAATCCTTGCTTAACTCCACCAGTAAAATTTTACTGTAAAATTTGCCTTATTTAATTAGCGCATTTACTCAATCCAGAAAGCACAAATTTCTGTTTTTAAAAAACGGTGATAAAGTGTTAAAAATTTCGTAAACCACTCCCATCGCAAAGTGGTTAAGGGACACATCCGAAAAATATATCTTTCAGAAAAAGAATGTAAAATTTCATTAGGTTTCCTCCGATTGAAAATGTTTAACTTTTATTGGAAATTTGTCCTTTACTAAGGAGTCAAAGCATAAAACGAAATAAAAATGTAAATTTCATAACATAATTTACGCTTTTATGGAATAAAATTCTTACGTGCGCATACTATTTATAATTAAATAAACTACAACTTTTTAGAAGAAATTTGATTGTCCTTTATATATTATCCTTCGACAAACTGATAAATTTTTATTCTTATACGATTTATTTGCTGTAGCTCAAAAAATTCCACACTACATAAATTCAGCAGAAAACCGAATATATAAATGATTGATTTCCGATATCGGATGTTTCTAAAATCAGGTTCACAGCATACGCTTGATAAAGAACTTTTGAAAAGCATAAAAACTTTCTTTGAGTGTATATTTGAAAACATTTTCCAATAAAATATTTTTAATGACTTTCTTGTCACCGATTCAAAAATATACCTTTTGTAGATGTAATTTGAAATTTAATAAGCCTTTTATGAATCGAAAATTATTAGAAATCTGTCTTTTTTATACAGGTGATGGCCCAAAACAAATGAAAAACGTAAATTACATAATGTTATTTACTTCCATGAAATAAAATATTTGTGTACGCAATTTCAACTCTTTGTTTTTTAGTGTTCTATTACATAAAGTACCAAACCTGATTCCCAGATGTCACAATGACTTCAGAATTCGATATAAATATTTTCGCTAATAATGTATGGGAAAAATAGATTTTTCTTATTTTCAAAGACACTTGTATACGTAAATTCCAGTGTGATTCAGTCATTTCGCAATGAAAGTATTCTGAGCCGAAAAGGGTTAAATATATTATGGCTACATTTTTTCCTAAGTAACAGGAGGACGAGTGATCAATGGAAAAACACAGTGGAAAAAAAAGAGGGAACTACCAGTATTTTATTCCTTTATCGGAAAAAGCATTTTCATTGATAAGATGTTGAAATAAATGAATGTCATAGGTAATTGAGGACAAATATATTTGTAAATAAATTTTAAAAAAGTGATTTTTCACATACATAATAAAATGGATTTTTTAAAATTAAAATTCCGGTGTCGTTTTCGCATATCGAATTAAGATTTTGTGGTTTCGTAGAGAAACCAATGAACGTTAAAGAGTTAAAGAAAATACTTGAAATAATGTAATGAAATTAAAGAAGGCGAATTTCTCTTTAACAATATTGTCCTATTTGTAACCTTCTTTTGCCTGTGTTTTTACATGGCCACTCGTCTCCCTGATTAATGAAAAAGAGCGTTATAAGGATCATTAATTAGTGGTACAAGAAAATACATTCTGATGCGTACACTGCTTTCAAAGTACTTAAAATAGTTTCAACAATAGTAGTTTGTCTGATTTCTTACTTGGCATAAGTCCAAAAATTATTAAATTTTAAAAACAGAATTTCAAATTTAATTATGTTTTCACCAAATAAAAGTGATTGATTTAAAAAAAATTCTTTTAGTCTCGATAGCGAGGAAAAATACAATGGAAAATGCAAATTGAATAAAATGATTTGCTTCTCCTTGAAATATAAAATAAAATTTATTTGTATGGATTCTTTATTACATTTTAAGATAGTGTTTTAAGTTATTATAAAAATGTTGCGTATGATTGACTCAAATTGATTCAATTTAAGAAAACATGACTATGATGTCGATAAAATAATTTCTTTTTACAATGCGAAAACGTTTGTAAATATTGTTTGTACATAGCTGCCAACTTTTACTCATTTTTGCTACCACTAAAATTGTACAGAGATTTTCCATTTATTGAATCATAAGATTTCGGCGATATAAGACATTTACTATAAAATTTTTGAGGTAGAAAAAAGGCGCAAAAGTTGGCGGCTATGCTTATATGATAATTTTCAGTGAAAGAGCTCGATATTCACGCCATAAAATGTTACAAATAGACTTGAAAATAAAAGTGACATGATTACTAAAAGGTGTACAAAATGTTGTAAAATTTGAAAATTATATAAACATAACCCAATGCATAGGATAGAACGCGTTCCAAAAAGTGCGCAATTCAAAGAATCAGAATTCATACTAGAAAAATCTAAATAGTAAATTTTTCTTTATTTAATTACGAATGGTCTGTCATTAAGTAAAGTAAAAATTGCTCTCTTAAATTTCTGGCGAGAATACGGAATATGTGAATAAAACCCCCAATAAATTCGGAACACTTATGGTATCAAAAATGATACAATATGCATTTAAGGGTTAAAGTAAATTTAATATATTCAATGTTTCGAACTTCGTATGAGATCTTTATCGGGAAAACAACTTTATACTGCTTCGAAACAGAGTAAAACCACCTTGAAATTCAAAAGTTCATTATATTATCAGTCAACTATTATTTCAACCAATAACAAATAGAAAAACATGCATTGCCAACATCTATCTAGCGAAAATTAGAATGCACATTCAAATGGTTTAATGAAGAAGAATCACGAGCTCGATCTCGTGTTGAAAAATAAAAGATGAATAAAACTAGTTGTAAAATATTATTTTAACACATGTAACCAAAGTTTAGAGATTTTGAATGAAATGGTGTCGTCGCAAACTCAATTAATTCTAAACATTATTTAAATGGACTCTTTCTGTAGACATCAATAATTCCATGTAATACTGCTATTGTATTACATCGAATCATCTTTGAATTTCTTTATGGAGTTCAATACGATATACTTCTGATTTCAACGTAATTTTTCTACTTTACGTTTTAGAAAAAAAACAAGTACAAAATAAATTCAGTGTGGATTAAAATTAACCAGTTTTAACCCTGATATAGATGCCCTCATCAGTAAACACCAGATTCAGGTGTCACACTGATTATAAAGCTATGTTTTGATAGTAATTAAACATATTTTTAATCATCTTTGTTGATTGTATGTTTTTTTAATTGTTACTTCATTTACATACATTGGGATTACCAATTCTTGCTTTTGTTGACAATGTATCTTTCACACAAAACATTTGTCTTTTATCGCTGGTTAGTATAGCTAAAAGCTCATAAATTGATAAAAAAATTTTCCCTATTAATATACTATGTATCTTTATATTAGGTGGGCGCGAAAATTTTTTTTTACTTAAAGGTGGGCCACGTACCATTAAAGTTCGGGAACCACTGGTTTAATGACTTTCATGGCACAAATCCAAAAAATATAAGCTTTTAGAAAGAGAATTTGAAATTTAATTATGCTTTTACCCCTCTCTGAAATATTATTCACCGATTATTTTTTAATTCTAACTGGCACCACTTTCTTTAAACAGAAATACTTACTAGATACTTTCACAACATTTGCAAAAAAATATAAATAAATAAATAAATAAATAAATTTCAAAAATTATAATAGACAAATACTGGCACTAATGGAATGTTAAAATAGTCGCCTGCGGCAGCCCTGCAATGGTACTAGTGTGCACGATGACTATTTAGAATAGGAGAAAAAAGTTCCAATTTAATAAATTTTAATCGATTTCTTCGAAGTCAGGGCAAAATCTTATTGATAATCCCTCATTCATAAAATTCAATAGTATGAAAATATTTAAGTAGTATGTATATATCATCCAAATGTATAAATTTACATTTTTGTAATTTTATTTGCTTTTGTTTTTAAAGTATATCTTTAAAATCTAATTTAAAGCTGAACAGAAGACATTTGGGAAAAATAAAAAAAATTCTTCGAGACTATATCCATAAAAACATTCTTCAACAAGATTTCGTCTAATGACTTTCTTGGAACAAGTCCAATAAATATAATCTTTTAGAAAGGGAATTTGAAATTTCATTATGCTCTTACCAATTGAAAAGACCTGATTATTGCTGGAAGTTTTTCTTTTAGTAAAGAACAACAACTTAAAATGAAATGTGAAATGTAAATAACATAAAAGTATTTTATTTTCTGTGAAATAGGAAATAAATTTTTTATGCATGCATTTTTAAATATATTATAGACACTTTAAAGATCATGTAAATGTAAACAAATCGCTTGAGATTAGATTATGTATTTCTTTGTAGAAATATTGTAACAGAACTTGTTACCGCAATTTTTCTCGACATTTAAATTTCTTTGTGAATACTACTAACATAGTACGTGTTGGTATGGTAAAATTTTAATTACAGGAAGCTATTTTTATGTTCTATTTGCACTACTATTTTTAAAATGTACGTTTCATATGATACAGTCGACTCTCGTTAATTCGAAATCGGATAATTTGAATTTTCGCTTAATTCGAACTAAACATGAAGTCCCGAACTATTTAATGGCAGAATAACGTTAAACTTTTTCATTAATTCGAACTCATTTTCTCTTGACATCGTTTAATTCGAACTAACGAGAATTCCGATTTTTCATTCTTCCTTTCTTTTTCACGGATTTCAGATCATTTGAATAACTTTCTTTCTTTGATGTTTGTGAAAAATGTTCCGAACGAGTATACATATAATCCAATCCATTTGATATCCACTTTCTAAGTGCCCCGTCTGTCCGTCAGTGACGATTCAATTTTTTCTTCCATTGTGTTTGTTTCTAATCACTTAATTGGTTTACGTATTTATACATTCTAATTTAAAATTAAGTCATATTCTGATGATAACAGACATAATAAATTTAAAAAATATTATAACATTAATTCCTTTGTAATAGTACTATATTAAGCATGTTCTCATTTCATACTTTCCATAATTCGAACATTTCTTGTGGTCCCGACGAGTTCGAATTAACGAGAGCCGACTGTATTTCTCTTTTGAAGTGCATAAGAAAAATAAATGGAAATAGACGTTTCCAACAATATGTGACATGTAGGGGTCAACAAAAATAAAAGAACATGCCCCCTTTGGGTCTACTATCGAACATCCTAGAATGCCCACAATTCCTCTTTGAAAAATTGTCTGCAGAATGTTGTTAGTGTGAATGGTGACTATATAGAATAAGTCTAACAAAATGCTGAAATTCCATAGTTTGCAATCAATTTTTTCTACGTGAGAGCAAAAACTTATTGATACACCCTCATATGTGTAATTTTATAGCACAAAAAATATGTATGTAGTACATATATATTATCCAACTTTATTAATTTATATCTTTTGTAGTTTTATTTGCTGTTGTTTTTAAAGTATATCTTAAAAATCTAGAGTAGTTGTTGCAGACATTGCATGGTTACCCTTTATACATAAAATGAAGTTCACAATATAAATTTAATAAAGCAGAACAGAAGACATTTGGGAAAATAGAAAATTTATCCGAGACTATATCCGTAAAAACATTCATCAACAAGATTTCGTCATAATGACTTTCTTGGCACAAGTCCAATAAATATAATCTTTTAGAAAGGGAATTTGAAATTTCATTATACTTTTACCAATTGAAAAGACCTGATTATTATTGGAAATTTTTATTTAAGTAAAGAACAACAACTTAAAATGAAATGTGAAATGTAAATAACATAAAAGTATTTTATTTTCTGTGAAATGGGAAATAAATTTTTTATGCATGCATTCTGAAAAATATTATAGACACAGACATAAAAGATATTGTAAATGTAAACATATTTCTCTGTGAAAATATGGTATAGAGGTCTGCACGGGTCAAAATTTTCAGGCTCGAAAAAAAAATATATATATTGGCCCGTAAAGTAAAATCTTCTAAGACGGTATCGCATTAGAAAGGAGAAAATACGTTCCCTTCTTAGCAGATGTAAATATTTAATATATTTTTCTCGTATATTGTTGTATTCATTTTGCATGGGTGAACAGTTTAAAAGGAATTTGAAATTTTCAGTTTAAAAGAAAATTCCGTCATAATCACGTTTTTTCAGGTATTTAATTCTATTTTAAAACGCATAGTAATCTACGATTCTTTAAAACGAATAAAATCAAATGTTTATTTGTAGAATAATAACGACTTAAAAGTGTATGCCTTTTTTGTAAAAATGTTTGGATCAAGTCAAATTTTACTGATTTATGAACATACTTGGCCACGTCGAAAAAAGTATTTTCATACTGGCTGATTCAACAAGAATTGATAATTTTGGTCAATGAAGACTAGGAAGAATGAATTCAGTCTCAGCTTCGTACGGAAAAAATACGTTAGGCCCGGCTCGATACTCCAGGAAAAAAATTGAGGCCCGAGCCCGGTCCGGACCGAAAAGATTAGTGACTAGGCCCGGCCCAAGTCTTCAGAAGTAGAGCCCGAGCCCGGGCCGGTCCGTGCAGATCTCTAATATGGTAACAGAACAGGTTACAGAACTTCTTCTAGAAATATGAATTTCTTGAAATGTGAATACTGCAACATAGTACGCGTTGGTATCGTGAAATTTCAATTACAAAAGACTATTTTTATATTCTATTGACACCACTATTTTTTTAAAATCCATTTTCTAATATATTTATCTTGCAAATGAAAATATGTATCATTCAAAATTTATAGTTCAAATTTTTCGGGCCATAGGGAATACGTCAAGAAATCAATTTTGCATAGCAGAGTATGCCCCGAAATATTTCGTACAGGACGCTGTGTGTAACCAACCTTCCATTACGTCCTAATCACTGATTTGACTTTCCTAAGGCCTATATTTTTACTTTTTTCTAACCGATGACCAGGCCGCTGAGTTACCTCAGTTTAACGGGTTAGATACATGGTATATGAGCGGGTGACCGCCTAATTGCCACGTAGCGGCAATAAACCTGATTCCTTCGCTTCGCACGCCATCATATCTGAAGTACTTACTTCTCGTTTGAGCATAGTTTGTTTTGTCAGTTGCATAACATTACATCCTGTTGTTTATACTGCAAATGGCTACTCACGTTGATCTCGTAATTTAAATCCTTGATCACATAAAGAGATCTTCAACTGGAAGGCTCCTCCAGAAAGATAGTTCACGGGTAACTTGGAGATCTTTGCACCCACGACGGATTTAACATGCACCAGGCGCCGTTAGCGTACATGTTCCTAAAGCTTGTATTATTTCTCCTCCTCTTCCCACTTCTCATTTGGATTTCCACTAAGCCCTTTACATCTTTAAAAACTTCAAAGACAAAGTGCACTGAAGAAATAACAATATCTACATTACTTTTTATTTATTTATTTATTTTTATTTTATTATATTTCATAAGAAAGGAGGTACTATGTCATATTTTTGAAAATCAGACATAGAAATGGGAAATATCTATTAGTACTGAAAATACAACATCGGTTACATGGTACTTGTATTTCGTTTCATAACTTTATTGACAACATATGTATATATATATAAGAAATGCCCTTCAAGACC
The DNA here is from genome assembly GCA_964019185.1 of Maratus speculifer. Classification (NCBI taxonomy): domain Eukaryota; kingdom Metazoa; phylum Arthropoda; class Arachnida; order Araneae; family Salticidae; genus Maratus; species Maratus speculifer. The sequence continues at coordinate 11,393,819 of OZ025291.1, read as the reverse complement.
ATGGTTCGTACGGGTACCGTTATTTTCAAGGTGAAATACCAGCATTTCTTTAGTGAAAAATAAAAATCATTCAAAAGTGCGAGTTTTCGTCGTATTTAAATAGGAATTTTCTGTAAAAAAATACTGGTATTGAAGAATTTCCTTGTCATAAAATTCCAGGACCCGTACGAACCCTGAAGACACTTTTTTAAAATTTTGGGGGTACTCCTCATGCTCCATTGAGTTGCAAATTGGAAGAAGAAGCTTGGAAAGTGCATAACATAAATAAGTGGTCATAAGCGTTTCTAACATTATGTTACATGCAGATGTCAGCAAAAGTAAGAAAAAATTTCATCTTTAGCTCTACTATTGCGCCTCCTAGAATGCACCCCCCTCCCATTTTTTGAAAAATTGTATGCAGAATGGTGTTAGTGGACACGGTGACAATATAGAATAAGATTAACAAAATATTACAATTTTTTCTATGTAAGGACAGAACTTATTGATACATCCTCATATATATAATTTTATAGCATGAAAATATATGTGTGGCATATATATATATATATATATTATCCAAATTTATAAACTTATATCTTTTGTAGTTTTATTTGCTCTTGTTTTTGAAATATAATTTAAAAATCCTGAATAGATTGTTGCAGACATATACATGGTTAGCCGTTATCCATAAAATCAAGTTCACAACATAAATTTGATAAAGTAGAGCAGAAGACATTTGGGGAAACAGAAAATTTCTCCAGGACTATATCCATAAAAACATTCTCCAACAAGATTGCGTCTAATGATTTTTTTGGCAGAAGTCCAATAAATATAATCTTTTAGAAAGTGAATTTGAAATTTAATTATGCTTTTACTGATTGTAAAGACTTGATTTTTGTCGGAAATGTTTCTTTTAGTAAGGAACAATGACTTTAAATGAAATGTGAAATGTAAATAACATAAAAGTATTTTATTTTCTATGAAATACGAAATAAATTTTTTTGCGTGTGCTATCTTAAATATATTGCAGACACTTTAAAGATGATGTAAATTTAAACATATAGTTTGAGATTAGATTATGTATCATTTTGTAGAAATATAGCAACAGAAATGGTTACCGAACTTTTTCTCGAAATATGAATTTCTTTGTGATATTGCTAACTTATTAAATGCGGACATTGCAAGGTTTCAATTACAGGAGACTATCTTTATTTCTATTCGTACCACTATTTTAAAAAAATGCGTTTCGTAGCATATTTCTCTCGCATGTTTCATATATCTATATGTTACTGAACTTCAGCCTAATATTCATCATTAGATGAAAAGTACAATCAAACCTAGTTAACATGAACACGCTTAACGTAAATTAATTTTAACATGAACTATTTTCATATTTCCAAATAACAACGAATACAAAGAATTGATACTGATAACATGAATTACTGTTAACATAAACAACATTTTGATTCCCCTTCAGGTTCATGTTAACGAGGTTCAACTGTAATCATCTAACGCTGAAGAAAAATCGGTAAAGGCTGTTTAACACAAATAATATAGGACTTAATTAAAAAAAAATGGCTACCGTAGTGAAGCCTATTGATACCATTAAATTTTAATAGTGTTTTTCGTCTTATCCAATGACATAATTTCTGAGTTATTTTATTAAACTAAAGTGAAGAATACTATAAAAATTTGTGGTGACAATAGACTCCACTTCTGCGCCAATTTTCCACCAGTGCTATATATACATGCCTAAATGTCTAATTTCAATAAAGTATCATGCAATTTCAACAATACATTAATTTTGATTACTGTTTTGCCACAAATCATACTTAATATCTTTGCTTTTTTTTTTCTAGATAGGATGTGATTTAGAAAAAAAACATAAATATGAGGTGCCTTCTAATTTTGGTTCTGTTTCCCTCTGCCCTGTGGATTGTAAAAGCTGGTGATTCTGGCCCTTGTAAGTCATGGGAGTATAGATGCGGTAACGATCGATGTATATCTCCGAACAGATACTGCGATGGTACAGATGACTGTGGTGATGGCTCTGATGAAACTGTTGGTTGTTCAAGTAAGTCTCAATTTGGCATACTCCAGCAAACTATGTGAAAAATAAATTAACGTTTTCCTAATAATATCGACACTTTATTAAATTTTCTAACATTGTTTCTTTACAATTGCTTATGAAATACTCAGTTTAGCATACTTTAAAAAATGTTACCCCAACAAACAATGTTGCTACATTTGAGAGTTTTTTAATTCCGATTATTTGTATGTCACCACTTTTTTAAAGGGTGTATTTTGTTTTATTTTTCAGAATTTGTAATTTATATATTTAAAACACCTGGCTGTTTTTTTTTTCATCAGCCCTGAGCTTTCTACTGGCCCGATTTTCATAATTATTTTTTTAAATGAAAGCTGTTTATGTGTAGATATGCCCATTCTGGCTAAATTTTAATTTATTTCAATTTTTATATTTTATTTTTATTTTAAAAGCTTTTTCATAACATTTCTTCAAAACAGTGGCAACAGGTTAAGCTTTTCTCAAAATTTATTTGCTTTCATTATTTTCCTGAAATCTGGAGCTTGATCTCATCGGGGAATGTATAATCGCATTTCGAAAAAAAAAAAAAAAAATAAAAATAAAGGTTTTCGTAAAATTTAATCAGAATAAAATGATTGCACATAGTTATTCCCTGCAATTACTGAGTAATATTATTAAGTATTATGTAAGTAAAATAACAGAAGATAAACTTTAATAAAATATCTAAAGTGAAATTTTGTCGATGGAGAAAATGTCGTCATACAGAAACCAGATAAATTTATTCCATGAATATAATATGCATTGTTATAGCTGTGTCAGTGATGATGTCATATTCACTGACTTTAATTCCTACATCTAAATAAAGTGAACTTCTATTAATTTAAAGGTCCGTGGTGTGCACACAAATATTTCTATAAGTTGCGCCATTTCTATTTAATTATAATGAATATTTTATGAAACTAAAGAATTCTTAAATAACTGCATAAATCACGCTTATATTTAAGAAAAGGTGAGTATTTCTAAAGGTGTAAATGATGTCATATTAGAAAAAAAAAGAATAAAATCTATGATATGCCGGTATTATTATATTTCTATCTTATATAATATCAAAAAATAATTAAAATAATTTCATTGTATTAAGTTATTGTTTAAAATAAAATTAAAAAAAATTCTGCATTTCAGCAACAAATACAAAAATTTTATTCTTTTTAATAACAGAGGTATCGTCTTTTTTTTTTTTTTTCGTTGCCATAACAATAAAATTAATTTTTACAAATTCATGGAGGATACAAACCAATAAATAAATTAAATTTATTGCAAGTGCTGTAAATATGTAGTGGTCTGGTTAGGCAGTTTAGTAAGTCCCTGTTTCTATTATAAAATGTTTCATTGATATTATAATTATTGTACAGTTATCAAGCGATATTTAAACGGAGAAAAAATAAACTATGCAGATATTTTTGAAATCGTCTTTCGGGGTATAATATTAACTTCCTAAACAATTTGGCATTTAAATAATATTTAAGGTTTAGAAACCGCATTAAAAAAAGTTTTGTAGCTGAAGTTAAGTACAACACAAGTTGAATGTTGATTCTGCCATTGCAGAATTCAGTTTCGCCTCCGATTAAGAAAAAAAAAATAAATAATAACAAAAAAATAAATAAAGTAAAAAAGATTCGATAGAGGTCTTTTAGAAGGACGACCCCGTTTAGAATGCAATCAACTAACTTCATTTTTCTAGTGTTTATCAATATAATAGCAAACAGAACGGCATGAAATACCCAATTGATTAGCAATTTCTCTCTGAGACATTGGAATTGCGGAATTATAAAGAAATACAATTCGGCGTGCTACTTCTTCATTGACTAGATTCATCAAAAACGGATTTTTATTTTAGTTTAAACATTTTTTATAGACTTTGAGAAGAAGGAAATGTATTTTAACAATATCTGAATGTCTCGTTTTAACGGCCATATTACGAAACTAGTCGTTGGGGGCCACCGTAATACTTACCCATTATGGATATGCATTATATAATATGTGAAAATAAAATATGTAAAAACTATTTATAAAATGCATTGCAATTCCAAAAGAAAATTTAAACGTATATTTAAATATTCTTAATATACATAGTAATGCTCCATTAATGAATTGCTGATGAACCCATTCCGACAAATTATGTAAAATACCAAACTACACAAGTACAACCGGATTACGTAAAAGAAACATCCTTATAACTCCAAAAACAATAATCATATTGACTAACAGTTTACTGCGTCAGATTAAGCGTCTCATTTCCAATTAAAACATATCTTCGAATTGAAATTTGAAGAGAATACATGGTCATGAAAAATCGAAGAATGTGGAAAACAGGATTACAAATATCTCGGCAACTATTAATCCGACTTCGTTCTTGATGCAAAATTTGTGTTATTTTATTGCCTTTTACGTCCTTTTCTTAAAATAAAAAAAAATCGAAAATTTTTACATACATTTCATCAGAACGAATTTTTCGAGAGTCCGAAAAAAATAGTTCCGGATAAGGTTACTAAGGGTCCAGGTAACTGATATTAAATAGGCTTCGTCCTATTCTTACTTACTAAGTACATAGAAAATTTTAAGTCTCTATCTCCATTTGTTCGTGAGATAGAACGTTTACAGACAGATAGACGGACTGTATTTTTTTCTAAAAATATATTTTTCGGAATCTCCAGTATGTAAAACGTGTAAATCCGTCAAACGACGATTTCAAAACGATTGCAAGTCTTACCGTAAATTAGGTATGATAGGTAAGTAAAAATTGGCCACATTTTTTGACACGACACTTTTTAGCTTGTCTGAAAGTAATAGCATCAGAGGTTTAAAAAAAAAAAAAAAAAAAAAAAAAAAAAAAAAAAAAAAAAAACTAATTTCATTTTTATTGTGACATTATTTTAACTAACTGAAGTCCTCTGATAGTAAAATCTCAATCTCAGTGTCCCTAATGAAAAGAAATATTGAAATGTAATATCGTTATGAGTAAAAATACGGTGTTTTAAATAGTGACGTCATTTTCTCTTCAAATGTGTTTTAAAAGTTACTGTTATTAGTGATATGAAAAAGGCATCCGTAATAATATTGTAATTCTCATTTATCTGGTCTCATTTATCATCGTTTTCCTCATTTGAAAATTTTCTTATTTTGCTTTAGACATTAATTTTTATCATAAATTATTTTCTGTTATTTTATTTACATTATTCATATTATTTCTTAGTAAATGTATTTTTTTTACCTCAATTAGTGCATAATTATACGCAATCCTTTCATTGTGGTTAAATTTTAGGAAAACAATTAACTTTTTTCTTTTAAATGCGAGGACATGTTCAGTGATCAGATCAAGCTTCTGATAATGGAAAATAAATTTTTATTATCGAGAGAAAAGCTAAACTGAGTTGCCACCATTTGAAGAAATATCGTAAAAAAGCATTTAAAATTTAAAATAAAATATAAAAATGGAAATAAATTAAAAAATAGCTAAAATGGGCACAACTACAAATAAATAGCTTTCATTTAAAAAAAATAATTATCAAAATCGGTTGAGTAGAAAATTCAGGGATGATGACACGACATTTTTAGCTTGTCTAAAAGAAATATCGGAGGCTAATAATAATTTATGAGTTGTTTTCCTTATTTTTTGTTATTTTCTGAAGTTTGTCTATCTTCATCATGAAAAGCTATGTTATCCCTATTTTAAGAGGTGGCAATGTTTATTTCGCTCAGTATTTTACTGTCTATATAAGATTGATATGTATCGTACCTAATATATATTCTTTTCCGTCGAGTTTCGACGGGTGCAGCTAGTCTATTTTTAAATAGGCCGAATATTTCCATTTCAAAAAAAGAGGTGACAACTAAAACAATCGGAATTAATAAAAAAGGTCTCCAATCTGGCAACACTGTGAACAAACTATGCGAAAAATGAATTAATCTTTTACCAATGATATGACACTTTATTAAATTTTCTGACATTGTTTCTTTACAAATACTTTTGTTGTTACTTATATGTAGTAATGATGTGATATATCCTTTTCAAGAAAATGGAATTTGACAAAAATACTGATAAATTGCATGTAAAAATTATCCGAATATGGATTGCAACTGCACATTCCTCTTGTGATGATCTTTTAAATATACAATTTTAAATACACTTTAACCCTTTAAAGAGCAAAACAAAGCTGCAAAAATGTGTGCAAAATTGTGCACCTTAATGATTAATTACCACTGCAATTTGCGATCAAATCTAGTTGAAAATAATCAAAACATTTTTTTCATGTATATTATCATATCAAAATTGCATTAAAACACTATTGATGCAGCTGGCAATTTAAACATTAAAATTAACCGTTTGTAGACTGCAAACAGTGCCCCTCAGGGGGGTTAACCTCTTGAGGGGGCAAACAATAATGCCTCTGCAATATTGAATTCTTACCGGAAAATTTTAAGAATATAGCTTCAAAATAAGGAAAAACAATTTTCCAACATTATGCCGCCAAAGTTAAAAATATAAAACTTCAGTAAAAGTTTCTGCTACGAATCTCGTTTGCATTATGTGGGATAAAATATATCCCACCGCCCCTCAAGTGATTAAAAGAGTTTTCTACCCACAGCTTATATCCTGAAAAAGAGTTCGGCAGAATTGCCAAGTCTCCTGCTTTTTGCACACCATTATTATGTTACAAAAGATGTTGCCCTTTTAAATCGCCCGAATGTTGCAATTAAATAAAAATACATATTTTGTATAAGAGAAAAAAATCTGTAGATTTGGCAGCTGTGTACCAGTATAGATACCTAGATATATATTACTATATACTTTTAAGGCTACAGTGGACTTTCAAAATCGCAAAAAATCATCAAATTGTCGAATTTTTATTTTTAGCTTAATAACATTATATGAACTCCCTGATATTGAACACAAAAAGAATTTTTCAATTTCGAGTATTTTTACTGGAGTTAGAAGCATTTTTGTCCAATCAACTTATTGTGCCACGCCCCTTTGTTTACTTTTTTCCCAATTCACATCCGTAAAATTTAGCCTAGTTTTTAGTTTTACCATACAAAGTTATTATTTTGCACTGAAATTATTAATTTTGTGATTTCGCAAAACAATACTTTAACTGTAACTTTTAACTTTTAACTGTTTCTTTAAGCGTTTGTTTATAATGTATTTAGAGGAATTGCTTTTGTCCCCAATCTTTTTAGCATAAATAAAAAAATATTAATCTATTTAAAATATTAAAAATATTTAATATATTTAACAAAAAATTGTACAATAAGAGATATTTATACCATGAATATTTCTAGTAAAATCTGAAAAAATTTCATTAGAAAATACAAAATGTTACTTTTGAGAAGATTTTTTAAAATTCAGATACTTCACGTCCTTTGCATGAATTAATGTCGAAGCCAAATATTTTATGTGAAATTACCATAAAAACATAAAACACTTACATATAAGCTAGAAATGATATTATATCCCTTAATAGCTGAAACTGTGTCAGTAGGAAAATATTAAGCAATTATAACCACTGAAGTTACTAAAACCTGTTTTTCTCAGAATGAATATTTTCGTCTTTTTCATGATTTTAAAATGTTCCATGCGAAATTCTTTATGCCCAATTTTTCTGATTTTTTGTTTAAAATGCTCTTTATGTATGTGTTAACAAATGTTACTAGAAAAAAAATTTAGACGCATGTAAATTTTTTAAATTTCAGTTATACGAAATTTTTAATGATTTTTTAACGGAAAATACAAAAGAATTAAGTTAAAATCATTTTTTAAATGTTTTACAAGTAATATGCTAAAAATGCTTAGTAACAATTGTTAACACATACATAGAGAGCATTTTAAACAAAAAATCAGAAAAATTGGGCATAAAGAATTTCGCATGAAGCATTTTGAAATATTGCCATTTTTTGTTAATTTAAAAAAAGAAAAATCTGTATCTCAAAAACTATTGAATATATTTAAAAAAAAATTGTGAAATAAGAGATATATATTATGATTATTTCCAGAAATTTTTTTAAAAAATCATTGAAAAAAAAATTAGTTTTGAGAGTCCACTGTAGTCTTAAAATCAATAATGTTAATAAATATAATTTTAACCTTTTATTGCTTCCGCTCATTATTTCTTATAGTTAAAACAAAGTAACCTTTTTTCCTCCTGTTTGAGATTTTGCTTAAAATGTTTTGCTTGCTTAAAATGCTTAAAAAATATAATAATTATACGCCAAAAATAATGATAATAACAATAATAAAATGCAAATTTTGTAATTTATTCACATTGACGCTAGTTATAATTTTTTAATTTCTTTTCTTTGAGCATAATAGTAAGTCATTTTGTGCAACTGTAAGGCTTGATCATTGAATTGATTTTTTTTATATAAGGTACCCTGGGGTAATAACGCCACGTTAAGGTTCTACCAATTTTCACGGCTTAGTTTTAGATTGTATTTTTCAAACAAATATAGGATCTGATACAACAACTCATTGACTATCTGTATAAAATAAAATAATTTAACAGATATTTATTCATAAAATGTAATGGCGTTTTTTCTTGACCAATGCTATTTGGCGTTATTACCCACCTATATGGGTAATAACGCCATGCAAACAAAACTATGAAATAAGATGGAATAATTGCATGTAGATAGCCCAATTCTAAAAATACAAACTCTACAAACTTAGAAATTGACAAATTGCATTCTAAGCTATTGAAAATGTTCATTTTTTGAGAAAGTGTAAGAAAAATAAAGGTGTGGTGTAGGAGGGGTGGGGGTGGGTGAGGCAAAAGAATATCAGACCGTGAGCTTCTTTTTGCTTAAAAAGGACCGCTTAAATAGAAATATGAGAAACATTGGACAGTTTTAACTGTGTTTATTTGAATCAGCATTTAGGATGTAGCTCGGACACTGTAGGGAATCAACCGGGGTATTAAAGTCAATGATTGGCGTTATTACCCCGATATAGTTATTGCGCAGTACATTTTCAATTACAAATTATCTCGGGAAGATATCCAAAATATTCAACAACATTTTAAAAGTACATGAAATGCACTACAAATTTATGTAATTAACAGAGTATTTCCGGATAAGATGATAGTCTCCACATCACAAAACGTATCTCGCAAATTTTAGATCAACCGTTAATTTTAGTTGTTTGTGAAAACAATAAGACCTAAAAATGAAACAAATTAACTTGAAGCTGTTTTTTGCGATTTATATGACTCAAAACCCTTCTGCGCAGAGCACATGGGTATCATTTACCTGATTATTTCATAATTATGCAAAATATAAGCAATTGGCGTTATTACCCCGCCTGGCGTTATTACCCCAGGGTACCTTACAATAAATTGAAAATATGCCACAAACCCACTTTTTTAAATATTCCACAAACCCACATTTTTAAGCTAAAATGTTCGGGATATTTAGTCCAAACATTTCTGCTCTTAAATAATTGTTGTTTAAATAATTAGTAATATGAAAATTCTTTAAATGATGGATCAAACAAACTCTTTTTGTCCCTACAACGTACATGAAAATCAGTTAAGGGGGCTCAGGGGTTGAAAACTCTTCAAAAAATCGATTCTTTTTTATGATCTAGTTTGATTATTCAAATAATTCTTAACTCAATGCAAAAAACCGCAAAAAAATATTTGCATTTTTAACGGAGCATTTAAGCATTTATGTATCAACACTTTCACAGCCGCACCCATATAATTTCAACTTTAAGTCGCGTTTTCTCAAAACTTGATTTTTGGCGATTAACACCAAGATTTAAAAAAAAAAAAAACTATTTGATGGAATGGCTTTTTTTTTTTTTGCATGAATATGACATTATTATCTATAGAATGAATTAATATATTTTAGATAGTTTAATATTTTGAGTATTTTTAATGAAAAAAAGTTGTAATTTTTAGGGGTTTTTTTTAAATTTTCATATTTGAGGGAATTTTTAATAATGTTTTTTTAAGGGATAGTTATATCCTTAATTCATTCTATAGATAATGATGTTATATGCATGCAAAAAAATATTTAAGCCATTCCATCAAATAGTTTTTTTTTAAATCTTGGTGTTAGTCGTCAAAAATCAAGTTTTGAGAAAACGCGACTTAAAGGTGAAATTATATGGGTGCGGCTATGAAAGTGTTAATACATAAATACTTATAACTCCGTTAAAAATGCAAATATTTTTATGCGGTTTTTTGCATTGAGTTAAGAATTAATTGAATAATCAAAGTAGATCTAAAAAAAAAAAATCTAGAAATCTTGAAAAGTTTACAACTCCTGAGCCCCCTTAAGTGGTGAAACCTGCAGTAAAAATTTCAAGAAATGCTATTCAGCAATTTCCTAGAAATCATATGAGCAATTACAAAAATCAGAGTTTTGGTAAAATTCATTTTGTAATTAAAGGATCAAACTAAATTTGATCATATTTAAAGTGATTAAACTATTTTGCATTTCATTCAAAAGTGAATATGCATTTTGTGTTTTGAAAAGTTTCCGTACCTCGTACAAATCTAGTATACTATGTATAAAAAAAAAGCATCATATATTAGACTTGCTCTCATTTTAATTTCGTATTCTAAAGTGAATTTTTTACTCTTCGCTTAGATTACAGGTCAACATAAATCTGGAGTTTGTAGTCTGGAGTATTTTTTTTCTTGGTAAATCGGTCAAATCACAGATATGACATTAGTTTTTTGCTATCGCCCACAGTTTTTTCACAAAACAAAAAAGGTGGCGGTTACTGCTAATAAAATTAATGTGTAATATTTATTGAATAAAATACATTCGTAATAAAAACGAAAATTAATTTCTTCGCAAAATGACATTAATAAATGTAAAATACAATACTGCACTAAAGGATGTAAAATATAAATGTAGATGACAACTCGTTATGTGTTGATATTTGCTGAGAAGACGCGATTTTTTCCGCGCATTTGTAGTGAGAACATGCATTTATTTTGTTCGTTTACACTCTCAAAAAAACTTCCGTCTTTTCACAGAAAAAGTACTGGCAGCACTGCTGCCAGACATTGTCTGTACATTGACGATTTTCCGTTTATTTTTTTCTCCGTCAAAAGAGGAAAAATATCCGTCACTTGAAAAAAGTTTGGAAAAAATCAACGCGGAAGAGGTGGGGATCGAACTGAGGATCCCAGGATTACAAGACCAACACTCATCCACAGCGCCACGATTTCTCATGAACATTTTGCTTTAAAATAGAAGCGTTGATTTCATATGGGTGTGGTTTGGTGTATTTCGTTAAAAAGCTTTTAATTTTGCGGTTAATCTCGGAAAGTTTTCATCTTTAATGAAACTGTGGCTGTTTTTTTTTCTTTACGTTTAGTATTAATATAGTATAAAAATGTGAATTTTAAATATATAACGTAGATTGTCAGAGAAAAAACATGGATGTTTTATTTTTATTCAATAAGATTTTTTTTAATAATATCAATTTTTTTTTTTTTTTTTTTTTTTTTTTTTAATTAAAATATTTTTTAAATGTCTTCACTTAAAGTATATTTTATAGGCGAATATTTATCATAGAAATAACGTAGTACATTGATCTTTATTCAACTTATCCAACTTTGAATAACAGATTGTGAGAATTTTTGAACGAATAAAGAAAGTAATTGTTATTTATTTTTAAATTCGAAAACATTTTTGTCTTTTAAAACTAAATTAGACATTTTAATCGATAGAATATTTTTGTTTTTCATTTTAAAAATAAATTCGAATTTATTACTAACAGACCCAATGCGCATGCGTGCTAGATATAAACGGAATCGTTTCCTCATTTTTCGACTTTCGTAATGAACTCACAGAACAAATACGTTTTCTGGGAGAACAGAAGTTATTTGTGAAAAAATAACGATAACTTAGTGTATATTGACGAATTTTTCTGACAGTGTATTGATACCTTACGTTTGTTTTGTCAGTTTCTTAAGAATAAAAAATATTCGCTTCAGGAACAACTTAGTCTTGGTACAGAAATTGAGAAAAAGAATTTACCAAGTATTTTTCCCAAGAAAACCCACAGGTATACTGTACAAATATTCGTGGACTTGTGACTTATTTATTTTTCACACCCGATCATGAAAAATCTCGGCAGAGATTTAAACGCAATCACTGGACTTGGAAAAAATAGCCTACAAGAAAAGATTGAAATCCAGGATGAAAAATGTGATTTGGCAGAACTTAATTGATCCCAAAAAAGTCCTCTTGCCTCCCCTGCACATTAAATTAGGCTTAATAAAACAATTTATAAAAGGGTTAGATAAAACAGGAGAATGATTTCATATGTATCTGGAGTTTTTCCACATTTACTGGATGGTAAAATCAACGAAGGTGTGTTCGTCAGCCCAGTTATAAGATGATTAATGAAGGACGAAAAATTTTCAGAATATACGAAATCAATCGAGAAAGATGCATGGGTTTGTTTCAAAGACGTTATTCAGAAATTTTTAAGAAATTACAAAGATCCTAATTACACAATAATCATTGAAAAAAAACCTCAACAATTTTTAAAACTAGGTTGGAACATGAGTTTAAAAATACATTTTCTGTATTCTCATATTTAATATTTTCCAGAAACTCTTGATGAATTGAATGAAAAAACAAGGTGAGATATTACAGCACGAAGTAAAATGAATGGGAAAATGCTACCAAGGACACTGGAATATCAATTTCAATATGTTAGCAGATTACTGCTGGGGGCAAAAAAAGAGACACTAAACCAGCTTCAAAATTTAAAGAACACGCATTTTTTAATAAGGGCACAAGCATTCTTTTGATGACAAAGAAAAGTAATTTTACTGTCTATATTAGATTGTAATTTCTTATAAAACATGCGCACGTATTTCTGTAGGTATGTATGATTTTTTTTATTTATCTGATTTTTTTTTCGTACATTTTTCAATTAATGTTGTTTAAATTGTATATTCTCAGAATCCAAATTCTTAGTTTCTTAACCGTAAAAAATCCTGACGTGATGCACAAGAATGGATACTATTTTTACTTACCCATCATACGTAGTATAGGGTAAATCTTGCAATCATTTTGAAAATCGAAAAAAAATTTTTTTGACGGATTTACACATTTTCGACACTGGAGATTTCGAAAAACATATTTTTAGAAAAAAAATTTTGCCGTCCGTCCGTCTGTCTGTAAACGCTCTATCTCCCGAATTAATTGAGATAGAGACTTGAAATTTTGTTTGTACTTAGTATGTAGGAATGGGACGAAGCCTATTTAATATCAGTAACCTCGATTATCCGGAATTATTTTTTTCGGACTCTCGAAAAATTCGTTCTGATGAAAGGTATATAAAAATTTTCGAAATTTTTTATTTTAAGGAGTGATCGTAAAAGGCAATAAACACAAATTTTGCATAAAAAACGAATTTTATCGAATTATTAGTTGCCGAGATATCTGTAATCCTGTTTTCCACATTCTTCGATTTTTCATGACCCTCTATTTCTTTCAAATTTCAATTCAAAGATATATTTTAATTGGAAATGAGACTTTTAATCCGACGCAATAAACTGTTAGTTAATAAGATTATTATTTTTGGAGTTATAAGGATGTTTCTTTTACGCATTTCGGTACTTACTTGAGTAGTTTGGCGTGTTGTATAATTTATCGAAAGAGATTCATCAGCAACTCATTAATACAGCATTACTATGCACAATAAAAATATAAATACACGTTTAAATTTTTTTTTGGAATTGCAATCCATTTTATAAATAGTTTTCAAATGTATTATTTTCATATATTATATATGCATATATATGATGGGTAAGTATTACGGTGGCCCCCAACGACTAGTTTAAATAAATATAGTATATTTATTAAAATTTACATAAATTCATAAAATCCCCAGACAAAAAGTCAAAATTTGTAGACCTGTAATTATCAATACAATTTAATGGCTTTTAATATTATTTTAAAATAAATTAAGCAAACAATCTTCCTGAATTATACTCTATGTTTGGTGACTTTGTTTCCTTACTCAGATTTCTGAATATAAATTTTTGTCTTTATTTTTTACAGAACATGACTATTCTAAAATAACGATACTACAAATAATAATAATAATAATAATAATAATAATAATAATATTAAAAATATATATGTTATTTTAACTTGCTTTGTCTCACATTTGAGTTCTTTATATAGAACGAAAATCGAATGGATGGCGATAAAGACTTTATCTTTATTTCCCAGAATAAGTGTATTTCTTTACTTTCAGATTGCAACCAGACATTGATGGGAGAAGTGGGAACTAAATACCCGTTGCGAATTACTGAACCTTTCCAGAGAAATCTTCCTTTTATCTGCAAACTTCATCTGGTTGCTGGAGGTGGAACGACTTTGGGAGAGACTCTAGAAATTACATTTTTATCTTTCCAGATTGGCTCTCTCACGCTTGACAGGTCAGGATTTTACAGAGACATATATTTATAGAAAATTGTCGAAATCTTAAATTTTATGGCATTATATGAAAATAACATAACGAAAAATTATTTGTTTATATTGATAGTTTGAAAATTTATGAAACATACAATTTATTATTAAAGTATCTTTTGTTGTTGTTTGTTTTAAAATGTATTATAACTGTTATTCCTTAGAGATACAGATTGTATATTTCTTTCTGTGTTCCTCTTATACTTAAAAAATCCTGATTTGAAATGATGTATACTCTTAGAATTTTTATCAGAATCTAAAAATGTCAAGTATTAAATGAAAATAACACACGGAAAATTTGTTGTTTAATTTCGATCGTAGAGAATTTAAAAAAGTGTTCCATTTATTTATTTATTTTCATGGTTTTAGTTTAAATCTTTACATTTATGGGCATTTTAGATCATTTGAGAGGGTGTGTATATTTCTGTATCTGTAATAGTTGAATATAGAATTTTGGAATTTAACCCATTAACCCCCAGCGTCCTCTTTTGAGGACGGTTCAAAAATAGCAAGAAAGCGGTTTTCCCACCAGTAAAGGAGAAAATAAATGTATACCTTCTTTCAGGACGCATAATCCTCGATAAATTTAGATAAAAGTTAATTTCATTTTAAAAGTGGTGGGAAATACAAAATTTAAATTTTAGCGAAGAAAATAATTCGGGCGTTAATGGGTTAATATACCCATTGCATTAGTCGATATCAAAAATTTTCTCGTAATCTGAAAGTAACATTATAAAAAAATATGTTTTCATTCAAAGTTTGATAAATTAAATAAATGTGCAATTTGTTTAAATTTCCATTTGTATGTTTCTCGTTTTCAAATTTTACGGTAATATGATCTTACATGACACTACTATTATAAATTTTATCGGTGGCGCCAGAAAATATATTACAATTTCGAACACATGTAATGCAGTTAACATTTATATTTAAGCAAATTTCATAGCGCATTAGTAATCATTATTTATCTCATCATTATTCTTACATTGTATTCAATTTTCAAACTAGTGATGAGCATAGTGAATGATTTTGAAATTCAAATACATCATTCGGGAATTTAAGAAAAAAAACTGACCTTTTTTTAAAAATTTAATATTAATCAAAAATATTGCATTGAAAAAGAAGTTTCTTATTTAATATAAATAATAATTTATACAGGGTTGTTCTAAATTCATGGTATAAACTTTAAGGGTTGGTACAAGATACTGTTAACAATTATTTATTGTATAGGAATTTGAGTAATGAATAAAGGGTTGAGTCATAATTAATGTCTCAAACCACAACACGAAAAATAAAAATACACGAATAATAACACCTACATTAGTAATAATAACTAAGAATAGTAATAGTAATAATAATTACACGTGGCACTAATAATTTAAAAACTAATTCAGTATTATATATAATCATTCACAATATTCAAAATCTTCATATTTTCTTTGCTGCATAATTCTGCTATTCATCGAAATCAACGGTATATTTTATTTCTTTATTTAAAAAACAATTACACTCTTACATTATTGTCTAAAGTTAAAGATGTTATCAAATAAACTTTATGTCTAAACCGTTTTAAAATTAAACAATGAGCATTTTTATTATTACCACTTCGAGGAAGTACAAAATGCATTTAATTAATACATATACACTTTGCGAAAAAAAGCTGCGTGAAAATTACTTCAATAATTACACTTCTCCATTAACAAAACTTGTTATTAAGTTGTTCTCTTGAGTACAAGTAATAAAGTGAATCAAGCTACTTTCGAAGAAACCCTCAAGCCAAGGAGATTAAATTTTATGAGTTTCAACTTGAAGTAACTCAGTAATTTTTACTAATAACAGTAAAAAGAAATCGAATAGAAAAAAAAGGACATTGTTAGATGCAACGAGTAACAAAGTAGGAATTTATTAAAGGCGGTTTTTTTTCTATGGGTAGTTATGAGAACATCCACTTTTATTAACGGGATAAGTTTAAACATTTATTACAGTGACTTTAAGTGCTACGAAACTTGGGTTCCTTTTGTAGATATTAAATTAGAGGGAATAAAGTTATTATCCTTAATCTTAATTTATTTTTAAATGGAATTTAAATAATAATCAAATATATGGTTTTTTGAAAGTAAAAATAATTTAAAATTGAAATTAGGTTATAATTTATATTTTTATTCTAAATATATGTGTAATCATTCACAGTATTCTAAATCTTCATACTTTTATATACTGCATAATTCTATAATTAATTCAAAATAATAGAAATATTTTATTTCTTTATTAAAAAGAACGATAACGAGCGCAAAATTTTGTGCAACATTAACTGCTTTCCTTATTTGACGTACGTCATACAGGCAATGTGTTCTCACAATCATGATTTGATAATCTCACCAGGAAGTTTTTATTGTAAGTTTTGTATTACTTAATCCGAGCATGAACATGAACATGATTAGGCATCTACAGGGGCTTCCCAGTTGCGGAGCAACTCCACGCCCTGGCTAGGAGTAATTGTAGAGCACATCTTAAAATAAGCCTGAATATTGTATAGCTGTAGATCAAGTCTACACATGAAAAGATAAAAAGGAAAGAATAGCAAAAAATAAAAATTAAGAATTAAAATTAAGTCTAAGTTAAAATGATACTGCAGAGCAGATTTTTCTTCAATTAGGCAAAAAAAAATCTGCTTTGAAAAACTGGTGATAAAAGGTTAAAAATTTCGTAAAAGGTATAAAAAAATAGATACTATTTGAAAGTTTTTTTCAAAAATATCGATCAGTTAAGTGGTTAAAGATCATATCAAATAAATTATAAGTTTAAGTACATTTTAAATTAAAATAACCATTTTTTTATTACCATTCCGAGATGCTGCAAAATGCATTTAATTAATACATACACTTTTCAAAGAGAAAACAAAAAGCTACGTGGAAATTATTTTAATAATTACACTTCTTCATTAACAAACTTGTTATTAAGCAAAATTATATTCCTTTATCTAAAGTACAATTGCTCTCTTACATTATTGTCTAACGTTAAAAATCTTAGCAAATAAACTTTATATCTAAGCCGTTTTAAAATTAAACAATGACCATTTTTATTACTACCATTCCGAAGAGGTACAAAATGCATTTAATTAATACATATACACTTTGCGGGAAAAAAAGCTGTGTGAAAATTACTTCAATAATTACACTTCTCCATTAATAAACTTGTTATTAAGTTGTTCTCTTGAGTGCAAGTAATAAAGTGAATCAAGCTACTTTCAAAGAAACCCTCAAGCCAAGGAGATTAAATTTTATGAGTTTCAGCTTGAAGTAACTCAGTAATTTTTACTAATAACAGTAAAAAGAAATCAAGTTGAAAAAAGGGCGTTATTGCGTGGAGCTAGTAACAAAATGGGAATTTGTTAAAGGTTTTTTTTTTTTTTTTTTTTTTTTGTTATGGGTGATTATAAGAGCATCCACGTTTATTAAGTGGATGAGTTTAAGTACTTATTACTTTGACTTTAAGTGCTATGGAACTCGAGTTCATTTCGGAGATACTAAATTGGAGGGGGGAAATATTATCCTTAATCTTAATTTATTTTTAAATGGAATTTAAATAATAATAAATAATATGGTTTTTTGAAAGTAAAAAATAATTTTAAAGAAAATATATATATATATATATATATATATATATATATATATATATATATATATATATATATATATATATATATATATATATATATATATATATATATATATATTATCATTCAGAATATTTAAAAATTTCATGCGTTTATATACTTTATAATTCTCTGATTACTTCAAAATAATAGTAATGTTTTATTTCGTTATGAAAAAGAACGATAGCACTCTAATATTATTGTATAACATTAACCGCTTTCGGTATTTGAGCCTACGTCATACGAACAACGTGTTCTGGCAATCATGATTTGCCCATTCCACGTACTGTCAACCATGTTCCGATAATGATTTAATATTCACACCAGTAATTTTTTATTGTAAGTTCTGTATAATTTAATCTGAGCATTTTTCTGATTCAATTAGCCAAAAAATCTGCTTTGAAAAACTTGTGATAAAAGATTAAGCATTCCGTAAATGGCATAAAAGATAGGCATTAGTTGAAAGTTTTATTTTTTAAATAATGATCGGTTAAATTGTTAAAAAATCATATCAGAAAATTACAAGTTTGAGTAACTTTTAAATTAAAATAAGCATTTTTATTATTACCATTCCGATAAATTACAAAATGCATGTGATTAATGCATGCACTTTACAAAAAGAAAACAAAAAGCTACGTGAAAATTATTTTAATAATTACAATTCTCCATTAACAAACTTGTTATTAAGTTGTACTCTTGAGTACATGTAATAAAGAGAATCAAGCTACTTTCAAAGAAACCCTCCAGCCACGCACATTAAATTTTATTTGTTTCAGCTTGAAATAATTCGGACATTTTTAAAAATAGAAGTAAAAAGGAGTAGAGTAAAAAAAAAGAGGCGTTATTACGTGCAGCGAGTAACAAAACAGGAATTTATTAAAGGCATTTTTTTCTATGGGTAATTATGAGAGCATCTACTTTTATTAAGTAGTTTTATTAAGTTTTAAACTCTTATTACAGTGACTTTAAGTGCTACGAAACTCGGGTTCATTTCGGAGATACTAAATTAGAGGGAATAAAAAGATTATCCTTATTCTTAATTTATATGGTTTTACAATTGTTGAAACTATTTTTTTAAATGAAATTTAAATAATAATCAAAATAACTGTTTTTTTAAATAAAAATAAATTAATTAATACATACACTTTACAAAATTAATTTTAAAAAATGCTACGTAAAAAATATTTCAATAATTACTCTTTTCTATTAACCCTTTCCGGCTCACTGTGTCTAACCTGGACACACCTAATTTTAATTCCAAAAATTGCAACTGGAACCAATAATATTTTAATAAATTCTTGCTTTTACAATAAAAGCTAGAAATTATTGATTTCCTAACAAGTCGTTTGTAAATTCCGGTGTCAGTCGATAATTTTTCATTTTACTAACAGGATTTGTCCGCGCCGGAAAGGTTTAACAAATTATTAAGTTGTAGTCGTAAGTAATAAAGTGAATGACGATGCTTTTTAAGAAAATCTCCAGCCACTGAGATTAAATTTTATGAGTTTGATATTGAAGTAACTCAGCAATTTTTTACTAATATCATAACTGCTAACTTTTACGCATTTTTCCTACGACGAAAATGTTATAGTAAATACAATCTTATTTAATCGGCGAAATCTTTTGATTAAACAAATGGGAAATCTCTGTACAATTTTAGTGGTAGAAAAAATGCGTAAAAGTTGGCAGCTATGCTAATAGTGTAAAAAAATATCAAGTCGAAAAATAGAAGCGTTATTACATGCAGAAAGTTACAAAATAAGAATTTATTAATTTTTTTTAATTATTATTTTTATTTTTTCTATGGGTGATTATGAGAGCATCTACTTTTATTAAGCGGGTGAGATTAAACCCTTATTACAGTGACTTTAAGTGCTACGAAACTCGAGTTCGTTTCGGAGATACTAAATTAGAGGGAATAAAAATATTATCTTTCATCTTAATTTTTTTAATGGAATTTAAATAACAATGAA
The DNA here is from genome assembly GCA_964019185.1 of Maratus speculifer. NCBI lineage: Eukaryota > Metazoa > Arthropoda > Arachnida > Araneae > Salticidae > Maratus > Maratus speculifer. Next base: position 11,373,658 of record OZ025291.1, on the reverse strand, counting down.
AATTATGTTTTTTTAAATAAAATGTAATTAAAAATAAATTAGGTAATTATTTATATATTCATTCTGCATATATATAATCATTCACAATATCCCAAATCTTCATTCTTTTATTTACTGTATAATTCAGCTTGAGATAATTTGATCATTAGGCGTTATAACATGTCATGAGTAACAAAATAAGAATTTATTAAACATTCTTTTCTATGGGTGATTTTCAGAACATCCACTTTTATTAAATGAATGAGTTAAATCTCTTATTATGGTGACTTTAAGTGCTACAAAACACGAGTTCATTTCGGGGATACTAAATTAGAGGGAACAAAAAGATTATCCTCAATCTTAATTTAAGCTGTTTTAAATTCGTTAAAACTAGTTTTTTTAATGGAATTTAAATAATAATAAAAATTATGGCCTTTTGAAAATGAAAATTTTTTTAAAAAATAAATTAGGTTATAATTTATATTTTTATTCTGTATATACATGCATAATCATTCACAATATTCTAAATCTTCATACTTTTGAAACGGATTCCCTAATTAATTCAAACTAATACCAATATTTTGTAAAGTAAATATTTTTAAATCATTTCTTCATGAAAAAGAATGATAACGCTCTCATATTATTATGTAACTTTAAATATTATGTCAAACAAATTATAAGTTTAAGTATCTTTTAAATTAAAATGATCATTTTTATTATTACCATTCCGAGAAGCTACAAAATGCATTTAATTAATGCATACACTTTATAAAAAGAAAAAAAAGCTACGTGAAAATTATTTTAATAATTACAATCTCCATTAACAAATTTGTTATTAAGTCGCACTACATATAATAAAGTGAATCAAGCTATTTTTAAAGCAATCCTCTAGCCACGGAGATTAAATTTTATGAATTTCATCTTGAAGTAACTCAGTAATTTTTACTAATAGAAATAAAAAGAAGTCAAGTAGAAAAAAAGGAGCGTCATAACATGCAGCAACTAACAAAATAGGAATTTATTGAAGGCGTTTTTTGTTATGGGTGATTATGAAAGCATACACTTTTATTAAGTGGATAAGTTTAAACCCTTATTACAGTGACTTTAAATGCTACAAACTCGAGTTCATTTCAAAGAAAGTAAATCAGAAGGAATGAAAAGATTGTCCTTAATCTTACATTATACTGTTTTAAAATCGTTAAAACTACTTTTTTAAATGGAATCTAAATAATAAAAGTTACGATTTAATGTATATATATATATATATATATATATATATATATATATATATATATATATATATATATATATATATATATATACCGGGTGTCCCAAAAATGACTGATGGATTTTAAAATTCAATAACTTGCAAACGGTGACAGCTACTTAAAAATTTTTTGCAGGAGGGTTATGTATAATGTCAGGAGTTTTTTTTTGCCGTAATTTTTTATTTTAGTTCGCATCTCAAACAATAGGTGGCGCTGACGGCGATGGAAGGCCAGGTGATCAGTGCTGAGTGAAGAGTCGACCTGGCCTTCAATCGCCGTCAGCGCCACCTATTGTTTGAGATGCGAACTAAAATAAAAAATTACGGTAAAAAAACTCCTGACATTATACATAACCCTCCTGCAAAAATTTTTTTAATAGCTGTCACCGTTTGCAAGTTATTGAATTTTAAAATCCATCAGTCATTTTTGGGACACCCGGTATATATATATAAGTTAGTTTATAATTTATATTTTTACTGTAATTTTGTAATAAAAACGTGGTTCTGCAATAAGCATTTATAAATAAAACAGCTAAAGATTCATTTAAAAATCTTATTATAACTAATAATAATATGCAGTTATAGCTTATCTCTAATTAAAAAAAAGCATTATTATTTACATCTTGACAAAATGCCAATTTATTAAAGATTTATTTTTTCCTATTGATGATTTAAGAGCTTGCACTTTTATTAAATTAATGAGTTGAATCACTTAAATTTTTAGGGAAAAATCTGAAAAAGTTTAAGATTTGCTTTTCTATATTTTATTTTTTATTTATTATAGATGATTGCAATGCTAGCTAATGAAAATAAATAATTAGTTAACATTATCTAAAATTACCTTTCGAGCCTTTTTTAGACAAATGGGTGCACAAAGAATGGAATTTTTAAACAATTATAATAAAATTTAAATTGTTTCTTTAAAAAAATATTTTTTATTAACCTATTGAGAATAAAAGTACTCACGTCCATATATTGTAACACTTCTATCTCTAAATTTTCTCCAGAAATCAGAAAATAAAATATAAAGTCAACATAGTGAAATTACTCCTCATAAACTTTAATTGCTTAACTATTTTTTTAACGTACAATAAATTGAAAATATGGTATGAAACTCACTTTTTTAAGATACAGTATTCGTGATATTTAGTTTAAATCTAACATTAAATAGTATAAAATTGTATTTAAAAAATAATTGTTTTAAAAGCTTTAAGAGATCGATCAAGGGAACTTTTCTTGTCCATGTAATGTGTGGGCAAATCAGATATTTAAGCCATTAACCACTAAAATTATAAAGTTGAAGTTTTTTACTTTTGAGCTAAAAGTCGCACGTCACTACAAACTCTGAAAAAAAAAATTCTCTGCATATGTTCTCAAAAATTTATGTATTTAAGTAAGATAATTTTTTTTTATTGAAAATAGTGGTGGGTATGAGTATAATATTAATATGTGCATTTATTTTGACCGTTTTCTGAGTGCAACATCAGTTTAAATATGCAACTTGAATGATAATTTTGAAAAATTAGTTAAACACATTTAGAAAAAAAACTACATTTGATAAATGTACAGAGGTCATATGTGTCCTAAAATTTCAAGAACAAAGACTTCTTATAAAAGCTCTCTTTTCAAATAAGATGAAATTTAAGGTATTTAAAATAGACTTTATTTTTCTATTTAAAAAGAAATATAGATAATTGTCCTGAAAAATCTCCTTAAGCGTACAACCCCTGTTAATACAGAGTAAATTAAAATGAATATAGCGATTACAAACAGCTAGAACTATTTAATCGAAAAGATTTTATCCATAAGAATTACACAGAATTTAAAAGAAAGTTTAAAATTTTTTTTATATGCTTTTTAAATGTTTTATGTGACCCCCATTGTTCACACGGACAACATCTAAACATCCTTTTTGTTCAAACATCATATACCATCTGCATGTGTTGTTGTCAGTTTGGAGTATTTAGGGGTGCCTCTTCCGAAGGACCGTTTTTTGAAAGAAAGTTTTTTTTTAAGAACTTTGTGGTAGGTGTATGCAGCAGTTTCAAGGAAAACGCCGTTCCTGGTATATTTCTGCGAAATTCATAAATAAAAGTCTTCTTTTATCCTTTTCGTCATACTGTTCCTAGTCCGGGATACCTAATTTTAATTCCAAACTTGCAAATGGCACCAATAATATTTTAATAAAATTTTGCTTTTACAATGGAAGTTTAAATTAAGAACTTCTTAATTTATCAAAAATTCGTTTGTAAATTCCGGTGAAAGTCGATAATTTCTCATTTTACTACAGAATTTACCTGTGCCGGAAAGGATTAAATAAATATGGTGTTCAAAAATCGGACCGAGATACTTTCTGTATGTTAGAATTTCGTCATTTTGTCATCTCAGTGTCGATAAGATTTCGCCAGTGGGACAATCCAGCATCCATGCTCATAGCATAGACATATGATGTCAGATGTTTGAACAAAAATGATGTTTAGATGTTGTCGATGTGACCAGGGTGATTACATAGAACATTTATAAAGCATGTAAACAAAATTTTGAACTTCCTTTTATATTCTGTGTAACATTCCTAAATAAAATTCTTTCTCAGTGTTGCCAAGTGTACGACTTTTTGAATACCGTTATAATTTTAGAGAAAGTGCTGTTGAATTAAATCGAAAAAGTTTTAAAATTAACTAAAAAAAATATTTCTATATTAAAATACCTATATCCAAAAAGCAGGAGACTTGGTAATTCATATGTTGATTAAATAGTTATAACCATTTGTAATCGCTATATTCATTTGAATTACCCTGTATTTTATAATAACAACACTTTGTCTTTTATAAAACAATTGCGACAGAATGTAATCCAAAGTATTTACAGCTAACTGAAAAATGTGTTATCTGCAAATTTTTAAAAATATTGATTTATAATGTATATGTCTTATATTTTTCAGAAATTATTTATAGTAATCGATAAATACTTCAATTTAAGGAAAAGCTAAATGTCACTTTTAAGTATAACAACACCAAGAAAAGATTAATTGCTTCACATTGAAAACTTTCATTACAAGTAAATTCTCTTTTTTAACGACAACTAAAAATAAAAAAAAACTATTGTGAATTTTTGGGAACTTACATCGAAACGTCTATTTAGATATGATTTATTATTTGATGTGTATCTAAATTATCTTTTAATCATTGAACTGTCGTATATCTGACAATGTTTTCGAGTTCATTAATAACTTTACGACTCTTTGAAACTTTTCGCTGGTATCTGAAATGGCTTTAAGAATACTTTTATATTTTATTTATCGCACATTGTGATGCACTGATTTAAAGCTAAGTAGTTTACAGTTTAAGTTGTGTTTATTATTTATGTATTTACGATAGAAAACAAAAGCTATCGGAATTGGAGTTCCTAAGCTAAAAATATGGATTCTATTGTTCCTTCCAGTCCGAGGTTATAAAAAAATCAGCTGTTTTGTAAAACATTGGAGAACATTACAGTCTTTTATTTTATTTTTATTCTACTACTTAAAGGATTACAATATCTTGTAACCGATTTGAACAATGTAATGAATATCCATTTAATTGCAGACTGAGTTTCTGTAAAATTAAGAAATTTATGAGAAATATAATATTATAGTAATATAATATATAATAATGTAGTTATTTTATAGCCAATGTTTGTATAAATAACAGAAAAGCTAAGTGTTTAAACTCAAGTTTATTTATAAAATATATAATTTAAACTTATTTTACTCAAATATGATTTTGCTTCACAATTTCAAAATTAATTTTTCGTATTTAGAAGCCTTTTCCTTTAAATTTTGCAAATCACGCTTTTGACTGATATATTCCTTTTGATTAAATAATTATAGCCATTTGTAATCACTGTATCCATTTTGAATTACACTATATTTATAATAGCAATACATTCTCTTTTATAAACCTACTGTGACAGAATCTATCCAATCCATCGTGCTTATGGACAACTAATGAAAAATATACTATTTACAAATCTTTAAAAAATATTAATTTTTAATTAATATATCTTATTTTTTTTTCAAAATGTATCTGTAGTACATCAATAAATGCTTGAATTTAAAGAAATAACAAAATGTCCCTTTTAAGTATCACAACATCCAGAAAAGTTTAATTGCTTCACTTTTGAAAATTTTCATTACATGTAAATTTTCCTTCTTAACGACAACTAAAAATAAAAATAAACAACTGTGAATTTCTGGGAACTGCCATTGAAAAGCCTATTTAGATATGATTTATTATTTGACATGTATCTAAATTATCTTTTAATGATTAAACTGTCCTATATCTGACAATGCTTTCGAGTTCATTAATAACTTTACGACTGTTTGAAACTTTTTGCTGGTATCTGAAATGGCTTGACTTCTTTTATATTTAATCTATCGAACATTGTGATGTACTGGATAGTAAAAAGCTAAGTAGTTTACAGTTTAAATTCTGTTTAAAAAAAACCTACCGGAATTGAAGTTCCTAAGCTAAAAGTATGGATTCTATTTTTCCTTTTAGTCCAACGCTATAAAGAATGAGGTGTTTTAAAAAACATTGGCAAACATTACGATCTTCAATTATTCTGCTACTTAAAGGATTCAAATGTGTTGTAATAGATCTGAACAATGTAACGAATATTCATTTAATCACAGGTTGAATTGTATCAGTTATGAAATTCATTAGAAAAATAATATTAAACTATATTATAAACAATGTTTGTTTAAATAACTGAAATGTAAAATGTTTAAATTCAGGTTTGTTTATAAAATATGTAATTTAAACTTATTTTACTCAAGTATAATTTTGCTTCACAATTTCAAAATTAATTTTTGGTATTTAGATGCTTTTTCCATTAAATTTTGCAAAAAGTACTTTAGTCTGATAAATTCCTTTTGATTAAATAATTATAGCCATTTGAAATCACTATATCTATTTTGAATTGCCCTGTATTTATAATAACAGTAGTACTTTTTCTTTTATAAACCTATTGTAACAGAATCTAATCCATCGTGCTTACGGGCAACTAACTAAAAAATACTCTTTGCAAATCTTTAACAAATATTGATTTTTAATTTATACGTCTTTTTTTCATAATGCATTTATAAAATCCATAAATATTGAATTTTAAAAATAAAATCTCACTTTTAAGCATAACAATATCAAGAAAAGATTAATTGCTTCACCGTAGAAAATTTTCAGTACAAGTAAATTCTTTTCTTAACAAAAACCAAAATAAAAAATAAAAAAATTGTGAATTTCTGGAAACTTCCATGGAAAAGTCTATTTAGATATGATTTATTATTTGATGTGTATTCTAAATTATCTTTTAATGATTGAACTGTCCTATATCTGACAATACTTTCGAGTTCATTAATAACTTTACGACTTTTTGAAACTTTTCGCTGATAGTATCTGAAATGGCTTTAAGACTTCCTTTATCTTTCTATTTATCGCACTTGTGATGCATTGAATTAAAGCTAAGTAGTTAACAGTTTATGTTGTGTTTATTACTTATGTATTTATGATAAAAAAGAACTACCGGAATTGAAGTTCCTAAGCTAAAAGTATAAATTCTATTCTTACTTCCTGTCCGAGGGTATAAAAAATCAGCTGTTTCGGAAAACACTAGAAAACCGTTCCATTGAAAAACGTTGCATTTTTCAAAAATTCACTTTATTATAATTATTATTTTGCTATTTAAGTATTAAAACGTGTTCTAATAGATATGAACAATGTAATGAATGTTCATTTAATTGCAGACTGAATTTGTGTCAGTTTTGAAATTTATCAGAAATATAATATTAAACTATATTATAGCCAATGTTTGTATAAATAACTGAAATGTGAAGTTTTTAAACGCAGGTTTCTTTTATAAAATATGTAATTTAAATTTATTTTACTCAAATATGGTTTTGCTTCACGATTTCAAAATTAATTTTTGGTATTTAGAAACATTTTCGTCTAATTCTGCAAATTATGCTTTTGTCTGATAAATTCCTTTAGATTACATAGTTATAACCGATTCTAATCGCTATATTCATTTTGAATTACAATGTATTTTATAATAACAGCACTTTCTCTATTATAAAACAATAGTAACAGAATCTAATCCATTGTGTTTACAGCCAACTAACTGAAAAAATCCTATTCACAAACATTTAAAAATATTGATTTTTAATTTATACGTCTTTTTTTCAGAATGCATTTATAAAAATCGATAAATACTTGAATTTAAAAATAAATAAAATGTCACTTTCAAGTATAATAACATCCAGAAAAGATTAATTGCTTCACTTTTGAAAATTTTCATTACAAGTAAATTCCCTTTCTTAACGACAACTAAAAATAAAAGTAAGCAACTGTAAATTTCTGCAAACTTCCATCGAAAGTCTCTTTAGATATGATTTATTATTTGATGTGTATCTAAATTATCTTTTAATGATTGAACTATCCTATATCGGACAATGCTTTCGAGTTCATTAATAACTTTACGACTCTTTGAAACTTTTCGCTGGTATCTGGAATAGCTTTAAGACTTCTTTTATATTTTATTTATCGTACTTTGTGATGTACTGAATTAAAGCTGAGTAGTTTACCGTTAAAATTGTGTTTATTATTTATATATTTATGGTAAAAAAGAGAAGTATCGGAACTGAAGTTCCTAAGCTTGGATTCTGTTCTTCCTTCCAGACCGATGCTATAAAAAATCAGCTGTTTCGGAAAACAATGGAAAACTAATTTCGTTGGAAACATTACGGTCTTCTAGAATTCACTTTTATTTGGTTCTGTTACTTAAAGATTTAAAATGTGTCGTAATATATCTGAACAATATAGCGAATATTAATTTAATTAAAGATTAAATTTGTGTCAATTATGGAATTTATGACAGATATAATATAAAACTATATTATAGCCAATATTTGTATAAATAACTGAAATGTGAAGTATTTAAACTCAGCTTTGTTTATAAAATATGTAATTATTTTATTCAAATATGCTTTTAATTCACGATTTCAAAGTTAATTTTTAATATTTTGAAACCTTTTCCTTTAAATTCTGCAAATTCTGTTTTTCTCTAATAAAATCCTTTCGATTGAACAATTATAGCCGTTTGTAATCACTATATCCATTTTGAATTACCTTGTATTTTATAATAACAACACTTTGTCTTTTATAAAACAATTGCGACAGAATCTAATCCATTGTACATACAGCCAACTAACTGAAAATATCTTATTTACAAACATTTAAAAATATTCATTTTTAATTTATATGTCTTTTTTTTTTCAGAATGCATTTATAAAAATCGATAAATACTTGAATTTAAAAAATAAGTAAAATGTCACTTTCAAGTAAACAACGTCCAAAAAAGATTAATTGCTTCACCGGTGAAAATTTTCATTACAAGTAAATTCTCTTTCTTACGATAACTGAAAATAAAAATAAACAACTGTGAGTTTCTGGAAACTTCCATCAAAAAGTCTATTTAGATATGATTTATTATTTGATGTGTATCTAAACTAGTATCTTTTTATGATTGAACTGTCCTATGTCTGACAATGCTTCCGAGTTCATTAATAACTTTACAACTCTTTGAAACTTTTCGCTGGTATTTGAAATGGCTTTAAGACTTCTTTTATATTTTATTTATCGCACATTGTGATGCACTGAATTAAAACTAAGTAGTTTACAGTTCAAGTTGTGTTTATTATTTATATATGTATGATTTATAATAATAATAAAAAAAGAACTCCGGAATTGAAGTTCCAAAGCTGAAAGTATGGATTCTATTGTTCCTTCCAGTCCAAGGCTTTAAAAAATCAGCTGTTTTGGAAAATATTGGAAAATAGTTCCATTGAAAAACATTGCGGTCTTCAAAAAATCATTTTTTAGGTATAATTTTTTTATTATTCTTCTATTACTCAAAGGATTAAAATGTGTTGTAATAGATCTGAACAATGTAATGAATATTCATTTAATTGCAGACTGAATATGTGTCAGTTATGAAATTTATCAGAAATATAATGTTAAGCTATATTACAGCCAATGTTTGTATAAATAACTGAAATGTTAAATTTTTAAACTCAGGTTTCTTTATAAAATATTTAATTTAAACTCATTTTAGTCAAATATAATTTTGCTTCACAATTTTAAAGTCAACTTTTAGTATTTAAAAACTTTTTCTTTCAAATTGTGCAAGTCATGAATTCTCTGATAAATTCCTTTCGATTAAATAATTATAGCCATTTGTAATCGCTATATCCATTTTGAATTACCTTGTATTTTAGAATAACAGCACTTTGTCTATTATAAAACAATTGTAACAGAATCTAATCCATCGTCTTTACAGCAATCTAACTGAAAAATATCCCGTTTACAAACATTTAAAAATATTTATTTTTAATTTATATGTTTCTTTTTTTTCCAGAATGAATTTATAAAAATCGATAAATAAGTATTTATCGATTTTTATAAATTACGTAAAAATATTTTATAAATAAAAAAAATTGTCATTTTTTCGATATAACAACACCCAGAAAAGATTAATAATTTCACCGTGGAAAATTTTCATTATAAGTAAGATCTCGTTCTTAACGACAGCTAAAAATAAAAATAAGCGACTGTTTCTTGGAAGTTCCATCGAAACGTCCATTTAGATATGATTTATTATTTGATGTGTATCTAAATTATCTTTTAACCTTTGAACTGTCGTATACCTGACAATGTTTTCGAGTTCATTAATAACTTTACGACTCTTTGAAACTTTTCGCTGCTATCTGAAATGGCTTTAAGACTTCATTTATATTTTATTTATCGCACCTTCTGATGCACTGAATTAAAGTTAAATAGTTTACAGTTTACGTTGTGTTTATTATTTATGTATGTGTGATGTATAAAAAAAGAACTCCGGAATTGAAGTTCCTAAACTGAAAGTATAGATTTTATTCTTCCTTCCATTCCGAGGCTATAAAAAACCAGCTGTTTTGGTAAATATTGAAAATCGTTCCATTGGAAAACATTATCTTCAAGAATTCACCTTTTTTTTTTTTTTTTTTTTTTTTTTTTCCTACAACTTGAAGACTTAAAAGTGTGTAACAGGTCTGAAGAATATAACGAATATCCATTTTACTACAGATTAAATTTATGTCAGTTGTGGAATTTATTCGAAATATAATATTAAAATAAATTATATTATAGCCAATGTTTGTATTAATAACTGATATGTCAAGTGTTTAAATCGAGGTTTGTTCATATTTATCAATTTTAAACATGTTTTATTCAAATATGCTTTTGTTTTATGATTTAAAACTTATTTTTTATTATTTAGAAACATTTTTCCTTTAAATTTTAAAAATCATGCTTTCGTCAAAAATTTCATCATTTAAAAATGTAAAAGAATACACTTATAATTTCATTTTAATTTGTTTTCGAGCTCATAAATGAGCCAATAAAATAACGTTGAAAAGAGAAATAGCGAATAAAATAAAATAAATAAATATCCTCTTACGCCACAAGAATCTGACGTCACAAGAATATAGTCCAATCTGTTTATATAAATAAATAAATAAAAATAAAAAATAACCTTGCAGTTAGACATGATAATTTGCAATATTTACGAAATATGTTATATAAGGAAAAATGTTCTATTTAAAAATTTAATTAATTTCACATTTTTAAAATTTGATAATAAAGTATTGGTAAAATATACTTTACAAGTTTAAAGTACTGAAACTTGAATAAAAGTAATCAATAACAGTTCAATATTTATTTTGAAGATTTTTTTTTCTAGTAAAATACATAAATGCGGGTAGCGTAATAAAAGATACATATGGACAGAATTATCTGTAATTAAAAATGGTGAAATAAACTGCAAGAAATTAATGATGTCCAGAGCATTTTTAGATCTTATAAAAAAAGACTATTTGGCAACACTATGCGTAAACTACAACGTACATGAAACGGAAAATATTTCTTAATCTCCAAAAATATAACTTTAAACGAAAATATACATTAACATCTTCCTAAATTTCATACGTCATTTCATAAAATCATTTTTTAGAAGATTTCTGGGGCATTTACTAGTGGTTTTTATGATGTTTAAATCATTTTTCTAAAACAAAAAATTTGGTCTGAAAGATTCTATCAATTCCCAAATAAACCCATTTTTTACTGCTTAACCCTTTCCGGCACACTGCGCCCAGTCTGGGATACTTAATTTTAATTCAAACTTGCAAACGGCACCAGTAGTATTTTACTAAGATTTTGCTCTCACAACGAAGGCTTAAATTAAGGATTTCAAAATATCTAAAAAATTCGTTTGTGAATTACGGTGTCAGTCGATAATTTCACATTTTGTTACAGATTTTGCCCGTGCCGGAAAGGGTTAATTGAGTTTATATATGGATAAAAATTACTCAAACTTAATGTTATTCCAATTGATTTCTAATATGTATGTGAAAAACATGTTTGTTGATCATAGATAACGTCTATACCATGTCATATTATCCAATATGAACAATGTGCTATCTGATAATAAGCAGACTAGCGTAATTAATATTACTACTGAAATTTAATTGAAACTGTTGTCCTATTTTAAACTAGAACCACCGGCTAATTTATAAAATTTTTATAAAAAGTGTTTGACACCAGAATTTTTATTTAAAATTATTAAACATATTTAATTAGCATATTTTTCTACTGCACATATTTAACAAATCTCATGAAAAAAATTGTGGTTCAAATCGGCCGTTTTGAGTTTTGCTGGGGTCATAAATCATAATGACCTCTGATGGCGGTTCCAGTGTTAAACCTTAGGAGACGAGCAACAAGTATACGTATCGAAAAAAGGCTTAAGAATCCTTCTTTATTTCCACCAGTAAAATTTTACTGTGAAATTTGCCTTATTTAATCGGATAATTTTCTCGATTCAGTAATGCACAAATTTCTCTTTTTAAAAACTGGCGACAAAACATTAAAAACTTTGTAAAAGACTCCCGTCGCGAAAGGCTTAAGGCAGATTTCGACCATTCAATAAATAAAGCTTTACTGTTAAATTTTAATGGTAAAAAAATGCAAAGAGCTGTACCATTTACCTTATTTTGTTTTTTAAACAGAGAGAAAAATTGCATCGATTTTAAACACATATTTTTTATTCTTTTAGCAGACTGCATTAAAACCAACTAATAACTACTCGAACTTTGAATGGATAAATAGACATGATAGGTAAAATCAATCTTCAAAAAAAAAAAAGAATTATTATTTATCGGAAGAAAGTTTTCATCAGTATACGAGAATAAATTTATCTAACCAGAAATTAAATTGTAAAATAAATTTGTTTTGAAAACTTGCGTTCAGGTGTCTGTTTAGATATGATTTATGATTTCATCGCTATCTAAACTAATTTTAATGATTGAGTTGTCCAGATCTGACAATTTGCTTGAATATTTTAGAAGTGTGACTACACTTTTTCATTTTTCAGTTATCTTGTGAATGAATTGTAGTACAAAAAGAAATTTGTAATCTGATGGTAAATTTAAAAGGACATTTTTAACACTTTTTATGACAGTTATCAATAATTAAAATAGTTTAAAATAAACATAATTTATTTATTAAAGTAAAACCCCGATAATTCGGATTAATTGGGACCGCACCCAATCCGGATTATCCGGAGAATTAGAAAAAAAATGAAATAAAATATAACATACTAACAGAAAATCACCTTTATGTTAAACTTATTTAATATTTGCAGACATTAATAATGTTTACTTTGTTTAATTATTCCGAAAACATGTGAGAAAAAGTTTTTTTATTTAGAATACGACGATGAAACAAGTTAATGTTATGGAAATTAGCCAATCGCTTCTCAAACTTAAAAAAAAATGACCAAACCGATCCCAATTATCCGGATTATAGGGGTCCGAATTAGCGGGGTTCTACTGTATTTGAATATTTATGACAGACCTTGATCGAGATAGATTAAAATTCTAATACGAAATTATTTTTATTCAAAAATGCTGAATTTAAAAAGGACTGTTGCTTTAAGGCAGAAAAATAAAATATCATTTTTTTTTTCGTGTTTCTAAAAAAGTTTGAAATATTGGAAAAAAATAAATAAATTATGGAACCATAAATAAGAAATTATAAAAATAATATAAATTAATTAAAAAAAACATTTCTTTTAATTTAATTATAGTGTACTTTATATAAATAATATATGCTTGTAATATATGCTCAAAATACTTATACAATTGCTAAATCAGTGCACACTGTTTTAGGAATTGTATAAATATTCAGAGCTTATCTCATTATTCATATAGAAATCACAGTGTAAATGTCGTTCTTATAATATACTGTTTTAAAAATTGCAGAAATATTCTGAGCTTAGCTCATTATTAACATAGTAATAACAGTGTAAGGCATAGCTGCCAACTTTTACGCATTTTTCCTACCACAAAAATTTTATAGTAAATATTATCTTATTTAATCGTCGAAATCTTATGATTATCAAATGGGAAATTTCTTTACAGTTATAGTAGTAGCAAAAAATGCGTAAAAGTTGGCAGCTGTGGTAGATTCTGAGCAATCATAAAAGATAAGAGGATATTGTATTTAATGCAGAAATGAACTACAGCTTAAATTATAAATAATTAAAATTAAATATATTTTGATCTAGCTGTTCTATATACGGATAAATCTTGTGTCTGTGTATGTAAATATTGCATAAAAAACGGCTATAACGATTTTGACTAAGTCTTGAATTCTACCGTTTTCGCATACGAGAAAACCATCGACCAAGGTTCCTTGTTGAAAGTGAATTTGAAATGAAAGTAAATTTTCCTGTCAAATCAAGCGAATGTCACAAGTATTTTTCCAAATATAATCAAGTATCACCAAATGTGGCAAGTTGTTGCCAACATTGCGATTTGTTTACTGTCAAATGTTCAACAACTTATTAACAGTTTGAACCTTTTTTCCAATTGAAATGCATTGAACCGTAGTCAGCCCAAAATGACTAACTAATCGAATTTTCTTCAACATGTGACCTTGGTCAATGGTTTTCTCGTAGACGAAAGCGGTAGAATTCAAAATTTGGTCAAAATCGTTATGGCCGTTTTTTATGTAATATTTACATACAGACACAAGATTTACCCATATTATAATATAGAACAGCTAGATCAAAATATATTTATTTTTAATTATTTATCATTTGAACTTTAATTCATTTCTGCATTAAATACAATATCTTCTTATCTTTTATGATTATTCAGAATCTATAATAACATACAGATATTCTTTTTTAACCCATTCGTGCCCAGCATATTTTGCGTAAATTTTATTTGGTTGGCACCACTATTTTTAAAAGATTTAAGTTTAGTTCATTAATCACGAAAATGCATCATTTAAATAAAATAACTATTGCTTTTCTTTTTTACCGGTGTCAAAAACAGTGCTGAATGCACCTTTTGAAGCGTCCCTAAAAAGGGACGCTAGACACTAATGGGTTAAATACTAAATTGTATATGATCGATGTTTATAACACAAGTCAATATAATGATGAATGAGAACAGTCCTTAATGATCTGAATTTGTATAATTTTCTCTTGCGAACCAGTCATATAGCAAACACATATCATTTAAAAGGAAAAATGAATGGCTTTTCTACATTTATATATCTTTTGTAGTAAATAAATCTGTATGATAAGATTGCGTATCATTAATTTAAAACTATACATTTAAAAAAATTTATTTGGAATCTAACTAAATATTTTTTGAAAGTGAAATGGAGAAAAAATATCCAAAAATTAGTTTTTGTGCATACATATAAAGTACATATGTATTTTTTTTCCCGGCGAAAGGATGTTATGGTTAACAAATATAAAAGAAGATTTAGCATAAGAATGTAAAAGTGATTACGTAGATGCGATATTTTATTTAAAAGAATGTATAGTAATAATAACACAGGGCTCCTAAATAGTCCGCGAAATTAACACCAATATTTTTTAACAGAAAATTCTCTTTAAAGTTTTCTACAGCATTTGCGACGAAAATAACCAACGAAGGTGCTTTCTTTGCAAATTTCGAGACAAATCTAAAAAGAAAAATTATCTAAGAAAATATTGATGTTCAGTTTATGGACCATTTGGGAGCTCTGTAACACTAATTATACATTTTTACCTAAACTTATACAAATGTGTCAGATATTTTAGATGCTTTTCGAATGACTACAAGTGCGCATAATGGTATATCTAACATTATATATTATCAAAAAACGCATCCTCCCACTCACGTTTTGTGATCGATCGAAATCTACACTCATACTCGTAATTTTAGAAAATCTTGTTTGAAAAATTAAATGTAGATTACCGATGAAAATGACATGCGTAAGTCAACTTGAATGGAAATGAGAAACTTCTTAACGATCTGAATTTGCATAATGCTTCCTTCGGATGTAGCCATACATCGAACGTATGGAAAATTATTTGTATTTTCATCCAATTGTGCATTCTACGTAAATAAATCTATATAATAAGATTACATGTTATTTTTTTTAAGGTAATGCATTTAAATGAATTTATTTTCACTCTAAACAAGTGTCATTTGAAAGGGGGAAAACGATAAAGAAAGAAACAAAGAAAAAAATCAAAGGTTAAAAAAAGAGAAAAACAAAGGTGACAAAATGTCAAAAAGATAACAACGGAAATAAAAAGTTAATTTCGTAGATACTACATTAAAAAAGAAGAGAAAAAAGCTGATTAACAAATACAAGAAAAAAAATTAACGTAAGGATGTAAACATCTTTACGTACATTCCACACTTTAAGAAACATTAGATTTAGTAACAAAAGTATTACTTTAATGTACAAATTATTTCAGAATCATTCTACGACTTTAATTGCAACATACTGGCATAGAGTGGCATTTAAACATGGTGAAAAAATTATTTTTCTGATGATTTTACTGGTTTCATCTTCTTTATAAGAATTATTTCTATATTAATATTGCAGAAAAATAAAAAATGCGTTAATGCAAAATTTTTATTACTTTTCTAAGAGTAAAATACTTTTGCTATCGACATATTTTCTATAAGAAATATTTAATCGAAAGAAGATTTGTGGATTAAAAAAATAATAACGTTCCTTACTCAATGCATGTTATATTTATGGGCTAGTTTTATTTAGTTTTTTATTTTAAAACATATTTCTTTAAAGTCATTTATAAACTGCGTTTCATTTCACCACAAATATATTCTCATATTTCCTTCTAAGACCGTTCAGACTAAATCATATTCATAGTCCAAGAAAATCTTTTTGAAACATAAAATGTAGATTACTGATGAATATGAAACGCATAAATCAACTTCATTAGAAATGAGAAACTTCTTAACCCGGGAGAACACGCGTTTACGCAAGGTAGAAATGGTTTTACCTTTGTAACCAATAAAATCAAATTATAACCGTCATTTTATTTAGGCGGAGACAATCCTTGCAAATTTTGCGATAAAATAAGTTGAAAATTACTTTTAAAAGATAAGTGGTTACAATTGCAAAAATCATATGCACTCCGGGTCAAAAAGACCCGGTGCGTATACTCCCGGGTTAACGATCTGAATATGCATAATGTTTTCTTAGAATGTAGTCATATATCGAACATATGGAAAATTAGATACATTTTCATCCAGTAATGCATTCTATATGTAAATAAATGTCTACAATAAGATTGAATATCATTTCTTGAAAGTAATGCATTTTGGTGAATGTATTTCCCACCTAAGAAATTGTAAATTGAAAGACAAACCAAAAAGTGACTGAACAAAAGATAACAAAGAAAAACATAATCAGGATTTGGACATATTTACGAATAAATTTGCGAAATTTGAGGTTAAAGTTGTTTGGCAAGTCTGTTTATTATAATTTAAATATAAATTTTCTTGTCATTAATAGTGGTGCCAGAAACCTTTAAAAATATAATGAGAGTGCGATTCTTGATAATAGTACAAGTATAATAACATATACATAAATTTTTTTAATCTAATTAAAGAAACCTATTGTATCATTTTTTAATAAAAGCATATTCCATTTTTAGGTTTCTTTTACATATAGCTGCTTCAATACATTTTAGAATATCTTCTTTGAAACATTAAATGTAGATTACCAATGAATACGACACGCGTAAATCAACTTTAGTAGGAATAAGAAAATTCTTAATGATCTGAATATGAATAAAATTTTCTTAGAATGCAATCGTACATCGAATATATAGAAAATATAAGTATTTTTATCCATTTATGCATTCTATGTTAGTAAACTTCTATAATAAGATTGCATATATATTTTTAAGGTAATGCATTTAACTCCTTGTGGCGCGGTGGTATATCTATGAAACCACATAATTTTAATTCCGAAACGCCACATTGCACCGGAATTTAGGTTAAAAAAATCGATTTATTGAATGCGTGAAATATAGTTCTTTCTTATTTATAAAAAAAGTTAATTTCAAATTCCGGTGTGAGACATTAATTTGAACACTTAAGCAATGAATTTGCTGTGCGCCGCAAAGGGTTAAATGAATGTATTTCAAATTTAAGAAAATGTCATTTGAAAGTCAAAAAGACATGCGGAAAAAGGTTCACAAAGGAAGTAAACATTTAATTTTGTAGATACTACATTAAAAAAACGGATCAACAAATACAAGAAAAGAATTAACCTAATAATATAAACGTCTTCGTATATTCTGAAACTTAAGAAACAATACATTTAGTAACAAAAATTTTAATTTAATATTCAGTTATTTCAGAGTCGTTTTGCAGTTTTAATGGTTACATATTGGCACAAGGTGGCAGTTAATGTTAACATAATTAGAAAGGTTTCTATGTGTGAAAATGTCACTGGTTTAAATTCTTTATAAAGATTATTGGTATTCCAATATTTAAATAAAAACTGTGTGATAGTGTAAAATTTTGTAGTGAATTTTTTGACACTGACATGTTTTCTGTAACAAATATATAGTCTAAAGTAGCATATGGAATTTTCTTTTAAAAAAATCTGTTGTTCTTTACGTAAAACGTATTCCATTTATGGGCTTCTTTCATTTATTTTTGCTATTTTAAAACATATTTCTTTTCAGATCTTTATAAACTGCATTTCATCTCACCTAAAAATATATTCTCATTTACCTTCTGTGATCGTTGAAAATGTTTAATGATATTCGTAGCCCTAGATAATCTTCTTTGAAATACTGAATGTAAATTACCGATGACTATGACACGCGTAAATCAACTTTTATGGAATGAGAAACTATTTAACCTTCCTACCCTGTTCAAATTTTACTCATTCTTGATAAAAACATTTCACACCAGAATTGTTTTTTGAAACATTTTAATACATTTAATTGACTTATTTCACTGAATCTGTTATTTAACTTTCTTTATGAAAAAATTTCTGATTCGAATCGTGTAAAACAAATCGTAGTTATGGGTCGATTAGACCCATTCAGGGTAGGAAGGTTAAGGATCTGAATATGCATAATCTTTTCTTAAGATACAGTCATATATCCTAGAAAATTAGATATGCAGTCGGCTCTCGTTAATTCGAAATTGAATAAATTGAATCTTCGCTTAATTCGAACCAAGCATGAAGTTTCGAAATTTTCAATGGCAGAATAACGTTAAAATTTTTCGTTTATTCGAACTCATTTTCGCTTGACCTCGTTTAATTCGAACTACCAAGAATTTCGATTTTTATTTTTCCTGACTTTCGCACGGATTTTAGACCCTTGAAATAACTTCCTTTCTTTAATTATTCTCAGAACAGTACTGAACTTGTATGCATATAATTTTATGCATTTCATATCGGCTTTCTAAGTCCCCATTATTCCATTAATGATGCCTTCACTCCTTCTTCCATTGTTCTTGTTCCTAATCATGTAACTAGTTTATGTATTTATATATTTTAATTTCATGTTAAGTGTATTATAAAGATAATAGACGAAATAAATTTTAAAAATACTATAACATTAAGTCTTTGGCAACAGTATTCCTTTGAACATGTTTCCTGTCATGCTTTCCCTAATTCGAACTCTGGATAATTCGAACTTTTCTTACGGTCCCGACAAGTTCGAATTAACAAAAGCTGACTGTATTTTCATGCAGTAATGCATTCTACTAAAAAAAAGTCTATAATAAGAGTGCATACCACTTTTTGAATGTAATACATTTTAGTGAATTTATTTCCCTAATAAGAAAGTGTAATTTGAAAGAAAAACTAAGAAAAGATTTTTAAAAAAAATCAATAAAAAACAAGGAAAAGCGTAATATTACAAGCATAATAACATATGCATTACAAAAACCACTTATTTAAACGATCGAACATATTATAAAAGTTTTTTAATTAAAATATATTCCATTTCTAGGCTTGTTTTACTCTTAACTGCTTTTAAACTTTTTTTTCACTCAAAAGACTTTCTTTTTGTAATCTGTATTTTATTTACGCTTTAAATGCATTCCCCATTCAACTTTTGCTATCGTTCAATGTCCTCACTCATAACCGTAATCCTAGAAAATCTTCTTTAAAACATTAAATATAGATCACCAATGATTATTACAAGTGAATGTCAATTTCAGTTGGAATGAGAACTTCTTAACGATATAAATATGAATAATGTTTTCTTAGAATGCAATTGTATATCGAATATATAGAAAATCAAATCAGATGCATTTCAATCGAGCTATGCATTATATGTAAATAAATATCTATAAAAAGATTACATACTATTTTTTGCCGGTAATGCATTTAAATGGGTTATTTCCACGTAAAGAAAGAGTCTTATGTAAGTAAAAAGAAACAATAAAGAAAAAAATAAAGAAAAGAATAATTGAAAAAAAAGAAAACTCGGGTATAATTTAGTAGTTAGTTATTTTTAATAATCATATAGTAATATCATTTAATAATAAAAATGCAGTAAAAGTTAATAACGGAAGTAAAAAGTTAATTATGTAGATTACAATACTATAAAAAAGGAAGTCTGATTTACAAAGACAAGAAAAAAATTAACATAAGGTTTTAAACGTGATTATGTACATTCTACATTTTAAGAAACAGTAAATTTAGCGAAGAAACAATCAATTTTTATTTAATGTACAATAAATTTGCGAACCATTTTAGAATTTTAATAGTTGCACATTGTCACAAGGTAGCGTTTAATGTTAAACATAATTAAAATATTATTTGTGTGAAATTTTTTCTGGTTTAATTTTTTTATAAGGAAAATTTGTATTCTAATATTTCCATAAAAATTACGTAATACTGCACAATATTTATTGCTTTACTAAGTGGAAAATCTTTTCTGCTATCGGCATATTTTCTGTAATAAATATATAATCTAAAATAGATTTATGGATTTTTTTAAATCTAATCACTCTTTACTTAATCGCTTCGCTGATTTGCCCGTACGTCATACGGAGACCGTATTTTTGCTAATATTGATGTGCCCGTACCAAGTACGGGCATCCATATTCTAATCATGATTTATTTTCTCACTAATAAATTTTCATTATAAATTTCGCAGTATTTAATCGCAGCATTTTTCTGACTCAATTAGGCAAAATTCTCTGTTTTGGAAACTGATAATAAAAGATTAAAAATTCTGTAAAAGAAAAAAAAACAAGTTGAATGTAGATTCAGTTTCGCCTAAGATTAAAAAAACAAAAATCGATAGAGGTTTTTTAGAAGGGCGACCCCGTTTAGAATGTAATGAACTAACTTCATTTTTCTTGTGTTTATCAATATAATAGCAAACAGAACGGCGTGAAATACACATTTGATTAGCAATTTCTCTCTGAGATTTTAGAATTGCGGAATAATAAAGAGATACAATTTGACGTGCTATTTCTTCATTGACTAGATTCATCAAAAACGGATTTTTTTTTTAGTTTAAACGCGTTTTTATAGACTCTGAGAAAAAGGAAATGCATTTTAACAATAAAATTGTATGAATGTCTCGTTTTAACGGCCAGATTACGAAACTAGTCGTTGGGGGCCACCGTAATACTTACCCATCATGGATATCTTATACTATAATGCGAGCAAAAATTGTGTGTGTGTGTGTGGGGGGGGGGGTAAATTTTATCTCAAAAACGGCTCTAACGATTTTCGCAAAAATTTGTATTTTACCATTTTCGGGCACGAGAAGACCATTGGGCTAGGTCCCATGTTCGGGAAAATTCGATTACTGGGTCATTTTGGGTCAAAATGGGTGAGGATAAAGCTATTTATATCTAGAGAACGGCTGGATCGATTTAAGGAAATTTTGTATCCAATCGTTTTTTGGCACGAGAAAACAATTGAGCTGGGTCACATGTTCGAAAAATTTTGATTAGTGGGTCATTATTGGGTCATTGTGGGTCAAGCCATTTTTATTTAAAAAACGGCTCTAACGATTTCGACCAAATTTTATATTTTATCGTTTCGGGTTACAAGAACACCATTGGGTTAGGTAACATGTTCGAGAAAATTCGGTTAGTGGGTCATTTTTGGGGTCATTGTGGGTCATGCTATTTTTATCTAGAGATTTTCTCGCGCAATTTTCACTAAAAATTGCATTCTATGGTTTTCGGGCACGAGAAAAACATTGGGCTAGGTTACATGCTCGAGAAAAAATTTTAATGGATCATATTGGGTCATTAAGAGCCTGGGTCAAGCTATTTATATTTAAAGAACGGCGAGATCGATTATACCGAAATTTTGTATGTAACAGTTTTTTGACATGAGAAAACTAATGGCTAAATCACATGTTTGAGAGATTTCGACTATGAGGGTCATTTGTGGATCATGATGGGTCATAATGGGTCATGGTCAAGCTATATCTAAAGAACTGGTGGATCGATTTTAACGAAATTTTGTATGCAACATTTTTTTGGCACGATAAAATCATTGGACTAGGTTACATGTTCGAAAAATTTCGATTAATGGGTCATTTTGGATCATAAAGGGTCTGTGTCAAGCTATATATAATTAAAGAACGGCAGGATCAATTTTAACGAAATTCTGTATGTAACAATTTTTAGAAACGAGAAAACTAATGGACTAAGTCACATATTCGAGAGCTTTCGATTATAAGGGTCATTTGTGGGTCTTAATGGGTCAAGGTCAAGCTATATCTAAAGAATGGGTGGGTCGATTTTACCGAAATTTTGTATACAACATATTTTTGGTATGAGAAAATCATTGGGCTAGGTCACATGCTCGAGAAATTTCGATTACTGGGCCACTTTTGGGCCATTCTAATTTTATCTAGATAACGTTTCGCGCAATTTTGACTAAATTTTGTATTTTATCGTTTTCGGGCACAAGAAAATCATTGGGTCATGACAGAGTTTTGAGAAAATTCGATCAATGGGTCATTTTGGATCATAAGGGGTCAGGGTCAAACTAACCCTATATAAAAAATGGCTCAATCGATTTTATCTAAATTTTGTATCTAATGTTTTTTGGCATGCTAAAACTAATGAGCTAGGCCACACGTTCGAGAGATTTCGATTATAAGGGTCATTTGTTGGTCATGATGGGTCATGCTAATTTTATATAGAAAATGGTACTCACCATTTTGACTATACTTTGTATTATATCGTTTTTGAGCAAGAGAAAACCATTTGGCTTGGACACATGCTCGCGAAAAATTCGATTAGTGGGTCATTTTGGGTCTTAATGAGATAGGGTCATTCTAATTATATATAACAACGACTGAATCAATTTTACCTAAATTTTGAAACAAAACGTTTTTTGTCACGAGAAGACTATTGGGCTGAGTCGCAAGTTAAACAAAATTATATTAGTGGGTCATTTCGCTTCATTGCTGAATGCTGCCAAGCTAATTTTTCCTAAAAAAATGGCTTAAACGATTTTGATTCAATTTTATAGTCTACTGTTTTTGATTACCTGGAGACGATTGAGCTATGTCACATGCTTGATCAAATTTGATTAGTGGCTCATTTTGGGTAATACGGGCCAGGGTCACGAGAATATGGCAAAAGCCAATAACTTGGTGATATTTGACAAAATATTGGCGACATATGACCAAAAAATCGACTATAAAAATTACGAAAATCAAAACACGTATTTGGAGCCAAATGAAAGAATGCCTCCAAATTTGGTTATATCTAGCAAAAAATATTCTCTTTCAGAATGTAAAGAATATTTTTATACATTCTTAAGAGGATTCGAAATGCATGGTTAAACCAATCAGAGTCGAGCTAAAAAAGTGATTTAGATCGATGTCCTTTCGTTGTAAATTTTAAAATAAAGTAAAATTTATAAACATGCGCATAAAAACATAGTTTTCTTATTGGTTGTTTTTCTAAATAATACTATTATAAACATGTTTTACAGTAATAACACAGAGTTAATGATACAGTGAAAATACTATATCGAGTTGAACACAAAGTTAATTTTGACCGAGCTAAGCTCGGTCTCCCCTGCTAGTGCATTATATAATATGTGAAAATAAAATATGCAAAAACTATTTATAAAATGCATTGCAATACTAAAACAAAATTTAAACGTATATTTAAATATTCTTAATATACATAGTAATGCTCCATAAATGAATTGCTGATGAACCCATTTCGACAAATTATGTAAAATACCAAACTACACAAGTAGTACCGGATTGCGTAAAAGAAACATCCTTATATCTCCAAAAACAATAATCATATTAACTAACAATTTACTGCGTCAGATTAAGCGTCTCATTTCCAATTAAAACATATCTTTGAATTGAAATTTGAATTAAATATAGGATCATAAAAAATCGAATAATGTGGAAAACAGGATTACAAATATCTCGGCAACTATTAATCCGACCGACTTTGTTCTTGATGCAAAATTTGTGTTATTTTATTGCCTTTTACGTCCTTTCCTTAAAATATAAAAAAAATCGAAAATTTTTATATACATTTCATCAGAACGAATTTTTCGAGAGTCCTAAAAAAATAGTTCCGGATAATCGAGGTTACTGATATTAAATAGGCTTCGTCCTATTCTTACTTACTAAGTACATACAAAATTTATTTGTCTAGCTTTATTTGTTCTCTCTTGTTATCTCTAGCTTTATTTGTTCGTGAGATAGAGCGTTTAAAGACAGACAGATGGACGGCAATTTTTTTTTTCTAAAAATATGTTTTTCGGATTCTCCAGTATCTGAAACGTGTAAATCCGTCAATTTTTTTTTCGATTTTCAAAACAATCGCAAGATTTACTCTATACTATGTATGATTGGTAAGTAAAAGTGGACCACAATTTTTGACACGACACTTTTTAGTTTGTCTGAAAGAAATAGCATCGGAGGCTAAAAAGGAATTCTTTTCAAAAATACATTCAATATGTGAGCTGTTTCAAAAAAAAATTTTTTTTCAATAAAAAACTTTCTTTTGTAAACTGCATTTCATTTCAGTTCTAAATGAATTCTCCACTTAACATTTGTGATTGTTCGACTTCTTACGATCGATCGAATCCTCCACTCATAATCGTAATCCTAGAAAATCTTGTTTGAAATATTAAATTTAGATTACCAAGGAATATGACACGCGAAAGTCAACTTCAGTAGGAATGAGAAACTTCTTAACGATCTGAACATTCAAAATATTTACTTAGGATGTAATCATGTATCAAAAATATGGAAAATTAGATGTATTTTCATCCAATTGTGCATTCTATGCAAATAAATCTACAAAACAAATATGCAATTTAATAAGATTATGTAGATACAGTTATGTATTCTATTTAAGTAAATCTACATAATAAGATTGCATATTATTTTTTAAGGTAATGCATTTCAATGAATATTGTTCCACTATTTGAATATGCAATTTTGAAAAGAAACTAAGAAAAAACAATAAAAAAAGAAGCAAAGAAAATCAGAAATGAGATAGTACTTCGATATTTTTACTTGCCAGCGACAACGTTTAATATCAAAAAACTTATCAACAAATACAAGAAAAATATTAATAAAGGTTGTAAATATTTTTTTTGTATTTGTTGATAAGTTTATTACTATCATTTTATCGCATAATTACTATATTTATTTATATTATTTGCATTTTATTACTATTTATATATTTATTACATAATTACTATATTTATTATTATTAATTTTTTATTACATAACATTGTTATTTAGATTCCAAGAAACGTAAGATTTAATAACTATAATTTTAAATATATTTGCAAATAATTTCACAATCCGTTTGAGACAAAAATATTTAGTTATTTGACCGAAATTCCACTTAATTTACATATAATATAAAAATAAATATATTTTTGAAACTTTACTGGTATAAGTTCTTTATAAAGAATTTTTGTACTAAAATATTACAGAATCTATTTTACTAAGTGGAAAATTTTTCTGCTACAAGCATATTTTTTTATAATAATTATATAACACAAAACAAATTTATCGACATATTTTAAAAAACTTCTATGATTCTTTACTTAATACATGTTTCATTTCTGGGCTTGTTTTACTTATAGTTACTTCAATACTACATATGTATATTTATAATATTATATATATACATATATATTTATATATGTATATATATGTAAACTACATTTATATATGTAATTATATATTATGTATATTATGTATACAAATGTAAACTCATATATTTGTAAACTACATTTCATTTTCCCTCAAATATTTTCCCATCTTAACTTCTGTGATCGTTCAGAATCTATAATGATGCTTGTAGCCCTTGATAATCTTTATTTAATCATTAAATGTATATTACTAACTATTGTGACACGCGTAGGTTGATTTAAATACAAGTAAGAAAATTTTCAATGATTTGAATTTGTACAATTTTCTCTTCGATTAACTCATAATATCAAAACTATGGAAACTTATATTTATTTTCATCAAGTCATTCTTTTTTCGTAAATATATATTTAAAATAAGATTGCATAACATTATTAAAACGTAATGCATTTAAGTGAATTTATTTTTAATTAAATAAAAGATAGTTAAAACGAAGAAACAAACTGGGGAAGAAATATGAAAAAAATTAAACTAAGGATTTAATGAAGAAGAAGGGAAAGAACTTAATTGATTTGGTTACTGATGTTTTTCATAAGTCAACTTGATGAGAAACTGTATCTAATGTTCTGAATATTTATTCTTTTCTTTTATTATGCAGTCATATATGTGTCGTATATCATTTAGAATGAAATTAAATGTCTCTCCATAAACTAATGCAACTTTTGTAAATAAACGTATATAACGGGATTACATAGTATTCCTTTCTCCTTTTTTTTTCTTCTCATGAAATAATACATTACAATGTATTTCTTTGTAATCTATGTAAATGTCAATTGAAAAAGAACTAACGAAAAATAATAGAATAGAAAAGAATAGAAAATGAGATATAATGTTTTGACTTTTTCCCTATGCAAAAAAATTCGCTAATTGACAAAAAAAAAAAAAAAAAAAAAAAAAAAAAGCTTACATAATTATCTAAAATTTTATACGTAGCTGTTAAATTAAAAAAAAAAAGACTCAGTAATATTAAACTTAATTATATTTTTCACCTACAATTATATATTTTATCAGTTATTTCAGTCTGTAGACTACATTTCTGTATTAAATATTAAATTCTGTATGTGTTTAACATAAAACATAATGAAAAAAATATTTATATCTGTGCAAATTTTACTTCTGTTCAAATACTTAGTAAAGATTATTTGCCTTAAATGAAAACTGCTTAACAATCATAGGTGACATTTCACCAGTATTTTGTTAGAGAAAATATTATTTCATTTAACCGAAACATTATTGCGATTTAACCTAATAACATTTTGTCTAATAAAATATTAATGCGTAAAAACCGGAAATCTCATTTTTACAATAATCCGAATTATGAATTTCTTTACATAAATTTAACCACTTAACTAATCAATATTTTTGGAGAAAACATTCAAATAATGCCTTTTTTATCATCTCTTTTTCAAAATTTTTAATATTTTAACACCGGTTTTTAAAAAGAAATAATGTGTATAATTAAACCAGAAAAATGCTCGGATTAAATAATGCAAAATTTACATTGAAAATTTACTGGTGAGAACAATAAAACATGATTGGCAAAAACACGTTACCCGTATCTTACAAGCAAATCAGAGAAACGATTAAATATTTTCGTTACATGCATATTTTTATAAGAAATATGTAACATAAATAAATAAATATATATATATATATGTATAATGTGAATTTTAAAATATTCAGATTTATTTAAAAGGCGATTAAAGTAATCAAACACAGATGTTAATAGTTAATTTTATTTAAAAACATCTTAGTACTTTCAAGCCTTTAATCAGGCATTTCCTCAGAGAATATTTTCTTTATTTATACAAATGTATGATAAATATCATATTTTTGTATAATAAAAAAAATAAAGAAAATATTCTCTGAGTAACAGCCTGATTATAGACTTGAAAGTACTAAGATGTTTTTTTATATAAATCTAACTATTAACATCTGTGTTTGATTACTTTAATCGCCTTTTAAATAAATCTGAATATTTTAAAGTTCGTATTACACATTTTGTGTTAACCCTTTCCGGCACACTGTGCCCAGTCTGGGATACCTAATTCTAATTCCAAACTTGCAAACGGCACCAGTAATATTATAATAAATTTTTACTTTTGGAATAAAAGCTTAAATTAAGGTTTTCAAAATTCCTGAATCAAATCATTCAATAAAGAAAGAAAATATTCTCTGAGTAAGAGCCTGATTATAGACTTGAAAGTATTAAGATGTTTTTTAAATAAAACTAACTATTAACATCTGTGTTTGATTACTTTAATCGCCTTTTAAATAAATCTGAATATTTTAAAGTTTGTATTATACATTTTGTGTTAATCCTTTCCGGCACACTGTGCCCAGTCTGGGATACCTAATTCTAATTCCAAACTTGCAAACGGCACCAGTAATATTTTAGTTATATTTTGCTGTTACAATAAAAGCCTAAATTAAGGATTTCAAAATCTCTATAAATAAAAGGAATTCCGAGGATAATTAATTAATTAATTAATTGAGGCACAGGGGAAAGCAAATCTTGGCAATGCGCCAACTCGGTCCAGAGGAAGCAAATCTTGGCAATGCGCCAACTCGGTCCAGAGGAATATCATTAAGAAGAAATATAATCTTGGCAATGCGCCAACTCGGTCCAGAGGAATATCATTAAGAAGAAATATAAAACAGATAATGTATTTATCACAAAAAATCGTCTGCTAAGAAAATATCAACACTTTAACACGAAACTAACGCAATCGTTGGATACATGTTCCCTCCCGTGTTTCTCATTGCTCATTTTAAGTATTTTTAGAGTTTAATATTAGTTGTTGTTTTTAAAACTGATTTTTCACAAAGTCAGCTGCGACGTATTTCAGACAATGCATTTCTGCATGCTTCCAGTTATTGATAAAATCATACAAATTTCAAGTTCGTTTAATATTGCTAATACGGACCCGGGCAACGCCGGGCGGGTCAGCTAGTATATATAAATTTCGTTTGTGAATTCCGGTGTCAGTTGATAATTTCTAACAGATTTTGCCCTTGCCGGAAAGCGGTAATAGCAAGGCGAACATTTCGTCCCGCCATATGTTTTTATATTTATTTAAAAAAAGAAGTTTATCTAAAAAAATCCTAACATTCTTACTTAAATCGTATTCCATTTCTGGGCTTATTTTACTACAGCTGCTTCAAAACATATTTCATTTCAGTCACTTATAGCCTACATTTCATTTCAGCTCAAAATACATTTATTGATTGTACACTTACTATTATGATACAGATAGCATTAGGTACTTTTTTCAGAGTAAAAATATGCAGATTACCATTGTTTATGGCGCACGTAAGTCAACTGAAACATGAATGAGATACTGCTCTTAATGATCTGGATTTGAATAATTTTCTCTTAAGATGCAGTCATATATCAAATATACAACCTTTTCAAGGAAAAAAAGTAGATGCATTTTTAACAGCGTATGGATACTTTGTAAGTATTTTTTGTAATAAGCTAGCATAACGATTTTTGTAATGTATACATTTATATAAATTTATTTGGAATCAGAAAAAAAAATATTTGAGTAAAACAGATTTATTACTTAGATCGCTTTCCTTATATGTGGCAGAATTTGATAATAAAAATACTGAGAAAAGATTAATATAGATAGCGAAAAGTGATAATATGTGCATTAAAAAAATAGTATATGTAAGCCAATTTATGTTACAGGTACATTTGGATTTTTAAACGCATTTTTGTGTAGATTGTATTGTATTTTTTTTCTAAGTATTATTTTTTGACATAAAAAGTTTCATAAAAGTACAATAGAACCCCGATAATTCGGATTAACTGGGAACAGACCCAATCCGGAATATCGAAAATCCGGATTATCCGGAGAATTAGACGAAATGAAATAAAAAAAACATACTTACAGAAAATCACCTTTATGTTAAATTTATTGAATATTTACAAACAGTAAAAATGTTTATTTTATAATAAAAAAGTTTGTAATTTTCTGCTATGCTAGTTTTCTATACCTTCTGCGAGCCGTACTTTTAAATAAGAGTTTAAATAAGAAAGCTTAAGATATTCTTCCGAAAAGATATCAGAGAAAGCTTTCTTTATTCAGAATATGACGGTGAAACAAGTTAATGTTATGGAAATTAGCCAATCGCTTCTCAAACTTGAAAAAAAAAAAAAAAAAAAAAAAAAAAAAAAAAAAAAAAATTGACCAAACCGATCCGGATTATCCGGAGATCCGGATTAACGGAGTCCGAATTAGCGGGGTTCTACTGTATTATTTTTTTATCATGACTCAAATTTATTTCAGTTATAAATTTCTTGTGCATTGATAATTCCTGTAGTGAATATTCCAATTAAAAAAAATACATAAACTCATAAAAATACACTATAGTTATTGTGTTTACTTCTTAGCGGTGACTTGCACACAGGCCACTTAAGGTGAACAGAATCCTTCATTTTTCTCACCAGTTGTTTTTAATTTTAAAGTTTACTTATCCCTTTATTGCATGTCATATCCGCCACATACCTAAAAACGATGTAATTCTCATTATGTGCATGAATTTAGCAATAGAATCGCTGTAACTGGATAGCCCAAAGATAGGAATAGCACTTTTTTGTCAATGCCAAATGGCTATATTTTACAAAAACCATCTTTTCATAGAATTCTTATAGAATAGAATGTTCTTTGAAAAGAAAAAAAATCGATCAAACTATTAAGGCAAAATTTACTTTTATTTTTTTTACTAAATATTTAGAAATATTAATATACAGAATGTTGCGGAGTGTTAAGCGGATAGAATTAATGATTTTAACTCTTTCCAGTGCACTGTGCTCAGTTCGTGATATCTAATTTTAATTCCAAACTTGCAAACGACACCAATAATATTTTAATTTAATTTTGCTTTTACAATGAAAGCTTAAATTAAGGAATTCTTTTTTACTAAAAATGTCGTTTGTAAATTCGAGGCAGTCGATAATTTCTCATTTTACTTATAGAATTTGCCAGTGCCGGAAAGGATTAAGCCCATTTAATTGCAAAATATAGAAATACTATATGTAAAAACCCTATTTCTGCATACAAGGGTACATGTCATAAAATAGCAAATTTTAAGTGAACATTTGAAATTATTGTTTTTTTTTTTTTTTTTTTTTTTACTCTATTTCCCATTATTAGATCGATATACAGATTTCCAATATATTTTTTTTCATAAAAATAAAAATAAAAATGGCGCTCTGAAGGTTAATTAATCAAAGCATTTTCACGATTCAATTACAGAAAATTTTCTGTTTTGAAAAATTGGTGGCTTTTAAATTTTTTCCTTTCTCAAAAAAAAAAAAAAAAAAAAAAAATAAATAAATAAATAAATAAATAAATAAATAAATAAAATAAAATAAAATAAAATAAAATAAATATTTTAAAGGGTAAAAGGGTATAAAAACATAGAAATCTAAAAAATACGACGTAGTTACCATATTTGCTTTGAAGTTATACATACATATTAAAAAATATTTTCCTGATACTTTATCATACTTGTTTTTAAAAACTGGAACGATTAAAAATCAAGCAAAAAGCTGTTGTTGCAAAGGGTTAATATACAAATCAGTTTGTTTCAAACCATCATTTTATTATAACAAAAATACATGAAAAATTATATACCAAAATTCTAAACTAAATTCAATACAACTTTATTTCAAAATATTATTATTTATTTTATAATTATTTTATTTCCATATGGAGCATGATTATACTAATTTCGAAACATCTTTCATTATACAAATTTATAAACTGCATTCTATTTCATCTCTAAATATATTCTCTTACCTTTTGTAGCTGTTTCTAATTTATAATGAAATTCCTAGTTTTATAAACTTCTCTTTGAATCATAAAATATAGATTAAGGATTATCATGGCAGACATAAGTCAACTTAAAGATGAAAGAGGAACTTTTTTTAATGATCTGAATTTCTATAATTGTATCTCCTGGAGAGTCATATATCAAACATATGCCATTTACAATGAAAATTGGATGCATATTCTTACACATAAATATACCTTGAAGATAAATATTTGTAAAACGATTGCATTTTTATATATGAAAGAATCAGTTTAAATGGATATATTTGTAATCTAAGTAGTGTAATCTGAAAAAGAAACAAATGAAAAAATAAAGAAAGATCAAAGAAACAGGCAAAGGAGATTAAGCTTTTACATTTTTTATTTTCTCATTAAAACAATTTATCAGTTTAATACTTTCCGGCACACTCTGCCCGGTCTGGGATGCCTAATTTTAATTACAGACTTGCAAACGGCACCAATAATATTATAATAAATTTTTGCTTTTAGAATAAAAGCTTAAATTAAGGATTTCAAAATTCCGGAATCAAATCATTCAAATCAATTGTGAATTCCGGTGTCAGTCGATAATTTCTCATTTTACAAACAGATTTTACCCGAGACGGAAAAGGTTATCCTTATTTATCACGTAAACGCCGCACCTTGGATAACTCAATTTCACACCAGAATGAATTTTTGTTTTAAATGTTACTTTCTTGTGCTTATCACGCATTTTAATTCTTTTTTTCAATACATTTTCTGGAAGTAAAAAGACTTCACTAAGTCGCGGCGTTTACGCGCGAAATTACGTTAAAAGGGTAAGAGCATTAAATCTGAAACAGACAAAGCAGCTACAACATTTTCTTTAAAGTTAACTTATAACTATTAGAAAAGTTTTACTTTACATTACAATAAAACCCCGATAATTCGGATTAATTGGGACCAGACCCAATCCGCCTTATCGAAAATCCAGATTATCCGGAGAATTAGAAAAAAATGAAATAAAAGAAAACATTCTTACAGAAAATCACCTTTACTTTAAACTCATTGAATATTTATAGACAATAGAAATGTTTACTTTGTTTAATTCTTTCGAAAAGATACAGAAAAAAGTATTTTTTTAAATTCAAAATACAACGATGAAACAAGTTAATGTTATGGAAATTAGGCAATCGCTTCTCAAACTTGAAAAAAAAATTACCAAACCGGTCCGGATTGTACGGAGATCCGGATTAATGGGGTCCGAATTATCGGGGTTCTACTGTAATTATTACTATTTTTTAATGCATTACTATCGCTTTATTATGACGTATATTGAAAACATTGATGTGCGATGAATCTGACTAATAGGATCGCTGTAACTAATCAAGTACAATCTAAAGATAGGAATAACATTTTTTTGTCCGAGTCAAATGGCTATGTTTGACAGAAAAAAAAAAAAAAAAGAATTTGTTCTTTGTAAAAAAAATCGATCAAGCTATTAAGGCAAAATTGTCTTTTATTATTTTTAGTGAATACTTAAAAATATTAAAATAAAGCGATATTTGTTCATAAATATAGAAAAAATTGTTCAATGAAGGTTAATTAATCAAAGCATTTTCACGATTTAATTACAGAACATTTCCTGTTTTGGTTAATATACAAATCATTTTGTTTCAAACAATCATTTTAATTAAAATAAAATTGTACTTGTATTCTGTACTAGAAATCATATCTAAATCCAACATCACTTTATTTCAAAATATTATTATTTATTTTGGAAATTTCTACATGGAACATGATTATACCAATTTTAAAACGTCTTTCCTTATACCCATTTATAAACTGCATTCCATTTCATCTCTAAATATATTCTCCTCTTATCTTTTGTAACGGTTTCGAATTTATTATGACATTCCTAATTTTATAAACTTCTCTTTCAATCATAAAATATAGATTAAGGATGATCAGGGCAGACATAAGTCAAAGATGAAAGAGGAACTTTTCTTAATGATCTGAATTTGTATAATTGTATCTCCTAGAGCAGTCATATATCAAGCGTATGCCATTTACAATGAAAATTGAATGTATTTTATTACACTTAAACATAACTTACAAATAAATATCTATAAAATAATTGTTTTTTCTTTTCTTTTGAGAGTCAATTTAATTGGGTATATGTGTAATCTAAGTAGAGTAATCTGAAAGAGAAACAAAGGAAAAAATAAAGAAAGCAAGAAGAAACAGGCAAATGGGATTAAGCTTTTATTTTTTTTTTTCTCATTAAAAGAATTTGTTGGGTTTAAAGAGTAAAATCGTTCAATCTGAAACAGACAATGCAGTTACTACATTTGCTTTAGAGTTATTTTACTTTACAACATTTATTTTTTAATTTTTGAAAGTATTACTATCGCTTTGTCATAACGTATATTGAAAACATTGATGGATCATGAATTTGGCTAATAGGATAGCTGTAACTAATCAAGGACAGTCCAACGATAGGAATAACACTTTTTCGCCCATGTCAAATGGCTATATTTAACAAAAAATTATAATTTGTTCTTTGGAAACAAAAAAAATTCAATTTACCTATAAGGCAAAATTTCCTTTTATTATTTTTACTGAATACTAAAAATATTACTATAAAGAGAATTTATTTCATAAAAAAATAAAAACTTGTGCATTGAAGGTTAATTAATCAAAGCAACAATTTCACAATTTCATCACAGAAAACTGTCTATTTTGATTAATATGCAAATCATTTTGTTTCAAACCATCATTTTAATTCAAATAAAGATATAAGATATATTCTACAGTAAAAATTCAAAACTAAATTCAATACAACTTTATTTCCAAATATTATTATTTATTTTAGAAATTTCTATTTTTATAGGGAGCATGATTACACCAGTTTCAAAACGTCTTTCATTATACCCATTTATAAACTGCATCCTATTTCATCTCATATTCTCCTCTTACCTTTTGTAACCGTTTCGAATTTATAATGACATTCCTACTTTCACAAACTTCTTTTTGAATCATAAAATGTAGATTAAGGATGATCTTGGCAGAAATAAGTCAACTTAAAGATGAAAGGGGAACTTTTCTCAATAATCGGAATTTCTATAATTGTATCTCCTGGTGCAGTCATATATCAAGCATATGCCATTTATAATGAAAATTGGATGTATTTTGTTGCATTTAAACATACCTTGAAGATAAATAAGTATAAAACGATTGCATATTTTTAAAATGAAAGAATCAATTTAAATGGGAATATTTGTAATTTAAGTAGTGTAATCTGAAAGAGAAACAAAGGAAAAATTAAATAAACAAAGAATAAAAAGGCAAGTGAGATTTAGCTTTTATTTTTTTTTCCTTTCCCAATAAAAGAAATTACTGATTTAAAAGAGTAAATGCGGTAACATAGAAATCTGAAATAGATGAGGTAGTAACTACGTTTGCTTTAAAGTTAACTCATAAATATTATAAAAAAATATTTTACTCGTACTTTATCACATTTGTTTTGAAAAAATGGAATGAATAAATATTAATCAAAAGGTGATCGTCGCGAAAGGGTTAATATGCAAATCATTTTGTTTGAAACCATCATTGTAACTCAAATAAAGATATAGAATACAATCTATACTAAAAATTCAAAACTAAATTCAATAGAACTTCATTTCAAAATATTATTATTTATTTTAGAAATTTTCTATTTCTACACGCAACATGATTGTACTAATTACAAAATGTCTTTATTTATACCGCTTTATAAACTGCGTTTGATTTCAATTACAGAAATTTTTCTGCTTTGAAAAAATGGTGAAAAAAGATTAAAAGTTGCATAACTTTTAAT
The DNA here is from genome assembly GCA_964019185.1 of Maratus speculifer. Taxonomy (NCBI): domain Eukaryota; kingdom Metazoa; phylum Arthropoda; class Arachnida; order Araneae; family Salticidae; genus Maratus; species Maratus speculifer. The sequence goes on along the minus strand of OZ025291.1, from coordinate 11,338,146 downwards.
CTTTTTTCACCATTTTTTAAAGTAGAAAAATTTCTGTAATTGAAATCAAACGCAGTTTATAAATGGCTGTCGTCGCAAAAGGCTTAATATACAAATGATTTTTATTCAAATCATCATTAGAATTAAAACAAACCTGTATGATATGTTCTATACTGAAATTCAAAATTAAATTCAATGAAACTTTATTTCAAAATATTATTATTTATTTTAGAAATTTTCTATTATGAATGTACCAGGATTATACAAATTTCAAAACGTCTTTCATTATACCCATTTATAAATTGCATTCATTTCATCTCTAAATATATTCTCCTCTTACCTTTTGTAACAGTTTCGAATTTATAATGTCATTCCGAATTTTATAAACTTCTCTTTGAATCATAAAATATAGATTTAGGATGATCATGGCAGACATAAGTCAACTTAAAGATGAAAGAGGAACTTTTTTTAATGATCTGAATTTCTATAATTGTGTCTCCTGGAACAGTCATTTATTAAGCATATGCCATTTACAATGAAAATTGGTTGCATTTTCTTAAACTTAAACCTGCCTTGAAGATAAATATCTATAAAACGATTACGCTTTTTTTTAAATGAAAGAATAGATTTAAATGGATAATTTATAATCTAAGTAGTATAATCTGAAAGAGAAACAAAGGAAAAAATAAATAATAAATAAGGAGGAAAAAAGCAAATGATATTTATCTTTTATTTTTTTTCTTTTCTCAATAAAAGAATTTATTGATTTAAACGGATAAAAGCGTTAACATAGAAATCTGTAACAGACGGCGTGGTTACTACATTTGCTTTAAAATTAACTCATAATTATTTAGAAAAATATTCTACTTGCACTTTATCATATTTATTTTTTAATTCATGAATGTATTTCTATGTCTTTATTGACATGTATATTGAGCATATTATTTTAACCTTTTAACTAATCAATATCCTTAAAAAAAAAAACTTTCAAATAATGACTATTTTTTCATGTCCTTTACAGAATTTTTAATCTTTTATCATAAACAGAAATTTTTGCCTCTCGGATTCAATAATACAAAATTTACAGTAAGAATTTACTGGTGAGAATAATAAATTATGATTGGAATATGGCTACCCTTACGTGGTACGGGCAAATCATAATTGATAAAAACATCTTCCCCGTATGACATGCGGACGAATCAGAGAAGCGGTTAATCCCTCAACTGATCAATATTTTTGAAAACATTTTCAAATAACATGTATCATTTTTTGTGTCTATTACAGAATTTTTAATCTTTTATCACTGTTTTTTTTAATAAAAATTTTTTGCCTAATTGAATAAGAAAACTGCTTGCATTGTGCTTCGATGTATTTTTCTAAGCGTTTTCCGTCCGTTTTTAGAAAACCTTTGTAATAGCATTTAAAAAAATAATGCATTAAAATGATTTTTTTCTACAATGCTGGTAAATGTTACTTGAATGTGAAAGCTATTAAAATACTGCAATTTTTTAAATAAAATTAAGTCCCCTGCGATTAGGAGTTTAGAAATTTTTCTCTTACTGTCAGAGTATTCAAATCAAAAATTGTAAAAAAGTTTATTGTATAAAATAATTATCGATTATTCAAATTCTACGTTTAAAGGAAAAATAAGAGCCTGAATCACATTTTTTTTTTACATTTTTTTATTTGTAATTTCATTATTTTTTTTTCAACGTACTAATATTAAAAGTCTTGATCTGTTTCTCAAGATTTGGGGATTTTGACAATGACTGAGATATGTTTAAATTATAATTAATATACATATTGCGATTCTTTATAGTGAATTTACTCAATAAAGAAATTGTAAAAAGTGTAATATTGTTAAAACATTTGTTTTATTTCAAAAAATAAAATACATCCATCTCAAATGAATATTTTGATGAAAATAATAATGCACGAAATGAAAAAAAAATTGAATCAATTCAAATAATAACAAAAGATATTTTATTTAAAACGATGTTCCATTTTCATTTGATTCGTAATTAGAGCTCTTCAAAATATATTTAATTTCAGTCATTCATAAATTGCATTCCATTTCAATTCAGATACATTCTCCTCTTATCTTTTGCGATCGATCAGGTACTATAATGGTAATCGTAGCCCTTGATACTCCTCTTTAAGTCATAAATTCTAGATTACTGATCATTATGGAACACATAAATCGATTTTAAGATGAATTGGGAACAATTCTGAATGATCTGAATTTGTTCTATTTTCATTAAATGGATTTCGTAAAATGAAATATTAGTAAATGAAATCTTGGACTTACGCTGTAAACATTATAAGTTAAAAGCAAAAATTATTACTTATCATAAATAAAATAAAGAATAGCATAAAGAAAAGCACTCATAAGGGAATCTATGGAAATTGGTTTCAGGAAGAAAGAAGTCTGCAATGACAATATGTCCTTTCAAATACCTAATATCTGGTTTAATATTTTAAAAGAAATACTTTTGTAAGTTTCCTCCATGTTTTTGTCATTGTTGTATTGTCTACTGAGTGATGGCAACTGGTTCATGTTTTTTATTTTTGAATCTTGGCCTTTAATGTTTATTTAGTATAATATTTGTCAATTTATAGTATGCCAATCTGTTTTTAATGTAAATTATTTCTCCTTTAAAAATATACCTCTGAAGATGACTCATTAGATTGAGTTCGAAACGTTAGGAATTTTTAATCTTTAACCCATTAGTGCCTAACATCCCTTTATAGGGACGCGTCAAAAGGTGCATTCAGCACTGTTTTTGACACCGGTAAAAAAGAAAAGAAATAATTATTTTATTTAAATGATGCATTTTTGTGATTAATGAACTAAACTTAAATCTTCTAAAAATAGTGGTGCAAACCAAATAAAATTTACGCAAAAGATGCTGGGCACGAATGGGTTAATAAATTGTTTTTTTTTACGATAAGTAATAATTTTTGCTTTTAACTTATAAATATTAGTATTTTCGATCCTAAAGAAAGTTTTTTTTTTTAGCCATTTGGAAAATTGTTGTTTCTGTCGTTTGAGAATAGAGATATTTGAGACATATCTGAATGCTTGTGTTCGGATTTTATTCGTTTTCTGATTGGTTTATGTTTAATGTCCAGAAATGAAATAGTACTGTTTCCGCAAAGACCAAAAAAAAAAAAGTATTAAAAACTATAAAAAAATTAATAACTCAAAAACAAATTGAGATACAGCTTTCAAACAAGTTCCATTTAAAAACATACTTTTTCCTCAATTTAATGGCGTAAAAATTAAAAATATGTGTGGTTGTGAAGTTTAAAAATTTTTATATAAACAATAAACGATTATTCAAATTCTGCATTTGAAGGAAAAATAGAAGGTAGAGCCTGAATCATATTAATTTTGTTTATAATTGCATTACTTTATTTTCCACGCACTAATAATAAAATCCTTGATCTGTTTCTCAAAATTTAGTGATTTTGACAATGACTGAGATATGTTTAAATCATAATTAATATATATATTATGATTTTTCTTGGTGAATTTTCGTATTAAAGAAATCATAAAAAAAGTGTGATATTGTTAAAACATTTGTGTTATTTAAAAAAAAAAAAAAAAAAAAAAAAAAAAAAAACATCCATCTTAAATCAATATTTTGATGAAAATAATAATGCACGAAAAGAAAAAAAAATGAATCATTTCAAATAATATAAAAGATATTTTATTATAAACGATGTTCCATTTTCATTTTATTCGTAATTAGAGCTCTTCAAAATATATTTAATTTCAGTCATTCACAAATTGCATTCCATTTCAATTCAGATACATTCTCCTCTTATCTTCTGTGATCGATCAGATACTATAATGGCAATCGTAGTCCTTGATATTGTTCTTTAAGTCATAAATTCTAGATTACTGATCATTATGGAACACATAAATCGATTTTAAGGTGAATGGGGAACAATTCTGAATGATCTGAATTTGTTCTATTTTCATTAAATGGATTTCGTAAAATGAAATATTAGTATTTTCGATCCAAAAGAAAGTGCTTGTTTTTTTAACCGTTTAGACGCCAATATTCTCAAATGGGAACATTGCAATATGTGTAACACAAAACATATATTTTATAATATAATAACGATGTCCTTATTTTTCCTATAAAATATAAGATTTATTTCAAGTTTTGAAAAAAAAATTACTTTTAAGCATTTATCACAGGTATAAGGTAAATGTAAATTCATTAATTTGCATAAAAATACATTATTTGTTCTTATCGTTTTCTCTATATTACTTACATTTTACCGCTAGTAATCCAAATGTTTTTCGAATTCGATAAAATACTCAAGAACAATACACAGCAACATATAGCGGAAAATAATTTGTTATGTTTGCGTATGTTGTCAATCAATAATCATGATCTAAAATGGGAAAACTAAAATGAAAACAGCCAAAAAAAATTGCAAAAATATTTGTTTTTTGTAATTTTCAAAATTTATATGCATAAACTAAAACATTTGAATCTGTAATATAGGAAAAACAAAATTATAATTACATTGCGATATTAATTCGGCGGCAAACGGTTAACCATTTGGGGAATTGTTGTTTCTGTCGGTCGAGAATAGAGATATCTGAATGCTTGTGATGTTAGGGTTTTTTCGTTTTCTGATTGGTCTATGTTTGATGTCCAGAAATGAAATAGTACTGTTGCCATAATGACAAAAAAAGTATTAAAAACGACAAAAAATTAATAACTCAAACAAATGAAACAAAACAAATTGAGATACAGCTTACAATCAAATTGCCTTTAACCCCTTGAAGGGCGCCGGTATATTATATATACCACTTAATTTTAATTCCCTTATGCCACATTGACAGCGGAATATTAGTATTAAGATTTGCTTTTTACAATGTACTCGAAAAACAGCTTTTACTTTCTATCATATAGATTTATTTGTGAATGCCGGTGGCATTTTCAGAAAGAATCACGTTTTGAGCACTAGCCTTGGCGAGTTGGCGAAAGCGAGAACGTTCACCTAGCTGCATCGCCAAACACAAAATAAACTAAGAGCAAATGTGTCATAAAACATATCATTAATAGAATTATATTTATTACATGAGAATCTTTACTACTGTTTTTAATTAACTTCTCAATTTCTTTGAACATAGCGAGTTAAGAAAATAATATTTTTGAATTGAGAAAAAAACCCCTATGTTTAGATGTTCTGTGAAATTTAAAGCATTTTAATCTGAAAAAGCTCTTTGTTTTAAACTATGTTTTAGTCGTAAACAAAGGTGAATAACATTTCCTCATATTATAGTCTTTGCTTGATAACATTTACGGAAAAACAAATGAACAATAAGCGCGATTTCTTTGCAGATGGAAGGGTTACTATTCGCTAGGCGTTTGACGTCACAAACAAGAAAGGGTGCGTAGCATTGACTTCATCTCCGCGCGAATCGTTGTTCTGGCGAAAAGGCACTCAAAACGTGATTCTTTCTGAAAATGCATCCCGGGGTCAATCAAACATTTGAAAATTTTTGGAACATAAGTGCTTTACCCTTCAAGGGGTTAAAAGTATTTTTTTTTCTCTATATGGCGATGTAAAATTAAAAATGTGCGATGTTTAGAAGTTTAAAAATCCACAGTACGGAAAAATTGTAAAGCTGAAATTTCATTTAACATTTGTTTATGATTGGCTCAGGAATATTAACGTTTAATTCATTGCGTACGTAATGCATGACTCTGCTATTAAGTAAGCCACATTTTGATCATGATAAAAATGATGTTATTTCTATTATTTTTTTTTTTTATATAGAACTTATTTAAACGTTTTAGTCTTTAAAAAGTGTAATTTGTTAAATTGCAGTCTTTTCATGTATTAATATACTTTTTTTTTTCAATTCAGCTGTGATTCAATTGAAGGACTGACTACATGAATCTAAATGAAAAAATAGCAAAATCTGGATATAGTAATAGTAAAATCTGCAGATGCATTTTTTAAAAAGTGAAATTGGAGGTACCTTATTTATGTAGTAATTTTCGCGCAAAATTTGAAAACACGCACAGCACAAATATTTTACAATTTTTTTTCTGAAATAGTGGTGTGAATACAATATACAAGTAGCAGCCAATAAAAGCCGTATACATCCGGGTTTATTCGGGATAATAATTAATTGTAATATATATGCACCCAGGATAACTGCGGATAATTAAGGAAGCGGCTAAAAGGCCACTTCAGTGAAATTCTCCGATTGTGAAATCCTTTGTCAGCCTATTGGAAAATTTTGAAGCACGATGACTTATCACCTAATATGAATATTAAAAAATCATTTTCACTCGCAAATTCTAAATGTCCCCCTTCGCGACGGGAGACTTTTTTAAAAATTTTTAATGTTTTGTCACCGATTTTTAACCCGTTAACTGGTTTGCCCGTATACCATTCGGGCAAGACGAATTTGCTTATTTTGTCATTAAAGTCATTTTGGGAATAAGCAAAACAAAGGTAATTACTAAAATTTTCTGATTTGAAAAGTACCATACATATTCTATTTGGAATATATAACGTCTCATGCATTCTGAATGTTTAAATGTAGCAATGGAATAGACTTCTTAGCCCTTTAAAGTGAATAACTTATTCTCTGCTATTACTGTATTTTAAAAAAAATGTTTTTTACTTTTAACCATACGTCGTATGGGCAAGAAGAGTTTTCTTGATCCATCATTTAAAGATTTTTGGCACACTGTGCCCGGTCTGGGATACCTAATTTTAATTCCAAACTTGCAAACGGCACCAGTAATATTTTAGTAGATTTTTGCTTTTACAATAAAAGCTTAAATTAAGAGATTCAAACTATTTAAAAAAATCGTTTGTGAATTCCGGTGTCAGTCGATAATTTCTCATTTTAGCACAGATTTTGCCCGTGCCGGAAAGGGTTAAAGATTTTTGGCACCACTATCTTTTTAATTGCATTTCCTAACTATTTAATATTAGAAATGTGTAGACAAAATATTACGAATGTTTTAGCATAAAAAAGGTGTTCGCCCGTTAGTTTCGGTTTATCGTATAAGTGGTCAATCCATAATGATGAAAGGAAAATGGATTATCAAAATAACAGAAAACAGAAATAATTTTTCCCTAGTTGAAAAGTTTCTTTATTTCCACAGTTTCAGGGCTCCCAAATGGTCCGCGAACTGAACATCAGTATTTTTTAACAGAAAATTTCATCATACATTTGCGCCAGAATCAACTTCCAAAAGTGGTTTCTTGATTATTTGCTAGAAAAATCTAAAAAGAAAATTTCTCTAAAAAAATTCTGATGTTCAGTTCGCGGACCATTTGGGAGCCCTGCAGTTTGTGTTTCGAATATTAACATTTGTTTTATTATTATTATTTTATTATTATTCTCTAAATTTAAAATCAGAAAAGACAATATAAAACATCTTAATTAAATGCTGTTTCGAAGATTCATTGAAATCCGCATTCGATAGCAAATATTTAATTACTCAAAACTCAACTAATAACATAATTTGTACAATCATTTTGTAAGAAATTAGATCGTTTATTCCTATTTATGTGTCTTGGATCTTTCCAATTCTTAATATTTTTGTATATTATTATATCAAACATTTAACAGCTAATAGCTTACACGCATGATGATATATAATTTAACTTATTGGTCAATAATTCGTATTTTTAAATAAAATACATGAAAAAGAACATAAAATATCAAAACATTAGTTGCACTTTAAAAATATTACAAAATTAAGAGCAAAGATCTTTTATAAAGAGTGATAGATTGCATAGAATTTAAATTTAAAACATGTTAATATGCATAAGGTGTTAAAGAAAGTTTTGCATTTCTGGAGTCATGATCTTCAGCAAACAGAATCAGAAAATCTTTAAATATTGGGTAAGAGTACACAAAACTATTAAAATTTTAGAAACCTTACATAAAAGTTAATTTTCTTTTCATTAAAAAAAAGATTTTTATGAAATTTTTTTTAAATGTTACATTTAACCTTCTCATGCATAAATTATTTTTCATTATTTTTCATTATTCACAAAAAATCTTTTTTAAGATAAATGAAAGATCCATTCTAAAATAATTTTATTATTGTGCTGCATGCTAGCTATTATATTTCCACAAATCAGATCTCCATAAATGAATGCTCGAATTTCTTTTTTACTTAATAATGCAATAATTATCTGTCCTCATATGAGGCCCGTATGCATGAGAGGGTTAAATATTTACATTTGCTAAAAAAAAAATATTGTAGATGTGTTTTTAGGTGCGTTTGTAGTTATGTAAATATGTAGCACCTACAGTCATCATTCAGTCCGTCCGATCATCTGTCCGTCTGTCCTCACATGGCAGAGCAAAAATTACCCAACCGAATCGTTTGAAAACTAAAATATATAATTGCTGCATAATTTTGTTGAATCATTGCAAATTTAAGGAAAATCTAATGTATAGTTTAATTTCAGAGACAATGAAAAGTATTCGGTAACATTAAGGTCGATGGGGAAAAATATTTCAAGTGTATTTTAATGATACCACACTTTTCCAAACATAATAAAACTGATATGAATCTACGAAGTATATACTAAAATATACATTCCGTGCAATCTGTGGGGCAAAAAATATTTGTTATTAATTTACAGGTCTACACAATGGTATTCCAACACATAATGGTATATGGGGAAACATAGTTTTGGGGAAGCGTTTTAATTATATTAAATTATGTCAGATTTAATGAAAAAGATATACGTTGCTGCGTTTTCTAAAATTTAATTAAAGTTCCTACAAATTCCATTATACATAATAGAAAGCAGATAATATTTACAAAGACACACAAATCATTGCGGCAATTATAGTGTATCCGAAATACTGTATGCTATTACACCAAAATTTCATATGTTTAAAACTTCGTTTTAGATCGAATGCACATCAATTGCTACGCTTGGCAGGCAATTTCAGACTTGTATTATTATTTTTCTTTCAATCATTTCCTTGGCATACAAATAAAACAACACAAATTTTTAAATGATTCAGTGTTAAATCTTAAATTAGTTTTAAATTTACTTATTTATTTTAATGTTATTTAACAACAAATTTCCCGAGAATCCTAAATATGTTCAGAGCTTTATATTATATACTGTTTATGTAATCAAACTGAAATATTTATATTCTAACAAAGCTTGCAAGAGTCACTTTTTTAAGTTAAATAAGCCTAACGATTCATAAACTAGAAAATGTAAAAGAAAAAAAAATTATAATAATCGGTAAGTAACTTCATGCAAATAATTATCAAAAGCCATCTAATAAAAGCTGTAAAAACTTTTTCTTTATCAACGTATCTGTTTATTTAAATGCCCCACGAGATTTTCAAATTCTAATTAGCTTTTACTGTATTTCCCTAAGAATAAAATAAAATAAACAGATAATGACTTCTATATATAAAAACATGTTATTTAACTTATTGATCTATTATTCGTTTTTTTTTTTTGTTTTTTTTTTTAATTCGGAAATTTGTTATATATCAATGATAATACGAAACTAAGGAAACTCTACAAATATTTAGAGGATTCTAAATGTTTAAGACGAAAGTTTAAATAATAACACTCAAGCTACTTAAAGAAAAGATAATAAAGCGATCTTAAATTTACGGCATCATTATCTTGTGCAAACATAGCCAGAAAGTGTGTCAATATTAGATTCGAGTGTACTGTGCTGTTTAAATTTCAACGACCTTTAAACGAAGGTCAAGAAAGTTTTGTTTGTGTAGAATATATGTTCAGTGAGATTAAATTGACTCTAAGACGCCCGGAAATTTAACTCATGCCATGTAAAGATACTTAAATATATTAAACTACGTTTATATATTTGTTTGATTTACAGAGAAATATCTAGGTCGAATAGGAATGTATATACTTAGTTCCAGTCAAACTGACCCCTATGGCTATTAAGGTTTAAAAGAAAATTAGATTTTTGCATTTTCAGTTTTTTTTTTTTTTTTTTTTTTTTTTTTTTTTTTTTTTTTTTTTTGGGGGGGGGGGTAATTGTGCTACTTTATTATTTTTTTCCGAATTTCATTGCCCTAACAATTAAAGTAGATGATACTTTGCAAATTTGGTAATGCTTAAAAAAATATTAGACAGGGATTTTTTTGTTTTTCTAGCCGATAAGTATTTATCATATTCAGATATTTGAGACTTTTCCAACGCTCTGTATAAATTAATTTATTAGTCATTGATACCTATATATCTATTAGTCATTGATACCTATATCCAATATAAACATTGGTAGATATCATGTAATTAAATTTTAAACCTTGATTAATTAATATACGTCAGATATTATAGAAAGTCTTAAAATTCTAATGTCATTATCTTCAGCAAACAGAATCTTAAAGTAAGTAAGTATTGGCTAAGAGTATACAGACATGTTAAAAGTCTAGTGACCTTTAAAAGAGGATAATTTTTTTTATATATATGTAAAAAACATTTTGAGTCTTCCATTTTAATTTTTTTAATGTTACATTTAAATATGATTTTTTTTTTTTTTTTTTTTTTACAAAGAATTAGTAAGCTGCGTTTTTTACTATTTATATTCTATGATTTTCCTTGCATACAAACGAAACAATGCAAATTTTTTTAAATGATCCAATATTAACATTTAAACTGTTTTTCATTTTTAAAAATGTTTTTAATAGTTAATTTCTTGAAAAATCTAAATGTTTACAGATATCTACTTTATATACTGTTCGTGAATAAAAGTAATCAAAACAAACAATTACTGTGTAATCTGCATAGTTTCTAACAGTCAAGTTTTTAAAAAGTTTAAAAAAATCTTATTTAAAACAAGAAAATGTGTAACTGGAAAAAGTTTATTTGTTATAATCGGTAAATATTGAGAAGGCAGCAAGTAATTCCCAAAAGCTCAGGTAATAAAAGTTGTAAAAACATTTTAGCAGTGATTTCAACGTATTTGTTTATTTAAATACCCCACAGGATTTTCAAAAACCTAATGAGTTTTTACTTTATTTTCCCAAAAATAAAATAAAATGAACAGAGAACGACTTTTGTGTTTTATTTAACTTTTTGATCCATTATTCGTATTTTTAATTAAGAAACCTATTATATATCGAAAAAATACAAAACTAAGAAGATTCGTGACAAATATTTAGAGGTTTCTAAATGCTTAATAACAAAGCTTGAATAATATTACGGAAAGCATTTAAAGAAAACCTAACATAACGGTCTTAATTCATGGCATCATTATTTCGAGCAAACATAGTCAGAAAGTGTGTCAATATCAGATGCAAGTGTACAGTGCTGTTTAAATTTCAACGACCTTTAAATGAAGGTTAAGAAAGTTTTGTTTGCATAGGATATACTTTCAGTGAGGTTAAATTAACTCTGAGTCGTCCGGAAATTTAACTCATGTCATGTAAACATACCTTAATATATTAAAGTTGTTTATATATTTGTTTGATTTACAGAGAAATATCTTGTTCGAGCTGAAATGTGTATACTTAGTTCCGGTCAAATTGACTTTTATGGATTTTAAAGTTAAAAAACAAAATTAAATTCTTGAATTTCCAGTTTTTTTTTTTTTCAAAATATCGTTTTTGTAGTAATTCTGGTACATGAAACTTTGCAAATTTGGTAATGATTTTTTTAAATATTCAATACGCATTTTTTCATTTTTCTATCTGATTTGTATTTATCGTGTTATTTGAATATTCCAGTTCTTTTGCACATCTTTTGTAATTTATCTTATTGGTAATTGATTCTTATTTTTTAAAATCAAAATGTAAGGTGCATTTCACAAATATTACAAACTTAAGGACGAAAATCCAGTATAAATATTTGTAGATTTCATATAATTATATTTCAAACCTTGATTAAGATACATAAGATATTAAAGAAAGTTTTAAAATTCTGATGTTATTATCTTCAGCAAACAGTATCTTTAAAATGTGTAAGTATTGATTAAGAGTGTATAGACTTGTTAAAATTCCAGTGATCTTTAATCGAATGTTACAAGTTTTGATATGCATGTAAAAAAATTTCGTCTCTTCCAGTTTAATTTTTTTAATGTTATATTTAAATATGTACTTTTTCTTTAAAAGAATGCAAGCTTCGTCTTTTCTATTTTTTTTCTATCATTTTCCTTGCTGCAATGGAAATTCCGGTCGCATACAAATAAAACAATGCATTTTTTTAAAATAACCCAATAACAACGCTTAAATTGTCTTTAATTTTTTAAATGTTGTTTAACAATGAATTTCTTTAAAATTCTAAATGTTTTCAGATAGCTTTATTATATACTCTTTGTGTATAAAAGTAATCAAAACAAGTGATTATTGTATATTCTGCATAGTTTGAAATAATCAAGCATTTTTAAAGTTAGATAAACATTTTTTTAAACAAGAAAATGTGTAACTGAAAAAAGTTTGTTATAATCGGTAAATATGGAGTAACAAGCTAGTAATTACCGAAAGTTCAGCTGATTAACGTTGTAAAAGCCTTTTTGCAGTTATTTCAACATATCCGTTTATTTAAATGCCCCACAGGATTTTTCAAATCCTAATTAATTTTTGCTGTATTTTCCCAAGAATAAAATAAAATAAACAGATAATGACTTTCAAGCATAAGACATTTTTGTGACTTATTGATCCATTATTCGTATTTTTAATTGAGAAACCTATTATATATCAAAGATAATACAAAGCTAAGAAGTCTCCTGAAAAATATTTAGAGGTTTCTAAGTGTTAAATACAAAAGCTTATATAATAATACGTGAGGCACTTAAAGAAATCATAACATAACAGTCTTAAATTTACGGCATCATTATCTTGAGCAAACATAGTTAGAAAGTGCATCAATATTTGATGCGAATGTACAATGCTGTTTAAATTTCAACGACCTTTAAACAAAAGTTATGAAAGTTTTGTTTGCATAGAATATATTTTCAGTAAGGTTAAATTTACTCTAGGACGTCCGGAAATTTAACGCATGTCATGCAAATAAAGTTTAATTCTTTAACGTTCATTTCTTTTGCTACGAAACCACAAAATTTTAATTCCGATATGTGTCAGCGACACCGGAATGTTAATTTAAAAATATCCATTTTATCATGTATGTGAAAAATCATTTTTTTTTAATTATTATTATTTAGAATAATGTTTGTTCAAAATTACCGGTGTCATTCATTTATTTCAACACTTTAGTAATGAAAATATTTTGTCCGTTAAAAGGTTAACGTATTAAAATGTGTTTATATATTTGTTTGATTTACAGAGAAATATCTAATTTGAATCGAAAAATATGTATACTTAGTTCCGGCCAAATTGACAGGTATGGGTGTAACCCTTTGAGAGGCAAGCAATAATGTCTTTATATTATTAAATTTTCACACAAAAAAAAAAAAAAAAAAAAAATTAGAAAAGACAATTTTTCAACATTTTATTGCCAGTTAAAAAATTTTAATTTTGTTAAATGTTTCTGATAGGAATATCGTTTAAATTAGGTATGACAAAATATATTACAACCCCCCCCCAAAGAGAATAAAGCTTAAAATATAGATAAAGTGGTGGAACAATAAATGATAATAGACTGCAAGGATGAATAAACTTGATACCTGAACAGAGACTCGTAAAAAGTGAAGTGAAAAGAGGAAAGCGACAGGTGTTTGTTCTATAGATTTAAGCCATATTAGTGGTTGATGATTTTTTATGCAAGCCTCAGTGAAACTTTTTTACGTTAACTATAGTTCAGTTGTATTGTTATTTGAATGTTAATTTTTATGATTGATAATCTATTAAAACTTTTTATACATATTCACCTAAATCATATATATATATAATATATATGTAAAAAAGGCGTGTACATTCCTTGCCATTCCCAAGGCGTATAGCTTCAGGTTTTCAGATTTGAAATCTTATATTTAACGGTCAATCAGTAAAAAAATATCAATCACTGTATTTAATCGTAAAAATTTCCACATTTTTTCATTATTCAATAACAAGATAAATTCAATTAAAATCAGGAATAGCATGTTGTATGTACATATACATTTTGTAATGATTCATTTACTAACATCTTTATTTTACTCTGACAGAAATGGAAGTGAAGACAAACTGGAATGTCGAAGAGGATATCTCAGACTGTCCGAATCACATGAAGATATATTTCTTGGGGACGACGGTGCACGGATGTCTGGTTCCACTCTTCGAAGCCAACAAACAAGGGGATTCTCTCAACTTATCTCAGCATTTAAAGAACCACCGACCCACAAGCTGTCCACTTTATACGACCTGACTGCCAACATGGAGCCAGACTTCGGTCTTTTCTGTGGTAGTCTTATATCATCGAATCTTGGAGTTGCGTTCTATTCTACGGGGAATAATGTGACTTTGTCCGTTTATTTACCACCCAGATCTTCTGTAGGAGCAACTTCTATGATGGGATCTTTTGGATTATATCTAACCTATCGGCAAGTTGATTTCATTTATCGATAGAATAGTTACAAGTGTTTACGTTATAAATTAATTAAATTTTTAAAAAATTATCAATCAATTGGTAATTTAATATCGATTTATGACAGTCGAGTTATAAATGTAACCTTTAAAATCCTATGGTATCATTCGCTTAACCTTACGATATCACCATCGTTCCTTACTCAGTAGATGTTTTTATTTTTAAGTTCCGAATTGATACCAGAAATTAAAATATTTTTGATTTGTGCAATAAAAGACACTTCGTTGTTAACCCCTTCGTGACGGGAGGCTTTTACGAAATTTTTAATGTTCTGTCACCGTTTTTTAAAACCAGCAATTTGTTTGTTATTAAATCGAGAAATAGCTCCGATTAAATAAAGCAAATTTTACAGTAAAATTTTACTGGTGGGGATAAACGAAGATGCTGAAAGTCAAAATTCCGATCAGTGAAAATATTCTAGATCAGTTGTTGTTGCTTTGCGTTCTCATGCTCTATCCGAACAGTCTACTTTATTTCAAGTGGGTATGGAGTATAAATCGAGAAATAAAAAAACTATTGAAAATATTTTTAAAAACACAGGTATAATTAATCATGTATAAAATTTCTCCAGATTGCGTGAATATCGAAAGAAAGTGCATCGTTACATACTATTTCCTTGGATATTATGTCGATGGAATCTCTTATGATAACCTCAAGGTGATTAGTAGTATGAAAGATTATTTAAGATCTATTGAAATTTATTTAAGCTGATTAAATAAATTATTATTATTAATTATATTAAGCTGAGTTTCTGTTAATCGTGTAATTGCTGTCTATGGTTTCCCTAACGTCATACCAAAGAACATGAAATGCAGATTTGAGATTGTGTAGACCATGTACTGCGCTTGCAACATTAGTACAAATTCAGCCTGTAGAAATAGATTTCAATAGATCTAAAATAATCCTTCTTACAACTAGTTACCTTGAAGCTATCATAAGGGAATCCTTCGAAACAATATCCAATAAAGAAAAAGTGTGGAATGATGCACTATCCTATGATATTCACGCAATCTGCAGAGATTTTATACGTGAGATTTGTGTACGAGAATGAAGGAGAGACGATACATTTTGAAACTTACTAATTTTTTTTCGAATTTTGCCAAGCTAATCGAATAATTTCTTAGTGGAATCATTTTCTGAAATCGAGTCTTTTGTTATCATGCGAAAATATACTTTAAAATGATTAAATCTAAATCAAAGTTAAAAGGGTATTAAGCTCCTTTAAAACTTCGCCCGTCGTTTTTAAAATTACCCTTTACACTTACTATAGAGTTCTTTGATTACTCGATGTTTAATTATGGTTATACCTGTTTAAACATCCATAGTAAACAAGTCAGAAATGAATTTAATTTCAACTTCTAAATACAAAAGGAATGATTATAAAAATTCTCACACACCGCCAGGTATTTGAGTAATAAAATAAAAGACAGAAAAACGAACTTAATGTTTGATTAACTTCGGAGAATAACGTATTTGTGATCAGGTTAACAAGTTTCAAAATTTTTAATTAAAATCTGACTTATTTTTTTATATTCAATTGAATAAACGTATCGTTTGTAATTATTTATTTAAATTAAAGAAAAATCTGTTTTGAGATTTATCAGTAGTTTTTTACGCGGCTAGACAGAATCAATAAACTTGTATCCAATTAGCATTTCCTTTCGTGAAAAAGCAGAACAAGTTTGTTTTGTAATTAAAATGTTCAGAGAGATTTGTTTTGGCAATGGCATTTTGTTTAATCTGAAACAATTAACTTTGGTGCAATTTTTTTTTGTTCAATTTGCAGCTTGATTAAACTATTGAATTTATCTAAAAGAATTTTATGTCATTGAAGTACAAAAATAAAATTGCTTGGAAAGAGAAAAAAGGTCAGAAAAAACAGATTAAAAATTTTTAAAAATATATGTATTTTATAAAAAAGTAGTCTTTAAAGTAATACTTATTGTTTTGTGTTTGAGAATGCAGGATTGAATTTAAATTGAAGTTTTTATGTTTTGTTTAATAGTATTTGTAAAAAAATCATTATCTTTAGCTTCAATTAAAAATAAAATTACTGATAATAATGCATTTAATTTAAAATTCGTTGATAATTAAGAATTTTTACTCAGGCATGTTTTGTAAACCATTTCATTTGAAAATTGTTTTAAATATCTTTTTTAGTATTAAATAATATTTAAATCGCAAGCTTTCTACTTAGTTTTTTGCTACTGTTTTGCATTAAAGATAATAAATTGCGATGAAAAAAAAAAAAAAATCCTAGTTTTTGTGAATAATTGTTCCTTTAAACTAATAAATAAATAATAAAAAGAATACTGCCCAGTTAAACTGATGGCATTGAGCTCACAGGCTACGCATACTAATTGTACATTACAGCCTTATATTTTCAAGGGTTAATTCCGTTCGGAAAAAAAAATTAAATGAGGGGAAATAACTTCCCTTTCCCCTTTTATACTTAATTTTTGAATCCATTAACTAATCAGGGATATACTTCATCATATAAAAAATCTATATCCAAAATTAAGAGCAAATTGGAAAATTCTTAATAAAAACCCATTTATATAATTTAAGAGGAGTTATCCCCCTTTTTTATACTCAACCGTTAAACTTCCAAAACTATTTAGAGATTTGAACGAAATCTGATAATTCTGCATGAAAAACCCATTTATATAAATTAAAGGGAGGGGAATTAGAACCCCCGTTACCCCCTGTATATACTTATTCAATGAAAACCTAATACCAATCACGGAGGCGCCCAACCAGAATGATCCTATATCTAAAACTGATAATTCTGCATGAAAAACCCATTTATATCAATTAAAGGGGGGGCACGATCTCCCGTACCCCTGTTATAAATATCGAATGAACTCCAAAAACTAATCAGGGAAGCGCCTTATCGGGATATACTTGTATACAAAATTTTATGTGGATTGGATATTTTTATCATGAGTTATCGCGTTACGCACGTACATACAGAACGGACGGGCACATAAGCTCTCAGGCTATGATAGCCTGTGAGCTAAAAACAGAAAACTATTTATTTTAAAGTCCTCGTGTAACACCATTTTAATCATCTTTTTTATTTTTTTCATACACAAACTGGGTATTTTAATTAGTGTACTAGCGAATATTTAAAATGCTTTATAAGTCTGAAAGAATATATATATATGTATAAGTATTTTCTTTTAAATGTGTAAAATCGTGGTTAGAATATCTAATGATCATTTAATTTTTTTCTGTTTAGTTTTATTTTTACTAGCTATTTCTCGTAGCAAAAAAAATCAGAAAATTTTTACCATGTTTATGACAGAAATTTCCCATTAATAAGAAGTCTAAATAAGATGAAATTTTCTATTCGAATTTACTTGTAGAATTTTTCTTCGGTGGTAATCAGACGCTGCTAATCCGATTAAAAAAACAGTTGGAAATAGCACGCAAAGCATAGCAAATGAGGTGTGTTCGTCCGATAACGAAGTTTTAAAAATATCACTTTCATACA
The DNA here is from genome assembly GCA_964019185.1 of Maratus speculifer. Taxonomy (NCBI): domain Eukaryota; kingdom Metazoa; phylum Arthropoda; class Arachnida; order Araneae; family Salticidae; genus Maratus; species Maratus speculifer. The sequence goes on along the minus strand of OZ025291.1, from coordinate 11,320,133 downwards.
TCAATCTTATAAAATTGTAAATAGTTAATCACAATTAAAATACGCACCAGACAATGTTCTCTTCATACCATTATGTAATGGAAAACTTTTGTGTGGCCTTGTAAATCAATAACAAATTTTCTTTGCACCACAGATTGTGCAAAATGTGTATTATAATATGTACTTTATACTTGCATATCAATTTTATTATGTTCGAATGAGTGCAACGCCATTAAAATGCATTTGAAATATTTTCCCCCATTAACCGTAATGTAACGGAATACTTTTGATTTGTCCCTGTAATTGAACTATGCATCCGATTTTGGATAAAATATGAAATGACTCGACAAAATTATGTAATAATTATATATTTTAAATTTCAAACGATTCGGTTGGGTAGTTTTTGCGTTGTTATATGCGGATGGACTGAACGACAACCATAGGTGCTACGTATTTACATAATTACCTAAAATATAGCAGTGATCTTGTGACAACCTCCTCAATTAATTCACTCGCAACTACTGGACAGCACACTATATGTCTCCGCCTCTTAATTCTTTAATCCATTTAATTTTACCCTTTTGCGATGCTGTCAGAAGGTTGAAATGTAACTGGTATCACAAGTCATATCTTTGTGCAAAACCCCTGGAAGACCGATTTTATTAGTTGATCAGTAGGTTTATCAGTATGTTTTCTTGCAAACCCAAAAGCATAGCTATCAACGTCTTCCGCTTATTTGGCCCGGAAATTGTATGGAAATTGTATAGAAAATTTTGCCATTTCAAATTGTCGTAATTTGCCGATTAAATAAGTAGAAGATTTCTATAAAAATTTTCGGGGCCAAAAAGTCGGAAGATTTAACAGCTGTGACAAAGGGTATAAACACATGGAGGATTACGAATATTAAAGCGCATTGATAAACTTACAAGTTAACCAATAAAATCAGATTTCCATGTGTTTTCTGCCAAGACAGTGTTGCCAGTAGGCTACTTCTATATTTTGCGTCACGGGGTACTGCCATATTGAATTATATACATGCATGAATTACATACTGCCATATAATATTGAAGCGATGTTTACTAGCATACTTTCCAATTTTTATTTAGATAGTTAAGACAAATGTTATCATATTTGAGACATGGATAGATAATGTCAAATATGCACCAAGTTTGGCTCGATTTGTTTTTTGACGCCAATTTGTCAAGAACCACGTTCCAAGTTTTTCAAATACCAGTTAATATTATTTTATATTATTTTAGAAAAAATAATAATAATAAACAGACGATAGTTTAATTAATAACTATAGAACAAATAATTTATATAATTAAAAATATATATAATTAAATAAACAATTTATTAAGCTGGATTACCATGTCCAGCAAAATAACGCAATTTTGGCACTAATTAGCAACCCCGTATGTGCATGACATCTGTGTCCTAATTTATTACAGTAGGAAAATCCTTGACGTTATCAAGGAGATAATAATTTATCGTGTTGATTATCAAAGAACAATAGCATTGGCATTAAGTATTTTATGGTATAGTATTATTTAAGATTAAATATTTAAAAAAATATTAAAACCTTATAAAAAATACATCTGAAGTCTTATCTCAAATGGATGGTTTCCTCGTATTCTATTTAAACTTACTTCATAAAAATCGTCAGAAATATTTTCAATTTCTAATATCATCTTTAGACATTAGTTTGTTTAAAGATAGCGATATATTATGCGGGACCGAAGTGATAAATAGCCAAAAATGGTTGCCAATTGCCAATTACGTTCAGAGTAGTAATTTAATGTTAATTAATACATAACATTGTTAAATGATATATAATACAACAGGTAAATATCTATAATAAATATATTCTAATAGATAAATAATAAAAGTATAAATTATACTAAAAATAAACTATAAGGTATGATATATATTATAAAGCAGAAGTTCTGAAAGTTCCAAACGAGTGTTTTCAAAAACTACCCGATGGATTTTTTTGCCGATTGTATCATTCGATAGGAAATATTTTTCCGAAGGTTTATGATTCGAATTTACAGGGATAACTCTGATTTTTCGTAGTAAATTTCGTATTTTTCGGTTATTTTTGACAAAAGGGTTGCCAGTAGCTGTTTTTGGCGAAAATTATAGTTGCTAAAAGAATTAAAATGGCTATATCTATTAGAAATATTACAAATATCTTGCAAATAATAGCAGAAAATAACTACTGATAATATTAATAATAATAAAGAAAGACCGCTTAAATGAGGCGTAATATTATAAAAATATATTTATCTTGAAAATGAAAAAAATATTTGTAATGCTTTAAAAATAAATTAACGCGAAATATAACAATTGGTTCAACTTTTGGCGACTTATCCCTGGTGTTAGAATAAAACCATGAATTTCAGAAATTGATTAAATGAGTTTTGAATGATAGTTATTTCCCTTTTTATTATTTTCTTTCTCTTTTTTATCGAATTTCCGTATAATATAACTTACAGCAGAAAAAAGCAGATCTGATTGTAAAAGACACTGTAAGTTGTGAGTTACTATTCGCTTCTATACCATTTTCATCTTGCTTTTGTCGCCAAAGAATGTGTTTTTAAGCCGAAAATGCACTACTGACTTAATGTCTGACTTAGGTTCTTACTGGTCGCAATAATGTTGATTTTTTTTCAAGTGAAGATAATTTTTAGAGTATATTTTAATATTCAATCGTAAATTATATAGATATGAGTATAACTCTTTTATTTCTTTTTGCAAATGTTTTCATTGTTAATTTAATTTTTCTTGTGCCATTTCGTCAATTTCACTTACAGGAAAAATTTCAGTTTTAAAATTTAAAAACTGAAGAAGGAAAGATTACTCCATCGATTAAAAATCTACCCCCAAATTCCAAGATTAAATGTCAATAATGGATGATCGTAAATGTCACATTCACTTGACATTATGCATAATATAAATTCTAATTATGTCATCAAGTGATTTTTAATTCGACATTTTATTTCTACTTTTATATATGTTCTGCTAATTTGTTTTTCGTTATTTGAATGAAAATTTATGCTAATCTATATAATCTGGCTAATAGTTTGGCGGTTTGTATAATTTGGCGAAATTGGTCGACGGTATAACCAAGTAGTACTGAAGGAAAAATTTTGCAATTCAAAGTAAATTTATGCAACTATACGTTATTACTAAAGTCTTGTTTAATTGACCATTTCCTCTTCAATATTTCTTCAATCAAACTTTCGCTATTCTCTTTCGCGCAGGCTAACAAAAATGTATTTTAAATATTTTATTAGATGAAACGTAAATAACATTTTTCTGTTTTTTAAAAAAATATTTTTAAAATCTAATTCTACCATTATGTGTCTTACAGGATAAAATAGCAGAATTACTTTTAAAAAGGGTTTTATCTGTTAATTGAATGTTATTTGTTTATTTGGGTGTTTGAATTTACTTTTGTCATCAAACAATGCGATTTTATACCAAGAAGGCATAAGACGGAGCGATGTTCACAATTACTAAATTCTCCACTCTGTTTTAAATGTGTGAGAGCATTTTTAGGATATTTTTTATGTTTAATTGTAAATATATAAATAGCAGTTATAGCAAAAAAAAATGCGTATAATGTTTAAATTTTACTGTAAATGTCTTCTTCATTCAAACTGTAAAATAATTTAATTGCAACTTTTTAAAGTTTTGGCACAGATGTCATATACGCACCACATTCGCACGATTGCAACAAAATGGCGATTTTATGCCACACATGGTAAACCGACTATGATTGTTTGTTTATTAATAAACTATTTATTAACTTTCATTTTGTTTTTTAAAATAATATAAATTCTTTTGTTCTATAGATATTAATTAAACTTTTTTATTTATTATTTTTTTTCAAATAATACAAAACAATTAAAAAATATTTATGAAATTGGTAATAAAAAACCAAGTTCTCCAAACTGGCGCCAGCAAAAAATTGCGCCAATGTGGTGCATACATGACATCTGTGTCAAAGTTTTTTCTTATACATAAGTAGGGAAAATGCAGTATAAATACCGATTAAAGTTTTTTCCAAATGAAAATTTTGTCACGGATTTGGTCATATACTCATCGAGGTATCTCACGGGCGCCAAAATGGCATTATTTGCCTCATATGGTAACTCAGCTATAGTTGTTTATCTGATGATAAGTTGTTTATTTACTTTCATTTTTTTTCTTTTTTGAAATGATATTTGTTGTTTTGTTCTACAGTTACTTTTTATTTATTGTTAATTACTGTTTAAAATGATAGAAAATAATAAAATATACATAAATTTCTTTGGTATTCTACAATGAGGATTTTGCCATATTGTAGTTGCAAGATAATCGTGCTAAACCAATTGCGTATATGATGTCTGTGTAGGAATCTTTTGTGAAATATGAAAAGTGTAAATTGGCTACTACTTGATTATCATGTCAACCAATTTCGCCAAATCGTTCGCCAAATTATACAAATTAAAAATGTTTTTTTTTCCTGCTATTGTTTTGTAAGAGCTGGTTTTGTGAAAGCCATGTTAAGATGGTATTCAAATTTTTGAACCCTTCCCAATTACCACCCCCTTGGGCCGATTTTGCACATTTGCAATTCCCACTGAGATATTAACCATCTCAATGTACTTGACGAGTTTGAAGATGATTCTTGCATAATTGTGCCTCTTATCGCGCGGACAAAATTTAATATATATATAAACTTTTTAGGTGGGAGTAGCTTTGGGTTCCTGGCTTCACATAATGAAAAGTTGTGAAGAAATTTTTCAGAAGTTGTACCACGGTAACGTCTGTAATAATTAATATTTCTTCAGATAAGGGAAAATTTTAAATCCTGTTGCCATAATGGTCTGATTTCGCTTCCAAATGTGCACTGTTAGTAATAAACTAAAATAGTTACTTCTAAATAGCTGGTTTTTGTCCAAAGTTTAAGATAATTTAATATCACAATGGTGTCTAAATCGTTTTCAGCAATGAGCAAGGTGCTGCTGGAGGTCCAGATAATTTAAAGTACAAATTTAAATTCATCAGTTCGTTTCATCCACGGTTGATTTTGAAATATTGACCAGCGCAGCGGGCATAGCCTGCTAGTAATTAATAAGTAAATTATGAATAATAATAAGTTAATAAATTATAATAAACAAACGACATGCTTGTAAAAAATAAGAGTTAATGTAATTAGTATCATTGGCGTCATGCTATCCTGAATGGCGAATTTGTATCTGACATGGCCCGGATAATGCCGTTCTAACCATGCTAAACACATTTTTCAGAATTAGTGACCTACACAGATCGATTTCTTGTGTTTGAATTAATATAGAAGCCATGTTTTATGAAAATCATTAGAATCGTTTTCGAGATGCATTATCCTTTTCAGATCTGAATTTGCTTTAATCAGCCAAAATGAACTTTCTCGAATTTGAAACTTGACTAGACCAGATCCTCGTGTCAAAATTTGTATGGAAAACTTGTTTGATGAAAATCGCTTGAAAAAGTTTTGGTCTATAGCAAGCAGAATTTTCAGCTCTCTGATCTTGTAAAACGAATTTTCTTGAATTCGTAACTTAGCTAAATCTTTTTTTCGTGCTCGATTTAGTATAGGAGTTAAGTTTCGTGAAAATCGGTACAGTAGTTTACAATATCATTCCTAATCGAAAATGCTTCACGTTTAATATATAGGGTGTCCAAAAAGTCTGGAAACGGTCGAATAACTCGAGAAATATATATCAGATTGAAAAAAAAAATATACGTATTAAATATTTTTAAATAAGCTACTCAATGATACTAAATTTAACCTCCGCAACCGATCCTCTGAGGATCAAAGGGGGGGGGCCAACTTTCAAATATTAAATTATAATCCCCATTTTTTATTGAAGATTCGGAATCTATAGGCAAAAATACGTAACTTTTGCATTTAGTGTTTATTTCAAATCATCCTTGATCACGGTGTAATCGGGCATATTCGACAGTTACATATTTCGGTTTTCCCAACCGTTTTTCGCCTTCTCGATGCCTGATTGGCCAGAACTTTTGACGTCAAACTCCCCGTCTTTTGCAGGAATACCGTTTCTCGAAAACCGCAAGTGGTGTATATTTCGATGGTGCTATAGTCTTTTGTATGATTTTCTCTACTAAAATCATTGAAATATACAGGGTGGTCATAAAAAAACTTTGCCGATATATGGAGCTCTAGCGGCCAGTCCGCTGAACCGATCGAGATGAAATTTCAGATATAGCTATTCAGAGGTATGAGCTCGAGATTCTGTGAACGGCAACAAAATGGCGCTCATGGTTACGGTTATAGTTACAGAAACTCTAAAATTTCCAATGGCAACACCCATTTTTTTTCATCGCAAAATGCTCAGCGCATGCAAAAACCCTAAAGAGCGTTGGAACCGTACGTTTATCGCAAGAAACGGACATGTTATGCACGCACAAAAAACCGTTCTGCGAATCCTCCCCCCATAGAAAAAACTCGATTGGAGCGCAAGGAGGAAATTTGCATATGACACAGAGTCAGTACACTAATCTTTGATTACAATACATATCGGAGAAACTAAAACTTTTATTTTGATTACACATTTTGCACATGGGTGCCATCACCATGCAATGTGTAATTGCCTGTGATGGCACCCATGTGGAAAATGTGTAATTAAAATAAAAGTTTTAGTTTCTCCGATCTCTATTGTAATCAGAGATTAGTGTACTGACTCTGTGTCATATGCAAATTTCCTCCTTGCGCCCCAATCGAGTTTTTTCTATGGGGGGGAGGATTCCTAGAACGGTTTTTTGTGCGTGCATAACATGTCCGTTTCTTGCGATACACGTGCGGTTCCAACGCTCTTTGGGGTTTTCGCATGCGCTGAGCATTTTGCGATGAAAAAAAAATGGGTGTTGCCATTGGAAATTTCGAGTTTCTGTAACTATAACCGTAACCGTGAGCGCCATTTTATTGTCGTTCACAGAATCTCGAGCTCATACCTCTGAATAGCTATATCTGAAATTTCATTTCGATCGGTTGAGCGGACTGGCCGCTAGAGCTCCGTATATCGGCAAAGTTTTTTTATGACCACCCTGTATTATATTAGCTTTCTATTCCGATTTTTATTTTATCCTGACAAACATTTCTAACTAAAAATTGCGTATTTCGAACTTTAAACGTATAATTAAGCATCTCCCCTCCTGAATTGAAAAACGATAATTTTCATTATTTGGGGGCGGGATGTGTGTATATTATGCGTTTCAATGGATTCTGCTGTTTAAAAAAAATAAAAACTAATACGGCTGATAAGTGTGTATTTTTTTTAATTATTATTGTAGAAAAATATAAGAGAAAATATTAAAAAATAAACATATGAAATCTTTTTATGCTGGCTGTGCAACGATTAAAGGAGTATCGTAAATTCGGGGTACTTATAGGTACCGCTATTTTCCAAGTGAAATGTAAGCATTTTTTTTATAAAATAAATAAAACTACCTCAAACACTCGTATTTTTCCCTTTTTTAACCAGCGATGATTTTCAACAAGAAAATTTTCCTGTTCTAGAAATTCTAGGATACATACGAACCCTTAAATTTGAGGTGGGGATGGGATTAAATGTTTTCATGATTGATTAATTGCTGCAACTTCAAAATAACAAGTAGGGCAAAAAAAAATTAATATTTCTTAGAGATGTATCATAATTTTTAGTAAATTAATATATTCTTTTAAATTTTAAATTGTTTTTTCATAAATTTAATCACTTTATTGATCAATATTTTAGAAAAAACTTTCAAATAATTCCTATTTTTTCATCTCTTTTACAGAATTTTTAATCTTTTATCGCCAGTATTTCGAAATAGAAATTTTTGCCAAATTGAATCAGAATAATGTTCGGATTAAATAGTGCAAAATTTACTGGTAAGAATAATAAATTATGAATGGAGTATGGATGCTCGTACGTGACATGGGCAAATCATGATTGGCAAAAACACATTGCCCTTATGACGTAACTCCAAGTCAAGGAAACGATTAAGCAATAGAAAAAAATTGGTATTTAATCTTTTTAATCTAAAATATATTTTTATTCCTTTCTACTGACGGGACTTGTGGTGCATATGTGCATCATCAAAAAGTGCATGTGTAATTTATTTTTGGCACCATTAATAAAGAAAAAAATATTAGCTGATTTTAATATTATTATTATTAATTAATTTGAATATTTGTTGGTAATTCATAAGTAGAGGAAGTTGTTAAAAAACACGGTGCATTAAAAAAATGTGTAAGTGATGTGGTCTCGGAAAAGTTTAGACGAAATGAGCATTTGCTGACGGAGACGACCTATTAGTTTTTATAACGGGACGTTAGTGTAGAAAATTATTTATTTATTCATTATAGCGATAAAATAAAAAATATGACAAGATACAGACAGAACGAAAAATAGGAAAACAGTCGAATAATTCGCGAAATCTATAGATTGAAAAACGAGAAAAAAGTATTAAATATTAAAAAAAAAAAAAAAAAAAAAAAAAAAAAAAATGGTGCGATCACTTTTTGATGATGCCATAAGCCCCGAAAGTACTAAGGAATTAAAATATATTTTAGATTAAAAAGATTAAAATACCAATTTTTTCTACTGATTAATCGTTTCCTTGATTTGGATGTACCTCATAAGAGCAACGTGTTTCTGCCAATCATGATTTGTCCATATCCCGCGTACGGACATCCATATTCCATTCATAATTTATAATTCTCACCAGTAAATTTTGTGTTAATTAATCCGAAAATTATTCTGATTCAATTTGGGAAAATTTTCTGTTTCGAAATACCTGCGATAAAACATTAAAAATTCAGTAAAAGACATGAAAAAATAGGAATTATTTGAAAGCTTTTACTAAAATATTGATCAGCAAAGTGGTTAAATTTATGAAAAACAATTTAAAATTTAAAAGAATACATTAATTTATTAAATATTATGATATATTTCTAAGAACTATTGAAAAATTATCTGCCCTACTTGTTATTTTGAATTTGCAGCAATTAATCAATCATGAAAACCTTTAATCCCACCCCCACTTGAAATTTAAGGGTTCGTACGTGTCCTAGAATGTCTGGAACAGGAAAAAATTTTTGTTGAAATTCTCTGGTTAAAAAAGGAAAAAATACGAGTGTTTGGAGTAGCTTTATTTATTTAATTTAAAAATAATGATATTTCACTTGGAAAATAACGGGACCTATAAGTACCCTGAATTTACGATACTCCTTCATTTCTTGCACAGCCAGCATAAAAAGATTTCATAAGTTTATTTTTTAATATTTTGTCTTATATTTTTCTATAGTAATAATTAAAAAAAATACAATCTTATCAGCCGTATTAGATGATTTTTTTTAAACAGCAGAATCCATTGAAACGCATAATATACACACATCCCGCCCCCAAGTAATGAAAATTATCTTTTTTTCTATTCAGGAGGGGAGGTGCTTATTTATACGATAAAAGTTCGAAATACGCAAGTTTTTAGTCAGAAATGGTTGTCAGGATAAAATAAAAATTGGAATAGAAAGCTAATATAATATATTTCAATTATTTTTGTGGAGAAAATCATATAAAAGACTATAGCACCATCGAAATATTCACCACTCGCGGTTTTCGAGAAACGGTATTCCTGCAAAAGACAGGGAATTTGACGTCAAAAGTTCTGGCCAATCAGGCTTCGAGAAGACGAAACACGGTTGGGAAAACCGAAATATGGATCTGTCGAATATGCCCGATTACACCGTGATAAAGGAGGATTTGATATAAAAATTAAATACAAAAGTTACGTACTTTTGTTTGTAGATTCCGAATCTGCAATAAAAAATGGGGTTTATAATTTAAGATTTCAATGTTGGACTCCCTTTGACCCCCAGGGGGTCGCTTGCGGAGGTTAAATTTAGTATCACTGAGTAGCTTATCTTAAAATATTTAATACTTATATTTTTGTTTTTCAATCTGATATATATTTCTCGAGTTATTCGACCGTTTCCAGACTTTTCAGACACCCAGTATATGATACCGAATTTCGTACCAATCCAAGCATAGTCTAAAAAGATAATGCGCGAAACAATTTACGGAGTGAAAAATAAAATTTCTACTATTTTAATTTCAACAGTACACAAATTTTATACAAGACTAGTCGGTTTTAATAGTGTATATTAAAAAACAAAAGAAGTCTGTTTAACTTTAAATAAAAATTTCATGTTTTTATACATTAAGGTTTTGAAAATACACCAATTAAAATCTCGTTTAATCTCGTCTCAATTCAAATCTCGTCAAGATCTCGTTTAAAATATAGGATACCGAATTTCGTACCAATCCATACATAAAGTTTCAAAAGATAAAGCGCGCAACAATTTACGGAATGAAAAATAAAACTCCTACTATTTTAATTTCAACAGCACACAAATTCTATAAAAGACTAGTCGGTTTTTAATGGTATATATAAATAACAAAATAAATCTGTTTAACTTTAAATCAAAATTTCATGTTTTTACATATTAAGGTTTTGAAAATACACCAATTGAAACTTTGAATTATTTTTCTCCATTTTCATCGCGTTTAAAATGTACAAAAATATTCAACATCTTTTCAAAACAATCTCCATTTTGTATTATTCATATTTAATATTCTATAAGATATTTCTCATTGATATTCCTTTTTTATTACAGGTTCTTATCTCCCATTATTCAAAAAAGTCCAAATTCCGATTCTGAAATTCCTGTGCATTTAGGCAACCCTGTTGCCAATACCTACTGTGACAGAACCTTCGTAAACTGTGATAAAAAGAAGTGTCTTATTCGGTCTCCTAATTTCCCTGGACTGTATTTGAGGAATTTCACGTGCAACTTTTTTATCAGGCAAGACCATGTTCCATCTGGGAAAAAGGCCCACATTGTGGTCTATCAGCCAAATGAATATAAAATTTCTGTGAATACTGGATCTTCACTTATAAGATCGGATACAAGAAAGAATATAAATCAAGGTAGAGTGGAGACTTTGTAATTCACTAATATGCATTTCTACTAAGTTAAAGGTTGATCACGTCGTGATCGTATATAGTTTAAACGGGTAGTTCCATGAGCACATGTCGTGTAAGTCACATACTACGATTTTGGATAACAATATTTTAGAACGGAAAAATTTGACTTATTTTGTTAGAACTATTTCATTAATTCAATAAGGCCATGCAAACCTATTGAAAATAACGGTGGCCAACAACTTAACTGTTACAAATAATGTGACTTACACGACAAAAGATCATGGAAATACCCAAACATAAATTTGTTCTTTTTAGTAAAACATTGCAGTTACAACATAAATATTCGAGAAGTTTGTTCTTAAGTTCGTCAATTTAAAAAAGATGAAACGACAGGGTAATACCATAGGCATAGAAGGACACTAGTAAGAAAATGCACTTTTTTGCAATGCAATAACCAAATATTATTCTAAAATTCGTTAAAATTTGGCCCCAGTGTCTAGAAATATGTAGCGTGGAAATCTCGTAGGCTGTACTACTTTAGAATGCATCCTATGAAATTGCATTTTCTTAGGCTGCTCCAGTGTTCAATCTAAGGCTTGAAAGAATAAATACTAAGCGTTAGTTATATCGTTAAAATATATGCAGGAGCTCACAGCGGTCCAATAATTTTCATTCTTTACTATGAGTATTTTAATTAAAAATCTTCATCGGTAGATTTATTTAAGGCTTTCCGGCACGGGCAAAATCTGTTATTAAATGAGAAATTATCGACTGCCCCCGGAATTCACAAACGAATTTTTTAGATATTTTGAAGTCCTTAATTTAAGCTTTTAATGTAAAGGCAAAATTTTACTAAAATATTACTGGTGCCGTTTGCAAGTTTGGAATTAAAATTAGGTATCCCAGACCGGGCACAGTGTGCCGGAAAGGGTTAACATCTACAAGAGATTTTTACAATTAATGGTATGTTTAAAAATAGTTGTATGAAAGTGTGAAAATTTTAGTAACGCTGCGAGCCCTGTGTATATGATGCGAACTTTACATTAAAAATATTAGGCTATTACATATGAAATGTCCAATTAAAAAAGGGCCCCACCAGTGGCTGAGAGGTTCTGACCTCTTAACTGGTAGACGGCAGGTGCTGGGTTCGAACCCAATCGCGGCTGTCGGCCTAACCGTTCGGAGTTTTCGTGGTTTTCTTCGAACCTTGCTTAAATACGGGTTAGGTTCCCTTAGAACCCCCCCCCCACGAAGGGCACCCCCCCTGATCCTATATCCCTAGTGTAGATAATCGGACGACAAAAATAAACCTAAACCAAATCAATTAAAAAGAAGTTTTTTATTTAGCAATTGCAAAATAACGCCAGAAAGCATTTATAGTTATTTTGCTCTTAAAGCAACAGTTCATCCACCAATAAAAACAAAATAAATATTCGATATTTTTGGCGCAAATTCGTAAATTTTAAAATTAAAAGACCGCTTTTAAATGAGACATTGATATTATTTTTTTTTTTTATAATAGAATGCTTTATTTTTCATGGTTTTGTCAACACTTACTTTTTAACATATCACTGCTACCCTTTCAAAAACAGGGATAAGTATAAAATATATTTCAAATTTTGTAATAGCGATTTGAACAAAAATCTGTAAGCTGTCAGTTTCTGGGGGTTTTATTCTTTATGCACATTAGTAGTTTTTTAATGAAATCATAATAAGTCTACTTAATGCAAAATCCCTATCATTCATTATTTTAGAGGTTAAACGTGTACACACTGAATTTATACGTAAAAAATGTATCTAATAAAAATATTAGAATAACTGTTTATTAAAAGGTCTTTTTCAACGTTACACATAAAACATTATCTAATTGAGGTATTGAAATGCACTTTAAATAAATATCTCGATAACAGAAAAGAATTTTATATCTGAGCTCTCTGTGAAGTTAGGGTTATACAAACCTCAAACCACCATTTCTTATTGTTATATTTTATGTGTATATTTTTTGAAACTAATGATCGAGATTTATTTATTAAGAGAAATTAATAATTGATTCTATATTGAAAAAAATTACATCAAGTATCTAATTGATATCTAAAATATTTAGCCTTATGATAAAATAATAGCATAATTAAAAAAAATCCTGTCTTAATTTATTTTAAGTTAAAATATATTCTATATGATTAACCTCATTGGGTACTTAACTTCTGATATTTCTGAATTGCAGTAAGCCAGACGGATTTAAATTTCTACATGGTGGATATTTTTGAACAAAAAATAATTTAATATTTCAGAATTTTTTTTATATAATTTTAAAAAGATAATACTGTTACTTTTTAATTGTTATTGTTATAAAAATAATAATGCATTTACTGCTCTGTGACGAATGTATTTAATTGTTCTGTGTTGATGTAGTAATTGCTATGTTTATGTTATTATAAAAGTAATGCATCTGACATAAGCATTATCAACGGATTCGTGCACCTACTTTATTTTAAGCAGATAATACAAAAAGTTTCCAAAAGTCAATTTGTAATTTTAAACACACAATTGTTTTCATTAAATGGGTTAAATAATGTTTTATTAAAACTCTGATATTAAAATTTTAGAAAATCTCAAGAAAAATTTATAAAATCACAGTCTAATATTTTTATCGCTTATGTTTTAAAAATATACTGTAAGTACCGAAATTCAGCCCTCTCCGAATATAAGTTTTTCTTAAATATGTGCATGTTTTCCTTTTTTTAAACCGACTTCAAGGAGGAGGTTATGATTTCGAGCTGTATGTATTTGTTGTTCACTCATAACTTCCCTAAATTTGAATAGATTTTGATGATTCTTTTTTTTTTTGTTTGAAAGCATAAGATACCTACACTATCTAGCAAAAAGTATTTGTACACTTTCAGTTTTTGACATTTTGTCAAATATTTAAAAATATACTGGTCGGATTCTTCTGGAACTTCAGAAATATAAAGATTATGTTTCACTTTATATTTATTTACATTCATTTGTTAAGCGGGTAATTAGGGGGCCGGCAAAAAAACAAAGAATAATAGAAATATTTGGGATCGCCCTGTACATGAAAATGCACGAAACGACTTATCGCTTTGGAATACAAATATATGAATACAGTAGAATATGTACACTAATTTTTGTGAGAATAGCATGTATATTTTATGGCGATAGAGCGATTTTTTTGAAAAATTCAAAAAATTCTGGTATGTTTTTTGTTTATATCATGCTGGGTTTTTGACCAAATTTAACGCAAATTTCAGAAAAATTGGCAAAATGCAGTAGAAAAAATGTAGCGCAATTAGAATATAAATATATTAAATATTTTATGAAATATGAGTAGTTGTATAAAATAATTTTTATCTGCGCATGCGCGAACTAGAAAAACATTTTTTTTACATCATTTAACAGTCAATTCTATGGAGTGACTTATAAAAAAAATCCAATCAAATATCGTGAAAATTCAAAAAGATATCATTATTTTAGTGAGATGTTTTTACTCTGCTCTCTAAAAACGGCTGAATCTTAAGGGATTCTCCACAAATTGACATTTTTTAATAACTGACTTAAAAAAAAAAAAAACTACTAGTATTGAATTAATACAATATCTAATACAATATTGCTGCTAATAAGTACTTGACAATTGTGATAGAAAAGAAAAAGAGCTTTATTCACATTCAGGGCCAAAACTAAGAGAGGGTTGGGGGAAAAGGGCATGTGCCCCGGGCGCTAGGATGAAAGTGTCCCAAATGTACATTTTGTTTGGCGATTTTTTCCATGTCTATGTTTAGCATGATATTGTCAAAATCGTCCCATTCAAAGCATTTCTCCTATACCAAAGCATAGAAGAATCTAATGATGATGGCATAAAGATCCCGCATAAAGCAGATTTTTTTTTTCGTTTTGATTCGGTTTCACGATTTTAAGGTATCATTTTTTTTAAACAAAGCAGACTACTTTAATCAATATTACATATTTTAAGTTTTAAAATAAGTCGGCTATTAATAAATTAGAAAATTTTTCTTTGCAAATACTTTTGCAGGTGCTTTGCAAAGAAGAAAAGGGAGGGGGGGGAGTTCACCAAAATTCATTGAAATATAAATATATTAAATATTTTCTAAAATGTTCTATGTCATGCAATATTTTCAACCAAATATAAAGCCACATTCAGAAAAATTCGCAAAATGTAGTAGAAAGAATAAGGTGCTATTGAAATATAAATATATTAAAAGTTTTCTAAAATATGAGTATTTGTATGAAATATTTTTTAATCAGCGTATGCGTGAACGATAAAATTTATCATTTTACATAATTTAATATTCAACTCTATGGAGCTACCCATAAAAAAATCCGATCGAATTTCGTGGAAATTCAGAAAGTTATTGTGGATAGGAGTGAACTGATTTTCAATTGGTCTCTGAAAGCAGTTGAATGACGTCAGATTTTACGCAAATTGCCAAATCTCCATTTACGTTTTTTACTGGTGATTTACTTCTTTTCTTAGATAATTACCAGAACGAACCTATTTCAGGATAAAAATAATTATAAAAAATCGAAGCATTTGTGTCAAATCTACCCATTGATACATAGTAATTGATAATGGCTCTTATGCAAAAGCCGATATCTGCGATCCTGAAATACGTCAAGTTCTCCACTGTTAAATGTGGTGTCGAAAACAACACTGACATCAATCGCATGCATGATGCCAAGAAGAACAGAGCTGTCTGATTTTGAGAAAGGTGTGATTATCGGGTACCACCGAAATGGCCGATCTTTAATCGACATATCTAGCGAGCTTAATTACCCCAAAATGACTGTGGCTTATGTGATTAGAAAATGGAAGCTAAATGGTGATTGTCAGAATGTGGCCAGAGTAGGCAGACCGACGAAACTGGGAGATAGAGACCGACGGGTTCTGTCTAGAGAAATTCGAAAGAACCGCAACCAAC
Source organism: Maratus speculifer (assembly GCA_964019185.1). NCBI lineage: Eukaryota > Metazoa > Arthropoda > Arachnida > Araneae > Salticidae > Maratus > Maratus speculifer. Next base: position 11,304,171 of record OZ025291.1, on the reverse strand, counting down.
CAATGTTACACATACGCCAAGAATTTCAACAAGCTTCAGGATGTGTTGTTTCCATGAATACCATCCGTAAGGAAGCTCATCTGCTTAATTTTTATGGCCGTGCTGCCGCCCATAAGCCTTTAATCACCAAGTCCAACCGCGCAGCTCGGTTAAATTGGTGCAAAACACGCCAGCAATGGACTGTACAGCAATGGAAACAGATTCTCTGGAGTGATGAATCAAGGTTCACCCTCTACCGTTCTGATGGTAGAGTCTGGGTCTGGCCTCTGCCTGGAGAACGCCTCCTACCAGAATGTATTGTGCCCACAGTTAAATTTGGCGGAGGGGGAATTATGTTCTGGGGTTGTTTTTCCTGGTTCGGACTAGGACCCTTGGTCCCAATTCATGGTAAGCTCAATGCCGATGCCTACTGTAATATACTGGACAACAGTGTACTTCCTACGTTGTAGCAATACTATGGATTGAACCCATGTTATTTCCAGGATGACAACGCAAGTTGCCATGTAGCGAGGTCCAGCATGGATTGGTATGCTGATAATGGAGTGCATCGACTCGAGTAGCCTGCCCAGAGCCCAGACCTGAACCCAATAGAGAACCTCTGGGACGAGTTGGATCGTTGAATTAAGGCGGGTGACACATGCCCAAAATCAGTAAAAGAGCTTACCTGCCTTGTGAAAACAGAGTGGAATAAAATACCATTAAATGTAATACAAGGACTAGTTGAGAGCATGCCCAGGAGAGTCGCAGCTGTAATTGCCTCTCGAGGAGGATCTACAAATTATTAAATGTGAACAGGGCCAAAACCAGTCTTTTTTTTCCCGAGGCAAACGTGGATTTTGAAGGTACACCTTTCCCCCTCCTTCGCAAAGCATATTTACAAAGAAAATTTCTCCAATTTATTAATAGCCGACTTATTTTAAAACTTAAAATATGTAATATAAAATAACGTATTCTGCTTTATTAAAATACTCCAAATTGATACTTTAAACCGAATCAAAAAAATTCTACTTTCAACAGGATCTTTAAGGCCCTTGTCTCTGCCCGCGAAGACACTGCTGAGCTAATGCTATTCCTGTGGGGAAGCATTTTTCTAATAACTCTTTCGCATTTTGAAATTTTCAATTTTTTTTTTTTTATTTGCATTGGATAGCGGAAGTCCCTCTCAAAATCGCTCCTTGACTACTTTTTCGATTTGAGTCATAGATATTTTTTATAAAGTTAGTTTCACTTTCAGAACCGCTTTTGGAAGTGAAAGAAACATTATAAAAATATCTACGCCAAAATTGAAAAAGTAATCACGGAGCGATCTTGAAAAGGACTTCCGCTATCCAATGCAAAACATATTATTTAAAAATGTCCAAATGCAAAAGAGTTAGAAAAATGCATCCCCATAGGAATAGCATTAGCTCGTGAGCATCTTCGCGGGTAGGGGCAGGGACCTTAAACCATCATCATTAGATTTTTTTATGCTTTAGCATAGCCCAGATATAATAATTTTAACAATATTATGCTAAACATAGCCATGAAAAAATCGCCAAACGAAAGATACATTTGGAACACTTTCATCCTAGCGCCCGGAGCACATGCCCTTCTCCCCCCCCCCTCTCTTAGTTTTGGCCCTGAATGCGAATAAAGCTCTTTTTCTTTTCTATCACAATTGTCAAGTACTTATTAGCAGCAACATTGTATTAGATATTGTATTAATTCAATACTAGTTTTTTTTTAAAGTCAGTTATTAAAAAATGTCAATTTGTGGAGAATCCCTTAAGATTCAGCCGTTTTTAGAGAGCAGAGTAAAAACATCTCACTAAAATAATGATATCTTTTTGAATTTTCACGATATTTGATTGGATTTTTTTTATAAGTCACTCCATAGAATTTACTATTAAATGATGTAAAAAAAATGTTTTTCTAGTTCGCGCATGCGCAGATAAAAATTATTTTATACAACTACTCATATTTCATAAAATATTTAATATATTTATATTCTAATTGCGCTACATTTTTTCTACTGCATTTTGCCAATTTTTCTGAAATTTGCGTTAAATTTGGTCAAAAACCCAGCATGATATAAACAAAAAAACATACCAGAATTTTTTGAATTTTTCAAAAAAATCGCTCTATCGCCATAAATATACATGCTATTCTCACAAAAATTAGTGTACATATTCTACTGTATTCATATATTTGTATTCTAAAGCGATAAGTTGTTTCGTGCATTTTCATGTACAGGGCGATTCCAAATATTTCTATTATTCTTTGTTTTTTTGCCGGCCCCCTAATTACCCGCTTAACAAATGAATGTAAATAAATATAAAGTGAAACATAATCTTTATATTTCTGAAGTTCCAGAAGAATCCGACCAGTATATTTTTAAATATTTGACAAAATGTCAAAAACTGAAAGTGTACAAATACTTTTTGGTAGATAGTGTATGTGGTCCCATTTTAATTTCATTAATATCTGATGATTTGAACTATTTTAAAATAAGAAAAATGTGGATTTGGTTTAAAAAAATTATTTATCGCAAATCATTTTTCATTGTTGCAACCGTTTTCATATCATAAGCATATTAAAACTATGCATTCAAATGCGTTAGCTTCAAGTTGTCGCCAAGCTTGATTCTTTTTTTGAAGTCGCTTAGTATTTTTAAAGCATATTTTATCATTTAAAGTTCTATTTACAAGCTCTCCCCCCCCCCCTCTTCTTTAAGTTTCATTTTCTGACTGGTTTTAGTCCTTTGAAATTTCTTTTTTTTTTTCATATATCTTAAATAAATATATGTATCTAATGCTATTTATTTTAACCTAATCTCTTTACTTAGAGTTGTTTCAGAATGGCTTATTTTTGAAAGAAATATTCTTTTAGAAAGAGTATGGCTATTTCTATGAGTACTTGTAATGTAAGTCACATGCTTTGATTAACTTATTTTTTCGGTGATACTTCATTAGTTGAATAACGTCAAGTAAATTTTACGAAAATAACGATGACCGAACAAGCAAAGCAGTTATTAAGTAACTTACGCTATAAAACTCCATGAAATTACCCTACGATTAACCCTTTGCACTCGAGAGGTTGAATATTTCCAACTCAGCGAAAAATTGCCCAGACCGGGAATCGAACCCAGATACTTGGCTTACAAGGCCAATGCTTTACCTGTTAAGTTACCTGGGCGACAGCCGGCAGAGATTTTTCGCTCCGATAACCTTATTGGTCATAACATCTGGTCTGTCATTTAGACACCTCAACAGAATAGGCCGCAGGTAAAGGAACTCCATATGACGATGGGTACGTAGATACACTGTTATTTTCAACACAATCTAACTGATTGGTAAAGTAATAATATGAATTGAATATATCCAACTGAGCAAAAAATTACCCAGACTGGGAATCGAACCCAGATACTTGCCTTACAAGGAAAAGTCAAGGGTAGGTAAAGCATTGGCCTTGTAAGCCAAGTATCTGGGTTCTATTCCCGTTCTGGGCAATTTTTCGCTCAGTTGGAAATATTCAATTCGTATGATTACTTTACCAATCAGTTAGATTGTGTTGAAAATAACAGTATACTCGAGAGATTATTCTCATTTACTACTTGCATCCCGCCTAAATAGGTGCTCTAAATGCTTGGGTCACCAGCATTTTAAACCAATTTTCTTCTTCCTATCTAATGGCCGAATAATCCGCGACAGAAGATTGCGAAATAAACTGTAAAATATTAGGTGTCCAATGTCTTTGGCATCCCGATTTATGAAGGAGACGCTAGTACTGAGTGAGAATCATCTCTGCAAAGGGTTAATGTTCATATTTGTTTGATACCTGAATTTAACCCTTTACACTCCGTAGACCCCGCTGAAGTGATATTGTAAGTTAAGTTATACTCCGTTGCCGTTGCTGTGGCGACATAGTATAGAAATTTGAGAACTCTGGTTGTTGCCACTGCGACGACATCATCTTTCCTTAAAAAATTTGCTTTCGGCACCAACAATAAATGGAAATAAAACTTCCCTTAAAATATAAGCATTTTTGGAAATTGTGTAATTGAAGGAAAATGCCTTTTAAAAAGTAGTGCCGACCGAATAAAATTCGAATAAAAAGTGTGTAATGACGCAGAGTTGTTGGTATCCCACAGTCAAAATTATGCGAATTTGCTGATAGCACAGATTCAAAATGATGCGAAGTGCAGAGGGTTAGTTAGTGTATGTAAATTTGATTCGTTAATTTATTATTTTTCTTTATTAAAACTACTTAGATCCTACGTAAGAGGATTTTAAAATTAAAAAATGTTAATTTGATCCGTTATTATTTTGAAAGTTGTGAAAAAATTCTGTTATATTTCAGAAATTCCAAATATACCCTCTCCCCCCCCCCCCACCCTATAGCCCCTAAACCAGCAGTCGCCCAATTTTCTCATTCTTCTCAGAATAGCTTCAATCATAAATCGTCCTTAAAATAATTAGAATTTTTTGTCTGATGAAGGAGGTTACTTTAGGCACTTTATGGCATTATATTTGTTTTCGGTCATGATTTTATACAATTGATACATGTAGATACAGTAACTGATATTTCTGTTGTTATAATTGTAATAAGCTGAATTATTTTATTCAAAAATGGCAAATAGTATTTTACGAAAAAATTCTTTTGTATTGTACATTTTTTATGTGTAGATGTATAAATTACTACATTTCTGCTAATTGCAATACATCTGGAATAATATGAAATGATTGATTATATGAATGATTGATCATGATTAATTATATGATTTGATAATATGAAATGGATGATTTGAAAATTCAGAAGTTTTATGAAGATAAAATTGGAATTTTCATAAAGTAATGACTATGATGCCTTAATAATTTATTGCTTTTATTAAATTGGGAAAATATTATTTTTCCAAAAATCTGATACTCTTTTCTTGAAGCGTACAAATCCGTACAAAGTATTTCGAAGATTGAAATTATTAGTTTTTACAGTGATACGCATTTAAATTATAAAACTGCTTAACCCTCGCATACGGGTCTCATATGAGTACAGATAATTATTGCTTTATTATCCAAAAACATTTTTGAGCATTCATTTAGGGAGATCTAATTTGTGGATAGATAATAGCCTGCATACAGCACAATAATAAAATTATTTTATAACGGTTTCTCATTTATCACAAACATTTTTGTAAATGATGTAAAATATTAAAAATCAATTTATGCATGAGAGGATTAATATAAAGCTATAAATTTATGTAACATAATATATATTGAAATCCTTTTTTTATTGTAAAAGCTATCACTTATGATATATTTTGTTCTTCCACAGGAAGTGGAGGCCTCACGACCGACTGTGCTGGTGATGTAGTTCGCATTTATGATCGCATAAACTCAGAAAATAAAGAGGGTCGACTACTGCTAACATCCTTTTGTGAATCGGGATCCCTGACGGATGTAGTATCAAGTGGCCCCGAAATGCTGGTCCAGTTACACAGTGCCCCATCGAACCTGCTTTACGAATCAAGACTTGAACTAGAAATCCGAGTCGAATACCACGACAAGGAAAATACATCCGGGATTTTCACTTTTAATGAAAACACAAACTGTGAAATATTCATTGATTCCACGAGATCGAACAGTGGTGTGATTCGAAGTCCCAGACATAGCGTTCCAAAAAATACTACATGCATTGCAAGACTTCGCGGTACAAAATCCCAAAGAGTATGGCTCTATTTTGTTTCGTATTTTGTACAGGATCATGATACGATAGGTTTCGATCATCATCCGTCAAGTACAGAATACCAACATAATCCGTTGTACGATGATACGTGTGACATAAGTTCTCTAGATCTTTACCTTGATGTTCCGGAAAACATTTCTTTACACAAACTGGAGCAGCTAAGACTGTATTCTGCAAACAATACTCTAAGGTTTTGCGAAAAGACGATTCCTGTTATGTGTACAAGAGCTGCAGATTACGAAAACTTTATTCCAAGAAAACCTTGCATGCCTTCATCCGAAAGCTATTTGTCGGTTGGTTCCGAAGTTATTTTGAAATATTCTATATTTATGCAAAGTTCTGATGTCGTGTCTTCCCTCTCTGCAACATCTTTTGTGATAAGATACGAGTTTATTGATGTTGAGCAAACTACTAAACTGGATAAACCAGAAACATTCGAGTCGAAAGCATGTGTCATGAATATTAGCTCAAATTCTTCTCTAACTGGTTCAGTGTTTTCGCCAAAAAATGTGTTCTATTTTGGAAGAGGTGGCCGTGAAACACTGGCTTGTGAATATAACTTTCATTTGAAACCCAAAGAGAGAATTGCAATTGAAGTTTTAGATTTTAAATCTAATGTGCGCACATGTTCCACTTATTATAACCCACTTCTCAAACGATACAGCTGTCGTTTCAATGGAGATATTTCATCCCAGAATCTAGTACCATATTTATCAGCACCATACAGACATTCATTTATAACTTTTACTGAATATTCATCTGCTACCTCCACATTTGTTGGTTGTGTTTGTGATAGTTCCGTTATTCACCAGCAAAGAACTGTGTTTACTTCATCGTCGTTCGAGCATCCATCGCATGTCAGCATGACGTATCATGTTTCTGGCATGACTCCATTCGAAGATTTTACAGATTATAAGTTTAATGTGAGATACCATATTTTGTCACCCAATTCAATTAACAATGAATGTCGAGTTGTTCCTGATAACTTAGAAAAGAACCGCACTCACGGCGGTGAGTTAACATTTCAAGCATTTCCGACGAAAAATAGTTTAAAAGAAAACGTTCTTCGTTGTCAATGGTTTCTTCAGTCATCCTCACCTGATACTTATCTCTATCTTCAGATACAAGGTCGGAAATGTGAAAGCCGACAAGAGCTTGACGAATTAAACAGAGTTATTCTTTACAGCAGCGGTCATAATGGCCTTATGTATCCAAAAATGGTGCTATGTTTGCCTTCCCCATCAGTGGAAAATACTAGAAAGGGAAACGATATTTTAGACTTTGATTTTTTCTCTTCTTCATGGCATAACAATGACTCCACAAATGTTCCATTTCTATATAAAGATGATATTTCTTACTCTATTTTTAATTCCGAGAAAAACCAGTCATCGACAGAGATAGTTATAGTTGAACTTATGGCCCTGAAACAGGGTACCTTAACTATTAGTTGGCTTGAAATAACCAGACCCTCATCAAAACCAGAAAATGGCGATTTTCATTCTGATGAGGGTCGGACACTAAAAAATGTTAATTGTCTTTTTGAATGCCCAGAACTAAGTGCTTGTATTAATCCTGAATTGTGGTGTGATGGTATCATGCATTGTCCACACAGTGGTTTTGACGAATCTTCCGAAAACTGTCAACAGTCTCTCACAATTTATCTTTCAATTGGTGTTGGGAGTTTAATTCTATGTGTTGGTGCTGGTCTAGCTATATTTTTCCTTTTCAAAAGATATGCAGAGCACAGGCATTTGCAACAACAGACTCATCCCACCACGTTTGATCATCATCCTCACTGTTTACAACACAATCAGAACCTCGAATTTACGAGTAAACATTTTCAAAATGCGTCTCCAGTATTCATGGTGGGAGGTAGCATGACAAAGAAAAAGAAAAAATCTCACAAAGATGACTACATAAGACACTTACAAGCTGTTGAAGTACGTTATCCAGATATTCATATGTGATGCCCTATGTTTTTTGGAATATGACTGACCATATTTATCTTCATGTCTATAGTTTTTGAACTCTTTTCTACATAAAAATACCCTTTTACATTAAACCTTTTAAAAAAGAAATGTTTCCGTATCTTTTATTTCATATAAAATTACAGAATTTTTAAACAAATGATTGATAAATTATTTCTTAAAACATAGTGTCTAAATTGTTTGAAACTGTGTATTTATTCACAAGTCACTTAATTCTAAAAACAAATTTTTAATATTCAATTTTCAAAATCATTTTTTTTATTACTGTTCTTTTTTTTTAGATATTTAATTTTCAGAATAATATGTCAAAAAGTAGATAACAATATACATGCATTTTTAAATATTTTTTTCTTAAAAGTCATCAGTAGAATAAAATTACTTACTTTTTGTTGTTACTCTTCATTTAAAAATTAAATCCTCTAATAGTATTTTTCTATGAAAATGCTGTAGTTAACAACATTACTTTAAATTATCACATTAATGCCAACTTCGAAACTACCTATCAATTTCGATTTTTTTCCCGTATTTGTTCATTCTGTATCGATTAAGTATATTATACATAAACTTTGTTTTTTAACGGTAAATTTTTGTACCAACCGGCATTTACATAGTATGGCATATTTTTTTGTGCAAGTTTCGAACTTATTGTTAAATTGCGATAGTGGTAGTAATAAATATAATAAAAGATTCTAGATTTATATAATTCTAAAATATAACTTGCATAAGATTTTTTAAAATTAAAATTATATTTGGTTAAAGATTAATTGTAATTCTATTTGCACAATAAAATTTTGTAGAATATATCATTCATAAATTCTAAAGTTTAGAGAAAAGATTAAAAATAATAATTACATTTAAAAAATAGTAACATATTTTTATTAAATTGAACATTTTTGCATTTAAAATCAACATAATAAAGTTTGTGACATTCGGCATCTAGTGGATAATTAGACTTCGCTCTTATAACCAATTCTTCTATAATCATCAATTCTTCTTTATAACCAATTCTTCTTTTCACATTGGCCATGATTCTGCTCTAATGTTTTTACTATCCAATGGTTTCTTTGGTCAAATCTTTGTTCATTTTTCGCTTTATGGCTACACTAATCTCTCAGACAGAGTACTGTAGCTTCCTAATAGCTCTTGTGTGCCTTATCTTGTAAAACCAATTTCCCGGTTCAAGATTTCGCACCTACTACTATGCTCGTTTTCCACAAGAATACAGGAATTCCATTTTTTGGTTCTTTTTTTGCTTAAAGTGAAAATGATCTCAAAAATAGCGTTTTAAATCAATTTTTCTTCGGGAAACCATGATAAATGAAAGAAACACAAAAATCGCTTACAATTTAGCAAGAAATTTATTTATAAAAAATGTAAAACTCATTCAGACTCCAATATTATGATTTATCATTTAAAAATGAAACACCGCCCGGAGTGCTGATACAAAAATCGCGGATGACGACGGTGGATTTTTTTCAGCCTGTGTACGGTACTTTAAATTTTACTGTCAATATTTTTTAAAACTTTTTTCCGCTTTAATTTTCTGAGATTAACACTTTTCGGCAAGGGCAAATTCTATTAGTAAATTGAAAAAGTACCAACTGACACCGGAAATTAGAAACAACTTTTTGAAATATGAATTCCTTAAATTAGACTTGCATTATTGTAAATACGAAATCTTATTAAAATGTTATTGGTGCCGTTTGCAAGTTTGGAATCAATATCAGGTATCCCGGCCTGGGCACAGTGTGCAGGAAAGGGTTTCTATTGTAAAATACTGGTATCAGAATTAGGTTGACTGTACTTTCGACAGTATTGACACACCCGAATAAAAAGAGAGGGCGAAAATTAAACACTTGGAATTTCTGTGAGTATTATCGTTCTTTTACTCGCCAAAGGAAGCATTTTTTCGCGGTATGGCGTAATGGCGAGAGGCAGTGACTATTTTATTTTATTTTATAACTGATGATCAAGTTTTATTTGACGGGTTGCCCTAGCTGAGTGTGTTTGACAGTGGCAGTGTCTACTGCTTAATTCTGTATTTTTTTATGCTGATTACTTAACATTTATGCCTTGTTTGGTGTCTGCGCATTGAAATTCAAGCTGATCTCGTAAATTATAGCCTTCATCAGATGACGAGACCTTCATCTGACAAAGTACGTCCAGAGATGTAGTTCATTGATAAAATGGAGGACTTTGCACACACGACGGATTTTACACCGTCCACCAGGCGCCAGGCGCCCGTGGCCACCGGGCAGGCGCCGTGGTGCACGGTGACCAGGCGCCTGGCCACCGTGCATTAGGCGCCATTCGCGTACATCGCTAAACGGCAGCGGCGTGACATTACCCTGGATCATCGTAACATGATCTTTTATTTCCTAAAATACAAGAAAGGTTTTTAATTTCCTTTGCTAGAATTTTAAGATTTATTATTTTAACAAAGAACATAGATTTTTTTTTCCTTTAAAAGATTCCGCCAAATTAAACTTCTGTTCTTAAAAGACTATGATAAACTCTATAAATATTATAATTTCATAATTACATCCAAAATTATTTTCTACTAAGGAGTTTTGAAAGTTTTCCTACTCTTTAAAAGGGATTCTTTTTTTCATGATTATTAAATTCAATTTTTAAAAACATTTAATTTAAAAATTATTTTGGGTTATCATACATTAATAATTTATCTATTTAGATGTAAGATAGTTTTATTATTTTTTAGTACTAGCTGGAATTCTAATAAATAATTTTAATTATTATAGAGACATACACAAATATTTTTAAATGACTCCTAGAATTTAAAATTCTGTAATTGAAAAACTTCAATGAACCCCATACGATAGTAGGTTCATAAATAAAACATCATTGAAAAAACTGGAGATAAAACATTGTTAAATAATAAAGCCTTGTATGAATCACAATATAAAATAAAAAACACACAAGACGTATTATGAGCTGGGAATTTAAAAAACCCGTCATTAGCCGAAGTAAACATGCGTCCGTAAGGGGACAAGATTATGACTGAACTGAAAGACAGAGATTAGAGCTTACAAAGAATTCGGCAGATGATGCTACCTGGAAGATAGACACCAAGATGAGCACATGCAGATGGAGAAATTTGTTGATAAAATGAAAGAAATAAATAGAAATAAAATAAACAAACAAAATTAAGTTAAATGCAATAAATAAATTATGAAATACAAAAAGGAAAACAAATATTTTTTTTACATAATAAAATGAAAAGAGACAAGAGAAAAGGGGGGAAATTAGTAATTTCAAAGCTGCAGAGAGAAAAAGAGACGATAAGAGATTACTGACAAGCAGGGATGAGAGCGCTCCGACCCAAATGGTTGATTCTCACCACTAAATTCTAATAGTATTCTTAGCTTTATTAAATCTAAGAAATTCTGTCATTAAATAAGGCGAGAAATAACATTAAAATTTAGTGGTAGCAAACAGTCATTCTGGTCGGAGCGCTGTCATCCCTGGACAAGTTTATCAATATATTTAAGAAAAAAATATGCTTCATGAAAATCCAAGTGGGTAGGAGAGATAGGGGAAGAAATAATTCAAGGAATTAATCCTTTATCGGGCAAATCAATTCTTTGTCTAAAATGTCGACAAGCTTCACTGCCACCAGAATATACAAACAAATTTATTTCAAAATAAAAAGTGCCATTTCCGTCAGGTTATTATAAAAGAAAACTGTCTCATTAAAAAGTAAGGTGCGGATCAATAAGTTTTCATTAAAAATTAAGTGGCAAGTATATTGCCACTGCCCGATAAAGGTTTAACCCCTTCGTGACGAGCGTCTTTTACAGAATTTTTAATCTTCTATCACCGGTTTTTAAAAACTGAAATTCTTGTCTTATTGAATCGTAAAAATACTAGCAGCATAGAGATGTCTGCGGATAGTGGTGTTATGTAAGTACCGTGCAGCAATGCGAACAATGCGGATATGTTTGTTATATAATCTACTGAGGTTGGTCATAAAAGTGTTAGATGTAAATCCCCATGCGGGACAGGCATAGATCATAATGGGCAATATGCAAGAGTTGAGGAGTAAATATTTGCTATACGAATCTTGCAAAATAACCATTACATCCCATGCCTGTCCCATGTAAAGATTTACATGTAACACATCTCTGCCCAACCTTAGTAGATTACGTATAAAACATCTCCGATTGTTCCCACTGCTCCCCACGATATTTACGTAATACCACCATCAATAGAGACGGCAATGCTCCTACTTTTAGAAAAATAATAGTTGACCTATCTAAAAAAATTCTAGTAATATTTATATCCTTCCGAATGATATTTTATCTGAACGACTGGACTATGATTCCTGCGAGTCTGTTCATAGAAAAAAAAATCAAATTTTCCCTTATTAAGGACGTGGAGGGACCCTGAATTCCTCACCCTTGTTAAAATTTCCTTTATTTTTCTTTCAACTCTTCCTTACTTATTTATACTTTTATGTATAAAAAAAGAAACAAATTAAATCATTTATCACAATTTATATTGTTACGAAATAACATAAGGAAAAAAATGTATGAATCTGAAAAATTTCCTTTTTTTTGCATTGTGCTGTAACATCAGATACATTCTTTGCCTGTCCGGCCCTTACCATCTTTGTTCGAAAGTTTTTTTCTGACTGTGCTTAATTCGCTTTAAACCTTTTTTAACTTCTCTTTTACCATTTTATTATTTTATTTCATTCCTCCAGTTTATCACATTTATTTTATTTTTTAAAATTAATTTTAATACCACCTTTTCCTAAAGGTATTTTTTATTCAAATATTTTAAGCTTCCTAAAATAAACTTTGACACACATAGTTTTTATAATACAGTTAGGCTATTCCTCCCAATGGTTCATTTATTAATTGAAAGAAATTCATCAATAAACTGGGCATAAAGTTGATGTCAACTCGGAAGCCCCTCAAAGTGACTACACTTTTAAGCAATGTCGGATTAAATAAGGCAGTATTTACTATAACAAATTATTGGTGAGAATAATCAGGGATTCAGAGCAACTTCTGAGACACGTATACCAGGCGCTCGTCCCCAAGGGAATAAAGTAAAAAAAATATATATATTAATATTTTTTGTAAAATGAAAATGAAAATGAAGCATAGGAGCATTGTTGATATTTCTTATATGCTTCCCACGACCACTTCTCCCATTTGAATTTTACGTTTTCTTTATTATCTTTCTAATTATCATAGTACAATACGTTCTAGAAATTCCATAATTAAGGTAATCGGAGAACATATCTAAAACTTTCATTAATAAATTTTGCTCGATACATTGATGAAATGCAAATATTGATATAATAAATTTCTGATTTCAATATGAAGTATCATAATTAAAATATCCTCTAAATTGGAAACATAGGTAGTAGGATATTTTCTACCATTGGCATTACAATATTAAATTAGCCATAACACATATTCTAGTTATCATAGGAATAAAATTGCGAAAGATTGTAATTGTACTCCTAAAAAAAACCCCTCTCTTTTAAATAAAACAGAAGAAAGAAAAAAAGAAAAAAAAATTCTAAAAAACAGACATTTTCTTAAATGCCAATTTCTCTGCATTTTGCTACACCACTATTACTTCAGAAAAAAAATCTGTTTTTTTTGTTTTTTTTTATTTATTTATTTTTATTTATTTATTTATTTACTAAATGTTCCAATTAAATAATGCAACACTTTCTTTATTAAAATGCCGGTATTCAACAAGCTATAGACTTGACGTCTTTGCATTTTAATTTGCAAATTCCTTAACACGTTGACTGCACCGACAATTTTCAGAAATCTGGCCTAAAATGACAATTTGATTTAATCACATTACATAGTTAAAACGTCCCTCCAGTATTTTTCTAATATAAATACTGAAGTTGACTTCTCTTGCAAATGCTGTTAACCTCATTGCGACGTTAGCCTACAAAAATTAGTTTAGAAAAATTTTAATGCTTTGTCGCCGATTTTCGAAAACAGAAATTTGTTACTTATTAAATCGAAAAAAATTCTCCAATAAAATAAGGCAAATTTTTCAGTAAAATTTTACTGGTAGGGATAGGCAAGGATTCCTAAACCTACTTACGACACGTATACGTATAGCTCGTCCTTCAAGGGGTTAAAGGATGTGTCAAGCATTTCTGTTTTTTAAAAGTGGTGCTGTTTAGAAAAAATAGAATTAACGCATCGACTGCCGACTACGAGATAACTCGTAGTTGGCGTCCTAGAAAAGAACGCAACCTACGAGTTATCTCGTAGTCAGCATTCAACGTGTTAAGTAAACTTTATAGGATAAAAAAAAAAGTGTTTGAAATTTATACCAATTTGAAAATTTCCCAATTTCCCATTGGGAAATTCAAGCGCATTTATTTTTTCGGTAAATTCTTCTAATTCAGAATACGTATATCCATAAATATATCCATACACACAATATCCATAAAATTCTTACAGAAAACAATTTAATACTATCCCAAATAGTTCATCGTAAATTGTATTATCCTCTAAATAAATTGATTTGGACAGAAATTGAACACAACGCAGAATAAAGAATCCCAAAAACAAAGTCATAAAATATTTATTTGCCATGGAATTTCAGTTACGTAGCAGTAATTTTAAAAGGAAATTCCTATAGATAAATTTATAGCTATCCGCCGTCTAGACAACTCCACCAGACAAAGTTGGTTCTCTCTTCACTATTACACAATCTTCTTTTCTTTAAAATTTATTAAAGTGAGTCATTAGTGAAATTTATATTTTTATGTGCTAAAGATCAGTGTAATCAATCTAAGAAACTAATTAGAAGAACATCATTATAATTAAATATAGAACTTCTAAAAGGAATGGTGGTAAAAATTGTTAATTGTTTTATGAATTCTAATGTTATAAAAAGAATATGTTTGTTTGTTTATTTATTTGCAGAGAGTAATCTCTGAAACTATCGAACCAATTCCAAAACTAATGGTATCAAATTGATGGTGTAAATTCCTGTTCCAACATAGACTATATCTTATGTTGATGCCAACTCAAAGAAGGTGCAGGAGTAAAAAATTACATAAAAATGTCAGTTTTGGTTAATAAAGGACCTAGAAACAGGAAATTTAGCATTTTAGGTACAAATAAGATATAAAAGATCTCTAAGAACATTACCTAAAGAATTCAAAATTAAAAGAATGTACACCATCAAATTGATGGTGTAAATTCCTGTTCCAACATAGACTATATCTTATGTTGATGCCATCTCAAAGAAAGTGCAGGAGTAAAAAATGACATTAAAATGTCATTTTTGGTTAATAAAGGACCTAGAAACATGAAATTTGGCATTTTAGGTACAAATAAGATGTAAAAGATCTCTAAGAACATTACCTAAAGAATTCAAAATGTAAAAGAAAATGCACGGAAACGTTCGAAATTGCAAACTCTACGAAACTTTAGGAAGAACCGAACTGATTTTAAAAATAATGTTAGGAAAACGATGGTGACAGCTCTTGCTTAAACATTGATTACATTTTATGATGGCACCACACTTTTAAAGAGTTTAGAAGATTTAAAAATTTGAAAAATGAGATTTTTAGTGTTTCTAAAGGAAGTAGAAACATAAAATTAGACATGATAGTTATTTATTAGACACAAATTATCTCTAAAAACACTTTTTAAAAAATCCGAAAATAAAAGGCGTGAAAATGTGTGAGAGGCATTCTAAAAAATAATCTATATGGCGACTTCTTTGCAATCTCAAGAAATATCCAACCGGTTTCAAAAGCAGGGTTGAAGATTGATGTGACAGCACACTGTGAAGGAAAAATAATAATTAAAAAAGTACAATTTAAAAAAGTACAATTAAAAAAGTATAATACTGGCAATCGGGACGTCTATACAATTCTCGTTTTTTAACGGGAAATTTGAGTAAATGCTTGAAATTTTTCCGTTTTTCTTCTAAAAAAAAACGCGAAAAATTGAGATTTATGGAAGGTGTATCAAACCTTCCACACTTTATTGCTATTCATAAATCTATATACATACTAATAGGAATAGAATTTTCGAATTAATTTCTTTTTGTTGATATATTAAAGAAGAAAGGTAATTCAAGCATATATTATGGAACACTTTTCTATAATTCCAAATACTTTAAGAAAACTTCGCTGTTTATAGATAAAGGAGATATCTATTGGCGCGTCTGAACCTGTCGGGGACTCAGGTTTCATTCAGTTGTACTATGTACATAAAATGTAAAGAATCATATAAATGATTAAATTATTCACCGTTACTCAATAACTTGTTTTTAACTTGACTTAATTCTAAATATATTCAAAATTTCTTTTTAATGATTTTAAATCTAATGGTATGTTATTACTTAAAAGAGAATGTTGCATTAAAAATATAATAATAATTAGGTTAGTAGCAAGATAAAATAGTTACACAGGATACCATTTCTAAAATTATTTCAAAATAGCAAAACTTACAAGTAAAGTTATGGCTAAAGATAATGCCCTTAATCCATTATTCATATGCTATTTTTCCACTTTTGGATTGAAACACAGCTTAGGTTTGAGTCGCACAAATACTCTTTTCATTCCAAACCTCGCCGCATTTTTTTTAGCTATTCTGTTTCAAACTGAAAGAAAACAGGAAATGGGAATATTCTGAGATTTGAATTTCAAACTTTTTCTCTCTTTTATATTTTATTATAAAGATTTCGCTTTTTAAAGTATAGTTTTGATGTTTAATTTTGTTTGCTTTATAATTCATTGAATTAGGAGTAGTGATAGCATAGCTGCAAAAATCTTACGCTTTTTTCTACCAAAATATTACATTGTAAATTTTATCTTTTTAAATCGTCGTGATTTGCCGATTAAATAACTCAAAAACTTCTGTTAATTTTTTCTAGTCCAAAAAACTTCAAGAGTTAGCATATGTGGTTGTAGTCAGGAAGTGCTTACAAATGTAAAGTGGTAAATATCTAACATTGGAATTTTTTAATTTTTTATAACACAATTACAAAACATTGTCTGAAAAAAGCAAAGCAATAAAATACATGCGACAAAAATCTGAAATGATTGTTAGGCTAAATAAAACAAGATCCAATTTGACTAAATAAGGATGCAGCAAGTCTCGCTAAGGTCTTTTTTTATACCACTACTATTTTCTTATGTATTTTTTTTTCTTTAATTGATCTTAGAAATGTCATACAAGCCTTTTCTTGACGTGCCAAACTTAATCCATTAGTGCCTAATGTCCCTTTTTAGAGACGATAATAAAAAAGGCAATAAAGTACTTTTCACACCAATAAATAGAAAGATAAATAAGCACTATTTTTCACGAGAGAAATTCCGCAATAAATTAAGACAAAAATTATTCGTTTTTTAAAAGTGGTGGGAAACTCAAAATTTCATTTTTAATGAATAAAATAACTTGGGCAATTTATAGGTAAATATTAGGTAAGTACACTATCATCTTAGGTAAGTAACATCACTAGGTAAATATTAAGGGTAATTTTTTTTCCGAGCACCTTCGTCGCTCCAAGCCCAAGCTCGCACTCTGATTGGTTGTTGCTCTCGGCACTGTTTTCACGTAACTTGACGATAACCATTCTTGGCGAAAAATACTTCGCTCGTAAGTGAACGAGTAAACCTAAAATCTAACCTACTAATTCTTATTCTTCCTTCATTCTTATCCTCGTGGTCTTGTGCTCTTGTGTGTAAAAACTTTTAAAGAGTACAGCTTTCAATAAGACACGTTCCATCCAATCCAATGCTGCAAGAGAAAAGTCACTTTATACTCTGTTCGGAAGGAAATCAAACTCGACAGACGGAAGCATCTATCGCCACGCCAAGGAGTGTGCGAACCTTGCTTAATTTATGAAAGTAAATTTTAACGTCAGATATAGAAGCTACTACTTTATAAAATTCCTGATAATAAACACCTAAAATCTCCCTAATGAATCATGAAAAATGTACTTTTTCAACTTCGTTTCTCGTTATACTGTTTTTAAAATAAAGATTACAATGAAACTATCTTATGTGCATGTGTAATACTGTTTGCCTTCCACAATATTATTTACGCGACAGGTAAAGCTTTTCCAAATGGGAAATCTTTGTTGGAAATTAAAAGTTAAGATTAGGTGAAGAATACTAGGAATTTTAAGGATCCATAAAACTGTGTGCTAGATTTTCTTTTTAAGCTTACAAAACTTTGTATATTATAACAGTAATAAGTTTACATTATACTACATTATCGTACATTGCATTTACATTATACATTATACTCCATAAATTGCATAGTCCAAAGAAAGTTTTAGCCTTTGAACTAAATTGCTTAAATGCGTATCGATGCAGCAACAGTATTTTATACACTTATTTGCAATGTTTTATTGAAAGTTGCTGCACATAATGCACATTTAGGGTCCCCTGTACAAAATACGAAATTTTGAAGTTCCTATATTAATAATAAAACTTACGTTAAAGCGCTGTAATCTGTACTTTTTTTAGTGTTGTTTTAACCCGGAAGAACACGCGTTTACCCAAGGTAGTAATGGTTTTAACTTTGTCAACAATAAAATCAAATTATAACCGTCATTTTATTTAGGCGGAGACAATCCTTATAAATTTTGCGATAAAATAAGTTGAAGATTACTTTTAAAAGATAAGTAGTTACAATTGCAAAAATCATCCGCACTCCTTGTCAAAAAGACCCGGCGCGTGTACTCCCGGGTTAAAAGCACTGAAGTTGACTTGTTTTTCCTTGTTTGTTTTAGGTGTAAACATTGTAACATCGTTAAAAAAATAAAAAATATGCAAACTGTTTTTTTTTTTGTTTTTTTTTTTGCTACAGTTTAGGGGAAAAGTAAAATTTTATTTCTGGGTGTAAAAGAACACCTTAGTTTTACGTTAATTTTGGCATCAGATAATGGTTGAAGAATTTATCTGTATGCAAAAGGAAAAAGCAGTAATTTTGGCGTCATGATAAGAATATTTGAACATTTCCTGTGATTGGAGATTTTTTAGAGTCTCCTGTTTCCAAAACTCTTAATTATGAACAATTTTAAAATCGAGAAATTTTCTTATATTCAGAATTCGTATGCATCAAGCGATTCGAAATATTTTAGGTGTTTTAACATCACACTTGGAAAGTATTTGTCGATCTATCTGAAGATTGTAATTAAACCGTAAATTAAGTGATTTATAAGCAAAGAAAGCTTTCGCATACTGGAAAAATAAACCAAAAAAAAAAAAAAAAGATGTTTGATGTTTACTTTTTTACGCTTCTTCTGAAAATTAAATTATGTTATAGTTCTTTGCAACATTCTTTTAAATAAATAATGATAAAAATAATAATATTAATAACTTTTTGCTGCTTGTATTGTTTTATAAACAAAACAAGATCTTCAACTCGGATTTTCATTTAATTATGAAACTTTCAGGAATTCTTTTAGTTCCTTATAACTCTTACAATGTTCAATAGTGGTATATATTAACAAATTATCCTACGTATCTCTTTTATTATTTATTTTTTTCATCTTGGCTTCCACTAAAATCTCGGCACATGGAACATGAGTCGGGACCTGTTTTCCTTGCTCTCGTTTAGATATTGAGAATAAAAAGGAGAAAAGGGAAAGGACCACGAACGGAACACACGCGCCGCGCTCCACGACTTAATAATAGTTTTAAAAAATTATAACTTTAATAATCCTATTGACCGTCAAACGTGAGTCATACAGAACAGGGGGAAAAAGAATTTTTTGTTGAATCTATTGTCCATGTTTATTTATTTCTTTATTACATGGTTCCCAACTGGTCGGAGAACTGAACATTAATATTTTTTAATACAATTCCATGAATTGAATATTTCCAACTGAGCGAAAAATTGCCTAGGCCGGGAATCGAACCCGGATACTTGGCTTACAAGGCCAATGCTTTACCTGTTAAGCTAACCGGGCGATAACTGGCTGGGATTTTTCGCTCAGATAACCTTATTGGCCATAACATCTGGTCTGTCTTTTAGACAGCTCGGCAGAATAAGCCAGAGGTAATGGTGTATTTTGGTGTATTTTTTTTCGTCCGATTATCTACACTAGGGATATAGGACCAGGGGGAGTGCCCTTCGTGGGGGTCTTTCTAAGGGAACCTAACCCGTATTTACGCAAGGTTCGAAGAAAACCACGAAAACTCCGAACGGTTAGGCCGACAGCCGCGATTGGGTTCGAACCCAGCACCTGCCGTCTACCAGTTGAGAGGTCCGTACCTCTCGGCCACTGGTGGGGCCCAGAGGTAATGGAACTCCATAGAACGATGGATACGTAGATATACAATTCCATGGTAGTTTTCTACTGCATTTGCGCTTGAATGAAATTCAGAAAGTGTTTTCTGGAAAATTCGCAAGAAAAATCAAAATAGAAAAGATTTCGAGGAAACTATTGGTGTTCAGTTGGCGGATCATTAGGGAACCCTGTTTATTAAACACTCATCTTTAATTCTCGTGACATATATTCTCTATGATGTAACATATAAAAGATTTTTTTTAAATATATATTATGGAAAAAGGTAAAAATATTTAACGTTAAATAAATTATTTGTAATCAAAAGATCAATTGTCTTCTTTTTATAAAATTTAAAGTGATGATTAAACTTTCGCATCATATTCTGAAGTGTGAGGTGTTAAAGTAATATCTTTTTGAATGCTTTAATTAATAACTGTATAAGGATTTTAGCTTCGTAAAGCAGCTAGATAATTAGGTGCTTTTTTAGCAAACAATTAATTATACCTTTAGATAATCAACAAAGTATTATTATTTTTTTCTACTAATTGTTTCTGGTATAAGCATAGTTTAATGAATTTTGAAAACAAAATTATTACTATTTATTTTCATTACCGGTGTACTTAAACAGGACTTAACAATTTAAGTAGCCATTTGTTTCACACTGGCCATTAATCCCTTGAGGGGCAAGCAACAGTAGCTCTGCAATACTGAATTCTCACCGGAAAAATCGAAAAAAGTTGTTTTAAAATAAGAAAAGGCAATTTTTCAACATTTTATAGCCAAAGTTAAAAATATAAAATTTCTTGCAAAAATCTTGTTTATATTAGGTGAGATAAAATATATCCCATCGCCCCTCAAGGTATTAAGTTATTCAATCTCACTGAGCATACTTTGTGTGTGCATAAAAATTGACCTAAGGAATGTTCACAAACAGCATTTTTCCTTTTCCTTACCTTTACTCACGTGATCTTTATTTTCTCTCATATTTTTAATAGATAAACCAATTTCAATGCAAATTTTCTAACGTAATTTTCTTGATTGTTTACCAATCTATCTAGCTAACATCTGTAGTGGTTAGAATGTATAGAGAGGAATGTGTTTTCAATAACACGGAAAGAAATTATGTCAATTTAGCTTCTGTGACATCGAAAACTGGAAAATAATATACTTTTAATTTAAAGTACGATTTTTTTTTCAGAAATAAAATAATTAATCAGTATGGTTCATTTTAAAGAATAATAACATATAACTTATTGTAATAAATCCATTTGAAGTATATTTATAAAATTTAATTAAAATTTGAAGAATAATAAATTTTAATAAAATTAAAAAATAATATGGAACACTTGCAAGTTTTATTAAATGAGGCTGTATGCTCCGAACTGATTATACAAAAGTTGGTACCATGCTGGTTTAATAACAAGTGTTGTTTATTAGATTTAAATCTCCAATTTCTACTCTTATAGCCACTTTGAAAAATATAAATAAATCTCTTAAAATCCCTCTCCTTTAAACGATAAAGAACTTAAGAAAGAGGACACTGAATTTCACAGAAATAAAAAAAATGGTATAAATGGAATTATCTATGTCAATAAAGAATGCTACTTAACGGAATTTATTTCAATAGTGCGTAACGATAGAAGTCTTTATAAAATCCAACCAAGGATTTTCGTTAAAAGCAATCGCAATCTATAATTTCAAACGTGATCTTCAATCTTATCTTGTTAAGTAAAAAAGTATTGTATTACTTCATTTCCCACAATACATTGTTTGAAAAACATTACAATAAAACTATATTGCTTTATTATACGTTGAAAGTGCTTTCAAATATCATTTACGAGACAAACAAGACTTTCTGAAGTGAGAAATCTTAGATTGAACTTAAAAGAAAAATATTTGAAAATACGTAATGTGGGATTATTCATTTTTTTCTTTAATAAAATATGATATGTTTTAATAAAAGTTGCATTTGTTTCAGCTCACATAGTTTAAAAGACAAAATATTAGAAATTGTTTTTTTAGAAATAATCTGATGAAAATTTATTTTCAATCGCTGTTTTTTTTTAAACTGTTTCCCTGATTTGCTCGTAGGTTATAAGGGCAACGTGTTTTTGTCAATCGTGATTTACCCTTATCTAGCACGGGCATCTGTATTATAGATCTGTATTTTAAAGTATTGTGACCAGGTTCTTTTAAAAAAAAATGCATTCGCTAGAGTTGTAGGCTGTGATCAATAAAATAAATGCCTTTTGAGAACTTTGTTTATTTGAAGTAGAGTTATAAAATATTAAATCATTTCTTACAGAAATAATTAGGGATGGTGCTTGTAAGCATTTTTTAAGAGACCTTCTTTACATATCTGAGTCCGTGAAGCGAGGGCGAGGCAATTGAATTTCTCATTCCGAATTCACACATTGGCATAATAGAATTGGCGAAAAGGAGCATATGAAAAGTGAATGATATCATAACCATGAAATTTTCTGTTACGCTTCAACAATTAAGATGATTTTGAATTTAATGCAGGGCACCCAGAAATGGGCAGTCCTAAAAAAATACGCCAAAAAGAATTCGCGCCAAAATCGTACGTTATAGTTCTGTTTTGGGAGAATGTTATCAATAGACAAAACACAGAGCATGTACATGAAAAGTTTTTATGTAATAAAGAAGTTAGGCTCAACATTACGCAGAGAGAAAATGAAATTTTACTGACCGCAAACACATTCGATCTTTATTCTTTCTTTTATTATTTTAGCGAAGCCGAAAATTCATCTAAAGGAAATCTCTTTATCTGAGAATCGTTTTAATGATCCAGCAGATGTTACATATGTTTTCTTTCTTTACTTTTTTTTAACGGAAAGTTATTGTGGGATCGAAATAAAACTTTAAGATAAAATAGATATTTAATTAAAGATTAGCTTTAACTGTAATTTAGAAAAATTTAAAATTTAAGAAAACTATATGTGATTCTACATCACATATATCACCCCTTTCACAGGCGAAAAAAAATCTATAAAGGTATATGAAGGGAGAAAAATCAATTTTCATATGCTCTTACAAGTAATAACGTGTAAAATGCTCATGAAAACAAACCAAATATTTACTAAATAAAGTAAACAGCAATTGAACTTCTCTCTAAGTAGCCAACCATCCCAAATAAAAGTATATATATCATGATATAAATATATTGGTACCATAAATTTTGTCATACAAATGACATCATATATTGTTTCTATTTAGAAACAGCTGCAGCTTCATCAATAAAATTTGTGATCACTCTTCAATTTGTCTTATTTAGACAAGGACCTGTATCAAAAATGTGCACATACAAATAAAAGAAAATACCAGGTCTAAGTCCACAGGTCACTTACCAATTGGCAATAAATTCCAAAATGTTTGTAATAAGAAACTTTAAATATGTGTATTGATCAACACAATAATAATAGCAAAATACTCGAGTAATATAATGCAATTAAACACAAAACATAATATACAAATAAACAAAAACATAATGTAAATAGTAGGATTAAAAATGTTCATAATAATGAACAATAGGAAATACTTGAAATATCCACCATTTTTTTTTAAGTTCACAACATAAATTTTGCTACAAATGTACATCTGAGATGAGAGTTCAAAAAAATTCTAGACAACCAACATATGGAAAAATCTTTTGAAACACTGTCGTTGACCATTTACTTCCATGTGATAATAACGTTCCCTAAATGTATATCTTCTAATTTTTGTCTTTTTTTTAATACCCAAACTAATGAATTTTTTTATTAAGTTAAATCTGAAATTTAAAATTAACGTTGCATTATATTGACATCTAAAACGGTATTTTAGTGTAACATGAGAAAAGAAATCTCCGTAAAGAATTCGGTATCCTCCCTAAAATACTTTTTATTCAAAAATAATTACTGGTAAGTGGGTGACACTGAACTTTCATGCAAAAATGTAAAAAGTCTAGAACTGTGGGAAAGATGTGTGGAAATGTAAAATGGAGATTTGTAAAGTACGAACAGAAGTGCGAAAACATTGACAGGTGTGCAATTTTAAAAATCACTTTGGCTGTCGTATACCACTCATTGTTATCTACTAAATGACTGAAGTATAATTTTTTAAAAGTGGACGTACCCTGTACAAATTATAAAAGGATGAGTATTGAATAAAAGTGAATAAGTGTGTGAGTTTTAGTCTATCTATAAAATTTTGCACCTTGCTAGAATTTTTTAAATAAAGAAGGAGTAAGCTCCGCTACATGTGTAAATATTCATTGGCTGAAAAGGAATTTTAATGATCGTAAATGTAGTGTGAAGTACTAATGTATATCATGCATACCCAAATGAAAATAAAGAAATGTGGAGAAGTGAATGCCAATGATATGTAATTACCAACAAATATTATGCAAAGAAACTGTATATATCTATCTAAATTACGCCTCAAGAGTAATGAAATTCACGTGTGTAAACAGGAAAAACATGGAATAGTGGAAATGGGAAGGTAAAAATTAGTGGATTCAATCATCCATAATCAAAACAAAAAAATGTAAAGAAATGACTTATGTATTAAAGATAATAATCAATATGTTATAAAAAAAACTTAACAGAGGACCGATAATTAAACAATTGCATATGTAAATGTATATGTATGTGAATAACTTCCTCTGCAAAGCATACAGCAAAATATACCTTTGTAAACTACCATTGTAAAAAAAACTTTGTATAAAAACATTGTAATTGCTGCATGCAAAGAGAAGTTGTATGAAAAGTGAGTCAGTTGCAAATATCCACAAGTATATCAAAAGTAAAAAGAACTTTGTAAAAATTTCACCACTGTAATATTGATACACCAGTGAACATTCGCACTAACACTGTGTGTAAAGAAAAGTGCAATTGATAATTAAACAGCCCCACTAAGAAATAGAGTAGCTAAATCGAGTTAAGACAAAATAGATGTGCAATTTTTTTTATCTATCAAGAAAGATACAAGTAAAGAAAAATAAATTGTGTAAACAAACATTTAAGATTCACCGCAGAAGTCTTACTGATAATTAGGGCTTAACCACCAGAAGAAAACTATCAATAAATCAAAAATGTGAAATTTCGAATCATTCATCTATTCCTGAGCTCACGAAACAGTTGAATGAAAGAGAAACAGAGATATGAACAATGCCCGAAAAATGTAAATCATGAAATGATTAAAAGTAATCTTTAAATAACAATGTAATAAAATGTGTAGACCATATGAAAAATGAAGATATATACGAATGAATAGTGTATGTAAAAAAATATAATAATGAATACTTTATGTTTGTTTTATGAATAAACAAAGGCTAACAATATAAACAATACTGTGTAAAGGAGCGGAGAAATCCAAGTATCACATGAAGGTAAATAACAAAATATGTAAATAACTAAATATACTCCAAATAGCATACCTGAAGAAGTGTTGAATATTTACGTTATATTTTAGAGTGAATGAAAGCTTGCTTTTGCTTGAAATAAAATTTAAATTTATTACAGCAAGTGGAAAAAGCAGGGTGATTTATGTCGAAAAACTTCTTGTAAGCACGGTTATGTGCGATGCAGTTAATGCATCTTGAAGCATTTTTACAATTATCTGAAGTGTGTGATTCACCACAATTAGCACATGCCAAATCATATGCACAAAATTTTGCCAGGTGGCCTACTTGTTGGCAATGAAAGCAACGTTTTATGTTAATACATGGCCTGACAGTGTAGTCAACAGAATTAATATTTAATTTTCCATGTTGAATTAAGAGATCAGATATCCAAGATGTAACACTAATGGTCCAGTTATATTTTAATCCCTGTCTTAATTTATGCTTTCTTTCAAAGTTAATGGAAGGAATGGTACTGCCAATCTTTTCATTTATAGATATCATAATATCTGGTATACCTATATTGTCATCAAGACCTAACAGAATTATTTTTGTGCAGTCAGATAAATCTCTAACTTGATTTTTTTGCTCACATAAACTTAGGATGTAATCCGGTATTGAAATAAGATCAGTATTTTTGTTTTTTGATAATTTAGAGTTATTCATACCAGAATTTATGTGTGTTTCAGATTCAACTTTATCTAGAAATTTGGCCAAATCTTTCCCACTAGAATTACATTCCTTATCTTTAATAACATTAAGAGGTTCATCCAATTTAGATTCATCAATGTCGCATTGAATAGCTATCTCATTATGCATAGAATGTTTGGACGAGTTCAGTGTTCTTACTTTTTCGAACAACATCTCATTTAACCTATGTAACTGGTCATTATTTTTTTTGTAAAACAGTCCACTAAGATTGAACATTACACACCAAATCACTTAAAATATTAAATTTTAATTCAATTTTTTTTATAGAAATTAAATTTTGCCATGAGTTCTGGATTATTCTCATTTAAAATAGGATCAATTAATTTCTGAACATCCGAAACAACAGATCTAGAATATCTGTTAATAGAATCCTTTAAACTACTCAAACATGAAATCTCAAAAGAATTAGAATCTAAACCAATTGTTTCAGAATCCATATTAGTTTTAAAAGACATTACCAGTTTTGCATCAGGTCTAAACTTAAAGTTAAACACAACAGATGGATCTTGTGTCAATTTACGTGACCTTTTTTTAGTCATTATAAACAATTTATATCCTAAATTATAAAAATGCGAAAATAAACAAACGAGCACAGTATCAGATTATTAAAAAAATGAACCTATCTACAATGCAATATAATAAAAGCAGCTATATGTGAGAATATTTTTAAATAGATGCTAAAAATTTAAAATAAATGTCTATCCATGAACTAATCAAAATTGTGTTTTACCTTTATAAAAGTGAAAAAGCATGAAAAAAAATCTCAATATTTATTTAAATATTAGAAAACTGGACCCTCTCTAACGAAATATTTTTGCAAGTGGGGTGCACATAGGAAAAACAAACACTGGAAATATATGTATAAAAAGTCTTAAAATAAACTAGAAGGGGGGAAATTAGTCACTTTAGTTAAGACGATATTTTGTTTTAATGCAGTGTTTATATCCTATATGAAATGCATAAGAAATATCATAATAAATATTAAGGAATTTATCAATTTTTTTTTTTTTTTTTTAATTGAACACTCCTAAAATTGAAGTTTTTATTAGCTAATATAATTGACGAAAATAATGATTCATACTGTATCTTATTCAGTATCATACTGTATCTTATTCATCTTATAATTTTTTTTTCCAGACTAGAGTGTAAAAATAATTCTACTCGAACAGATATAAACAATGCACACACTTCAAGAATATTAAGATGTTAGATAGGTTTAATTATGCAAATAAGAACATGGCTAGTCTTTGCACAAATAAAAACAATCTCCCAATAAAATTACTGTACAAACAATATAAAGCACAACTTACCTTTAAAGTGAAAAAAAATCAGGAAAGAAAAGTAGGATAAAATGTAATAATATATTTTTTGATACATGAATTTATAATTCAATTATGCATGCATCATTATTATTATTTATGTCATGTGCACATGGCATGTGATTCAAACGATAAAATTTTATTTATCTGAAAATGAGCCCACTGTCAATAATATATGAAGGTGCATACATCCTTATTGTATAACCAGTATTCACATGCATCTTTCTCTGTATTGTTTCTTTTATATAAACCTCATATTAAAAAAATAATGGTTGCAACCCGACAACATCATGCCTTATTTTTTATAGGAAAAAGATATGCACCATTAACTCACCTAGAACTTTTTCATCTACATGGAAATATAATATAAAATTTATGAAAAAGAAAAAGGAATATATGTCAATTTATAACACTTCAAAAATAACTGTATTAAAAAAAATACACAAAATATCTAGTCATTAATTAATAATGGAAATTATAAAAATACTTTCTTTAAAAAGTAATAAACTGTCTTGATATTTCTCAAACGACTTTCAGCAAAAAGTGCACAGCAATAAGTACTTAGATATTTGAAAAATATAATTTTATCATGCTATCGTTTGTATCATAGTTTTTAAATAGCACTTGTAAAGCTGTGAAATGTTTCAAGACAATCTAGAATCATTTATAACTGTTCGTATTTAAAGAAATTCAATTAGAGCACAGAAAAACTAATACATAATAAACTAAAAATGGTTAAAAATTACTCAACATATTTTTAAAAAAAAAATAAAAATGCAATGTAAATAAAAATAGAAATTGCTATTTAACACTTATGAAACATAAAATGCAGACACTTTCTCAAATTCGCAATATAAGCTGTAAATACTTATCAATATATGTCTTCTTCACTCATTTTTTTTAATATTCAATTACCATAAATTAACTTGTAACAGTATTATCGTAAAAAATAAACGTTCAATAGCGCACAAAATTGATCAATGCTGTAGTTTGAAGGGTTTTTTTTAATAGTATAGCGCACGTAACTATTTTTGTGAAGAACATCAGTGTCAGTATCGAGGAAATCTAAAGAATAAATCCAATGTGAAAATCATATTATCGACGTATGATGAATAATTTAAACGTCAAACACGAAATTCTGTGTCACTTTAGTAAAGAGCAATTGTAGACTTGTCTCTGAAGTAAACAACTAAGTTGAAATAAAAAGCACTATGTCAGTGAACGAAGATAATCGGTTGAGCGGAGATTAAGTAAGAGTCACAAATCGCCTATCGCAGATTCTTAGGCCTACATCGGCGGGGGGAGACTTTAACGAGCGGAAGCGATAACACCAAGCATCTCGAAAGGTCCCGATCAGAAGAATCAATCGCTCAAATAAAACAGAAATCGGCACTATAATCCAACTCCATGAGGTCCATCAAGAAAAATCCAGCAGACATAATTCACAGGAACATACGCATTTCAAACAACATTCTGTGAACAAGGGGGGCACTTATTTAATAATCCATGGTTCACAAACATAAGTGGGACTTATCTGACGAGGAGACAGTCATTCGAAACTATTTGAAGACAGGCATTAATAATCCAATTTCACACTTATAAGTAGTCCAAATAATAGTCCGGATATAGTTCAGATAATTTCTAATGAACTAGTCCAGAAAATAAATTGGCAGACAAATAAAAGATGGCTAATAAAAGCAGGCAAATAACAGCAGGCACCATCCCTCGATGTTTGAAAAAGTTGCGAATGCCTGGTGTAGGCACCATAGTTTCTGTATTATAGATCTGTATTTTAAAGTATTGTGACCAGGTTCTTTAAAAAAAAATGCATGCGCTAGAGTTGTAGGCTGTGATCAATAAAATAAATGCCTTTTGAGAACTTTGTTTATTTGAAGTAGAGTTATAAAATATTAAATCATTTCTTACAGAAATAATTAGGGATGGTGCCTGTAAGCTTTTTTTAAAGAGACCTTCTTTACATATCTGAGTCCGTGAAGCGAGGGCGAGGCAATTGAATTTCTCATTCCGAATTCACACATTGGCATAATAGAATTGGCGAAAAGGAGCATATGAAAAGTGAATGATATCATAACCATGAAATTTTCTGTTACGCTTCAACAATTAAGATGATTTTGAATTTAATGCAGGGCACCCAGAAATGGGCAGTCCTAAAAAAATACGCCAAAAAGAATTCGCGCCAAAATCGTACGTTATAGTTCTGTTTTGGGAGAATGTTATCAATAGACAAAACACAGAGCATGTACATGAAAAGTTTTTATGTAATAAAGAAGTTAGGCTCAACATTACGCAGAGAGAAAATGAAATTTTACTGACCGCAAACACATTCGATCTTTATTCTTTCTTTTATTATTTTAGCGAAGCCGAAAATTCATCTATAGGAAATCTTTATCTGAGAATCGTTTTAATGATCCAGCAGATGTTACATATGTTTTCTTTCTTTACTTTTTTTAACGGAAAGTTATTGTCGGATCGAAATAAAACTTTAAGATAAAATAGATATTTAATTAAAGATTAGCTTTAACTGTAATTTAGAGAAATTTAAAATTTAAGAAAACTATATGTGATTCTACAGCTCATATTCAAAATATTAGAATAATTGAGAAAAAGTAATAAGAAAAATTATTTGTCATTTATTTATTTTTTATACTAAGTAAATGCAATTAAATTTCTTATAAATTAAATCTGGAATGTTTAGATAAGATTTTAGCATTTATAAAATATAAAATACAGCACAATAAATTAGGTATACAGCTTCCTTAAACACACCAGAATATTAGAATAAAATTTAGATTGATTCAAAATATTAGAAAATTTTATTTTACGCAACAATATTACCTTATGAATATGAAGTAAATGGTGGTTAATATTTGTAGTATCCCCTTTAGCTTTCATAACAGCGTACAATCGATCTTGCATACTATATACAAGGTGTTTACAAACATTTCTATCAATATTAGCCCAAATAGACTTTATACGTGCGACTAACTCAGTTTTACTTGAAGGAGGATTTTCTTGAAGTTTTTTCTTCATCATACACCATAAATTTTCGATGGGATTAAGATCTGGTGAATTTGGTGGCCAAGGAAGTACCTTAATGTTGCGTTGGCGGAACCAATTCTTAGTTGACACCGAGGTATGCGGGGACGCTAAATCTTGTTGAAAGATGAAATCATCTTCAAATAAATCTTCTGATGATGGAATCATGTAATATTCTAAAATTTCTTGATATATCAGAGAGTTAACCTTTTCGTAGACGATGCATAACTTTCCAGGTCCTTCTGCACTCATACAACCCCAAACCATGACACTAGCAGCAAATTTTACGGAACGTTTAAGGCATTCTTTATCAAATGCTTCTTGCTTCATTCTCCAAACTCGAATACCTTGATTACCATATGAAACACAAAACATACTTTCATCACTAAATAATGTATTTTTCCAATCTTCATTGCTCCATAAACGTCTTGATTTACACCAATTCAATCTTATACGCTTTTGTGTTGCAGTCATGAGAGGTTTTGTTTTCGGTACACGATATTCAAATTTAAATTTATGGAGACGTCTTAATGTTGTCGATGTAGAAACTTCAACTCCTCCTTCTTTCCCTTTTCGGTGCAAGAATCGCACACTTTTAAAACGGTTTTTCTTAACTATACGCTTCAGTTTCCTGTCATCTCTAGCAGATGTTTTTGGTTTTCGGCCACCATTTCGGCGATTATTTTGAAATTTTCCAATTTTTGAATATTGTGTTAGTATTTTACTAATGCTCGATTGCGAACAATGTAAATAATTCGCTATAAAACATTGATTTTTACCGTGCCGATACAAATCAACCATACGAAGTTTAGTAGATTCAGGAATATCACTCACACGGCCCATTTTAAGACGAAAAAGAAGCAAAGTGCAAAAAAGAATACTGATTTTAAATAAAATAGTCTGAATTTAATCAATGATGCCACCAGTTAAGAATTGGTAATAATTAAAGGAGAATTAATGTGAAATATTCTAATATTTTGAACCACTTGAATAAATATTCTAATATTTTGACTTTTCAAAATAATTTTTTTTACAATTAATCTTTTCAAAAATGATATTAAATTTAAGATAACAAGTAAGTTTAATAAACAATAAGTTCTTAATAAAAATATCGTTTGCATATTTTCATTAAAAGACATTAAATTACCAAACGATATTTTCAATTTCTAAAAAAAGGTAATTATTCTAATATTTTGAATATGAGCTGTACATCACAGCATCCATATTCCAATCATTATTTATTGCTCTCACCAGTATATTTCTATTGTACATTTTATTTTGTTAAAACAAAGCCTTTTTCTGGTTTAATCAGCAAAATTTCGGTTCTGAGAAACCGGTGATAAAATATTAAAAAAATTGTATAAGATATAAAAAAATAGGCATTATTTGAAAACTTTTTACAAAAAGACTGATCTGTTAAGTGGTTAAATTACAACTAAGGTATTTTTTTTATTGCTAATGTCGCTAGGTGTCTCACGCAAATCCTGGCTCCAGTTTCTTTTAAGGCACAACACTAGTCACAAAAAGACCCGGATGATAAAAAAACGGTAAAAGTCTATGTAGCGTTCTTTTTAAATATCAAATTTTAATATTTTTACATGATTTATTTGCGCAAGATAGTCGAGGGCGATCGGCGATCCACAACCGGCATAATTTTTACTTTTTCAGTTTTGGTTTCAGATTTTCTTTTTAATTACTTTAGCTTTCAAAATCGGTTTAACCCTTTCTTGCGCAGTGTTGCCGGGCCGGCAACACCTAATTTTAATTCCAAACTTGCAAACGGCACCAGTAATATTTTAATATAATTTTGCATTTACAATGAAAGCTTAAATTAAGGAATTCGTAATATCTAGACAAGTCCTTTATAAATTCCGGTGTCAATCGAAAATTTCTCATTTTATTAATAGAATTTGCTTGCGCCGGAAAGGGTTAAACCGGTTCTGAAACTGAAACTAACATAATATAAAAAAAAGCAAAATCGAAAAAGTAAAAACTAGGCCGGTTGTAGATCGTCCTCAGCTATCCTATGCAAAAAGAAAAAAAAATCATGTAAAAAATATTAAAATTTGAGCGAGATATTAGAAAAAAACGCCCCCATGCACTTTACAGTATCATCCGGGTCTTTTTCAGTGACTAGCGTGGGGCCTTAACATCGACATTTTAAAAAAAGTTTTATTTGACTTATCATCTAATAATCTACAATTAAAGATGGCAAAATAAAATGTAAGAAATTTAGTCGTATCCAAATAAATTGAAACACCGATTTATGCGAAATACCTGGTTATACTGTTTATTCCATATAAAAATAAGGTTATATTGCAAAACATAAGAGTCATCGAAGTAGATAATTTTTTATTTATAAACATAACGATTGAAAAAAAAAGGTGTGGGATTTTGCAAAAATACATTTATGCTATTTTTTTTATCGCCATTGTTTGCAGAATAGTTAATTGCATTACTTTATTTCTTGATTTCGAATTTTACCCGCGAGAACCTCGGCCTGACAGATCTAAAATGGGTTCTGATTTTATAATTGTCACCTCTATTTTTACTTTCTTCTATCTTTACAAGAAAGTATTGGATTGGTGAAAATATTCGAATTCCTGTTTTCGACGGATTTACACGTTTTAAGGACCTGGCACAAGGCCATATTACTAGTATCGCTTTTTTTTATATTCTTTAAAAAAAATTATTGTAATATGGGTTATGCAATTCATTTTATCAATTACACAATTACACAAATTTAAAATAAATGTGGTTTTCGGTATTGTTAATAGATATGAAATGTGAAAATATACTAAAATTAATTTTAAAGAAATGTCTTTCAAAATAAAAATGTGATTAACCACTTAATCGTCGCATTAATTTACGATTTAAAAATTCAAATTCATCATTGCCACCAGTTTTTTTTTAAATAATATTTATCATATTTAATGCCAAGTAAAAGAAAAAATGATACCGGAATAAAACCAATTACGCTATTTTATAAAAGTGGTGGGAATCAATCAATTCTGAATAAAAGCCATGAAGCTCGCAGCCTATGAATGTCTCGGGCGCGACGATTAAGTGGTTAATATAAATATCTACAGTGAATTTTTTAGGAACAATTACTACCTATTGGAATAACGTAACATGACCAATAGGTTGTTAATTTACTGTCCATTGTAAGATAAAAGCCTCTTTCGCTGACATCTAATTTACGTTTTTATATTTAGGTACAGAATTTTCTGTGATTCAATAAACAAAACTCTGTACTAAAC
Source organism: Maratus speculifer (assembly GCA_964019185.1). Taxonomy (NCBI): domain Eukaryota; kingdom Metazoa; phylum Arthropoda; class Arachnida; order Araneae; family Salticidae; genus Maratus; species Maratus speculifer. The sequence continues at coordinate 11,270,444 of OZ025291.1, read as the reverse complement.
ACGCTATTTGTTTCTTCAACAACTTAAAAAAGTGAAATATATATTTTAAGATAACAACTCTAGATTTACAAAAATAACAAAATGAAATCATTAAAGAAAAAAAAATATATATATATTACCAAGCATATTTTGTTCAGTTTAAAATATCTTTACTGAATAAAAAGTAATTTCAATTTAAAATATTTCATTTTATTTTCATGTAGCGTGTATAAGTATTCAAATAAATAATAAAAAAAGACTTCTTGAAATTTGCATGAAAATGCCATTATACATACATTTATTTTTTATTTTGTACACTGAAATATAGATAATATAAAAAGAACAGTAAGTTTATTGTGCTACAGACAGATATAATTTGTTTGAAGCATCATAGAATCAAGTACTAAATAATCTAAGCTAAAGAAATTTCCAAACATTTGATTTGGAACGATACCAAATGTTCTATCATGTATAATAGGGAAGAATTGTAAGGAAAGTTTTGTTAGATATTTCTAGATATTTCATAAATCCTTTATTCGGTGATAACCGTGCATTTAACAAAAATGCATTTTCACAGTTATATATGAAGATCATGTATTAAAGTTATCTTATTAAAAATATTACATGTATAGGAAAAAAGGAAAAATATTATTAGGATGAGCGAAGCGAATCCTCTACTAGTCCACTCAAATTACAATTTGTCGTACGCTTTACAAAAAAACTATTCAATATTTTAACTTCAAATTAAACACAAAAATAAATTATGATCTGTAGATTTGCAGAATATAATTTTTTTTACAGTAAAACGTTAAAAAAATTATTATTCTAATTAATTTATTTTACATGCATTTCCAATACGGACGCATTTTAGCAAATAAATAAAAAATGAAACGCGTATATTTTCAGAAAAAAAAGTTTAAATCATGGAGTAAATAATTATAGATAGAATCATGATTAATTTATTAAATAAAACATGTTTTCATTATCCCGCAAAATCGTTTGCACAGATGACACTTAAACATTTTAAAAAATTGTAATATGGATTTTTTTTTTTTTTTTTTGTAAACTGGCAACAAAATAATTGTAAACAAATAAAATTAATTCTTAAATTTGTTATATAAATGAAAAATTAAAAGATCTGCGTGAAGTTGTTGGTTCAAGCTCTTTATAAATATTTTTGCGAAGGTCGTATTGTGGCTAAATAATATCGACTCATTAATCAGAAGGATTTTATAGAAAAATAAGACTTTAATAAGTTCGCAAACACAACAATAATTATTCGTGAAAACGTCACTGCGAGAATGAGAGAGCGCTTCGTTAAAAGGTAATTCCATTAATTGAGTTGCCATTCGCAGAAAGTAAAAAGTTCTCCCACGCGGAGAGAATTACAGCAATTCTCATACGCTAACATGTATAAAAACGAAGAAATTAAAATAAAATGTTTTACAGTTAAAAATTCATAGTATCAACGAAAGCAGATTTCAAATGTTTTTTCCAGAAAACAGGATTTTGAAGAAGTAACTTTCTTCAAGCTTTCTTCAAATATATTATTCTAAAATAGCTATCAAAGATTATCGGATGTTGATTACAAAGATTGGAAACATGCATATTTCAAACAATTAAAAAACACCAGTGGCTACTTGAAATTGTAAAAACATCTTTAAAAGAGCTTTTAGTTGAAAATTTAAAAAGAATTTGTAAAAGTTTGCTTCGAAAATATCTTATTATGCCAGTTTTACATCATAAATAAAAAATTAAAATGCGCCAAAACATAAAATAACGTTTTTGTTTAATAAAGATGCAAAAATAATAATAAAAAAATATATTGTTATTTTCAAATATCTGTTTTATAAAATAATGCTTCGCGAATCCAAACAAAGCATGGCTTTTGCTAGTAAATAAATGAAAGGAATACAGAAGTCTTGTATGTTAATGAAAATATAATTTTAAAATCAATGTAAAAGGAAATTCACTATACACGTTTTAAATCATTTTTTCCCTATATTTGTGTCACAGTTAATATAAATGCAATTTTTAAAAGGAGAAGTTTTTTTTTCTCCGTATGCAGCTTCAAATGAATTCAATTAGCGCTTCAAAGGTAACAATAATAAATCATGAATTAATTAGATTGCTGTCTTTGCAATGTAAAAAGTTAACTCGGTTAGATTTATTCTTTTTGAGAGTTGTATTATTAACATGTACCCATTCAACTAGAAAAAATTAATGTGTTAATTCTTTTATTAAAAAATTGTTTTCTTCAGCGTGCATATCAAACATTTCCTATAAAAATATCAATTAATTTTATTATATGTGTGCAGTAATTTCTTAACCCTTAAATGCATATTGTATCATTTTCGATACCATAAGTGTTCCCGATTTATTGGGGGTTTTATTCACATATTCCGTATTCTCACCAGAAATTTAAACTAGTTGGATGTGTCAATCCCGAAACTTTCTTCTATCTCATAAATACATGATATATATATACATATATATATATATATATATAAATAAAAAAAAAAAACGTGGTGACTTTAAAGTTACTTATTATCGAATTTCCTCGAACATTTGAGCTAGCCTAATGAGATTCTGGTATCCGAAAAGCCTAAAACGCAAAATGTAATTAATATTCTGAGAAAATGAGCTTAGTAGTGCCTCTTGGTGGGTAATTTATACTAAAACCTAATAAGCATCTATTGATGTCAAGACCTAACAGAATCTGAAATTTGATGGAATTTCGTCCATTAGTTCTTGAGATATAATTATAACAAAAAATTTGCAAAACGTAGCACAGCAACACCATATTTTGGACAATTTATGCCAAAATGTAAAAAAGCGTCTAATTATGTTATGGTGTAAAAGAATCTGAAGTTTGATGAAATTCTGTGCATTAGTTCTTGAGATATATCTAGTTTTAAAAAAACGTGTAAAATATAGCACAGCAGCACCATCAGTTGAAGGATTTATAACAAAACGTAATCATCGTGTAATTATGTTATATGTCATTTTGTAACAAAATCTGAAGTTTGATGAAATTCTGTGCGTTGGTTGTTAAGATATAGCTATCGGAAAAATCGTGCAAAATGCAACATAGCTGTACCACCTGTTGTAAGGTTAATACCAAAATGTAATCAGTGTCTAATTATGTTATATATTCTAGTGTAAAAGAAACTAAAATTTGATGAAGTTCTCTGCATTAGTTCTTGAGATATAGCTATCGCAAAAATCGTGCAAAATGAAGCATAGCAGCGCCACCTATAGGGACGTTCACACCAAAACCTTATCAGCAACTATGTATCTCAAGGTATCGCGGAATCTGAAGTTTGGTGAAATTCTGTGCATTAGTTCTTGAGATATAGCTGTCATAAAAATCATGAAAAACGTGGCATAGCAGCGCCACCTGCTGGCCAATTTACACCAAAACTTAATCAGCGTCTATGTATATCAAGGGGTAACAGAATCTGAAGTTTAGTGTAATTCTGTTCATTAGTTCTTGAGATATAGCAATCTTGAAAATCATGAAAAACGTAGTATAGCAGCGCCACCTGCAGGCCAATTTTCACCAAAAACCAATAGGCACTAATTCATATCAAGGTCTAACTGAATATAAAATTTTATTAAATTTCGAGCATTAGTTCTTGAGATAGAGCGCCCACAAATTTTTTGTCACATACAGACAGACAGACTCACAGACAGACACACAGACTCACAGACAGACGGACAGACTCACAGACAGACATTTTCTAAAAATAGTCAAAACGTGTTCAGGACCTTCTAAAACGTATAAATCCGTCGAAAACCGGAAGTCGAAAATTTTCATGAATCCAATACTTTCTTCTTGTAAAGATAGAAGAAAGTAAAAAGCAATTTTCACTTTACTTAATGACAGACCATTCGTAATTAAATAAAGAAAAATTTACTATTTAGATTTTTCTGGTATGAATTCTGATTCTTTGAATTGCGCATTTTTTGGAACGCATTCTATTCTATGCATTTAAGGGTTAATATTAGTATTGAAGAATCTAACTCGCGAGAAATTGGTGATGGAACATTACCGTAATTTTGCGCGTATACGCCGCGGCTCAGTTAAGTCTTTTTCAGATCGGAAATTTTATTGTAAAAAATTTCTGTTGTAAAAGTAAGACAAGTCCTAAGCAAAAGAAAGTCACATTTTATTTCAAGTAAATTCTGGGGGGAAATCGACTAATCCAAGGTGCGGCGGATTCGCGCGAAATTACAGTAGTTTTTTTTTTTTTTTTTTTTTTTTTTTTTTTTTAGAATAGAAAGATTATAATTCTAATGAACAAAATTTTAAAGATTTGAAAAATAATTATAAATTGACAAATCCAGCAATACTTTATGCCCACAAACTATACTTCAATTATTATTCCCATTATGTATACATGTTCTCATATATTATACTAAAAATTAACACGTATTTTGTATAATAAATGGTAGTAAACATCTGCGAAAGTGGTTATAGTTTGAGCTTCACTATTTTAAAGATATGACAGTTCCTCTTCCTTAGTAGTTCCATGGTCGAAATATCGAAGTATTAAGCCATTTATTAAGGATTGTTAATATACGTTGATCAAAAAACGATTACATCGATTACTTTTTTGATTAGGTTGATCAAAAAATAAGTTGCCCATTTCAAAGGGATAGTTAAAATGATGCGCTTGATATTTAATAAAAAAAATAATTGAAATTGAAATAAAAAGATACAGAAATTAAGATTACAAAATTTTGATGCTAGTGTTTGTCACAATGTGTGGTGCTCTTTATATTAATAATAAAATACACATAACAGTATGCTAACTACTTTTAATAATATGAATTTAAGCTCATAAAAGATACACCACACAGGCGCTATATATTGCTATGAAACCTTTTTTTAAACTAAACTTTAGAACAATGACAGTTACAATTACAGTGCGAGTAGAAGTGGCAGTTATGACATATTATTACATGCCCTTTCTTTTCAAACAGCAGAAATAAAATATATACATAAATTTAGAGTGGTAATCTATTACTTGTATAAAATAATCTTGTAGGTACATAAAATCTACACCTACTTCTTCCCAAGGTAGATTAGGAATTTCATAAGGCATCAAAGGCTGTTTGCAATTAGCACGCTGATGTTGCTGGCAAATTTGACATGTTTCTACATAATTCTTCATGTCTTCCATCATATTAGGCCAATATAGAGCTGTTTTGGCTTTTTCTTGACAAGAAGTAATGCCTTGATGAGCTTGGTGTACTTTAGATAATGCATAAGTTTGCATTGTTTTAGGTACGACTAACCTATTTCCAATAAAAATTAAATCATCATAACAATGTAACTCTTCTTTCTTATTCCAATAGGGTTTTAAATTTTCAGGCAATTGATTACACAGTTGTGGCCAACCATTCTTAATTAGCAACTTTAATTTTGAAAGATCTTCATCTTTTAGTGTTGCATACTGCATTTCTTTTGTGCGTTCTTCAGTGGTCGATAGAACTGTATGCACAACAGCAGCTCCATCTTCTAAGAAACTTGTATCTACACTCATGGTAGTGGGATTCCTGGAGAGGTTGTCTGCTACATAAAGCTTTTTCCCTGGGACATGCACAAGTTTAAATCTATATTTAAACAATTCAATTACCATTCTGTGTAATCTCGGAAACATATTTTCAATTGGTTTCTGTAGTATACCGACAAGAGGTTTATGATCGGTTTACACTATAAAATCAGTACCGTACACATAGTAATGGAATTTTCTACATCCGTTGACAACATCTAATAATTCTTTCTCGATTTGGCTATATCTTTGCTGGGTATCGTTTAGAGCACATGAAGCATAGGCAATTGGATGTTCTTCTTGAAGTAATACTGCACCTAATCCATACTGACTAGCATCAACAGAAACAACCGATTTCAAATTTGGATTATAATAAGCCAGAATAGGTGAATTAGCTACCAGCTTCTCCAAATTTTCAAAAGCTTCTTGCTCATTAGCCGTCCAAATAAATTCGTTTTTCTTGCTGAAGAGTTTTCTCAAAATTCCTGTTTTATCTGATAAATTGTTAATAAACTTCCCTAAATAGGTAATCATGCCTAAAAACCTCTGTAGCTCTTGTTTATTAGTTGAAGCTTTGATATCTACAATTGCTTTAATTTTATCATCATTTACTGAAATTCCTTTACTTGTTAAATTATAACCCAAATATCTTACGGAACTTCTTTTAATTTGACTTTTTTCTAACGATAATTTTAAACCCGATTCTCGAGCTCTTTGAAGAACTGCTTCAAGTCTTCTATCATGTTCGTCTTCAGTCTTACCAAATACTAAAATGTCATCAATATAAACTAAAGTTCCATCTAAATCTGCAAAAATATTATCTATAGTTCTCAGGTATACTTCAGGGGAACTACTTAAGCCATAAGGCAAACGACAGAATTTGTATCTTCCGAACGGAGTGGCAATTGTACATAGATCAGTACTCTCTTGGTCAAGAGGTATTTGAAGAAAAGCTGACGATGCATCAAGTACGGTGAAGATTTTCCCTTCAATTTGAGAAAATAAGCTCTGTTGGGTTGGAATTGGATAATGTTCTCGCTTTACATATTTATTTAGCATACGTGGATCTATACAGAGTCTTATACGATTATTGGGTTTCTGTACTATAACTATAGGATGTACCCAATCAGATGGTTTTATACCTTTTTCTAATATATCTTGATTAACCATTTTATCAATCTCATGCTTTACTTTCAATTTTAAAGCATGTGGAATAACTCTAGAGGCAGATATTTTAGGTTCGGCTTTGGCATCTAATTTAATCTTATACGTATACGGCAAATTTTCCCATTTTTCCTGAAAATACATCTTTAAATTTCTCTATAAAATTTCTAGCATGAACAGAATCAACATTGATGTTTCTATTTACAAATCCCAACTTCTCACAAGCATCCATTCCCAATAATGCACTCGAATTTTGATCAATGATATAAAAATCAAGTAATTCAGATTTATTTTTAACTTTACATTTTAATTTACTGACCCCAAATTACATTCAAACTGTGTCCTGAATAAGATGTCAATTTTCTTTTAGTTTCACTAATAACTTCATTATTTCCCACATCATTAAAAATATTAAGGGGTAAAACATTGACTTCAGCTCCGGTATCAATTTTAAGTGACACTTCTGAATTATTTATTAGAACAATTTCTCGCCATTCAGACTTTAAAGAATTAACCTGGCACTTTACTGAATCCATTTTAATAGAACTAGTATCACTTGATGGGTAAAAATTATCAGAAATTCCATTCAATTTTTTATTTATTGTTTTCCCTTTCTTTTTACACGCGACCCAGTAATGGTTTAATCCGTTGCAATTGCGACACTTTTTACCAAATGCAGGGCATTTACCATAATCATGGACAGTTTTGCATTTTGAACAACTTTTAGTAACTTTCTGGTTAATATGTTTACGTTTTCCCTTATCGTATATTTTCCTCTGAATTTCGTTTTTATTTGTACGAACATCATTTACGATGGTGGAATAATTATTTTTGTTCATTATTTCCATTTGTTTACCACTGGACTCCTTAGCCCTACAATATTCTATAGCCTTAACAAGGGTTAACTCGGTTTCCATTAACAATTTTTCTTTCATAGTGGGATCTCTAACTCCAATAATTAACAAATCCCGAATTAAACTGTCTTCTTGATCCTCAAAAGAGCAATCTTTAGACAAATTTTTCAAATTTGTAACAAACGAATCAACAGATTCACCGTCTTTTTGGCGACAGTTAAAAAATTTTATATCGCGCAATGACTGTATTCCTTTTCGGCTGAAAATATTCATCAAAAGTATTTATGACAGTTTGAAAATTATTTGCGTTTTCATCACTAAGTTTAAAACTATTAAATAGATCTATGCATTCTTCTCCCATTATACCTAGTAATAGCGCTACTTTAAGCTTATCAGGCTTATTCATTTTCTCGGACGCTTCTAAATGAAGCATAAATCTTTGCTTAAATTTATTCCAATTCTCGGCTAAATTGCCATTCAAACTCATATTTGAAGGTACCTTTAAATCCATCATAACGGATACAAATTAACTGTACGCAAAAGCATAAACACTAAATCTTAAATATAAGAGTAAAAATTTCTAACCTTTACGATGCAAATTTAAGCTGCTATTTAGCTGCCACCATGTCACAATGTGTGGTGCTCTTTATATTAATAATAAAATACACATAACAGTATGCTAACTACTTTTAATAATATGAATTTAAGCTCATAAAAGATACACCACACAGGCGCTATATATTGCTATGAAAACTTTTTTTAAACTAAACTTTAGAACAATGACAGTTACAATTACAGTGCAAGTAGAAGTGGCAGTTATGACATATTATTACAGTGTTTAAATGTGTTTAAGTGCTTCAAAACGCCAGCTAGCGGAAAAATTTTCTGTTTTTTATTTTTGTAATTTTTTAGTAAATATCAAACGCAACATTTCTGAACTATCTGTAGTTCAAATTTAAACTCATTTGGACCAATAGAACGCATTTTACAGCCCTCTGAATTAGGCAACTTATTTTTTACAGTGTCTGCATGGTTGTGTGAGTGTGTCAGTTGTTTTCACGAATAACAAGGACATCCAGGAAAGAAAGGCAATTGTTGGATTCACTTCAGAAGTTATTCGTAAAGAAGATAATTTTCAGGCTACTGTCCTTCGCAAACATTTTGCGGTCAGTCTTCCACCTCACAGATATTCTTCACATATCCACCTAACCACAAATTTGCGGCTTTTTAAACTTTTGTATTCCGGTCTATCAATATTTGTTCAACTCCTCAGTTACTCTGTGATGAACTTAATTATCTAAAAGCTATTGCTATTGATCGTGGTTATTCCCCTAATATTATAGATTCAATTCATAGAAAATTGACAAAATCCACCCAATCTGAAAGAAAAAACTTTAATTCGATCTCCAATACTTTGGTTGTTTTGCTTTTTTCCCCCAAAATCAGTCAGCAAGTTGTTAAAATTTTAAAAAGGCTCCATTTCAAAGTTTTTTTTTTTTTTTTTTTTTTTTTTTGTCTGTTAATAAAATTGTTTATTTAAATCTTAAGCACCCCATTGATTGCTTAGATAACTCGGGGTATTTACCAAATTTCTTGCCAATGTGGTCTTTCTTACATTGGTCAGACTAAACGTGCTCTTAGATTTCGTTTAAAGGAGCATAAAAGGGTCAAAAATCAAGAGCTTACACGCTCTTCTATTGCTCAACATTGTTCGTCTTCACGATATAAGTTCAACTTTTCTTCAGCCACCATTATCCATAAGTGTCCTTCTATTCTTGACCTTAATTTTTGGCAAGCTTACCACATCATTAAAAATTCTCACTCCTTAGTCAATGACTTATCAAGTACTCCTTATTTTCCAAGTATTTGGAAATCTTTAATTTGAAACTGATTTTTTTTCTCGCTTTGTAGTTTTTGTTTTGTTTGTCTCTACCTGTCCACCCAGTTGTTCAGGCTGATTTCTTCTTATTGGTTGCTTTTCTTTTGGCGGGATCGTTCCCGTAACGGGTATATAAGCCTGCGTTTCGCTATCTCTTTGCTCAGTTTTGCTTTTTCTAGTTCGCTGAGTTTTGCACTGATGAAGAATCGCGGTAGTAAATTCGAAACAGCTGTTTGCTACCTTTTTATACATTATTTGTGCATTTATAATCGTTGGTTTTCTATCTGTAAACATTTTTGCACAAAGGCTTTATTTGCTATTTTAATGTTTCGTTTTGGTTTGTTTTCAATATCTAACTTTAGATTAATGGATGTCCTATAAATGACTTCCTATAAAAAAGCTTTTTTTTTCATGATTTTCATTACGTCTGTTTCGATTGTTTTACTTTAAGTTTGATTTAGAAATTTGAAAAAAAAAAAACTTTTAAAAATATAATTTTTTTTAAGTTTAAAATTTTATTTTTAATTTAAAGTTTTAAAGTTTATCATTTTTTGAAATTTCTACTTTAAATATTTTTATTTTTTTAATTAATATTTTTAAAAATGCTGGAAATTAAAATGTAGATATTTCTATTTATTTAAAGGTAGAAACATTGAAATTCTACACATAATGTTTTGAGTTATAACGATTTTAAATTACTCAATTTTTTAAATAAATTTTTAATTTTTAATTAAAAAGAATACGAAAAATTTTATCATGTAACTTTGTTTACAAATGGTAGGAATAATCATCGAAAAAAATATCAAAATTTTAAATTAATAAATATTTTTTAAATGTGTCCCGGACCCCCTTAAAACAAAAATCTTCCTTTTATAATTATTTTAAAATTAAATTTATTAGTGCTACCATCTATGTAAGCATTTAATAATTATAAATTATCAACTTGATATACCACTTGATTAAATTTTTAAAAAGCAGTGTTTGCATAACTCATACAATTAAGCTTAAGCTTAAGTGTAAAGTATAAGTATTCATAACTGCCAATCGGCAATTAGATTTTATTAAATAAAACTCTGTTTTCATAATATAGGTGAAAAAAATTACTTTAATTATTTTGAAAAAAATTTGTACGTAAATCTTCATGCAAGAATTTTCACTTAAAGTACTAAACAATTTTCCATGTAACTTCAATCAATTAACTTCTAAAAACAGTCTAAAACATTTTATTATATTCTCGTTAAAGAAAAGTTTAGGTATGTGGTTTATTGAGCTTGGTTAAATTCTTTTATTTATGGCTAATAATGGTTTCTTATCAATAACCACAGCATTGTTTGTTGACAATTAATCAATATAACTCTCAGTACTGAAACAATGTGAAATCAATAATAATAAAAAAAAAAAAAACTGAAATAAGAGTCTTTAGAAATAATAAGATTTATATCTATTGAATAAGTGCATTAGAAAGAAAAAAAATCTTTACAAGAGTTTTTGTGATTAAAAACAGTAAGAAAAAAAAACTGATGTGGATATTTACAATTTTTTTTAATTTTAAAAGAAAACTTAATAAGTAAAAAAAAAAAAAATAAAAAAATGTAAATTTTTACAAAAGAGAAAAAATGCATTTTCTTTTTACACAGTTAAAACCATGTTATCACAAGATTAATGGTAACATTTAACGCATGTACAGAGGTTTAGGCCAAACCACATTAAAAAACTTGTGGATTTCTTATATTCAAAGCAAACATTTTTTCAATCCAAAATTATAAATAAAAAAATATTAAAATTTATAAAATATTTTTGATTAAAATGACTAAATTTCTTACTGTTGATTTCTGGAATTTATTATTATTTATTGCAATTTTTGCGAAATTATTTTTTTAATCCTTCAAAGAGAAAAAAAATTGATATTTTTAAAAAATGTAATTTAACAGATTGCAACGCTATTTGGAAAATTATACTTTCAAAGACTAAAATTTTAGACTCATAAATAAATTCTATGTTGAAAAAAAATAATAAACATCATTTTCATGATGATCAAAACTGGTTTACGTAATAACAGATGGAGGATGTTGGAGGATGAAATAAGTCTATTGAATCCTCTTACGGTCTTAAGTATTAACTGCTGCTTGCTGCAATGCACTTAATCTCTCGAATCTAAATTTTAATGCTGAATGAGATCTTTTACAAAGGATGAAGGTAGAGAAATAAACATAAAAATATTTTCTTTGTTATACTGCATCCACCTTTAAAGAACTACAGAATCTGACCAAAAGTGATTTAAGAAAAGGAAAGAAAATTCAGTGAAACCTCCAAATAAAGGACACTCCAAATAAGGGACACCTCTATTTAAGGGACAAAACTTCCGGTCCCAGTCCTTTGGTATAGGACGTGTAATGTATTTACCTCTGAATAAGGGACACTCGATTTAAGTGGCAGTTGAAAATGAGATCAAAGGGACTGGTTTTTGCATTTCAGATAATGAAATAGTCTGTGACGAAAAAAAAAAAATGCTTATTTTTGTGAATTTATCAGACAGACAGTCACATGGATACAAGGCATACGACACAATTGATGAGCATTTATTTACCCACGATTCTGATTTGATATCACTGCGTTTATCCCCATTGAAAAAGTAATGTTGAAACTTTTGAGGAAAATTAAAGGAGTGGGGAATGAAATAAAATTGTGAAATAAAGAACGTTACAGATATTTTTAGGCCGTTCTCAAATCCTAGGGGCAAATTTTATGAGATAAAAGTTGCACTTTTATGTTTTAATTTATTTTTATTCGGAAATGCCTGAAACTAGTAGGCGTTGTTCAAAAACTATGTAATCAATTTTTTTTAACGCAACAGATCTTACAGAAAATATTTTCAAAGTGGGTCGTCTTCAATTGACTTTCCACGCGAAATAAGAATAACTACTCAGAAAGGGTGAAAAATGTATTTTTCACATGATCAAAATCGCTTATAATTCAATAGGTAATTTATTTACCAAAACATGAGAACACAATTAAATTTCAAATTGCTATCACAGTTAGGCATTCCAGTTTTATACCTTTCTGTTAAAAAAAGATTTTGTAAATATGTCAAAACATTTTGCGCTTGTTGAGCTGAGCTATTGAGAAATTTGTTGTGTTAAAATACACAAAACAGTTGAATACTTTTTTCGTAAATACTGCTGATAATGAAGAACTAAAATTTATAAGTATGGTAAATGACACTAGAAAGGTTTATAGTTTAAAATTGTAATTTGCAAAACAATTACTATTGACTGAATACTTAAAGTAAAATTCTTTTAAATGATTTAATATTTTTTGCATTTAAAGAATTTTCATATAAAATAAAAATCAATTATTCTACAAATAATTTAATGATTTAGTAATCAATTGAAAATTTTAATTTATTATTTCTCTATTCCTTTTGTGTCTGATTAACGTAATTTATACACTATGGGTACATTTAAAAATCACCTTTAATAATTTATTATCTTTATATCATTCTGAAAGATTAATTAAAAATAACAGTAAAAACTCTGAATAAGGGACACCTCTATTTAAGGGACAAAAGTTCCAGCCCCATGGGTGTCCCTTATTTGGAGGTTTCACTGTACTTGCATTACCTATGCACTTGTAACATACACTGTGAAAGCACTTTTCGCTGTTTAAAAGCGAATCCTCGAAGAAAGAAATATCATTTTCAAAGCAGAAATTCATATTATACGATATTTCAAAAATGCTATGTAAACAGATGTATCCCAATTCTGCTAAAAACATCGAAATAATTCTTAATTAAATTCCATTTTAAAACTTTTCATTCATACATCTAATTTCCTTTTTTCCATTCTCCTTTTTGTTATAAAGTTACACAGTAAAATATAAAGGAACTTCATTTTAAATTTTCAAAATTTTCTTGAAGTTATTTTAAATTTGTTTAAAATCAAATATTTCAATCTATTATTGATCATTGAACGAATATACTTAGTTTAAATAAAATAACTTACTGACTTTTTTCCCCCATATGTTAATTCTCTCTCTGTTTTTTTTTTTTTTTTTTTTTTTTTTTTTAAATAAAAGATGAAAATTTTTTGAAAATTTTTTAGTTGTTTACTTTTACTATATATTACCTCGAAAAACATATTTTTGAAATATTCAAAATCGTAAAAGAGGAAGGTGAGATGAAGCGAATTAACGTAGTTAGGACTATTTCCGACAGAGAGTACCACAGTCAGACTTAATTGTGCGGGAAAAATCAGGCTGCTATTGGAATTTTTGAGGGAAAATTGGGCTGACAAGGTTACCATAATTGATTTTTTCAGGATTTGTCAGTTCCTCTTAAACCCTTTGCAGGCGTCAGATGACTCTCACTCACTCCTAGTGTTGTGCACTGTGTATCTCTCACTTCTTTATTCATAATTACTTTGTTTATTCGTTCACTGTAAGTCTGCTTACCCGAAGGTATACATGGTAACATGTTAAATTAACGTCTATCACCCCTAATATTTTTCAAAATTTTCGTTTCAGTAGATTGGGAAATAGATGTGGAGGAACATATTTTTGCATTACATTTTGAACGATATCTCTAAAAATATAATTCCTAAAATCAAATGAATTTTTGAGTTCAGCATTATAATATACAAAAAAAAAAAAAAAAAAAAAAAAAAAAAAAAAAAAAAAAAATTTCTTTTCAAGTAACTTAATTAGTCCCTTTAATTTTTTACCTAAATACATTTGTGAATGTTGATAATTTGTAAATATGTGCGTCAATAGTCTTCTTACTTTCCGAAATTTGAATTTTCCACGTTCTATAGTTAAGAGTAAAATGACAGAAATAAACATTGATGTCAGAAACTCTTAATTATTCAGCTGTCTGATCGAAATTTTGTATTGCCAAACAGGAAAAAAATGCATAAAAAATGTGTGCTCTTCCTATGAGGTGCATTTTTCAATTTCATTTTGAAATTTTAGGTTAAATAAAACTTCCAGTTGGAAAATTTTTCATCTTGGACCAGGCTCCGGAATAATTAAAATATATTGGCATACACATGATTGATTTTATAATGATTCCATTTTCACTTTTTAATTCTTTAACGTTCATTGGTTTCTCTACGAAACCACAAAAGTTTAATTCCGATATGTAACATCGACACCGGAACTTTAATTAAAAATAATCCATTTTATAATGTATGTGGATATTTTTTTCTTATTTACAAATGTATTAGTTCGCATTTACTGATGTCATTCATTTATTTCAACATTTTAACAATGAAAATGCTTTGTCCGTTATAGGGTTAAGCATAGAACTCGAAATAAGTATTATACTAATACAGTATTTTATCAAAAATTTATAAAAACTTGAAGAAAATATGATTAATGTTCAATCAGACTACCTATATATTTCTGTATTAGATCATTTTAATAAATATTAAATAAAATTGAAGAAAATTCTTATTAAATTAATTATATTCGATTTGTCGTATATATCTGATAATCTGTCCGTCCTGTATTTCGAATGTTGTTGATTTTGCATAGATACATTCTTAAATAATGACAAACATATGAAGCAGAACAATTTTTCATTATTCTTACTTTCAGAAGATGTGCAGTATAGTCTCAGTTCAGTGAAAAGAATTGGAGCTTTTCCAAATTTATTCTTTGCTTGTATTTAACAGTCTTAAGATTAACTGTTTAAAAGTTTACTATGTGCAATGCATTTACAACGTGTTTATAATTTGTTTTTAACACTTTCGTGTCTTTATTACTTCACCCAATCTGAAATTTCCACATTCAATAGTTAAGAGTAAAATGGCTATGAGAGACTGACAAACACAAGAGTGATCTTATAATGCTTCAATATTCACTTTTTAAGTACAGAAACCGAAATAAGTAGAAATATGTTTTGATAATAAAATATTTTATCAAAAACTTAGGAAAATTTGAAGAAAATATGATTAATGTTCAATCAGATTATCTGTATTGTTTGTATTAGACCAATTTATCAAATACAGTCGAGTCTCTCTATAACGAAACTTCATACATCGAATTTCTCTACATAACGAATTTTTAATAGGAACGGTCCCCTTTTCGCATGATTACATTAAAAACAGTCTCTATTTAGCGAAATATCTATCTCCATATAACGAATTTTTTCATAAATTGGTCTTAATTTATTCAATTTTTAAAAAGTTTCGAAATCATATGGAATAAATTTTCCACCAGTTATTTTTTATTTATCGTTCAGTGCTGAGTTTTTTTTTTTTAATATTACGTATTTTTCTCCTTGTTCTTTAAACCCAACGAATTCATCCCACCTCCCACACACCTTTCCACATCCTTCTCAAAACAGAGTCATTTGGATTGTTACACATATAAGATGGGAATCAATGAGAGGCACATAAGAGAGGTCTTCAAATGGAGGAAAATGTTAACTACAATTTTTCATTCCTTGCTAAAATTTGAGCTTTTTTTTTTCTTTTTTTTTTGAGAGAGAGAGAATAACAATTTTAAAATCAAAACAACAAAAAATTACAGATATCTTCCTCTGAAATTAATACAAGTCTTCCTTATTTGATTTTCATTAAGCTTTCAAATAAATGTCTGTTCTCATTTTTGAAACAGCTTAAATAATTAAGAAATAAAATGTTAGGTTAATATTTACGTTTAAACATTTCAAATTCTTGATTAAAAAGATCATAAATAATATTTCTTCAAAATTTACACATTAAATACGATTTTTAATATCATTCTCTATACATCGAATTTCTCTATATAACGAATTTTTTACTGGAACGATGGATTTCGTTATAGAGACTCGACTGTATTAACCATTTAACTGATTCATTCTTTTACGTAAAATAAATTAAATATATGAGGTTACACAACTTGTTTTAATCTAAAATATAGCATGAACATTTCTCCCATTAAATAGTATGAAATTACATTTTAAAAATTTATGGGTGTGTAAAAAGCTTTAAATGATGGATCAAGCAAACTCTTCTTCCCCGTACGACGTACAGGCAAATCAGGTAAATGGCTAAATTAAATCGAAAAAAATTCTTAATTTAATTATATTCGATTTGTCATATATGTCTGATAGTTACCCTTAAGTTGTATTTCAAATGTTGTTGATTTTGCGCATATACATTCTTAAATAATGAGAAGACATATGAATGACCAATTTTCCATTGTTTTTGCTTTCAGAAGATATGGAGCATAGTCTCAGTTGAGTCCAAAGTGTTGGAGATATTCCAAATTTATTCTTTGTTTGCATTTAACTTTAACTGTATAACTGTTTGAAAGTTTCTACATGTAAGACATATACAACGTATTTATAAACTGGTTTTAACACTTTCGAGATAGCTGAAAAGTCCGTATAAGACTTTAGTTCGACTGTACGTTTTGCCTACTGTTTATTCGTGATCTAATGAGCGCGAATATACATAGATTTCTAAGCCGTTCATCAGTTTTGATGTTTACAATAAGACATTAATTGCTGGATACAGAATGTGTAGAAATTATGGTTTGTTTACATTGGCACCAAAGTGAATTCCATTAAATTATGAATTATGGAGAAAATAATATGCAATGTATTTTAATAAGTTACATTATTTAAGACATTATAACATTAAAAAGCATTGTAGATATGCGTTAGAAAATGTTTATTGTAAAATGTGGAATAAATTGAATTAATGTGTTCATATACAGCGGGTTAAAAACGAATTCAGTACTGCTTATGATAAATAATCGTTGAAACTGCGTTTTAACCCATTCGTGCCCACCACCTTTTACGCAAATTTTATTCGGTTGGCACCACTATTTTTAAAAGAATTAAGTTTAGTTCATTAATTACGAAAATGTTTCAATTAAATAAAATAAAGATTGCTGTTCTTTTTTATCGGTGTGAAAAACAGTGCTACATGCACCTTTTGAAGCGTCCCTAAAAAGGGACGCTAGGCGCTAATGGGTTAAGGTGTGGTAGTTTTTAAACTTGGTGAAATTTTTGTATATTACATGGCGTCATTAATTTCTATAGCTCATATGCAGAGATGTGCAAGAAATTTCGAAAGCATTAGTGTTTAAGACTGGGATTGTATAAAGGCCTCACTTCATTGTGTTATGTTGTGGAGTTAATTGGGAAAATAAAAATTTAAATAATATATAATTCGAAATTCTGCAGCTTGCACATACGCAAAACTGCACTTAGAGGATTATGAGTTTAAAACGTTAAACGCCACGTCACCGTGACTGACACTGAACTTTTTATTTAGAACGCATCATTCACCGATGACTGACAGTCTAAAATATGATATAAAACTAAAAACATGTATTCTTTTAAGTAATTACGGAAAACTTATTTAAATTTTACTTAACTTTAATTTATTACCGGATTATACTTTCTTAAAAATTACTTAAAGCTTTGTAAATTTTTCAGCTTCAGTGTCTGTGACATGGAACTCAACGTGTTAACCCCTTGAAGGGCAGTGGGCTATATTATAACCTACTTATTTTTAATTGTAAAATTCCATATTGACACCATAATTTTGGAAGGAAAATTTTAATCATATTAAGTACACGAATAAAAGCTCTTACTTATTTTGATTTTTTTTTAATTCTGCTGTCTTTCAACCATTTCACCATTTTACGATTAGAAAAGATTTGCCTCTCAAAGGGTTAACCCATAGCTGCGAACATCTTCCGCTTTTTTGGCCCGGAAAAATTTCATAGTAAATTTTACCAACACAAATCGTCGTTATCTGCTGATTAAATAAGGTAAAAATTTCTGTTAAATTTTTCCGGGCCAAAAAATCAGAAGTGTTGGCAGCTATGGGTTAACCTACTAACAGAAAAGCACGCACTAACTTATATTAGTCCAATGAGATCAATCTTTTCGAAATTATCATTCAAATTTCAAAATTTATGAAAGATTTAATGCGTACGATACGCAGGGCTTTCAAATGTCCGCATCTTAAATACGAATATTTTGATAGTAAATTTTATTTTTAAGATTTTTCTTGTAAATTTTGCAGAAAATGCCTTCAGAGGTTTATTATTGCACACATGTTAGAGAAACCTACCATGAAATTTTCCGTTAAAAAATATTGCTGTTGAGTTGGCGGACCGTTTGAGAGGTTTGGATATGTCTTATTCAGTTGTTTTTTACTTTTTATATGTTCTTGCGATTTTAATGACATTTTGATTTTTGAGATCAGTTCCAAAAGTAATATTATTAGAAATGTGAGATTTTTAAAATTGAACTACTTTTCTTTCATTTCTTCCTAAATAATTACATTTATACCCTTTAACAGTCATTGATTTCTGAACGAAACCATAATTTTTTTTATTCCGACATCGGAATTTTAATTTTTAAAAATCATTTTATTTTGTATGCGAAAAATCACTTTTCCTTATTTACAAATATATTTATTCGCAATTACTGGTGTCAATCATTTACTCCAACATCATAACAATGAAAATGATTTGTTCGTTAAAGGGTTAATACAAAAAGATGTTTAATTATTATTCGTTAAAACATAACTACATTTTCTGTTTGAGCAAATAATTTAAACATTAATACACAGGTATGAAGTATTTTTTATTGCCTTAGCATTTTTATTTTATTAACATAAAATATCAAATAAAACCAATCCTTAACCTCTTAGTGACGGGAGCTTTTTACCATATTTATAATGTTTCGTCACCGGATTTTAAAAACAGAAATTTGTGACTTATTTATGCAATTTTTATTATAGAAAATGCTCCGATAAAATAATACACATTTTATAGTAAAATTTTACTGGTGTGGATAAACAAAGATTCTTAAGCCTTTTAGCGGCGTGTATACGTGTCACACGTCCCCAAGGGATTAATAAAAATAATCTCTTATTCACACATTTATGAAAGATATCAAAAACAATTAATTTCATTTGAATGCTTAAAAAATTAAATGGTTCATAAATTGTTGAATTTTATCCAGTAAAATTCTTACAATTAATCATCTTACATTTGTCATAGAATCTGTGACATTTAACTTGTGTTTTCGGTTTTTGTAGTTATTTTACACAGGCATTCACGAAAGAAATGAAAATTTATTAATTGTAACAATTCTTCTTTATCTTTGATAATATGAGATATGTGACATATGGAACATTGCTTCTATTCAGAGAAACGATAAATTCTTTGAGTTGGATATAGTCCAAATTTTCTCTCTGTTTACATTTAACAACTTTATGATTAACTGCTCAGAAATTTCACAGAATTTCCATATAATCTTCATACATATTTACTCTACGAGGCTATTCCTTGAAATTTTATAAAATTATACAGAACAATTTTGATGAAGTATTTAAAAACATTATGAGTACTTTGAAATAGCATGTTCCAAACAACGTACTAAAAATATAGCCTACATATGTTACATTTTTTACAGGCAGTTTATAAAACAAAAAATAATAGTACTACAACTGAACTGATTAAAAACTTTAAAATATTATCGAGATTACAGGACAATTATATTCCTATAGAATATTAAAGGAACTGAAAAAGAAAGAAGGTATAATGTCAAGGAAATGTTGCTGAATTAAACTAAAACCCTCTTTGAATTCTCCATGAAGTCAAACAATTTGGTTTTAAAGTAAAAATATATAAATAATTAAAATTAAACGGTACACCAATTGGGTCACTATTATCCGGTATGATTACTGTTATGCAATATACGGAATAAAAATATTCCAAATTCCCAGGGATTTAATTAAGTTTTGGTTTAGATATTGCCATTTCTAATTATTGTAATCTGTCTATTATTTTAAACTGTGCAGATTCAATATGTTTTTCAGTTCAATTTACTAAATAATATAAAATCAATAACCGAATTCTGTTCGTTGATACATTTCAGTTTACAGGATAACAATCTTCTTTGGAGAATATCTCAATTTTTATTCAGAATTTACAACGTCCCACATGATCGCTGCTATCAAGATATCAATCTCTAGATCTTAGCGATAAAATAGCACTAAAGAGCATTTTACTACAGAACGAGTGGGTAGATAAAATTGCAGATCGCACAGAGGGTTTCATTCAATATATATTTTTTCAAAACAACTTATAATTTAATTAATAAATCCAAATTGTTAATTTATAATTTATGTTTAATAAATTCTTTCATAGATGATAGTACCAAAAATTTAATTTTACAATAAATACAAAAGGAATTTATTTGTTTTAATCAAATTTAAAATGTTAGAATCAAATTATTTAAATTAAATCCAAAATTCAAAATTAAAAAAAAAAAAAAAGATAGCGGAGGTATAAATAAAATTTTAAGTTTCTCTAAACGAAAAAAAATTTTTAAACGAAATTTAAAATCCCGAATCTTTAATAATTCATAATAGTTTTTAAAATAGAATGAAAATTGAATACCGAACAATATTTCGAATTTGAGATCAATAAAACCAATAAACCCTTAAATTGTCATAAAATGCGAAATTTCTTTTAATTACATTGATCTTAATATAAAAATTTCAATTTGTAGCACCGGGATTTGAATTAACCATCCCCTGTTTAATAGCTATATGCTTTCCTCTAAGCAATGATTTCTATAGGCATAACGATCAAATTAAGATTCTCTTTTAAAATGTATGTCTCAAATATAAACGGATGACATTGATAAAATTAATGTAATTAAAACTAGCAAAAGCCATGCTTTGTTTGGATTCGCGAAGCATTATTTTATAAAACAGATATTTGAAAGTAACAATATATTTTTTTTATTATTATTTTTGCATCTTTATTAAACAAAAACGTTATTTTATGTTTTGGCGCATTTTAATTTTTTATTTATGATGTAAAACTGGCATAATAAGATATTTTCGAAGCAAACTTTTACAATTTTTTTTAAAATTTTCAACTAAAAGCTCTTTTAAAGATGTTTTTTACAATTTCAAGTAGCCACTGGTGTTTTTTAATTGTTTGAAATATGCATGTTTCCAATCTTTGTAATCAACATCCGATAATCTTTGATAGCTATTTTAGAATAATATATTTGAAGAAAGCTTGAAGAAAGTTACTTCTTCAAAATCCTATTTTCTGGAAAAAACATTTGAAATCTGCTTCCGTTGATACTATGAATTTTTAACTGTAAAACATTTTATTTTAATTTCTTCGTTTTTATACATGTTAGCGTAAGAGAATTGCTGTAATTCTCTCCGTGTGGGAGAACTTTTTACTTTCTGCGAATGGCAACTCAATTAATGGAATTACCTTTTAACGAAGCGCTCTCTCATTCTCGCAGTGACGTTTTCACGAATAATTATTGTTGTGTTTGCGAACTTATTAAAGTCTTATTTTTCTATAAAATCCTTCTGATTAATGAGTCGATATTATTTAGCCACAATACGATCTTCGCAAAAATATTTATAAAGAGCTTGAACCAACAACTTCACGCAGATCTTTTAATTTTTCATTTATATAACAAATTTAAGAATTAATTTTATTTGTTTACAATTATTTTGTTGCCAGTTTACAAAAAAAATAAATAAATAAATAAATAAAAATCCATAATACGATTCTTTTAAAATGTTTAAGTGTCATCTGTGCAAACGATTTTGCGGGATAATGAAAACATGTTTTATTTAATAAATTAATCATGATTCTATCTATAATTATTTACTCCATGATTTAAACTTTTTTTTTCTGAAAATATACGCGTTTCATTTTTTATTTGTTTGCTAAAATGCGTCCGTATTGGAAATGCATGTAAAATAAATTAATTAAAATAATAATTTTTTTAACGTTTTACTGTAAAAAAATTATATTCTGCAAATCTACAGATCATAATTTATTTTTGTGTTTAATTTGAAGTTAAAATATTGAATAGTTTTTTTGTAAAGCGTACGACAAATTGTAATTTGAGTGGACTAGTAGAGGATTCGCTTCGCTCATCCTAATAATAGATTTTTTCAAAATTTCATGATTTATCGCATGATACAAAGCATTCAGTTGTAAGAACATAAAATTTGAATTCTCGGACTTTGTGTACGATCAGACAGAGGATAGATACGAATAGGTTTTCGTCGGATGAATAAAACCAATACAGGGGCTGTGCATATATAACGTTATCAATTTTTAAATAATTTTGAACTCCCTCCCCCCCATACGATATCATACGTTATCATTCCTCGAACTCCCCCCCCCCCCCCCCGGTATTAACGTTATCAATGTCTAATTTTTTTCTTATCATTAGAATTTATTTCTTTTATTTGGAGTGATATACAAAACTGGTTTCATACTTTATTGATTCAAAAGAAGAGAAGTCACTAAAATATCACTTTATATCATATAACAATTAAATAGAAATTGTTTTTATTTAAAAGTATTTTTAAAAAGCTTTTTATTAGATAATGCATTCAACAGTAATAATGTCTTGTTGCAAAAGTTTTGCATGGAGGAGAGAGGGGAATAGTGGTAGAGATATAGAAATTTTTACCAACAAAACAAGTGGGCAACTTTCTTTCTCTTTTTCTATCATTTTTTTTAGTAAACATAAGCTTCAGGGTTTCTTGACCAGTGATTGTATACGCATACACATATGAAGAATATAAAGAATATCAAATATTGAGCTATTCCATATTTTGGAATTAAATATTTTTATAATAATTTAGAGATTTTAATAAAAACTTAACATTTTCATAAAAATATATAACAGACTAAAAAACAACATTTTATTTTGAACAAAAAACCATGTTGAAAATAAAATAGGAAAATTTTGGTTGGATCAAAAATGATATCGATATCAAAAGACAAACCCCCTTCCTCCTAGCGATATCTTACGATATCATTTGCCAGACCCCCCTCACCTCCCCCTAAAATGATAACGTTATATTTACACAGCCCCACAGAGAATTTTAAATGATCTGAAGTCGGAATACTAACCGGTTTATGGTATTTGGTATCCCACATAAACCGTGCATTGTACTTTAGATAAGGGAGTCAAGTCGAATTATCGAAATGGCATTGAATAGTAAACGCATGCATTTAAAATAAGAATTCGACTAGATTGAGAACAAAGCCTTAGAGTATGGAAAATTTCCAAATTTTTCGAAAACTTCTGTTAATCCGATTGAACTGATTCTACTATAGAATTAGAACTTTTTTTGAACATTGTACACGACAATTACCGATTTAAATATTTTAAAAGCAGAATATAATCCACGAGAAACCCAATTTTAATATTAAACTGTCTTCTTGACTATTTAATAAAATATTTTTTCTCAATTGATTTTTTTTTACAAATTTTTACGATTTTTATTTAAAAATTTGTTGTTGGGCAGGGGAAGGGGGGTGTCTGTGGATCCCTAATCGTCTTTCTTTAGATTTGTTACACTCATTGTTGTTGTAATTTTTTGTTATGTAAATGATCTTTTATGGTTTTAGTGTATAATGGAGTTATAAATAAAGAAGATGAGACATACAGCATAGTTGCCAATCTGTCGCTTTTTTTTAACCGAAAAAAACCTATTGTACACCAGAAAAATTATTAAATTAAATGCTTCTTCAATCAATGTAGTGGTATCAGTGTTGCCAGATTGGGGATTTTGTCCCCAATTTGGGGAATTTTGAACCTTCAGGGGAATTTTTTGGGGACAAGTAATTCTTGGGAACATGTTTGGGGACTAAGAACATTTTTGGGGAAAAACTTGGGGAATTGTTTTTCCAATTTCAATTTTTACTTTCAGACATTTTCCAATACTCCATCTGTCTCAAATTCGATTTTGATTTGGAAAAAGAAAATAAAACACAGAAATAATAGATTAAATCATTATTCTCATGGTCTTTCATGCCGTTTGCATGTACTACTGATTCATCACGATCTGCCTTGTACTATCCCCCACCTGAATTTTCAGATAAGTAAATGAGGGAGATTTTCCGGTCTTCGCGGTTGGCCACACAAGCACAGATATATATTTCATTTAATAGTACAGATTTATACAACAAAAAGAAAAACAATATTATAACTTTTATTTGTTGTTGGTTAATGCTTATTAATTTGTGTTTCATGAAATAGCTATAGAGATATTTGCAGTTAGAAGACCCCCAATTGCATACTACAATTACATTGCTACGTTTATAATTGACAATTACGCAATGAATACAGCAGCTCTTCTAGTTCTTTTTATAAGAAACTTGAATGAAAATTCTGAGATCGTAAACGACTTAGACCTTTACATTACTAAATCTCCGGTACATTTATTTGATGTACAATTTAAAGATATTGAAATAAACTATATTTGTTTTATTATTGCCGAAATCACAATGATTAATATAACATTCGCCGAAATCACAATGATTAATATAACATAGATGCTTTACATTAGATAGATGCTTCAGAAGGGATGACCAAAATTTGAAAATCATGTTTTATAGTTTAAGTCAGATAAATATAGTTAATGCCAACATCATCTTTGATTCATTCAAACCCCAACTAGAGATGGTCAAAATCTTGAAAAAGTTATTGTTATAAAAAGCGTAGATTGAGGTAATGTAATGATAGGTCAGGATCACCGACTCGCAACAATTTAAATAATAAGTGTAAATGAGCTTATGTCATTGTAAAATTTATTTCTTATTCTCGTCGATTACACAAAAGGGTCGAAAATTCGACCCTTTTGCTGCATCGTTACTCCACCGTTTATATAGAAAACGATTACCTCGGCCTATTTATGGAGCATTCTCATGGGTCAAAAGCGAGATGTTCTATAAAAGCAGAGAGTGACGATGCTGCAAAAGGGTCAAATTTTTTACGGTGTAGCTGTGAATATACATTCAAAATTCTGTTAAATTTAAATGCTTAACTTTTTTTTTTTTGAAATGGGGAATTTTTTTGAAAAAATGCTTGATTTGGGGAAAAAATTGACTTTAAATTGGTTAAAAAAATTTATAACAGAAAATTGAAAATTGCAAAACTTGCCTTTTTGAGCACAAATTGCGTTGGGGACTTTTTCTGAAAAAAGGCCTGATTTGGGGAAATTTTCAGAAATTTTGTGGAAAATGGCTTTCGACAATCTGGCAACACTGAGTGGTATTACCAAACCAGTAGTAGGGTTCGTGCAACTCTACCACTAAATTTTTTCTATATTTTGAATGTATTTCATAATTAAAAAATAATGCGTAAATTGTGAATCGAGGAGGTCTTTGCGAAATCTGTTACTTAAAAATTAAACATAGATTTTCTTTTCATTAACATTGGTGCCAGAGTCCTTACAAAATATAAGGAGTGTGCGAACTCTGAATAGGCATTCATTTATTAAATTAATTTTCTCGTTTAAAGTATGTTTTGTTAATTTAAAAGAAGCGGGAGGACAAGCATACATATAATGCATTTTCTATCAGTTGGCACGTGAAGTAACTCAGGAAATAGTCACAAGATGACGGCCATTTCTTTTATTCGGATAAAAAATTTCTAATTACTGCCGGTGAAAACTTACACCGATATTTTTTAATAGAAAATTTCGTGTAATTTAAGCTTCTTAAAATTGGGAAAAATTCACTCACAAATATGATAAAAAAGATATTTTTTTTAACAAGAAGGAAAATTAAGCAAATATTTATTATTATTAGTGATTGTATAACTTTTATAAAATATATTATCATTTAGCAGAATGATAAGATACTCACAAAAGTGTTATAATATGAATTAAAATAATCAGACAAAAAAGTTGTATAAAATATTATGAACAAATTTCTTAAATTAATAACTTTACATTGTCAGTAAAATTGAGATATTTAACTCGTGTTATGGGAATTTGTCGGTTTCACACAGATGAATCTCCTTTGTTTTCAAATGCATGGCTAATGGGGTATTTCTTCTTGTCAAGAAAGAGATTAATTTGATCTGGATGTTATCCAAATTTTCTCACTGTTTGCATTTTACAATTTTAAAATAAATATCTTGCGAGTTCTCTGTGATAAATAGTTTTATTTAAAATGAATTTCTCAATTAATACGGATGTTCCCAGAAAGATTTCTCAAAAATTTTATTTAATAATTCCGAGATCATTGGTAAGCGTCTATTTACAGCAGACACCCATAAAAATTTTGGCAATTTCAACAAATACACGCGGAATTACCTGTCGACCATTTTCGCCAAATTACATAAATTGACATAATTTTTATTTTAAACTAGCTGACCTGCACGCCGAATCCCGGGCCCGTGATGTTATTCAGTTTTCAAATTTGTTATTTATTTTCTAAACGACTCTTAAATTAAACTCAAATTCCTATGATTTTATATCTTTAAGTCCATTTTGTCAAAATTTATATTTTTAAATAGAAAAATCGCGAAAAGATATTGAATTGAAAGCGCATGCTGTTTGGTATTTTATTTACTATGTTATTTGATTTTTTAGAAACTATGCGTACCGAAAGCGCACAAAACCGCGATGGAATACTCAGGTTTTTACTGAATTCGTAAAAAAAAAATACATATTTTATTTTGTAAAAAAAATAATTTTATCCATACGAAAGTTCCAAACTTTTATAATTAATGTAAATCTGGTTTATTGAAAGGGTTTAAAAAGATTATGCTAAAATACGGACATTTAGTTACTTTTAGCGTAGCAAAATTGTATTCTCCATGAGCCGGGATGTGATTCGTGTTTGCGGTGTATTTGAACAAGTTAAATCTCATATTTTGTTTTAAACAAATTGCATCATAGATTAAAAGAATGTTTTAGCTTTAAGAAAATCTTTTCGGTTTGTCAGGACGTATAGAAATGCGTCATGCAAAGGCAAAACCGCAATGAAACGATCCTTTTTTTATTGATTTCGTCAAATTTTTCACACTTTTTATTTTGTAAAAAATATTTCTACTCGTCCGAACGTTTCAAAAAATTTTAAGAGGGTGTAAATTTGGTCTATTGAGATGCTTTTAAACGATTGTGCTGAAATATGTACGCTTAGATACTTTTAGCGTAGAAAAAATATTCTATCCGTGAGTTACAAAGTGACCTCCTTTTGCCGGTGGATTCGAAAGAGTTAAATCTTATATTTTAAAAACAGATTGCATCATAGATTATAAGAATGTTTTTAAGCTTAAAAAATATGTTTTTTGTTTATCGATACCCATAGAATTGCATTTTGCTAAGTCAAAACCGCAATGAAAACGATCTGTTTTTTATTGATTTCATCAAATTTTTCGCACATTTTATTTTCAAAAAAATATTTCTATCCGTCCGAATTCTCTGTAGGGAGTATAAATTTGGTCTATTGAGACGATTTTAAAAGATCGAGTTGAAATATGCACGTTAAGATAATTTTAGCATGGAAAAAATATCCCCTCCACGAGTCGCAAAATGACCTTCTTCGCCAGTGTATTTGAGAGGGTTAAAATCCAAATATTTTAAAACCAATTACACCATCGGTTAGAAGAAAGTTTCCTCTTTAAGGTCTTCTGTTTTGTTTGTTTACATCTTAAAAAATATTGACATGTCACAGAGCATTGACAAAAGGGAGAAAATGGTTTTGGGGAAAACGACTTTTTTTGAATATTTCTTTTTAAAGGGTTAACTGCAACATTATTTCAAATTAATAATAGCATTTGAGACTTAAAAGTACGGTCCTTCGAAATATGTCTGTTAAGTTTAACTGCATCGAGCAGTTTGGTTGATTTGTTTTTTTTAAATATGATCCAAAAACATAAGAAATAAACGCCGAAAAAGGCTTCTTCTTTTGTTTAGGTGTGTAAAGGAGTTTGTGTGCATGTGCAAACGATTTCTTTCCCCGAACATTAAAAAAATGACTTTTCGGTGAAAATGAGTTCCGCTTCGTAAATAATATATCTGAAATTAATCAAAATATTAAATTCTGAGCTTCAGATGCATCAGGAGAGGTATTGGGCTACTCTCATAAAAATTTTGAGCTTCGTACGTCCCGTAGATTTTCTTAGCCATCGCACACACACACACGCACACAGAGCAATTTGTTATTTTATTAATATAGATAACGTAAGAACAAATAAATTATTGAAACATAATCAAAAATACAAATACAAAGTTAAATTAAAAATAACTTGATGACGTAACAAACACGTGTATCGCAGTTAATGTCAAGTGGATGTGACATTTACAATTATCCATTATTGGAATATAATCTTATAGTTTGGCGATAGTTTTTTGGTCGACGGAATAACCAAGTAGTACCATACACGCACACTCATACACACATATACAAATGCTTTTGCTCCTTAAAAAAAATAACTATTATTATCATTCTATTTTCATTTTCTTTTCATAAAACGGGTATTCTATTAGTCTGAATAATAATCATTCTATTTACTGAGTTTAAGAGCCTTTAAAAAAATTAAACATTTAAATAATTATATTTATCTTATGATTATATCAGCTTTTTTTAGAAATAAGTAAATGCGGAGAAAAAAGTCCCACATGTATACTTTAAAATACATTTTTATAACAGACGATATTACTGGAATAACATGTAATTTAATTACATTTATTATTAAGTCCTTATGAGAAAATTGCAATAAATAAATGCTCAACAATTGTGTCGTATGCCTTGTATCCATGTGACTGTCTGTCTGATAAATTCACAAAAATAAGCATTTTTTTTTCGTCACAGACTATTTCATTATCTGAAATGCACATACTAATTGCACATTAAAGCCTTATATTTTCAAGGGTTAATTCCGTTCGAAAAAAAAATTAAGAAGGGGAAACAGCTCTCCCCTTTCCTCTTTTTTTTATACTTAATCATTGAACCTCCTATACTATCAAAGACATGCTTTATCATATAAAAAATCTATATCCAAAATTCAGAGCAAATTAGATAATTCTTAATAAAAACCCATTTAGCTTTTATATAATTTAAAAAGAGTTATCCCTTCTTTTATACTTAACCATTAAACTTCCAAAACTATTCAGAGATTTGAACGAAATCTGAAAATTCTGCTTGAAAAACCCATTTATATAAATTAAGGGGGGGGGACATTAGAACCCCTGTTCCCCCTATTTATACTTATTCAATGAACACCTAAAAACAGCCACGGACTCGCCTCATCAGAATGATCCTAATCTAAATTTTGAACGAAAACTTAATTCTGCATGAAATTCCCATTTATATCAACTAACGGGGGGGGGCATTAGAACCCCTGTTCCCCCTATTTATACTTATTCAATGAACACCTAATGACAGTCACGGAATCGCCTCATCAGAATGATCCTAATCTAAATTTTGAACGAAAACTTAATTCTGCATGAAAATCCCATTTATGTCAAGTAACGGGGGGGGGCATTAGAACCCCTGTTCCCCCTATTTATACTTATTCAATGAACACCTAATAAAAGTCACGAAATTGCCTCATCAAAATGATCCTATATCTAAATTTTGAACGAAAACTTTTAATTCTGCATGAAAAACCCATTAAATCCATTAAGGGGAGGGGCATGAGCCCCCCGTTCCCCCTGTTATACATATCGAATGAACTCCAAAAACTAATCAGGGAAGCGCCTTATCAGGATATACCTATATACAAAATTTCAAGTGGATCCGATATTTTTATCATGAGTTATCGCGTTACGTACATACGAACATACATACAGAACGGACGGGCACATAAGCTCTCAGGCTATGATAGCCTGTGAGCTAAAAAGCATTCCTATACCTTTTGAAATTTTTGAATCAGGTTTTTCTTCCATAGCAGAATTCATTTATAGAAAATTCCTGGTTAAATAAAGCAAATAATTATACGTTCAACCGTGGTTTATTTTTCTATAAATATTTTTTGATGTTCGTCCTAGAAAATTCTAGGTAGCGAATGAACCCTGAAAAAGATATGTTGGGTCGTTCGAAAAGTCGCGTTCTTTTTTGAAAATCCATTCGCACCGGAAAATTCTGCTCATTAATTGTTAAATATTAGATATCAGAAATACTATCTAGTAATTAAATCAAAGAAATTTTCGGTACGAAATTTTCCCAAATGGATACAACTTTCCGAACGACATAATGGTAAACTACTACTCCCGAGAAAAGGTACAATATGAGGAATCTACATACTTGCCAACCTCCCGCTTTTTTTTTTTTTTTTTTTTTTTTATTTATTTTACAAAACGTAGTTCAAACCAGAAAAATTATTTAATAAACATAAGAATATAGGTCTCAATTAACCACCACTTCGAAACAAGAAGCATTCAATTTAATACATTTTCTGGTGGAAAGTAGGTTTCTTTAATTGAAGTTAAATACAAAAATAGTGCAAAATTCACCTTGTTTACTAATTTGAAAACGTAAAAATACACTTACCTGTACATAAATTACTTAAAAGGTGCACAAGAATACTTATAAAAATACATTTAAATACAGCAGTAATAGCTGTCATTTTGTAGTTTCTCTCACTGACGAAGACCGACTAAGTGACGGTTGAAAACGTTCTGAACTTTTGAATTTTTAAAGGACTTTAAATGCATTTTTAAAGTTTTTATAAGTATTCTTGTGCACCTTTTAAGTAATTTATGTACAGTTAAGTGTATTTTTACGTTTTCAAAGTAGGCTTCTTTGTTTAAAAAAGGGGGAGGTTGGCAAGTATGAATCTGTGTCTGCAGTATTCCTGACTAATTAAAATCGACTCTCTCATTCATATGCCATCATGTATTTGAAACATTAACCCTCTGTACTAGAGATGTAATTCTCACTGACCACTAGTGTCCCACGTAAATGGGAGCTTCAAATGCTCTAGACGTCAGTAATTTAACCACTTACTCGTCGCTTCCGAGACTTTCACGGGCTGCGAATTCAATATATTTTATTCAAAGTTGTTTGATTCTCACCAGTTTTATACAATAATATAATTATCTTTATTCTGGTATCATATTGCTTTTCATTAAATAAGGTGAATATTTCTTTTTTAAAAAAGTGACGGCAATAGCCAATCTGAATTTTTAAACCTTAATGCGACCATTAAGGGGTTAAACTAATTTTCTTCGTCTTATCTAATGGCCGAATAAGCTGTGATAAAAGATGGAGAAATAAATTATCAGATATTAGTGTCATCCAAAGCATTTGGCGTCCGATTTACGAAGGCCTGACAACAAAAGTAGTTAGTGAGAGTCACCTCTAGAGTGCAATGGGTTAATATGAATACTTAAAAATAAATGTAGTTATAACAACTCTGTCGGAGTTTCCTCTTAGCCCGCACAACTTTGAAGAAATTCCGTATTATTTATTGCTGCCACCACCGATATAATTTAGGTGATATCGGTCACGGACTGAGAGGATTGTTTAAATGAAAAACAACGCTTTCAATTAACTAAATTAACAATTTGTTTACACTCTATGTACGCAACATAAAATAATATTTACACTTAAAACTCGGATGTAGGTGATCCAGTTCAACATTAAATTAATACAGTAAATGTTGGCTGTGTACTGTTAAAATCACGTATTATACCTCTCACTCTATACACGTTAACTTAACTTTACCGGAGATGAATTTCAAATCTCCCAACACATGGGTTACAAGCCTACGCTGTCCGACCAAAGCTCTACACATATGGACAACCGTCCACTCTGCTCTCCAACTCTCAACTCACTATTTCTCAGCAAAACACTGCCCCTTCTCAACTCCTGCTTCTCCCTAATGTAAACCCCCCTCCGGAGTTCCGACGTTGCTCGCATTCCACGTTGTTTGCTTGATTCGTGAAATGTCCTTTATTTACCCATCTTCCACAGACATCTCTGAAGGTCGGACACACCCCTCTGCAATCTTCTTTTTTTCCTCTCACTACACCTGTACATGTTCCCCTGCTCAATCTAGATTTAGACAGGGAAATAATGTCACCTCTAAACTTCAGTACACAGCCCATACAATACATAATATATTAAGACAAAAATAACATAGTATAACAAATAACTCCAGTTCTAATAGTAGATGTTTCTCAAAACCTGACAAACTTCATGTTTTATCAGCAATTATTCATATTTTTTAAAATTCAAAATAACACCCATTTTTCATTACAAGCATTTCTTTTCAGTTCTTATGAGAAAATTGCTATAAAAATTTTTTGCAATCTCCTATTTTCTTTTTACTTACTACAGAAATGTAGTACTGCGGTTACCACAATAACTGAATTTTTTTTTAAACTACCAGAAGATTGCAGACTCAAAAATAAATTCAGGTACCATTTTCGAAAAAATTTACATTTAAAAGTAACTTTTAAGGTTTTCATTCATCTGTCGCAATCTCTTCCTTTGTCTATCTATCTGTCACAGAGTGCATGTACAAAATTGTATTAGTCAGTTTTGTGTATTTACAGGTAAATACATCGTGTCATACGAAAAATTATAAAATTTTAAAAGAGTCTATTATTTTAATAAATTTAATTATTTCAATGTCATCCATTCCTTTCTGCGATTTAAATTTTAAAAGAGATTTTAATTTCAACGTTTTTAACGTATGTATCATAGTTTGGTAAAGTATGTCGCTGGTAAACAGAGGAATCTTAGATACGCGAAACGCAACTCCAGAAACGGCAACAGTGACTATGTATATTACTTTCATGTTTTACATCTGATACGTATAAAAACAGTTCACGTTTTGAAAGGAAAAAAAAAAACAGCTAAAAAATAAGCAATAATCACCGGAAAAAATAAACATGTTTATTTTTTCCTATATGCATATAGAATCATAACATACATCTATTAGGATAAAGAAAACAATACAAGTTTTGCAGAAGTTTTGCTTGCCCCACCAGTGGCCGAGAGGTTCTGACCTCTCAACTGGTAGACGGCAGGTGCTGGGTTCGAACCCAATCGCGGCCGTCGGCCTTACCGTTCGGAGTTTTCGTGGTTTTCTTCGAACCATTGCGTAAATACGGGTTAGGTTCCCTAAGAAAGACTCCCACGAAGGGCACTCCTCCCCCTGGGCCTATATCCCTAGTGTAGATAATCGGCCGACAGAAATACACCTACACCTACACCCAGAAGTTTTGCTAAAAAATCAAAATTTGAAAATGTTGTCAGGACAATATATGCCCTTTTTTAGTATTTTATATTTAAATTGAATTTATTTTTTAAATCCATTTCCGGTTTCTTGCGCATCACTGTTATCATCAGAAAATGTGGTTCTTTAAAATCTCCGAATTGTTCTAAGTAACGTTTTCACAATAAATGAAAATAAGTGAAAATAATTGAAAACTTTTTTCACGTACTTAAATCCTTCACGATGGCAGTCTTTTACGAAGTTTTTATGCTTTCTCACCGGTTCTTAAAAACAGAAATTTGTTTGTTAT
The DNA here is from genome assembly GCA_964019185.1 of Maratus speculifer. Lineage (NCBI taxonomy): Eukaryota > Metazoa > Arthropoda > Arachnida > Araneae > Salticidae > Maratus > Maratus speculifer. The sequence goes on along the minus strand of OZ025291.1, from coordinate 11,236,720 downwards.
TAACCCCTTAACTGTTTAATTCTTTGCCGTTCAATAAATTGAAACTAGCGGACTCACACCACTATTACTTAAATAAAATATTCGTAAAATTTAGTCTAAACATTTCCGCCTTTTGATAGTATAAACATTTTCTCAAAATAATAATGGTGTCAAAAAGGTTTAAACGATGAACTAAGCAAATTCGTCTTGCCCGAACACCGTTCGGTCAAACCAGTTAAGGGGTTAAGCGGGAAAATGTTCCGATTAAATAAGCAAATTTTACAGTATAAATTAACTGGTGGGAATAAACAAGGATTCTTGAGCTTCTTGCGGCCCGTATACGTGTCGCTCGTCCCCAAAAGGTTAATAAAATAAAAAAATTTGATTCAAAATTCTGGCGTCAATGAGTCATTTAGCAATTAAAGTTAGGTTGTCCAGAAATAAGCCACCGCCCTTCAAGAGGCTTAAATAAAACAACTGAATTAAATGCATTTGAATTAAAATACTAAGATTCAAAATTCCGGAGACTTGACTGTTCTGATAAACCCTTATCGGGCATACTTCAAACTAATTTTTGGGAATTGTGTGGTTGTAAAGAGAACCAACTCTGCTCTGTGTGTTGCTTTAATTTCTCAAAAGTCGAAAACTGAATGTCCCAATAGTATGCCATTGGGAGGATCCTTCCAATAGTATGCCCAACCAGATCCATCGAAATTAATATATATATATATTTTGTCATTGAAGAAAATTTTTAAACCCTTGAGGAGTGACAGACCGCGGGCGTACATTTCTGCGAAGTTTTCAGGACACCTATCAGTATTTCTTTGTAGAATAATAAATTTAGATTTAAAGCCTGAAATTTCGCTTTATTTTAAGAATTATTATTTAATAGAGTGCGTTTGAACAGTGAAACCTCCAAATAAGGGACACCCATGGGACCGCAACTTTCGTCCCTTAAATAGAGGTGTCCCTTATTCGGAGTTCCTTACATAGTGAAACCTCCAAATAAGGGACATCTTTGGGACCGCAACTTTTGTCCCTTAAATAGAGGTATCCCTTATTCGGCGTGTCCCTTATTTGGAGGTTTCACTGTATTTATTTGAAGAATTATTTATTTTAAGAAGTGTTAATTGCATGTAAATCCTTATAATTAAAATTAACTTTGTAATATTCCAAAATGTTAATTTTTTTTTTATTATAGTTATACTACGTTTAGTTTTCTTTGAATTTATGATATTTAATCACTTAATCGTCGCACCCGAGACATTCACTGGATGCAAGATTCACGGCTTTTATTCAGAATTGTTTGATTCCCATCAGTTTTATAAACCAATGTTATTTGTTTTATTCTGGTATCATTTTACTTGTCATTAAATAAAAAAAATATTTTTTTCAAAATAGTGGTGGCAATAATGAATTTGAATTTTTAAACTATAATTTAATGCAACCTTTAAGGGATTAATCTATTATGTTATTTTTAACGTTCACATAATATTCAATTCATCAATCATCATTTAAAAAGCGATGTTGCTTTTGCTTGGAACTTTCTTTTTTCATATTGTTTCACGTTTTTAATTCTAAACCGTTTAAAAAAATCCTTGTCTTTAAAATTTCATTAAGCTACTTTATAAGTTGCAGTAAGCGTTTTTAAACGTTTCTTTTGAATTTCATTAGATAAAAGTAAAAGATAAATGATCATTTAATTTTTTTCGGTACATAATAAACGGAAAGAATTAATTGCACGCAAACATAATTAACTCTAATTTATTTAGGAACTGTCTTATTCTTTCAGTTTAGCAGTGTGGGAAAATTTTGCATCAGAATAAATTGTGTGATACTGATTCTCCAAACTTGTTAAAGCTACAATGTTAAAAGAAATTAAATTCTATATATATTTCCAGCAATATGAGTTCTGGTAAATAAATTTTGTTAGCGTGTGCACGTATATGATAGTCTGATTTCTTAAGTAAGCGTTCTTTTGCAGCAAACGCATTCTATTTTCAGTGACAAACTGCAAAAATGTTATACCTTTTAAAGTAATATTTGAGATTTTTACTCACATAATAATTTATATTTGTTTTAAATATACAAACAAATTATGTTTGTAAAAAGAGTAATTATTGACTATCATCGGAATTTACAAACGACTTTTTTAGAAATTTATGAGCTTATCAATTTCAATATCAAAATTTTATTAAAATATCCTTGTTGTTGTTTGAAAGTTTAAAAACGGCCAAATAAAATTGTTAAACTGGATTTATCTCTAGTCTTTTATATATATATATATATATATATATATATATAGTTTAAATGAGCAGTTAACTTCGAAATCTACTTCCGCATACAAGCCAAGCCAACAGGGGTATTTTCGTTTCGAAAAAGTGGTTACATAAAATAATATTCGCTTTCAATTGAATCTTTATGATACTAACTCCCATTGCTTTTTTAAAACAAAAATCTTTTATGTAATTAATGGTAATATTTGCAAGGGAAATATACAATAAAATATACTCCTTAAAAATAGTGGTGCGGTATTAAAATATAAAAGTAGTTATTTATAATTGAAATTTTACGATACGATTTCTATGCCAGTGCTACATCAGGCGACTTATTTTACATTATGTTCGCAGCGCCATTTTTAAAAAATAAATGCTGTAGTATATATTTTTTTTTTCTTGTAAATGTATGTAGAAGATTTTTTCTTTCAAAACTGGTGCGAAAAGTAATTTAAAAATAATCGTCTGTATATGAAGCATTCAGAACTGAAGTAGGTTAAATCCATTTTCCACAATTTTGAAATGCATGGAGTTAAAGATTCTCCTTCAAGGTAAGTCTTCCCATTTGACAAAAATCAACTACTACGATTTATTGATATCTATCGCAACAATAATTTTGACCCAAATTTAAGCTGAAAATGTAGAATTGATATCGTTCAAGAAAATAATTATCCGAATTTAGATCCACTTTAGTTCTCAAGGCCTCATATGTTTCTATTAGAGAAAGCAACTGCTCAATCCAAAGCGTTTCTTCCTTGATATTACAAAAACGGAAATTAAACATTCATTTTGGTTTGAATGTTTAAAATGTACTTTTATTGGCTTTGAACTTTACTTGAATTGAACTTGAGCATTATTTGAACTTTCTTGTTCACATTAGAGTAGACAAACGTTGTTCTTTAATCTCTAATTTACTATGTAGTATGTGAAAAAGATATATTTAATTAACTGTAATTTATTAAAGAAGTCTCATGTGATGATTTCAGGAGTGTAGTTTAATTCCAAGTACTTTAGATAAATAAATAGTACATTGATGATTAATTCTTGACAGTCTTAATCTTTTATTTAAAATAAAATATTTTCTATTTTAAATATGCATATTTAAAATATATTTAAATATATTTATTTTAAATATATTTATTTTAATTATTTTTTATTTTAAATATATAAAATAAAAAATATATTTGACAAATGGCAGCATGAAATTTAATACTCGTATAAAAAAAAAAAAAAAAAAAAATTTAAAGTTTTGCCATTTCTTATGTATTGCAAAAGCGCATAATTTGATATTTTTGAAGTAATCTGTTGCGTCAACTCTTAATTTCACAAAACTTTGAACGAACTTAATATATCTTTGCTTAGCTGTATTACATGTCATTCGAGACATAGTAGCGAATTACTATTCTTTAATACGAAACAGAGGAAATCAATTTACCATGATAAATTGAATGAATTTAAGCTTAAGATCATTATAATGAACTAAGCACTAAGTGGAAAATACTAAAGTATTGCAATTGCGATAAAGTTCTTAAACTATTTCTATTTAAGAAAATTCAAATTTCTATATTCTTAATACTTTTTCAAGGAATTAATTAAATAATAATTTAAATAATTAATTATATAAATATTTATATATATATTTTTTAATAGTGTAAATTTTCTAAATAAAAAATGTTGCACACAACTTCTTTTTATATTAACATTGTCATTATTTTCTTATCTTAATAAATGCATCTCATTATTTTACTAAATTAATCAGATTATCTTATGCATTTATTAATTTATTTATTTTACTAAAAAACTATGAAAACAAATGCATGAAAAAAAAACTGAAAATCGTCTGATTCAAATTTTATGTAAATTTTAACAAAGACCTTCATATTGTTTTTTGTACTTATATATCATTTATGAATTTTTATATAAGAAACAATTTTATCGGCAGATATGAGATATAAAAAGGAATATTATATAAAATTATTAATAATAGGGTTCGAAAGTGTACGTTAAAATACCGGTGCGTTTTTTGCGAATCTTCATTAACCCTTTCCGGCGCAGTGCGTCCGGTCTGGACACACCTAATTTTAATTCCGAACTTGCAATTGGCACCAATATTATTTTAATAAAATCTTGCTTTTACAATAAAAGCTTAAATTAAAGTTTTCTTGATTTCTTAAAATATCGTTTGTAAATTCCGGTGTCAGTCGATAATTTCTCATTTTACTAACAGAATTTGTTCGCGCCAGAAAGGGTTAAACTTTCGTGGGGTACAAAATATCCAACCGAACTTCAAGGGGTTAATCTTTTCGGGAATAAAATATTTCAGTTGTTAAAATGTTGAAATAATTGTTTGGCAGCACGTTTAACAAACATTTTTGCTTCTAATAAGTAAAAGCTTTTTCGTGAATTACATTATAAATATAAAATTCTGTTTACAGGGCTGCCACTGGCGGCTAATTTTGAATTCTAACCGGTACCACTTATAAAATTCGAAAATCCTTATAAATACTGTGAAAACTTGTGCAAGAGAAATATATTTTAAAATTAATATTATAAAAATACTGGTGTGAACTGAGTATAAAAATAGTCGCCTGTGTTAGTAGCATGTGTTTAACATTTTTGGTGCCAGCGCTGCATTTGGCAATTGAAATTAAGTGGAACATCGCCTTCGAAAGGATTACAACTAGGATGCTTTTGCTTATGATAAACTTTACATTTTTCATCTCGTTTTATCTTTTTTCCTCTTAAAGGCGCTCAAAAATAATTGTCGTTAAAACGTCATTAAGTTCTTTAGAAGTTAACAGTAAACGTTCTTAAACGCTTCTTTTGAATTTCCTCACAGTAAAAGATGCACGATCATTTAATTTTCTTTCGGTACATAATAAACGGAAAGAATTAATTACATGCAAGCGTAATTAACTCTAATTTATTTAAGAAGCATCTTATTCTTTGAATTCAAGAGTGTGGATAAATTTCGTAGTAGAATAAATTGTGCGATATTATTTCGCCTAACTTGTTAAAGCTATGATCTTTAAATAATTAAAAAGTATATTTCTTGTATCATGAATTCTGAAAAATAATAGTTGTTAGCGTATACATTGATATTGTACCCTGTTTTACTAACTAAGCTAAATTTGTAACAAACTCATACTATTTTCTGTGATAAATTGTAAAAATGCTGAATCTTTTAAAAGAATTATTAATATTTTTTGTCATTTCTTGTTGTCTATTTGTTGTAAACAATCACTTAACACTAAAACCGCCGGGTATTTTACTAAAGTTTTATAAAAAAGTGTTTGTCACCAAATTTTAATTCTGAACTATTTAACTTCTATAATTAATGTATTTTTGTGCTGCATACATTTAACGTATCCTATGAAGAAAATTCTGGTTCGAATCGACTATTATCAATCTGGCAGGGGTCATTTTGACCCCTAATGGTGGTTCTAGTGTTAAAATGATTTTTTCACATTTCAGAATGATCAATTAAATAAAGTATATACATATAAACGGAATATTACAAAGCAAAAATACAAAAAATTGAATTTCTTTTCTAAATTTTTAAGTCTAAATTACTTAAATAATCTTTTTATATACTTTTCGTCACCTGAGAATAATAAGTTTTTATTTGTGTTTTTGAAAAAAAAGACTTACTGATATATAAACGTTCTATTTGTATCTATGAGGGCATTTCTGGATTAACCCTTTGATTACGGGGTTGGGACATATGCCGTCCCAACTACTATTTATTTATTCTATTCGCACCACTTTTTGAAAAAATATCCCTTCATTACTCTTACATTAGAATACGTTCCACAGAACTCTACCATAAAAATATTCTTTTATAAATTGTGATGCCAGTAAATACAAAAATAGTCCCCACTACTGTCCCGTAATCTAAAGGTTAAAATAGTGTCATAGTAATGTCATATGTAAATTAGATATAACATCATTTTGATGCAAAGGTGCCTTCATAGATACAAATGGTACCTTTCTATATCGATAAGTCATTTTTTTTTTCAAAAACACATATAGAACCTTTTTATTCTCACGTGACGTTTTGTAAAGACCTTTTTGGAAGAAATTTGTTTCTTTTTAGCTCACAGGCTATCATAGACTGAGAGCTTATGTGCCCGTCCGTTCTGTATGTATGTTCGTACGTTCGTACATACGTTCGTGCGTAACGCGATAACTCATGATAAAAATATCGGATCCACTTGAAATTTTGTATATAGGTACATCCTGATAAGGCACTTCCCTGATTAGTTTTTGGAGTTCATTCGATATGTATAAGAGGGGGAACGGGGGCTCATGCGCCTCCCCTGAATTTTTTCATGCAGAATTAACAGTTTTCGTTCAAAATTTAGATATAGGATCATTCTGATGAGGCGATTCCGGGACTGTTATTAGGTGTTCATTGAATAAGTATAAACAGGGGGAACGGGGGGCTCATGCCCCTCCCCTTAATTGATATAAACGGGATTTTCATACAGAATTAACAGTTTTCCTTCAAAATTTAGATATGGGATCATTCTGATGAGGCGATACCGTGGCTGTTATTAGGTGTTCATTGAATAAGTATAAACAGGGGGAACGGGGGCTCATGCCCCTCCCCTTAATTGATATAAACGGGATTTTCATGCAGAATTAACAGTTTTCGTTCAAAATTTAGATATAGGATCATTCTAATGAGGCGAGTCCGTGGCTGTTATTAGGTGTTCATTGAATAAGTATAAACAAGGGGAAAGGGGGTTCTAATGCCCCTCCCCTTAACTTGTATAAATGGATTTTTCAAGCAGAATTGTTAGCTTTCGTTCAAATCTCTGAATAGTTTTGGAAGTTTAATGGTTAAGTATAAAAGAAGGGAATAACTCCTCTTAAATTATATGAATGCTAAATGGGTTTTTATTAAGAAATATCCAATTTGCTCTGAATTTTGGATATAGATTTTTTATATGATAAATCATGTCCTTGATAGTTTAGGAGGTTAAATGATTAAGTGTAAAAAAGGAGAAAGGGGAGGCTGTTTCCCCTTCTTATTTTTTTTCGAATGGAATCAACGACAATACAAGGCTGTAATGTGCAATTAGTATGCGTAGCCTGTGAGCTCAATGCCATCAGTTTAATTGGGCAATATTCTTTTTATTTATTAAGTTTTTTTTACCAAAGACATCACGATTGTCACACAAACAATATGACACCTTTGCATTAACGTTTTTTCTATAAAATGTAGTCTAGATTTTCTTGTAATTTTTTTATTGAAGAAACATGCGCTCAGTCTGCCATTTCTTCAAAAAAGCAGGAAAAATCGGAAATCAGGCATTCATTCTGATTTGAATATTTAAAATGTTTTTCATTGGCTTTGGAACTTTAAACATTTTTCACATTTAAGTAAATTATCCTTGTTCGTTAACCCGTTGAAAGGGTGCCGTTTTGCAGCCTGCAAACTGTTAATTTTAATGCTTAAATTGCCAACGCGCACCAATAATTCTTTAGTACAATTTTCATCTCATAATATACATGAAGAAAGGGTTTTAATTATTTTCAACTAAAATTGTTCGTAAATTGCGGTGGGGATTAATTATTTGAACATTTTTGGAGCCAAATGTTTTGCTCCTGAAAGGATAAACTCTATTTTAAAAACTAGTATGCTGAAGTGGTACATTTATTTATCTATAATTAACAGAAGCCTGATTGGATGAGTTAACGAATGTGGTTAAACTCCAACTACTTTGACAGATTAATTGTATATCGATGGTTAAACATAAGAGTTTTAATGTTTAATTTAAAATAAATTTATTTTGTAACATATATTTGAAAATGGCCACATTAAATTTTGAACTCGCACGAAATTTTTTTTAACCTTCCTACCCTGTTGAAATTTTACTCAAACTTGAATAAAATATTTCACACCAGAATTTTTATTTAAATCCATTTAACATACTTATTTAATTTAAAACTTTGTGTTATCTGTTTAATTTACTTTATGAAACATTTTCTGGTTTGAATCAAATGAAACGGATTATAGGCCTGGGTCGATTAGACCCATTCAGGGTAGGAAGGTTAAAACAAAAATTCAAGTGAATTTGGATAAGGTTCGTCATCGTCTATGTCAGTCAAGAAATCCGATATTTAGAAAATATTATTGGGTACACTCTTACTTTCGCAAAACTTCCAACGAACTTAATAAATCTTTGTTTAGCTGAATTACATGGCATTCGCAACGCAGTACCGAATTACTATTCTTTCATACGAAACAAAGGAAATCAATTTACCATGATAAATGGAATGCATTTAAGCTGAAGGTCATTATAAGTGACTAAGTGGAAAGTATTGAAATTCTAATAAAGTTCTTGGACTAGTTATTTCCACTTAAGAAAGTTTAAAAGATATAGTTATATTCCTTATAATTTGAATAAGGAGTTATTTGGATAATGATACAAGTACTTTATTTTATTAATAGAGTGAAACCTCCGAATAATGGACAACCATGGGACCGAAACTTTTGTCCGTTAAGTAGAGGTGTGCCTTATTTGGAGTTTTTATATTTAAAAAAATAATAATCGTTCAGAAGGGCATAAAAGATAACAAAACATTACATATGAAGTTTAAAATTATCCGAAGGTTATAAATTACGTTATCCAGACACAGAAGGATAATTAATTAATTAAAATTTTTAATTGGTAATTAAACTATTAAATGATTTGTAGAATTATTTATTTGTACTTTATTACGTAAACATTTGTGCAGATGCAAAAGGTGCAATAACATTTAAAATAACTTTTCTTGAGTAATCAATAAAATGTGTTAGGTTACCAATTTCAATTTTTCTGCTACAAATCTGTTAAATTTGCATGTACCATACGTAAAATTTTAGTTCTTCATTATCAGAAGTATTTACTAAAAAGTACTATACTGGTTTGCGTATTTTAAAACATTTGTAAAGTTCTTTATTTCACAATTTTTCTTTCTTCTACACTGTCAGAGTTATTCTCACAATATTCAACATTACTTTCAATGGAGATAAACTCAGTGCTATATTCATCTGAATTGTGCCGTAAATAAATGCTCGTTAATTGTGTTGTACGCCTCTGCATTAACACTAGAACCGCCATTAGGGGTCAAAATGACCCCTGCCAGATTGATAATAGACGATCCAAACCAGAATTTTCTTCATAGGATACGTTAAATGTATGCAGCACAAAAATAGACCAATTAAAAAAGTTAAATAGTTCAGAATTAAAATTCTGGTGACAAACACTTTTTTATCAAACTTGAATAAAATACCCGGCGGTTTTAGTGTTAACATTATAGCCTGTATGTTTGATAAATTCACAAAAATTTTGATCTTTATTTTCATCACAGATTGCTTCACAATCTGAAATGTAAATAACAGCCATTTTAATCTCATTTTAAAGTGTCCCTTAAATCGAGTGTTCCTTATTTATATCTAAATGCATTACACTTCCTATACCATGGGACTGGGACTGGAACATTTTCCCCTTAAATTGACGTGTTCGTTATTTGTATGTTTAACTATATTTAGATTCTTTTACACTCATATATACTTTCTAATTAAAAAAATACGCCACACATTTCACTACTTTAAAATTTTCAAAATTTTTCTTAACTAAATAAATTCTATTCGCCTTTTGTTGTTGTTGTTTTAGTTTATATTATGTTTATATGCCTTTATTTATGTTGCCTATAAAATGCAAAAACAAATTATTGAAAAACTGAAAATTGTATGGTTCAAACTTTACGTAAACTTTAAGAAAGGATTTCAATAACAATTTATGTACTAAATATGTATTATTTACGTTAAAAATTCCATATACCAAACCATTGTATTGAAAGATATGAGACAAAATAAAAGCAAGATTATGTAAAATTATTTATAAATAATGAGAAAATCCATCTAGTCGGTGTTAACAAAGAATCGAAACGTGAATAATTCAAACACAAAATATACAAGAAAACATAATGCATACCAAAATAACGTCAAAACATGTTATTAATTCTCATATTTACGAATATTTTATGCAAAAGTTGAAAAAAAAATCTAATGTTTTCATATAATTTAAAGTTTTAAAGTGCACACGACATTAAAAATAACATCATAGAAATCTATTTTCTATTTTTATTCAAATATTTTATCAGAGTATTTATATTTTAATGTGCTATACAGAATTAAAAAAAAAAAAAAAAAAAAAAAAAAAAAAACAGATGAATTTTATTTGTAATACTTTTCATGTATTAGACATTTTAAAATATGTTCTTCAGTAAATATTTCTTGTATTTTAAAATAAATGTAATTCTTTAATATTACATATTTCGGATGAATTTGTGTCGTTTTATTTTTATTTATTTATGTATTTATTTGTAGATTAAAAAAAAGACTTTTATGATTTTTAAAGTTTTGCAACAACTTTGTAGCGTGAAATTGGAAGTTAAAACCTTATTTACATAATACTATATTTTGAGGCATAATTAATCTCATTTCATTAAAGGCAACTTTATTAGTGAGCAATAGTACGATCTTTTAGAGGAGCGATTCAGATTATTCGATATTCATGTAAAAGAGTCCTATGTTAAAACTAGAGATTGGCATAATGTGTTATCTTGATATACAAATGAATCTTTCAGTCATGCACAAAAGTTTAGCTGATAACCTTATTAATATTTTAAATCATTTAAACACACTTTTTAAAAAATATATATACAGGGTGAGTCATAAATATCGAAACAATAGGCTATCTCCTTAAATATTGCCCTTAGACCCATACTTCCAATTGCAAAAATTCATAAAAAAATGTGAAATTTTTGATAAGATAAATTGCGACTCCATGGGGGGTCTAGTTGAAAAGTTACAAAAATTAAATTTTTATATGGCCCCCGTAGGACAAAAATTCCAATTAGGAAAACTTTCCTTATTCAGTCCTGAATAAGACACAAAAAGTTGCATCTTCATATCTCCAAAATTCGCAAAGTTATTGCCTTTTAAAAAATTCACCAGCTTTTAAGGGATTAGACACAAATTGAAGTGCGCGCAATTCAAAAAACAATGTTACTTTAACAGTTCTAGAAAACGCGTAAAAAATCTATTTCTTGAGTTAGAATTTTGATTTTTTTCTTTTTTTGTGATGGTTAGCCTTATAATTTACTAAGAAAATCACATTCTAAAATTTCTCATACAATTTCTAAAAGTTTCATGTGGTTAGTACTGGTTTAAATGGGACAATCAAAAATCGTTATAACTCGTAACATTATTTATCGGATTTCAATTTCTTTCCATTTAATTAAAGATGAAAATCGGATTTTAGTTTTGTTCCAAGGTTTTTTTATATTAATTTTAAAACTATTAAAAATGTTTATTGAAAAATAATATAACTTAAAAAAATATAACTTAAATAACTTTAAAAAAAATCGTATTTTCAAAAGGAAACAGTTTTTCAAAAGTAAACATTTTTTCAAATTTGCCGAAACAAAACTAATTTAAAAAAATCAAAAATGACGTGTTTCAAGTTCTTTTTTCTTTTAAAAATTCTTGAAATTTAATAATTTAAAGACAAGAAATAGAGGATAAAAAATTCATTATGCAGAAAAACGAAGTTTATTGTTTAAAAGTCCGTCAGTTATTTAAAAAAATGCTTTTTCTAAGATGCAGATTAAGTCTTTTTTTTTCTTTTTAAATTTACCTCTTACAACTTCAGGCTTTTTATCGTCCTCCAGAGCATTTTAAAATTTCTGTATTCTGGGCCCAGGTAGGGCCAGGACCGAGATGTTACTTTTTTCTGAAGACCCGCCAGGCCGGGCCTATCGTACTTTTTCATAAAGGGGGGGGGGACTAATTCCTTCAACTTAGGTGCACTCTGGATGAAATTTTCAAACCCGGTCTCGACAAAACCCGTATTAAAATCACTGTCTCTGACTGACGTGCATGAAATAAATAAAATTGGGCTCAATCGATTTTTTTACGAAAAACAAGTAGATTTAAAAATCTTTATTTTACAAAAAAAAAAAAAAAAAAAAAAAAAAAAAAAAATTAAAAAAAAAATTAAAATTTATTTTTTTAAAATAGAATATTTAAAGGCTAAAAAAATAAAACCAGTGAAAAAAAATCTGCCTATAACGGAATTCTGTCTCAAACGCAAAATATGTTGATCCATGCAAAATAAATGCAATAGTACCTGAAAAGAAAAATAAGCTCCAATTACATCTTCTAGGGAGAGCATCTGTCACGTATTTTTTCTTTCCTATGTGATTCCGTCTTAAAAAGTTTTAGTGTATAGCATTTTTCAGAGTCTCCTACGCATGGGATATGGATTAACGATAGTAAAATATAAGTGAAACATTTACATATAAATAAAGATTCATTGATAAAATAAATATATTACAACCTTTGGCGCTTCTTTAATAATAAAAAGTATAAATATGAAAAACGAAAAGCTATAAAAGAATTTTTTGATCCGAACTCCTCTATATGAAACATTTTTTCCCACGCCGAATTGAAAAACTATGTAGAAATTTGCGACTGAACCGGGCTATGATTTAAACTATTTTCCAGACCGGTCCGGGGTATGATGTTGAAATTTTTTCAGGCCACGCTGAACTTTTCCCCCTATGGGTCGGTTTGGGACCTGACCTAGATATTTTGACCCGAGCAGACGTTTAGTATACCAATTTAGCGTAAAAACTATACGCTGCTATTTTATGTCCAAAGAAAAAGCGCTATCTTAAACCGATTTTTATTAAATTGCAATTTGTGAATGTTCCCTAACAAGCGTTCAAATTGAGTCAGTTTAGAGGCAGGGAAAAGTGGTGTAAGTCAGGAATTTTTGAGGATTTTGGGATTTAATATCTCAGTGGGATTTTTAGACACGGAGATGAAATTTGTTCTGTTTAATTTAGGAATGGATAAGGAATAATTTCCTAATTGGGAATTTTGCCCTACGGGGGCCGTATAAAAATTTAATTTTCGTATTTTTTCAAATAGACCCCCCATGGAGTTGCAACTTATCTTATCAGAAATTTCACCTTTTTTTATGAATTTTTGCAATTGGAAGTATGGGTCTAGGGGCAATATTTGAGGAGATAGCCTATTGTTTCGATATTTATGACTCACCCTGTATATATGAGAATGGAATTAAGTGCAGTGTTTTAAAATCTTGCAGTGTTTTATTGAGATTTTGGGAATTACTACCACAAAGCTAAAACGGATATTTTTATTAGATGTAAAGATGAGCAATCCATAAACAAATTACAAACTGATTTTAATATATTTTGGCGAAGTTATTACCATAACTTTTAGATTATGGAATATAGAAATGAGTTAGTTATATGTTAAAACTGGAAAATGGCATAATGTGTCATTTTGATATACAAATGAATCTTTCAAACATGCACAAACGTTTAGTTGACAACCTTTTTAATATTTTAAACCACTTAAACATGAATGAACCTTCCGAAATTCTGAGTAAAGAAGAAGAATACTGTGAGGAACATTACAAAACTACGCATAAAAGAAATGACGCTGGTAGATATATACTACAGATGCCTACCAAGGATTTGGAAAATTTAGGTGATTCTAAATAATTTGCGAAAAAACGTTTGAATCAGTTGTGGAGAAGATTATCTAAAGATAAAACTATGAAGATATTGTACCTGCAATTCATGCAAGAATACTTAGAGTTAGGCCACATGGAGAAGGTTACTGATGCTCAATCCGAACATCCAGATAATAATTTATGTTATTACTTGCCACATTACGGAGTTCCCAGACCAGACAAAACCACAACAAAATTAATGGTGGTATTCAATGCATCAGCGGCAACTACATCTGGTTTCAGCCTCAATGATTGTCTGCTAAAAGGAGAAGTGAAAGAAGACATATTTGAAATTATGACACGATTTCGTGTTTACAAGTATGCTTTTATTACAGACATTCAAAAAATGTTCAGACAAATTTTAATTGATTCATCTCAACGTGACTTTCTAAGAGTTGTATGGAAGACAGATGAGAACGAAGAAACTGCTATTTACAGATTGAATACAGTCACGTATGGAATTTGCTGTCCACCGTTTCTCGCAATACGGACTCTGAAACAATTAGCCATCGATGAATCATCACAATTCCCTTTGACTGCTGAAGTAATAAGAGAAGATGTATACATGGACGATATTGTTACAGGCGCACATGACCTAGATACAGCTACAGAACTCCAGCAGAAGTTATGTAACATGCTAAAAACCTGTGGTATGTCCCTTCACAAATGGAATTCCAACTCAAAGGAATTGATGAACAGTGAGCCACAGGAAGTTCGAGAACATAATTTTTTCGTAAATGAAGAATCAACAAGCAAAACTCTAGGGGTTATTTGGAAACCCGTTGAAGATCAATTTATGTTCAAGATTTCAATAGCAGAGAAATCATCATACAGTCCTGGACAAAATTATAAACTCAGAAAATTTTTAATTTGTTTACATCATAATATAAATAAGATTAGCTTTTCATTAATAAAATAATTATGAATATTTATAATAAGACATCTAAAATTAATGTCACTTATATATAAAACGAAGTAAGTAATTTAAATAAGAAGATACATAACTTTAAAAAAATAACATTATGTGAAACCTTTACAAAGTTATAAACTCAAAGTTATGATTTTCTATCTATGATTCTGGCACATTTGATGCAAATAAATGCATTTTGTGATAAAAAACTAATAAATGGAGTCATTATGAATCAATACATTTCAATACATCAATACGTGTTTTAATTTTTTTCATAAAATTTCTTTATGTGAAACCTGGACAAAATTATAAATTCAAAATTATGAATTTCTACAATCTAATATTTTTGATATAAATAAATGCATTTTGTGATAATAAACTAATAAATAAAGCTAATAGGGATGAATATATTTCAATACATCAATGCATTTTAATAATTTTTAGTTAAACAATTTTGTTAAATATGGTTTATTAATATGGTTTTTGTATATAAAACAGAGTGGTCGATATCCGAAGATACAGAAAGAAATTGAAAAACTATATGGCGAACAGCATTTAGTACTGGAGCTTCTTCTAGCCTAAATGTAAATATTTTAAAGCTAAATATAGGCTCTCAAATTCTCAGATGAATTCTTCAATGAGCGCCGAATATGAGCTGGAAGAAAAGGAAAGCTGAGCCAAAACTTGAGCCCCATCACATGAAACCCAGACTTCATTTTGCACAACACCACATGTCATAGACAACATAGTAGAGAACTATCATCAGGTCAGACAAATTTTAATTTAGACAGCCCAGGAGGCATAAAGTATTATTGGAACCAAGCCTGAGGAATTGCATATTTTTAGTCTAAACTTTGGTGAGCAATCAGTAATTGTGTAAGCTGGTTTTTCTCAGAATGGTAAAATTGCTCTGCATTTTCTTAACGGAGAACAAAAAGCAGAAGACAACCAGTTAATCCTGGGCAATAATCTTTTGCCATATGGACCGTTGATCACTGGACAAACTGGGTATTTCTGCAAGATAATGCAGTAATACACTCAGCAAAAAGTATAAAAGGGTGGCTGCAGCGATAGGTATATAAATGTCTTGAATTGGCGAGCCCGCAGCTCTGATCTGAAACACATAAAAAATTACTGGAGTGCAATCGTTCGAATAGTGTATCTCTATGGACGTCAAAATCAAAACACAAATGATTTAAAGATGGCTATACTATCAGCCTGGAACCAGTTGTCTATGGAGCAGTTGGAAAAAAAATGTTCAATCTATGCCGAGTCGCATATTCGAAGTCCAGGGTGCGTAGTCATCAAAAAACTCAGAGGATTTTAATTCTTTTAGTATCAGAAATTCTTTATAGTATTGTTTGTTACATCCGAAAAAGGATTCTTTTTCGTTAAATAAAACAGATTTTACATTATAAAAATTCTGGTAAAAGGTGCTTACAAGGTGCTTCCAGACTACGCACCCTGGAAGTCATTCAGAAAAATGGTGGTTCAACGCATTTTTGAATACATGCATTAATACTTTGCACCAGGATTCAAAAGTATGTTCCCTTCTGAAACTCTATAATTTTATGTTTTCAATTTACACATGTACTATATTTATATTTTACTCATATTTTTTGAAAAAATATAAAAATGCATTGATGTATTGAAATATATTTATCCCTAATAACTCCATTTATTAATTTATTATCACAAAATGTGTTTATTTATATCAAAAATACTAGAGTGAAGAAATTCATAACTTTGAGTTTATAATTATGTCCAGGTCTCATATAATATTATTTTACGAGAAAAATTAAAATATGCATTGATGTATTGAAATGTATTGATCCATAGTGACTCCATTTATTAGTTTCTTGTCACAAAATGCATTTAATTATATCAAATATGCAAGAATATAGAAATTTATAACATTGAGTTTATAATTTTGTCCAGGTTTCACATAATGTTACTTTTTTTAAGTTATGTATTCTCTTATTTAAATTACTTACTCCATTTTATTTATGAGTTATATTGAATTTAGATGCCTTATTATAATTATTCATCATTATTTTATTAAAGTAAAGCTAAGCTTATTTATATTATGATGTAAACAAATAAAAAAAATTCTGAGTTTATAATTTTGTCCAGGAGTGTACACGAAACGAGACTTGTTGAGCACCATTGCAAGATTATACGATCCCTTAGGTCTTTTGGGATCAAATATTACTCGATCAAAGATATTTCATATTTATTATATAATATTTAAGACTTCAGAAATTATGGCTCCTGAAATTAGGTTGGGAAGATGAAATCCCAGATCCAGTTGCAAGTGAATGGATAAATTTTGCGTCATCTCTAAAACTAATCGAAGAAATTAGAATCGACAGATACATTCTAACCG
The DNA here is from genome assembly GCA_964019185.1 of Maratus speculifer. Classification (NCBI taxonomy): domain Eukaryota; kingdom Metazoa; phylum Arthropoda; class Arachnida; order Araneae; family Salticidae; genus Maratus; species Maratus speculifer. Next base: position 11,219,566 of record OZ025291.1, on the reverse strand, counting down.
ATTCTTTTCAGAAATTAGTGTTGGTAGAATTTTCAGATGCTTCGGAATTAGTATCTTATGGAGCTGCAGTTTATATGCATTGCACAAGTGAAAGAAGAACTGAAAGTGAACTAAACTGATTACGAGTAAATCTCGCGTAGCCCCTTTAAAGACAATTTCCATACCCCGCCTGGAACTCTCAGCTTGCCTACTTCTTTCTCAAATAATAGAGAAAATTCGTCTTTCTATAAAAATGCTAGTAAGTGACATTTTTTTGCATACAGATTCAAAAATCGCAAATGCTTGGATCAGTACACCGCCAAACAAACTAAAAACCTTTGTTGGTAACAGAGTATCCAAGATACAAACTTTAACTGAGAACTGTCATTGGAAACATGTTCCATCGCATTTAAACCCAGCAGATGTTATATCACGTGGACTAGGTCCTCAAGAACGCTCCAAAATGAATCTTTGGTGGAATGGCCTCCCGAACTTTGACACACTCTCATCTTCTGATGAATTCAGTGACAAAATAAACATTTTAACACAAGAACTATACTCGGATGAACTTAAAAAACAGACAATGACAATTTAATTTCCACTTCTGAAAATTCATTTGTAAATGATTTTTTTTTATTTAAGTAACAACTACTTAAAATTAATACGTATTCTAAGTTTTATTTTCAGATTTATATTTAATGTTAAAAATAACATTCGACGAAGTGGTCCACTCACAACAGAGGAACTTCGTAATGCCAAGTACTGTCTCATCAAAATGATACAGGTAAAAATTTTCGATTATGAAATCAAATCCCTTGAAAAGGGAGAAATTCCCAAGAAGGGCCAGGTGAGTTGTTTACATCCCTTTCTTGATAAGCAGAAATTGTTACGGGTAGGTGATAGGTTAAATAATTCTGACTTATACTATCATAAAAAAAATTCCAATATTGCTCTCAAAAAATCATAAATTGACTTTATTGATCATGATATATTTTCATCTTAAATATTTACATGTTGGGGCCCAAACTTTACTCCATCTTGTTAGGCAAGAATTTTGGCCATTAGATGGTAGAAATACTGCCAGAAAAATTGTCCATGACTGCATAATTTGTTTCAAAAATAAACCTAAATGTATTGAGCAAATTATGGGAAATCTTCCCTCAGAAAGAATTACTCCTAGTTCCACGTTCACTAATGTAGGGATTGGTTTTTGTGGTCCCTTTTATATTAAATATAAGGGTCAAAGAAAAGGTACTTACAATAAATGTTATGTTGCTATTTTTATTTGTTTCGTAACAAAGACCATACATTTAGAAGTGGCACAGACATAACATCAGAAGCAATGATAGCAACATTAAAAAGATTTTTCAGTAGGAGAAGTAAATGACAGTTCGTTGACAGAATTTAACGCTGCAACGCTGTTCAAGAAAAGACATCTTTCTTACGTCGCGGAGCAAACATAACTAACTTCGGAAGATAACAGTTGCGCGTGCGGTTTGGTCACATATCATGAAGTAAACCAGCTTGAACAAGCAGGAGAAGGTTTCGAGACTACATTTCAAGCGATTTTACTTTATTCACTTGCTTTTGTTGTTAAAAATAGCCACAATCCGCGAATTTTTGAAACGTACTACGTACAAAGAATCCTGTATATACAGTCAAACTACATACATACCACTAACCCTAAGGAATTATTTAAATAAAAATTTTCAAAATTCTGTGTTATAAAACAGGAAATTTCGCCAGTGAAAGCAAAAACGCTATCGGAAACCATAGGAACCTATTGAAAAATTTGTTTTCAATGCGTATCTCAGTAATGCTGTACTTATTCGGAAATTTCAAATTGTCTCTATATATTATAACCTATTTCCTGTTTTGACCATCGTACGGCAACACGTTTTTGCTAATCGTAACTTGCCCGTATCGCAAACAATGCGAAATCGAAGCTATAAAATCTACCCGATAATATAGACATCGTCGTTTTACGTGTGAAAAATAATTTAAAATATCTTACAAAAGAAATGAAGCTTCAAAAACATTTCACTTAAAACTTAACACAAACTTTATTCCAGAAAAAATTCTACTAGTCTTTTTTATCATTGCTCGTGAGCATCTGCGAAAAATAAAACCACGACCATGGAGTCACCATGAGAGTGCGGACACTAAAGCAATTATAAATATTAATCTAATTCGCGACATTCTCCCACCTTGAGTTTTCGACAGTTAAACTCAACAATGGGTACAATAAAATATAAAATAAAATATGACTAATACTTACATTACAGTGCTAAGATACAATTCTTACAATATTACATTTCTCAAAACAGGTAAATAAACATTTTCTTCTGCAAAATTCAAATAAAATTAAACATATTATTACAAATTCAAATTAACACTATGAAATATACTAAAAAATAAGAATAAAGTTTTTTGTTGAAACAGAATTTAGAGTTAATAACGTTTTGGGACAGTCACTATTCTGCCACTTCTCGTTCTTAATACTGGATCACTAGAAAGTTCTTTTGGAATCTCTAAATTGTACAGTTTTTGGACAAGTCGCAAAAGTTCACCATTTTCAGTTTTTAATCGTGCAACTCTTGGGTGGCCATCTTTACCAGAAATAAGTTCTTGCACTCGGGCTAAAGCCCAATAGGCACGTTTCTTATCAGACTCTACGAGTACGACATCACCAACGGTAAGTTGCTTGACATTCTTTTGCAAAGAACTTTGCTGGCGCAATTGTCCTAAATATTCAATACGAAATCGCTTACGTAAGTGTTCTCGAACATGTTGCCTATACTTAACTCTTTTATTTAATTTTTGCGCGTCAATTGCATCAAAATCTCTCACATCTGAAGATCTTATGTCCTGTAAAAACATTGATGGTGTTAACGGTGCTAGATCGTTCACATTTTCAGTAACATATGTTAGAAGTCTAGCATTCACAACTTGTTCACAATCACAGAGAATTGTGAGCAGTTCTTCGTAGGATAATGAAGCTCTACCTAGAACTTTTCTCAGGATGCGTTTCACCATTTGTATCAATCGCTCCCACCAACCGCCCCACTAGGCAGCGGTAGGTGGGTTAAATTTCCAGCGAATCTTTTGTGTTGCTGCAACGGCAGAGATTTGCTCCATATCTATGGCTGAAAATGCTGTGTCTGCCCCGACGAAATTTCCGCCGTTATCAGAATACACGGTGGTTGCTCTTCCTCTTCGCGCTTTAACCCCTTGCGGCGCACTGGCTTAGCCACAAAACCACTTAATTTTAATTCCCAAACGCCACATTGACACCGGAATTTTGGTAAAAAAAAATTACGGTTTATTGAATACGTGAAACATAGCTTTTTAATCTTTATAAATAAAGTTGTTTTCAAATTCCGGTGTCAGTCATTAATTTCAACACTTAAGCAATGAATTTGTTTTGCGCCGCAAAGGGATAAAACGCCTGAAAGACTGGAGGAAAGCATCTGTAGATAATGACGTAACTAATTCTAAGTGTATGGCCCTATACACTGCACAAGTGTACAGAACAATCCAAGCCTTTTCCTCTTTCTTTAAATATAATGGGCCGGCTAAATCAACTCCAATTATCTGAAACACCGCTGCGTCTTCAACTCTTTCTGCTGGTAATGCAATAGAAATCGATTCTGTCTTTTGTGCACTGAATCTTCTGCATCGTACACATTTCTGTACTACTGCTCGAATAGTTTTCCTAGCTTTTACGATCCAGTAGTCTTCTCGTAACAATGTCATCATAAGAGCCACTCCTGCATGCAAAAGCTCTTGGTGTTTCCAGGAGATCAGGCGGTGGACTACAGGATGGTCAGAAGGCAAAACAGGGTATTTAAAATTGAAAGCATCTTCCCTATAAATAACTTGCTTTTTCACTCTTATAATACCATCTTCATCTAGGATTGGTCTCAAGCTACGTATCTTCTGATTATTCTTCTCGTTGAATCTGTCTTTCTGAATCAAAATTATCAATTTCCTTTCGGCTTGTTCTAATTCCAAACACGTAAGTTCAGAAACTTCTTTTGAATTAGGATTTCTTAAATTGTTTAAGAATCTTAAAATCCAGGCGATCAATCTTATAATTTTCTTGAAAGATGAAAAACGTCGATAATACCAATCACTAGATTCTGTGTTCTTGTTCATTGCTGAAATGACACTTTTCCGTTTTTCAGAGTTAATAATTTCTTCATCGGGAATTTCGACACTTTGAGGCCAAGTATATTCAGGTTGAGCCAACCGATCCGGTCCCTCCCACCATCTTAATTGTAAAAATTGTTCAATCGAACAACCTCTGGAAGGGATATCTGCCGAATTAAATTTTCCTGCAATGTGTCGCCATTGGTTCTTTTGAGTTAAGGATTTGATTTCTTCTACACGATTCAAAACGAATGTTTCCCATAGAAATCTCAAATAATCTCTATCATCTTCTACTCTAATACCAATTTGTAGAAATGCCTTCTCTATATCGGATACTGCACCAACAGGATATTTCCGAAACCGATGCAATATAGAAGGAATCATTTCAATCAAATTTAATCCCTTATCTAGGCAATCATTTAGAGAAGGGGAACCTTCAACATGAGCCGAAGCGTCAAAAACTGGTCTAACTTTAGTAGTTTCACTCGATTCTTTAAATACAAGTCTGTGTGGCAAATAATGTACTTTAGTTTCTTTATTATCAACCACCCTTTCAATTATTCCTGCATTTATCCACGAATCAAATACTTCGCTATATACCTCAATTTTATTTAAATTAATTAACTTTTTCCTCGTTGTAGCAAGTCGCTTTTCGGCCAATTCTCTATTGTTAGGTAAGCAAGCTTTATCTAGCACCCATGGCAATGCTACTTCGTATCTCCCTTCTGAATCTATTCTTATATTACTCTTAAAATGCTGCATAGTTTCTTCATGAATTTCAGATTTAGTTTTGGATTCAACTGGATCCGTTATACCCATAATATCCAGCTTCCACAAATCAGCAACGGAACAATTGTTCCAAAGTGATGAAATAATCATAGCAGCCTTATTTGTTTCTGATTTAATACTTGGAATTTTTCCCATTAGAGTCCATCCCAAATGGGTTTTTACCGCAACCGGACCACTTTCTAAAACTTTAATATTTCCCGTGAGTAATTTTCCAGCCACATCAGAACCAATCAATAATTTCATTTCATTTTCGGTTTCACATGAACTATTTTCAACATCAGAAATTTTAATGCCACATTTATTTAATTCTGATAACCAAGGCCCAGTTGGCACTTTTCGTATTTTAGAACAAATAACAGGAACATCTAAAACATGCATATCACATTTATAACTGTTGTCTATGCTACTTAAGTGAATTCGATACTTATTATGCTTTGTTTCACTTGTTTCAATATTACCAAATAATGTGTGAATTAATTTAATTTCACCAATACTTTTATAATTCAAATATTTAACTACATCTCGTGATAAATAGGAACGTTCGGATCCTGTGTCAATAACTCCACGCACGATTTTCTCTTTTCCATTGTGCTTTACACGGACACTCAAAGTTTGGAGTAACACAGTAGGATCCGAAGCTTGAGTAGTTAGAACAGTGTCACTACTCCCTGATTCATGTTTATGACTTTCTAACGACACATTCCCACCTTCATTAAAAACATTTTGACATAATATAAAAAAATGTCTTTTACCACAATTCGTGCATTTAGTTTTAGAGTTACAATTGCGTGAAATGTGGTTTTTCTTCAGGCAAACAAAGCATGCTCCTTTTTTCAAAATTAAGTTACGTTTCTCATCAAAAGAAAGCGAACTAGCTTTAAAACATTTTTCTGATAAGTGACACTTGTCACAAAATATACATAAATCTTCACGTTTTTTAACTAAATTCTTATTAGACTTATTATTTATAAATAAATCTGTGGCAGTTGGCATTGAATTATATTCATTATTACATTTATGATATTTCTTTGGGTTTTCAAAACCAAGATTGGAATGAGCCAAAAGAACCCGCTCTTCCGCAATAACTTCATTTTTCAAAAAATCAAGGATAGAATTTAATTGATTCTTACCTTGAGCAGTCTTCTCACGCTGTCTTTCCCAGATTTTAAGGACATCATGAGGTAGACAAGATTCTACAAGTGGGAAAAGTATGCTGGCATACTTTTCTTCTGTGACACCTAATGATTCTAGAGACCTAAGTTTTGTCTCTAGATTATCATATAACGACGATAAATTGAAATCCTTGCTTGATGATCGATTATTATTTAAAACTAATTGAAGAAGATCTCTAACATATATCTCAATAAGTGTATCTTCTCTGCCAAACCTTTCTTTCAGATGTAGAATTACTTTTGGATAATTATCAGCTGAAACCGGATAACTATTTACTATCTGTGCTGCTTTGGATTTCGGCGTTATCGCCTGTAAAAGATAAACAAATTTCAAATGGTCATCTAAAGTGGGGTCTTCATGAATTTTACTGAATGAATTCCAAAAGGTTAACCATAATCTTGCATCGCCATCAAACGGCTGTAAACTTATTTCTGGTAAGCGAAGTGGTCGCGACAGTGTTCTTTCAACATCCGTATAATTCTGCGATCGGAGTTGTTCTTCGATAGGCTTCACCAAAAATGTCTTTACTTTTTGCTTTATAGCAATAAATTTTTCTGTATACTCTTCGCAAGCTTCAAATTCTTTAGAATAATCTTTTTCTATAACTTTCTCTGTCAACATAAAATTCAAAATTTCTTCATCTACAGCTCGCAATCTTGTGCTTTTATCTTCCAGTTGACACATTAAATTCTCTATTAAATTAGTATCTGGAGTTGCGTCGTTTAAAGCTTCATTTAAAGCATTATAAGTTTTCGTAAATCCAGCTCTAAGAGGAGTTCTTTTGATTTTCAAAGCATCCATTTTTTCTCAATGACAACTTCTGTTAACAAATAAGAAACAGTTACTTTTCACACGTCCCTATTAGTTCGGACGCCACATATCACAAACAATGCGAAATCGAAGCTATAAAATCTACCCGATAATATAGACATCGTCGTTTTACGTGTGAAAAATAATTTAAAATATCTTACAAAAGAAATGAAGCTTCAAAAACATTTCACTTAAAACTTAACACAAACTTTATTCCAGAAAAAATTCTACTACTCTTTTTTATCATTGCTCGTGAGCATCTGCGAAAAATAAAACCACGACCATGGAGTCACCATGAGAGTGCGGACACTAAAGCAATTATAAATATTAATCTAATTCGCGACAGCCCGCGCCACGTACGGGCATCCACATTTCAATCATTATTTATTATTGTCTGCAGTAAAATTTCATTGTAAATTTCGTATTGTAATTCAAGCATTATTCCGACTCAAGCAAAAAATTCTGTTTTGAAAAACCGTTGATAAAATTTGAAAAAATCGGTAAAAACCATAAAAAATAGGCAGTATTTGAAAGCATTTTCAAAAATATTAATCAGTTAAGTGGCTAATACTAATTTTTCTTTTATTCAAACCCTTAATTTGCCCGAACGGCTTTCGGGTAAGACATATTTGCTTATTTCATCATTTAAAGCTTTTTGACACCACTATTATTTTAAAGAAAATTTTCATAATATTGGAAGGCGGAAATGTTTAGACTAAATTTTAGGAATGCTTTATTTAAATAATAGTTGTGTGAGTCTGCTATTTTCAACTTATTGAAGGGAAAAGAAATAAGTTAAGGGGTGACTAGCTGAGCCATGATAATTTTCTTAAACAAACCTTAAATTTGCATGATTCTATATATTACATTACAGTTATAAAAAGAAAAATATATATATCAAGCTTTTAACATTTAATTAATATACAAAGAACCCTGTATATACAGTTCACTAGATAGATCACCGTTATCATAAGGTAATATTTAAATAATAATTTTTAAAAAATTCTGAGTTATAAATCTACAGTAAAAAGTCCCATTAGATGACCGTATTTTCAACTATGAAAAGAAAAATACGTTCGGAAATTATAGCATCCTTTTAAAAAATTTACCTGCAAAATGAATCTCAGAAATGCGGCCTTTATTCAGAAATTTCAAATTCTTACTAAATATTATTAATAGCATAGCTGCCAACTTTTACGCATTTTTTTGCCACTAAAATTTTACAGAATTTTTCCATTTGTTTAATCATAGGATTTAGACGATTAAATAAGACAATATTTGCCCTAAAATTTTTGTAGTAGGAAAAATGCGTAAAAGTTGGCAGCTATGTTAATAGTAATTTTTCTTCTATTTAATGACTAACTGAGCCACCCTGGTCTATGATAAGTTTCTTAAATAAACCTTACATTTGCATGATTTTACATATGTTGCGCACACGCTGCTTGAATAACTTATCACACAACTGGATGAAGGATCGGAAAATTAAAAAGTGTTTTTTGTTGTATATTCGTTGATTGCGGTTGGATAAAAAAAAAAAAAAATAGGCATTTCGATTCGTCGTTAAGCGAAGAGCAATGGTTGTTTATGTATGTTTATTGATTGCGATTGGATTTCAAAGAAAGCTAAACTGGAATTATCGTTAGTAAATACGCATGGTAATGTTAATTTTAAATCGATTTAAGCAATATTAAAAAAGTACATAATGTCCCTTCAAAATGCTTAGTAATCTTTGAAATATGGTCCTGGTTAACTATAATTTTGGAACACCTTCTTTCTCTTAAATAAGAAATTGAGAAAGAATTTTCATTTCGGCCAATTAAAATGTACACGTTTCGCTTCTGAAAAGCGCTAGACTCGATACGATTTCTAAGAGAAAATTCATATCTAGCAATTCTAGTTACTTGTGGTTTTAAGAAATAAATACGTTTTTTATTTGGCCGCTTGATTAATTTTTAATTATTATCCCTGCTAATTATTTGAAATTTAAGATTCTAAGTCTTAGGTGCATTAGGAAAGGCCTTAGACTACCTTCATAAAAGTTTTCAGCAACGTACATGCTGTCATATTTAATATCCATCGCAGACAGACACAAACACAGACAGTACGAAATTTCCCTTTAGTAGTATAGATTGACCCTTACGGTTACATATCGTAAAAATTCTTATAATGAGATTTCTAGTATACAATGGGAATTTAAAAAAGGAAAAAAAAAGTGTGAAATGTACGCATGTATTTTATTCAGATGGAAAAGAATAAATAGATGCATACATTAAAACCGACAGGAAGACACATAAAGTTAGAAAGTTACAAACCAAAAAGACAAAAATTGAATTCTGAACAAAATGTACCTTTAAAAGATATACAATTAAAATTTAACAAAAAACCTAATAAAATGCAGGATATTACAGTAAAAATATAATAAATAAAGAAACATATAGTTGGTATATATTTAAACGTGTGTCCTATACTAATACAAACATTTGAAACTTTGTTTTTTTTTTAAACAACACAAAAAAAATTACTTTCTTCCCCTTCGATCAAACTTCTTGACAGGAGTCCAATTTAAAAAGACAAAACAAAAACTGCAAGCGTGTTTAGATTTGAAAATTTAAAAAGAACTCATCCAGAATCTGATAAAATTTTGATTTCGACTGCAAATGATAAAAGTATAGGCATTTCCTCTGAGTATTTCTTTAAAATTGGAATCGCAAGAGAAAAAACTAGAAAAGAAAGATCTGTGCTTTATTCAAAGTAGGAAATTTTTCAAACTGAAATGTAACCGACTTAAATATTTATATATTTTATTATAAATATCTTTTAGTACTCATGTTGCAGTGATAAATTGAAATTTTAACTTATTTGAGAGAGTAGTTTTTTATTCCTAACATTAAACTAAGTAAAACTCTGTTATACACAAAATACTAGCCTTAAAATATGATTTATTCCCTAGTATAAAGCTTAAACCAGTTTTTCATTCTAACTCAAAGTGTAATATTATTTTTTCATATTCTCATGGTAAATACAATTAATGTTATACGATTAGTGTTTTTGCACCTATTCTGAAAAAGTGGAAGGAATCAAATGAATTTAGTTTCTTAAACAGCTAGTGATGTTTCATACACTTACAATTATTTTTTCTAATGCCAGTTTAAATACATTAACAACAAAATTAATTATAATAAATTACATATATTTCTGTAAAGTTTAATTTTTAAATCATATATAAGCAATGTTAAAATAGCATAAGATTGATAATTCAATTTAATTATATATTTTTTAAATTCATTTTATTGGATATACCAATCGAGTCCAAGTCATTTCGTATGATACACTAAATGAAAAAAATAGCAAAAAGGTTAGCAGCTAATCTTTATCGCTAAATAGCATTGGAGGTACATTTATTAATTGCAGTTTTATTTCAAATAGGCACTAAATAGGCCCGTATGATAGTTTAGCATACCATAGGTAATTCAATAATTTTTAAACATTACGCTATATTTATTTTAGTGTGTATAATTTTAACTTATTGGGTATTGTTTATTTAATTATTATTCCAGTTTTCAAAAATATTACTGATCGTTGTTTAAAACGTAATACTTTGTTATATTAATAGAAATATTTTAAAAGTAGATATATGACATTTGTTTTATATTGAAAATACAAATATGAACGGAAATATTCTTAACATATTCATTTCTATAAGTACCAAGACTGTCAATTTGACCTTCAAAATTTCAAATTCATACCGAAATCCACAGAAGAATTTTTTGCTCTACGTGATGACTGAATGATCTCTTATTAAGTAAATGTTAAAAATGCATTCCTTATTTCTGATGTGACCACTAAATTTCTGAATAAATATAAAGTACAAAGTGACAATTTAAATTTTTATCACTGCTTATGTACACTTTACTTTTATTATGTTACCGCGTGTATCGCCGCGCCGGCTATAAAACTAAACATAACTTTGATTATTACTTTTTTTATACATGGCACTTATATAGTACTATTTTATTCAAGTATCATGCATATCGTCGGCTGTCATGCTGGATAATGGTATACAAAACACATGCATTTTACTAACACTTTTTACACATTTACATAAGTATCACTAAAATTATCAGTTGTCTTTTTAATCACTTATTTGATCTATATATTTTTTTAAAAAAGCCTTTCAAGTAATGCCAATTTTTCATGTCTTTTACAGAATTTTTAATCTTTTATCACCAGTTTTTCAAAACAATTTTTTTTGCCTGATTAAATCGGAACAATGTTCGGAATAAACAATACAAAATTTACAACAAAAATTTATTGGTGAGAATAATAAAGCATGGTTAAAATATAGATGTTCGTACGTGGTGCCGGCAAATCATGATCGGCAAAGCCACGTTGTCCATATTACGTACGGGTAAATCAGAGAAACGGTTAAAGTCTCTGCTTGCACACCACAAACACTTTATTTTAATTCCAAACTAACAAACTCCTCAAACAGTTATTTAACCACTTAATCGTCACTGCCGAGACATTCACGGGCTGCAAGCTTTACGATTTTATTCACAATTGTTTGATTTCCACCAGTTTTATAAAATAGTGTAATTGGTTTTATTCTGGTATCATTTTACTTGTCATTCAATAAGATGAATATTTTCTTTTCAAAATAAGGGGTAGCAATAATGAATTTGAATTTTTAAACTGTAATTTAATGCGACCATTAAGTAGTTAATAAAAGTCTTTTCTACCTGAAAACAAGAATTTATTTGTTTGATAACGAAATTCTCCGTAATTTCTGGTGTGAGTAAATCATTTCAAACTTGTACAAACGGAAGTATTTTGTTAATTACTTCTAATAATGATATCTTATGAAGCGTATTTTCTATGCAGAGTACAGACGAAACTTTAAGAGGTTTTGATCATATAAACAAACAACTTTTATAAAAGAATATATAGTTGGAAATAAAACGCAAAGATTCTAAAAACCTTCTGGCGCCGAAAAAGATTTTGTTATACGGAACAAAAGAATACAAAGAACGATTAACCCGCTGAGAAACGGTGGGACAGTGTTGCCAGATGGGCTACTTTTTTAAAAACCACTTTTTACAAATGATAAAAAGTGCCTTATTCAATGTTATGATAATTAAGGCGAAAACGAAAGGTAACTTGCCGTTTCAAAAAAGTGCTGCCAATCAAGAAATCTGAATTTTAAAAATGTAGCCCACTGGCAACCCTGCGGTGGGATATGATATATGCCCACTTAATTTTAATTCTGAAATGCCACATCGACACCACATTAAATTTATTTATTTATTTATTATTATTATTATTATTATTATTATTATTATTTTGCATTTATATTGTACCATAAGAAAAGCTTTTGAATATCTCTAAATAAATTTGTTTCTAAATCCTGATGTGAGTCAGTCATTTCAACAGCAGAAGTACTCTGCCCCTCAAAGGGTTAAGCGACAACTATCTGTTGGAAAAAAAAATCTTTGGTTTAATCTTTGAGATTGTGAGCCATTTCCATTTTCAGGTCTATAGATAAATTGCATTACAACATTTTATTCCATCCATGAAGAACATCATCCAATACGTTCCTATCACGATTGACAGTTGCACGCAAGGTTCCAAAACTTTCACGTAGAAATCAAGAATAAATTTAACTTTAGCATTTGTCTTCTTCAACATATTATATTTGCATTCTATTAGTGTCGTTTTTCTTCTGATAATTCGAAACAGGATAGGGATTTTAACATTTAAATAGGAAAAAATTCCAAATGTGCCACCACTGTCATTTCTTTTTAACTATCAAACTATCCGTTAATCTATAAAAGTCTAAAAAAACTACCATTTGTAATATCACAGTATAAGTACGTACTTTAAACACACTAAATAAATCAAAGGAAAAAGCTAAAAAGTAAAAAACTTACTATCCTTTCAACATTTTAATCAACAACTAACATTATTATTCAATAACATTTTCCACAGAGATATCATGACGTCATAGAATAAAAACAAAGAAAATACAGAGGCGTCAATCCGTCGGCATTTAGAATTAAATTATAAACATAAAAAGCAATATATCACACTTAATGTTTTAGAAAATAATTACAACATACATAAATCTTACTTAATGATAAATAAAATGATTCCCCACTAAAAATAATCTTAAGATTATCTGCAGAAATCTCCACTTTCTTAAGAAATTTTACAGAAATCTGAAGAAACTTCAGAGATTTAGCTTTACCTTAGAAATATCTGCAGAATGTTTTAAGATATTCTTTAAAATATTTGCAGAATGGGCCAATTACTTATTGATTTCCCACAGAATTTTGGGCCAATTCCCTACAGATTTCCTGTAGAATTTTTTTAGCGGGGTTATTATGGCAATTAAATCTCTTTTAATGATTTAGAAAATTATTTTACATTGCTATTCACTGATTTATTATATAAATTGATTATGTTAAATGATTATGCTAAATTATTATGTTACCGATAACAATCACCTTTGTGCTTTATTTCTGACCATGCAATATTTGTTGAAATTTATTGAAATGTAATATCACTTCCTTAAATTTTACTCAGCCTTTTTAAAACACCGTGTATATTGTAACGCTCAGCGTATTAAATGAAAATTTTAGTTTTATTGAAATATGATGTATCCACAATTAAACTTTCATTGCTAATGTGTAACAAAAAAAAAAAAAAAAAAAAAAAAAAAAAGAAAGAAAGAAAGAAAGAAAGAAAGAAAGAAAAATGCTGCAAGTGAATGAATAGAATACAAATAAATATACTCATTCAGGGTGGCGAGTGATCAGGGAAAAACACAGTCAACAAAAGAGGAACTACCAACATTTTCTTTTTGAATATGCCTGAAATAACATAAAGAGATTAAAGAAGGAGAAATTTTCTATAAGAAATTACTGGTATTCAACTCCTTTTTTGGTTACGTTTTCGCTGACCACTCGCCACCCTGTTTTTGTTTTGCATTGCTTGGATTTTGTTGATTTTTTTTTATTTGATGTTTCAAAAACATACTATGATGTTCTAATATTTTTCATTATACCTTAACAACGAAAAGGGTATAAAATGTTAATTTGTTCAATGCTGATTTATGTTCAAATCAGTTATTTCAGGAGTACCCAACTGTGGCACATCCGACACCATTAAAATTTTATAAAAATCAGTGCTTTATCTAATCATCGAATTTCTGCGATTCCGGCTATTGCTTTGAAAAATTAGGGGTATACGGGAGCCACAGATGGTCAGACCCAAGTTATTTTATCAATAACAAAGCGGGGTATTTTGTCTAATGTTATCATGTAATATCGATAAAACACTCATATTACCACAAGTATTAAACAATAAAACAAATATTTGCAGTAAAATATTTGCATTCAACAAGGTTTTAATTTCCTTCTGGATTTCTTAATGTTTCGAGAAATTTTCTTACAAATTTGTAACAGTATAATACTTTATTCTTGGATCTATTTTTTTGATCCCACCTTTTAACCGCTTCCCTGATTTGACGTACGATATACGGACAACGTGTTTTGCCAGTCATGTTTTGCCCGTAACACATACGGGCATCCATATTCCAATCATAATTTATTATTCTCACCAGTAAATGTTTATATTAAATTGTGGACTATTCAATCCGAGTGTTTTTCTAATTCAGTTAGGCAAAAATTCCTGTTTTGAAAAGCCGGTGAGGAAAGATTAAAAATTCTGTAAAACACATGAAAAAATAGGCATTATTTGAATGTTTGTTTCATAAATATTGACCATTTAAGTGTTTAAAACTAGAATGGCGGCGAGGGGCCAATTCGGCCCCTACTAAGGGAATATATTTCGGTTCGAACCATAAATTACTTCCTAAAATATAGTTAAAAGAAACAAAGAAATAATTGGTTAATTAAATAACTTAAACAATTTTAAATAAAAATATTGGTGTTAAATATTTTTCATAAAATTTTGTAAAAATTCCCGTCTTTCTAGTGTTAAGTTAGCTTATGATAAGCTGTTAAGAACAAATTGAGTTTTTACACCTTCTTTAATTTTAGTTTTAGCAGCATAAAAGGTAATTACAGATTCTAGATTCTCTTCTAAGTAATTATTATATTTTATCATGAATTTGACAAGTAACAATTTCCTTGTCACTTCCCTTTAAATGACTTTCAGAATTTACGTGCTTTTAAAAATTTGCATTTTTTATACATTTTTATAAAACCTTTAATACCACAAATTTGTTCATGTGTAATTTTCTTTAATGAATTTAGAATTTTTGTAAAAAAAAAAAAAAATTGAATTTATATATTACAATCTCACTACAGGATAAAAATATATGCATATATAAACAATATGCAGGCTAAAACATACAATAAATTGCGTAATACTTACCTCTGTGTGACATTGTTTGTAATTGAATGGTTATTTAATTATGAAGGTGAGTATTTATTAGAATGATATGTCCAATTTTGTATTATATTTTTGTCTAAAACTTTTAAGGGCGGCGCAGAATATGCGATTTTGAAAATCTAGCTGGAAAAATATTATATGGACTTGTGAATAAAATGATAGAAGCCTATCTCAACAACAATACTTTCAAAAACTAGCTCAAAATGAAAATTTACTTTTAACACTTTCCGGCACACTGTGCCCAGTCCAGGATACCTAATTTTAATTGCTAACTTCAAAAAGGCTGCAATAATATCTTAATGACATTTTACTCTTACAGTAAAAGCTTAAATTTAGGGGTTCTTAATTTCTCCAAAAGTTGTTTCTAAATTCCGGTGTCAATTGATAATTTTTCACGACTATTTTTTAATTGTTACTGGCACCACTTTCTGTAAATAGAAATTCGTAACAGACACTTTACCGTTATTTGCAAAAAAAAAAAAAAAAAAAAAAAAAATACATTATAAGATTTATATTAGAAAAATACTGGGATGAACGGAATATAAAAATAATCGTTTATGGCAGCCTTGGGATTAACCTTTTTAGAATGGCGACTGCTGTAATTGTAATTGCCATCAATATTTTTAGCTAAAAACATACTTATTTTGTAAATATTTTTTAGATAGTAGGAAATCTTTACATCAATGTGGATACTTTGTATTCCATAGCTCCGACAGTTATTTAGAAGTGTTATTTAAAATAAATATATATATTTTGAATAATATAATTTTTTTTAGAAAATTTAATAACAAATGATACATTTTAAAAAGCTGCCAAAGTTTTTGTGCACGCCGGGAAATTGTATTTTTTATTTATTTATTTAATAAATTTTTTTATAACTACGTATGCATATAGATATAGAAAAAAATTAGTTGCAACTCTTGAATATAAGTAATTTTTTTCAGGTACGGATGTATAAATTTCGAAATGTGAATTGTATGAGATTTTGCAAAATTACGCTACACGATATGAATAATTCCCTGTTAGCGCTAAAACTATCCTGATAGGTAATGAAATACACAAATATAATCTTCAGTATTGCTGATATGTTATGTTAAACCACATTAAGCGTTTGATCCATTCATTTATAGTTGACAGTAATCGAAAAAAGAGAAACTGCCATTCTTTGCTTTACAGATTGTACAGAATGTAAATTTTTGTATATACTTCTTACATGAATATTAATTTTATTATGTTCGAAAGAGTGTAACATCATTCAAATACACTCGAAGCTATTTTTTTCCATTGGCCGAAATGTAACGCAATACTTTTGATTGTCACTGTAATTAAACTATTCAGCCGATGTTCCTAAAATTTGAAATGACTGAATGAAAATTATGCAACAATTATAGATTTTAAATCTCAAACGGTTTGGTTGGGTAGTTTTTGCTCTATAATATACGGACAAACAGACGAACGGACAGACTGAACGACTACTATAGGTGCTACGTATTTATATTAATTACGAATGCACCTAAAAAAAACAATTCTCCTTGTAGATAAAAATTTATATCAAATATGTAGATATTTTATAATGTATAGAATTTACGAAAAGAAGCGGAAACATACCGAATTAAAAGATTTTTAACGTTTTAGGCATTTACTTTGTTTGGATTTCTTATACAAAAATATTACTCTTGGAATATCAAAGAACATGAAATTTTGTTACTTTTATAACATTATAGTTAAAGAAATATGAATGACTGTTATTCCATGCTTAAACATATATATGTGTACAGTCAAACCTCGTTAACGTGAACACACTTAACGTGAATTACTTTTAATATGAACTGTTTTCACAGTCCCCTATTAAAATGAATGCATAGATTTGATATTGTTAACATAAATTATTGTTAACATGAACAAAATTTTGATTCCTCTGGAGGTTCATGTTAACGAGGTTCGACTGTATATATATTATGGATTCTACCTTATTGTTTATACTAAAAATACAACACATTGATCATTATATTTGAATATTTAATCTTAGAAATTTGGACAATTTAATGATTATGTAGCGTGTAAAATATAAATATACAGCTGGAAAAAGTGAATTAAATATGTAACAAAGATAAGTTAAAATTGTTTCTGTTGACGCAGTTAATGTCTTCATATATTAATTTATTATGTACATGAATTATTAAAACCGTTTCTCAAAAAAATTTTTAATCTTTATATTCAAATATATGTTTTTTCTTACAGTATTGAGTGTTTATTTTATTAACAATTATTTTTATTAGTATGTTCTATTCATGTATTAATTGTGGTATTTACATTTACGTTTATAATTATGATGTCGGCTAGATTTCAGAATTTAGTAATAATAAAACCAATAAAAGTTTATTTGAATAAATCCTGAGAATTATTTTAATTAAATTGTGTTACATTTCTCGGATATTCATACTATTTCATTTCATAACAGCCTTCATCAAAATTAACAATAGCTACCTTTTAACTAGTTTTCATGCATTAATAAATATAATTTAATACCAACCCAATTAATTTATTTTCAAATTAATTATGCATTTTAATTGGATTTAAGTGAAAGGGATGTGCAAACAATAAGGTCTGAAAAATTATAACAAAGCACGACTTATGAAAACAGTCAATAGATTATTAAATTAAGACAATAAAATAGAATATTTGCGTTGATAACTTCATTGTATTTATTAGCTTTACATTTTGGAATCAAATGTATTTGCTTCCGTTTTATTATACATCTTTAGAAAACAGAATCAAAATGTGATTTTTTTGTGATTTAATTATAATTTTCCATTAATAAAGGTTATACATACAATAATTCTTGCGTTGACTTAAATTTGAGGAATTGTTCAGAATCTGGAGTTAAATTTAATTATGAAATTAGTTATATTTTTCAAATAAATTAAACGATAGTGTAATTAAAGATAAATAAATAAAATATACTTGAGGCATTCTCCCATAATTTTAAGTCTTTGTTTAGTTATTTTTATTACGATAGATATTCTTAGAGTTTTTTAATTTCTTATATTGGACAACTTTTTATTCCAATTATTGTATAATATTATCCACGAGATAAATAAGTTTAAGACGATATTGGGGATCCAAATATACCATGAAATTCTTTACCGTCCTGTGTCCCTGATACTTATTTTAATTACCTATTATATGTAGTATAAGGTACACTGTTAAAAATTTGAAATTTTTGCTGCATCGCTTTTATAGAATATCCCAATTTTGACCAATGAGAATCCTCCATAATACATTGAAGTAATCGTTTTCTATGTAAGCGGTGGAGTAACGATGCAACAAATGTTTCAAACTTTTAACAGTGTAAATCTTGCAATCGTTTTGATTACCGAAAAATAGTTTTTTCACGGATTTACACATTAAAAAAATAATAGAAAAAAAATTTGCTATCCATTTATCTATATTTCTGCCCGTGTCTCTGTCTGTAAACGCTTTATTTCCCGAACAAATTGAGATAGGGACTTAAAACTTGCTCTCTACTTAGTATGTGATAATGTGAAGAAGCCTATTAATTATCACTAGCCTCGATCATCCTTAACCATTTTTTTCGGACTATCGAAATATTAGTTCTGATGAAAGGTATATAAAAAATTTCTTTTTTCTTTTTTTTAAGCAGTGGAAGAGTGGAAGATATTGTAAAAGACAATAAAAAAATATATTTAAGATAAAGAATGAAATTTATTGGATAATTAGTTACCGAGATATTTATAATCCTATTCACCACACTCTTCGATTTTTCATGATGCTATATTTCATTCAAATTTAAATTCAAATACATATTTTAATTGGAATTGAGACACTTCGTCGAGTCAGTAAAATGTTAGTTGATAGGTTTATCATTTTTGGAGTTATAAGGATGTCTCTCTTACAATTTGAATATTACGTCGACCAAAAATCTATCGCTAAACTATAAGATTAAATGCCAATAATGATTTATCGTAAACGTTACATGCACTTGACATTAAATACTTTATCTGGGTTTCTAGATCATAACTGATTTTTAACTTGTATTCCTATTAATCTTTTACTAACTTATTTTCTCTTTCATTATTTCACTCTTTATCTACCGAATTATAAATTCATGAAAATTTTACATTCTAAAGTCTTTTACGTAAATTGTTTAAACGAAATTAAAAGAATTACATAATCAATTAACAATTTTTTGAAGGATTTTAGAAGGAATTGAAATGTACTAATATAAAATGTACTAATATAAAATGAACATATAAAATGTACTAATGGAATATAAAATGGAATAATGGAATATAAAATGGAACATAAAATGTACTAATATATTGTTCTTACATTATAAATACAAGGTAGAACCCGTCGAATTTCGACGAAAGAAATTTTTTTAAAAGGAACTGTTTCATTGATTTATAATAAACCTACAAAAAAATTTAAAAAAAAATTATTTTATATTGGTAAGTCTAACTCTTAAACAAACGATATTTAACGTCAAATTAACAAAACACTATTTCTATAAAACTCAGTTGAAGAATTTGTTAAAATTAAACTGTAATCCAACATGTAAGAAGTAAAAAATATGAAAAGACATGTTATTATTACAAAGTTATCAATTTCGGTTCTTATGCTAGTATTCCAAAATGAAAAAAAGCAAAATTTATTCGACTTTGACTCAATCATAGAATTTTTTCCCATGAAATACAAACTTGGCATCATTTTCATCATATCAAAATATGCAAATGCACATTTCGTATCTGTATTCACCTTTTCAGAAAAAAAATTGGCATTTTAATTTGATCATTTTGATTCAAAACTTGAAGTCTTAATGCTACGAGCTGAAACAGATATTAAACTGTTGATATTCTTTTACGCGTAAGCCAATTTTGTAAATGAAATCAAAATCCAGCTGGTTTTATAACAGAAGATATTTAAATTTCAATTTTTACCCTTTAAATGAGAAAATGGCAACATAAAGATACAGTAATCAATTTCTTCCCTTTTTTCCTTTGATTATAATATAAATGGAATACTCCTGTTTCCACAATTAGAAAAGCGCTATTAAAAACTAAAAAAAATTAATATTTCAAAAAACAAATTAAGATACAGCTTTTAAACAAATTTCATTTAAAAGTACATTTTTTTCCTTACACGATGGTGTAAAGATTGAAACTGTGCGATATTTTAAAGTTTAAAAATTTTTAGTACAAAAATTGCAATACCGAAATTTCATTTAAAATTTGAAAGTGTTGCCATTCCCAAAAGGACGTATGCGTTATGCACAGATACGTTTAGTCTTTATAATATAGATAGAAATATTTCCGAATTGAAAAATCCCCCCCCCCTCCTCCCTCAGCGCCAAAAGAGTTGAAAAGATACAAAGGCAAAAGAAATCATCTTTTGAAAAATATATTTGTTTTGTGCAACCAATGGTGCTTTTGGAACAAAATAAAGTAAGGTATCTGTAACTCATTCTAAATAGTATTACAACTAATTTACATATTAGAAGAATTTTATAATAAGTAATTTTAATGGTATTTATAAGTACCGTCGGTAGATAAAGTGTTAAAATAAAAAATATGACAATCTGCAGAGCTGCCAAGTCTCCGGTTTTTTTGGATACCGGAATTTTAATGCGGAAAATGATGTTTTATTTAAATCAAACATTTCGATGATTTGACAGAACCAGATTTTCTCTAAGATAATACTGGTTGGCAAAAAGCCCGAGGCTTTGCAACTCTGCAATTTGCATAATTTATGAGTAGTTTGGCGATGTATATAATTTGTCGAAATGATCGACGGGATAATCAATTGGTACTCGCAAATTTATAATAAAGCATTCCTATGCATTAAAAATATTTAATTATGAATCTAAATTTCATTTTGGAATTGTAGTGTCTTTTATAAATAAACTAGCTGACCAGCCCGGCGTAGCCCGGATCCGTGATAACCATGATACATAATAAAACTTATCATATTGACACAAATGAAAAAAAATCGATTCTAAAAGCACAAAAACTCGTTAAAATTTATTTCGAAAATCGCACTGAAAATCGCATTAAGAAATCGATGAAATTGAAAAATCGTAGAAGAAAAAAATTTAGCAAATTAGGTTAAAAGATTGCAAAAATTTTATTTTTATCAATGTCAAAAAATAGCCACAAAATGTTCAAAAATACCAATAATCGCATTAAAAGTGTCGTTAAAATTAAAAAATCGCTGCACGAATTCCGAATAAGCTTTATTGAAAAGAGAACTAAATTTACTATGTCGGCATAAAGGAATGAAACCATATTCCTTTCACTAATGAGGAAAAATCGCATCGAAACATAAAAAAAGGCTAAAAATCAACTAAAAATTAAATTTTAAAAAATCTAACCAAAAAATCGAAAATCGAGCTTCGAGGTGCAAAACTTCATATACAAAGATACTTTCCCTCCAAATTTTGTATCTCTTTGTGCAGCAGTCTCTTCAGAACAGCGCTGATACACTCACAAACTTCTCTCTTTATTGTTATAGAAGATTACGCGTGTTTTATTTCCATATTTTATAGTATGCATATCCATGATTGGGTAAGTATTATGGTGGTCCCTACGGCTGGTTTAAGTTTTACGTTATCTGTATGAATTTTTTTCAGAAAAAGTGATTCGAGCATTTTTTTTTTCAGAATTTGGGACTATTGTTTCATATAAATACGAAGAGAAATGTTAATCCGCACACATTTTTACGTTTATTATTATTTTAAAATTTGTTCCTGGATTTTAGACGCCTTGTCGCCCCTCTTGCTAAAATTATACAGAAAAACACTTCAGATGCAGCCACAGAATTTCTTTAAACTTTTTCCTCATGCAGAAGTATGCTACGCAAAACAAGTCGGAAACTGCACTTCAATCGTACGAATTAAATATAGTAACGCATTGTGAGCATTGACTTTGTAAGTCAGGTATCTGGGTTCGATTTCCGGCTTGGGCAATTTTTCGCTCAGTTGGAAATATTTAATTCGTATGATAGCTTTACCAATGAGTTAGATTGTGTTAAAATAGCAGTTTATCTACGTACCTATCTTTCTATGGAGTTCCTTTACCTGCGGTTTATTGTGTTGAGCTGTCTAAATGACAGACAAGATGTTATGGACATTAAGATTATCTGAGCGAAAAATTTCCCTCGGTTTTCGTGCCCAGTGAGCTTAAAAGGTAAAGCATTGTACGTGTAAGCAAGTATCTGGGTACGATTCCCAGTCTGGGCAATTTTTCGCTCAGTTGAAAATACAGTCGAGTCTCTATATAACGAAATCCACCGTTCCAGTAAAAAATTCGTTATATAGAGAAATTCGATGTATAGAGAATGATGTTAAAAGTCGTATTTAATGTGTGAAATTTGAACAAATATTATTTTTGATCTTTTGAATTAAGAATTTGAAATGTTTAAAAGTAAATATTAACCTAACATTTTATTTCTTAATTATTTAAGCTGTAGAACAGACATTTATTTGAAAGCTTAATGAAAATCAAATAAGGAAGACTTGCGTTAATTTAAGACGAAGAAATCGGTATTTTTTTGTTGTTTTGATTTTAAAATTGTTACGCTCTCAAAAAAATGCTGAAATTTTAGCAAGGAATGGAAAATTGTAGTTAACATTTTCCTCCATTTGAAGGCCTCTGTTATGTGCCTCTCATTGATTCCTCTCTTACATGTGTATCAATCCAATTGACACTGTTTTGAGAAGGATGTGGAAAGGTGTGTGGGTGGTGGGATGAATTCGTTGGATTTAAAGAACAAGGAGAAAAGTAATAAAAAAAACTCAGCACTGACGATAAATCAAAAATAAGTGATGGAAAATTCTTTCCATATGATTTCGAAGCTTTAAAACTGAATAAATTAAGACCAATTTATGAAAAAATTCGTTATATGGAGATAGATATTTCGCTATATAGAGACTGTTTTTAATGTAATCATGCGAAAAGGGGACCGTTCCTACTAAAAATTCGTTATATAGAAAAATTCGATGTAAGGAGTTTCGTTACAGAGAGACTCGACTGTATTTAATTCGTGTGATAACTTTACCAATCAGTGGTATTTTGTTAAAATTGCAAGATTATAGATATTCCACAAATAATGCTGTTTAAAATTTCCCGGTGTTAATTACACTGTTATTGAGATGCCGGTGGATTAGTGCTTACGTCACACCTAGAGTCTTCTGGTCTTCAGTTTCTCGATGGCAGCGGACTTTGGGCCAATATACTGCCGCTGCGCCACCTAGATAATTTCCAACATGAAACAATTTCACTCACTTTTTGGTATAATTCTGCGTGAAAACTGGCAGCTTTACCTGTGAAACAATTAATAAGAATGAAATGACCATCCTCAAATTCCTGAAACTGTATCTACATTTGTTTCAATCAGCCTGATAACCACTTTGACAAATTTCTGCGAGTAAATTCTAATTAAAATTCTATATTTTTTTAATGCCTTATTCATGTAAAAAATATAATTAACCCTTTCCGCACGGACAAATTCTGTTAGTAAATTTATAAATTATTGACTGCAATTTACAAAGGAGTTTTTAATGAATTATAAATTCTCTAATTTAAGCTTTGATTGTAAAAGCAAAATTTTATTAAACTATTATTAGTGCTACTTGTAGGCTTCGAATAAAAAATCCCTGTCGGCTTGGCCTATAGGCGGAGGTAGATTTCGAAGAATGCTCATTTCAACAACAAAAAATAAAATATGATTAGAGATAAACCCAGTTTAACAACTTTATTTGGCCGCTTTGAAAAAAAATAATTTCATTTTTCTGTAAAAACTGGTTTTATTGGAATCATCTTAAGCAAAATTTGACTCAAATGTCCATTTTGACAACATATTTTAAAATATACTGACTTTATTAATAAAATAAGCTTTTTAAGAAAAAAATATCAACCGACTTCAAAAAAGCGCTAAAAAGAATTAAATAATTCTTTAAAATTCTCTAATGACAAAACGTTATTCAATAAGCACACATCGGATATCAGGTACCGGCATAAAAAACGGTTAAATTTAATATGTATAATTTAATATCCACCAAACATAGTTTTTAGAGATAATTTTATTTTACAAGAGATGAATTGACACATTTATGATTTATTTTATGAATATATACATATAAAAATTAATGAATTACTTTTTGAAGTTGGTGCCAAACAATCACAATCGATAATGATTATCCCCATTTTAATTATGGTATTAGGCATAATTTAGCTACAATTCTTAATATAGATCAGATAGTTTGGCACCAACTTCAAAAAGTAATTCATTACTTTTTCTATGTATATATTCATAAAATAAATCATAAATGTGTCAATTCATCTCTTGTAAAATAATATTATCTCTAAAAACTATGTTTGGTGGATATTAAATTATACATATTAAATTTAACCGTTTTTTATGCCGGTACCTGGTATCCGATGTGTGCTTATTGAATAACGTTTTGTCATTAGAGAATTTTAAAGAATTATTTAATTCTTTTTAGCGCTTTTTTGAAGTCGGTTGATATTTTTTTCTTAACAAGCTTATTTTATTTCCTACTTTTTAGTTATGCATACCGTAATACATAATTATGTGTACTGGCACACGATAGCTCTTTGCAATGCATTACTAATGTTCGCACGTTGCTAAGTTCTGATGTATTCAGTTTACTTGTCACTGTTTGATTGTCAACTTTTCTGAAACCACTTACAATATCGGTTAGTATCGTTGTGAATCTTAAGAATTTCAGACATTTCTTCTTCAGACAAGATCTGCCACTTCGAAAAGCTACCGCATTTATGAAATCTTAGTCTGCATCGAATCCTACGGTCATCGAAAGTGAGTATCAAAATGTGACAATCCATCAAGTAAAGTGTCCTTGCACATAAGAGTGCTTCCATATATGAGCACGCAGCAAAATGACTTCAGATAGTAAAATGCTTTTCTAGTGAGCCAGCGAAAAGTACTCCTTCTTCACTCAGAAAAAGAAAAAAGAAAGATTTTAGCAAAAATCGCACTATGTTTCAATCGATAAACAGCAACAATCTAATATCTATACAGGCAGTAATGGCATCGGAAATGAGCAGTGGCGATTCGACAAGGAATCTGAAACGCGTAATTTTTTTTCCAACCACCTTCGTTGTTCCAAGCCCAAGCTCGCACTCTGATTGGTTGTTGCTCTCGGCACTGTTTTTATGTAACTTGGCGATAATAATACTTGGCTTAACGATAGATGCTTCCGTCGTGGAGTTTGATTTCCTTCCGAACCGAGTACAAAGTAACTTTTCTCTTGCAGCATTGGATTGGATGGAACGTGTCTTACTGAAAGCTGTACTCTTTAAAAGTTTTTACACACAACTTTTTACTTTGTACTCTGTTTACTTCGTACTCGGTTCGGAAGGAAATCAAACTCGACGGAAGCGACGGAAGCCAGTATGATTATCGCCAAGTTATGTGAAAACAGTGCCGAGAGCAACAACCAGTCAGAGTGCGAGCTTGGCCTTGGAACGACGGAGATGGTTGGGAAAAAAAAATTACGCATCTGAAACTCATAACCAATACCTGGCTGTCTCTATAAGAGAGTGACAGCATTTGATTCCCAAACATTTCTTTTAATGACGCTTTTGTCCCAACTACACTGTTAAATATTTGAAACTTTTGCTGTACACTGTTAAAAATCTGCTGCATTTTTTTTTTGCTACGCAGTCCAGTGCTTGTATAGAAAACGGTTACTTCATTGTATTTAGGAACATTCTCATAGGTCGCAGTAGTGACATTATATACAAGCGGAGGAGTGCGTTGCAACAAAATACATCAGATTTTTAACAGTGTATCATCCTTCACCGCTTATATAGAAAACGATTAGTTAAATGCATTATGAAAGATTCTCATTGATAAAAATAAAGATATTTTATAAAAGCGATGGAGTGACGATGCAACAAAAGTTGCAAAATTTTAACTGTGCATTGCACTGCCAGGCATTTTTTATTATGGAATTTGATGATGGTTTCCATCGTGTGTCCATGTAAGTGTGACTTAAAAACATGAAAAATGAACGTTTCTAATTGGTCGATTGCTTCGAAAAGATATTGAATTTTAATGTTTTAATTTTTTAAAAAGTTCTAATCAACAGATTTTTATAAAATTTGAATGGGACCACATGGGCCCCAAACGCTTTCAAACAAAAAAAGAATTATCAAAATCGGTTCATATTTACGAAAGTTATGCGTGAACAACAAATACATACAGGTCGAAATCATAATCTTCTCCTTGAAGTCGGTTAAAAAGTCGACCAATGCGCACATTATATAGTTCCTAAATAACAAAAAAACTGTCGATTGAATGCGTTTGAGAGCAAACTTAAATTTAAAATGAGTCATAAAATAATCAGTTTGTTATTTGAACACATCCTCAATTCTGTAATCAAGATTGCTTCGGGAAATTTTGTGCGAAGTGTCCACTTTGACAGCTTTTTTTGAACTATATTCAGTCTTTATCAAATAGCTGACCATTACAGCCCATTATACAGTTCCTAAATGAGAGGATCTGTGAAATGGATGTGTTTGAAAGCAAAACTGAATTTAAAAATGAATCAGACAAAACGCAATTTGTTATTTGAATACTTCAATTTTTTCAATCACGATCACTTCGGGAAATTCCATTCAAAATACCTATTTTGGCAGACGTTTTTGAAATATATTCTACTTTTATCAAAACACTAGCCAGTACGTCACATTACTAGTTCCTAAATAATAGAATCTAACATTTGGATGCGATTAAAATCAAAAATGAATTTAAAAATGAGTCAGAATATAAGCAGTTTGGATTTGAGATTTTTTCTCCAATTCCTATTTTTATTTAATTTATTCTTGCTATAAGAATTGGTCCTATCAAAAACTTGTCAGTATAAAAGTTGTAGATATTATTGAGAAGATGTAAAATAAATTTAATTAGATTTGATAGTTTAAGAATTGACGAAGATATGGATTTTTGTCTTTTTTAACCCCCTTTTAGTTTTCGTTTTTTATTTTTTTTATCGGTAAGAAATAGTCCTATCAAAAAATTATAAATGCTAAAGTTTTACATAATTTTGAGAACATTTATGAAAAATTAAATTGGATTAGATATCATGAGAATTGAGCATGTTATAATTTTTTTCCTTCCAAAAATCGTATTTTTTTTCTCCCCTTGATTTCATTTTTAACTTTTTAAAAAATTGTCATTTGTAACTTTTGGCCCTTGTTTTATAAATAATATAAATTTTAAACTGATTCGATATCCATTTTAGTTAAGCAGTTATGCCGTTTTTTCGGTTTTGCTCAAAATTCCTCCCTATTTCCACCACCTTGGTCCGTTTTGGACATTAATGAACCTGACCGAGGTTTTATAGCCTTGATTTCATGTATCAGTTTGGAGGAGATTGGAGCAGAATTATAGAAGTTATCGTGTCTAGAAGAATGTGATATATACATATATAGCCTTGCTTATCAACCAAAAGAAAACCCTTTAATTGCCTTCTAGGAGGACTTAAAGGAATCGACTGGGAGCAGAGACTTAATATCCAATCCGCACTTTCCATCGGTACAGCCTGTTAGTACTCTTGTCTCGTGGAAGGGGAACGAACGCAGATGGGCTTCCTCCTACCTGCTTGGTCAGCGTGGAGGGATTTGGCCACAACCTCCCTTATTTTACCATGAATTCACAAAACAAATCACGGCCCTCAGTTCCCGGTAGTCTGCATGTACCTGGTTACGGCAGCAATCAGACAAACATGAAGACAGAAGGTGCTAAGAATCACCGGACTCGGCTTGGCTGCCATAAGTTGATGACCTTGGATATGTATAATGGACGATCCCTATCTTCTGAAAACCGTTTACAGGAACTTGAAGAAGAGTTAGATAGGATCAACTGGTACATTTTAGGATTATGTGAAGTAAGAAGAAAAGGAGAAGAAAAGATTTATCTTGCCAGTGGTCATGTTTTATACTACAGAGGCACAGAAGATGTAAGAACAAGCGGTGTAGGATTTCTGATTCATAAAAGGTGGAAGAATCGCATTGTAGAACATGATAGTGAATAAGATAGAGTTGCAAGATTAGTAATACAAGTATCCAAAAGATACAAGCTGCAAATTACCCAAGTTTATGAACCAACAATAAGTTATTCTGACGAAGAAATTGAAGATTTCTATGAAGAAGTAGCTTCAATGCATCAAAAAGGAAATTGCTACATATAATTAATTATGGGAGACTGGACTGATAGAATTGGAGAAAAAAAGAAAAATGAATTATCTGTAGGAAATCATGGATATTGTATTCGAAATGAAAATGGAAACAGGTTGATTGAGTTTGCAGAATGTGAACCGATTTTTATCATGAATTCATTTTTCAAGAAAAATCCACAAAGAAAATGGACATGGCGCTGTGCAAATGGCTCAACAAGTGAAATCGACTACCTCTTGACCAACAAAAAGTATCTTATTCAGAACTGCAGCGTTCCCAATAACTTCAATGCAGGAAGCGATCACATATTGATTCGATGCAAACTGCTGTTAAATACTAAAGTGGAAAAAAATGGAGCTTTTGCTACTCTCAAAGAAATCAATCGATATTATAAATCTCCATAAACATAAAGAAGAATTTCATTGGGAACTTCAAAATAGTTTCCAAGTACTCTAATCAACTTTAGAAGAAGAGCAAGATGTTACAATAGTGAACAAGAAGCTAACCAGTACTCTACAAGAAATTGCAAAGGAGATAGCCGGGGATGCACAAATAAGACAGCCAAAGAAAATAACAGAAGAAAGAAAAAGATTGATGAAAAACGCATAGAATTTAAAATTAAGAAAAATGATCCTAAATCAAGAGATGAATATGCTGAATTATGTAAAACAATAAGAAAATGCGTTACTGAAGATATCAGAAAATTTAACTGTGATCTTGTTAAAAAAAGTTCTGGAAGATATCAAAAGTTTAAAATCAGCTAAGCGCAAGTTATGTGTTGGAAGAAAAGGTATCTTTGCACTGAAGAGAGCAATTGGAATAATCACCAAAATCAACAACGAAATAGAGACAGAAAGAGGATAACCTGGATAAAAAATCAGGCGAAAGTTTTTGACATCCTTGAAAGAATCAAACAGCTAAAGTGGAAATGGATTGTGCACATTGCAAGAAGACAAGACAATAGATGGAGCACAAATATACTACAGTGGTATCCCAGAGGTGTAAAACGACGAAGAAGACGACCACAAGTAAGATGGAGTGACGAAAATAGAAAAGTGGCAGGTGTAAATTTGATGACAAAAGCGCTAAAAAGAAAACATTGGAAAATCTGGGGGAGACCTACATCCAGCAGTGGTTCGAAAACGGTTGTTGTTGTTGATGATATATATATATATATATATATATAGAGAGAGAGAGAGAGAGCGAGAAACTTTTTACAGGTGGTAGTTTTAGGGTCTAGAAATCATGATCGGCGTAGATCTGCAAAATTTTTTCAGAAATTCCAACATAGGAGCGATCGCAATAGGTACTATTTCATACGAAATCTACCTAATAGGTGAGCCTGGACTGGACAAGCTGTACCGGAAAGGGTTTTAAGCCTACTATCTATTTGTTTTTAAGGATATAAGATTGGCGGAATTTAGGTACCTGCATTTCCGCTATAGAATGACTACATCATTTTTCCACCTGCGAATGTCAATGAATCTGAGTTCCACTGTTTCATGCATCTGCCAACAAGTTTAAATGGAAATTTTAATCTTATTTAACTTTCTTAGTTGTTGAAAATTTCTGTCACAAATAAAGTGAAATTTTTCATTAGTTTTTACGAGAAAAAGTTTCCCCGACATTAACTAGACTCTTATTTGAAAAAAAAAAGCTCCATCATTTGTCTTAATCCTGTTCTTGATATTTCCATTGCTTTATACGTTGAAAATATGTTATGCACTGAGCTCCGTTACTTATTGGACAATAATTATGTATTTACATATATTATTTCATCCTGAAATACAATTTAAAATCAAAGGTAGAAGTTGGGGGGAAAATTCCAACAGAGGGGAAAAAACTAGACCTGGATTCCAACTTGGGACCTTGGCTGTGCACTACAATGCTCTGCCTCTGAGCCTTGTTCAGCAAAGTCTTACTTAGACCTCTACTTACAATAACGATGACATTTGAGCTGAAATCATATGTACAAAATTTTATGCATTATTCAGTTACATACAGTTATACTTGTTATATTTTTTTACATCTTGGGTGAGCAATAATTATAAAAATACGCTCCTTACAGTATTGAACAGTTCAGAAGATTCATTTCAAACAAGAAAAAAGTCAAAGTCGCTCAGAAATATTGAGAATTCACCGAAATATGTAACGAAATTTTACAAATACTAAAACATTTCGTTGTCGTCAAATTTTCGGCAGCATTTTCACAGAAAATACCAGATGTATGTGTAATGATGTAAAATGTATATCAGAAAACTCAGATTCTGTACCGAAACTTGCTAATAATTAAAAATGTTTCCGAATATTCAGCAGAGGTCTTATATAAAATATCACAAATAAAATCACAATAAATTAATTTTCCTGGAGCGTTTTCAAAATTAGTTTTACACGGGAAAAAATCGCATTTTTATCTGGAAATATGTTCTATTAAATTAAATGAAATTTACAACTAAGGCAAACAATCAGAAATATTTTATAAGTTAATATTTCTTTTGCTCAGGAACAAATTACTAATGAGTTTCTAAGCACGTACAAACGAAAGATAACACCTCGGACCTTAATTAGATGCTCTAGTTTCGTTTTGAAGGCTATGCTGTCGGAATACTAAATAAGTATTAGCTAGAGTACACAATTTGGAAGTCTTTCAAAAAGGCAGATGGGAAAGAAAACTGTACTCTTCCATGCAATGTTTAAAACGTTAAAAGTTTTAAGCTAAAAACTTTTTTTTTTTTAGATTTGAAATCTAAACTTCCTTTTTAAAAAATATTTTTATTTTCAAAATCAAAGATTAATTGCCATAACTTAATATTTTACAGGCTAAATCCATGAAAACATGTCATGTCTGTCACATACAACGATGTTTAGCTACCAGTATTTTAGAACGGAAAAATGTGACTATTTTATATTGTATGGCGTTTTCATATTTCTCTTTCAATAAAGGGAAAAAAAACTGTCGCAAAAATAAAGACAGTCGCAGGCTTATTCATTTCAGGTCTTCTATTTTATTAACAATATAGTTATAAAGTATTATTTGATTATTTAAAGGCAATAATTGGTTAAAAATATTCTTAAAAAATACCGGTATTTAAATGTAGGCTTTTTAGGCTGATTATATAATTCGAACTTCAAAGTTTGTAAATATCGAATAACTTTTATAAATTATGATTAATTAAAAGTGGTATAAATCAAAAATGTATTTGGAAAAAATTACTTATGTGGTTGTTTAAATAACCGAATCAATTCTTCAGAAATGCGTTATATAATTTAAATTTGTAATAATGCTTTATTTATTTATTTATTTATTTATTTAGATTTTCAGAAAACTTGATGTTATGATGCTGACACTTGATATATCTTTTTCTTGCTCAAAGTACCTCTACCTGTTTCTATAAAACCTAATTTTGCTTTAGATAAGAACTTAGATTAAAATGAAAACTTTGGAAAATGTAATCAAATAATTAAATAGTAGCAACAATGGGAAATAGGAAACTTATTATTAATAAAATAGTTCAACAAGGAAAATGTACGATATTAAGAATTTTGTAAGTTAAGTGTAATTTTGTAAGTTAATTTCTCTTTGTGTAACTTCTTTATATATATTCACAAGAGTGTTGTAAATATTGCATTATTCTTTAGTACGAAATAAAGAAAATCAATTTGGAACAAGTAATGAAATGTACTTAAGCTGAAGATCATTCCAGAACTAAATGCAGACAATTAAATTATTCTAATTCTGATACGCTTTTTGAGGTAATAGTATCACTTAATAAAGTTCAAAAGGCGAAATTGTTTACATTTTATGAAACTGTAGAGAGAACAGGAATTAATTTTAGAGACGGTTAATTTTTAAATTTAAAAAGTCATTATAGTTTTGATAATAATATTTCAGAAAAATAAGTTTTAATAATAATTAAACAAGAAGAATAAAGGGGAATAGGACAAGTTATTATTAAAGTGATGCAACGAAGGAAAATTTACGATATTTAGAATAGTTCGTTCATTTCTCTTTATGTAATTTCTTTATAGATACTCACAAGTGTGTTGTAAATATCCGTATTATTCTCTAGTACGAAATAAAGAAAATCAATTTGAAACAAGTAATGAAATGCACTTAAGCTGAAGATCATTACGAGGCTAAATGCAGACAATTAAATTATTCTAATTCTGACACGCTTCTTGAGATAATAGTTCCATTTAAGAAAGTTCAAAAGGCGAAATTGTTTACATTTTATGAAACTGTAGAGATAAACAGGAATTAATACTTGAGAGTTTGTTAAATTTAATTTTTCAATTGAAACAGTCACTATAGTTTTGATAATAATATATCATAAAAATAACATTTAAGTAAAAAGCTATAAAAGTAATTCCTAATAATAATATTGTTCTGAAAAAAGGAAACTTGAACAAACAGAACATTTCATGATAAAGAACAAAATTAAGCGGTTAGTACGTTCTCAGCGACAAAAAATCAGCAAACTTGAGAATTCTGTTTTACAAATGGAATAGAATCAAATGTAAAACTTAAAATGTAGCGGGTTTTTTTATTGCTATAAGTATTTAAAAGTATTTTTTCCTGTTAAATTTTGTCATATATTAGGTGGGTAACTTAGTCACTTTAATTTCTACCAAAATATCCGGGTTCAATGGGCAACATTCTAAAAAAAGATGAAAACTCTCAGCAGGAGTTCAGTAGAGTCATTCTTTACTCTCGGTGTCACTCAACAATTGAGTAGATGGTGCTGATTGCCGAATAGGACTAGTTGCGGTATCCATTCCTTTCTATCAATAATATCTTTAAGACTTGTCCATCTACCGAAAAATTATAAATTTAAAAATATACTTTCTAAAAATTATTATTAAATATCTCGTAAATTGTTTTCGACACTTTCTTTGTAGTGCATAAAATACAATATGTAAATCTTGAACTTTTCATTAGCATTTTAAGCGTAATGCGAATTGAAAACATTGCACATCATGATTTTATAAAATGTCTGTTTGTGTATGTGATTTTGTGGCATACTAATATTTTAACACAATCTAACTGATTGGTAAATTTATTATAGGAAATGAATATTTTCAACTGAGCTAAAAATTGCCCAGCCCGAAAATCGAACTCAGATCCTTAGATTACAAGGATTGCTCAATTGTCAACAATTTTTCACTCAGTCGGATATAATCAGTCGGATTCACTCAATTGGATATATTTCTTATGATAAATTTACCAATTAGTTAGATTGCGTTAAAATAATAGTATATCTAAGCACGCATTGTTATATGGAGTTTCTTTATCAATAAGAATATCAAAAAGTTACGATATTTATAAATTTTGTAAAATAAGTACGTTAATTTCTGTTTGTGTATCGTCTTTATAGATACTCACAAGAGCGTTGTGATCTACAATATTCTCCATTAAGAAATAAAGAAAGTCGATTTAGAACAACTAATGCAATATACTTAACCTGGAGATCATTACGAGACAAAATGCGAACAATTAAGTTTTTCTAATTCTGATACGCTTCTTGAGATAAAAATGAGTTCAAAAGGCGAAATTGTTTACATTTTATAAAATAGTAGAGACAAAAGGGATCAATTCTAGAGACAATTCTTTTGTTACGGTTAATTTTTTTTAATTAAAAGAGTCATTATAGTTTTGATATTAATATTTCAGAAAAATCAATTTTAATGACAATTAAACAAGAGCAACAGTGGGGAATAGGGGAATGTATTATTAATGTGTTGCAACAAGGGAAATTTACGATATATATACAAGGAAAATTTAGGATAGTACGTTGATTTCTCATTATGTAACGTCTTTATAGATATTCACAAGAGTGTTGTAAATGTCTGCATTATTCTCCAGTACGAAATAAAGAAAATCAATTTAGAAAAAGTAATGAAATTCACTTAAGGTGAAGATCATTACGAGGCTAAATGCAGACAATTTAATTATTCTGATACGCTTCTTGAGATAAGAGTTGCATTTAAGAAAGTTCAAAAGGCGAAACTGTAACTGTATACATTTTATAAAGTAGTTAAGAGAACAGGAATTAATTCTATAGATTTTTATTAAGGTTAATTTTTCATTTTAATTTTGATAATAATATTTTAGAAAAATAACTTTTAATAATAATTTAACAAGGGCAATCGTGGGGAATAGGAGAAGTTATTGTTAAAGTACACTGTTAAAAATTTTGTGCTACTTTGAACCGAAATTTGGTGCTTAGTAGCTGCCACCATAAGATGGTGAAATCTTGTTCCAAGATTTCGAACTTCGGTTGAACCATAGTACCATTTTTTCAAATAATATGGTGTAAACTCGCTCCAAGAATTGGAGCTTCGATTGAACCATCCTATGATAGCAGCTGGTAATAGCTGCGAGCACCAAATCTTGGTTCAAAGTAGCACGAAATTTTTAACAGTGTAGTGCAACAAAGAAAATTTACGCTATTTAGAATTTTGTAAGTTAAGTAAGTTCATTTCTCTTTGTGTAATTTCTTTATAGATACTCGGAAGAGTATTGCAAATATCCGCATTATTCTTCATTACGAAATAAAGAAAATAAACTTGGAACAAGCAATGAAATGCACTCAAGATGAAGATCATTACGAGACTAAATGCGAAAAATTAAATTATTCTAATTATGATACGCTTCTTGAGATAATAGATCCATTTAAGAAAGTTCACAAGGCGAAATTTTTTACATTTTATGAAACTCTAGAGATAACAGGCATTAATTCTTCGGAATTTGTTACGGTTGATTTTTCAATCGAAAGAGTCACTATAGTTTTCATAATAATATTTCAGAAAAATAATATTTAAGTTAAAAGCCATAAAAGTAATTCATAATAATAATATTGTTCTAAAAGAAGTAAACTTGAACAAACATAACATTTCATGATAAAGAAGAAAATGAAGCGGTTAGTACGTTCTCATTGACGAAAAATTAACATAATTGAGAATTTTGTTTTACAAATGGAGTAAAATCAAATGTAAAACTTAAAATTTCGAGGTTTTTTTTTATGTATTTAAAAATATTTTTTCTTGTTAAATGTTGTCATATATTACGTGGGTAACTTAGTCACTTTGATTTGTAGCAAAATATCCGGGTTCAATGGGCAACATTCTAAAAAAAGATGAAAACTCTTCAGCAGTAGTTCAGTAGAGTCATTCTTTACTCTTGGTGTCAGTCAACAATTGAGTAGATGGTGCTGATCACCGAATAGGACCAATTGCGGTATCCATTCCTTTCTATCAATAACATTTTTAAGACTTGTCCATCTACCGCAAAATTATAAATTTTAAAAAATACTGTCTAAAAATTATTATTAAATTTCTCATAAATTGTTTTTGATAATTTCTTTGTGATGCATAAAATACAATAGGTAAATCTAGAA
The DNA here is from genome assembly GCA_964019185.1 of Maratus speculifer. Classification (NCBI taxonomy): domain Eukaryota; kingdom Metazoa; phylum Arthropoda; class Arachnida; order Araneae; family Salticidae; genus Maratus; species Maratus speculifer. The sequence goes on along the minus strand of OZ025291.1, from coordinate 11,183,610 downwards.
TTTTTTAGCATTTAAACGTAATGCTAATTGAAGACATTATACATAATGTTTTTATAAAGACTTTCTGCTTGTAAGTGGCATACATTTTGAGCTCTATCTCAAGAACGGAATTGGACAAAAATTTATATTCAAGTATCGTCTGACACAAATTGATGCTCATTGTTTTTAAAATTTGCTCATGTGTTGCAAATTTTAATTTTTGTTCATTGTTTTTAAAATAAATGATTTGACACTTAGTGCTACTATTCTGCATTTTTACGATTTCTCTAACATCTCTATCGCAAGACCTAATGCATGGATTTCTACTAAACTTCTGATTCGGTTTGGTTTTGACATGAATTGATGCTGCTTACATTTTCGTGTATATCGCCCAGCAGGTGGCGATGTTATACAGAATTATTCCCAATTTCCTCAATAGCTCTATTTCAAGAACTAACATTTGAATTTTCATCAAACTTCAAATTCAGGTGTTCCTTGATAAATATTAAAGTTGATTATGGTTTGGGTGTATGTCGCCTAACAAGTGACCTTAAGATGTTTTATTTTTCTTATACATCCGCAATAGTCTTATTTCGAGAACTAATGCACAGAATTCCATGCCTTTAGAATCTTGTCGAAGAGCATGAATTGTCATTTAATTTCCGTGTTGTGTTCCCGAATTTTGAAGCATTAACGTGTATGAAGTAAAAGAGAGGTTAGATTTGCCACCTCCGACTAGTTTAAGACTGGGGTGCCGCTAAATATGGTTGAAGTATGATTCATAAATGATATTTATAAAAATCTTTTTAGGTATTATATATAATATTATATATAAGCGTACACTGTAAAAAAATCCGTTAAATTTTAGACAAAAGCTGGTTTTTGCCGTAAAAATTGCAGTAAAATTAGATGTAACAAAAACTTACATCAAATTTCACAGCAATTTTTACGGGCGAAACCGTTGGCAACATTGCTGCCAGCCCTTTTTGTCGTAAATTTAACGGCTTTTTTTTACAGTGTATGGATAAAACTATCCTATAATGCTAAGTTTATTAGTTCCCTTTTCAAATTCAACATTAAAATATACTATGAAATTAATTTTTCTTATTGCGTGTTCTCCTTTACAGTAATACATTATTAAATGTACATTGTTTATTCATATTTGTTTGAAATTATTAAAGTTTTTATTATTATTATTATTATTCAAAAAGCGTGCTAATAAGCACGTTTAACTAAACATTTTTTTTTTTTATCATTCATGTTTGTTTGAAATTATTTAATTTTTATTTTTTTTTTTTATTATTCAAAAAAAAAAAAAAAAGTGCTACGACTTAAATAACAAAATGACTAATTGCATCATAAATGTGTTATAAATTACTGTACCAATTAACAAAGAACGTAATTATTTGTTTTCGTGCTTTTTCCTTTAAAGATTGTACAAATGCTATTACCTGTAAAATTATACTAAGCAAATTTAAGCAAACAAGTACTAAATGGTGCTCTTTTGCAAGGATGTTCTTTATAAGATTAAATTTATTGGCTTTGAACTTTTCTTTAAACTTTTCGCACGTCAAATTAAAAGGCTCTTAATCGCTTAGCTTTCATTCGGTGCATTATAAACGGAAGTAAGGAAAATTATCTAAATCCTAATTAACTCAAATAGCTCAATTCGTTAAAAAGCGTAGTAACTTTTGCATTTAGACGAAAAAGTGAATTGCAAGTAATAAGTAGAATAAACTGTATGCATATATTTCTTATACATAAATAACTAAACACGTTTAATTTTAAATTTTAAAATAAAAACGAATTTTAAATTCAAACATTACATAAATCTTATGAAATTATTATAAAACATTAATATGTTTCTTTTATTTTATTAAATGAGTTTTTTATTTTATCCTAACTTATTAAACTTTAATTTAAAAAAAAAAAACACTAAATTGTTATTTTTTAATTTAACCCTTGTGAACGAGCGACACACATACGTGCCGTAAAAATTTTTACTAATCCTTGTTTGTCTCCACCAGTAAAATTTTATTGAAAAATTTGCCTTTATTTAATCGAACCATTTTCTCGATATAATAAAGCAGAAATACCTGTTTTAAAAAACCGGTGATAAAACATAAAAAATTTCGTAAAAGGCTCCCGTCGCTGAGAGGTTAAGATTGATATTTATAACAGTATTCATTGTTTGATGTAGGATTTCCAAAAACATAATTCTCTGCTAAGGCTAAAATAAAAAATACATATTACAGAGTAGATTAAATAATCAAAGATCTGAAATATTACACCACGAAATGTTAGAAATAAACATGAAAAAAATAATAACAAATTTACTAAATTGTGTACAGATTGCTGCAAAGTTTAAAAACTGTTTTTTTAAACTTTTTAAAAATTTTTTCTTTTATAACTTTTTTTGCTTTTAGAATTTTGAAATTTTATTTACATCTCCTCTAATACTTTTTTATTTTCAGATTTTCAAAAAAATTAGAATTTTGGATTTTATTTAAATGATTTGATTAGAATATTTTTAATTTGACTAGACGGTTGCCCGCCCTCAGTAGCCCGAAGACTATCTGAATGCCAGTTCTACAACCCCACACATTCACGTTTCTGTGCCATGTCTCGTCAGTTTCCGGCAGATATGTTTGATCGGTGTTCTGGGGTTTCGTTTGCATATCTTTTTTTATTGTTAATGAAGAGGTCTTCCATTTGTTCTTCCATCTGTTCTTCTTTCTGTTCTTCCATCTGTTCTTCCATTTGTTCTTCCATTTGTTCTTCCATTTGTTCTTCAATTATATTCGACGATTCACTGTTTGAGAGCCTATCTGTCCTTTTATTTATAGAAGTTCAAAATGAAAAAAGATTTTCTTAGCAGACGATTTTTTGTGATAAATACATTATCTGTTTTATATTTCTTCTGCTTTATTCCTTTTATTTATAGAGTTCAAAATGAAAAAAGATTTTCTTAGCAGACGATTTTTTGTGATAAATACATTATCTGTTTTATATTTCTTCTGCGTTTACCTAAGCTGTGTAAAATCTCTATAAATAAAAGGTATAGAGGATGAGAGCCTATCTGTGCCTCAATTATCCTCAGAATTCCTTTTATATATATAGATTAGAATGATAAACGAATAAAAATAATAAATAAAACAATCTGTGCGACCTACGACCAGACATAACCACTTGTTTTATTTTTGCTTTAAATCCATTTTACGAAACATTTTTATCTCTTCCTTGCTAGTGTACCACTTTGTTTTAGCTCTTCACTTAATTCCACGACTGTACACTTAATAAGCGTATTGCATTGTCAACGGAACTGCAGACAAAATAATATAATCCTAGATTAATTATATTCGAGTATCCTTACAATGTACAAACAAAAAGGAATATACACCTTTTGGCCATTAATCACCACATACTTTCAATTTTAGACATTTTGCCGAATATTTAAAAATGTACTTGTCGATTCTTCTGGGGCTTCAAGATTATAAAGAATATATTGGACTTAATAATGAACTTACAAGTGGAGATTTGATCAGAAGTACAATTACGAAGCTAGCAAAAATTCAAAGAATAATAATAAAAACTTATACATGCTGCACGCTAAAAACCATGAAATGATTTATCGCGGCACAATCCAAATATGTGGATACAGAAAATCATGTTTATTGATTTGTGTAAAAATATTCATGAAAATTGAGCGATTTCTCTTAATGTTTTAAAAAAAATCTTGTATATTTTTAGCTTATATAATGCAGGATTTTCAACCAAATTTAATGCGACATTCAGACAAATTAGCAAAACGTAGTAAAAACAATACTGAGTAATTGAGATATAAATACAGTGAAGCACCGTTTATACGTTTTTTAAGGGACCAAGAAAAAAAAACGTATAAATGAAAAAAACGTATAAACGAAATTCACAAAAGTAGAAACATATCTGTAACTACAGCTCATATTCAAAATATTAGAATAATTGAGAAAAAGTAATAAGAAAAAATTATTTGTCATTTATTTATTTTTTATACTAAGTAAATGCAATTAAATTTCTTATAAATTAAATCTGGAATGTTTAGATAAGATTTTAACATTTATAAAATATAAAATACAGCACAATAAATTAGGTATACAGCTTCCTTAAACACACCAGAATATTAGAATAAAATTTAGATTGGTTCAAAATATTAGAATATTTTGAGGTGATAAAATTTAGATTGGTTCAAAATATTAGAATATTTTATTTTACGCAACAATATTATCTTATGAATATGAAGTAAATGGTAGTTAATATTTTGTAGCATCCCTTTTAGCTTTCAAAACAGCGTACAATCGATCTTGCATACTATATACAAGGTGTTTACAAATATTTCTATCAATATTAGCCCAAATAGACTTTATACGTGCCACTAACTCAGTTTTACTTGAAGGAGGATTTTCTTGAAGTTTTTTCTTCATTATACACCATAAGTTTTCGATGGGATTAAGATCTGGTGAATTTGGTGGCCAAGGAAGTACCTTAATGTTGCGTTGGCGGAACCAATTCTTAGTTGACACCGAGGTATGCGGGGACGCTAAATCTTGTTGAAAGATGAAATCATCTTCAAATAAATCTTCTGATGATGGAATCATGTAATATTCTAAAATTTCTTGATATATCAGAGAGTTAACCTTTTCGTAGACGATGCATAACTTTCCAGGTCCTTCTGCACTCATACAACCCCAAACCATGACACTAGCAGCAAATTTTACGGAACGTTTAAGGCATTCTTTATCAAATGCTTCTTGCTTCATTCTCCAAACTCGAATACCTTGATTACCATATGAAACACAAAACATACTTTCATCACTAAATAATATATTTTTCCAATCTTCATTGCTCCATAAAAGTCTTGATTTACACCAATTCAATCTTATCCGCTTTTGTCTTGCAGTCATGAGAGGTTTTGTTTTCGGTACACGAGATTCAAATTTAAATTTATGGAGGCGTCTTAATGTTGTCGATGTAGAAATTTCAACTCCTTCTTCTTTCCATTTTCGGTGCAAGAATCGCACACTTTTAAAACGGTTTTTCTTAACTATACGCTTCAGTTTCCTGTCATCTCTAGCAGATGTTTTTGGTTTTCGGCCACCATTTCGGCGATTATTTTGAAATTTTCCAATTTTTGAATATTGTGTTAGTATTTTACTAACGCTCGATTGCGAACAATGTAAATAATTCGCTATAAAACATTGATTTTTACCGTGCCGATACAAATCAACCATACGAAGTTTAGTAGATTCAGGAATATCACTCACACGGCCCATTTTAAGACGAAAAAGAAACAAACTGCAAAAAAGAATACTGATTTTAAATAAAATAGTCTGAATTTAATCAATGATGCCACCAGTTAAGAATTGGTAATAATTAAAGGAGAATTAATGTGAAATATTCTAATATTTTGAACCACTTGAATAAATATTCTAATATTTTGACTTTTCAAAATAATTTTTTTTGCAATTAATCTTTTCAAAAATGATATTAAATTTAAGATAACAAGTAAGTTTAATCAACAATAAGTTCTTAATAAAAATATCGTTTGCATATTTTCATTAAAAGACATTAAATTACCAAACGATATTTTCAATTTCTAAAAAAAAGGTAATTATTCTAATATTTTGAATATGAGCTGTACCAACAATAAAAAATCAGATATAAATTAAAACAAATGAAATACAAGAGTTATGTCATACAAAACTTCTTATTTCAGATATAATTTACAACTTACCACTATTCATAATCATTCACCATGTACAAAATATTTTGTTATTTTAGGTTGTACGGAATTTTTCGTATGTACAGTAAAAAGTACATTGTTCACAGTTAAAAGAGTCATATTAATATTATCATTCTAATCACTGCTAATGCGGTATTCTTGCATGGTGTTAAAACCGGCCAAGCCTGTTGAATATTTGGCAGTGGCTTTTCAGTGCAGTTGTCCCCTTCTTCATTACTAGTTTTTCATTTGCGACCATTTCATCAATTGTTAAAAAAGAACATGTTGCAAGTACCGAATCACATTCATGTAATCCTCAAATGTACAAACATCACTTAAATTTGACCAGTTTTCTGATGGATCAAATTGATCAGTTTCGGCGTTTTCAATAAGATTGACATCCAATGGAGTTAAAAATCTGGCAAATGTGAAACAGTTTTTTATCGTTTTTGGGTGAAACGTTTTTCCAAGCCATCATTATGAAAGTCATAGCTTATATATTGTTAATTTTCACATTTTCAAAATTACCGTGGTCTAAACTGGCGATAACTGGTTTCACCAAAAGTTTTCGATAATGTTATTTCAGGGATTTTATAACTACTAAATTTAGTGGATGCAATTTGCTAGTACAATTTGCCGGAAAGAATTTGACAGTTATGTTTTTTAGAAAGCCCGTATAAGGTGCATGCGCTAGTCACTGATCATAGCCTTATTGAATCGAAAAAAAGCTTCGATTAAATAAGGCAAATTTTACTAATGGGAATAAACAAGGTTTCTTAAGGCTTTTTGCCGCACGTATATGTCTCTCTCGGTTAATGGTACGGCTTTTGTTTCAACGGCAGATGTTGGTCAAGATCTTTTGTTAGACTAGAGAATTGGGAGTTGGGAATCTGAGGTTAAAAAGTCCATTTTCTCTCTTCTTTATTTGTTGAAAAAACGTATAAATGAAATTATTTAACATTAATATCCATTGAATTTTGCCGGGACCAATTAAAAAAAGTATAAATGATAAAAACGTATAAATGGGAAACGTATAAACAGTGCTCCACTGTATATTAAAAACTTTACGAAATGGGTACAGTTTTATGGAATAATTTTCAACTGCGCATGCGCGAACAATAGCAAAATGTTTTTATGAAGATAGCTTAACAATCAACTGTATGGAGCAACTCATAAAAATATCAAGTGACATATTGTGAAAATTCAGGAAGATATCTTCCATAGAGTAAACTAATTTTTAGTTAATTTCTAAACACAACTGAATTGTAACGGATTTTTTACAAATTATCATATTTTATTGTAATTATTTATTTTGATTTGAATTTTTTATTCATGCTTTAGTTTTTCTTGGATAACACCTGAACAAGATATATCGATTGTGAAAAGAAAATCAAGATCGAGGCATTTCTTTCAAATCTTCTCATTGTTATTTATTAAATACTCATTTTTATCTGAAATTCGGTTAATAAATAAAAAATGACAGTTTTTGGAAAATCCCTTATCATTCAGCTGCTTTTAGAGAGCAACTAAAATTTAGCTCACTCTATCAACGAAATCTTTCAAAATTTTCACTATATTTGACTGAATTATTTTAAAAGAGATGTTCGATAGACAATCGATTGTGACTTTCAAGATACGTAAAAAAAATCTTTGTTATACGCGCATGCACAGACAATTTTTATTTCATAAAAATGCTCAAATTTCATAAAATATTTAACATATGTATATTGCATTTGCCTAATATTCTTTCTACTGCATGTCATTTTTTTTTTTTTTTTTTTTTTTTTTTTTTTTTTAATCTGGCATTAAATATTGTTGAAAAACGTCCATTATATAGAAGCTAAAAATATGCAAACATAAAAATGTATTTTCACCACTTTATATAAATAGAATTTAATATAAACAATGTAACATCAATTACATAATTTTTTTAATATTTTACATTATGTAATATTTCACTCTAAAATTCCAGTCTAAAGCTATTCAGTGGAAAGATAATTCTTCTGAAAGAAAAAAAAATATTTTTATTCTAGACTAGGTCCTTGGAGAATCGATATGTAAATACTTATGATTTATTATTTTCAAGAAAATACGCTGCCAAAATTGTGTCAAATACATGATTAATTTCATATATTTTTGAATATTTTATAGAAATTTCAAAAGTAATATTTTAGAAAGAACTGCATGCTTCAAAATATATTAATATTATTGATAATATTTATTCTAAAACATTCTTTACTGAAGATTGTCTGTTATATCATTTTAAATAAAAGAAGATTTTCTTGTTTTTTGATATAATCTATTTCATAAACTAGTCTATCGGTCGCGACCCAATCTGTTGAGTCGCGTTGGTTATTTTGGTGGTCCGCGGTACAATGCGAAGTTCTGCATATATCTTTTGTTTGATCTGTATATGAACATGCAGTGACGTAGCCATGGAAGGGTCCAAACCAGTAGCGGCTCCTCAGGAGGTGCTGCAACAATTTAATCACACCACTAAAATTGTAGGATAATTTCAGTTTTCTTTAATCAACAAAATTTCTCGGATAAATAATAGAAAAGATTCTGTTAAATTTCAGTGGTAAAAAAAAATCTGATGCAGCACTCCCCGACGAGCTGCGGCTGGCCCAAACGCTCTGAGTGCCGCTAATTTTGTAATGTCTTGCTGGCCTCTCTAATAGGAGAATATTCCAAAACTCATGAAGGCGAAGAAAACGTTACAATATTACTGGTGTCAAGAGCACTTGGACCCACTTCCTGGCTGCGCCACTGGAAATATAGTTTTGATCATTTAAACATACGAAAATATTATGAAACGAAAAACGGATGACTAAGATTTTTTGTAGCATTCAAATTTTTCTGTTACTGTTACACCTACTTACAGTGTCTCACATAAGTGATGGGACACTTGTGCTTTACAAAAGGAAACTAATCAAATAAATTAAAAAAGCATGTACACATTTTTTCGTGGGTGTGTTTCATACTTAAATTTAGTAAAGATTATTACATAACATACATTTTGTCAAAATATTAAAATATTAATTTAGTAAAAATACAAATGTTTAGAACGGAGCAAAAAATAGCTCACATAAGTGATGGGACACCATTATATATGCAACAAAAATCGTCTGAAATAAACAATAAAAATATTTTTTGGGGTTTTATTTTTACTTAAAAGCAATTGGCAATAATTTATAAAATCGCCTGCAGTATTTCTCCCCAGTTTGTTTTGGAATTTTTCTGTTTTTTAGCTCTGTGTAGCCATGAATGCTAAACGAAAAGAAACTTCGCCTGAAATTCGAAAATTCGTTATTAATTTGCATATTGAACGTGAAAAATCTATTAGAAAAACTGCTGAAACAGTTAACTTGAGTCGTTCAACAGTTTTCAATATCATTAAACGATATAAAAGAATCATATGATTCAGGATAAAAGAAGACCTGGCCGAACATCAAAGCTATCCAATGGAATAAAGCGAATTATCGTTCGAAATATTAAAAAAAAATCCAAAAATTGTGCTTCAAAAGTTGCTGCTGATTTACAAGCATTATATGGAATAATTGTTAATCCTGAGACTGTTAGAAGAGTAATTCGATCTGCTGGATATCACGGTAGAGTAGTCAGGAAAAAATTCTTCGTATGTGAAAAGAATAGAAAACTCAGACTAGCTTTCGCAAAATCCAACATAAATAAGAATTCTGATTACTGGAATAAAGTTATATCTGTTGATGAGAGTAAATTTAATATATTTGGTTCTGACGTAGAATCTTGGTGTGGAGAAAACCCAGGGAAGAATTTCGCAAACAGAACTTGGTACCAACAGTAAAACATGGTGGAGGAGGAGTTATGGTATGGGGGTGTATGTCGTCCGCTGGAGTTGGTAATCTTGTTTTTTTTTGACAGTATAATGGATCAGTACAAGTATATTGATATTTTAAAGCAAAATTTGAAATCTTCAGCACGAAAATTGAACCTTCATAACGAGTTTAAATTCTACCAGGACAATGACCCCAAGCACACTGCTCTGAACGTTAGACTCTGGCTGCTATATAAGTGTCCTGAAATAATAAAAACAGCACCACAATCTCCAGACTTAAATTCCATAGAGAATATTTGGCAAGAATTGGAATCAAGAATTCGCAAACACACCATTTCTTCAAAACAACAACTAAAATCGGTGCTTCAAGAAGAATGGGATAAAATCACTCCAGAAATCACAAAAAAATTAGTCGAATCTATCCTAAAAAGATTAAATCATGTTTTAAAAGTAAAAGGAAATCCAACAAAATATTAAAACCTTTTAAAAAGTAAAAATTTTGGATAAATATTTGATGGAAAAATAAGTGTCCCATCACTTATGTGAGCCATTTTTTGCTCCGTTCTGAACAATTGTATTTTTACTAAATTAATATTTTAATATTTTGACAAAATGTATGTTATGTAATAATTGTTACTAACTTTAAATATGAAACACACCCAAAAAATTTTTTGCACATGTTTGTTTATTTTATTGCAGTTTCTTTTTATAAAGCACAAGTGTCCCATCACTTTTGTGAGACACTGTATATGTTTGATAGTAAAAGCACTAGCTATAGTAGAAGAGGTGTCGAGTTTAAATTCCAATTCAGGCTATACTGTTTCTAATTTACCCTATTAAAATGGTAGCAACTGAGAAGATTTGACATAAATTGGCTGTTTTGTCCTGGAGGGAAAAACATTATCGTAGCAATTATAATTAACCAACCAACCTTATAATGTAATATATTTATGTATGTGTATATATATATATCTAGCTCAAAATGGCTTTTTTGAAAAAAAAATTAAATTGACTCCATTTAATGGGCAATAAAATCAGTTATTTTAGTCATCAATTTAACGAATAAACATAAAAATTCAATTGAATATTCTAAAAAAAAAACTTTTTCGGAAATAATTGCCTGGTCTACCTAATGAAAAATGACTGAGAAATTGACCAATGCGCATGTGAGGCATTGCATTAATAATGCTTGGAAAATAGAGACATTAACGTTTATTGCGGTATTTCGCTATATTAAAATGCACACATTTGAAAAATATTTATGAAACTACAAGAACAAATTTTCTTCCTTCTTTTTCATTCAAACTTCCTGACAGGGGTCCCATCTATCAGAAGAAAACAAAACATGCAAACGTGTTTAGTTTTCAAATTTTAACAGAAATTCACGAAGAATCTCATAAAATTTTGATTTCGGCTACGAATGATAAAAGTGTAACTATTTCCTCTGAGTATTTCTTTAAAATTGGATTTAGTAAAAAGAAATATCTAAATATCTAAAAAAAGAAGGTTTGTGCTTTATTCCGAGTATGAAAATTTTCAGACTGAAATGTAGCCAGCAAAATATATTTTTACATTTTATTAAAAATGTTTCATTCTACTAAAGTTACATTGGAATGATAGTCCATTTTTCAACTGCACTGCAAATTCTCAAACAAAAAATAAACACATTTTATTATACATTTTTTCACCAAATTAACAACAGTTTTATGTGTTGAGAATTAGAAAAAATATACAATAAATTCGGCTCATCAGTGTATACTAGATGTTAAAAACTTTAATTAAAATTATGTATTTCTGACAATATAAAGTAGAATTAATTTTCTGCAGTTTTGAAAAATAAAACTTGTTCATCATCAGGGAAGCATTAAGAGACAAAACCAACGCGCTACAAATTTCACATTATACATTACTATAATATAATATGCTTTTTTTTTTAAAAAAATACTAACCGACTTCAAAAAAAGTATCAAGTTTGGCGACTAGTTGGCACTAACGCATATGAATGCATAGTTTTAATATGGGTATGATTTGAAAAAGTTGCAACAATGAAAGATGATTTGCGACAAATCATTATTTTTTTTTACCAAATCCACATTTTTTTATTTAAAAAATATTCTAATCATCAGAATTTAATGAAATTAAAAGATCTAGTATCGGTGTAAGAGTTATAGCCTGAAATTTTATTTATTTTTTGCACACAGACATCTGACTTGTGTGCTCGATATGAAAGCCCGAAAGTACCTGAAAAATGAACGCTTCTAATTGGATGACTGCTTCAAAAAGAATTGGAATTATTATGTTTTTATTTTTTTTTAAGTTCTAATCGCAAGAATTTGATAAAACTGAAATGGGACCATGTGGGCATCTTAAACTTTCAAACAAAAAAATAATTATTAAAATCGGTTCATATTTAGGGAAGTTATGAGTGAATAACAAATACATACAGGTCGAAATCATAACCTCCTCCTTGAAGTCGGTTAAAAAGCAAATGCCGCCTTTACTTTAAAAAAAAAAAAAAAAAAAAAAAAAAAAAAAAAAAAAAATATCATCAAATTTGAATATGGATACATTAGTGGTGCCATCTGCAGGGTAGGAATCAAATTAAATGTTCATTCGAACTTTATTTCTGTTCTTAAAAAGTCTATCGCAGGAGTAGGGATAAAATAGGATAAATTATCGTTACATAGCTGATTATTCCGTGTTATAATTTCTATTCATTCTCGGATTTTAGATTTATGAGGGTTCATCTGCTGAGCAATAATTCTTGAGCTTTTATAATCAATTGACTTTACTTCATTTATGGAAAAAAGTCTTGATATGGATGTACTTGATTTATTGTATTTAATATTTGTTTTATGTTCTTTAAGCCTTTTGCTGAATTTGCGACGCGCCATTCTTATATAATATTTGAGTTGAATGCTGTTTAGCTGAAAAGGTATTTCCTAAACACCTATATATTTAATAGGGTCTGTGAGATCCAGATTTCTTGCTTGTGAATTAGAAAACTTCAGATACAAAACATTTTTCCTGTTGTGATTCTCTTCTACATATGTTTAAAAAAGTACTGCTATCTAGAAATGTATTCTTAATATGTCACAAAAGTTTTGCTATGTAGAAATCGGTTCTAAAAATATTGTTGTTATTTGTGTTGAAATAGTGTTCTAAATATCCCCACTAAAAATAATCTTAAGATTATCTGAAGAAATTGCCACTTTCTACAGAATTTCTACAGAAATTTGAAGAAAATTTGCAGACTTAGCTTTATCTTTAAAATATCTGCAGAATTTTTAAAGAGATTCTTAAAAATATCTACAAAATGGGCCAAATACTTTCGGATTTCCCGCAGATTTTGGGCCAAAAAGCTATAGATTTTCTACAGATTTTTCATAGTGTTGATAAAATATTTTGCGTACGCTAGTGTTGTGCTGTACAACACTTTGTGTTTCTGCAATAATTTGTTGAGGAGCGATGTGGGCTTCAATTGTACATTATGCTCATTTTGCAATGACGTTGAATAATAAAACTATTCGCAAGAAAAGATATGTATTTAATCCAGTTTTTTCTAAGTATAAGATTGTATTTTTAAAGTTCACTTCTCGAAATATCAACACTTAATCTTAAAAGCAACGAAAATCTGTTGAAGATATTGTTGTAATATATTCATTATGTTAATTTCTAAATGCAAATTCTTGTTCACTATTGAATGGGGCAGTTAGTATTTTTGATATAATATATGTATAACGTATTTTGGCGATTTGAGCTTTGATGATATTAGTTCATTGAGTTTTGGTGATCTATATTCCTATCTTGGTTTTCTTTGTTTACTGTTGCTTCACTAAAAATAAAGCTTTCAGCGAGTGTTAAAAGTGACTTTTTTGTTTTAATTCAGATATATTGATCTGCACCATATTTCTGATATGGTAAAATTCCGATGTTTTTGATGGAAAAGACTCTTTCTCTCCATTAAAAAACTTATTTGTTTCCAAAGCACTACGCCAGATGGCAGCACTATGAAACTCTTGTCCTGAAACCAAGAAAAGAACTCTCTAAAAACTTTCTTTGACGTCACATTTTTCTGCGAAGCTACTCTCACTCGGAAATGATTCTAAGCGGGTGATGTTTACATTTTCCTAAAACTGTAAAATTCGGAAGCAAAAATTCCCAGCTCCGATAATATTTCTTTTTAAAAGAACTTTAAGATTTAAACATTTAAATTCTACTTATTTTGTGTTTACGTAAATTGTGCTGTGATTTTTTATTTATGTTGTTAAAGAAGTCATCTTTCCCAAAACGGAAGTGAACAAATTATTTGTTCTAAAAAACACAGTAATAAAATAATAACGTACTATTATTGCAGTAACATTCCACGCAGGCCTAAAGAAGAAGAAAGTTATTATGCTCGAAGACGATTCCTAGCAAGGTAGGCCTGAACTTATATATTTTCCTTTTATTGAAATATCAAATTTAACTGAATCAGAACTCACCCTTCAGTTTTCATCTTAATTAATATGTCATTTAAAAAGACGAATTTGACTATTTCTAAAAAATGATGGCAATAAAGCAATGTGAAATTTAAAAATATAGTCCACTGGCAACATTCCTGTCAGCAATTGCGATTTTCTACAAACCACTGTTTATTAAAATAATGTACATTTCATTCAGTCTAGATTTCAGTCACTAATTAAATACCAGACAGAAACAAAATACTGTTTCAACGACTGAAACATATGTGCTTAGAGAAACGCATAAACGTTGACAACTGTGATAAAGGAGGTTATTTCATGAAAGAAAAAACTTCATACTTAAGTGTAATTTGTGTAGACTCGCTTAAGTGATATAAATAATTAAAAATTCTCGACGTTTTTTGAAATGTTTTAAAATAGTTTACAATGAACAAAACAAACTTATGTCTGGTAAAATTTAATAAACATAGATATTTGTATTTGAACTCAATTCAAATATTTTTAGTAAAGTTTTTAACATCTATCAAATCTTCAAAATGTAGTAGATTTCCCTGTATTTTGTGAAATTTTGTGTAATTAAATTAGGTTATAAAAATTTGAAATTACTTAGATTTGTTTCATTAGAGTTTTCATTTTAGATTGTAATTAGATTGTTGTTACTAACATGTTACATCTATTTAATTACAGCTTAAATTGCATAAAACATTACTTTTTCTTTTTTCTGTTCTAATTAATTGTTACAATTCAGCCTAAATTTGACAGGAAACTAAATTCATGTCATTTCTCATTAAAAGGTTTTGCTAAATTTAATTACTTTTAAAACATAAAACAATAAAATTTTTATTGCACGTGAAATTACTGTTCATATTCATCTATCTGTTCTCGAATAATTTAATATAATATTTTAGGTTTGAAGCGAAGTTTTATATTTTAATAAAATTTATAATAAACTTTGATTGGATAAAATCGCAATACTGAACTAAATATGTGGATATTATCCAATATATTGACATACTTATGCACTATATTGACATAATAAATATACATAACTTACTTGTAATATTGTAACAAATACAAATACAAATAAATATTAAACCAGTACTTGATCCAATTTCTATTGTGTAACATCGATTTCATACTTTCAAGACTAATTTCATACAACTGCACACTATTTGAATTTATAAACTCGTAAAACATTACATTTAACTGCAAAGTATTTACATTTAAATATTAAAATTGTTAATATTTTTAGAAAAAAATAAAAATAATAGAAGAAATTTAAAATACTTCTTGAAACCCAAAATTAAATTTCAAAAATTAGTTCATCATTTCATTTCGAATATATTTATGTTTTACTATTTACAGACACATTAATGCATTAGAATATCGAGAAGATTCAAGGCGAGCCATCTGGTTTATAAGCTAGTTGGATGTGCCAATCACAAAACTTTCTTCTATCTCATACGTACATTTTAATGTTTAAAAATTTAGTTACAAATGTTAATGCGTTAATATTATTAATTCAATACTTTACCAACTATGATTTTCATCTTAAATTTCTGCTTCAGTTAATTAATCGGAGTAAAAACGAGTTTCCGTAACCGCAAGAGCCGATAAACAGTAGAAAGATAGGCAGATTTTTTTTTTCAAATTCAGAAAGGATCTTCTCATCATCCCCCCCCCTCCCCACAAAAAAAATCACAAAAAATTTAGTTTAGTTCTTCACTTTTGAATGGTAAAATAATAAAAATGGTACAGACATGACGATTATAGCACCTCCTTCCGTCGGATTCTTTCCAATTCAGGGAATATCTGCTGACCATACCCAGACACTTATACAAAAATTTTCATTCAACTCTATGCATAACTTCATAACACTTTTCTGAAGTAAAATATTGAAAATGGCACAAAAATCGCTATTGCAGCGCTCCCTTCTGGCGGATTTTTTTTCAGATTCAGGGAGGAACAACTAGTCACAGCCGAACACTTATACAAAAAATTTCGATCAATTCGATGCATAACTTCATACACTTTTAGTCGGTACAATATAGAAAGTGACACAAAAACTGTTATTGCAGCGACCCTTCCGGCGGAATATTTCAAAACTGAAGGATAACCTGCTTGCCACAGCCATAAACATTTACGAAAAATTTGGTTTAATCCTATGCATATCTTCATATACACTCAAGAGTCAAAACATTATGACCACCTGTCAATAACGAATTGTCCCACATTTGGCGCACAACACAGATTCAACCCGCCTTGGCATGGATACCACAAGTCTTTGGTAAATGGCCGGAGACAGATTGTACCAGATGTTTAAGCAACGGTCACCGTAATCCGAGATATTGCGAATTGGTGGTCTATGAACTGTGAGCTGCCGTCCCAAGAAATCCCAAATGTGTTCTATCGGATTGAGATGCGGTGAATTAGGAGGCCAGGACGTTAAGTGAAATTCAGCATCATGTTCCTGGAACCACTCCAACACAATTTTAGCCGTGTGACACGGGGCGTTGTCCTGTTGGAACATTCCATTTCCGGCTGGAAAAATAGAATCCATGTAAATGTACAACTGGTCGGCAATGATGTTCAGATACCCTGTAGCATTCATAGTCTAATCTACCAGAACCACGGGTCCCAGAGACGCCCAAGAGAACGTCCCCCAAAGCATAATACTGCCACCACCGGCCTGTGTATGACCTACAGCATATTGAGGGAGCAACTGTTCGCCTGGAAGACGGCGTATCCTGACACGGCCATCGGCGTGATGAATCACAAACCGTGATTCATTTGACTAGGCAATTCTCTCCCATTGATTCATGGACCAGTCGCGATATTCCAGGGCCCAGCGCAGGCACAGTTGGCGATGACGCTTGGTCAGCAAAGGCACACGAGTGAGACGTTTGCTGCGTAGCCCCATATCCAACAGTATCCGCTGAACAGTGTGCTCCGATACTATTCTACTTGACCCTACATTGAATTGGGCTGTCAGCGGAGCTACAGTCTGGCTCCGGTTTTGCTTCATCGTGCGAGACAGTCTCCGACGACCTTTTTCTTTGATAGCGTGTGGACGTCCAACAACATGCCATCCACTGCTGGTTTCACCATCATTCATCCACTTTGAATACATACTAACAACTGTAGATCGCGAACAACCCACGAGTCGGGCAGTTTCGGAAATACTTGTTCCGATCCTTCAAGCCATTACAATCTGCCCTCTATCAAAGTCGCTTAGATCCGCAGCTTTTCCCATCTCACATAGAAGTAAGTGAAAGAATGATTCTTCAGACTCTCCAGCAGTAGTTAAATACCACTTCCACCGGATCATGTGCATTCCACGCCATCCAGGCGAGTACATTGCAAAATGTAGGGGTGGTCATAATGTTTTGGCTCTTGAGTGTACATTTTATTGAACACACTTACACACAGTCAGACAGACGTTTTGGAAAAACATGTTTTTTGGAATCTCTGATCCCTAAAACGTGTAAATCCGTCGAAAACCGGAAATGAAAAAAAATTTCGATTAAAATACTTTCTTCTATTGAAGATAGAAGAAAGTAAAAATAGTATCTACAGTACAGAAGGCTGCCCCAGGCAACTATTTTTATACCCTGTTCGCACCACTAATTAAAAGAAGTATATTTTATAATATAATTAGTTTGCAAATATTGCCAAAGCTAATTTAAAAGATTTTTGTTTTAAAAAAGTTACCTTGATAAATTTATATTAACGTAGTGTTTTAATACTGAATAAACGTTGTCAAAACAAACTTAATCACTGATTGTATGAATCAATGCTTTAGTATTCTTTAATTAAATGCTATAGAATTTTTCTCATGATTCATGTTATAATCTTTCAGTTGGGAAGGTTATTGATGAAAACTGTGAATAACATTTAATATACAAATTTTTACTTGTTTCGTATGGGTCAGTAAATATATTTCTATACCACATCAATTATTATCTGCGGAAGTTACACAACAAATTAATTCTGCACTTTGATTGCATTTAATTGAAAGTAATGTGCAAACACACAATCAGAAATTTTATAATTAATCATAAATGAATGACAGAACAAATTCATTTACTTAATTAGGACAATAAGATATGATATTACAAATAAAAATTTAATTACGTTCGTTTGATGTATACATTAATATTAAGAGAGACACCGAAATACAATTGACTGTGATTTCGAAGATTTGATTAAATTTTCGTTTGAAATAAACATTTAATTTCATTTATTTAAGTCATATAATAAAATTATAAATACATAAATATAATTAACTTCATTTGTAATCTTTCCTTTTCAGATGATATATTCACAAATGCTAATTTAAACTTTATTAATAGTTAAGAAAGTTTTAATTAAGAGGAAGATCTGGAAAATAGTTCTAGACAGGCATTGTATAAAATGTACAAAATTATAACTTTTTTCTTGATAATGTGAAAAGAATTTTAAGACTATAAAGTTATAATTTTCCAAACACAAACATTAAAGTACATACACATCATGTTTTGAGCACAATCTATCCAGTGTAAATTTCTTAATATTTAAATTACACGTTTGACTAGATAATTAATACTTGGCACCATGGAATTATTATAACTACTTACTATTTTTTCCATTGAAACCGCTTTTATATGGATCATTACTGCCGCGGAAATCCCTCACTAAACAATTTAAATGGAATGTTTCTCTTTATTTAAATGCCTTATTAATAGAAAATTTAAAAAACAATAATAATGACAAAAATTGATATTAATTTTTACAGGTAGCAGATTACTTCGGCCGCAGTAGTTCCGCCGCATTGTGGCAATCAAGATGACCTATTGTCTGTGTCACTGAAAAGATTTTAATTCTTGTAAAAATTGACACCAGTGAAAAAAAAAATAGAATTTTTTTTGCCATATTTGCATTTGAAATTTCCCTTTAATAAGGCGCTTAATTTAGACAAAATTTTCTATTCATGCTTACTGAAGAAATATTTCACCGCCGATAATCAGATGTTGCAAATATGATTAAAATACGTAGCGGCCATCTTGTGAGAACCTACTCAGTTACTTCACATGCAACGGATAGACGATAGATCTCTTGCACGTGACGTCACATGCTTCATCTGGCGCCCAAACATAAGGCAAATTTGGTGTTTTCACATTTGTAAACATAGTGATTTGCGCTTCATTTTTTAAGTACTTAAAAACATAATGCAAAAATAAGAAAAATCAAAATTAAACAGAAAGACCACACGTGCTTTAAGCGGTAAACGTGGAATTATGATGTTTTGTTTGGGCTCCAGATTTGCACCGGATTAGAGTGTCAGCCGCTGCTGTGACATCAATGCAAGGGGTCTATACATTGTCTGCCTCCTCCTAATTATTCACAACTCCATTGTTGGAAATAAAATAATGGCGTCACCAAGATGAGGTGGTTTTCACAATATTTAAACCAGATAGAAGTCGCAAACTTCGACAGAAGAACTGCAATTTAGGCCAATTTTAGTACTATTTATTGACATTACATTCTATAAATAAAACAAATTTATATGTAACTTAACAACGTAAACAGAAGAAATATAGAACAAAATTTATTTTTTTAATTAGTGGTGCTGCAAAATATATAAAAAAGCGTAAGAAAACCCCTGCGATTACTAAATTACTATAAATTTCTATAAATGTATCATTCGAATTCTTTGTCACCGTTGTTTTATTATATTTTAGTTTAAAACGTCTAGATTTTTCAATTAAAAATATCAAACTTCTGATTAATTCCATAATTAATTTGTATAAATGTAAATAACATGCGTAAAAAATAATCATTATAATACGTTTCTTTTATTAAATCACAGTTACTATTTATGTATAGAACTAGTATAAAATAAATAAATATGATCTTTAAGAAAACTAATGCTAACAAATGCAATACATAAGCAAAATTTTTTCTCATCAAATAAAATTATTATTAATAAATATAACTAGCACGATCAAAATAAATAAAAGCTTCTTTAAGGAAAATTGATAATACAAAACACAAAACATAATCAAAGATTGAAACAGTTCCAAACCGAAATCATAAGAATTCATAAACATGAAACCCTTCTGAGTATTTTAAAATTAATTATTTTACATTTGTCATAATATCTCTGACAGTTAACTCGTGTTTTGGGATTTTGTTGGTATCACAGAGATGGATCCACAAAAGAAGACACGATTTATTAAGCATACTAATGTTTCTTTGTTCTTGCTTTCCGCAGATGTGTGACATATGGAACATTTCCTCTGTTCAAGAAAAAGATGGCGTTGGATAGATTCCAAACATTCACTAAGTTTGCATTTAGCAGTTTTTATATTGTTTATTTAAGTAATTCATGAGTGTATAGATATTAATCTATGTTTGTTATTATCCTGAAGGAATAATAAAATATCATTATCTATGGTAGATTATATAATAAATAAGAATGCTGCGAAATAATTTAAAGTCGTATGATTTTTTTTTATTGTTGTTAATATTAAAAAAAAATATTCCATATAATTCTAAAAACTCTCTAGCTCTTTTAAAAATGTAAATATATTGAATATAATGTTTAATTGCTTATTTAAATGGGGAATTAAATAAATGATAGAAAATAAATTACTTTTCATAAAAAAATAATTCACTATTTACAGCTGAATTGCTTTAGGTATAACGCTATTTTTTAACACATAGTTTGAATTTCATGAAAAAAATCTTAACGTTTAAAAAATGCAGGTAATTTCCAAAATCGAAGTTTGTTGACTAAGTTTGACTGAAGTTTTTTTTCTAAAATAATTTCATATTTTAGATACAAACCCAATACGAAAAACAACAACCTTTTATTTAATTTAGTCATTTTAGTCAAAAAGAAAGTTAGTAACAAATTATAAATACAAAACAACACAATTACTGTGGACAAAAAAATGTGTGAAGAAAGGGACGTAATTTATAATTAATTAATTTAATGCTTTTCTTTGCATGTCATAGAAAAATGAACATTTTACTTAATAACGTCAGCGTTAAAAAATTCTTAACTTTAAAAGAAATGCAAGGAATTTCCATTAGTGCTCACTTCTAAAAGAAGACATTTTTTGGCCGAACTAATACAAGTGACATAAATGGCGCAATCGCAATTGTTGAATAAATGGAAGTTGGTATACTGAAATTTAATGACAATTTATAAATGAAAAAGAACACAATTATGGAGGACAAAAATATTTGTAAAGAAAGTGACGTATGTAATTTAACTTTAATTAAACTTTAACTTTTCTATGCGTAACACGGACGAATGAACATTTTACTACAGTATTTTCCACTTTTTGAAACTCTGGAAAATTTGATCTATTGAATCACATTTTGAATAACAATATTGGCATACACTCGTTAGCAATTTGTCATAATACCCCTGACGGTTAACTAGTGTTTTGGAATTTTGTTGGTTTTCACAGAGATGTAATAATAGAAGAAGACATGATTTATTAAGCATACTAATGTTTCTTTGTCCTTGCTTTCCGCAGATGCCTGACACAGAGAACATTTCCTCTGTTCAAGAAAAAGATGGGGTTTGATAGATTCCAAATATTCACTAAGTTTGCATTTACAAACATGCCAACCTCCGGCTATAGATACTTATTATTATATATTTGTTTTTATCCTGAACGAATAATGCTTTTAATATTACTTGCAGTAGGTTAAATAAGAATGACTATATATGATTCCTCTGAAATAATTTAATGTGTTTTTTGTTAATATTAAAATATTATAAAAAAATCTGAATTCCATAGAAGTTTAAAAGCATGCATGTACATTTAAGAATAAATATATATAGAATAGAGTACAGGAACATCGAAAAAGGTGTCCCTGATTTAACCTTTTATGTTCCAACGGTAGTACCATTAAAATAACATATAAAGCACAGATAAAATAACATAAAATTAATTTAATACGCCGATTAGTAGTAATACTATTTAAAATAAGTTAAAGTTACTATACTGATAATAATGAAATCGATACTATAATTGTTCCATCTTATGTTACTGCTTTAGTAGTGTTTGATAGTTTGAGATGTTAACATAAAAAATTCTGATGTAGCATCAAATACAATGACGCATTTCAATGCATTACGGAAGATCGTTGTACAAATTCTGAGTAATCAAAAACAAACTAGCACACATGATTTATTAAAAGAGGACTAATTAGCATTTATTTTCTGTGTACTTATATCTTCGTCTATGTAAAAGAAAATTTTACGTTTATTTTATTTTTTAAACTAAATTTTGTAGTGAGAATGTAAGGATTCCCTTTAGAGTATACTGCACAAATTTTACACGCTTTTATTTTATAAAATGCAATTAACCCCCTGACCGCCAAGCAAAAGGGCAAAATTGTAAAATTATTTTCTTATCAATTTATTTTAAATGTTAATAAAAGAGGGATTTTCTATTATGGTGTATATATATATATATTTTGTTACGTATATGCTTATAAGCGTTGAAAGCATCAATCATAACTTAATTTCTTAAAACTGGAATTTCTTATATTTGTAGAATCATATAAACTTAAATAAATCTTCCACTGCAGTGAAACCTTCAGCCTAGTGAACTGATATGTCCGGTCGCAGCAGTATGAAGGTTAATCAAAATTCTTACATTTTAAAATGCTTTTATTCCCCATAATGTATATAAAGAATTACTATACATAACATCCTCTCAGTTATGCGCGAATTCTAATCAGTTTCTTCAAATGCGTATAAGTGAGAGGTGTCTGTATTTAATGAGGAACAGAAACCTTGTTTATCGGTGTAATTAGATCACCAAGATTCATCCCGGTTAGCTCAGATGTTTGAACATAGGCGGCTCTGGCCAAGAGATCACTGATTGGTATTCTGATTGGTATTGGAGCATTTTTCCCACAATGGGATATTCATATTTCTTACAATTTATCCAATTGAAAAAATTCCTTATGACCTAATTTCATGATATAGAGGAGTTTCGTTGTCATCATACAATTTTATTATGTAAATGCTTTAGTTATAGCTAAAACAATCAAAGAAACTATCACTGCAGTTAGCATCTATATATTTATGGTAACAATGAATTTTTTCAGCTAGGTACCATCTGGATAGCCCAATAAATAGAGCATCGGCACGGGAAGCCAAAGTATCTAGGCTTCCTTATCTCAACATTTTTCGCTTTGTTGAAATAAATCTTAAGTGTGCTAATATCTTTGAATACCATTCATTGTTGAATATTTCTGCTTATCTTCATAATTACACGACTTAGTTACACAAAATACAGAATTTTTGTTATGCATACGTTTTCATCATGTAAATTCTGTAGTTATAGGTAGGATGAATGAAACTAGTGTTGAAGTTTGTAACCATGTCCAAAGAATAGGAGTGAGTTATGTTATAGAAGTATCATCCAAATCGTTCAATAGCAAAACCATTGATACGGCAAGGTTTAATCATAGACAAGACATTTTTCACATTGAACGAATAAACCTCAACTGCACTATTCCAACATTGAATATGATTTATCCAGCTGAAAAAAACTACTTCTTCTGCATTATAATCTTATTATTTCAAAACGCAGACCATTTTTTTTAAATTTAAACAGCATTATTAAAGAAAAAAAATCTCAAAACGGATTGAGCAATTATTCTTTTTATAGGTTAATGTCACTTTCTAGCAGTATCTGACAACGCTTACTACCCGGTGGTATCTGATTACCATTATTATCAATCTATATAATGATGGATGTGCTGCGCCTGAAATGGCCGATCGCTGCCTCTTTTAAATAGTATTTTTTGACTTTCTAGTAACAGATTTTCCTTAGATTTAATAAGACGAATGATACTATTAAAATTTATTGGTAAAATGCAGCTCTTTGTGGCGCAGCGCTTCTATCCATGAATAAATAGAATTATTATAATGCTAATAAAAAATATGTTGGGGTATCCTAAAGTTACAATCACAGACGAGTAATTTTTAATGTTAACTTGCACTACTTTTTCAAAACAGAAATCTTTTACATATACTTTGAAAACATATCCGAGAGAAATATACTACGAAATGTCTCTTGTAAAAAAAGTGATGCGAATAGAATATAAAAATAATCGCCTGTGATTGAAACTTTGCGATACTCCCACGTATATGTTTTTAACATGCGATATCTAAATAAACTAGTCGTTGGGGGCCACCGTAATACTTACCCATCATGGATATGTATATGAAAATAAACATGTGAAACTATTTATACAATGCATTGCAATTCATAAATAAAATTCAAATATTGTTAATATACATAGTAATGCTATATTAAAGAACTGCTGAAGTACCAATTTCGACAAATTATATAAAACGCCAAACTACTCAAGTAGTACCGAACTGCGTAAAACAAACATCCTTATAACTCCAAAAATAATAATTCTATTAACTAACAATTAAATGCGTCGGATTAACCGTCTCATTTTCAATTAAAATATACTTCTGAATTGAAATTTGAATGAAATACAGGGTCATGAAAAATCGACGAATGTGAAAAACAAGATTACAAATATCTCGGCAACTAATAATCCGATCGACTTCGTTCTATATGCAAAATGTGTGTTATTATATTGCCTTTTACGTCCATTCCTTAGAACAAAAACATTCGAAATTTTTTATATACCTTTCATCAGAAAGAATTTTTCGAGAGTCCGAAAAAAATAGTTCCGGATAATCGAGGTTGCTGATATTAAATAGGGTTCGTCCCATTCTTACATACTGAGTACATACAAAATTTCAAGTCTCTATCTCAATTTGTTCGGGAGATAGAGCGTTTACAGACAGACAGATAGACAGACAGACAGACAGACGGACGGCAAAATTGTTTTTTCTAAAAATATGTTTTTCGGAATCTCCACTATCTAAAACGTGTAAATCCGTCAAAAATTTTTTTTCGATTTTCAAAACGATTGCAAGACTTACCCTATACTACGTATGATGGGTAAGTAATAGCTCGAAATCGAAATAAAAATAGAAGATAAAATATAAATTTCCACTGAGTGAATATCTTAAAATTAATTACTTTGCATTTTTCATAACATCTATGAAATACAACTCATGTTTTAGGATTTTGTTAGTTTTACACAGATACATACATTAAAAGGAGGAATTTTAATTGTTAGGAACTGTTATTAATCATAACAATACTTTGTTCTTGCTTTCAGCAGATGTTATGTCATATGAAACATTTCGTCTGTTCTGAAAATATATTAATAATCGCAGTTGGATATCTTCCAAACATCATCTCTCGTTGCAATTAAGTCTTAAATGATTGTAATTCTTTATGTTAAAAATAATTAACATAATTTCATAATTTTTTAATTAATAACATAAATAAATAACATAATTTCAGTTAAATTTTTTGCAAGAGAATAAGGTGCAAAATTTTATCAAAAAATTAGATAAAAATATTATATTCACATGAGTTTTATCACATAACATACATGAAATTATACAGGGACTTCAGTGAATAGGACCCTGATTTAAAAATTAAATTTCACACAAAAAAAGTATAGAATTATGCGGTAAACGGTTACCGCATATACTATCTACTTATTCTGCAAACTGTAAAAATGTTATACAAGGTGAGTATTTCGAAAAGTTTGTGTTTTGCTGATTGCAGAGAACGCTTGACTTGACATTTTTCCTGTTTTAGATAGCTTGAAGGAAACGAGTTTTTCGGCATACAGTGCCATATTTTAACGATTTTTTTAACTAAATTTTTGGAATTTCGATATTTCAAAAATTTAATTCTAAAAATCGTTAAACTATAACACTCTAAGCTAAAAAAAATTCGTTCTCTGCAAACAATCTAAAGCAAGAAAAATGTCAAATCAAGCATTATTTGCAATCAGAACGCAATCTTTTCAAAATATTCACATTTTGAAACTTCTTCATAAGGTTTTAACAGCTTACCGAATAAACAAGCCGTTTACCGCATAATTTTAGCGATCTTTGCTTTTGAGAAATTTAATTTTAGAATCAGGGTCTTATGTACAGGAAACTCGGTACATTTTAATGCTAAATAAATATTATATTTGCACGTTGTTTATAAATTTGATAATACATTTGAAAGATGATTATTTTTAGATATAAGTACCGTAATTTCCGGTGTATAATTCGCGGATCAATCATTCTTTTTCGACCCAGAAATTTTACTTAGTATTTGTAAGGAAATATTTACCTTGATCTCTAATGCTGCATTTTATTAAAAAAAATTTTGAGGGTCGAAAAATGATAGTTTGATCCGTGGATTATACACCGGAAATTACGGCAATAGTAATAAACAAAATCTAATATTAACAAAATAAGTGTATATTAACAATAAGATATTGCTTCTTGTCACCCAAAGCAAACTTTAATTGTTCATAAAATATTAATATTTCTGATTGGATATCATCAAATCAATAATATCATTCTTCAACTGAAAAATAAAATTACTGAGATTTGATCTGTAACTTTGGAGTTAGTTTGTGTAACGCAGATAAATTCATAAAAGACGTGATTTCTTTAAGCATATTATTTTTGTTCTTACTTCCAAAGGATCTATTTCATATGAAAATTTTCTGTTTCGTGTAACGTGTTTAACCCCTTGGGGACGAGCGACACGTGCACGTGCCGCAAAAAGGCTTAACAATCCTCGTTTATCCCCACCAGTAAAATTATACTACAAAATTTGCCTTATTTAATCGGAGCATTTCACGGGTTCAATAAGGCACAAATTTTTGTTTTTTAAAACCGGTGACAAAACATTAAAAATTTCGTAAAAGGCTCCCTTCGCGAAGAGGTTAATGTGAAGTGAATCTGACATTTACGATATACCATTATTGGAATTAAATCTTATAGTTTGGCAACAGTTTTTTGGACCATGAATGATCAAATAGTACTGAAATACATAAAATGAAAATCATTATAACTCAGAAAATCGTAATCATATTAACTAATGTTTGGCTGTCTCCGCTTAAGCTTTTAAAATCAAGGTACAGCAGAGATTTTCGTTAAGTAGAAAACTTTACAGATTAAATACAGATTTCGTTAAAGGAACAGTTATCTGTAACAATATAGTTAGAAAACAAAATAGTGAAGGAATGTAATTTTTAAATATTAAATTTTTATCTCGGCGTGTACTAAAGCGGTGTGATAAACTTAGAAATGTTTATTAAAGACTTTAGTTTTATTGATATTTCAGTACTTTAGATTACACAAAAAAGCGAATTTTTCTTTAAAAAGTATTTTTAATCTAGTTAATTCGAGATAATTTTGTGACTGTGATAATATCATGTTAAAGAAAACTTTCGATAGCAAGAAAGTTACCAAAAAGTTTAATGTTTCGCTGCTCTAATTTCATTAGAACGCATTCACAAGAGAGTTGCAAATATTCGAATGGTTATCTTACCTCTAAATAAATGAAATCGATTTATTCACAAACAATAAAGTTCATTCAAACTTATGCGATTATGCGACTAAACACGAACAGGGAAATAATTTCTATTCTAATTTGCTCTTTGAACTAATTATTTTCATTTGGGAAAGCGTCGAAGCTTTATTGTAAGAACTGTATACAGCTCATATTCAAAATATTAGAATAATTATCTTTTTTTTTAGAAATTGAAAATATCGTTTGGTAATTTAATGTCTTTTAATGAAAATATGCAAACGATATTTTTATTAAGAACTTATTGTTGATTAAACTTACTTGTTATCTTAAATTTAATATCATTTTTGAAAAGATTAATTGCAAAAAAAATTATTTTGAAAAGTCAAAATATTAGAATATTTATTCAAGTGGTTCAAAATATTAGAATATTTCACATTAATTCTCCTTTAATTATTACCAATTCTTAACTGGTGGCATCATTGATTAAATTCAGACTATTTTATTTAAAATCAGTATTCTTTTTTGCAGTTTGTTTCTTTTTCGTCTTAAAATGGGCCATGTGAGTGATATTCCTGAATCTACTAAACTTCGTATGGTTGATTTGTATCGGCACGGTAAAAATCAATGTTTTATAGCGAATTATTTACATTGTTCGCAATCGAGCGTTAGTAAAATACTAACACAATATTCAAAAATTGGAAAATTTCAAAATAATCGCCGAAATGGTGGCCGAAAACCAAAAACATCTGCTAGAGATGACAGGAAACTGAGGCGTATAGTTAAGAAAAACCGTTTTAAAAGTGTGCGATTCTTGCACCGAAAATGGAAAGAAGAAAGAGTTGAAGTTTCTACATCGACAACATTAAGACGTCTCCATAAATTTAAATTTGAATCTCGTGTACGGAAAACAAAACCTCTCATGACTGCAATACAAAAGCGTATAAGATTGAATTGGTGTAAATCAAGACGTTTATGGAGCAATGAAGATTGGAAAAATATATTATTTAGTGATGAAAGTATGTTTTGTGTTTCATATGGTAATCAAGGTATTCGAGTTTGGAGAATGAAGCAAGAAGCATTTGATAAAGAATGCCTTAAACGTTCCGTAAAATTTGCTGCTAGTGTCATGGTTTGGGGTTGTATGAGTGCAGAAGGACCTGGAAAGTTATGCATCGTCTACGAAAAGGTTAACTCTCTGATATATCAAGAAATTTTAGAATATTACATGATTCCATCATCAGAAGATTTATTTGAAGATGATTTCATCTTTCAACAAGATTTAGCGTCCCCGCATACCTCGGTGTCAACTAAGAATTGATTCCGCCAACGCAACATTAAGGTACTTCCTTGGCCACCAAATTCACCAGATCTTAATCCCATCGAAAACTTATGGTGTATAATGAAGAAAAAACTTCAAGAAAATCCTCCTTCAAGTAAAACTGAGTTAGTGGCACGTATAAAGTCTATTTGGGCTAATATTGATAGAAATGTTTGTAAACACCTTGTATATAGTATGCAAGATCGATTGTACGCTGTTATGAAAGCTAAAGGGGATGCTACAAAATATTAACTACCATTTACTTCATATTCATAAGGTAATATTGTTGCGTAAAATAAAATATTCTAATATTTTGAACCAATCTAAATTTTATTCTAATATTCTGGTGTGTTTAAGGAAGCTGTATACCTAATTTATTGTGCTGTATTTTATATTTTATAAATGTTAAAATCGTATCTAAACATTCCAGATTTAATTTATAAGAAATTTAATTGCATTTACTTAGTATAAAAAATAAATAAATGACAAATAATTTTTTCTTATTACTTTTTCTCAATTATTCTAATATTTTGAATATGAGCTGTATATTTTCCTAAACTGTTATTAGCACGCGCTTAGTAATTTTAATTAACCCCCTGACTGCCCAGCCAAAGGGTAATATTGAAATGTTGTTTTCTCTGTAATTTATTAAAAATATTAAAAAAAAGATGTTTTTTTCCAACCTGATACAAAATATGTTATTAGTATCGGTGTATAATCTTTGATAGCAACAATCCTAACTTAATTTTTCAGAACTGGGTTTTATTTGTGGAATTATACTAATTTAAATATTGCTTATGTTGCAGTGAAACCTGCAACTTAGTGTGTGAAAAAATCAGCCGGCGGCAGTCAGGAGGTTAAGGGGCGAATTCACTAAAACTGCATGTCCGGATAATCCCATGTTAATATGCGGTAAACTGTGGTTACTCGTTTTTTAAAGTTTTCCGGTACAGAAAAATTCAGTTAAAAGAAATTACGAAATGTCTGACTGACACCGGAATTCACAACCGATTTTTTTTTAAAAGTAAAAACTTCTAGATCCATTTTAGTGTTGTCCAACCTTTCACGAAGCCGGGGTGCATCTCTGCTCTTAACAAACAAAGAAGAGCGCCATTTATTAACAGGATACAAAATATGGAAAGAAAATTATCCCATAGTGTTAGTCGTAATTCACATATAAATGCATCACACAGTAGAAGACATAAGGCTACTTGGATTTGAAACTCCATGTAAAAAATAAATAATTAAATAAAAATAACTGTAAATCGAAGTAAATTTCGAGTTATATATTTTTTGGTTTATGTAAAAGTATTAAAACTCCCCTACTTAAAAAAAAATGGTAATCAAAGCTATTGTTTTTTTTTTTTTTTTTTTTTTTTTTTTTTAGAGAGGGGGGTCGCAATCATATTTCTTTATTTATTTTGAAGGTGCAAATTTATGAATAATGCAGAAACAAAGACAGACATGCTACTGTGATTAATCCATGCATGGTTCCAAAGAGGAGCTTTCATTGATACAAATCATTTCACACGATTTTATAGATTTTTTGAAAAATGCAACAATTAAAATTAATTAAAATTTCCAAAATATGGGGATAAAATGACAGTCTTTTTATATTCGTATCAAGCAGCTAATGGATAAAGTAATATCAATAACAATAACAAAAGAAAAACTGAACTTTCATGCAAAGGAAGAAATGTGGGTACTTACAGTTTACACTTTACTTCTTAACATATTATGTGGGTTTACAGTTTACTTCTTAACATATTAAAAAGGTTATTGCCAACTTTTACCAATTCTTATCGTCATAATTTCTACAAAATAATTTATAAAG
This sequence comes from Maratus speculifer, assembly GCA_964019185.1. Classification (NCBI taxonomy): domain Eukaryota; kingdom Metazoa; phylum Arthropoda; class Arachnida; order Araneae; family Salticidae; genus Maratus; species Maratus speculifer. Next base: position 11,153,005 of record OZ025291.1, on the reverse strand, counting down.
AACATTTATAAATTAATGAAGAAACGCAATAATATTCTATTGATTTTTAAAAATACTATTTAATTTTTGATTCGTAAAATTTATTTGTGGAGGTTTTTAAAATAGCTCTCAAGAAAATACAAAGGGTTTTAAATAATCTCCTCAGTCTTGATGTCGCCTAGAGTCGACATTAAAAGACACTCTTTAAATTAATTAAAATGCTTCTAGAATAATTAAAATTACATCTAGGCTTTTTTTAATAAATTTGTGCATGTTAGAAGCAACGATATATAGACTGATGCATCTTTGGAGATGTTTTATTCTAAACAAGTTTTTGTATTGCCACGTAAAATTTCTTTCAGGACTGAGGAGGATAAACCACAATTTAAAAAGTTTTTGTTTCAATGCTAGTTACAGGGAAATTTCAAAAGGGCGCCGCGTTGGACAGCGCTCTTCCCAGTGGCGTAGCTAGGAAGGGTGACACCCGGGGAGAATGTAAATGGTGTCACCCCTGACCACGTTGATGTCCTCCCCCCCCCACCCCAAATCCACCATATTCTTTCAATCCCAATTCTATGTTATCACAAATAAAATTTCATCATTTTTTGCATGCCTGATGTAATTTTATAGATAATTTAAAGAAATGGATACAAAATTGTAATTTAAATAAAAATACTAATAAAGTCCATACATTTATGGAAAAACCTATTTTGATTTTGATTTTTTAGCAAAACTTCTCTAAACTTATACTGTAATTCTTATCGTAATAAACTTATGTTAGGATTCTACCGGGTGTCCCAAAAATGACTGATGGATTTTAAAATTCAATAACTTGCAAACGGTGACAGCTATTTAAAAAAATTTTACAGGAGGATTATGTATAATGTCAGGAGTTTTTTTTTACCGTATTTTTTTATTTTAGTTCGCGACTCAAACAATAGGTGGGGCTGACGGCGATTGAAGGCCAGGTGATCAGTGCTAAGTGAAGCGTCGACCTGGCCTTCAATCGCCGTCAGCGCCACCTATTGTTTGAGATGCGAATTAAAATAAAAAATTACGGTAAAAAAACTCCTGACATTATGCATAACCCTCCTGCAAATTTTTTTAAATAGCTGTCACCGTTTGCAAATTATTGAGTTTTAATATCCATCAGTGATTTTTGGGACACCCGATACACCCGGTATATGCTTATTATTTTTTTCCATGATTATTGCTTCATTTTTCAACTGTTATTTCAAAAAATCATCAGTACATATACTTTTGGAACGCTGTATAATTTACGACCCAAAGTTTATGCTTTCTTGGTATTCAAGAGTGCAGAGACAGACTAAAATATAGACTATGTTATCTTTTAATATAGATTATATTGTATGCGGATGCAGTAGCTTAATAAAAGGGGCCAAAGGAACACATGGTATCTATACATAGGAAATGACCAAACCTTACTTTCAGACCTCCCATATTAGAAACCACAGGGGTGACTCATAACTCATTCCATAGCTCGTACAAGTCAAAGCGGTGCCTAAATGTGGGGCACTTTTTTTTTTAAGTTTTATTTCGCTACCCACTTGTTGGAAAATAGATTTCTGTTCCTGGTGCATATCTTATTTAGACACTCCACTCTGCATAAAATTTCAGACTCTCCAAGAAAAAAAAATAACTCTGTTGCGTGATGCGCTTGAAATTTCAGAATTCTTTTGCAAAATTTATAAAGTTATATATATATATATATATATATATATATATATATATATATATAAATACACCAGGGGCGGACCGCCCCCTACGCCCTCAGCCCCTGCGCCCCTGCTCTTCTAAATTATCAGTCAAAAAGCGAAACTTTATTAATATATTCTTGGTGCCGTTTCTAAGTTTGGAACTAAAATTAGGTGATTTCAACGTGGGATCACTATGCGGAAAGGTTGATTAAATAGTAGGATACGGTTTTCAATATTATAAAGTAGACGTCAGATACCGAAGATGCACAGTTTCAAAAATTCTCGTTAATCAATGTTCAAAAATCTCGTTATCATTATCTATAAACGTTTGAAATCCTTATAAACGTTAAACTTTCACTTGATGAAATATTATCAGCTTTTAAAAAATACTTATTATTTTAAGGAGACAATTTATAAAAACGCACGATGCTGGTATCTGACAGATACATTTTGATGGTGAAAAGCATATTTTATTCAATAATAATTAATCGCTCTCGTAGGTTAACGAGGAATTTCGAGCAGTTTATGTAAAGTTTTAGCGGAGTCAAATTTAACATTTTCTAACAAGCATCGCGTACGCGAATCGTTAACGATATTTAAGATAAATAATTATCCTATCAGCATTTTTAAATAGAAAATATTGCTTATAGGTTATTAGAAATTGGTTTAATTGAAAATTTTATTTTTCACAAATACCGGGGAGAGAAGAATAAAAATTCTATAAATGAGTATCATCATGAAGATGTTTAACACTAGAATGAATTTTTTCTCAAGTTTTATAAAAATATTTAATACCATAATTTTTATTTAAAACAGTTTAAGTTATTTAATTAACGATATTTGCCTTTGTATATTTTAAACAGTGATGGTAACTTGTGGGAAAATTCCCACATCTGTGGGGAAAATAGAGCTGTGTGGGAAAAAGGGGAAACTTGAGGTTTTGTGGGAAATTTTAAGAATTTCCCATTCCACTCTCATTAACGCGCTTTTTCCCTTTCTTTCTGCAAAACTTTTTAGAAAACTCTTTCTTTCGACTTGTTTTTCAAAACTCCTGGCGAATTGCATCGTAACTATTTCGCTGAATATTGCTGTTGCGTTCCATTGACTATCGAAGCAGTAATACAACTAAACTTCTATAAGTTAATAGATGCTGCCACATGCTGCCAATTTTCCACCAACCAATCAAAATTACCGATCTTTTATCGCTCAAAGCTCAAGCAATGAAAGTAGAGAAACCTGGGGAATTTTTGAAAGGGGGAAAAAAGGTAATGACGTCACTCGGAACTATTCTATTCGATTTTCGGTTTCGATGGCTCGTTTGCTTAAGAAAAGCGTTAAACGAAAACAGTTTTTTATTTTTAGATTTTAGTTCAAAATTTTCTAGAATGTGTATAGTGTAGTATCTCGAAAGTTACATTTTAGTGTTTTATAGTTAAGGATTTGGATAAAGAAGAAGTATCGAATGTTGCGACAACCAACGCCAAAAGGAAAAATACTTTTTCTGATAGGGAGAAATCGAAAGTGAGAAAAAAAGTATTTCAATACGAATGGCTTCATCTATCAGAATTTAAAGGCTGGTTAACACCAACAGAAACAGACCCAAATCGATGTAAGTGTACAACATGCGATGCGATATTGTTCTGTGGAAAAAGCGAATTACAAAAATAAGCGGATACAGGGAGGCATAAAAAATTTGTCAAGGTGAAAAAAATCCAGCAATTAGTACATTTATCAATTCAGCTGCATTTTCCGAAGAACAGGTACATGAAAAAAGATTAAAGAAGGAGAAATAAAACTTGCAAGCTTTTTTGCAGAACATAACGTTGCATTCCAGGTGGTGGATCATCTTTTCCCGCTAATGAAATCAGTTGATTCCGATTCAAAAATTTTGTAGGACATGCATATGAAAAGAAGGAAATGCACTCTTATTGTAGAAAATGTAATAGCAGAGGCAGAAACAGAAAATTTTAAGAAAGATTAAACAACAACCCTTTTCGTTGCTCGCGGATGAGAGCACTGATATTTCGTCGACAAAATTCTTGAGTGTACTTGTGCGAAATAAAACTTTTCAAGAAAGAACAAATATACAAACCTCAAATCTAAATAATATTTCTATTTTTATATAGTTTTAATATTTTTACATACAAGATGGAACACAGAATTAATTAACCTTTATTCAACTTTTGAACTGTGATTTTTTTTTCTGTTTGTGAAGAAAACTTTGGATATCGTTTTTTTCTAGAATTTCGATATTATATTATAAATTAAAGGACTTAGATAATTTTTATTTAATTTTTGAATTTATTAATAAACATGATTAATTTTAAATAGCACAAACCAAAAACTTTATAAAATTAGAAGCATGAAATTTCTTCATCAGTGACGTATGATGAGCAGTTTCTATTACTTCACTAATGTAAGTAAATAATATTAATAATAATAATAGCAATATATTATCTAATTGAAAATTTTTTATAGTCTGTTTTAATGATATTACGTTTTAGACGATATGCTCTTTCTTTTTATATAAATTATATATGCAAATATATATATAAATATGTGTACGCAGTGTTGAATTCAAAGGGTGGCCCGGGGAGGACATCCCCCTCTCGGAGCAATGACATGTCCCCTCCTGAAGATGTGAGATTTTGTGTTTTCAATGATCAAAAAGTGCAATTTCCTTCCCAGAATTCTATAATTTTCCTTACCCTCCCCCCCCCCCCCACACACAAAGCCGCTAAAATCCATCTTGGAGTAAAAATTATTTTTTATTGATATGATAAAAATAATTTTGGAAATTAATTTTCACAATTTTCTTTACTGACATTATCTCTGTAATTTCTTGTAAGGAATCTGCTTCTTTTTCATCAGAATAAACTGTTTACGTTTGAAAATAAATATTGTGTGAATAGAAAAATTAACTTTAAATACTAACCAGTTCATTCTAGAGAAATAACAAAAATAAACATCTGTTTCATAGAACTTTCATGTATGAATAACAGTTTTGAAAAATAAAATAATCATCATTATTGCCTCAAGAATTTATTTTTATATTATGTTTATGTTTATTAAATTACTTATGTTGTTCGATTGATTGAAAGATTTTTGTTTTGAAGAACCAAAGTAAAAAGTAGTCTAAAAATATATTTTGATCATTTGCCGATAGAGGGCAGCAACTGCTAAATTTAACTGTGTGGGGGAAAATTGAGCTCACGAGGGAAATTTTGAGGGGAAAATTGAGCTCATGAGGGAAATTTCGAGGGAAAATTTCAGTGACGAGGTTACCATCACTGATTTTAAAGTAAGTTTATAAAGAAATTTCTGGTAGGAACCAAGATATATTCATATGGTTGGGGCCAAAAGGGCCCTTCACCGTCATTCTAGTGTTAACACGTTCGCCGTCAAAACTAAGATAATGCATCTGTTCACAGATGCCAAATTCATATCTCCGATATTATGCTAATAAATTCTTATAAATTGTAAATTTGAAATAAATGATCCATTTCAATATGCCAAGTGTATTATTTCGTCTCTTTGTGTGCCAAACAGTTATACAATGATGTGTTTTCTACGGTAATACTCGTAATCGGCGATTTTGATAAGGATATCAGTAATGAGTTATCTCGTAGCTGGCAAGGAGACCCAGTTTACTAACTACAAGTATTCTCGTAGTTGGCAGCAAATGTATTAATTTTATTTTAGTATCATAGTTTATATTCTCTACTTTTATAAAATTATTTTTTAATTATGTTATAGAATCAAAATCAATAAGTGAATTAGATTTCATTTTGATAATATTTCTGATCTAGAAACACATATATTTCAATAATGCAGCTAATATAAAGTTTCGGGCATTTTCGATTTCAAGACCTATACCTAAGAGTTTTAATTCTCGGTGCTTAATTGTTCCAAAAAGCATTCAAATTAATCACAAATATACTCCATTTAAGCTTAAATCAATATAAGGCTACATATATAGATGGATGGTATCTCTATACTAGTGTGCTCCACTAATGAATAATCTTTAATTGGAAAAGCGTTGAATCAAACGGTGAAATTGCATGTATTTTCTTAACCTCTTGTGGGACAAGCAATAATGTATCTGTAACATTGCATTCTATTAGGAATAGAATAATATAAAAACGTTATTTCAAAATAAAGAAAAGCATTCTTTCATCATTTTGCCCTGAATGGTAAAAAATGTAAAATTTCTATAAATGTTTCTGGTGAGAATCTTGTTTAAATAAAATGGAATAAAATATATTCCACCGACCCTCAAGGTGTTAATAAACTATTTGTACAGCGCGTAATGATTTTTGACAAATTTTAAATAACTTTAATGTTATAAGTTTCTACTTTTTTAATACATAATTTTAGAAATTAATTACATTTTTTCCTAATTGATCGGATAAAGAATAACAAGATAAACGGATGTACTATATATTTTTAATTATATCTACTGATTACGTACCAGATGCTTCATCTTGTTTAGCACTCACACGTTCGAAGTTAAAAATATAGAGTAACTATTGCCGGGATCAGTCTTTAAATTTCTAACATATCAAATCCCGTATTCTAGGAAATTTCTCCAAATGCTCACTCTTATATTTTACACAGAAGCTGAGAACATATGATAAAATCGAATTATTCTAGTGTAATATTCTACATTAAAGCTTAAGAAAATAAATATTTCATTTAAATTTTAATGTCTATCCTTTATTGCATAAGCGGTTGCTTTTATTTTACGAAATGCAAAATAGAAGCGTAAAACTACGTAGAAAATGTACAACCACGAAGTCGCATTTTAACATAAATTAAGAATTAAATTTAATCTGAACAACTTATTATATATTTGAAGTTTTTTGTTTACATACAAGAACGTAAGATACTTCTTTAAATGTTGATACTGAATTTAAATATGATTGGACAGCATTCATTATTTAAACATTTTCAGAATATCGTTATTACATGGAATTTTAATATGAGCTGTCTTTCATAATAAAATAGCTGGAATTCTTAAAATAACATACTAGAAGTATTTCAGTAATTGCATTAATGCTATAGTCCAACCGTGTGCCATTTCGAGAATATTTACAAGGATATTATACTCCTTGGTATTTCCAGGGAAACTAAAACCGCTTTTTCATATTAGAAAATTTCTAAGTAATCTACAGAACTCGTCATGCACTTGTTTAATTAAGGAATTTAAAATATTTTACAGAAAATAAATAACATTAAAAATTTTGATAAAATTGGACGCGCGCTAGGCGAATTCAAGTGCTTAATTTATCTTTAATTAACAGATTAAATATGGCGGCGTTGGAAAAGAAAAGAACAGATTCCAGCTAACATTAATGTTACTGAATTTAGCGAATTTTTAAATTAAAAATATTGTATTCTAACCAGAAAATTTTAAGTAACGTTTTCTTAGTTAATTTTTAGAACTACTAGTTCAGTCAATTGTTTGGTTGCAAAATAATTGTGTTCATACGATGCCAGAATTTTCAAACAAATCTTTTTAGAAAATAAAATCCTGCACTTATTTTTTTTTTATATTTAAACCAAAATTTTATAAAAATATTCTTAATGCCGTATGTCTGTTTTCGAATTAAAATTAAGTAGTCAAGCCTTGTTACTATTGCCCTTGAAATGGTTAAAGTAAAAATAACAATTAAAACTTACTGGCGAGAATTCGGAATGCATAAATCAAAGATCAGCCAAATGCAGCAACAATGGAAATCACTTACGCAGTGTACCTCGCCGTCTTTACGAACCTATTTTCAATTCCCGTACGCATCGTACGTGAGCATGGTGAAGTGGTAAATTGATTTATAATACATTCACCAGGAAATACCAAACATCCAGGGGTTCAAAACTCTAAGTGCTGGCGGATAGTCTCTCACCACAAACTTTAAGTAGTTGAAAATTTCTTTTCTTTTCTTAATTAAAAATTTAATAACCATTCTAAAAAGAATCTTGCACAAAATGTTAAATAAAGGCATAGCTGCCAGCTTTTACGCATTTTTCCTACCACAAAAATTTTATAATAAATTTTGTGTTATTTAATCGTCAAAATCTTGCCATTAAATAAACAAATCGAAAATTTTTGTAAAATTTTAGTGGTAGCAAAAATGCGTAAAATTTGGCAGGTATATAAAGGGAGAAAATACGAAATAAACGAAATAAAAATTATCTCAAATATTGAGATGCATTTATTCAGCAAAACATGTGTACTATTATTTTATTATATATAGTGCTCTTGAACTTATCGTTTTTTTCATTTAGAAAAAATTTGAAACTAATAGAGAACATGTGTATATATTCTGAAATAACTGTTAATAGATTGCTAAAACTGTCAAGATTAAATTTCATTTTCAATAAGTTATTGAAATGGACTGAAACACAAGAATAAAAACTTACTTTTAATATTTAAAAATATTATCAAACTATGTAACCGTACATATTATAGTATAAAGAGATATTTTTTTCAATATCATTTTACTCATTCTCCTCTTTCGTTTCGAAATCCCTATCTAAATATTTAACATCTTATTAATTAATATACGTTATAAATAGTGTTCTCGCTCTCCTAATACTAACATTAGCGATTTGTCGAATAAGAAATAAAAACAGTAGCAAATGAAAAAAAAAAGTAGCAAAATAGATTTATCGTGGAATACTAAAAAGTGTATCTTTAACCTTCGAATTGTACTCTTTTTCGTTCTAAAATAATTTAACCTTGTTTCTGTAATTGCTTATGAAGTAGAAATTTAACTATCCACTTAAGAAACTATTAAAAATAAATACATCCTAAATATGTAACTGTTCCAGGCATTCTTTTTGCAGTTAAAATAAAAATTCAAAATAGCTATCTTTGATTTACAGTTCTAAAAATACACACCAAAAATCGCTATGAGATTCCAGTTCTAACTGATAGCGAAAATTGTCTGTCAACTGATATTAGTAGTATGGTGAATGGTTAATTTCAACGTCGCATTCAGGAAAAGTTTTGTCCATTTGACACTTGATGGGGGCAAGTTCGCTTGTGTTTTTATAGGCGCGATGTCAGCTCTTAGATAGCGATTAGGAGTAATTATTTTGAAAATCAGAGGAAGTTGGATATAGAAGAAGATAATAAAGAAGGTAATAAGTAGAAGAGGATGGTTGTATTTTTTGATTTGCTTTATTTTTTTTTATATTGGAATCGGCCACATTTAAAGAATAATGTGAATTTTTAAAGCCCTAAAAATATCCTCTTTTCTATAAAAAATGTCAAATTTCAAGGCTGGGAATCCCATGTTTCATGAAAAGTGAAATGCTAGTGGCTAATTCCATGGGTTCTGTAGTGTAAGTCACATAACTTATTAATTGCTAAGCTTGTTAGCCACCGTTATTTTCGAAAAGTCTGCTTGGCCTTATTCAATTAATGACAATGTGCAAATAAAATTAATCACATTTTTTTTGTTCTATAATACTGGTAGCCAAAAATCATAGCCTGTGACTTACACTACAAGTACTCATGGAAATAGCCTAGTATGTTTGGAGTGCTTTATCTCTGGAGAGCAATAACATAGCAAAATTCTTTTTGCATAAACTGTTAGTAAACCATTACCTGCTTATTAAAATTTAGTTGTCGCAGTTATTTTGAATTGTTATGTTTTAACAAAATGCAATCAAAATGACGTTTTTGTCCATTTTCCAAACTTAATATCTTATTTAAGGAATAGTACCACAAACTTTTCTTATAGAATATGAAAGTGTACTACTAAGATAAGTTAAATAATATAATACTGCATCGAGATATTGTTGCTGTTTGCAGATGTAATCTGTTAAATATTCAAAACTTTCAAAATCTGCAATATTTAACCCCTTCACGACTGGAACATTTTACGAAATTTTTAATGTTTTGTCACCAGTTTTTAAATACAGAAATTTGTGATTTATCAAATCCAGAAAATGCTCCAATTAAATAAGGAAAATTTTGCAGTAAAAGTTTACTCGTGGGGATAAACAAGCATTCTTAAGCCTTTTGGCGGCACGTATACGTGTCGTTCGTCCCCAAGGGGTTAAGTTAGTGTTATCTAAAAACAGCGTCACGGTTGAATAAAGCAAAATATAGCATGTAGTAGTTGACCCCCCCCCCTGTACAAAAACATGGGGGGGGGCACGCAACATATTTTCAGGAAAAAAATGCCAAAATTTTTTAACAAGCAATTTTTTTGAGGTCATATTTTTTTTTTCATACGTCATAAAGTAACCAAATTCTATTGAATGTCTCTGTAAAAGAAACATTTATCGTACATACTTTATATGCAATAGTGACCCTAAAAAGGTGTTATCAATTGCATGAAAATCTGAGTACATTTACGGAAGTTAGAGCATTGAGAGACGGACGGACGGACAGACAAACCGAATGCATAAATACGTTTCAACTTTGTTGGAAAGTGCTGAAAAAAGCTCTTCACTCCTTCGGGACCGGTATTATGGTATAGATCTGTAATTAAAAATATGTTGTTGACCAGGTTCTTTTTAAAATGCATTCGCTGGAGTTGTAGGCTACGATCGCTTAAGAAAACAAATGCTCTTTAAAAAATTTATTTATTTGCAGTAAACTTATAAACTTAAATGTTTCATACAGAAGAGTTAGGGATGGTGCCTGAACGCATTATTAAGAAAAACAGTCTTCACATGACTGCTTCGTGAAGCGAGAGGGAGGCAATTAATTCCTCACTCACTAATTCACACATTGGCATCACACAATTGGTGACAAAGAACATATGAAAAATGACTGATATCATCTATGCAAAATTGTCTGTTACGCCCTAAACAAAAGGATTTTGAATTTAATAGCAGGGCAACCAGAAAATTGCAGTCCTAAAAATTACGCCAAAAAGGAATTCGACTGCCATTTCGTACGTTATAGCTCTGTTTTGGGAGAATTTATGAAAGACACAATAATGCCGCATGCACAAGGAAAGATTATTACATAACGAATAAGTTAGAATCACAATTAAGCAGAGAGAAAAGCGATTTTACTGACCGCAAGCAAAGCATATCTTTATTCTTTCTTTTATTATTTTTAGCGAAGGCGAAAATTCATCTAAAGGAAATCTGTTTATCTGAGAACCGTTTTAATTATAAAGCATATGTTACATATGTTTTCTTTTTTTACTTTTGAAGAAAGTTATTGTGGGATCGAAATGAAACGTTAAGATAAAATAGCTATTTAATTAAAGATTAGCTTTAACTGTAATTTAGAGAAATGTATAATTTATGAAACTATATGTGATTCTACATCACAGGTATCTTTTACAGAAAATTTATTCTGTTATCAACAATTATTCCCAAAAAATTACCTTCAAGTACATATTGTCAAATATGTCTTAATTAAAAATAATTAATATTACTTTTCCTTGTAACTAGTGACAGAAACAAATACTGTATGCTCCTTATAATGATGCATATGTCAGATATGCCACAGCATCTTTGATAGGTATTTAATTCTATTTCGCACCAATTTTTCAAAACAAAAATCCATGAAATATATTTTACCAACATTTGGAAGATAAATATACTACAAAATGTATATTTTAAAAATAGTGATGTCAATAGAATATAAAATTAGTCGCATGCGGCAGCCCTCATATGTACACCCCATGGTCCTCGTATGTGTTAACCATTTAACAAATCAATATTTTTGAAAATAATTTTAAAAAATGTGTATATTTGGTGTTTTCTACAGAATTTTTAATCATTTGTCACCTGTTTTTTTAAAAGAAAACTAGATGATACCCGTCAAGATTTGACGATAAATATGTTGAAAGATTATTTAAAATAACGTTTGATTTTCTTAGTTAGTTACCTGTAAATAAAGTTTTGAAAACTTGATTTATTTCTGTGTTATCTATGTGATTCAACAGATTCAAAGCGTTCCATGGTTCTGTCAGTCTAACCTACTCAAGCAATCATCTAAAAGAAATTAAAGCAGAATTTTAACAGCTCTTGCTTTTCAGCAGAAGGATAACTAAAATTAATTGAACTGATATTTATTTTGGTGAATTTTCTGAGGGTTTCGAAAAAATAACAATGTTTAGTATTTTCTAATTTTTTTTAATTATATTGAAAAGTTTTTATTAATTTTATTTTTATGAGTCTCATTTTAAATTTCTAAACTTAAAATTTCATGCTACCAAGTAATTATTTATAATATATTTGAATTATTTGAATTTTTCATAACGTTTTCATATATTATTTAATTATTAAACCATGAGTATCACAAAGTAGTTCAATTATAATTCTTGCATGGCTATTTTTCTTTCCCCCTGTTTTCTCTTCTTTATTTAATTTTTTTTCTCGGAAAATATTTAATACTTTTCCTTATATGCACACAAACATAAATCTTTCTTGTATTGCTCATACAAAATATAACAGAAATTCTAGATTAGTTTAAATTAAATGAAAAATACTTTAGCTTAAATATTTTAAGTTAAAATTAAACTATTCTAAGTTAAACTATTTCTAAAATATTTTAGCAGACTTCACAATTTTAAAGATTCAGGCATTACTTCAAAACGGCACTAGGGGATTTAGTAAATATTATTTAATATGTTTTCTAAATGATGTATAACATTTATTTATTTATATAATTCACGTATATTACAGTTTACAAATGGATTACTTTTTCTAAACTTCCACGCGCATGACAGGAAAGTGGAAAATTGCTGCTACTACCCACCGACAAAATAATGTTTAAACATTAGCATTTTTTTAGAAAATTAGAATACATTTTAAAAAAAATATTGCTATATGTTAAATTTTACGGCAATTTTACAATTTTTATTTGTGCTGTTGTATTTATTGTTGTTTATTTAAAAAAATGCGATTTATAAAGATTTTCAATAATTTTATTGTTAGAAATATGTATCTAAAGCCCTGAACTGAAAATTGGCTGTTTATATCTAATAATTACTATGTTTTAATTACTTGACATATTTTAAAAATAAAATTGTTACTAAAAAAAACATTGTTGAGGGTTAAATTTTATTTAATTATAAAGCATCAAAATAATAATGATAATAAAAGAATATATAATATAATCATATAACTTTCCCTCGTAGTAAAATGTATCATCATTCAAATAAATCATTTTGCCGAGCGTTGGGATCGAACCTACTCCTGTACAAAAGCCCAGAGCTTTAAATTCGTGCCTTAAACCACTGAGCTAACCTGACTTGCTTCGACTTTCCTCTAACTGGATGGGCTAATAAATTTAACATTACGCATGCGCAAATGCTTTTTTGAGTTGATCTTAAAGAAATAGCCTATCGTTTTAATATATATTATTTGAATCGGAATTTATTAATTGAATCGGAAAAATTCTCGAGTTAAATAATACAAAATTTACTGATCACAATAATAAATCATGATTTGAAATCATATGCCCGGATGCGATACGGGCAAATCATGATTGGCAAAAACACGTTGTTCATATGACACATAGGCAAAACAGGGGAACGTTTAAATAAATTTGTTCGTAAATAAAGGTCTTATTGAATCATTTCAGAGAAATACCTTGCCTCTCAAAAGAGTTAATTCTTAATTTGTCAGCGGTTTGAATATTTCTTTATACAAAGCTGGCCATATAATGTTATTTTCAGTATTTTTTCTTTAAATATTTTCTCTTTCTCGCTTTGAACTTTTCTGGAAAATTACATTCTTCAAAAGAAATCTCTTACCTTTCTTTCGGTACTTAATAATGGCACAAGAACAATTTTACAGAAACGGTAATTAATTCTAGTTTATCATATTAAGTATTTATCACATTAACCTTTAAGTTTATAAAAGGAGTAAAAAAGGAAAAGAAAATTCCGCATACTTCATAAAATAAATTGTGTTACGCTACTTAACCTAACGAGATAAAACATCAATTTCTTAACTAAAAAATTTTTTTAATAAAAAGGTTAAGCTAATTTTATTAAGTATTTGTAAATTTATACACATTTCATTAAAAAGAGTTTGCTATCTTAATGCATTAAATTGATTTTACGTTGAATATGTAAAAGAGCATTTACGTTTATAAGTTTATATGAACTTCATAATTATTATTAAATATTTTTTTAGTACAAAACTTTTAACGAAACGTTATTTTTTAAATAATACTAATAAACATTTTGTTTTGTTTTGAACCTATTAAATTATATGTACAGTAGAACCCCGGCTATCCGAAACCCGGTTTACCGAAAATCGGCTTAACCGTGAACACCTTAAATTTCCTTAAAGTACTTTTTAAATGTCAAAAACTTTATTGTCAATGCTGTTTTTACCGATGTCAAATGAAATCTTTCAATATGCTTTGATTTATGATTTCTATTTATTAGTAAGTTTTAAGTCAAAACAATTCCAAATCACTTTTGAAACATTAAAGAGTCGTTTTAATATTTTTTAGCTTTAAAAGTTAGACGCAAAATAAGTAAAAATCAAAACTTTGAAAGTTGTTATTGGACACGGGTAGAAATAGTATTATAAAAGCAAATTCTTTATGAAATAAATAAAGATAATCAACTTACTTATTTGGTCCGTTTCGTAATTTCTAGCACTTTATTAAATAGACATATACGATACTTCATTTTTTTTTGCAAAAAAGGCTGTGATTTTTTTTTCAATTTTTCATAGTTTTAATGCCGCTTTATCACGCCACCTTATTAATAGTAATACATCTGATGCTGGTGCATCTTCTTGTAATTCAATGTATCGAAGTGCCAAATTTAGAATCTTAGTACCTTCACTTTTTGTAATTCTGGCATTATCAATCTCTTCAGGCTCTTCTTCAGTATAAGAATTTCTTCCATTCACTGCAGCAACTATTTCCATATCTGTGATATCTTGCTCATCAGTGGTTGGACCAAGCCAGGCTTCAATTTCTGATATTCTGATCTGATATTTAAATGACTCAAGCTTCTTTAGCACAATACCAAATTTAAATTTTGAACAAAAGGTTTTCTATTAGCTACACTTTAAGAAGAAAAGATTATTACTACGTTGAATTTAGTTATGTTAAATGATAAATGATTTTTAATCATGCTGTAACCTTTCTTTTCAGCACCGAGTTAATTTCCTTATAAATAAATAAAAATAGGCAAAAATAAATAAATAAATAAATAAATAAATAAATAAATAAAAAGAGCTATAAACATGGCAATATGTGATATTATTTAAGCTTCATATTTCTTTGAACTTTTATGGTAAATCCATTCATACGTTTCTAGTGTACACAGCTGTAACTAACCCTATGTTGTGTAGTTTTTTTACAAAGTCTTATGATTCTTTCAGCAGTGATTTTCCTTTAATAATGCAGTTAGCGCCTTCGCGACGAGAGTACTTTGATTTATTTTTAATCTTTAACCACCGGTTTTTCAAAACAGAAAATGTCGTCTAGTTGAATCCCGAAAATGCTCCAAATAAAGTAAACTTTACAATAAAAAATAACTGGTGAGACTAATGAAGAAAAATTTGAAACTATAAGAAAGTCGATAATAAATTACCTTTTAACCTTTTGAGCTCTGGTGGGTAAATTACTCCAAAATCCCTTAATTTAAGCTTTAATTGTAAAAACAAAATTTTATTAACCGGGAGGACGCGAGCCGGGCTTAGCCGACCCAGAGTGCGTGTTGTCTTTACAACTGCCGTCGTTATTTTTATTAACCCTTTGAGCTCTGGTGGGTAAATTGCTTCAAAATTCCAAATGTCACTTTGGCACCAGTATTTTGCAAAGAAAAAAAAACGTTAACGATATACACGAAAAAATGCATTAAACCTTTTTCAAATAAATTTGGTCGAATTTTCTGGTGTCTTTGTGACATTTCGGAATTAAAATTATGTGGGTGAAAATTCTACCATCAGAGCTCAAAGGGTTAACAAAGACTAAGAATGTATTTTTTCAAGGTAACGATTTTAAACGAATTATTCTTAAACTGTGGTCCGCGGATCCCAAGGAGTCCTCAACGCGTCATCAGAGGTTCCGCCAGTGTCTAACATTCGAAGTACATTTTTCCAGTTATCTGGAAGAAGGGGAAATTTTTGCGAGTACAGAAAAAACTATAATACTGTTAAAATACATAACATGTTTAAACAATCTCCCACTTTCTGTGCAATAAATGAAGTAATGAATTAAAAAGGCGATTCCTAATTAATAAATGAAAATTATATGATGATTTTTTTCAAAAACGTAAAACATAGAACGTAAAACATAGAAGTACAAATATCATTAGTTGTACGTAATTTTCAATGTTATACCGTGTATCTCTACATCCAGTTGTCTCTCTCGAACGGTGTTTCTTGTATAATATTTTTCTGATGAAAACGTGATAAGGGTTTTTCCCATTTTCCGAACAATACTTGTAATATGTATCATAATTTTTATTCCTTTTCTTGAAATTTTACAATGATATTAAAACTGTTCATCAAAGTCAACAATAAAATCAAACGGTCAAAAACGCAGGTACATGTTTTTTTATATTTATATGCAGCTTTTCCTTTTAATTTTTGAAAACTGTAACTTCTTTTATTACATTGAATAATACTATATTATGACGATTTTATAGGTATAATAGCTTATGTATATCTATTTATCCTATGTAGCCTGTAAGCAACATTCTAAAAAATATAAATTGTTTGGGCCTTAAATTTAAAGAGTCCAACGACAGTTGAAGTACGATAAGGTGTCCCTGGTGACTTAGAGATTAAGGAACACTGTTTTAACCCTTTCCGTACTCAGTCAGGTAAAACTTAATTTTAATTCCAATCTTGCAACGATACCAATAATATTTTGCTCTGGAGAACGAGCCCATAACCAGGGTTTGAATGATTTTTACTTTTTTACCAATAGATGCATATTATAATCGTAACTTTATTTGGTCGGCGACAATTGATACAAATTTTGCGAAAAGAGAAGTTAAAGATTACTTTTAACCATTTCCGGCGCAGACAAATTCTGTTCGTAAAATCAGAAAATGTTGACTGACACCGGAATTTACAAAATACTTTTTTAGATATTAAGAGCGCCCTGATTTAAGCTGTCATTATAAAAGTAAAATTTTACTAAAATAATAATAGGTGCCGTTTGTATGTTTGGAATTCAAATTAGGTGTACCCGGGAGTAAACACACTGCTCCGGAAAGGGTTAACACTAGAACGCCAGGAAATTTCAAGTAAGATTAAAAAAAAATCATCTAAAACCAGAAAAAATATTTTAATTTATTTAACTAATTCCCAGTAATTAGTATACAAATTTATTCTTGAAGATTTTTCTGGTTCGAATCGTCAGTTAGTCCATTGATCAGTGTCAAAATGGCATCTATCCGCCATTCTAGTGTTGACCCTTTGAGCTCTGATGGTAGAATTTTCTACCACATAATTTTAATTCCGAAATGTCACAACGACACCAGAAAATTAGACCAATTTTTTTTGAAAAAGGTTTAATGCATTTTTTCGTGTATATCATTAACCTTTTTTTTCTTTGCAAAATACTGGTGCCAAAGTGACATTTGGAATTTTGAAGCAATTTACCCACCTGAGCTCAAATGGTTAAATAAATAACGACGGCAGTTGTAAAGGCAACACGCACTCTGGGTCGGCTAAGCCCGGCTCGCGTCCTCCCGGTTAATAAAATTTTGTTTTTACAATTAAAGCTTAAATTAAGGGATTCTTGATTCCTAAAAAAAGGTCATGTGCAAATTCCGATGACAATCGATATTTTCTCGTTTTACTAACAGAATATGACCGTGCCGGAAAGGGTTAAATGCTTACGTAATTTTAGTTACAAGGGGTGATCAAATGAAAAGGTACGAAACGACATAAAAACGTAACAGTTAAATATTTGCATATTCCGCCATGGGAGAACGTAGCGAGACATCTCGGGATGAGATTGGATTCTCTGACTGTGATCGGAGCATGCGCGGGCTCTCGTATGCGCAGTAGAGAACACAGGCTCTTATCAAAAGTGGCGTCCAAATTATGCGGCAGCCCGTATGCTGACAGGATGGCGTTGGCGTTGCCAAATTCGACAATTGAGGAGCAGCAAGGTGTTATCAGATTTCTGACAGCGAAAATTTAGAAACCGGCAGCTATTCATCGCCGGATGGTGACAGTTTATGGGGAGAAATGTGTCTCCGACAAGTCTTTCAAAAAGTGGAGTGCCCGTTTTCGTGCAGGCCGGGATATGGACCTGGTTCAGTTCAAGTGGGAGACGTTGGACCATTCGCTCTACAGTCGGGACATGTCGTCCTGCAATTTCCATATGTTTGGTCCACTGAAGAAACACCTGAAAGGGAAGCGCTTCAACTCGGACGACGTACTCAAGAACGCTGTGAAGGACTGGGTCTCGCCACGGCCTCAGGAATTCTGTGAACAAGGAATCCTGCGGCTTGTTTATCAGTCGGATCGTTGTGCTCAGGCCTATGGTAAATATTTTGAATAAAGTCTACATTTGTATCCACCGTGTCCTGTCGTACCTTTTCATTTGATCACCCCTTGTACTATATTAATTACACTCGAAGATTTGTCATTCCTCATGAAATAAAATATTGTAAAATGTAAATCATTTTTAGAATAATTTTATAGTCTACGCATTGTTTTAAAAGTGGAAATAATAATAATAAATGAAAAATTACCTTTGAAAAACTGAATTAAAAAAAAAAAATAGTCTAAAACATCAGGTAATTTATACATCAGTCATTTTATTTATTAAATTGTGTAAGGTTTATTATTATTACTATCATACTTTTTTAACGAATACAATGATTATAAAAAATTAATAAAGCGACACACAAAAATGTCAATATGAATTCAAAAATAACAGAAAACAAAGTACTATTATAAAACTGAATGTCGATGAAATGTCGAAAAAGGAAATAAAACAGTTTTTAACAAATTAATTTATGATATTTTTATACGTCTTTTTTTAAGATATATTATTTTTCATAACATTCTTTAAACGAAAATAAAGAAAAAAGCTACATAAAATGTTAACCATTTTTAAGCCAAAAAATTTACTTCCGTGACCTTTTAAAAAATTTAAAGAAACATTCAAGCAATTAAGAAATTATAAAACGTCTTTAGACAATATTTTATTCTCCTATATAGTTGATTAAATTTTTTGAGATTATTTTATTTTAATATTTCTTTCTTATGTTTCCATTAAATAAAATTCGAGAAGGATGTATCATTTTTCTTTTCGAGATTCAATTTAATTTTCTTAACTTGAATATTTTTATTATCTTTCTAAAGATTAATTGGAGAAGTATAGTTTAAAATTAAAATTTATTTTTTTGATATAACTATTCGTTGTTCAAATACAGTAATTGAAACTTAAACTTCGCTTTAAACAACGAATCAAATGTATCATCTGGAGTTTCTAATAATTTAGCCTCATTTCTTAGTGCGGAATGCAAATAATATAGTTTTTGAACATCAGTCAGTTCTTCATTATTCGTAACAATATTATTAAATTCTATTTTGAACATATTCCATTTTTCATATTTTCCACTAAATAGCGAAAGAGGTATGTCAGGAAGTTTAATTTTACTGTTACTTATCTTTAATTCCGAATTTTTAGTTTTTTTTTTAATTAGAATATAATAATTGATTGAAACTTACCTCTAGCTTTTCTACTCGCTCTTTCATTTCGACGAATGAAGCATCAATTTTAGTTAAATCATGATCTTCAGGTGCTGTTATATAATAATCTCGCCGTAAGGCACCGATGTTTGTGGACAGTTTTTCTAGATTTTTGATTTTCCTTTCAATTTGAATTCTGGTCAATTCTTCGGTCTTTTTATTTACAGAATTTTCTAACCTTGTTAATTGGGCTTTTAATGAGCCTCTAGTCTTATTCAAACTAATTATTGAAGCCATTTCAATACAAAAAAGAATAAGCAAGAGTCGAATCGTGAGCGGAACAATGTAACGTACTGTCGAATGATGCGAGTATATTTAAAACACTCATTTGGTCGCTGGTTCAATTATAACTACTAATATTACTTAAAAATTCTTTATATACAAATTATTTACACACTATGTTTACATTTTAAATAAAGAATAATGATTCAGCGAACACACGATAGGTCCGCTAAGATCGCCGATAAAAACCAAAACAAATAACAAACCATGTTCCAATGTTGCCAAAACGGCAGACCTAAAGTACAGTAGAATGCGCCAAGAAGACGCGCGACATCCAAGGATATGGTGAAGTACGAAAAGGTGTCCCTTGTGACTTAAAGATTAAGGAACACTGTTTTAACCCTTTCCGTACTCAGTCCGGTAAAACTTAATTTTAATTCCAATCTTGCAACAATACCAATAATATTTTACCCTGGAGAACGAGCCCATAACCAGGGTTTGAATGATTTTTACTTTTTTTTGCCAATAAATACACATTATAATCGTAACTTTATTTGGTCGGAGACAATTGATACAAATTTTGCGAAAAAAGAAGTTGAAGATTACTTTTAAACATTTGCGGTGCAGACAAATTCTGTTCGTAAAATGAGAAAATTTTGACTGACACCGGAATTTACAAAAGACTTTTTTAGATATTAAGAGCGCTCTGATTTGAGCTGTCATTGTAAAAGTAAAATTTTATTAAAATAATAATAGGTGCAGTTTGTAAGTTTGGAATTCATATTAGTTGTAGCCGGGAGTGGACACACTGCTCCGGAAACGGTTAACACTAGAACGCCGGGAAATTTCAAGTAAGATAAAAAAAAATCATTTAAATCCAGAAAAATTATTTTAATTTATTTAGTTAATTTATTTGACTAATTCCCAGTAATCAGTATATAATTTTTTTTCTTGGAGATTTTTCTGGATCGAATCGCCAGTTAGTCCATTGATTTGTGTCAAAATGACATCTATCCGTCATTCTAGTGTTAACCGTTTGAGCTCTGATGGTAGAGTTTTCTACCACATAATTTTAATTCCGAAATGTCACAACGACACCAGATAATAAACCATTTTTTAAAAAAGGTTTAATTCATTTTTTCGTGTATATCGTTAACCTTTTTTTTTTCTATGCAAAATACTGGTGCCAAAGTGACATTTGGAATTTTAAAGCAATTTACCCACCAGAGCTCAAAGGGTTAAATAAATAACGACGGCAGTTGTAAAGATAACACGCACCCGGGGTCGGGCTAAGCCCGGCTCGCGTCCTCCTGGTTAATAAAATTTTGTTTTTACAATTAAAGCTTAAATTAAAGGATTCTTGATTTCTAAAAAAGGTCATGAGTAAATTCCGATGACAATCGATATTTTCTCGTTTTACTAGCAGAATATGACCGTGCCGGAAAGGGTTAAATGCTTACGTAATTTTAGTTACAAGGGGTGATTAAATGAAAAGGTACGAAACGACATAAAACGTAACAGTTAAATATTTGCATATTCCGCCATGGGAGAACGTAGCGAGACATCTCGGGATGAGATTGGATTCTCTGACTGTGATCGGAGCATGCGCGGGCTCTCGTATGCGCAGTAGAGAACACAGGCTCTTATCAAAAGTGGCGTCCAAATTATGCGGCAGCCCGTATGCTGACAGGATGGCGTTCGCGTTGCCAAATTCGACAATTGAGGAGCAGCGAGGTGTTATCAGATTTCTGACAGCGGAAATTTAGAAACCGGCAGCTATTCATCGCCGGATGGTGACAGTTTATGGGGAGAAATGTGTCTCCGACAAGTCTTTCAAAAAGTGGAGTGCCCGTTTTCGTTCAGGCCGGGATATGGACCTGGTTCAGTTCAAGTGGGAGACGTTGGACCATTCGCTCTACAGTCGGGACATGTCGTCCTGCAATTTCCATATGTTTGGTCCACTGAAGAAACATCTGAAAGGGAAGCGCTTCAACTCGGACGACGTACTCAAGAACGCTGTGAAGGACTGGGTCTCGCCACGGCCTCAGGAATTCTGTGAACAAGGAATCCTGCGGCTTGTTTATCAGTCGGATCGTTGTGCTCAGGCCTATGGTAAATATTTTGAATAAAGTCTACATTTGTATCCACCGTGTCCTGTCGCACCTTTTCATTTAATCACCCCTTGTACTATATTAATTACACTCGAAGATTTGTCATTCCTCATGAAATAAAATACTGTAAAATGTAAATCATTTTTAGAATAATTTTATAGTCTACGCATGTTTTAAAAGTGGAAATAATAATAATAAATAAAAAATTACCTTTGAAAAACTGAATTAAAAAAAAAAATAGTCTAAAACATCAGGTAACTTCAGTCATTTTATTTATTAAATTGTGTTAGGTTTATTATTATTACTATCATATTTTTTTAACGAATACAATGATTATAAAAAATTAATAAAGCGACACACAAAAATGTCAATATGAATTCAAAAATAACAGAAAACAAAGTACTATTATAAAACTGAATGTCGATGAAATGTCGAAAAAGGAAATAAAACAGTTTTTAACAAATTAATTTATGATATTTTTATACGTCTTTTTTTAAGATATATTATTTTTCATAACATTCTTTAAACGAAAATAAAGAAAAAAGCTACATAAAATGTTAACCATTTTTAAGCCAAAAAATTTACTTCCGTGACCTTTTAAAAATTTTAAAGAAACATTCAAGCAATTAAGAAATTATAAAACGACTTTAAATGTTATTTTATTCTCCTATATAGTTGATTAAATTTTTTGAGAATGTTTTATTTTAATATTTCTTTCTTATGTTTCCATTAAATAAAATTCGAGAAGGATGTATCATTTTTCTTTTCGAGATTCAATTTAATTTTCTTAACTTGAATATTTTTATTATCTTTCTAAAGATTAATTGGAGAAGTATAATTTAAAATTAAAATTTATTTTTTTGATATAACTATTTGTTGTTCAAATACAGTAATTGAATATTGATATTTTACTGTTTTAATTTATACATTAAAATATAAATTACACAGTGTTTTCACTAGAACATCATTAGTGTAGAATTAAAAATAAATGTCAGTTGTTGTTTAATAAAATGATTTTTTTAATCAGTTTTAATTTAAAGAAAATTGTCCAAAAATTAAATTGGGATGGGGAAACGGAATTGTTTTCTCGAATAGTTATGGAATCTATAAAAAAATATTTTAATTATAACCATAAATAGGCTTCTCGGTGAACATTTTTCATCTTCCCCAAAGTCACTTTAGATTTTATCTTTGGCAGTCCGTTGTCTCAGCTAAGGAGACTTCATCTTTCCTTGCAAAATTCGTTTTTGCCATCTTATACTAATAAAATAACAAATCGCTCTCTCTGCGTGTGTGTGTGTATGTGTGCGATAGCTAGAAAAATCTACGGCACGTACGAGGCTCAAATTTTTTATGAGATTAGCCCAATACCTCTCCTGATGCACCCGACGATTAGAATTTTAATATTTTGATTAATTTCAGATATATTAATTACGAAGTGGAACTCACTCAAGTCATCAACAAGTCATTTTCAACAAGTCACAACATCAAGTCATTTTTTTAATGTTCGGGAAAAGAAATCGTTTCCACATGCGCACAAAGTCTTTTACGCACTTAAACGAAAGAAGTAGCATTTTTCGGCGTTTATTTCTGTGTTTGAATCATTTTATTTAAATCCAAATCAACCAAACTGCTCGACACAGTTAAACTTAACAGACATATTTCGAAAGATCGTACTTTTAGGTCTCAAATGCTATTATTAATTCGAAATAATGTTCCAGTTAACCTTTTAAAAAGAAATATTCAAAAAGTGTCGTTTTTCGACAAACCATTTTTCTCCCTTTTGTCAATGCTCTTCCAGGGCGTATTTTTTAAGATGTAAACAAGCAAAATGGAAGATCTTAAAATTGAAACTTTCTTCTAACCGATGGTGTGATTGGTTTTAAAATATTTGTATTTTAACCCCTTCAAATATACTGGCAAAAGAAGATCATTTTGCCAGTAGAGAAGATATTTTTTCCAGGCTAAAATTATTTTTTCATATTTCAACTCAATCTTTTAAAATCTTCTCAATAGACCAAATTTATATGCCTTACAAAAAATTCGAAACGTTCGGACCGATAGAAATATTTTTTACAAAGTAAGTAAAATGTGCGAAAAATTTGATGAAATCTATAAAAAACATATCGTTTTTATTGCGGTTTTGCCTAGTAAAGCGCAATCCAATAGGTACCGGCAAACAAAAAACATACTTTTAAAGATTAAAAACATTCTTATAATCTATGATGCAATCAGTTTTTAAAATATAAGATTAAACCCTTTCAAATACACCGGCAAAAGGAGGTCACTTTGCAACTCATGGATAGAATATTTTTTCTACGCTAAAAGTATCTAAGCGTATATATTTCAGCACAATCTTTTTAAAGAATCTCAATAGTCCAAATTTACACCCTCTTAAAAATTTTTGGAACGTTCGGACGAGTAGAAATACTTTTTACAAAATAAAAAGTGCGAAAAATTTGACGAAATCAATAAAAACCAGATCGTTTCATTGCGGTTTTGTCTTTGCATGGCGCATTTCTATACGTCCTGACAAACCGAAAAGATATTCTTAAATCTAAAACATTTTTATAATCTATGGTGCAATTTGTTTAAAACAAAATATGAGATTTAACCCGTTCAAATACACCGCAATCACGAATCACATCCCGGCTCATGGAGAATACATTTTTGCTATGCTATTAGTAAATGTCCGTATTTTAGCACAATCTTTTTTAGAGCCTTTCAATAAACCAGATTTACGTTACTTATAAAAAAAGTTTTACAAAATAAAATATGTGAAATTTTTTACGAATTCAGTAAAAACCTGAGTGTTCCATCGCAGTTTCGTTCGCTTTCCAAAAAATCCCGCAAAATTTTCCAAAATTTCAAAAAAAAAAATTCCGCATAGTTTCCAAAAAATCAAATTACACAGAAAATAAAATACCAAACAGCATGTGCTTTCAATTCAATATCTTTTCGCGATTTTTCGATTTAAAAATATAAATTTTGACAAAATGGACTTAAAGATATAAAATCATAGGAATTTGAGTTTAATTTAAGAGTCATTTAGAAAACAAATAACACATTTGAAAACTAAATGACATCACGGGCCTGGGCAACGCCGGGCAGGTCAGCTAGTTAGTAATAAAAGAAAATAAAATTTGCCTTATTTAATCGGAGCATTTTTTGATAATGTGTACTTGAAGGAAACTTCTTTTTAAAAAAGTGGTGCTGGCCAAATAAAATTTGTGTAAGAAACACCGGAGTCCGAAGGGTTAAAATTAAGTGTATTAGAGGGTGGAGTGTGGTCAGAAAAAAATATAGTCAAAATAGAGAAATCTACCAATATTTTCTTATCGAAAACTAGTACTTCAAATAGTATACTGGGATTAAAGAAGGCGAATTTCTCTTTAACAAAATACTGTTTTTTAAATATTTTTTTAATTGTGTTTTTCGATGACTACCCGTAACTTACTACCCGTGAGTACCCGCCTTAGTATGTTTAGGAACAACATATTTATTACAGGTGTCAAATTTAAATCATGAACTAACAAAACATGTATTAATTTTTAAGAACATTTTTTGGGCAATTATGATTTAGATGTCAGTGGAATTTTAGATTCAGTTTTAAAAATGAATAGTATTCTTATTTGATATTTTTTTCAGAAAGATAAATTTATAATTAAAATTTTAAATAATTTAAAATTATATATTTTTTTCAATTCTATTGCTGCCAACTTCCCTCTTTTTTCATTAATTAAATACTCTTTGAACCAGAAAATTTGTTTAAGTAAATGTGTCTGGTCTTAAATGAATTAATCCTTTAAAATTTACTTAATTTCGTTAATTAAATGAATTTCTTAGTCGAATTACAATTGCTAGATTTAACCTTTTCCAGACACTATGCCCAGTCCAGGGTACCTAATTTTAATTCGAAACTTGCAAAAGGCACCAATAATATTTTAATAGAATTTTGTTTTTACAATGAAAGATTAAAGTATTCTTAATTGCTAAAAATGTCATTTGTAAAATTCGGCGACTGTCAAACCCATTTTACTAAGAGAATTTGAACACGCCGGAAAGGGTTAAAAAGAGCCCGATGCTGCATGTGAGCAATTCACAGCTCAAGCAAAACTGTATAAGGCTGCGCTCAAACATCACTACTTTCAGTTACACTAAAATAGCAATAAATCTATCTTTGAAGATGCAATATTTCCAACTATCGGTGGGACGAGAACAAAAAATTGGCAGTTTTGGAATCTCTTTAAATGATTTTTGAGGTACGAAGCCTATCTAACTGACAAAGGAAGGGAAAGTTTATTTCCCCCATCTTCCCCCAACTCATTTCGCGTTCGATTTCTCTCTTGAAGTTCATATTCAGTGCACTGAAAAGCAATTAATACATCAAAGCGCCGACACGAATGATCAGATAGAGCAACGCCTCACCACAAAAAGTTAGTCCTGTGTGCCTGGTGCTTAAAGCGTCTTATCTAAAATGGGAAAAGTTGCCGCAAGATTTAAGGTGAAATCATGTGAATCAAGGTCGTGCGCCACGTAGCGGACGGGGTGAAACTACAGGAATGTATTGTGATTTTTGTATACATGGCAAAGAAATTTTTTATTGCTAGAATAAAATATTACTTTAAAAAATTGGCTGTCTATTGGACAGAATAAAGTTTACCGTTATTTCGGGTGTATAAGCCGCGGATCAAACAATTCTTTTTGGACCCAGAAATCTTATTTAGTGATTGAAGACAAATATTTCCGGCGATATAATTAGTTATATTTGTTTCTTAAAAAATTCTGGGTCGAAAAAGAATCATTTGGCCTGCGGCTTATACACCCTAAATTACGGTAGGTTTGAAATATTATTGCAAATAACTGTAATTCTTTGTATTCGGGTAGAATAAATAGAATAAATAAGATAAGTATGACTCTATAAATGATCTTAATAATCATAAAGATTTTTGACTCATTAAGATTTTTGAATCATTAGTATGACTTAATAATCATTAAGATAAAATATTATTTAAATTATGTAATTATAAATAATTTAATATTATTAAAGATTTAAAAATGCTTATTTAAAATTAAAAACGCTGATTTAAAAACGCTTGATCTTAATCATGCTGTTTAATGTAATGAAAAATTACGCATAAAAATAGGTAAGTATTTAATACGTAAAAATGGAATTTTGTAGTCTCATTTTTTATTGAATTCTTGGTATGCTAAAATTATACAAAATGATGTACATGGTTGCATTTCTGACGATAAGTAGCATGTGATAAGTATCGATAAGTATCCAGATGGTAAGTATCCTTCGTCGTATTGCACTTAACGTTACTTACTAATATTTCATTTTTTTAATTTAAAAGTAATTTCGTTATATATTCGGAATCACTTTAAAGTAAAATGCATGCAATAAATGTTGTACTATTAAAGAAGCGAATACTGCTCATTATTTGTTTAAATATTTTGTGATTCTAAACAAAACTTTTATAAAATGGACAGATTTTTTTAATTCTTATTTGTTTATTTATTTTCTTGTTTTGAAACAGACAGAGACGTTTAGAGAATTTCTATTAAAAATTCAATCTCTAATTTCAATTTTTTCACTCATGGAAATTGAATCTTGTTTGGTAAATTTATTTCAAAATATTTTTCTTGCAGCTTGTTTTGATAAAAATACAGTGTTCAACAAAAGTTTAGACATTGGTAATATTTAATCTTTACATTAAAAAATACGAACTCTTAGTTTATACAAATGGTTGTACTTATTTTTAAATACATTTTAAACATTTTAAGACGAAAATTGTGATTTTTATATAAGGTAATATTTGACTTTAAAAAGTGAAATTTGCATGCTGCAAAAGTTTAGTCACTTTCTTGATTTTCGGCAATTGTTCACAGAAAAATGCAAATTTCAAAATTAACACGTCACAGGCATGAAGTATCTAAGTATTTTTCTCAATAATATCGGTTTGTAAAGATTCTGCAAGCTAGAAATATTCATTCAGATGAAGTAATTGACGTATGAAAGCTGAAATCGAATGGGAATACTGTTGCAGAAATTTCAGCTAATTTGATAGAAAAAATCTTTCTATCAAGTATTGTCAGAGGGTGATACTTTAAAAGCAAAATATCGATCTGGAATACCTCGTGTGACCAGAGAACGAGTTGATAGAAGGATCCATAAACTGGCATCGTCACAAATGATATTTTTTTAATTTAAACTGTTTTACCCTACTACTTGGTCATTTTAAATATGACGTAATTTCTTTTATATGTTGCTTTTAACGCACAATTATGAATTGTTTATTATTTAAAAATTTTCTTTCTCTTTCTGATATATTCACGTGAAGATAATTTTATTGCTAGAAAGGATTTTTTTTTAGTTTCACTGCCTTTGACTTTGTAGCAATAGCATAATGATCATTCAGAAATGTGAAATGTCTCACACAAATATCCATCTCAATTTAAACTGTTTCATATATTATTGTTTGGCTGTTTTAAATACGACCTTGATTTTTAGCACTTTCCAACAAAGTTGAAAAGTGCTTATGCATTCGGTTTGTCTGTCCGTCTGTCCGTCTGGCCGGATGGCCGTCTGTCCGTCTGTCCGTCTGGCCGTCTGTCCGGATGGCCGTCTGTCCGCGCTCTAACTCCCGTAAATATACTCGGATTGCTATGAAATTTTTATACGTTATTGAAGTTTACCCTAGCACGAACCCTATTGAAAATGAAGTATCTACCATAATTAGTTTATCTACAGAGAGAATCAAGTTTCCCATTACATTACGGCCTATGGGAAAAAATCGTTAATATACTCGGATTGCCATGAAATTTTAGGACGTTATTGACGTTTACCCTAGCACAAGTCCTACTGAAAATGAAGAATCTACCATAATTAGTTTATCTACAGAGAGAATCAAGTTTCCCATTACATTACGGCCTATGGGAAAAAATCGTTAATATACTCGGATTGCTATGAAATTTTAGGACGTTATAGACGTTTACCCTAACACGAACCCTATTGAAAATGAAGTTTCTATTATGATTAGTTTATCTACAGTGCGAATCAAAAATTTCCTATTACATTACGGCCTATGGGGAAAAATCGTTTCAAAGGAATTTTAAGGATGTTATACCCTGTCAAACATATTAAAATATGCATTCTATAAAATATAAGATGAAAATGTAGCTATTATTCATTTACAGGGCCATACAAAATAATTCCATTAGATAATAGTAAAAGGGAGAATTGTGTGTGACATATTTTAAATGTATTAAACTTTTTCATGTATAATAAAATTTATATATGTCACTGAAGCTTAATATAAATTATACGCTACTGTCTTGCATAATATGAAGTGCATAGCATTTACAGGGCCATACAAAAGATTTCAAATAGTATATTCTTTCCGAAGTACCGTATATATGTCCGATGATGGCTGATGAAGGTATGAAATGCATTTTAATTATGATATTCGCGTTTATATTTCGCTAAATATATGCACATTATATGATGTGTATAAATGTTATAGTTGATATACAGGGCTACCCGAAAGAGCTCACCAACGTTACTGAATATGAGCGTAAATTATTTTAAGGTGGTTCTTAAATAAGCCATCATTTTTACGCTTAGCTGCATTCAATTTACTGAGAAATGTTTGCAGAATATAGATAAAGGGATATACAGGGCCACGCAAAGAATTCGGTACATGGACGCCTATGAATGATGATTTATGAGAATGTGATTTCAGTTGTTTTAAAAGTGCTTTAGTTTACAATAAATTTTAGCCGAATGCTGGCGTGTAATAAAGGTACAATGTAAACTACAGGGCTGAACAAAAGTATTCAAGTATTTTTCTATCTAATAGTATGAATTGGTGAAAAAGAAATTTGAAGCTACTCGGTATTTACTTGCTAAGCTAAATTCTCCCATTATATGAACTGACATATGAAATACAGGGCTGTTCTAATGTACTGGAATACTTATTTGGGTATATTTGGCTATACACTATTATTTCCCTAAATAACAAAGTTTTGTTAAATCTTTAGTTAAGTGTTGGAAAGTGCTTCATAATTTATGCTTAATGCATGATTTTTCTTACTTGTTTTTCAATTAAAGGCGCTTAACGCATTTTAATGAATTCATTGTTTTAATATTTTCTTTCTCTTTTAATATGCACATGAAAATATAGTTTTATGAGATAATTTTTAATATTTCTCGCTTTTAGCTTGCAATTATTCAATTCTCTATTGAAAGCTTTTCTGTTTGTGATAGTCGCGTGTAAATATTTTTTTAGCATTTTCCAACAAAGTTGAAAAGTGCTTATGTATTCGGTTTGTCTGGCCGTCTGGACGTATGGCCGTCTGTCCGCGCTCTAACTCCCGTAAACATACTCGGATTGCTATGAAATTTTTATACGTTATTGAGGTTTACTCTAGCACGAAACCTATTGAAAATGAAGTATCTACCATGATTAGTCTATCTACAGAGAGAATCAAAAGTTTCCCATTACATTATAGCCTATGGGGAAAAATCGTAAATATACTCGGATTGCCATGAAATTTTAGGACGTTATTGACGTTTACCCTAGAACGAACCCTATTGAAAATGAAGTTTCTTCCATGATTAGTTTATCTACAGGGCGAATCAAAAGTTTTTCATTACATTACGGCCCATGGGGAAAAATCGTTAGTATACTCGGATTGCCATGAAATTTTAGGACGTTATTGACGTTTACCCTAGCACAAGTCCTATCGAAAATGAAGTTTCTACCATGATTAGTTTATCTACAGAGAAAATCGCAAGTTTCCCATTACATTACGGCCTATTGGGAAAAATCGTTAATATACTCGGATTGCCATGAAATTTTAGGATATTATTGACGTTTACCCTAGCACGAACCCTATTGAAAATGAAGTTTCTATCATGATTAGATTATTTACAGGGCGAATCAAAAGTTTTTCATTACATTACGGCCCATGGGGAAAAATCGTTAGTATACTCGTATTGCCATGAAATTTTAGGACGTTATTGACGTTTACCCTAGCACAAGTCCTATCGGAAATGAAGTTTCTACCATGATTAGTTTATCTACATTGCGAATCAAAAGTTTCCCATTACATTACGGCCTATGGGGAAAAATCGTTAATATACTCGGATTGCCATGAAATTTTGGACGGTTTTGACGTTTACCTTAGCACGAACCCTATTGAAAATGAAGTTTCTACCATGATTAGTTTATCTACCGAGAAAATCACAAGTTTCCCATTACATTACGGCCTATTGGGAAAAATCGTTAATATACTCGGATTGCCATGAAATTTTAGGATATTATTGACGTTTACCCTAGCACGAACCCGATTGAAAATGAAGTTTCTATCATGATTAGATTATTTACAGGGCGAATCAAAAGTTTTTCATTACATTACGGCCCATGGGGAAAAATCGTTAGTATACTCGGATTGCCGTGAAATTTTAGGACGTTATTGACGTTTACCCTAGCACAAGTCCTATCGAAAATGAAGTTTCTGCCATGATTATTTTATCTACAGGGCGAATCAAAAGTTTCCCATTACATTACGGCCTATGGGGAAAATCGTTTCAAAGGAATTTTAAAGATGTTATATCCTGTCAAACATATTAAAATATGCATTCTATAAAATATAAGGTGAAAATGTAGCTATTATTCATTTACAGGGCCACACAAAATAATTCCATTAGATAATGGTAAAAGGGGGAATTGTGGGTGACATATTTTAAATATATTAAACTGTTTCATGTATAATAAAATTAATATATGTCATTGAAGCTTAATATAAATTATACGCTACTGTCTTGCATAATATGAAGTGCATAGCATTTACAGGGCCACACAAAAGATTTCAAATAGTATAATCTTTCCGAAGTACCGTATAGGTGTCCGATGATGGCTGATAGCTATTATTCATTTACATTGCCACACAAAATAATTCCATTAGATAATGGTAAAAGGGGGAATTGTGGGTGACATATTTTAAATATATTAAACTGTTTCATGTATAATAAAATTAATATATGTCATTGAAGCTTAATATAAATTATATGCTACTGTCTTGCATAATATGAAGTGCATAGCATTTACAGGGCCACACAAAAGATTTCAAATAGTATAATCTTTCCGAAGTACCGTATAGGTGTCCGATGATGGCTGATGGAGGGATGAAATGCTGTTTAATTATGATATGCGATTTGCTAAATATATGCACATTATATGGTGTGTATAAATGTTATAGTTGATATAAAGGGCTACCCAAAAGAGCTCAGCAACATTACTGAATATGAGCGTAAATTATTTAAACGTGGTTCTTAAATAAGCTATGCATTTTTACGCTGAGCTTCATTCAATTTACTGAAAAATGTTTGCAAAATATAGATAAAAGGATATACAGGGCCACGTAAAGAATTCGGTACATGGATGCCTATGAATGATAATTTATGAGAATGTGATTTCAGTTGTTTTAAAAGTGTTTTATTTTACAATAAATTTTAGCCTAATGCTGACGTGAAATAAAGGTACAATGTAAACTACAGGGCTGAACAATAGTATTCAAGAGTGTTTCCATCTAATAGTATGAATTGCTGAAAAAAGAAATTTCAAGCTACTGAATATTTTCTTGCTAAACTAAATTTTCCCATTATATCAACTGACATATGAAATACAGGGCTGTTCAAAAGTACTGGAATACATATTTGGGCATATTTGACTATACACTATTATTTCCCTAAATAACAAAGTTTTGTTAAAGATTTCATTAAGTGTTGGAAAGTGCTTCATAATCTATGCTTAAAGCATGATTTTTCTTACTTAGCTTGACTTTTCTTACTTTTTGTACTTGTTTAATTTGAAGGAAATGTTATTCATTTATCACTTAGCAACGATGTAAATGTTAATCTTTTTTAAAACATGTAAAAAATGTCTCTCAAAATGCTGAAAATTTCAATTTAAAATGGATATAAATCTTCAAGAAATGAGTCAAATTAAGACAATAAATGTCGTCTGCACATCGGGAACTTCTAATAATGATCCTATGTATAAAATGATCCTAAAATATTTAGATTCCAAAGTATAGTTTTTGCTCCTACAAAACTTTTTTAATGGGACGATTTTTACCAACTTTAACATTAATTATCTCTTAATATAATTAATCGCTTTAAAATTAGTCTGCATCTGCTTATTTATTAAAAAATTTTCTATAATACTACCAGTTTGTTTAATTTTGTGTGCCGCAGTTTTCTTAATTTTAGCGAAGAAACACCCAAGGTCAACAAATGCTCATTGTCAACAACGGCGGCTGCGATAGTTACCTCTTTTTAAATTAGAGAAAAGCCTTCCGAAACAAACTTTTTTGAAAGACAAATTCAATAAAAGGCCCATTTTTGATAAGGTAAAATACACTCCTCAATAAGTTAAGAAGAATATGTTCTAAAACACAGCTATTATTACTTTCCAGTTATTTTTTATTTAAAGAGCATATCAAATAATTTAATTTTTAGCAGCTTAATTGCTTTAGAAAGAAGTCACAAGATTAAAGTGAGAAGTCATATGTGCAAATATTCGCATGATTATTCGATTTATTAAGTAAACGAAATCCATTCATCAGATGTGATGAAAGGATTCAAGTTTAAGATGTTATGCAATTAAAAACGAACAGTGGTAATTTTTATATTCTAATATGATCTTTGAAGTAAAAGGGTGTCAAGTGCTGAGGGAAAAATACAGTAATAAGAGGTAACTACGAGTATTTCCTGGCAAAAAATACTTTAAGTGATATAGAAAGCTTAAAAAAGGCGAATTTCTCTTTAATAGAATACTCTTATTAACACCTTTTTAATGTGTTTTTTTATTATTTTATTTTATCATTTGTTTGTTTTTGTTTATTGTTGTTTTATTATTTCAATTTGGGAAAGCGCTGATTTTAATGTAGAAACTGTAGTATTTTTAGGATTAGAAGTATTTTTTCTTGTCGCTTTCGCGATAAATGACCAGTAGAAGGACGTATACATTAGTATCAATCATTAACCCAGAAGTAATTGTAAATCAATGTTTACATTAATTAACCGTACAGTTTTATTTTAAATATTTTTATTTCATAATTCCGGAGTTATAACATTATTATTATTATTTTAAAGTGAAGATTATTTGTGCAAATGAATGATATTTCTCGACATTTATTCATGTAATAACTTAACATTCCATTAAACTTTAAAATTTAAATTAAATTACACATTTGCTACATTATAAAAATGAAATTCAGCAAAAGAATAATATTCTATTTCGAAAATAGTTCTGATTTACATATATATATATATATATATATATATATATATATATATATATATATATATATATATATATATATATATATATATATATATTACAGTATTAGAGAATATAATATTCCGGGTATTTTCAATTTCAAGAACCTTATTTAAGAGTTTAATTTTTCAGTGCTTAGTAATGTTAAAAGTCGTCACAAGAGAGTTTGAAATATCCACCTTGTTCTGCCCTTCGATGTAAACGAAGTCAATTAATCACAAATAATGAAATGCATTTAAGCTTAACTCATTATGCGACTAAATACAAACATCTAAAATAATCCAAAAGTGCTCCTTGAACTAATTATATTCATTTGGGAAAGCGATGAAGCTCGTGGATAAATTGAATTTATTTTCTTAATTACCTATTAGTGAAGCGCGTAGTAATTTCTGTCAATCTATGCATTTACAATATCTTACTTTAAAAATGGCAGAAATTAATTACTGTTTCTCTAAGTTGTTGATAGAAATTAAAGCAAGAGAAAGGGATTTATTTTTTTATAAATTATACGTAAGAATTCTGTAACATATTCTTAAAACCCTTATTGGTATAATCTTATTGGTATTGGTATAATATATATACATAAAACTTAAATATAACATAATAGAAACCTATCAGAATCTTTATATATATGTATATAACTCTTTTAGCTTTGGAAAAAGTTACTATGAATTTGAAAATTTTAATTTTCCTTACAAACTGTCAGTAACTGAAAATTTTAGGCAAAAACGAATTTTGTTTTATTTAAGAATATTTATTAATGCTTAAAAAATATACGTTATTTTAGATAAGATTAATAAATAAGATTGTCTAATAAACTTTCTTAATATACTTTAATTTATGAATTTTAATTTGTGATTTCACATACGGTAATAATTAATGTTAATTTTAACAATTAATAAATTTGTAACATTTTATGTATCAAAACACAACATAAACAAGAAAAATATATAGATATTTATTTTAATAATTAATGTAGAGCATTTATTATATAAACTTTCTAAAAATAGTTTTCTTATATGCATTTTTCAAGTAACTGAAATTAATTTACTCTAAAATCTGCTTTGTGGTGTCTGTTTGTTTACATTAAAAAAAATCGTAAGCAGTAATCGTAAACAATATTTTTAACAAAATTATGTTTCAATTAATATCGAAGTCGAAATCGATTAATAACTGTTTCAGATTCTATCCCCGTAAAAAAGATAATAGCAGTTTCATCGGTGTTTAATAAGAAAACACAGTCGAGCTAATTTAAAGAAATTTATACATTGCTTCAGTACAACGCTGTGCGAAAAGTCGCCCCGTGTTCGAAAATTTGAGGGGCACCAAATTTATACTACCAACGTCATAGCCTGTTACACGAAAAATTTAGGGGGGGGGTCACATTCTAACTTTGCCCCAGGCGCAATCTTCTCTTCGCACACCCTTGCTTCAGTATTTCAGATATTGTTAATATATATATATATTATACACTATATATTATATATTATATATATACAGGGTGTCCGAAAAGTCTGGAAACGGTCGAATAACTCGAGAAATACATGTGAAATTGAAAAACGTAAATACACGTGTTAAATATTTTTAAATAAGCTACTCAGTGATACCAAATTTGACCTTCGCAACCGACCCCCTGGGGGTCAGAGGGGGGTCCAACTTTGAAATTTTAAATTATAACCCCCCATTTTTTATTGCAGATTCGGATTTTACGGACAAAAATACGTAACTTTTGTATTTGATGTTTATTTCGAATCCTCGTTTATCACGGTGTAATTGAGCATATTAAATCGATACATATTTCGCCTTTTCCAACGGGATTTTCCCTAATCGAAACCATTTGGGTAGAATTTATGACATCAAATTCCTCTTCTTTTGCAGGAATAGCGTTTCTTGAAAATCACCCGTGCCGATTATTTCGATAGTGCTACACAGTTAAAAATTTGACCCATTTGCTGTAGCGTCACTCCACAGCTTTTATAGAATATCTTTTTCATGACCAATGAGAATGTTCTATAACACAGTAAAGTAACCGTTTTCTATAAAAGCAGTGGAGTGACGCTGTATCAAATGAGTCCATTTTTTTGCAATGTATAGGGTTTTTTATATTTTTCTCTAGAAAAATTCATTGAAATATATAAATTTAGTTTTCTATTTGGACTTTTATTTTATCCAGTAAATGGTTTCTAAAATATGACATACTTGTTTTCATGTTTAAATGTGTAAATAAGAACCTCCCATCCCGAATAGAAAAAGTATATCTTCAGTTTTTGGGGGCGGGGTATGTAAATATTTTGCATTTCGATAAGTTCTGCCTTCTTATTTTTTTTCTTTTTTTTTTAATCATTTAATTCAGTGGGGCGGATGGGCGTGCATGGAGTTTTTTAAATAATTTCTACTATGTAAAATAACATGTAAGGCAAATTGACCTACGTGTTTCGATCTTTTAAGGTATAAATATGCATCTCCTCTAAGAAATAGAAAAAGGATAATTTTCATTATTTGACGTCGGGATGTATGTATATTATGCGTTTCCATGGATTCTGTTGTTTTTCAAAAAAATCATCTAATAGGCTGATGTGGGTGTATGTTTTTTTTAATTATTACTACAGAAAAATATAGGAAAAAATATTAAAAAATAAAGTTATAAAACATTTTGTTTTGCTGACTGTACAACAGATGAAGAAGTATCGTAAATTCGTGGTACTTACGGAACCAGTTATTTTCCAAATGAAAAATCAGTATTTTCTTCATAAAATAAATAAAGCTTCTATAAACACTCGTAATTTTGCCTTCTTTAACAAGTCATTTTCAATAAGAAAATCTTCGTAGTTAACATTTCTTGTTGAAATGAAATTGAAATGCAATCTTATTGAAATTATTTCCTATTCTAGAAATTCCAGGATCCTTATGAACTCCCTTTGGGAAATTTTAGTTTGGGGGGGGGGGGGAATTATAGGTTTTCATAATTGATTAATTACTGCAAGAACAAAATAATAAGGCAGGGATTTTTTAGACATTTTTTGTTGATATATCATGATTTTTTGTAAATTAATATGTATTTTATTCCATTTAAAATTTTTTTTCATAAATTTAATCGCTTAACGGAACAATATGTCTGGTAAAAAATTTGAAATAATGTCTAATTTAGCCTATCTTTTACAGAATTTTTAATCTTTTATCACCTGTTATTTCAAAAAAGAAATTGCCTAATTGAATCAATAAAATGCTCGGATTAAATAACACAATATTTAAAATTAAATTTTACTGGTGAGAAAAATAAATTATGATTGTTTTTTTAAGCCTTTTTTTCGGATTTTCGAAGATCGCGATTGTAATCGAACAAAATAGATCAGATACGTATTTATTTTTCTCAAACAGATTTTACCAACACAAAATTTGATAGGCCAGAGCTTTCTTCACCAAAATAGTCGCATTAGCGGACACATGTTTGCTGAAAATAATCATTAACGGTTGTTTCGATAACAGAAGTGTTTTATATGTTTCTGCCATAGAAATTAATAGAAATATATTAAATTATTTATCCCTTTGTGCTTTTTTTTTATCCAATCAATCAATTATAAATATTAACCAATTATAAATAATTTTAATAAATGCAATGCATTAGTAATCTATAAATATACCTATATTATAAAGAGGTAAAATTACATTATTTGTAGAGGAAAATCTGCGGAACTACCGAACTGATTTCAAAAGCAATTATACTAAAAGGATGGTGTTCCCCCCGAATCAAATATAGACTATCTCTTATGTCCTACCACAAACTCAAGGAGAGCGCAGGAAAAAAAAAACTTTCTAAAAATGCAATTTTGTGATACTGAAAGGCCTAGAAAAATGAAATTTGGCATGTTAACCGTAATTTTTCCTATCATGATTTGCCGGGCATCCATGCTTCAATCATAATTTATTTAACTCACCAGTAAAATTTAATTTTAAATAGTGCATTACTTAATCCGAGAGCATTTTTCTGATTCAATAAGGCAAAAGTTTCCCTTTGAAAAAACCCGTCATAAAACATTAAAAATTGTGTATTGAAAATTGTTATTTGAAAATTTTTACCAGAAATGTTGATCCGTTAAGCAGTTAAATTTATGAAAAATAATTTTAAATTGAATAAAATACATATTAATTTACAAAAAATCATGATATATCAACAAAATTGCCGAAAAAATCCCTGCCCTATTATTTTGTTGTTGTAGTAATTAATCAATTATGAAAACGTATAATCCCTCCCCCAAACTAAAATTTCACGGTTCCTAAGGATCCTGCAATTTCTAGAATAGGAAATAATTTTAATAAGATTGCATTTCAATTTGATTTCAATAAGAAATGCTAACTACGAATATTTTCTTATTAAAAATCACTTGTTAAAGAAGGCAAAATAATAAATGTTTATAGTAGCTTTATTTATTTTATAAAGAAAATACTTATATTTCACTTGGAAACAAGGGTTTCGTAAGTACAATGAATTTACGATGCTTCTTCATGCGTTGCACAGCCAAAAAATGTTTTATATCTTTATATCTTAATATTTTGTCCTATATTTTTTCTGTCATAATAATAATAATAATAATAAAAACATACACCCACATCAGCCGTATTAGATGAATTTTTAAAAACAACAGAATACATGGAAACGCATAATATACACACATCCCACCCTTAAATTATGAAATTTATTTTTTTTTCTATTTCTTAGGAGAGGTGCATATTTATATGATAAAAGATCGAAACACGTAGGTCAGTTTGCCTTACATTTTACTATACATCAGCGGTTCCCAAACTTTTGGGCTCGCGGAGCCCTTTTTGGGAAATTTTTTTAAGGCGGAGCCCCTGAACCCAACTATACTCTGCAGTTTACAAATTAATGGTTTTTTATGCCTATGGAACAAATATGGAGCAAGCCTATGTTGAATCAAAATCCGAGCCAATAATTTCTAACATTGGATCAAAGTTCTCAGTTTGGCTTTTTGCTGATACAGAAATTCTGAATTCAGCATGAATTTCCAGTATAAACTCGAAATTAAAGATCAACAGTGGTAACCATGTTTGGATTATACATTGCATTGGGGCTTACGTAAAACTATTATTATTTATGGCGAAACCCACACAGACAAATAATAAAAAGGTAAGTTGTACCGTTTTTGTTAGCAGAGAGGTTACTTTCATGTAATAAAAATAGGCTAATCGCGAAAAAAAATGCCTAGTTTCAATCACCCATGAGTAATTATGTAACACGTTTTCACTATTCCCGCCTACCCGTATAAAATCAAACGATATTTTTTTCGTTTTTTTTTTTTTTTTTTTTTTTTTTTTTTTCCCGTTTATTCTCAAGTTTCTAATACTTCTAAACATGCAAATAAAATGAATCGTCTCTCACCTTCTTTTTTTGAGCAAATTTAAAAAAATACATTTAGAATTAAATCATCGTTTTAGTGTTTAATCCTTTCAGCTCTGGGGTGTAAATTTCTTCAAAATTCCAAATGTCACATTGGCATCAGTATTTCGTATAGAAAAAAACTGGTTAATGATAAACACGAAAAAGTGCATTAAACCTTCTTCAAATAAACTTGGTCGATTTTTCTGGTACTTTAGTGACATTTCGAAATTAAAATTATGTGGTAGAAAATTCTGCCATCAGAGCTCAAGGGGTTAAGCGGGCGGGACAAAATCTATAAGCTGTACTGTTTGGTGCAGCATTGTTCACTTTTTCGGACATTTTATTTAAAGTATTTGGCTATTAATTACAGTTTTAAAAGAAACTTTCTTTATTCATTGTTTTTTCCTCAAAACAGACATGCAGTTAAAAACTCACATGTTAACCCCTTGAGGGAAGAGCAATAATGCATCGGTAATATTGAATTCTCATAAAAAAAATCGAAAAGTTTTGTTCGCCAAAGTTAAAAATATAAAATTTCGTTAAAAATTTCTGGTGAAAATCTCATTTAAATTAGGTGGGATAAAACATATCCCATCGCCCTTCAAGGGGTTAAAGGAACTGCAACTAGCAGAAAATCTTTTCTAACAAAATAGGATACATGGGTGAGATTAAATTAATGGCGGGTACTCATTGACAAAAAGTCTAAGCAATGGTTGCAGCTGAGCAAAATTTAAATTCTTAATGTGATGATAAATGTAAAGAATCAATATATATTTTTTAAATTACTACAAACTTATTTCTGATTGGGAAATGTGGCAGAGATGCTAAAAAAATGCATTTTCAGCAAATACATAGCTTATAAAATTAAGTACAATTATGTAAAACAGCATAGAAAATTTAAATAACTAAGAAATTATAAAAATATAATAAACACATTAAAGAAATTAAAGTTACGAAAAGAAAAAAACTACATATACAATGTACATAAATATTAAATAAATCTAATGAGGGGTTTCTTGAATAATACAAAATATTATATAAAAGGGGCGTTTTAATCGAAAAACATTGTTGTACAGGGAAAAACAGTTTAGAAAATTTAAATATACAAATAATAAACAGATTAAATAATTTAAATTTATATATAAAATAAATAATATATATACATAATATACACAAATGTAATATGGATCTAATAAATGTCTTTAAATGATAGAAGATACAATAAAAATATGTTTTCAGCGACAAACGTTATATCATAAAAAACAGTATACAAAATTTAAATAACTTAAATTTAATACAAGTAACATAAACAGATTAAAAAATCAAATATATAAAAATAAAAATAAATATATACACACATTACAAATAAATGAATGAAATGAAGAATTTTAGGTGTTACAAGATCTTTTTAAAAAAAGACGTTTTAAGGAACAGATATTGTTTTAAAATTTAAATACAATTCTGAAAACAAGGATAGAAGATTTAAATAAGTAAAATTTAATAAAAATAAACATTTTCAGAAATTAAAATTCCCAAAATAAAAATAATACAATATGCAACATTTACAAATATTAAATGCCTGTAGTTTTTTTTTTTAGTTATCATTCTGTATAATTTTGACGAAAAAAAATATATAGAAGTTTAGTGTGAAAAATGCGCTTGAATTATTTTGGATCGTTATTTTATTATCTGGTGCAATTTTCAACAATAGCAAGCGACTGCCTGGTTCTGTATTTAACCGATTTCTGTATTTTGTTTTGATACTTGTGTAAATGGAGAATGCCGCTTCACACATATATGTCTTTGAAAATAGGAGTAAAATTAATTTTGCTCTGTCTGACAATATTTTATATTTATCTGTCAAATGACACCAATATTCAGTGATACGCTTGTTTTGAAAAGAGATTTCTAGATCGCTTTGAGGTGTTAAATCAATGAAAATTTAGTATTCCACAGAGCTTAAGCTGTGTGGTTTTGTTTTTACTCTGAATGGCTTTAGTATTCATTTAAAATCGTCCACCATCTTATTTTGAGCAGCTGGAAAGTAATGCTCAAATGAATTTAACAGAGCTTCGAGATGATCTTGAATACTTTCTGACATTTTTTTTAACTTAATGTTATGGTCATTTTAAAATATTTTAGTAAGAGTTAGATATTTTAGATATTTAGATATTTTAGTTTAGTAAGAGTAAGATTAGTAAGAATTAAGTATAAACGTATAAATAGGCGGAGCTCAAAAGAACTAAACTGTTCTCCCTTTCGTTCAGCAAGCAGAGTTAACAGGTTTCTTACTCCGTGGTTAACAGTACTGGTGGGCGTTTTCTGTTTCGATTCACGTTGTGTATTCGATTCAGAATACTATTTCTTGTAGCTTATTTTAAATTGGATTTTGAAAACACATTTAGGGTAAAAGTATAAAATAAAGCAATTCAAACCAAAAATATTATACAGAAAGTAGATACATATATGCAATAAAAATGCGTTAAAGACTTCGTGAGGTACCATTCTATATACATTTAATTTTGACACACACAAAAATTTCCAACATTTTTTTGAAAGTCTTTTGCTTACAATATACTAATTTCTTTCATGTTTTGTTTATTTTCCTGGAATGCCGCGGAGCCCTTGGAAAGTCAGGAGGAGCCCCAAGGGCTCCGCGGAGCACACTTTGGGAACCTCTGCTATACATTGTAAAAATTATTTAAAAAACTCCATGCTCGCCCATTTGCTTTGCTGAATAAAATGATTTAAAATAAAAAGCAGAACTCATCGAAACGCAGAATATTTACATACTCCGCCCACCAAAACTGAATATATACTTTTTACATTCGGGAGGGGAAGTTCATATTTACACATTAGAACATCAAAACAAATAGGTCGTATTTTAGAAACCATTTACTGGATAAAATAAAAATCCAAATAGAAAACTAAATTAATATATTTCAATGAATTTTCTAGAGAAAAGCATAAAAAACCCTATACAATGTAAAAAAATTAACTCATTTTCTACAGCGTCACTCCACCGCTTTTATAGAAAACGGTTACTTTACTGTGTTATGGAGCATTCTCATTGGTCATAAAAGATATATTCTATAAAAGCTGTGGAGTGACGCTGCAGCAAATGGATCAAATTTTTAACAGTGTAGCACTATCGAAATAATCGCCACAGGCGATTTTCAGGAAACGCTATTCCTGCAAAAGACCAGGAATTTGACGTCAAAAATTCTGCCCAATAAGTTTCGATTAGGGAAAATCCCGTTGGAAATGCCGAAATATGCATCGATTTGATATGCTCGATTACACCCAGATAAACGAGGATTTGAAATAAACATCAAATACAAAAGTTTTTATCAAAGTTTTTATAAAGTTATAAATAGTTTTTAGTGTTTAGTTAAAGTCCTTTTAGTTAATTTTTTAATTTACCCCGTTTTTTTTCCATTTCCCTTCACCCCTTCTTCCTTTCCTCTCCTTCATTGTCTATCTAGTTTTGTTTATGCTCTTCCGTGATTGGCTGTTGCCTTCTTCTTTCCGATTGGCTGTTCCTTCTGCTTGCTCCCTCTCCCTCCCGCATTCCCCTTCAGTCGTGCCGCTACA
The DNA here is from genome assembly GCA_964019185.1 of Maratus speculifer. Taxonomy (NCBI): domain Eukaryota; kingdom Metazoa; phylum Arthropoda; class Arachnida; order Araneae; family Salticidae; genus Maratus; species Maratus speculifer. The sequence goes on along the minus strand of OZ025291.1, from coordinate 11,109,960 downwards.
TTCATCGTGGACGCACGTCTTTTTTGCGCCTGACGAAGAAAGACTAAGTTCTTTCGAAAGGCCTTGCGCAGTTAACTTATTTTATGGTGTTTAATGAAGTTTTTTTCATTTCAATCATATTATGTTAGCTAAATGTATAGAGCAACTTTTGTAAAAGTCTCAAAATCATAGCTTGAAAATTCCGATAGTAATCGTCTATAGAAAAAGGACAAAATCCGTTGTTTCCAAAATGAAGCAAAAAAATGAGGGATTTTATCCAAATGCAGTAGTGCATCCCATATTGTGTATTCTATATTGATACTAATCAATGAATATATGGATACAACCCCTCTTGTTTTTGCTTCATTTTGAGAGTAAGGGATTTTCGACTTATTCAATTGACGATTATTGTCAGAATTTTCACGTTATGATTTTGTGACTTTCACAAAAGTTGCTCTATACATTTAGCAAACATAATATGCAAATGAAATTTTGATATCGTTGACGCATGCGCAGTAAAAAATTATATAGTAAACTAACTCATTTTGTATACAATTTTCATTATTTTTTAATTCTGATTACAGGGTACTGTGTGCAATGTTGTTTGTCATATTTTCTGAAAAAAATAATATTTTATATTAAGAACTCTGAAAATTATAAGGAAAAAACTTGGAAAAATTCGGGATCATTTTTATAAAAACCTTAATTACTCTGCGAGTATGCATGCTATTTGCATAAAAATGAACAAGGCTTATTACAATAAGGCATTCAATCACAATCTAGAGTTTGAGCGCTTTTGCTACATTAGTTTTGACAGGGTTATTCAAAAGATATTCATTATTTTTTAATTTGTTGACGGTCCCCTTTGGAGTTTCGGGAAAAAATCTTCACGGAGATGTATGCCTTATACTATTATATTTATACACTAAGAGTTTCGAGATGATTCCTCATGTATTTTTCTAGATATTTAGTAAAATGTCTAAAATCGCAAGTGTCCCATAATCAATGGCAATATAGTGTATTCTATAACGTAAATTATCACTTTCAGGTTACTTTCGATTTGAAGAACTTAACAAAGAATTTAATTTCTAGCTATCTAATTGCATTAGAAAGCAGTGACAAGAGGGTTGCAAGTTTCTATATAGTACTCTATCTCTAAATGAACAAAAGCGTTTTATCACAATGAAATGAATTGAAATTTAAGTCATTACGTGACTAAATAGGAACAGCGGGAGAGTTTGTATTCTAATGGCTCCTTGAACTAATTATTTCCATTTGGGAAAGTGCTGAGTATAATGGGGAAATCGTACACATTTTCCTAAATTATTGTTAACGCTGACATGCTACATGTAGTAATTTTTCTACTCCCCTTCGCGACAAGCGGCCCATTTAACAGACGTGAATATTGATCAGTATCAATCCTTAATTCAAAAGTAATTATAAACAAGAAACTTTTTCTAAAACATAGAAAATTTAACAGCTGAAATTTCCTACTCGTTAACAGCATTAAAAAAATAGGATTAAAAATTCTTTAAAGACACTGCCATTGAAATTAAACGGCAAGAGGTCACGAGTTCTGACGTCATCACTAATCGAGCGATTTCTCATTAGTTTCTGAAATAATAGTGGAAATTTTTTATAGCAATTGCATTAGCACATTTGTAACACTTTGTGCATGAATTTTAATTCATAAGTTAAAAACTACGACGTTTTAACGCACAAATCTCATACCTCCCCCCCCCCCCCCCAAAGAATCACATACGCCATTTCAAGGATGCCTCAATCCCCATCCTCAATGCAAAGATTAAAAAAAAAAAAGTGAAATGGGTTCAAAGAACCGCTCGGCTCTATTCCCGAGTACTGGCTGTGGATTGATTGAAAATGTGTCAGCAAAGTGTTTAAATACCTAAAACAAAATTAATTGACGTGAAATAGCTAAACGCAGTGGCCATTACGCAGGATCTCTCTACAGTTGTGAAAGAAAAGGGGTGTGGACATATCTTTAACTAAAGTAGAACTATGTTTATGAATATTATTAACTTCGTAAAAGTTTAAATCCAAAATTTAATTACATTTTTGAATTAACTTAGCCTCTTTAAAATTAATGTGATGGTTGAACTTTCAGCAATGTTTAGCTATTGTAAATTTTTCACATTCCTGCTTCAATACGTAATTATGATATTCTTTCAAAGTTTAATTATTAGTGCACGCTTTTGTCTGCTCATTGTAAGAAAGGCCACGCTGACAAGAAATTCTGTAAATGCCCAGTTATTATGATTGTCAATTGGATATTTGAGATTAGAGAAAGTAACTTTATTGGTTGGAAAGAAAACAACCTTGAAACTAAATCTATTGAGAATCCGAGAAATTTGTGCGCTGTCTTTAGGAAAATAAGGTAATACAACAAACAAACCAGTCATATTTTGATAAAATTTTTCTTTTACAATGAAAGCTTAAATTAAGGATTCATACGGTGGCAATGAACTCCTACGGAAGTAGTTACAGTTGATGATTCACTATTTTAAGAACATATCAGTTCTTTTTTAATAGTTCCATGATACATATATAACTTTTACTAGAAACGTTAAAAATTTCTTATTAAATCTTATCGTGAATTTATTCTGTTGTCACTCCTTAAATTTTAAGAAATATTTTTAATTCTTTTTTGAAGGAAAAAAATATTGAATGGAAACTTACAAAAATTCATATTTTAAAAATATAATGGTACAAAATTTAGAAACAGAAATCATGTATATAAAGTTCCAGTGACTATTAGCCGATACTCTACTGCAACAGTTTAACTCTTTCATCTTTATTGGTTTCTCTGCGAAACCACAAAATTTTAATTCTGATATGCAACAGGGTCAATCCATTTCAAATGGTCCAGAAAATATAAAAATGGTCGCTCTACCATTTTTTAAAAATCTGAAATTTTTTGTACAACAATCCTAACATGACGGAAGTTCAAAATGACCGTTATTTTAATTTTACTATCTTTTGTTTGTGCATGGCGGCCATCTTTGTTTCATTGTGTTCAGCGATTTTCTCAGATACTAGGATACAAAAAATTGTAAATATCTCGTCTTTTATTTTCCCAATTGAAATGGGGTTTGCAGCATTTTTTTCAAAATAAAATAGGGTAAATGTACGGTCGTAGAATAATTTTGAAAAATAAATTTTTACCAGTGAAATTTTACCACTAATTTTAAGATTTTTTCCAAAATCTATCCGTGTGCAAGAGGAAATTTTTCATGTAAGGAAAACTGCCAACCTTACACAATTTTTTCTACAAATAGGTCAAAAGTGCATGTACTCACATACCAAGTCTCAGATCTGGAAGTTGATTTCTCTTTGCGAAAAAAATTCCGAAATTTGTCAAAAATTTCAAAAAGCGCACTTTTTAGGCTTTGATATCTCTGGTGGGGCATGAGATAAAAATCTGTAATTCTGGCTTTTGATAGTATTATGTAGTAGTGTTATGTACAAAAAATTTCAAGAAGGAGATTTGACTACAAGCTGAGATATGATATGGACAATATTTCAAAACAATACTGCCAAATTATTCTAACCTACTATGTAATTGTTCGACAAGACTCTCAACCTTACACAATTTTTTCTACAAATAGGTCAAAAGTGCGTGTACTCATACACCAAGTCCCAGATCTCGGAGCTGATTTCTCTTTGCGAAAAAAATTCCGAAATTCGTCGAAAATTTCAAAAATCGCACTTTTTAGGCTTTGATATCTCTGGTGGAGCACAAAATAAAAATCTGAAATTCTGGCTTTTGATAGTATTGTGTAGTAGTGTTATATACAAGTATTTTCAAGAAGGAGATTTGACTATAAGCTGAGATACGGTGATTAAAATAACGTTAAGAAATGCTATTACGAGTACATTAGGAGAAATGAGATTAGTCTCTTTTATTACAATATTTACACAGAAAATATCGTTTGTTGAAAACAGTTAAATAATAAACATTTAATTTACAAAGATACTATATATGCTCAACAAAGAGCTTAACACTATTTACGAGAGATGTTGTGAGTTCGACCAGTTACTGTTGTCAGTCCATTAGGCTGTTCTTTCTCAAAATTTTATTTGAAGCCACCCAAGTCTTGTCATCCCTTGTTAACTTGAATTAAATTCTCTAGGTTTAATAATTGAAACCATGTCAACTCGATCAGTTGCAACCCACTGTCTGTAATTTACTTTTCCTGAAATGTGTTCCGAGTAAAATTGTTGAAATAGCATTTCTAGTAGGTTTGTTCATCTGGACAAATAGTGTATTGGCTTAGCATACATTCTGAATTGTTTAAATCACACAGAAGCATTTGAAGAAGATATTTGTAATTAGTTTTTAACATTGCCCCATAAATAATTAATTTAAAATTTTGGAGGTGTGAAATATTACATAGTAGGTTACAATAGTTTGACAGTAATCTTTTAACATATTGTCCGTGTCATATCTCAGCTTGCAGTCAAATCTCCTTCTTAAAATTTTTTGTACATAATGCTACTCAAAATACTATCAAAGGCCAGAATTTCAGATTTTTATCTAGTGCTCCACCAGAGATATCAAAGACTAAAAAGTGCGATTTTTAAATTTTCGACGAATTTCGGAATTTTTTTCGCAAAGAGAAATCAGCTCCCAGATCTGAGACTTGGTGTATGAGTACACGCACTTTTGACCTATTTGTAAAAAAAATTGCGTAAGATTGACAGTCTTGTTAAATAATTACATAGTAGGTTACAATAGTTTGGCAGTATTGTTTTCACATATTGTCCATGTCATATCTCAGCTTGTAGTCAAATCTCTTTCTTGAAATTTTTTGTACATAACACGACTACATAATACTATCAAAAGCCAGAATTTCAGATTTTTATCTCATCCCCCACCAGAGATATCAAAGCCTAAAAAGTGCGATTTTTGAAATTTTTGACGAATTTCGGAATTTTTTTTGCAAAGAGAAATCAACTCCCAGATCTGGGACTTAGTGTATGGGTACACGCACTTTTGTCCTAATTGTAGAAAAAAAATGTGTAAGCTTGACAGTTTCCCTTGCATGAAAAATTTCCTCTTGCAAACGGATAGATTTTGGAAAAAATCTTAAATTTTGTGCTAAAATTTCTCTTGTAAAAATTTATTTTTCAAAAATTTTCTACCACTGTATATTTAGCCTATTGTATTCTGAACAAAATGCTGCGAACCCCATTCCAATTGGGAAAATAAAAGACGAGATATTTACAATTTTGTGTATCCTAGTATCTGAGAAAATTGCTGCACACGAAGAAACAAAGATGGCCGCCATGCACAAACAAAAAATAGTAAAATTAAAATAACGGTCATTTTGAACTTCCATCATGTTAGGGTTGTTGTACAAAAAATTTCAGATTTTTTTTTTAAAATAGTCGAGCGACCAGTGCTGGACTACTTGAAATGGATTGACCCAACAATAAATTCGGAATTTTAATTAAAAAAACAATCAATTTTACTATGCATGTGAAAAATCATCTTTTCTTATTTACAAATATATTTGTTCGCAATTACCGGTGTCAAACTTATATTTCAATATATTAGCAATGAAAATGCTTTGCCCGTTAAAGGGTTAATTCAATATTTTTTCTGCTAAAGAATTTACGGGGCTGGAAATTGTTTTTTAGATATCGCAGTTGATTTTTGTTGCAACAAGAAAAAAGTTGTAACTCTTCAACTTAACTTTGTAAAGCAAGTTTATTTTTGACATTCTAATTGCATACCTTTTAATTTTGAACTCCCCAAATTCCATTTGTTTGAGAATTTCATTCAATTAAGAATCCTAATTTGAGATCGTGTTTAAAAGTGTCATTTGTAACTTTTCTCTTTATGGTTTTGAACTTTACTTGGAAACATCGCTCTACAAAAGAAATCGCTTTATATTTTTAACTTTATTTCGGCACTTTATAAAAGAAAAGGAGCAATTTTACACAAATGATAATTAACTCTAATATGTTAAAGAATCCTTTGTGTTTCAGAAAGTTGATAAATTCCGAGTAGCTTACTTGCAAACAAATTGAGTTGAATTAGTTAACTTAATGCTATAAAAACCTCAGAAACTTGACAAAAAAGTTTTTTAAATTAAAAATAAATATATTAAGGTAATTTAGAAGAAATTTGTATGTGCATACAGATTTAATTAAATAAAGGTTGTTAGCTTATGCACTGATATCGATTGTACGTTTAATATGCAAATAAGTTTTAAGTGCTACTTCATAAATTGCTATTAAACAGTTTAAGAGTTCGTGTCTTTATTCTTTATATATATACATTATAAAATTACATTATTAAATGCTAATTGTTATTCCAGAAAGTGTTTAAAAAATTAAGAGTTTAAGATTTCTAATGAAATGTTTTTAAATTATTTTATAATTACATATACAGTAGAACAAACTAATCCGAACTAATTTTAATTTAAATTTTCTGCTATGTCCATCTCCTCGTAATATTTTTAGTTTATAGTATCGGGTGTATAACGCGTGTAAAGACCTGCCAAGGTAAATATTTTTATATTCTGTTCACACCGGTCTTTCTTAATATATATATTGAAGTATATTTCTCTTATAAATGTTGTCATAGTGTTTATGAAGGTATAAGGATAAAATTTTAAATAGCAAATGCGATCATTGTTTTTTCTGCAATGTATGTGAAGGACTTTTTTTGAGTAAGTCGTGCCAGTTTAAATTAGGTGCAAACATATAGTCGCCTATGGCAGACCAGTTTTTTTACACGATATATTTTTTGGTTCTCACTACTTTAAAGAAAGCAAAGAAAAAGAGAAGAAAAATAAACTTTTAATTTTTGTGAATTTATAAACATGTGTGCATTAGAAAATTCTGGGGCTATCAAGTTTCAAGGCAATTTCGCAGCTTGTATATGAGTAATGGTATGATGATATGAGTAATTGCTTGATGATATGAGTAATGGTACATGTAAGAAAAAAAATGAATGTTAGTATAACTGTAGCGCAAAAGCTACTACTATAAATAAAGTATAATAATTGAAACAGAATAACAGTTGTAAAAAAAAATAACGAGTATAATAAATGTAAAAAAAAAAAAAAAAAAAAAAAAAAAATCGTAAAATATGCATAAACGTACAATATTGGAGCAAACATACCATGTTAAATTATAGACAGTCCAAGAAGATGGGATTTAATATTGAGAGAAAAAGAAATCTGATTAACCAGATAAGAAATTCTAAATGGGGGGGGGGGTGTTGCTAGAGCAATGTGAAACATACAATTAAAAAATTGAGAAAAAAGTGTTGAAAAAAATAATTTGACAACGTGCACAAAAGAAATATATTGAAATGTTTCTTTTTCAAAATATACTGGTGCAAATAAAATGTAAAAATAGTCAGCCGTACTATAGCCTTGCGAGTTTCACTGAATGCAAATTACGTTATGGTGAACGACATATAAAAATGGAGTAAATATTAATAAACTTTTAGATTAGCAGAAATTACATAATTAGAGGATTCACAAAATAAAAATACTATATATATAAGGTGGTCTGGTGTAATAACGCCAGGCGGGATAATAACGCCAAGTGCTAATATTATGCATAATTATGAAATAATCTGGAAAATGACACCCATGTGCTCTGCGCAGAACGGTTTTGAGTCATATAAATCGCAAAAAACAGCTCAAGTTAATTTGTTTCGTTTGTAGGTCTTATTGCTTTTACAAGCAACTAAAATTAACGCTTGATCTAAAATTTGCGAGATACGTTTTGAGTTGTAAAGACTATTTTTTTAATCCGGAAATACTTTGTTTATTACATAAATTTGTAGTGCATTTCGTGTACTTTCAAAATGTTATAGAAAATTTTGGTTATCTTCTCGAGATAATTTGTAGTTTAAAATGTACTGTGCAATAACTATACCGGGGTAATAACGCCAATCCTTGGCATTAATACCCCGGTTGATTCCTAACAATGGCCGAGCTACATCCTAAACACTAATTCAAATAAAAACAGTTAAAAACGTGCAATGTTTCTAATAATTCTGTTTAAACGGTCCTTTTTAAGCAAAAAGAAGCTCACGGCCTGATATTCTTTTGCCTCCTTCTTCCCCCCCCCCACACCACACCTTTATTTTTCTTACAACTTCACAAAAAATTGAACATTTTCAATAGCTTAGTAAATTTCTAAGTTTGTAGAGTTTGTATTTTTAGAATTGGGCAATCTACATGCAATTATTCCATCTAATTTCATAGTTTTGTTTGCATGGCGTTATTCCCATATAGGTGGGTAATAACTCCAAATGGCATTGGTCAAGAAATCACGCCATTACATTTTATGAATACATATCTGTTAAATTATTTTTTTTATATAGATAGTCAATGAGTTGCTGTATCAAATCATATATTTGTTTGAAAAATACAATCAAAAACTGAGCCGTGAAAATTGGTAGAACCTTAACGTGGCGTTATTACCCCAGGGTACCTTATATAATATTTATCATCATAAAAATAATAAACCGCTTTGAATCCACTACTAGATCTAGGTCTCCTTGAGATTTTTCCACTGTGTCCTGTTTAGCGCTTTACCTATACCATTTACACCAATAAATTTTCTGATGTTGTCACTCCACCTCACTTGAGTTTATCTTCTTGATCACTTCATATCCCTGGAATACCATTTTATGGTTTTTGTGCTCCACTTATTGTCTTGTCTTCTTGCAGTGTGCTCAGATCATTTCGATTTTAGCCTCTTAATTCCTTTAATGATGTCGCAAACTTTCGTCTGACTTCTTACCCTTGTTAGTCTTTTTCTGGTTCTACTACTTATGCTTAGCATAAATCTTTCCATACTTCTCTGTGTTGTTTGTAAGCTTTGTACCGTAGTGTTATTTCTTCTCCGTTAAGTTAGTGCAGGCAAAACACATTGGTTAAACACTTTCTTTTCAAACACAGTGGCATATCGTTCTTTTTAGAATAATACTGCACTTTCCAAAAGACCTCAACCCATTTCTTATTCTTCTATTGATTTCATTCATGATACTCTTATCCGATGATATTTCCGTACACATAACTCTTCTCTTCTTTAATCTCTAAATTCTTGTATATAATTTTGTTTTTCGGTGAAATGAATTAATCACCACCTTATTCTTTTCCAAATTTAATTTTAATCCCACATTAATGCTAGCCTCTGCCAAATCTTTTAGATTATTTTCCAATTCTTCAGGGCTGTTACCGAATATTAAAATGTCGTCAGTGGACCCGAGATGACTTAAATATTCCCCTTTTTTTCTAATTCCTTTGTTTTCCAAACCAGCTTCTTTAAAATATTTTCTAAGACAGCAGGTAAAAGCTCAGTTGAAATGGTGTCTCCTTGTCTTACTCATCTTCCACGCTTGATCTTCGCTTTTCCTTTATCCAAACGGATGGTTGCCATTGTTCTCTTACAAATCATCTTTATGATATTGATGTAAGGTTGGTCTATGTTAATACCCTCTAAAGATTCTACTGTTGCTCATGTGTAGACCGAATCATGTGATTATTCATAATCAATAAAGGCAAGGCAAAGAAGTAAATTATATTCTTTTTGTTTTCCTATGAGTTCCCTTACTGTTTGATTATGATCCATTATGCTGAATCCACTTCGGAATACTTCTTGTTCTCTAGATTAGCTGTGTCCAGAGCTGATTCAAGTGCTGCTCATTAATTTTTTGTGAAAATTTTATAAATTCCTGATATATAGCAGCAAACTTGAACGGATTTTTCCCACCTTAAAATTAAAACGAAATTTTTGTCTTACTTAATCGTTGGAAATTGTTAGATTTTGGCGATTGTTTTAAATAAAACTTTCTCTTAAATATTTGCGGTAGAAGAAATCCGTACAAGTTGCCAGCTATGTTGATAGTAAGCTGGTCAGAAGGTAGTTTTTAAAGTTTTTCTTCTCCCTTTTTCTTATAAAGTAGCACCATCATAACATTATTCCAATCTTCTAGTACATTTCACTTCTCGAGACATTTGAAAAACAGTAAGGATAGCTTTTTTGCAAATTCTTGCCCGCCTCTTAATAAGGTCAATTGTAATTCCATCTTCCCCTGAGCATTTACCATTTTTCATAAATCTAATGGCTTATAAAACTTTATCTGTCAAAACTGGGTTTATTTTTTCAGTTTCTGTAAAGTTTTATCATTGATTGCGTAGGTTGATTTACCTTTGTTCTTCACATCTATATAGATCGTTACAGAATTTTTTAAGAATGCTAACTATTTTGTTATCGATTTTTGAGATTGTTTCGTCTATTCTCCCATTGTTCCATCAATTCTCCCTGTTGTTCCATCTGTTCCTCACCACTCATAACTCTGTAAGTGAGCAACAGGATTGTCAGTTTGATCTGTGTTTTTAGTCTGAATTTTCGAATTTACACCAGAAAATACAAATTGTATATTCTGATTTATTTCATGTCAGACATTTCGCATTCTACTTAAGTAATAATTCTCTGTTAAGAAATTCCAGTCTGAATTCGGAATTTCGAAATATAAGTGGTGGCTAAAAAGTAATTCAGAATTGCATCTTTGTAGATTGACTTAGAACTATAGACATATTCCACTTTTCTGGAAATCTTGTCTTCCTACGACTTACAATGTTGCACTACAAATGACCGATTTTACCACTAAAATTTAAAGAGATTTCTTGACTTACAGTGGAGCATCGTTTATACGACGCCGAAGGGACTACCGAAAAACGTCGTATAAACGATAACGACGTATAATCGATTTTCACTTCCAAAACTAGAAATAATTTTGTTTTCACTTAATTTTAATGTTTAACGTGATGATTTGCATGAATTTGTGAATTAAACAAATCAAAATAAACAAATAACAAAAAAAAAAAAAAAAAAAAAAACGGGGGAGGGGGAATTAGTAAGCAATTTAAATATGTGTACCTTTATTTATGTTTCACCGAAAGGTTTCTCATTTGCAGTGCATCATTTCCTTTCCATTTAAATTCAAAGATAAAAAACTCTGCGTGGCCAACTAAAAATCGCCAATACTGATAACAGTTAGAAGACTAGTCTATTTACAACTTAAAATAGGTCGGAAAAGCTGACCATCCCCGAAAAAAGAATGACACCTCCCAGTGTTATCTGTTACACGTAAGCTGATTTTTCACACTAATCAAACACCATAATAGATGTCCAATGTAATCTAAAACCAGCCCACATTTTTATAATGTGGAGTGCATTTAAACACGCTCTTTGATGTCATTCATAGCTGCCAACTTCCGCTCGTTCGTAAAATATGCAAGAAAAAAAAATAAACCTATACAAAATCGAAAAATCGACGTATAAACGATTTTGGGCGTCGTATAAACGATATATTTTTACATTAAAATGAATAGGAATGAATCGGGACCACATTAAAACGTCGTACAAATGTAAACGTCGTATAAGTGATCGTCGTATAAACGATGCTTTACTGTATTTGTGTTTATTTATGTTTGAGATATAATAAGTCAAATAATTCTCTTAAAATTTAGTGGTGAAAATGAATGATTTGTGGCGCAGTGCTTCCATACCTCAATATCATCTGTTCAAGATCATAGAGGTAACTTTTTCAATGTTAACCCTTTCACTCCCAGTGATTCCAAATGGCATCATGACATTATTTATTTATTTTTCTATATTTAATTCGGATATTGCAAATTCATACCAGAAAATTAAAATAAAAATACTTGTTTCATTTAATAACAGACATTCGAAATTTAAATAAAACGAAATTTATCATTGCAATTTTCTGGTGTAAATTCAGATTTTCTGAACTACTGAATTTCTAGAACGTATTCAACCTTGGGAATGAAACGGTTAACAAATTCTAGGCCAGAGATGGTAAAGTGTGGCATCCCTTCTACCACTATTTCATTTAAAGAAATAATCGGCTTTTTTGTTTGCTGATATTCGACGATTAGAAGTCAATGGTAACTAAAAAATATATTATTCGGTGTGCCACAGTTGATAACCCGTACTCCAGGCTATCAATTTAACGTATAGAATATTTCCAACATTGTAACATTCCGAAAACTATGAAAAAAATGGAAATTTTTAAATCCAAGATGGATGGCAGCTATCTAAAATAGTGGATATGCAAGGATTTCTTAAATCCAAGAAGGCGGATGTACAAAATGAAAACCATTCTGTTATTTAAATATCTTTAGCAGGTAAAATCTAAATTAAAATCTGAAAATTAAAAACTTGATAATTAATAAATAAACAAGCAAATTTCACGTTTTCAAACTGCTATTGATCACATTTATTAGAAAATAATAATCACAGTAATATATGTAACATATGTAAGTAATATAAGTAAGTAGACATAATGCATGTAAATTTACATTGAAATAAAATAAATAAAATAGAAGCATACAGATTTTTTGCGGGAATCAGTGGTTTATAATAACATAGAGTTCTTTAAATAAAATAATCAGAATGTAAATATCTGGTATATATATATTAACGTCTAGACACAAATCGAATCACAAACTCCAAGCTCATTTTCTATGCTTTGGACATGGATCGAAATCGTCCTCGATGTCCACATCGGGAATCGAACTAGGAATTTTCTGATATTCCCAATGCGAAAAGCCAGGTTTGTTCTCCACGCACACAGTACCAAGAATAACACATGAATCTTTTATTCGAAAAAAAAAAAAAAAAAACTACTGCATGGTCGAAAAACTGATCACGCGTATCCAGGGCCTGATTATCAACGAGACACTCTCCCCCCTGGAAACAGAAAAAAATATCCCTATTCATGACAGTATTTTTGAATGTAAGGGCAATTAAATAACCCGAAATTTTCTATAACATTTTACTCCTGAGAAAGTGCCACGTTAGTAATCAGACCCTACACGTGAAGCTGACAAATGTTATCTGAAATTTTGAAAAACATGCTATAGAAACTTTAACTACATTGTTAGCATTCGGATATTGGAAAATTTTACCTTGAACAAAACGGAGGATTTAAAAAACTAATTTAAAAAATGGCAATTTTGGAAAATGAATGGACATCAATTATTTATAATAAAAAAGCAGAAAAATCATCCAATCTCCATAAGGAAATATTAAAAATATTATTTCAGAAAATTGGCAAAAATTTGAAAGATGATTGACTATGATTTGTTCAAGTTATTATGATAGAATTAAAAAAATAAAAATACTTTCAGATAATCACTTTTAAAGATTCAAATTATGATTTATACATGATTAAACAAAGTAAATTAAAGCGATTATTTTTTTGTTACAAACAATATAAATCGAAACTGAATCTCTTATACTAGTTGTACTATCATAAAATGCAATAAAAATTTTATTCTTAGAAGTTTACAGGTAAGTACAACTCCTTAAATCGGTTTAGTGTCTTAAATAAAATCTGATTTCAATGTACAATCCAAACTCGAATCAATGAAAATTTCATAAAAATCTTCTTTATTCGTAACAATGGTGAATTATTTCTTGACTCGACTCAAATTTAATTTTCTAAGCAGAAAATTTATCAGAAGACAGAACTTTCGAGAAAAGTAATTTGAAATTTAAATTAGATGTGCTTCCGGTTTCCTGTTTCAGTTACTTTTTTTTTCTTAAGAACGAATCAATGCATTTGTTAGATTTGTCAGCAAAAATTTGTATTATTTGAAAACCACTATTCACTGAAATTAGAATAAAAGTAAAAAATGTATTTTTATCTTTTTGAGATGTTTTTGATTTCTTAATAATAAAAATAATAAAAAAATATAAGTATGTATATTTTTTGCTTAACTTTTTTATTTATTTATTTATTTTTGAAAATGGGGCTTTTTGTTATTTATGCTTATACCATTATAAATGAAATAATTAAATGCTTAAGAATTTGTACAGAAATCCATTTTCATTTCAAAGATTTCAAAATATGGAATTCATTTTCTTTTAAAATAAAAGATTATTTTGTATCTTTTTAAAACAATTTCTTTCCGTATAGTAAATTACAGAATATTTCTATATTTGAGCATTTGAAGTTTAAAATTTTGTGAATTATTTTATTTTACGATTAAATAGTACTTACTCTTCTACCGAACATTATGTATGCCTTGTCTAATCATTTTTTGACAATCAAGAGACAGTATTATGTATAAAAAAAGTAGTGAAAAATAATTTAATTGTATTTTTTAAGGGTAAATAACTTACAGCATTCCAAGTGAAAATTTCACATAATAAGATGACGGTCCGAACATTTAGAGGAAGTGATCAACATAAAAGTGGTAAAAAAACATGATAAATAACGGTGAAAGTCAACTGTGAAAAATGAATTATAATTTACACGGTGTCTTAAATGGTCCCTGACGACTGATCCCCCACTTCAATTAAAAAATCATATATTTGTCGTAGAGAAGTGCGGTTTAGACTAAAATGCTTCTCACAATATGGGTGTTCTTAGTTAAAAAAAAATTTATATCACGAGTTTACTAACAATTAATTCTGAGACTGTCAGGATAACATGCGTGATTTGTCTGCAGTAATTCAATTTCAGATACACTAAAAGCACATACTTTATAATTTTTACTAGAAATCGTAATATCTGTGTCACAGCGTCGAATTCAAACTCAAAAGTAGATAAATTGCATGTTTGAAAACAGTAAGAACAAAGAACACAGCAACTGGCGCCATCTTTACTGGAAGTTTGAAACTAATTATTTTAAATGGCTGGAAGAAAACTTTGCATATACAGAAGTATTTTAGTGCAAGCTGAGCTAAAGTATGCTAATTTTTTTTTTTTTTTTTTTTTTTTTTTTTTTTTTTTTTTTTTTTATTGAATCATAGAAGCACTGCAGGAAAATTTCCATGAATTCAAGAATGAATATATGGCAGTATTTAGTGAGGTACATTCTGATATATATATTAAAATATAATAAGAATAATTCCGCTAAATGACAGTATGTAGAAATTTCTTGTATAATACACTACTACTTTTCTTTCAAACAAAATATGTATTTAAATAAAATAAAAATATATTTCTATCTACATGAAAACATATTTGCACATGCACTATTTTTACATACAAGTAAATTGCGAACAAGACAGTAAGTAATTCAATAAGTAAAATAGAACATAATTAATGAAAATTATACATATTTGGAAACAAGTATTTTGAAAATACATTTGTTTATTTGCAAAATTCATTAAAGAAAAAAATTATATTATATGTTAATTCATTTAATAACATACTGTTACTGTTTGAAATTGATGAGGCGTTACTTTCGAAAATACAAAATCAGAAACTTAAACTCTAATTAATAGAATTATATATTAGGAAAAAAGATCAAATAGAAAACTCAAATATTTCGAAATGCTCTAATGCATATGATAAAATGTTATTTTGTACATGGCTTTTATCCAAGTTCAGACAATCATAAATCCAATAAACGACACAGTGAACAAATTTGTTTGCACTTACATTTCGTTGAATTTTAACTTAAAAAAAGAAAAACAAATTATGTATATAAAGAAAAATTACAAATAATGTAGTTCATTGAAATCATTTCGAAACATAGTAGCAGATCATTTTTTTTAAACTTTCCATGTATTTTGGAAAATATATCAGTAAATAAAGCATAATTAAAATAATACACATGTTAAAAATAAAACTACGTAAATTATTGACAGCTGAGCTATTGTTTAAGCAAATCCAGGTAAAAATGTTGGAAACGTATTTGTTAATTTTATCACTGTTTGAAAGAAATATAATTCGTATAATTTTATTCAAAGGCATACTCACCGCTATTGTTTAGGTACTACAAGAGCTCCAAAGCAATGCTAAAAACCCTCATTTGGAGTTGTGATATTACGTGAACACTGTGATATTACGTTGTTAAGTATGTCACAAAGAAATGTATGCTAAAATACTATTTGGCGTGTAGTATTTTTCTAAAGGTTAGTTTTTGCTTTTTCGATTTTGCTTATATATATATATTTTATATATTATGATAGTTTCAATTTCAGAACCGGTTAAACAGGTTTTGAAAATAAAAGTAAATTTCTTTTAATCTGAAACTAAAATTGAAAAAGGAAAAACTAGCCCGGTTGTAGATCGTCCTCAGCTATCCTATGCAAAAAAAAAAAAAAAAACATGTAAAAATATTAAAATTTGAGCGAGATATTTAAAGAAAAACGCCCCCATAGACTTAACATTATCACCCGGGTCTTTTTTGTGACTAGTGTTAAGCCTTAATAAACTTGAGCATATAATAAAATGACTTACAAAAAAAAAAAAAAAAAAAAAAAAAAAAATGCATTTTTTGGTAGCTAAAACTATTTCTTTATTTTGGATTTTTCAGTTTGGAAAAAGGAATTAGAAAAAAATTTCAGAAATTATATCTTTGTAAGTATATTTTAAATGTCTAGTTCGGAATACCAGATAAGTACATTACACATGTACATAATGTTTTGTTATTAGTCATACTAAAACATGCAATTTAGATAAAATGATGCATTCGTATAGTTCGAAATGATTATGTACAACACTGTTCATGGACGCCGTATTAAATAAGGAGGCTCGGAAAGTTTATGGTATCTTTTAATTCTGAAATGCTAATAGAAATGTTTACTTTGTAAATTTAGACAAAAGCCAAATATATATTTAATGCCTTTACTACAATAAGAAAAGTACTAGCGTATAATTAGTACTTTTATTGAAGATTTTTTACTATAGAACATCTACTGATAAATCCAGAAACTACGCTTAAAATCGATATGCTTGCAGGAATTGAATTATATTTTAATAATACTGTACCTGATCTAAATTATACATTTTTTTTTTTTTTTACTTAAAAATTTTCAATTAGCAAACAATTACCTGGGTGGCAATTGGTAAGGGAAAAACGTAGACAAACAAGTCGGCAATTGCACGTCAGACGTACCAAATGCCGACCCAGTGGCGTATATGGTAGCGGAGGCTGCTCCCACACCGCTGGTCCCTGGTTCGAGTCCAGCTAGTGGCATGGGTGTCTGTGTTGTCCCTGTGATAATGTATGTACTGGATATTATGTAATAAAGTGTTTTGTATGGTTTCTTGTGATCATTGGAGGTTATACCGGCGAATAGCTGTAGCGCCTACCTCAAAGCAAATAAAATAAAAAATAAAAATAAATAACGTACCAAATGAGATACGTGCGTACTATAACGTATTTTTTAAAATATACAGTACTTTGGATGCAGTATAGTAGCCAAAATCTTGTTTGTCCCTGTAACAGGGGTCCCAAATGATCCGTCAACTAAACATCAATATTTTCTTCAAAAAAAAAAAAAAAAAAAAAAAAAAAAAAAAAAAGATTGTTTTTTAGGTTTTTTTTTTTTTTTTTTTTTTTTTTTTTTACAAATCGTTTAGCAACCGCGTTCAG
Source organism: Maratus speculifer (assembly GCA_964019185.1). NCBI lineage: Eukaryota > Metazoa > Arthropoda > Arachnida > Araneae > Salticidae > Maratus > Maratus speculifer. Next base: position 11,092,564 of record OZ025291.1, on the reverse strand, counting down.
AAATTAACGCACATTCTGTAGAAACTTACCATGAAATTTTCCGTTAAAAAATATTGGTGTTGAGTTCGCGGACCATTTGGAAGCCCTGCTGTAAATGCAAAATGCTTTCTATTATACGGGAATGAACTTATAGTAAATCTCAGCAACGTATATCAATTTCATACAATAGGAAATTGTTTAATATAATTAAAACGCACCCCAAACAATGTTCCCCCTATACGATTATGTAATAGAATATTTTTGTGTGGCCCTATATATTAATAAAAAACATTCTTTGTACCACCAATTGCACAGAGCGTATATTTTAGTGTATATTTCATAGATGCATATAGATTGTATTATATTCGAAAGAGTGTAGCATCACTGAAATGCACTTAAAACTATTTGTTACCATTGACAGAAAAAGAACCGAATATTTTTTAATGTCCCTGTAATTGAATCGATTTTCATAAAATTTGAAACGACCTGGCGAAATTATATAGTAATTATATGTTTGAAATTTCAAACGATTAAGTTGGGTAGTTTTTAAGCTGTTATATGCGCACAGATGGACGGATTGAACGAAGACTATAGGCGCTATGTATTTAGTAAAGATGTTTTTCTTAATTATAAAAACTGTTAAATTCTGCATATTCAATCTGATGAATCTGCTTATTAAAATTTTCATTAAAATTAAAGATACACACCACATAACACTCAGCCAACGCTTTAAATTTAACTAAATCAATATTTTCGTATTAATACTTTACACTTTTGTAATTTAGATTAATTAAATCATCATCCAGTGATAAATCGTTATTACAAATATTAAATTCCATCATCACTTAAAGTAATTTGTTAGACTAATAGGGTTTATTATTGAAATAATTCTGTGGTGTGCATGAGCAGTTGAATATTTTCGTAAACATTTGCATTGTTTCGTGTTAAATTTTACTGACAATTTTATTATGCATTCTGATTATTTTAAATTAAGGTAAAATATGAATCCCCCTTATGAAATGTTATAGCTGAATAGACAAAGTATATGGTGGCAACACAATGTATCCAGATGCAGTTATTTTAATTTATTTGGTAAGATACTTTTTGAAATTAAGCATATGTTGCATTCATTTATCTAACTGACACACCATTACTTAAAAGAATTGGAATTGCAATTACGTCATTTTAATTTAATTTTGAGATAGGTTTTATAAGTGGTGTGTGCTAATAAGGATAATCAAAGGTATATGAATCATAGTTACATTGAATTACGGAAATGTTTTAACATTGTTTTAACTCATAACTCTATTTACATTTATCTAAGTGACACACCTTTATTTAAAAGGATTGGAATTGTTCAAACGTAATTTTAATTTCTTTTTGGGAAAGGGTCTATAATTTCATTCTCATTTCTTCTTTTCTTTTATTTAAATAAATAATTATAATACATGTCGCATTACGCATTACTTTTATATACATTTTAAATAAAATGGTTACAGACGTAAATGTTATAAAAGCGTTTGCTATTGTAACACTTTAACATCTTAAAAAAATTATGTTATTAATGATTCAATGTTTAAAAAAAATGTTTTCTATACAATAAATAAATAAATAAATAAATACAAACAATATAATTAATAAATTTATACATAAAAAATTACAAACTATATTTATCTTTTGTTAAATAACAGAAGTATAATCGTCAGATATCTTAAAATTTACTCGCCCCACCAGTGGCCGCGAGGTTCTGACCTCCAAACTGGTAGACGGTAGGTGCTGGGTTCGAACCCAATCGCGACCGTCGGCCTAACCGTTCGAAGTTTTCCATGGTTTTCTTCGAACCTTGCGTAAATATGGGTTAGGTTCCCTTAGAAAGACCCCCACGGAGGGCAACCCACCCCATAGGGCCTATATCCCATAGCGTAGATAATCGGCCGACATAAATACACCACCACACTTAAAATTTACTCAGTGTTACATTTTTAGTCATCGAACATCGAATTATAAATATTTATATTTTTAAATAAGAATTACATGCATAAAAAAAATCTCTATTTTATCCATTTGTGTCATTGAGTGTGAATTTTAGTTACTAATGATTCAGTCAGCAAAACATCATTATTTTTAAGTACAGTGTTGAATGACAAATGCTTTAACGTGTAACAAATAATGCTTCTAAATAAAATTGAAGGCTGGAAAGTTATTTTCTTAATTTTAAAGAAAAGTCTTTTCTTTTCATTTTTTCATTTCTTTCTTTTTTTCCCCTTTTTTTTCTTTTAAACAAAACTTTGGTTTTTGATCCAGCTCATCTGGTATTTCTTTTTTGTTCATTGAAATGCAAAACGACATTTTATCCCGTTAATTAGAATTCAGAAAGGAGAAAAATGCATTTCTTACTTGTAGTTATAACACCTCCAGGCCCCAGGGTTTATTTACATACATTTTTAAATTTCACTTATGAATTTATATCAACAAACTGATAACGGAAACAGAAAAAATTTAAACTTAATTTTTTTGTACATAAAATTTTATGATACAGGCAGACTTAATAAGCACAGTTTTTGACAATTTCATGGAATTTATTATTTTGTTTTCCTTTTTGCATTGCAAAACCTTGAAAATTGAAATAATTATATGTTAAATATTTTTTTCACAGATTGTACAGAATGTATATTTTAGTATATTGTATTATGTTAGAAAGAGTGTAACATCATTAAAATACACTTGAAACAATTTTTTATTGTCCGAAATGTAACGGAATATATTTGAATGACCTTGCAAACGAACTATATATCGATTTTCATAAAACTTGAAACGACTCGACAAAATAATGTAATGATTATATATTTTAAATTTCTAACGATTCGGTTCGGTAGTTTTTGAGTTGTAAAATGCGGACAGCGGATTAAACAACGGATTATAGGTGCTACGTATTTACATAATTACGAATGCACCGAAAATGTATTCCTTTATCTACCGTATTATGAATTCATGAAAATTTTGCATTGTAAAGCATTTTATGTGAATTGATTAAACTAAATTAAAAAATTTACATAATCATTTAATAAATTTTTGAAGGATTTAGAAGGATTAATTAAATTTGAATTTACAGGAATTTTGTGCTATGTTTATAACCCCACTCAATCTTTTATCTTAAATTGTTTTCTTAGTATTTTTTAGAATTATAAAATGTACCAATATGATGTTCTTACAGTATAAATATAGAAATATTTCCGAATTGAAAAATCCCATCCCTTCCGTCACCGCCAAGAAAGCTGAAAAGATACAAAGGCAAAATATATCATCTTTTTAAAAATATTTTTGTTTTGTATAACCAATAATGCTTCTGGAACAAAAAAAGTAGTGTATCTGTAACTCATTCTAAACAGTATTACAGCTAATTAACGTATTAAAAGAATTTTTTAATAAGTAATTTTTTTGGTATTTATAAGTACCGTCGGTAGATAAATTGTTAAAAAGGAATTACGGAGGAAATTGCATTCTTTAATCTCTTTACATTATTTCAAGCATTTTCTATATAAAAATACTTGTAGATACCTCTTTTTATGACTATATTTTTCTTTACCATTCGCCACCGTGGTTGCAAATCAGGGTTAGTCTTTCCTTACATCGACTGAAAGTTTTGATCGAAATTTCTTTCTCGATACAGTAGACCCTCCTTAGTTCGAACTCGCTGGGACCACAAGAAATATTCCAATTATCAAGAGTTCGAATTACGGAAAGTATGAGAAGAGAACATGTTTAAAGAGGTACTATTATAAAGAAATATATGTTATAGCAAGGTTGTAAAAAAAAAACAGGTTTTTTTTTTGAAAAAACCAAAAAACCGTTCTTTTTTTTTTTGGTTTAAAGTGGGGTTTTTTAAAACATCCCTTTTTATTACATATACATGCATATTTATTGATAAAAATAGACATTGTTGAATTACAAGTAGTATAAATGCATTTGAAAATAATTTAAATTAAATAAGTATAGTTAATTATGTAGAAAATTGAAAAAAAATCATATTTCAATTTAAATAGTTATTAGTAAAGTCTTATGTTCAAACAATAAGCTACCCTACACAATGAAACATTGATGCTTTGAAAATATTTATAAATAATCTTTTTATTACTTATAAGAAACATTTGATGTAGTTTGTGAATATAATATTCTTTTCTACAATTATAAAAAAATAATAATAAATTTGAGATTGTTCTTGGGGGGGGGGGGGAGGGGTTGTGTTTTGAGAGACAATTTGAAATCAACATTTATGGTCATTAGATTTAGCAGATAACTGAGGGGAAAAATAATTTGTTATTATTAAAATACTATAACTAGCACCCAATTTTTGAATACTCATTCAACTTCATATTTTGATTTTAATTCTTAAAGATAATCTCCCCAATAGAAAAAAAATTTCTTATATAGTTTCACTAAAATCTTAAACAACATCCAATTATAGCTCCATATTCAAAAGCATTGTGCATGTTATGATAGATTGCTTTAAATAATCTGCATTTTTTAAATGAAAATATTTTCTACTAAATACAGAATACCTATTTTTAATCCATTTTATCTTTGATCAATTCACATAGTCTAAGATTTTTCTTTAGAGTAATGGAATATGGTCATCAATGCATACTCAATTTTATCCTATACATACCCCCCCCCCCCTAAAATCACTATATTTAATACTTTTTGCTGAAATAAAGTGTTAAACGTAGAAAATATTTATATCCAATAATTTGTAAATCTTAAATTGTAAATAAAAATGAGAAAATATCATTGGATTTTTTTGAAAAAAACCAATTGGTTTAAACAGTGGTTTAAACAAACTGGTTTAAACCGTGCCAACCCTGTGTTATAGCACTTTTAAAATATATTTTAGTTGTTATCATTAGAATATGACTTAATATTGAATGAAAAAATATGAATACATAAACTAATTAAGGGATTAGGAACAAGTTCAAACGAAGATAGGATGGAGGTGTCATTGGTGGACAGACGGGGCACTAAAAAAGCAGATACAAAAATGCATGGGACTATACGTGTACTTGTTCAGAAAAAGTCTGACAAAAATGAAAGAAAGAAAGTTATTTTAAGGATATGAAGTCCGGGAAAAGTAAGGAAAAATGAAAATCGGAATTTCTTTAGCTAGAATTAAACGAAGTCAAGAGAAAATGAGTTCAAATAAATGAAAAAATTTAACATTATTCTGCCATTGAAAATTTCGGTGCTTCTTGTTTAATTCGAATTAAGCGAAGACTCGGTTTATCCGGTTTCGAATTAAGGAGTGCCGACTGTATTTTGCTTTTTAGGACGTGATCAGTGGCGCCCTTATATGGGCCCATTTGAGCCCATCCAATATTTATGTATTTAAGGGAGACCCGTAAGGAAAACCCCCAAATTTTTATTATTGATTTTAAAGTAATGAATTTCGATGTACTATTTAAGAATCTTTTTGTAAGGAATAATTAGCAAAAAAATTCACTTTTTATAAAAAGTATATTTTTATGGGGATTTTTATAATTTTTTTTTTTCAAAAAATACACTTTTTAAAATTACTACTCCTCATTCAATTTTCAATATTTTGGTATTGCTAAAATTTATTAAATAGTGTTATAGTATATGGAAAAGACCTAGGGAGAGATATTTTTAATTTTCTATTTTAATCAGCTAAAAAAATAATAATAATTACGCATGGTAAATTTGCTTGAATTCGTTATAATTTTCATGTTTACCAATTTATGTAAAATTTTCAGAAATAGTTAAAAAATATATCTCTCCTTACTTTTGTTGCAAATTTTTTTTAAGATTCTAAAAACATAAATACTTTGTTTCTAAATCATTTTACCACTGAGCATTAGTACTTTGAACTCAGGCAAAATATGGAAAAAGTCATTTTCAGGAAAACACCTTTAAAGTATAAAATACAAGAGAAAGTAGTAAAAAAACTTATTTCATGTTGAAACTATTTTTATATTAATTTCTAATATATCAAGACTATTTTTTAAGAAAAACGTTTTATATTGAACACAATAGAAAAAAATTGTAGCCAGTTTTGTCTTCGAAGAAAATTCCTCGATTTTCAGCGACAAAAATTCATCGAGCTGTCAAAATATATACTTTTTTTTAAATACTACTCTTTATTCAGTTTTCAATATTTTAGTATTACTAAAATTTCTTAAATAGTATTATGGTATACGGAAAAGACCAGGAGAGAGATATTTTTAATTTTATTTTATAATAATCTTGGGAAAAAAAAAAAAAAAAAAAAAAAAAAAAAAACGTTACGCATGGTAAATTTTCTGAAAATCGTTATAATTTTTTATGTTTACCAATTTATGTAAAATTTTCAGAAACATTTCAAAAATGTATCTTCCCTACATTTTCTACAATTTTTTTTAAGATTTTAAAAACATAAATACTTTGTTTCTAAATTATTTTACCACTGAGCCAGTACTTTGAATTTAGGCAAAATATGAAATAAAGTCATTTACAGGAAAACGCATAAAGTACAAAATACAAGACAAATTAGTAAATTAAAACATACTTTGTGTTGAAACTATTTTTTATATTGAACACAATAAAAAAATTTGCTACCAACATCGTTTTCGAAGAAAATTCTTTGCTTTTACAAAAAAGTATAAAAATTTGTATTATTTTGCTTTACAAAAAGCTATATTAAGAAATCTTTCTTTTTATTTAAAAAAGCACCGGGACCTTCCCTCTTTTCTATAGCAATTTTTTTGCAAACGAGCCTTTTTCAAACTTTGGCACATACGTTGATTTGCCGCTAGTCCTTTAAACTCTAGTGAATACAATTAAAAAAGCTCATTTGCAACCTGTTCCAAGTGTCCCCGAGTTCTGAAATTTTGCATGGATATTCGCAAATATGTATATTATCGTTTTCTGAGAATAAAAAAAAAATTTGAACTTTTGAGGATTTTTGGCCGAAAATGGGGTTCGGGTCTCCCTTAAAAAATTTTTTTGAACCAACTAATATTTTTCAAAAGTTGGCACCACTGGACGTGATGAACAGGCATAAGCAGTTATTTTACAGAATGCTTGAAAAGAGATGCACAACGTTTTTAGGTGCGTTCGTAATTATGTAAATACGTAGCACCTATAGTTGTCGTTCAGTCCGTCTGTCTGTCCGCCCGTCTGCCTGTCCGCATATAACAACGCAAAAACTACTCAACCGAATCGTTTGAAATAAAAAAAATATATACATAATTATTATATAATTTTGTTGATTCATTTTAAATTTTATGAAAATCGGAAGCATAGATCAATTACAGGGATAATCAAAAGTATTCCGTTACATTACGGTCAATGGGAAAAAAAAGTTTTAAATGCATTTTAATAGTGTTGCACTCATTCGAACACAATAAAATTGCTATGCATGTATGAAGTACATATCATAATATATGCACAATCTGTAGTGCAAAAAACATTTGTTATTGATTTACAAGGTTACACAAAAGTATTCCATTACATAGTGGTGTAGGGGTAACATTTTTTGTTGCGCGTTTTAATTGTAATTGACTATTTATCATTTTATGAGATTGATATTCGTTGCTGAGGAATACTACAAGTTATTTCCTGTACAAAGGAAAGCGCATAGTATAGCGTATGATATACGTAGCTGAGTTGTAATAAAAGTTACTTCCTGTAGATTTACAGGAACACAAAATTTTTTATGACCATTATACTTTATACGAAATAATCTCTATTATAACAGGAAGATCTGAATATATTTAAAATTTCCTTATCGTACGAACTCATCCCATTTGCTACGCTTCACGTGCAATTTCCAACTTTTTCTTATTCGTATAAATAGTTAAAATCTGTATATTCAATCTTAGGAATCTGCTTATTAAATTTTCCTTAAAATTGAAGATACACACTACTAAACACTCATCGAACGCTTTAAATATATAAAAATCAATATTTTCGTATTAATATTTTACTCTTTTATAGTTTAGATTAATTAAATCATAATCCAGTGATAAATCGTTATTACAAATATTAAATTCCATCATCACATAAAGTAATTTGTTAGACTAATAGGGTTTATTATTGAAATAATTCTGTGCTGTGCATGAGAAGTTGAATATTTTCGTAACATTTGAATTGTTATATTTTACTGACAATTTTATTACGCATTCTGATTACTTCAAATTAAGGTAAAGTATGAATTCACCTTATGAAATGTTAGAGTTTATCATAGCTGAATAGATAAACAAAGTATATGGTGGCAACACAATGTATCCAGATGCAGTTATTTAAATTTATTTGGTAAGATACCTTTTGAAATTAAGCTTATGTTGCATTCATTTATCTGACACACCATTACTTTAAAGCATTGGAATTACGTATACATCATTTTAAATTCTTTTTGAGAAAGGTTTTATAAATGTTCTGAGCTACATGGATAATTAAAGGTATAAGTATCATAGAGGCATTGAATTACGAAAGGTTTTAACAATTGCATTAACTAATAACTTTGTTTACATTTTATTTTCGCCAAAATTGTTATAACCTCCTCAATCCGTAGATACCGGGTGTCCCAAAAATGGCTGATGGATTTTAAAATTCAATAACTTGCAAACGGTGACAGCTATTTAAAAAAAAATTGCAGGAGTGTTATGTATAATGTCAGGAGTTTTTTTTACCGTAATTTTTTATTTTAGTTCGCATTTCAAACAATAGGTGGCGCTGACGGCGATTGAAGGACAGGTGATCAGTGCTGAGTGAGGCGTCGACCTGGCCTTTAATCGCCGTCAGCGACACCTATTGTTTGAGATGCGAACTAAAATAAAAAAAAAAAGAAAAAACTCCTGACATTATACATAACCCTCCTGCAAAAAATTTTTAAATAGCTGTCACCGTTTGGAAGTTATTGAATTTTTAAATCCATCAGTCATTTTTGGGACACCCGGTAAATATTACGAAATATCACAAAAAAGCTGTTTGACCACTTAACTGATCACTATTTTTGAAAAAAAGTTCAAATGACACGTACTATTTTTATGTCTTTTGGAGAATTTTAAATCTTCTTCACCGGTGTTTCAAAAGAGAATTTTTCTCTCAATTGAATAAAAAAAAAGTGCTTGCATTATAAAATTTACAATAAAAATTGACTGGTGAGAATAATAAATCATGATTGAAATATGGATTCCCGTGCGTGGCATATTCAAATCATGATTGGCAAAAACACGTTGCCCGTATAACGTATGAGCAAATCAGGGAAGCGGTTAAAATTTCTATAAAACACCTCTAAAGATTTATCAGGATATACAGGGTGAACATAAAGTCCCAGCCCATTTTGTAGAAATAATTTATTCATGAATTTTATATTTCCATAGTATTATACAGCTTATTAGTTCTTTTCAACGTCATGTCCATCAAGTTCGAAACAAGCTTCCCACTGGTTCAGTGTAGCTCGAAACACTTTTTACAACATCCCCATTGTGATTATTTCGCATGTTTGGCTTATGCGTTGCTTTAGGATTGTCACATTTGTAACCTTAGTTTTATAGACCTGTTCCTTGATGAACTCCCACGCAAAAAATCCATTTGTTCATCATTTTTCGGTTATTTCCTCGTGTTGGAGCCTTTCTTCCAAATTATCTACGAAACGTCTGCCTGACCTCCTCGAATGTCTGTCCACGCAAACGTGCCGCTACAACCGCAATTCTTTCTTCTATTGTTAGCATATCCTCGGTGTATTATTCACCTGTAATATAAAATCCATGTAATAATTATTTCTGCAAAATGGGCTGGGACTTTATGTTCATCCTGCATATCAATGTTTATGATTTATAAAATGCATTTATAAAATATTTCTAAAAGTAATTTTAACAATTTTAGAAGCATTTATCTTCATTTAAAGGTAGATCTTTAGTGTTTCCATGAATTAAGAATATAACTATCACTTAAAAAATTATTTAAAAATCTCTCAAATTTGAAAATTTAAAGAGCACCTAAACAATACAACATTTTTTTTCCATTAAAAATACTCAAAATATTAAACTATCTAAAATATATTAATTCATTCTATAGATAATGTTATATAAACGCAAAAAAAAAAAAAAATAATAATAAGCCATTCCATCAAATAGTTTTTTTTTAAATCTTGGTGTTAGTCGTCAAAAATCAAGTTTTAAGAAAACGCGACTTAAAGTTGAAATTATGTGGGTACGGCTATGAAAGTGTTGATACATAAATGCTTATAACTCCGTTAAAAATGCAAATATTTGTATGCGGGTTTTTGCATTGAGTTAAGAATTAATTGAATAATCAAACTAGATCTTAAAAGAAAATCGATTTCTTGAAAAGTTTTCAACCCCTGAGCCCCCTTAATTAACTTAAAGAGTTTTAAATAAAAATATTGGTGTTAAATATTTTTCATAAAACTTGTGTAAAAACTTCCCGTCTTTCTAGTGTTAAAGTGACTATACATTGTTAAGCACTGTTAAACACAGAGAGAGAGATTTAGTAATCACAGAAAGTAGTAATTCTACATTCAGTATTTACAGTGTGAATTTGAAATTGCATAGGACGATAAACTAGCATAATTGTTTTCTTTTTTTAAATTCAATTAAACAGTCGGCATTTTTGTGTTATTTATTATAATGGTCGACATATAAAGGACATATTTTGCTGGTGTTAAAACCATTTTTTATTTAAACATAAATAGAGATTATTTTAAGCATGTTTCTTTGCTAATTAGTCTACGTTATCGAAATATCTTTTAATAAGTTTAGGAGGATAATAAAACAACCGAAGTAATGCAATAGTATATGAATTTCAGTCGATTAATCATTACCACGTTATTTTAGATGTTTTGTATCAAAATTATTAAAAAAAAACTTTAAAAATGAAATAGTAAAAAGTTTTAAAAAGGAATTATTTCTAAGTTTCTCTATTGTCTATAATATTTTGAACTAAACTTAAAAACTTAATCAGTATCAAAATTTTTCAGTATCAACTAAAAAGAATCTTTTGATTTTGTCTCAAACATCTGCCACTGAATCAAAACTTCGATACCAAGTTTTGTCAAACTGAAACCAATCTGTCTATTTAAAGAAAAAAAAACAGTCATTTTTTTTTTCTTTTTCATTAATTTTCTATTTCTTTTTGGCGATATATAGTTATAAATTTTGGGGTTATTTTTAGTAATATTGTCATAGGTGCCAACCTGACATTAATATTCCGTAATACGTCCGTTAGTGTAACACTGGTTTAATAAATTTTGAATCAGAATTTTTTCAAAGAAATGAAATTAAATATATTCCACTTAGAAATTTAAAATTAAATAAATGAAGATTCGTGAAATAAATTTTCTGGTTCGAAATGAGGTTTTATCTGGATAAAACTGATCCAAGCATTACGGAAGATTAGTTAAAAGTTGGCAGCTACGATATCATTAATCACGAACTTTCTTGTTTTTTATTTTCTGTGTATAGAAGTGCAGGGAAACAAAAACGGTGTTAGGTATCATATTTATAACAAACTTAAATAGTTTTAAATTTCCTTGATCAATTCTACTTTAAAAGTATTATAAAAAATAAAGAAATGTAAGTGTTTATCTCTAACCATGTTTTTGAACTTAAATAAATTGCTTTTAGGATAACTCTGTCACCAAAATCAATCTTAGATTGTTTTTTTAGACGTTTTGTAGAACACGTTGAAAAATATAGTAGATGATGGGTAAGCGAACTGTTTGGTTTACAAAAATATCATTTAACATACATCTTCATAAAGAATTTTATATTCGGGTAACAAACACCTTTCAAAACAAAGTCAAGAACAGGCTATGCAGCGTTTCAGATTAGTCGAGATATATTTACTCTGAATCTATTGTCGACTTCGACAGCATTTTAACAGGCCTAGTAAGCACACAGACTTAGATAAAATTATATAATCATATTTGCCAACCTCCGGCTTTGTGTAAATCAAGTAAACGTACTTTGAACCGGAAATTTTTTTAATTAAATGTATCTCGTATTAAACATTGTTCTAACCTGTAATTTACTGTATATCTTTCATTAATAAATTTCTGGTTCAAAGTATTTTTTTGAAATTTATAAAAAGCCGGAAGTTGGCATGTATGTATAATAGTAAAATTATACTGTCCCTTCACAAAAAAGCAAATTAACGCTAATGTTAACGTAAAATGCGTCTCATTTTGAAGTTGTATTTAAACTTTTATTACAGATAAAAAAGACTTAAAAAAATTTGGAAGAAGTTCCGTTTTATAGTACTCATTTAACAAAGCAAAGGGTAAAAACTTCTTAAAAGCTTTAAAGATAATCAATACGCATTTTTAAAAACTTCAAATGTCTTTTTTTAACTTGCCTTCACCAGCCGTCACTTGATGAAACTTCAATAACGACAAACGGCAAAATGCAATTGTTAAAGCATTTAAAAAAATCTTCAAAGAAAATTTATTATTTTCGTTATTTTTCTTTTTATAACTAATTTTCAATTGTTGGGTGTTTTTAATAGTATAACTCATTTCATAGTTTAATTTTATGCAATTTATTTTCATTCTGCTTTCTTTGTACGATTATCTATAAATACTCCAGTTTTATTTTTTTGCTACGAATGTCAAGATATTTTTAAAAAATAATCCAAATTAATTTCTTAAAACAATTTGTTCTTCAATATTCTTCTTTGTCGCATAATTATTTTTACTTTTTTCTATCTTTACATTAAAAATGAACTTTTCGTGAAAAAATTCCGGTTTTCGTCGGACTTACACGTTTTAGGGGTGAGAGATTCCGAAACACGTGTTTTTACAAAATGTCTGTATGTGATTCTATAGTGTGGGATCACTATCTTAAGAACTAATGAACGGAATTAATAAAACAATTAAATTCAGTTAATACCTGAAATAAATTGGCACTGATTATGTTTTAGTATAAACCGTTTTTAAGTGGCTACTATGCAGCCTCTTTCATAATTTCCATAATAGCTGTACCTCAAGAACTATTTCAAGGATAATCATAAAATTTTGGATTCTGTTAGTCCTTGATATAATTTGGTGCTGATTACATTTTGGTGCATATCGGTGGGCATATTTGGTGCATGAAATTTCATCAAATTTCAGATTCAGTCAGTCCTTGATCCAATTTCTTACTTTTTGAAGTAAATTATTCGACAGGTGACGTTGCTATAGTTAATATTTTATAAATTTCCGGATTAGATGTATCTCAAGAATTAATGTATGAATTTTCATAATAATTCCGATTTAGTTAGTCCCTGATATAAATTGTTCCTGATCAGCGTTTGGAGTAAATCGCCCGACAGATGGTGTTGCTATAGAGGATTCTTTAAGATTTCAATAGCTTTATTTCAAAAACTAGGGCACGAATTTTTACCAAACTTCAGATTAATAATTTTTTAAAGAATTACTGATACAAATAATTGTTTTTATGTTACTTTAACTAATTTTAATGATACATAATTAGAATGTAGTTTAATTAAGACAGGATTATTACGGATTTTCAATGACGTACATGTGTTACGCCCAAGAATTAAAAAAAAAATTCTCGATATATCTGCTTAATATTACATTAATATTCTTACAATATCGTACTTTAACTTCAACTTAAAATAGTAATCAAGCTTAAAAATGAAAGAAAAGATTTTCCAGGCAATTAAACCATAAAATGCAAAGTATCTTACAATATTTCAATGAAAAATAAATATTTATATATATATTACCGAAACTTTCTAAGAAATGCTTTTTTAGGATTAATCAGCAAAAATGAGTGATTCATTTTTTTTCTTCGAAACTGTTTATTTTATTTGCAAGATGGAGTAATGCGAGTTCAGTAAATGTTAAGGGGGAAAAAGGCTGATTTCCAAAAGCGTGTACAAACCTTTCTTTTCAGACACTCTGATCAGAGTTGCCACAGGTGAATATTTCATAGCTGTCAACTTTTACGCATTTTTTCTACCACAAAAATTTTATAGTAAATATTCTCTTATTTAATCATCGAAATCTTATGATTAAATAAATAAAAAAATTCCGTTTAATTTTAGTGGTAGCAAAAAAGCGTAAAAGTTGGCAGCAATGCTATTTTTTTATTCTATCTAGCATATTGAAAAAAAAATTAAAAAAAAAAAAACAGAAATCCTTAACAGACGCATTGACAACATTTCCAAGAGAAATATGCTTCAACTTTTCTATTAAGAAAATACTGGTGCAAAAGAATATAAAAATTGCCGCCTGTAGAATTTTTACCTCATATTTTTAATTGTTTGGTCTTAATAATTTTTTTTTCTTGTTTCTGTAGACTATGTAAATTGAAACAATCATGCGTTTCGGTTTCTACTCTAATCAGCAAAAAACTCTCGATTATTCGACTATTTTATATAATGTAAGTTTACATGAATGTAATTTATTTCAATTCTGGTCATAATATGGGTAACATTACAGTCAGAATAGTTTAATTACAGTTGTTTGGCCATTTTCTATGAAAAAAGTGATATATTACTACACAGCTTGCTGCAAGTTTTCAAGAGTGAAGATTATTTTGTTTCTAATAACTGAAACGTAGATTGGTTTGATTTATAAAAATTGTTCAGAGAAATTAGAAAAGAAATTTTAGAAATGTTATGTTTTTTTCTTAAATTGGAGAACTATTACCAGGGTTCGTACAAGACCTTGAATTTCTAGATTACCAAATTTTTCGGTACGGATATTTTCTTATAGAAAATCTCTCCTTAAATAAAGCGAAATTTGAGCTTTAAAATGAATTTCATTTCTTTGCAAATATACTGATATTTTAGTTAATTGTATCCCTACGAACACTGATTAGAGAGTCACTTTTTGAAATTAATTACATATATAAATGCCTCATTAGTTGGTAAAGAAAACACTCAAATTATGTTTAAGAGATTGCTTTTTTCCTTTAGGGGACAACGTGGCGGCATGGGGTACTTAAGGTTTGAAGCAAGGTTTTAGATATAACTTTCTTATAAACCTTATCCTTTATTAACCACTTCACCGTTTGCACCGCGATAAGTCGGGGGTAAAAGCACTTTTCACCCATACTTTTCGCCAATGAAGTGGTTAAGAATAGAGATGAGAATTTTCCGCGTTATTTCTCACCAAAGTAATCTTAGAGAAAATGTTATTTTAATGAATCGAAAAATGCTTCGATTTAACAGAGCAGTATTTTCTCTATTGTTATACTAGTATGAAAAAACGCGGGAGAATCTCATCCCTATTAAGAAGCAGTTTCTTCTTACATTTAAAAGAACACTTTAGTATACAAAGTTCTGTAAAAAGTTAAGTTATAATTTAAAAAAATTAAAAATAAAAGTAACTCAATAATAGTTTTTTTTTTTTTTTTTGTATATAAAGTGCCAAAACTTCAACTTCAGGCTACACTTTTATTTTAATTACTCTTGAATGCTGTTTTGTTCAACAGTTTCGCCGCTTTCGTCAGTGTTGTAAATTCTTCGTGCATTTAGTTTGTTTTTGTCGATGACTTTAATCACAAAAATATAAAATACTTGGAAATTGCACCTTTATTGAATTCCACTGGAATTATGCATTTATACTTATATATTATCATATACCTTTTATGTTAAATATTAGTTAAATAAACATAGTAAAACACCGGGGCGGAATAGTGTACGTACCCCGTTCCGTCCTATCCCTTTCAGCCCCATGCGATAAAATTTGAAAAATGTCACGTGACAACCCATTATTTGTTTCGAACTTTGCAAAAAATATTTTATAAAACACGATTATTTCAATGGGATTAAAGTTAATTGTTGGCAAAATGCAAAAAAAAGGGCTTATTTCGTTTCGAAATTTTTTAAATATGACAGCAAGACGCACAATTTATAGCTAAAAGTTACAAAAGTGAGATAATGAATTCCAACAGTCAGATAGAGGCTGCTCATCAACGTCTTGCATCCAAATGAGGCTTTTGAAGATCTGCAGTATTACTCCAGTGCTTCTGGAGGGAAATAAATAAATGCGACCTTATCCTGTTCTACACCGATACTCCATTCCACTCCGGTCTCCCGTATTTTTCATTTATAAACACTTAAACGGAAATTTAAAAAAATCCATATTATTTATTTTTATATAAGTTTTAATGATCATCGATTAATTTAATCGTTGTTCCAGTGGCAGGATTGGTAACAGCAGCTACAATCACGTCGAGAGTTTCGAGTTCAAAGCCTGTGTAAGACATGGATATAAACGTGAATGTGTTTGTAGTTATAAAAAAATGTAATAACATTTCTGATTGGTCGGATTGTATAATATAAAAAAAGGTGAATTCTCGTTGTTCAGATTGATCGCATTGTATAATGATCTTATGATGTTTTTGCAACATTGTAAATGGATTCTTTTGTAGTATGCATTTCATTAAATATTATTATTATTATTATTTACTGACCTTACACCTGAGCCTTTTTCCTAACATAGTAAATAAAAATAATGAATTTAAACTTTATGAGTAAAATATATTAAGCAATAAAATACATTATATTTACACAATATAAACCAAAAACATTTAAAACAAACGATAGAAAAGCACACAAAAATATTAACTTAAATATTTCTTATTTAAATGTTTGTTTAGCGATGGAAAGATAAAAAGATATTAATTCGGTCACCTGACTTATTCAAACTTACTGAGAGGAACGACTTTAGAACTAAAAAAGAAACATGTTACTATTTATCATAAATCCGTAATATTACAGTATAATATGTATTATGTCAATAGAATTCAAATCAAATAAATACCTTGAAACAAACAGCAAAATATTTTTCCCAATTTCCAGTTCTTTACTTAAATATTTTTATTTTATACACGAAAAGAACGTGAATGTAAAGTTTACGAAAAGAACATTTTTGTTGAAAAATACCTATTTCCTTTTAAGTATTTCTTTAAAATGAAATACGACATCCAAATAGGTAAAAAAGCAAGATTTGCATTTTGTTTTCAAATATAAGAAACTAAATCCCTTCAGGTTGAAGTTTTACCAGGCATAGCTTTAAACATATTAGTAACTGATGTCGCATTATGCTTCACAGACTAAACTAATGGTTTTCTAAATTGAAAAATGGAATATATATACATATATATATATAAAATATATATTGTTTTTAGAGATATAAAATTTTAATTTGAAAATAAAACTGTCTTATTCAAACTTACTGAGAGGAAATATTTTATAACAAAAAACGAACCACGTAACTATTTATTGTAAAACCATATTATTACAGTACAATATATATTATGTCAATGGAATACAAATCAAATACCTTGAAAGAGAGAAGAAAATATTTTCGCAAAACTCTTTACTTAAATATTTTTATTTTATACAAGAAAGGAACGTGAATGTAAAATTTACGAAAAGAAAAAAAATGCTTCTGTCCCAACTCTTTCATTCAAACTTATTGACAGAGGTCGCATTTATCACTAAAAACAAAACATGCAAATGTGTTTGGATTTCCAACTTCAAATGAAAGTCGCATTGAATCTGATAAAAATTTCATTTCAGCTACTGTATGAAAAAAAAAATAGCTATTTCCTTTTGAGTACTTCTTAAAAATAAAATGCGATAGCCAAATAGGTAAAAAAGGCCAGATTTGCATTTTGTTTTCAAGTATAAGAAAGGCTATTTCCAAGCGAACTTATTTGCCTGTTACACAGCTGAACAGTGTTGCCAGACGGGCTACTTTTTTTAAGTTCAGATCCTTGATTGGCACCACTTTTTACAAATGATAAAATGTGCCTTACTTAATGGCATGATAATTGAGGCGAAAACAAAATGTATTTTACCCTTTCAAAAAAGTGGTGCCAGTCAAGAAATCAGAATTTAAGAAAAGTGGCCGCTTGTTGGCCACCATAATTTTAGAAAAGTTTGCTTCGCTTTATTGAATTGTTGAGATATCTTCGATAAATTTAGTCACATTTCCCCGCTCTAAAATACTGGTAGCCGAAAATCGTAGTGTGTAACAGAAAAACAAGTTCGCATGGAAATAGCCGAAAGTAAATCCCTTCAAATTGAAGTTTTATTAGGCATAACTTTAAATATACAGGACTCTCAAATGGTCTGCTAACTGAATATCAGAAATTTCTTAGCGAAATTTACTTTTTAGATTTATATTGCAAACTGCCGAGAAACCACCCTTGGAGGTTAATTCTTTTGAAAATTCTGTACAAAACCACCATGAAATTTTCTGTTAAAAAATATTGATGTGCAGTTCGCGGACCATTTCGGAGGCATGATTATATTTATAGCTGATGTCACATTATGCTTCATTGATAGATTTTTAAATTTGAAATTGGATTTTTTTTTCATTGACTTGAAACAAACAACAAAATATTTTTTCAAGGTTCTTTACTTAAGTATTTTTATTTTATACACGAAAGGAACGTGAATTTACTGTCTACGTAAAAAAAAAAAAGTTTCTTTCCCACCTTATTCATTCAAAGTTATTGACAGAGGTCGCATTTATCACTAAAAACAAAACATGCAAATGTATTCAGATTTCCAACTTTAAATGAAAGTTGCATTGTATCTTATAAAAATTCCATTTCAGCTACAGTGTGATAAAAAATAGCTATTTCCTTTTGAATACTTCTTTAAAGCGAAATGCGAAACGCAAATAGGTGAAAAAGCCAGATTTGCATTTTGTTTTCAAATGTAAGAAAGTAAATTGCTATAAGTTGAAGTTTTGTCAGGCATAGCTTTAAAATAAATTTGCAACTGATGTCACATTATATTTCATAAACTGTTGCAATAATCGCATGAAGCAGCGCCCTCTTTCGAGCGATTTGCACCAATTTGTAAATTACGTCATTTTATGTTATGGACTAACTAATTTTAAGTTTAATGATAGTTCTTGCATTAGTTCCAGATATTGAACGATTGCTTAAATCTTAAATAGTGCTACCTAGAAGCGCTACTTATCGAGCTATTTTCATCTAACGTAAGCAAACATAAATTCGTATCAAGGACTAATTGAATATGAACATTGAATAGATTTCGCTCATTAATTCAGTTGATAGAGCTGTTTCGGAAACCGCCCAAAAGGCAGCATAGCAGCGCCACCTTTTGAGCGATTTACACCAAAAAGAAATCAGCCTCACTTTATCTCAACACACGCAAAAAAAAAATGAGTTTTCAAAATTGAATAAAAATTACTCAATTTTAAGTACATCACATACTTAAAATAGCTCCGATCCAAAAGTTCTCAAAACTGAGAAACACGTGTACTCATTTTTGATTCCATGGTTGTGTTCAAACATAAATCACTCTGAGCTGCCCCCTAAATTTACAAATTAAAGTGAAAATATGCTGGCATTTATTTCTTGCTCAAAATTATGAACAATAAACATTTAATTGATTATTTATTAAGAGAAATAGCAAAATTATAAGCAAAATAGCAAAATCGAACATTTTTATGGCAAGAGCATTATTTGCAAGTATACTTTTTAATTATATTAAAATACTGTGCATAATTTAATATTTACATTAATAAGCATCTTTTAAGTCGCCATGAATGAGATAAACCAATGCTGGGTACAAAATTATCGTTTGTTAGGATTTGATAACATATGCTGTTTCAAAATTGAGAAGATTTTTTATCCTAACATATTCAATTCTTTAAGAGTACATCGATTTACACATTTTTGAGTACTTCATTTTTTTCAGTGAAGGACTAAGTAAATATAAATTTACATTAAACTCCGTGCATTAAATCTTGAGAAAGAGCGCTTATAAAATTTATATCACATACAGAGAGATAGACAAAGTCACAGATGTTTTATGGAATCTGTGACCCCTAGAACGTGTAAACATGTCGAAAATCAGAATTAGAAAAACTTCATGAATCCAATACTTTCTTCTTGTAAAGATATAAGAAAGTAATAAAGGGTAAAAAAGCGCACAAAAATGCTAACTTAATTCTGCATTAAAAATTTCAATTCAGCTACAGTATGATAAAGAAATAGCTATTTCCTTTTGAGTATTTTTAAAAATAAAAATCGAAACCCAAATAGGTAAAAAAGCCAGGGTAAACTGAGTTTTAACCCACTTCTTGGCGCGTTTTTTTTACGCGCGATGACTGCGCCATGCCTTGCTTTCTTTTCCGTTTAGGTGCTGCTCTTCTTGGCAACCCTCGGAGAGATTTCGCTTCTCGGCTTGCGCATGCTCCGTTCGTTCTTTCTTTTTTAGTTTTCTTATTGGACGAGAGAGGAGAAACATTCAAAAGTTTGAAGTCTCGCGCCTTGAAATTAATTAAATAACTTGTGTGTCATTAGGGGCCGTTGGATTTCGAAGAGTGTAACATCGAGTGAGTAAATTTTTTGGGGGCAATATACGAGTGATTTTTTTTAAATTAGAAACCTTTGTTTTGCATTTATAAGGAAGCATTTTCTACATTTCTATTGTTTATTGAATGCAGAGACCGTGCTTTGTGTTTAGAAGTAAGTAAACACTTACTTTCTTTTGGCCTTTCTTTAGTATTTTAGATGTTTTGAATCTTAATGTTATTTAGTTTCATATTATATATAAAAGAAAAACATTATTTGACTTCAAAGCTTAGTTTATTTCTTTAGAAAATCTATTACTGATTTCTTTTTTTATTTAAAAAAAGGCTGGTTTTGTTTTTAAAAGAAGGTATGTCTTTTGCGTAGTGTCTCCTGGACTTAAATCCCGCTCCGGGAGACAAAACGCAAAAGCGCGCCAATGTGGCGATATTTTGGAAGCGCGCCAAGAAGGGGGTTAAAACTCAGTCGTGCCAAAAGCCAGATTTGCATTTTGTTTTCAAGTATAAGAAAGGCTATTTCCAAGCTATTTCCATGATACACAAATAGGTAAAAAAGCCAGAATTGCATTTTGTTTCAAATATAAGAAGTAAATACCTTCAAGTTGAAGTTTTATCAAGCATAGATTTAAATATATTTCTAACTAATGTTGCATTATGGTTCATAAACTATACTGATAGATTTTAAATTAAAAAATGGAATTATTTTTTATGTATATCTAGAGATATAAAATTTGAATTTGTAAAGAAAACAAACCAAAGGAAAACTCAATAATTTCATTAAATTTAATATGAAGTAACTGCCATCTAGAAATGTCAAAATAATTTTAATCAATTATAACTTATCATGAAAAGAATTCTGTTAAACATATAATATTGCATAATATTAAAATGAATTCACAGTCTATATTTCAATGACTTTGCGTGAATTTTAAATATATAAGCTAGCAATTTTTTAATTGTTAATTTATTTTTTATTTTTTATTAATTTATTATTAATTAATATTATTAATTAATTAATTAATTAATTTATTTATTATTAATAATTTTTATGATTATTTAGCGATCAAAAAAGTAAAAAAAAATGTTATTTCATTATCCTGTTTTATTCAAACTTCCTGAGAAGAACTACTTTATAACAAAAAATGAAACCTGTAACAATTTATCTTAATACAGCAATATTACAATATAATACATATTATGTCAGTAGAATACGCTTCAAATACCTTTGAACAAACAAAAAATTATTTTCCCAAAATTATTTTCTTAAATATTTTTATTTTATACACGAAAGGAGCGTGAATGTAATGTCTACGAAAAGAAAAATGTCTCTTTCCTACCTCTTTCATTCAAACTTATTGCCAGAGGTCGCATTTATCACTAAAAACAAAACATGCATACGTGTTTAGATTTCCAACTTTAAATGAAACTCGCATTGTATCTTATAAAAATTTCATTTCAGCTACAGTATGATAAAAAATACCTATCACCTTTTGAGTTCTTCTTTTAAATGAAATGCGAAACCCAAATTAGTAAAAAAAGCAAGATTTGCATTTTGTTTTTAAATATAAGAAAGTAAATCCCTTCAAGTTGAAGTTTTATCAGGCATAGCTTTAAATTATATTTATAGCTGGTGTCGCATTATGCTTCATAGATTATACTGATAGTTTATAAAATTGAAAAATTCAAAATATGAAACAAAACAGTCTTGTTCAAACTTAGTGAGAGGAACTACTTTATAACAAAAAGTAAATCATGTTACTATTTATTCTAAACCGTATTATTAGAGTACAATTTATATTGTGTCATTAGAATGTAAATCAAATACGCTGAAACAAACAACAAAATATTTCCCCAAAATTTTTTTACTTAAATATTTTTATTTTATGCGCGAAAGAAACTTTAAACTAATGTGTGCGAATTTTTTTTTCTTTTCCACCTCTTTTATTCAAACTTATTGACAGAGGTCGCATTTATCACTAAAAACAAAACATGCAAACGTGTTTAGATTTTCAAATTTAAATGAAAGTCGCATTGTATCTTATAAAAATTTCATTTCCAGCTACAGTATGATAAAAAAAAAAAAAACCTATTTCCTTTTGAGTACTTTTTTAAAATGAAATGCGAAACCCAAATAAGTATAAAAGCAAGATTTGCATTTTGTTTTCAAATATAAGAAAGTAAATCCCTTCTAGTTGAAGTTTTATCAAGTATAGCTTTAAATATATTAGTAACTGATGTCGCATTATGCTTTATAGACTATGCTGATAGATTTTTAAATTTAAATTTAAAAATAGAATATTTTTTTTATTATTTATTTCTAGAGATAAAAAAAATGAGTTTGTAGACAAAACAGATTAAAAATAAACTCAATAAGTTCTTTTAAATTTAATAACAAGTAACTGTCTTCTTGAAATGTGAAAATAATTTTAGTCAATTATAGCTTATCTTTAGAATAATTCTGTTAAACTTAATTACGTTGCATGATTTTAATATGAATTCACTGTCTATAAATCAATTACATTTCGTGAAATTTAATATATAAGATAAAAGTTTTTTACAACGTTCAGATGTCCAAATGCGTACAACACCATGACATAACAAGTGGGTAAGTCTCTGAGGGATTCGTTTTATTTTACTTTCAAAACAACTTATCCTTTAATTAATAAATCAAAAATGGTAATCTATATTTATTAAATTCGTACATAGATGATACACAAATAAATTTAATTTAAAAATAATTATAAAAGGAAGTTATTTATTTTAATCAAATTAAAATGCTCAAAACAAATTATTTAAATAAAATCCAAAACTCTATTTTTTCTGAAAATAGCGGAGATATAAATAAAATTTTAGATTTCTAAAAGGGAAAAAAATGTTTAAAGTTAAATTAAAAATGCTAAATCCTTAATAAATCAAAAATAAATTTAAAGAATAAAACTAAATTTCATAATAATAATAATAATAATAATAATAATAATAATAATAATAATAATAATAATAATAATAATAATAATAATAATGGATGAATGAAACCGAAATAAAATAAACTGTTATATTGGCTAAAAATACAAGATTGATTCTTGTTAAATCTATCTTAATATGAAAATTTCAAGTTCCAGCATCCAGGTTCGAACATTGAACCTTCTGTTTACTAGTGAGACGCTTTACTTTCAAGCTATGATTCTACACGAAAAATAATAACATTAACGTTTTCTTTTACAATTTAAATCGTAAAAATGAACGAATGACACTGAAAAAATTTATCTAATTAAAATAAGGGACTTTTCATAAGGAATCAAAATTTTGTGATTTTTTGTGTAATAGGTATTCAGTTGTAAGTACACAAAATTTCAAGTATCTGATTTTTATAGTTTTTGCTTACGGATTCCGTGACGGACGAACAGACAGAGGACAGAAATGAATCACGGCCAACTTCATTAAAGGCCTTTGAATCTCTTTGTTGTTAGAACGAAGTTCATGACATCATATCATTTGATTCAAGGTCGAACCAATCGGCAGAGACAGTCCTTGCTTGTAACGCCTCTTGCTAGAACAGCTTTCTCGCGGGATTGGTTGGACGGAAATAACATAATCTGACCTTATTAACTTCGTCCTAAGCTCCGTCTTCATAAGAAAAAGCTTCTGTGGCCTCTAATGAAGTTGACTGTGGATGGAATACCGATTTGTCAGATGAACGAAAACGAAATCAAAAGCCATATGCGGCTGTTTTAAGGATTCTTGATTATTTTTTTTCAGTGCGAGAAAAACAAATTAGCAGATTAAAACGCATTCAAAGAAATTCTTCGTTTATTGTTCCGAGGTTATGCATTGAGGCATTGGCAAGGCATTGTCAAGGTATGCAAATTCATTTCATTAAAGGTCGGTTAAGAATAGAAGTTGTTATATTCATAGCTGCCAACTTTTACGCATTTTTGCTACCACTAAAATTGTACAGAGATTTTCCATTTGTTTAATCAAAAGATTTCGACGATTAAATAAGACAATATTTACTGTAAAATTTTTGTGCTAGGAAAAGTGCGTAAAAGTTGGCAGCTATGTGTAATAAAATTTCAGTTATTATTTTTTATGACATATATATATATGTATTGTATGGTTGGAAAGGAATTGGCGTAGAGAGGGAAAAGGGGATCACAATCCCTTTTTAAATGCATTTAAAATATGAAATTTGATCATTTTTGGCCAATTTAAACCGTTTGGTACCGTATAATGAGAATCCTGATTGTTCCCATAAGGCACCCCAAAAAAGTGTCGTGGGCATTTGTCCCGCATACCACTGCGTTAGTCAGGCTCTGCTTTACTAAACATATTTTAGAGAAATGACTCTTCTAAATGTGTTTATTTGATTCATATATTTCTAACTGCAGCGAAGCACGCGATTTTATATAGTTAATGTTTTATATTGTTGAAAAAATTGAATGGAATTATGTAAATTTGACGTATTTGAATTTTCTATTTTATAACGACTATACAAGTATTTTAAATATCATTTTGATTCATTTAAAAGAAAGAAAAATAGCATAACAAAGGGTACTCATAAAAGAATGGTGTATTATATAAGAGTTAAATTCAGATTTACATTGAGTCATACATCAAATTGAAGGTGAACTAGTTAACATTACAAATGCTCAACAAAGTGCAATTTTAGTTATGCCGAATACATCCAACATATAGTCCAATTCTCGCCATGCTTCTGTTAACTTGTCCGAAGTAAAGAAATCAATAGCCTCTTCAATTCTTTGTCTTGATTCGGCAAATGATCAGGAAGAGACGAAGTGCTGACATGATTTTGTATAAATTCCCTAATCGAACCATGCTTCTAACGGCATTTCAATCTTCAGCCCAATATGATGCTTTAAATTCATTAGTCGCAATTTTGCATACGTTCTACAAGCGAGTAAATGAAAAAAAAAAAAAAAAAAAAAAGCAGTACTCGCGCATGCGCTTGTCTAAAAACGGTTTGAAGTATTCTTTGTTTGTAACCTTCAATCAACACTCTCCTGTGCTAATAAACAGCACTTACGAAAATGAAAATTTCTAGTAAACAGAATCCCAGTAACTAAATACCAGAAGCTATATTTTTAGAAGTGTTTGAGTGTTTTTTTAATTATAGTCCTGATTTAATTTTTCTTTTTTATTGCACAATCACACACACACAGATAAACACGACACTATTTACATAAAAATTTACATTATAGTATTACGAGGAAGTAACATTTTTACCTCACATCATGAAATCCGAGCAACTTCTGATTAAAAAAAAAAAATGCGTTTCAAGTGTCGACCTCACCGGCCGTTCTGTTCTCCACACTTGATTTGTAATAAGTAATGTTAAAATTTAGAATTGGGACCATTTTTTATGGATTTTTTTATGATTTATGTATTATATAATAAAGTGTATAATAATGCATAACGAATAATAAATATTGAATAATAATTTCAATATTTCCTTTTTTGTGAAACATTCCATGACATTAAAAAATATAGTATGCTAGAAAATAGATCAAATCGAATGAAACAGGTTATCAGGAGTATATAAAATATCTTTCACCAAAAAAGATGGAATACTGCGATTCTTTATAGGTATTACAAGCAGAAAATTTAAAACTAGAATGAAACAGTATAACAGATATAAAATACAAGTGAACTACAGATTGACCATTTAATCGTCGCGCCCGAGACATTCACGGGCTGCAAGCTTCACAGCTTTCATTCAGAATTGTTTGATTCATACCAATTTTATAAAATAGTGTAATTGGTTTTATTCTGGTATCATTTTACTTGTCATTAAATACGATGATTTTTTTTTTCAAAAAAGTTTATGAATAATGAATTTAAATTTTTAAGCAGTAATTTAATGCGACAATTAAGGGGTTAAGCGGCAAAGAACCTTTACAAGTCCGTTTTTTTTAAATAGCAGATTGATTTTTCCGTCAAGATTTTCTTTCCATTCATTATCCGGGAATGAGTAGAGATATTTTTATGAAGCAAGAATATTAGCAGATTTCAGATTTCTTTGAGTTACCGTAATTTCCTGCGTATAACCCGTGGATCAAACAATCATTTTTCGGTCCAGAAACTTTAATAAATAAAATACAACTTTTCAGATCGCCGTTAATATTTGCCTTAAATTACAAAATAAAATTTCTGGGTCGAAAAAAAATTGTTTGATCCGCGGATTATACGCAGGAATAGTACGGTACCTAAAATTTGAAAAGAGATGCTGTGAAATTTCAGTAACAATAATAAAAACTAAATCACGCTCATAAATATCCAAAGTCATTTTATTTTATATTTACACTGATTTTCATTATCCATGAAGTTTCGTGACATTGTTTTCCAAGTTCTTGTTTTTTAATTTTACAAAAATATTTCTATCATAAAAATGTTTCCGATTCTGCAACGAAACGTACACCAATCAGAATAAAGGCATTTTATCAGTTTAATAGTTTTTTCTATCTTGGTTTGTTTCAAATAAAATTTGTTATAAACTGGAAGCAGTTCCACCAGTAAATATTAAACAAATATTAAATTTAAAAATATACAGTTTAGAAATAATGTAATAATTGTAGATTATATCTATTTCATATATCTTTTGTAAACTGTCAATAAAATTAAAAAATATAATTTGGTAAAAGTTATTTGTAAGCATATGTATATGCAATGATAATAGAACATAAAATGTACCAAAAAGCATAAAAATAACACACACTATTACCGAAGTATAAATAAATTATTTAAGTGTTGGCAATTTGTTGTTATTTTTAAAATTTATAATGTAATTTCAGTTACAAAAATATGCCTCGTAATTGATATCATTAGTAACAGATATGAACTATATAAAAATCGGGATTTTATTAAAATACCATCTAATTTTCTATGAGTGAAAATTTCATCTAAACAACTGTATTGCAACATAGTTGTTTGTATTATCACATAGTTGTTTCACATGGTTGCGAAAAAAAAATTAATTGAAAGATTTAATCAAAGTAATATGAATGCACGTATATCGATAGTCAGTGGTCGTAGGTTACTTTGCGACTTTATATAAAATTACGTGTTTATTATAAATAAATATATTTCAAAAAGTTTAAAAATAAATTCTAAGCATATGAAAAAAGGAAAAATTGGAAAGAATTTTGTATTTAAAATTTATTGATGAAAATTGTAAGTAACAGGATGCGTAATTCTACCTTAAACTAAGAATTGCATTTATGAATATTTTGTATAAAAAGCGAATGAAAAATATCTTTCACTGAGCATTCGGCAAAACATTTCAGAATAAAAAAATATATATGTTTACAAGGGTTACTTACAATCCTCTTAAGAAGTGGCAGTAAATTTCCTAAATAAAGAAAGAGGATAAAATTTTTACATATGGAGTTTTGAAAGTAAAAATGACATAAAACTTTCATTTGCAGAGAAGAGTTTAATATAATATGCTTTCTTTCCTTCAAGTGTAAAATATAACAAAAGTAATATGAATATACGAATAGTCATAATAAAAATGTTGGGATCCAAGAATAAACTATGTGTTTTTTTAGTAAAAAAAATATGTAGGAAATTGTATATTAAGCATAGCAAATGAGGTGCGTTAGTACTATAACGTAGTTGAAAATATATTCAAATCATTGTGTAATAGTATACAGTACATCTGATATAGTATAGTAGCCGAAATATTTCGTGTGTTCCTATATATACTATCTGCTTTTTATTACGTACGACGTAACTCTCAATGAATTTTAGTAACGTATATCAATTTCATAAAATGTTAAACGTTTAAATATTCTGGCCCTGTACATCACTTTACCTAGATTCTTGAAGCATTTCTTAGTACACTAAATGAAGTTCAACTTTCAAAAATTTCGAAATTTGGATTTTATCTCAATATTAATTAGATTTGAACGTTTTTGATTTAATTGAAATGAAAAATCGTACAATTAACAATTTTGATTTATTTATTTACAATTTTGATTTAATAATTAAAGGATAAACTGTTTTGAAAGAAATATAAAACGAAACACTCTGTGTTACCTGCGATCATTATTATTATATATAAATCATAAAATATAATTATTATATATAAATCATAATTATAATATAAATGTATAATAAACTTTTAAAACTATATTGGTTCAAAACGCCAAAAACATTGACATAATGTATGCAATTATTGGTATTAATTATTGGAATTTGCAATGGTAATGATTTTTGATACTATTCCGTATTTAATATTTTTTCCAATACAATTTTGCTTATTTCCATGTAAATTATAGGTAAAGGAAATGTATAATATGATTAAAATGAGTTATTTTAAAGAATTATACTTCGAATACATTATAGATTCATTAATTTTTAAGTTGACTTAAAGCATCATGAAACTCTATAACTGTACTCTATAATCTAATAATGCACAAACAAACATTAGCACGAAAATAATTTATTTTTGTGTGATTTTTACTTTACTAAAATTTAAGTACTGTAATAAATTAATGTTTTAAATCCAACGCTGAACCATTACACCAATGAATATAAGGAAATTATTATTATATATTAAGAAAAAGTTAATTAAGAAAAGTCTTTTAAAATATGGAGTTTAAATATTTTTCGAATAACATTAACGGTATTTTAAAATTTAATTGAACTTTACTAAAAGTAATTAATCAATGTATATTTTTACTAATATTAATAAAAAAAATTCAACACTAGACGCAAAATTAGGAAT